>OX392544.1:4301820-6701820 GCA_947623455.1 Mimachlamys varia
CAGTATAATTATATAGAAACTGTCCAGTATCCAATGTACAGGTCTACTGAAAAATACAGCTACAGTGTACAGTATAATTATATAGACACTGTCCAGTATCCGATCTGCAGGTCTACTGAAAACTACAGCTATTCTAAACCACGGTTACTCACAGAGTAGTTTCTACGATGGCCGAAATGGGCCGGCAGAAACGTATCATGACTTTATATAAATCTGCCCGGCACTTTTTTTGGAGAAAAATATGTCCGGCAGAAACGTATCATGACTTTATATAAATCTGCCAGGCACTCTTTTTGGAGAAAAATATGTCCGGCAGAAACGTATCATGACTTTATATAAATCTGCCCGGCACTTTTTTTGGAGAAAAATATGTCCGGCAGAAACGTATCATGACTTTATATGAATCTGCCCGGCACTTTTTTCGGAGAAAAAATATGTCCGGCAGAAACGTATCATGACGTATCATATACATGTGCCCAGCACATTTTTGGAGAAAAATGTGTCCCGATAAAAAAAAATCGGCGCTCACACCAGCGTGCATGAAGTGTCCGTCGCTGCTGCTAACGATAATATATACATGTGTGTAGCGTAACGCACACATTCCTTTGTTGGAATTCCCGTGTTTGTCATAATACGTCTGCATGTAAAGAGAGGTTAGGCGCCCTCGGTGTACAGATATATACGGTAAGTGTTTTGTACAACCTTATATAGTAACGTTATAAAATATCTTTATTGATAGTATAAATCCTTCATGAACTCATGAATGGACAACAAAAAACTCGTGTTCTAACCTCACTGGCACCGACACTAAAATTTACTACTTATCTCTAACTACTATAACAACTAACATACAGTCCGGCGGACGGGACTCAAAATGGTGGCCCGTGTGAGGGCTGTCCACCTTTGCACGCTAAAGATCCCTCTGTGGCTTCTCGAAAAAGAGTAGGCGTGTTAACGCCGGTCCAGGGGTTTAGGGATAGTGTTAAGTTTAAAATTTATTCTTAAGGCTTTCGACGGACTTCAAAATTACCCTAATTCTAACCAAATTTGTAGGATCATAATCCCTTCCCCTTCCCACACATACAATCATGCACACATACATCCGTTTCGATCCCATTCGGACGCGCCTTTTAATCTAATGGAGTTAGGATAAGGAACTATTAGGCAAAAGGAGTCGTCTTCCAAAACTACGAGAACACAACACACACCGCTACAGACGGCTCCACCCACCTGAGGGGGATGCAGGTCGCCCCCTCACGTCGCCAGAACACTGACGTTCGTCGGTGGGACGACTTCCGGAAACGGGAGGAGTCACGGAGACGCAAAACCTGTCAATCAATCAATCAGTATAAATCCACGTTGTACAGACATTGAAAATTTAAAGGCAATTGTATCTATTGACAAAACGGAAATTATGCCAAAAACTTCTCTACTAGTAATCATAAAACTTTAGAACTGAGGAGAGTGGGCTTGCAATCAGTGCAATAAGTATTTTACGTTGGTTTTATATTGTCATAAAAATGTAATTCAGTGAGAAATGTGCACTAGCGAGTTTAATTGGATTGAACATTTATTATACCAATATTGACCTACATTCAATATACATGTAATTCGTGAATAAATTGCACAGTTTTGAACACAACGCTTACCTAAACAATCAAAGTACTGAAATAACTGAAGCGCTAATACTATACAAACATTTGATGAATTATGTCAGTTTATAGGGAATGCATTTGACATACAGATTACAAGCCCCTAATATACAAACTCATACTTATATAAATGCATAACAGTATGAAATGGCTGACTGGGTGTTTGTGTTTAGAGTGTGTGTGTTAGCCACTTCGTTTCTGTGTGTGCGTGTCGCATAACTAGGTCCTTACCTCTGAAGCATGTATTTGTCATCACTCATGTACTGCCAGTCTCTGACTTCAGAACAAAGACTGCAGTGATGAATAGCTAGTATAATAAGATAACTGTGAAATTTCCATAAACACGTGTAAACAAGTAACCTAGCATCAGGACTTCGACCTAAAACCTGCGGAGATATTAATTACTTGACTAAGATATAAAATAATCTTGAACACCAAAATAATGTTAAAATAAACCTGAACATTTAATTTAACAATTAGAACGCAAGGAAGGATCATTTACATAGTATAAAATGCTTTTCCATATTTTACTTAAGATTTATAAATATTTGTATTGACCGCTGGGTATCGAACTAGCGATCCTTCGGCCTGTATTGGATGGTGCCGGACACTCTACCGCTCGACTAAAGTGGGATTCCCACTAGCAGATGCTAGTAAGGTGACTTGTACTCTCAACTTCCACATAATCAAGGGACGTAACTCTTAACACAATTAGTCGATACTCGGAACTCGAAAGATTTTATCGATTTCCTATTAAAGCGCAAATACAACAGACCTGAATGTTCTACACGTAAACAACAAATATTATCTTACTTGGAGGGAGATATGTAAAGCCATATTGTATTTTCAGAAAATAATGGCCAGCAGATTAATTCATTCCACCCAAGAAAGTACGAAACTTCTAAAGACGCTGGCTTTACGAAACTGGCCTACATACTAGACCTACTAATGAATATTCGGTTCCGCCCACAGTTTTTCAATTTGTTATGTTATAAAATACATGCAGTTATTTGATTACTGTAATTCAAAAATATGATACCAAAACATTGCAAACATCACGACGTTATTGCATGTTATTCAAGTCTGCGATAACAGATATTGCATATTTTGGCGGTTGATCAAGCAGAAAAACTGGGGGGGGGGTGGATTTTGACATCATTTGCATAGCTGTAGAGGATTGTGATGCCTATAGCGGCTAAAACCTTTCCAAGGTTTTAGCGCTAAAAATTAAGTAACCACTTATACCGCTCACGTTATCAGTGTAGGCACCATCTTAATGTAATGAAATGTTCCAATTACAGCCCACGAAGAGGAAACGGCGATGGAATGTACGTGAGCATGCATGTATATTGAATCATTAATACCTAAGCTGTTTCATAGAACTTACAATGATAATTTTCCAATTCAATATTTTCGTTAATGAAATAATCTATACATTATTATCTAAGCTGATCGTATCACGCGTATAGCATTGACCCTTTTCTTATTTCTAGTGAATAAAATTATATTGGAATATGCTGAAAAGAGAATATCTTACAAGACCATTTCTCACCTAATACACAAACAACATGGCGAATTAATAAGGTATGTAGATATTTTTTAAATATCCTCACTTCATACTATAACAGTATGCGCTTTGCAGAGTAATTATGGTACTTGTTAAATATATAATGAAATTTATAACTTGGGCACCGTGATATGGGTTCATGCATATGCAACGTTCATTGATGTGTATTGTTATTAGTCACTATCACGCTTCTCACCTTGAGAATGTACCATAACTATTGTCATGAATATATGTCCGCATATTGCAGTCCTAATGCTGTCAAAAAGCGAATGCACAGGATAGGCTTTCTGAAGAGAAAGGGACCGCCACGAGATTCTCGAGAAGAAATAAAACGTGCAATCGAGGTATTGTTGTCTATGATCCATATATGTAACACATGCTAAAGAAGAAATAAGAGATACTCGTATTTATGTAAATTAAACAACTGTAATATTGAGCCATAATACTTCAAGTGCTTAATTTAATGTATAAAATAAAGGGACATTACGGCGTATGAATCGGATATGTGATTATTTTGTATCTCTGAAAATAATACTTCAAAGAAGATATAAATTATGAGTATGACTGACGGTCAATAATGAAACTGACATATAAAAATACTTGAAATCAATGTACCGTACTCAAAATCTGTACACTTGTGTGTGTCTTTGCAGTAATTAGTGATAATGTAGGTCGCATTATGAACTTTGGTTTACCTGAGATTAAAATGGCGTTTTAACCTAAAGTTAAAAACTGTAACTACTTTGGGAAAAATACACATTTATTTAATTTCGTTTTGATGGTCTTAATCTTGACTTAAACGCCATAATGACCCTTTAATGGCATATTTCCAATACCAAGTCCCTTTTGTAGACGACGATGCACTGGGATGTGCTAACAAACGGCATATATACAGTATGATAATTCAAACCAATCAATGGTCTATTAATTACACTATTCATTAGTTACACATTACCACGATTCACCGGTTATTTTTATGTATATTATTTTACAATATTGTTTCATGTTTGTTATAAGAATGAGCAGCATGTGAGACCAGATACTGTGGGTTACAGAAACATGACCGATATATTGCGAATGAAGGGATACGACACCAGACGGTAAATTTTAAAGACATTTATAATTCATTAGAGTGGTAACACGCTATTTGATTGGTTAATCAAAATAGTTTACGACAGTTAAGTTCGATATACATCCACAAATCTCAATATAGAGTAGGGTCCCCTAATTTAATGCACACATATACATATGCACTTTTTTTATTTCAAGCATGTTTCATTTGAAAATAATGCAATTGTAATCATATTCTGTTTACATCACGTATGCCAAGTGCAGGGATAATGTTACTACAAAGTTGTACACGGAAATCAAAGAAAACGATGGCTTTCAAATAATATTATTCTTTTAATTTTTTGTCGATATTATTGATATTGAGAATTTTGTATTGTTTGTAGAGATACTGTTATGGAATTAATGAGGGAAATAGATCCCGAAGGTTGTAAAGCTCGGCGGAGACACCGATTAACTAGAAAAATCTACAGATCACAAGGACCAAATCAAACGTGGCACGTCGATGGGTAACCTCTATTTTTGTCGCAATAGCTTGATTTTGTTTTCTAGCAGAATTGACAGGAAGTGTTAAAATATTTTTCAATAGCATCTTCTGAATAGCCGAGAGGCTACCAAGTGTGATGCTTTTGGGCCAATTGCAAGTTTCCTCCAATACCTTGGACTGCTACTGATTTATAGGTTACATTGGGAATTTATATAAAAAAAAATCTGCGGAATTGCTGTGAGATCTAAACATGCTATCATCCAGATGAATGATGTGCCGACCTTTTCACCTCTTCATTTCTTGTTCGTGTCGTATACGAGAGAGAAAAATACCTATAAATAATGCATATTCTGGTGTTTCCCTTGTTCCTGTATATTGTACTTTTGAATCGGCCTTAAAGATGAACGTAAGACACGTGTGATTTGCACCTATATAAGTAATCAATAAATAGATAAACAGGCCAAAATGAACTACATTGCACCATACAGGACCCAACGGCGATACCAAGGGCCAAAACAAAGAAAATCCAAACATATCTAAAATACCGTCGAAGCAAAAGCGCGGCGCATACGTTTCCCGAGTTATGCACATTTCATTGATGTGACGTCTGATTTGCCTTAGCTCTGCTGTGCGATTAAATTTACATTTCTGTTCTGCAATATTTCAGATATGACAAGCTGAAACCCTTTGGTATCGCTATCCACGGATGCATAGATGGGTGAGACATTCTTTTCATAAAATTATCGGCATTTTAAAATATATCATATCTATCTTCAATAAGGTTTTTATTCCGTGGACGTAACATTTGAAATGATTCTTTCTTAAATACGGATATCGTAAATAAGTTCATGTATATTTTTCCATGTCGTTTTCTCATATACTTACAGATATTCAAGGAAAGTACTATGGTTGAATGCTGGTCCGTCAAATAATAACCCAGACATTGTAGCAACATATTACCTGAATTGTGTTGAGGATTGCAATGGTAAGCGAGATAAAATGATATATTTTTGATTATATTGTTGATTTGTTTGTTATGTTTATACGTTATGTGCTAAATGTTTAGCATTTGGGATAAGCGCAATGGCTAAATGGTTAACCCATTCTCAGTATAATGTAACTGGGCGAGATACCATGATTGATGTCTTCGACATAGTGTTTCAGAAAGGTAGCACTTTAAAGTCGGTACCAGTTCCGTTCTGTTTTCCTTCGAGTAAACATGTCTTAACCTGATTAAGCTCATAATGTTTCTTTGCTGATCGTGACGCATTACTCGTTTTTATAGGATGCCCAAAGCTTCTACAAGCAGATCCCGGGACGGAAAACAGTATTATCGGATCCCTGCAAGCTATGTTTAGAAATTCTGGCGACAGTTTCAGAATTGTAAAATCAACATTTAATCAGGTATATATACTTAAGATTACATGACACAAACTGGGTTGAAACATAAGAGCAACAAACATACTCTATAACAATAGCAATATAATCGGAGAAAAAATTCAAACCCTGAACCGCTGAGCCGTATGTATTACAGCTGCAGCTATAATTGCACTTGTAATTTATTGAATTTTAAATATTTTTATTATTTATCTTATTCCTCCTAACAGTTACATAGTAAATGTGTTCAAACACAACAAACAAATTAATTTGCTTGCTTTATCAGAGGATAGAAGCATGGTGGAGCATGTTGAGACGTAGATTTTCGAGCTGGTGGATGGACATGTTTAAAGACTTGGCGAGTTTTGGAGATTTTGATAGAGGAAATGACACGGATATGTAAGTTGCATATTGATAATGTATGGTTTGCTCCATATTCTCACGGTATTGCGTTCGCGTTAATTAAAATTAAATGTAATCGTTGTCAATAAAATACAACGAAAACGACACACGATTATGATTTTTATCAATTTTAATTTTGGTTTTGTTTTTGTCATTTTGCCAAACGTTGCTTTTTAGTTGCTGTCTTCGACTTTGCTTCATACCATTCATCCAAAATGAGTTGGATGAAGTCAAGGAAATCTGGAATATGCATCACATTGCGCATTCACGCCAAGCTACTGTGCCAAACGGGAAACCCATCATACTCTATGATGCGCCAGAACTTACAGGTACATGTATATATGATCAAGTAACTAAATACAAGCTTTATTTATTTACAACAATTATGAAACAAGTTATTCAACTTATATTTATTACTCTTGCTGACTCGGATGGAAGCGCGTGGAGGGTCTTACTGTGGGATGAAACCGGAGTACCCTGGAAAACCCCACGTGGTCGGGCAGGTGACCCTATACCATTTCACGTCCGACCGGGGAATCGAACCCCGGTCGCCTTGGTGAAAGGCTAGCACGCTATCCACTGCGCCACCTGACCTCCCATGATAATAGTAAATTGACAAATCAACACATCAGCTATATTATCATGCTATGGATTCCAGTGGTGTTATGTCAATGTCATATGTTAATATTTGTAATGCATACGTTTCTTATTCAAGGAAAACCCATATGTATAATATGAATAGATTCAAACGTGACTTTCATTTTATCTAAGGCTTGTCATGACAGATAAATGCAGGATGGTTTATATAAACAAGAGGCCCAGAGGGCATGTATCGCTCACCTGGATCTTAAGACCAGTAATAACATACCTGCCTATAGATCGGGTATTTGAACTATTTTCAAATTAGAGCTCAGTTGACTCAACTTTAAAGACAATAATAAAGACAGCCCTTTTGGGCCCCGCCCCTCTAGCCCCAGGCCTACCGTTTATACAAAATTGAATCCCCTTCACCTAAGCATCATTCAGGCTAAATATGAAGCATTTCCTTCAGACGAAGTAGGATTTATAACCATTTACTAAGTTTCCCCTTTTGGGCCCCACCCTCTGGACGCAGGGGGCTGACAACCTCAACTTATACAAAATTAAATCCCTTTACCCTGGAGATGATTCTGACTAAGATTGGTCAAAATCTGCTCAGTGGTTCATGGCAAGTAGCGTTTTTAAATAATATATTAAGTTTCCCCTTTTGGGCCCTGCCTCTCTGGCCCCAGGAGGCCCAGACCTACGGTTTATATAAAATTGATTCCCCTTCACCTAAGCATCATTCAGGCTAAATATGAAACATATCCTGCATTTTCATCATCAGAAGTAGGAATTTAAAGAATTTACAAAGGATACACCAAGTTTCCCCTCTTGGGCCCCGCCCCTCTGGCCCCAGACCCATGATTTATACAAAATTGATTCCCCTTCACCTAAGCATCATTCAGGGTAAATATGAAATATATCCTGCATTTCCAACAGAAGAAGTAGAATTTTAAAGAATTCACAAAGAAAACACTAAGTTTCCCCTTTTGAGCCCCGCCCCTGTGGCCCCAGGGGGCCCAGACCCACGGTTTACACAAAATTGATTCCCCTTCCCCTAAGCACCATTCAGGCTAAATATGAAACCTATCCTGCATTTCCTTTAGAAAAAGTAGGATTCTAAAGACTTAGCTGAATTTCCCCCTTTTGGGCCTCGCCCCTCTGGCCCCAGGGGGCCCAGACCCACGGTTTACACAAAATTGATTCCCCTTCCCCTAAGCACCATTCAGGCTAAATATGAAACCTATCCTGCATTTCCTTTAGAAAAAGTAGGATTCTAAAGACTTAGCTGAATTTCCCCCTTTTGGGCCTCGCCCCTCTGGCCCCAGGGGGCCCAGACCCATGGTTTATACAAAATTGATTCCCCTTCCCCTAAGCATCATTCAGGCTAAATATGAAACCTATCCTGCATTTCCTTTAGAAGAAGTAGGATTTTAAAGACTTAGCTGAAATTCCCTTTTTGGGCCCCGCCCCTCTGGCCCCAGGGGGCAGAGACCCACGGTTTATACAAAATTGATTCCCCTTCACCTAAGCATCATTCAGGCTAAATATGAAACATATCCTGCATTTCCATCAGAAGAAGTAAGATTTTAAAGAGTTTACAAAGGATACACTAAGTTTCACATTCTGGGCCCCGCCCCTCTGGCCCCAGGGGGCCCAGACCCACGGTTTATACAAAATTGATTCCCCTTCCCCTAAGCATCATTCAGGCTAAATATGAAACCTATCCTGCATTTTCATCATCAGAAGTAGGAATTTAAAGAATTTACAAAGGATACACCAAGATTCCCCTCTTGGGCCCCGCCCCTCTGGCCCCAGACCCATGATTTATACAAAATTGATTCCCCTTCACCTAAGCATCATTCAGGGTAAATATGAAATATATCCTGCATTTCCAACAGAAGAAGTAAATTTTAAAGAATTCACAAAGAATACACTAAGTTTCCCCTTTTGAGCCCCGCCCCTCTGGCCCCAGGGGGCCCAGACCCACGGTTTACACAAAATTTATTCCCCTTCCCCTAAGCACCATTCAGGCTAAACATGAAACCTATCCTGCATTTCCTTTAGAAAAAGTAGGATTTTAAAGACTTAGCTGAATTTCCCCCTTTTGGGCCCCGCCCCTCTGGCCCCAGGGGGCCCAGACCCGGGTTCATACAAAATTGATTCCCCTTCCCCTAAGCATCATTCAGGCTAAATATGAAACCTATCCTGCATTTCCTTTAGAAGAAGTAGGATTTTAAAGACTTAGCTGAAATTCCCTTTTTGGGACCCGCCCCTCTGGCCCCAGGGGGCAGAGACCCACGGTTTATACAAAATTGATTCCCCTTCACCTAAGCATCATTCAGGCTAAATATGAAACCTATCCTGCATTTCCTTTAGAAGAAGTAGGATTTTAAAGACTTAGCTGAAATTCCCTTTTTGGGCCCCGCCCCTCTGGCCCCAGGGGGCAGAGACCCACGGTTTATACAAAATTGATTCCCCTTCACCTAAGCATCATTCAGGCTAAATATGAAACATATCCTGCATTTCCATCAGAAGAAGTAAGATTTTAAAGAGTTTACAAAGGATACACTAAGTTTCACATTCTGGGCCCCGCCCCTCTGGCCCCAGGGGGCCCAGACCCACGGTTTATACAAAATTGATTCCCCTTCCCCTAAGCATCAATCAGGTTAAATATGAAACCTATCCTGCATTTTCCTTTAGAAGGAGTAGGATTTTAAAGAATTTCCTCTATTTCCCCTATTGGGCCCCGCCCCTCCGGCCCCAGGGGGGTGAGACCCACAATTTATACAAAATTGATACCCCTTCAGCCAAACATGCTCCACACCAAATTTGGGCAAAATCCAATAATTCCTACAGGAGGAGTAGGATTTTAAAGAATTTCCTCTATTTCCCCTATTGGGCCCCGTCCCTCCGGCCCCAGGGGGCTGAGACCCACCATTTATACAAAATTGATTTCCCTTCAGCCAAACATGCTCCACACCAAATTTGGGCAAAATCCAATTATTCCTACAGGAGGAGTAGGATTTTAAAGAATTTCCTCTATTTACACTATTAGGCCCCGCCCCTTTGGCCCCAGGGGGCCAACAACCCCCATTTATACAAAATTGAATCCTTTTTTACCTAAAGATGATTCTGGCAAAGTTTGGTCAAAATCTGCTTATTGGTTCATGACTAGTAGCGATTTTTAGAAAAAGTTGACGGACGGACGACGGACGGACGGACGACGGACGGACGGACGACGGACGCCGCGCCATGACATAGGCTCACTTTCCCTTTCGGGCATGTGAGCTAAAAATGATACCGTGGCCTATTAAACACGATTTTTTCCGGGATTTCCCTCACGGGAATAATCAAATGACGTCACAATTGACCACGTAATTATGGTTCCGTAAACGATACATTTATTTACAATGCACAAATAATATGTCAAAAGTCTACTACTCAGTAGTTCGTTTCTGGCACATAATTCGTACGTAACCATTTTTGTACGAAAAAAAACACTATAATACCAATTAACATTCCTTTGTATCGCGATTGAGTGTCAACACGGTTGTATGTTTACATTACTCCATAATAATATGCAGAAAGAAATGACAACCTTCCGTCTACCTTTCATTTATTAGGAGGAATCGATTGCCTTGCTCCAGTGAATGCGGAAGATTTCAACTGGGCCAAAACAAACAGAGTATCACTGACGATCTCAGGATCAGCGGATTTCGATGCTAAAGCAACGGATTTATTTGCTGCATTAAACTTCAAAATTCCAGAGTCTTGGGAGGATTGTGTAGAAAACTACTTCAAGTTAAAGGATGCAATTCTTGCTTCAATGGATAGCTGAAAGGAACGCTGACAGTTTGTGATCTGTGAATCTCTGTAATAAATCGAATAAGGTACACTAGCTAGTATGCGTTATACCTGTATTAAACAGTATTTCTGGTAATACATCTGATGCAGCGCAGGCCAGACGTGACCAGGCGGGCCATTTCAAAATCATAGTACACTCACATCGAGACAATTTCTGCTGCACCGGATAAAAATTGATATATATATAAGTTTTACCGGTTATTATCAGTGACCAGGCCCACGTTGACTAGAAAACAGAAAATTACAACATTCTAGCACATCCTTTTGCGTGGAATATCGCAATAGTTGGCCATACTCAGCAACATTAATGGAAAATGATTGATTATCCTTTATCAAATTGTTTCACATTTGCTCAAATGGGGTTGGTACAAAACGTTCTATTGTTGTATCAAGGAGCACAATTATGGTTATGAAAATATGCTTTTATAGTCGGTCTTCCAGCCGTGTATTTTGCAAGTCACGTTTAAGTCTGATTCTTCGAATAATGACTCGTTTAATGCACATATGTCCTGATCGTCCATGTAAGTTGTGTATATTTCTGTTAAGTAGGTAACAAGATTTCAGTATTCGCCCAGGTACTCTTCGGTGTACAATGAGTTGACACTGCAATTACAATCAACTGGCACTAGTTACAAGTAAACATGAAACAAATAACAGTGAGTTTTATACATTTGTATATGCATCACACTATCTCATATATGTAGTTAATATATAATATACATACATATTAAGTACAACCACATGGCTATATCTTATGTAAAGTTGCCCTACCTTTTAGTTTGTATTTTTTAACATGAGATTTGATAACATTCTGATATTGCAAAGGGTAATAAGCCTTTTATTTTGTAAATAGATGATTTGAACATTTAAATACGGTAAGTAATGGGATTCGTCACAAATTCCATCAAAACAATGAGGCTTAAAATCAGCTTTCTCAAACTATATACTGGTAAAGTCATTTAAGGGTGTACTTGTACGTGGGAAAGGAGTGATCATGGGGGTAATGCAATTACAATTTAAATAAAGTAGCTAAGGACCGTTCCGACCATGACTGGCATTTTATTCACGTACCTCTTAATTTGGAGAAAGACACCAACCCTGGTCCCTGGGACTGGGATAATTATATATAAGAAATCAAATGTTACGATATGATAATCCCTTCCAACAAGAATGATTCCTTCATTGTTAAAAAGAAATCCGTTGACTGATTCTGATGAAAGTTAAGACTTAAACGGTTTACGAACGACGGACAGAAAGAGATCAGAATAGGTCACTTGTGCAAAGCTCATTTGACTTAAAACCAAACTCAATCGAACAGTTGAATTGATACAAACTTTTATTATATACTTTACTATAGAGTACATACGAAACACTGTTATAATTCTACATGTAAAATCTTACCTACATTACTGGTATCGGCAAATACCAGTGTGCCTTCTGCATTATACATGTTGACATTATAACGATAAAGACTACATATAACACATGCAACTTTTATCAAGCAGCTGAATCTTCAATGTTGATTAAATGAAATTTCTGATTTTTGTTTTAAATGTTTAAAAGTATGTGGCTTCTTTCAAGGAAATCGGAAATGAACAAATGAAAGTATAAACCCAAGTTTATGAAACAGCAGTGCGATAATTGCATGAACGTGGTTTATATCAATGGCTGCTAAATAATTCATATTGTTGGAATGTTAAAAAGATTTTACCAATTTGAAAGCATTTTTTGTCAAATATCGAGTAAATTGTATAATAAAGGACATTTACCCTTAAACTTCTAATACGAATCTCATCTAATGACACAGAATAAAATGTTATAACATTCCAATCAAAGAAGAAGCTGTTAATCTGCAACAATGGATTCAATCTAGGAAAAGGAAAAATAATAAACTGAAGATACATCACTACGACCATATCAGGTAAGATGCAAACATGTCGTTTGGGATTCAAATATCCTATCATCTTATTTTGTGGGGATGGGGATATGAGATACAATCTATTCGACAGACAATACTTGATCTCACCACTTTTGACTTTGTGAGTTTTTTAATTCTGTATACTGTAACTTGAACATTATTTGAAAACACATAATAAAGTCTTTTAAAACAATAAAACAATAGCATGTACATGACATATATACATAGAAAAACTTAGAGCTCTACATTATTAAGTCAAAAGCATGATAACACTACGATCAGGCTGATCCGCAGTTATCCTATGCCTACATGTATGATAAAGATAATTACTAGATATTACAAAACGTTTCGCAAAACTGTATAAATAGTTCCATGGTGTTAACACAAGTATGAATAATCCCTGTCTATTTAACGATACCTTTGCGGTAATGCAGATGATTATACACCTTCAAAATCAAAACGTGTGGGTACAAATAATGGAGAACAACTCGGTAAAATGTCAGAAGCGTGGCAATTATAATGTATTCTTTTGGTTCTACATTCACGTTTGTTTTATCACCATCTTCTTTAGGTAAGTCCAAAATAGTTATTGGAAAAGGCATAATCTAAATGCCCAAAGTATTCCTCCTCCGTCTTGTTTTCAATCAGCGGTAACCAAAGCCTATTTACACAGGTGCTGGACGTGGCAAAAAGTGTTGCTGGCGCGAAATGCATTGACGGTTTGATTGCAAAACCGAGAACCGGCTCTTGTTCTGACCCCGTTGTAAAGGCGAGAATACTACCCAGAGTAACTGTATGTCGCCTGCCAGCTGAAAATGAGAAACATGTAAGAGTTATTAATACTGCATACATGTACACAAGTTCGTTCCATGATCTTTTAATTTCAATTATGTTTTTATATGCCCGTAGCTGTTGTGATGTCATAACATATGCCGAACAAACGAAAATCCCAATATATCTTAACTGTTTCAAGCAAGTATTTTACTATCAACAAACACAATGTGTGTCCGGTCTGCTGGTCCTCACAATGTAAATCTTGTTAAGGACCAATTGCCTTTAAGTAATGTTATGTAAATGACGCGATGTACATATGGTCATATTAAATAATAAACTACTCACCGAACACTTCTCGTGTGTATTTCAGATAAGCCCGATAGGTTTTCTCCTGCTCTGCTCTCCTGTTGCTTCCCCTTTCGTCAAAAGCAACCGTCATCAGACTGACAAGTTTGTTGACGGTCAGTGTTCCGTTGGATGTCGATGGACGGAACAAAAACTTTATTGATGGTTTTCTACTCATCAGCTGCAATAACAACATAACAATTAGAAAGAGGCCAATTGACACGCAGCTGGTGGCCATCAATACAGATATAAAAGGCATCCCTTTAGATTGCTATGCACACTACTTGTTATTACACAAACAGCTGACAGCCCTAATAATCAATATCAGCATACATTAACTGTTCAATTATCAAATCAGTTTACATATACATTGATGATCAAATAAAAATAACAAGAAGTCCCATGGGCCTTTACGGTCACCTGAGTAAAAGGGTACCAAGCAGTTTAATGTCATTAATTACTAATAATGCTAGACAAGTTTGAACAATTTATATATATAAACAATAGTAAAATTTACCCCTCCCCAGGGCCATGAAATTCACAATTTTTGTAAAGCACCTCAAGATCTTTCCATCTATGAACAGTATTTGATCCCACCATATCTGTGTCTTGAGAAGAAGATTTTTGAATTTTCGGCCAATTTTTCCACTTTTGACCCCGCCCCTTTGGCCCCCAGGGGGTCAATAATGGTCAGTTAGGAGATTTAATCAATCAACTCTCAAATACTAATAATCCTAACAAGTTTGAATAATTTCCAAAGGAATTTAAGTAAATTATGACCAAAAATGACATTTTCCTATATAAACTATAGTAAACTTTACCCCCTCCCCAGGGGGGAACGGGGGACCCCAGTGCCATCAAATTCACAATTTTGGTAGAGCACCTCAAGATCTTTTCATCTATGAACAGTAGTTGATCAAATCATATCTGGGTCTTGAGAAGAAGATTTTTGAAGTTTTAGTCTATTTTACCCTTTTTAGCCCAGCCTCTCTGGTGTAGCCAGATGGCTTATAGGGAAATGGTGTTTTGGCAAGAAAAATTAAAAATTAGCAAATTATATTAACAAAATGAAATCAAATAATAATTATCAAAATTCATTAGATTTGTGTACTTTGAATCTATCTAGCTGAGAAATGTATTGTCAGATATAATTGTATCCGTAGTAATAGAACTTATGTTGATGTGGAAAGACAGTAACTTAAGTAGGTGTTAAGTAGGATTAAACTGATCTTCATTAGATTTGTGTACTTTGAATCTATCTAGCTGAGAAATTTATTGTCAGATATAATTGTATCCGTGGTAATATAATTTATGTTGATGTGTAAAGACAGTAAGTTAAGTAGGTGTTAAGTAGGATTAAACTGACCAAGACAGTTTAATTAAGTACAAAGCAAATAACTGCGCATTATACCTATATCTATTGTTGTGTAAAGTTAGTATATATTGACTTATGAGTAATTGTTGGTCAGCGTAAAATTGCCGAACCTCAGCATATATTCATTACTAAAGATGCATGGGTTAAGTGGGACTGACCAAGGGTCATTTTGGCCAGAGTAAATAAAAAGGCCAGGGTTTTAGAGAGAGAGGTAGAGCGAACCGGAGCGGGCCACGAAACAACCACTATACGGTCACATTTAGGCTTTTGTATGTACTCAAGAATTAAAGACATCAGAAAAGAAAACAACGTCTTAGCTTCTAATATCCAATAGGGCCTCACTGGCCCCTGGGGTCAGGGGAACTCAAAATTCACAATTTTGGTTCATCTTTGTCTAAGAAAGGTTTCTACAAAATTTCATTGCAATCGGTTCAGGGGTTTCAGAGAAGAAGTCGAAAATGTGAAAAGTTTACGGACGGACGACGGACGACGCACGACGCCGGACAAAAGGGGATCGCAATAGGTCACCATGAGACTTCGTCTCAGGTGACCTAAAAAGGGAACATGCAAGATTTTGTTTGATAAAACTTGGCACAGCACATCTGCAAACTATCACAGTGAGAAGGCCAGTGCACACTAATTGATATTAATGAGTTTTTGTTGAACAAGCAGCCCATCAACACTCAGAGAGATGGTCAGTAGATAACAATTAATATCAACAATACATCTGGTGCGCCCCTGTGGGCCCCTGACAGCAATTTGAGGACTGTTAGGTGCTATGATGATTCACATACCAGTACGATATCTACGTTATATAGGGATAGTGAATACATCTCAAACATGGATAAATAACCTAAGTATGTCGCCCCCTGCTAAATGTCAGCAACACCACATGTCAACCCATTCTATCATATCCTGCAAAAGACATATGATATACTTGAACTAATGGCGTCCAAAATCGATTTTAGTTCAATTTATATGCCCTGTGACTATTGTTGTGATAATGTATGTTAAATTTGGAAAGTAGGCGCCGTGATATAATTATGTCAAACATAATAATATACGTTAATTTCTGAACTAGAAGTTTTCGTTAGTTTGTAGGTCAAATTTGGAAAGTTGATCACATTGACCTTGTTAGGCCAAATATCAACTAATTTCTGAGCAAGACGACAAAGTTTTATGATTGTAGATAAAACTGCGAATAGTTGGTGATAGTGACCTAGTAGAAAGGTGAACGGTAGCAGTGACCAATTATAGGCTGCTGCTGTGATTATCCTTAGTTAACTGAAGTAAGTTTGATGCTTATGCATTATATTTCTAGCATATTGATAACTCTTAGGGGGGGGGGGGGAGTATGTAACCCATCTACCCACATAGGGTACTCAGGTACATATTGTACGTGTCCTTACTGCATACTTCCCACCTCTCACAATGGAAAAGTGTGGGCAATAAATCACTTGCTACCACAGTCCACTGCACACCTAATCCCCTTTCATGGTCAATCATAATTACTGACCATGAAAGGGGGTCTGTGTGCAATGGACTGTGGCAGGTGATTATCTGTAAGAGAAGCAGAGGTTATCAACAACTAATTAGGTTGATAAGTCAGTATGTAAAATCTTAGTATAAAATATACAACTTGTTGAACTTGGAACAATCTGATTTTAATATCAAGGGTCTTAACTACAGCATGCTTGATAGATTGAAGAACACTAATTCCCAGAGTTTCATAGTAATATATTATAATTCAATTCTTTAAGCTTTTTTCTGTCTCGTACCATTTTAAGAAGATAATTGCTACTCTAATCAACCTGTACAGTCTTTGAGACATGTCCTTGGTATATATCATTTTGGCACCAGTGGTAGACTCGGTACTAATGAAACACTATTCCGCATCATCATTTCTATGTTCATTCATTCCTCAAAAGGGGTTTGCATTCCTCACCTCTTTCCAAGTTATGAAAACATTCATCCCAAAATTGTTGTCGTTCTTTGTGATTTTTGAGATATAGCGGCTGAACAAGCAGCTTCAATACCTTTGTTTGTGACAGGGATAAAAATCCTATTATTCAATATTCCATTTTGTTGGGCATATTCCCCTTGACAGGTCATAGATTGTATATTTAAATCCATAATATCCAAGGATCGGGATAGATTTAACACAAAATTTCTCTCTTATCATCATTGTCAAAATCACTGGTATCCATTGTGAAAGACAGAGACACACTGTTAACTGAACAATAAGACCCACATACATGGTAATGATAAGTATTCAGCTACCTAAAGGTAAACCAGTTGAACATGTTTCTTTTTATTCATTTACTTCTTTTGTCTGTTGGAAGTGAGCAGTATGCAGTAAGTCAGTTATTGCATGATTTCTCGTCACTCGGGATTTATTACACCCTCGCTTCGCTCGGGTGTAATAAATCCCTTGTTACTCGAAAACCATGCAATAACCTATACTTGTTACCGTCTTGTGAATGTGCACGTGATGTTAGTAAGTATATGTACACGTGACATGTTGTTTACGTCTCATGTATTGTCCAGTGGAATGTGTGGTATGTGGCCGAACTAGTCCGACGTGACATGGACATCAACGTGAACACAACTCAGCACTCCTAACACCTGCACTTGTACTGCATGCTAATTGCGTTCTCCACATCTTTTTACGTCACTTCCTTTGGCTGTCTTTCTATCTGTCTCTCTCACTTCTGGCAGTCTACTGCTGGACATCAGCGCGAGCGGTCCAGCAAGGTCATTTATATAGGCATTACAGCGTACATGTATATAGGGGCCAGTGAAGCCTGGTAAGTTGACAATGGTGTGGAAGTTGATTGTATCCGGCGCGTTCGTGATTGGTGAGTGTTTGTTTCGAAAGAGGTTTTGAGTCTAAATGTTTGTCTTGTCTTTTCAGGTTTCTTTTCCATATGATTAAATTACGAACAACAACTTTGACTCCCGAGTGATTTGTTAATACAACCACACCCCGATGACATTGATATGAACTTAAACAAGTCTAATACCAGTGAAAACAAAATGGCTATAAACGCCATAAATATAAAGTTAATGTGGGATTGGGGGATGAAATGGAGGTAACCGATTGTAGCAAGCAGGTGACATGCTTGCCAGCAGCATTTTTTTTTTGCAGCGAGACTGATCACTATATTTAGTACAGCCGTACATATATGTATATACTAGCATATTGATGTGGATTTATTCTAAATTTTCTTAAATTAAAAATCTACGTTTAACACTCAATAATTTTCAAAAACAATAGCGATCTGTCTTTCCTTCAAGCGAAAAGAATAGCATAAGTTGAACTCAAACCGATGCCTAATTTTCCAGTTACCATGTTCTTAAGCACCTTCTCCGTGAACCGTAGCATAAGATATTGAATTTTTCACCCATTACTAGTACTTACATTTCGGAACAGTTTCTTTTATGGTAAATATCCATTAATCATCAAATAAACTAGACGTGCTTCAAACTAGGTATTTGTTAACCAATATATTAATAAATGTTTATACAAATACATAACTGTACCTGAAGCATGCCAACGCGCTCCAGTCCATTTTTCATCTGATTAATATACTCATCTTCAGATTCCAACAGATTTTCTAAAAATGTGGGCATTGGTCCTCCTTCTATGATGCTTAAACCTGAAATGATCGAAAAATTATATATACAATGTACTGAATTAACTGATATATATGAGATTCATTTGATTCCGAATTAGTTGTAACATATATCTGAACGCGGGTTGAATGATTAGCATCATGAGGTTTCAATATTCGATAAAGTTTCGTTAAACTATCAGTACATGTATATAACATGTATCACGTACCCATTATAAGACCAGCATAAAAATAGTAGTGCTTGGAAAGGCTGTTTAGGCTCTTTATAAGCCCAACATCGCCATTGTCTTTCTCTTCAACGAGTGTTCTCTTTATCTCTTTCAGCATCTGATCGAAATACTCCCTTCTAGGTCCTCCGTAATCTTGCGCCATTTCTCCGTAGAAATTTACTTCAATGGGGAAACGGATATTCTTAACCTGTTGTAGTTCCTCCATGGAGTCCTCAAAAATTCTGTCCCTGGATATATAGATAGGCGATGTCTCGCCTTCGAGGACATTGTCCTCGGAACTTATATCGAGTTCTCTTCCTCGGAGAAACACTTCCGAAAACTCCTTTATGACTCTTGTCGGCTCATCGATATCACCTCTGTTAACAAAAAAAGAATACGTTTTTTTTTAATAATTTTGGTTATCCCCCCTTTAAATCAGCCTTTTTTATGTGGCGGTTGATGTCATTCAGTCTTAACCTATACTTCATGACACTTAAAAACAATAAGCTACATACAGTCCTTACTTACTAATGAGAGTGTTTTGTCGGCCGCTGTCGGCCATCGTACTTTAGAGCATGCCAGCTAATAAAGATTAACAGTAGTTGTCGTTCGCAGGGGTCACATAGCATGCATTCCAAATCAAATGCCTTCAAAGGTAAAATGCACATTATACCCAAAAGTGTCCCGGCCGATATGGGCTATAATTATACGGCGGCCGACAAAACACTCTCATTAGTAAGTGTGTTTTGTCATAACAATTTGTCAGTTATGTCATCCGGTACACTTTGCGAAGTGTACCGACTGTCATGACACTTTGTCAGTTTACTACAATGGCAGTTTACTCATTTTACTTTCACAAAATAAAGAATGGGGAGGAGGTAATCTAGGGGAAATAGGGGCCGTACTACGAGAGCCGGGAAAGAATTTGTGTGTGTTCTACTCGGGGACTTAGTTGACCTCTACATATTTAAGATTAGCTGTTTATTTTGAGCACTGGGGGCGAGATGCAATTTATTTTTCAGTTATTTTTGTAAGTAAGTAATACGACAATGTTTTTAAAAATTTATTTCTGTTTTTTTTTTTAAGTTATTTCAACACTTTAACCCTTTCGCTGCCACGGAAATAGCCTTTGTTTTTCTCTCTTGCCACGATTTCAGCGGGACTTTGAAATTCCTTTTATGACGTCATTGTTCTATGACGTCAACAATTTATGCCTAAAATCAATCATGTTCTCCAACAACGTCAAGCGCCATTCTTTATCGAAGATGGCACTACGTTTTATTTCAAAAACGGCGTGTGAAAATGTATGTACGAAATGACAGACAGTATTCTAATGCTCTAGAGTTTCCAATCCTGCTACTCATTATACTAAATATATTATGAAGGTTGCGCAATAAACTGAAAGAACGACGTAATAAAACAAAATGCGTATAACGTCATGTGACAATGACAAAACCGTGGCTAACTGGATATGAATAACAGATTTTTCCTCCACAGCCAGAGATACGTGGTAATGTTACAAGTCTAAACGTTATTTTGCACCAGTGAAATAATATTTTACTATCCAATAATATACCTCGTGACAGAATTTGTCAGACAAACGTACAGGCTGGTAGGACAATTATCCAGTAAAAGTGTATTTTGATTCAGGTTCACATGGATGCTATAGTTGCACTGTCACTTTTTGTAGAGATCTTCGGGCACATGTAATTTTTAAAATTCTATACCTCGTTTTTGTCCCCTGCCTGCCCTATGACATGTTCTAACCAATTAGGCCCGTTTTTTTTGTATCATTTACAAAGCACGTGCATGTATATGTTTATCAAACAATAAGGATTGTTGATAATATTTAGAAATGACGTCGAAAAAACACACGGGTCCTTAGACATTTGAGAAAATTACACAAGACTGTACGCAATAACAGTACACCTGTTTGCCAAATACAGTGTACATACAGATAAACTGTAATATTGTATTAGATTTTAGACGACAGGTGGGATGTTTGGTATTGCAAAGTCCGATGTAGATAATTATCTATTTTGTAAAACGAGTTCTCAAAAGTTACGAATTTTTCGATTCTTTATGCTAATTCACTGTTTTATAGTTAAAATGTCGAGATTTGGTAAACAACAGGAACCTGATTCTGTGCTTTGATTGGTGTTATTTATATAATTTACCCGTTTCTTTGACTTTAGAGCAGAATGAATTCATTCATCAAAAGTAATTTTACGACAAAATTTAACATTGCCTATGCAACTGACATCAACAATAACATTTAAGACAGGTAAATATCTGAAGACTCAATGAAAATATCGCCAACATGAACAAGAGAAAAAGTTGAAACAAAACTATTTTTTGTCAATATTTACTTCAAATTAAGTCATAAAAACTCCGTAGTAACATACGGTCTGTTCAGTAGATCGAATATTGGAAGGTGACGTAATGTGAATAAAAACTTTATATGTAAGGAGAGAGTAGGGTAACGGTATATTGTTACCGTTAATAAAAATATATATATATATAATATAAAAATAACAATCTTTCATTGACTCATTTTGATACCCTCATAGTACCTTATGATTACCTATACGCCTATTGCTCTAAATGAATCCCTCAGTTCATTATATAATTCTGGTGCTACATACAAATACTGAAAGTGTACTTAGTACTGTCTAGTATAATATATATAAGGATTAAACAGCGTTTTTATTGCGTTTACGTTGGTATGAACGCAAGTGCATGCAGACATATTCAATGTCCTGGTTCGGGTATGGCGTACAAAAGCCACCCAACTTACTTTCGTTTTCGAGCTATCCAACAATGCAAATTATTGAACAAATATTTATGGAACATATTGAATCAATATTTTTAACGTATTGAATGAATATTTGAAATATTGAACAAATATTTTAAACATTGAGCATATATTTCCGTATTGACCATATAATTAATTAAATCTATATGAACATATATTCTACTTTTGAACAAATATTGATGTTTTATGAATAAATATTTACGTTTTATGAACATATATTTACGTTTTATGAATAAATATTTTTGTTTTCTGAACACATATTTACGTTTTATGAATAAATATTTTTGTTTTCTGAACATATATATTAGTTTTGAATAGATATTTAGTTTTTATGAATATAAATTGTATTTTATGAACAAATATTTTTTTTTTTTTTTTAACAAATATTTTCGTTTTTAAGAACAAATATTTTATTTTATGAATAATGCAACGTTCACGCCATAAACAACCTCGTTCTCATATACAAGATGCAAACTTGACTGATCTGTCACACAAATGGCCCGATCTACGTGTAATGTACCAAATGTTGATTAACCCTTAGAATGCCACAGGGCCAATGTGAATTTGACGTTGACTGCCGCAGGGCCGATTTGGATCGATCGGCTTTTCAACGAATTTTACGTCTCGCTCGGCATTGTTAGTGACGTCATCAAAACATGCGGGTTCGACGTAATGGCGCAGGACCGCGGTCCTGGAGCTAATTCGTCAGTGACGCGATATATATGTTAAAGTTTAATCACTGTAAAAACCTATATCAGCAACGAAAACGTACATATCATACACCAATGGAAAGCTGAGAACCTAATCTAGAAGGTCACATGTACATTGTATAAAGATAGATTTTCTTTCTCTTAAAATCATTCTTCAAATAAGAACAGAATTTTAAAAAAATGTCACCAGTGTAATGCAGCCTCAACGCAAGCAATACAAACTGCATAAAATATGAGTGGCACTTCCTTCTTTTCTAATACTGATTAATAGTTTGATTTTTTGATTGGTGCGAATATTTTTCTAGTACATGTAGTTGGGGTTTTATTTTTTTCCGATTTTGTGCATGTATTCCAACTTTCGATTTCTTTATGTTTGTAGACCGAAGACGATCAGTAAATCGCAAAAATGCTTTAAATTTTGCAATGCTAAACATCTTTCAAGAGTCATACAGATGTGTTTGTATTAATATTTCAATAAATAAACTTTAATTAAAACAAGAGATCCCAGAGGGATCTTGGCGCCCAACATTGGAGGCTCTCTGTCTGATCTATGACAGACTGTTCTTTTCGCCACTTTTATCTTCTTTTTTTTGTCCTAATAACTTGAAAATTGAATGAAAATAATTCAAGAAATTTGAGAAAGATCATCCGGTGCTTTCCAAGAAATAGCAAGAACAATCATTCACTTTCAAAATACAAGATGGCTACCTGTCAGCCATCTTGAATTTGGATCGGTCCAAAAAAGGATCAATGCTCAAGTAAGGACCAAGGGGAACCTAAATATGAAACTTGAGAAAGATCCATCCAGTAGTTTGCAAGAAATAGCGGTAACAAACTTTCACTCTCAAAATCCAAGTTGGCCGCCTGTCGGCCATCTTGAATTCGGATCGGTCCAAAAAAGGTACAATGCACAACTAGGGACTAAGGGGAACCTGCATATGAAATTTGAGAAAGATCCATCCAGTACTTTTTCAGAAATAGCGGTAACAAGAATTGTTTACGGACGGACGACGGACGGACGGACCACGGACCACGGACGCAGGGCGATTTGAATAGCCCATCATCTGATGATGTTTGGCTAAAAATATATGATGCATAATTTCAATGTATAAGCTGTGCGAACATGGCGATTATCAAATAATTATGTGCCCATGTTTGTTTTTATTAAAAGAACTCAATTATTACAATTTCAAATGAGGAGTAAGAAGGTTCGCAAACATTACTCGGGTGTAACAGGAGCGGGTCCCCGACGAAAGCCTGTAAGTGTCACTGTGGCTGCTGATGATGTAAACTACAGTCTCTGTCGCTTTTTGCGAAGCATTTGTGTTGGCTCAGATGGTAGAACCGTGGATTATCCCACCGGAGATCCGGGTTCGATTCCTGATCAGGGCACTCTCGACCAACGGTAATTTGTTTTTCCTGTTATATTACATGCGTCGGTATTTCGTGCGAATTATGAATACTGTATATACATTTGTAAGAAGACTTATACATCTGTAACGTTGCTTTACATCCGTAAAATATGAAAATTTGAGATCTATACAGCTTCGGGTGGGAGTTAGAGACACCACCTTACAATATCCAAAGTTTACCTGATGATTCGCATTTTATTTGTCTCCCTACCTACCCCCCCCCCCCCCCCCCCCCCCCCCACACACACACACACACACACACACTTACACACACAAACCGACAATGACAATGACTCTCAAAATCAAAGATGGCCACCTGTCGGCAATTTTGAATTCGGATCGGTCCAAAAAGGGTTCAATGCTCAACTAGGGACCAAGGGGAATCTGGATATGAAATTTGAGAAGATCCATCCAGCGCTTTCCAAGAAATAGCGGTAACAAACTTGCACTCTCAAAATACAAGATGGCCGCTTGTCTGACATCTTGAATTCAGATAGGTTCAAAACAGGTACAATGCACAACTAGGGCCCAGGGGGAACATGCCTATGAAATTTGAGAAAGATCCATTGAGTTCTTTCCCAGAAATAGCGGTAACAAACTTTCACTCTCAAAATCCAAGATGGCCATCTGTCGGCCATCTTGAATTCGGATCGGTCCAAAAAACGTACAATGCACAACTAGGGACCAGGGGGAACCTGCATATGAAATTTGAGAAAGATCCATCAGGAACTTTCCCAGAAATAGCGGTAACAAGAATTGTTTACGGACGGACGGACGGACCACGGACCACGGACGCAGGGCGATTTGAATAGCCCACCATCTGATGATGGTGGGCTAAAAATATATATTTCTATATACATACTTACATGCGCCTAATACGCTATAGCAGCATATACCTTTTTTTTTAAATTTAAACCCAGGATAGCCAGGTTCATTTTAAAAAAGTTCAATGAATAATTTCAGGATTATTTTATTATATAGAAAAAGTCATAATCCAGGATCCATCAAGATAGCTTATGCTTAGCGAGCAATTTATATCAATGTAAAGTTAATCGAAAACTTTAATATGACCTAGCAACTTGCATGTAGCAGTCCAATTAACAGTACCTTTTTTAATTCTAAATCTAAAATGTGCCTTTAACTGAAATAGTGTTTATAATTATGGTAGGAGAGGATTTATACCATACAAAGTACTACCTAAACATTTCATCTAAACGGTTTATAAATCCGATAAGCGAGATATAATTCTGCATATTGCATTTGTTTTGTCGACATCACATTAAGTCGATATTTATATCTTGACATTATTGTTAAAAAAAAACTTGATTATTACAACAAGTTGTGATATTATCTAAAATGTGGAAAATTTAAATTACGACAAGTTTAGTTAAATGTTTTCAAAACGACAAATTTAATACTGAGAGCGTAGCCCTTGAATTGAAAATGTACAAAATAACAACTTGTCAATGAACTTCTTCAAACATTATCGACATGATATTGATGAAGATCCACTGGTCATTATATACAGTGATGGCATAATCTATAGGGTATTTCTTAATTATTTTATAATTGCGGCTGCTAGTATCATCTAAGTACGTGAAGTGGTTAAAAATTAACAATATCAATCGATAAATAAATATTTCAGCTTTCCATAGAGATATGACATGTGGTTCACGGTTACCAGAATAGTGGTACCGTATCTTTTGTCTACGCATACATTGTTGACGTCATAGTTCACTGACATTTCAAAGTCGCGCTGAAAACTTGGCCTGGCAGGAAATCGGGTTTTCACTATGGCAGTGAAATTGATTGATCGATTAATCAGATTCAGTGATACAAAACGAGATATCAAACGGTATTCTTGTCCCTGGTCTATCTGTTGTTTATTTATTTATTTATTTATTGTACTACTTTAATTTTAATAGCCACCCGGGTCTGTATATGCATCGGGAAAATTATCGATTTTAGCTATTCGGAAAAAATACCCCACCGCCTATAACAAAATACTGATTTCGAATAGCTGTAATCGATATATATATACTGTATATATATATGGAAATTTGGAAAAAAATAACAAAAAATCACGGAGATCGATTCCCTTGGACCTTTCGCTTGTAGCTCTTCAGGAGAATGGATTTATTTTCAAGTCAAAACAACAATATTGGCGGCAAGTTGATGACGTCACACAATACAGAACGTAGCAACGTCAACAACAACAACAATTTGGAACAATAGTTACATCGTATCTGACAAACTATATCCATTCATTTAGGAGTTAATAAAAATCACTTTGTAATTAAATTTCACATTATTTTGACATGTAAAAAATAAAAAATAAAAAATAAAAAAAAATATTATTTTCTTGGGGAATCGTACAGTGGACCCCCAGCATGTGAGGCGAAGACGCTACCCAGCAGCTAACACCCTCAACTAGAAAATTGGTAAAATAATAGTACTATTTCACATGACAATTGTAATAAACGTTTCCGAAGAAGACGACGTAGGCAGGTATGCGATAAAAAGGAGAGAAATACTTTAATAAGAACTATTCAAAGTTGGTTTTAATAATTTAATGAGCATTAACTCCTTATTTTCCCTCGCAATTGCATCGTCTGGTGCTTTATATATAGGAATCACCAGAACAAGAATGAAAATGTTTGTTTACGTTTAAAAATCTTAATTCATCACTTTTTGTCTGCTGTCTATGTACCGTCATCCTTTTACGGAGTTCACATCCAGTCTGGCCGATATAAAAATCTGAACAATTGGAACAAACTAAAGCATAAATTACACTACTAGATTTACTGTTTATGTTACATTTTACAGTGAAATGAAATCCATTTTTGAATTTAAACTGCGATCCTTCAATAATGATACTACCTGTACCACATCTGGGTGTATTACACTTTGAAACTGTGAAATTGACACAGTTATTACTAAATGTAGAGGAACAGAGCAGCCTTTTGAGCTTTTTTGCTTGTCTTTTACTATTTATGATTTTGTTTTGGCTTAAAACCTTTCCCATGCGTTCATCCGTTTTCATGTAATTTTCAAAAGTTCGAATTAAAGGAAATACATTGCAGTTGCGGGGATTAAAAGTGGAAACAAAAGGAATGATTTTTTGTTCTCGATTGTCTAGATTATTTGCTCTAGAATTATACGGTCCTCTCTGTTTAGCCTTACTAATGCCATTTTGAATGACACTTTTTGTGTAGTTTCGTGAAATTAAAAAGCTGCTGACTTCCCCAAGCCGTCTTTCTAATACATCCTTATTCTTCACAATAGAAACCAATCTTGAAGCAAGATTAAAAGGTATATTAATTTTTACATGTATATGTATATATATACATATAGATATTTAATGCCGATTTCTTAAGCATTGAGTGTGTCTTTTTTTCTATTTTCGTCGAGTATGAAAGAAATTTTATTTTATTCGCAAACTGTATGAATCCGCTTAGCCCCATCTTGGTCACTCTGTCGTGGTTTCACATTGACGTTTCCGGGTCACGCTGCTATTTGTGACGTCATAAAGAATTTTAATAAATTTTAAGATGTCATGATGTCTCGGGGGGGGGGGGGGGGGGGTTACAAGCGTCATGCAAATGAGAAAAAAAAAACAACGTTTTTGTACTGGTTGTACAGCCGTTAACAAAAGTATAGAATGCCATGCTCTACAAATAAGAAGAATACTTACAACTTTGCAAGTGTCTCCTGTATAATATTCTGGGTAACAATCTTGAAATCGTCATTTGATCCAAATTTTCCGCAAATAGGAGAAGAATCCGCGCTAAAATAAATAATTACTTACTAAATAAGAATACCATGTAAAGACCACTCAATAATTCAAGTTTAAATGCAAGTAATATACTTGTATTACAATTAAATATTAAATCTTAACCCAAATCGCCCCGTTACCCAAATTGTCCAGTTAGTCCCACGTTGACATTAGTCGCCCCTACAAATAATGCAGTGGGTAACAGCATTTATATTATTTTCTCATTCCTCGAGGTGATGCTATCTGCACACTAATAACAATCATCTATAGCCTTTGATACATTATGAACGTAACACACATTAGTAAACTAACTAACGTATACGATACCATGTACTTATGCACAAAAGCCTCAACATTTCTTATAAAAAAATCTTGTTATTTACCCTTGAGAACTCGTACAAGATCCCATCCCTGTCTCTGTCGAAACAATAGATAGATTTCGACGCACTGGCCCAACTTTAAGCTCAGAGCAGACTTCGTTGTGTTGAAAGCACCGTAAAGAGTACTTTGGAACTACCTTGCATATATGTTTCAAAAATTGCACAGGGACCTGAAAACTTGTTAACATGAATATTAAAACCATACCCGATGTGTTAAGTTCATGTCAATTTAACGTTCGTTAGTAGTTTTTCATTCTGTAAAATAAAATGCCAACCCAATGATGATAAGGCGGAATCTATAAAAAAAATAGTTATTGTGAACACATCAGGTCAGGTTCTAATAATGCTGTAACAAGTTTGCATGTTCCTGTGATAAATTTCGTCACCTGTCAACCTCTTGGACGATGATTTCCGGTATGCTGTCACGTGTTGTTAACATAACCACGGGGTCGTCGGGACTCAAAATCGTATCCCCGTGCAGCAAACGAAGGGTTTTGGATTTATCTCTCATTGATGTTTGATGTAGGTGCTCCATCATGTCCTGTTGATTAAAAAACTCTCATATTACACTAAACAACATATAAACTATGGATGATTAGGAGGGGTTTGTGGATGTGGAGACTGAAAAAAGGGTCTCAGAGCGGTACGTTTCAGAGGAGTGGGGGTTGGGGAGGGGTAGTTTCGAGATACATTAAATAGAGGGCGCGCATATTTAATCAGATGACAACGAATTCTCTAATATTAGATATTGACAATACGTGCGTAGCGCGAAATGGAAAAAGGCTCGGGAGCGTCCCCCGCCACCTCACCCCCCCCCCCCCGGAGAGGAATTTGGAGGGGTACATTGGTCCTCCCCCCAATATGTGCGATATGGTGGATTCTTGAATGCGATGATGCCCGTCCGTCCGTCCGTCGGTCCGTCCGTCATTCCGTCCGTCACACCTCGTTTACCCAATCTAACTCGAGTTTCATTCGTACGAAAGCCGATTAGTACCACACGAAAAAAATATTATCTCGTTATTACGAGATACTTTATCTCGTTATTACGACTTAAGTTATCTCGTTATTGCGAGATAGCTTATCTCGTTATTACGAGTTAGGTTATCTCGTTATTACGATGTACCACACAATGAAGAGTTTACATGGCATACACTTGCATACAAATCTGATTGATAACAGTATTAGTCCTTCAAAACTGTATTTTGCAAATGGCATGGAGTGATCGTATTAATCAGCGATTGGCTGACAGTTCTAGTTTATTATTGAATGGAAAGACCTGAAACATTTCATATTACATATGTGACTTTCACGTCCACTCCTTTGAAGGTCGAAAAGATGTGTTGTCGGAGCACTTGGGAATAACAATGGGGGAAAAGACTGATTACACAAAGTCAAAGCACAAGCACAGGTTTTGATAAAAAGGGGTTGGACAATCGTGTATAATACACAAATACATTACCCCTAGTTTTACAAAACAATCCCCTTAAAACGTTAATTGCGCCTGCGGTCAAAGCATTCTGTAAATAACAACCAGAGCCTGTTTGCTTTTTGTTTCTCTTTTTCGAACTTTCTTCCCAAACTTCCTTTTCAAGACCGATTTATACAAGCACATAATGAAATCTTTCATGTATACTAAAATATTATCTGTACTTTTTGTATCACTTAATTCATATTAATTGTTGATGTTGTATTCGAGCTCGCCTCTTATCAAGTTGTCCTATTTTTCAATAAGATATGATGATGAACCAACAAAACCCGTTTGTGCAAATGCACTTGGCGTGGATTAGATTAAAAGGAAACAACTAAAATAGTGATATATGAGCTCTCAATGGAAGCACTGCATATGTACATGCGCATATTTATATTGAATACACATATATCATCCGTTTTCAGAGCCTATCTTTAAATATTGTTGAAGAAATAGATCAACTTTTTCTTCTTTGACACAAATGACATGTACTCATAACTCGTAATAACGAATTAGCGCAAGTCGTAATAACAAAATAACTTAAGTCGTAATAACGAGATAACGTATCTCGTAATAACGAGATAACGTATGTCGTAATAACGAGATAGCCTCAGTCGTAACAACGAGATTATGTAACTCGTAATAACGACATAGCGTAAGTCGTTATTACGAGATAGCCTCAGTCGTAATAACGAGATTATGTAACTCGTAATAACGACATAGCGTAAGTCGTTATTACTAGATAGCGTAACTCGTAATAACGAGATAACTTAATTTATCTCGTAATAACGAGATAACTTAACTCGTAATAACGAGATATAGAGGATCTTACATGAGTGTCGATGTATAATGGATTTTATTATAAACAAGTTCAATAATTTGATATGTCACGAGCCGTAAGGCGAGTGGCATATCAATTTATTGAACGAGTTTAATAAATTCCATGATACATTGACATGAGTGTAAGATTCTTTTTATCATATGACTCATAAAAGTCCAAATATACATTGGATAAGATAGAAATTGTTGACTCTGACGTTCTTCCCGCCATTTCTTGACGGTAAACCATTGTTAGCGTGACGTCATACCATTGTTGACTTGACGTCATTTGCTTATTCTTCGATTGTGACGTTACAATTGAAAAGTGTTATTACACATGTGTAATATCAAATTGATGACATGGCTTTATTACACTGCAAAACACTGCAGTCATATGGTAAAAAAAAAATTTCATGTGACACTAATCGGCTTTCGTACATTCGCCCACTATTACACTCGAATTTCATACAGTGCTTCCTTACTGAAGGTGCTTGCTTTGCATTGCTTTCCAGGTCCGAGGGTCAAAGGCCAAGGTCACCGTTTATATAAATAGAAATTTTATTTCATTTACTTTAACTGAAGGTCATTTGGGCCAAATAGCATCAAACTTCATTAGGTGCCTCCTTACTGAATGGGCTTGCTTGCGATTGTTTTTCAGATCAGAGGGTCAAAGGTCAAGGTCACTCTTACTACAGTATATAAATAGAAATTTGGTTTCCGTACTTTAACTCGAGTTTCCTTGGGCCTGTAGAGAGTCATGTGCAGATGACCTTTTCTATTTCCATATCTAGAAGTTCAATACCCAATCAAACCGTCCATATAAACACACCCATTTTGTAGCGCTATGTCAAAAATCCACGAAAGCACTTAAATGATTCAATTTTTGTGTTGTTTGTCATGATTATATCTTTACCTTTGATTTTATTTGTTTCCGTACGAATTGAAAGCTTCAGATTGCGCCGATATTGTCTAAAAACATGCCGAAGCGTCTGCACTGGACATCGCAATTGCAATTTTTTACATGGTCGTTCGGGGTTTCTCGCTATTTTACACTGAATTAAGGGCAAATGATGAAATGAACGAAATGAGCTGTCAGAATCTTGAAAGCTACATTTTGATTGGTTAAAACAAAGGTCATCTGCACATGACCCTCTATGGGTCGTCGTCAGATCCTCAAACGGTAGTATTACTGGGGAGTTTTATTTTAATCAGATTGCTTTTTAGGTCTAAGGGTCAAAGGTCAATGTCACCGTTACTATAAATAGAAATTCTGTTTCCGCGCTCCAACTACAGTTCCCATGGGCCAATTATCCTCCAACTTGATACTATGCTTCCTTGCATTACAATCGTATTGCCTCGTTACATGCTTCGCGTTATTTTAGCTTGTTGTACCTGGAAATTGTCATAGTGTGAGATGTTACTTCTGTCTTCAAAGACACCGATCAACTTTAAACTTCGAAAAAACAAAATACGTTAAAGTTTTAGTATACGCATATAGATTATCATGGGATCAATTTTAATGAAGTTCTCAGAGCAAAATATATAACAGATTACAAACCTTCACTGCTGAATCCGATTGAAATATTTTGCTTAGGATATGAACACCCCAGATAAAGCGAAACTCAATTGAGATGGGCAATGTTTTGTCTCCGTCGTTATCTGTTGTCCTTGATTGTGGCAGGGAAATTGTTGGTAGTTCTTCGTCACTTGATGTTGATGAATCCGTGACAATTTCGACGATCGACGTGGTGTTGATGGTGTGGTCATCTATGTGGAGGAAAACATGGTTTCTGGTTAGATAGAAATAACGTATGGTTTAATTTGTACAATTCTATTATGATACTGTACCATCCATATTATTTGAATATATTTACCACTCTATAGCATGCCACCAAATGTCTCCCAAGAAAGGTAAGAAAAAATTAAGATCAGTTGGCATTTGATACTGTAAATGACATAACCCACGTTTTGATGTCATCATTACTATGACGTACAGTAATAAAAATCGTTATATATCACTGACTCTCTATCTATATACTAATTTTAACATAAAAAAAAAAAAATATTTCAATTTCAATAATACATATAGTAAACGTACATATATCTATATATTACATACAGAATTTACAGCCATTATCACCATAAGGATTGAACAATGGATTAAACAGCGTATATTTTGTCAATTTTCATGTCGGTATGAACACAAATCGCCCACATTAATAATGCACGAAACCCGCTAAAGCTTCGTAACGCCGGCGCTGACAAAAAACACCCAGTAAGGCCTTCTAATCAGAGTCCAAAATGCCATCTAATACGATTTGAAATCTTGGCAAGAACGAACTGCTCCAATTTGATGTATAGACATGTTTTAGATTCCTAGCCCGAAACCTATAGATCTGTTATATCGGAGTCTACAAACCCTGTCTGATCTTCACAGACCTATCCATCGCTTTATATATATATATATATATATAATGTATATTTAAACCTCTAAATGGGCACACACCACTATAACAATCAACATTCAACTGAATGACACCAGAACTACAGGATCAGTTATTATATCTTAAATGATAAACATACAGTTTAACATAACCGGAAGGAGATACTCTTACAAACCTTTTCTACAGAGATACATTCTTAGTCGATCATATTTCATTCTTGGGTCAAGAAATTTTCGGTATGCTTCTATGGTGAAATCCCCAGATCCATCAGGTAACTTGTTGACTAGTGTTCCGTCTGGATATACCAGGACAAATTTGCCTTTTTTGCTATACATCTTTCTAAAATTCCTGTTTTCACGTTGAAATTTGTCAAACGCTGCATCTTTCACTTCCGAGGCAGTGCTTTGTTCTGTATCAAATGGGCCAACACAGACCATCCCACCAGGCATGGTACTGTTTGCTGTTGTTTTAGAAAATTTTCCTCTGGAAAAACGTCCAATGCCAATACGAAGCTGAAAACGAATTATAATATTAACTGTATATTCATATGGAATTAAAAATAATAGAGCGTGATTTGGATGTCCCTACACTGGTCCTGTCTGTTTGTTTTAATGTTAATTTGTGTACAATAAATCAGGACTTTCTCCACTTCCAATGCGCTAAAGAATCTGGAGGAAATACGATAATTTCAACAAAAAAGTATATATTAGTCGGTCTGATGGAATTCCTCATCCTGTGTCATATAATTGTCGCTGATAATATTTTTATCTTGATATTTTAACAGATCATTAACTTCAAACCACATAGGAATATCACAAACCACAGTTAGTGATATAACGTTAATTGTACTAAATTGGAAAAAAAACTTTGTTTCTTTTCAGTGCGGTAGTACTCAATTTCAGCATCAGATCCGCAGGAGAAATATACGAACATATATATACCTGCCTCCAACACCCGTACACACATGCACGCATACACAACACACACGGACGCAGGCCTTAATTACCTTATATGTTAATAGGACGCTTAATAATGCAAAACCAGGCCGTTCCTGAAGCAAACAAACGTGTCCAGTAAGATTCGATTTCGTCCAAGATTTGATTAGCATACGGATTGGTGGTACATCCAATCTCGCTCTAACATGCTTGTATAACAAGCTTACAGTTAGTGTTGCATGCAACACATGTCCCCTGCCGTAAGTTACTGTATTAAATGGAGAATAAAAACTTAAATGTAACAATTTCTGTTTTTAGTAACAGTGACCTTTGTAGTTGACCTTTCAACTCGGAACAAATTCCCACACTGTATGACTTCATAAGCTAACATCGTATGAAGTTTCCTCCAAATCCATCAATCCATTCTCAAGTTATTGTCTGGAAACTAAACTGTTACAATAATTTCTATTTTTAGTAACAGTGACCTTTGTAATTGACCTTTTGACCCAAAATAAAATCCCACTCTTTAATGCCTTATAAGCTACCATTATATAAAGTTTCATCCAAATCCATCGATCCATTCTCAAGTTATTGTCCGGAAACTAAAATTTGACAAAAAATTCTATTTTTAGTAACAGTGACCTTTGTAGTTGACCTTTCAACTTGGGACAAAATCCCACACTGTATGACTTCATAAGCTTCCATTGTATGAAGTTTCCTCCAAATCCGTCAATCCTTTCTCAAGTTATTGTCTGGAAACTAAACTGTTACAATAATTTCTATTTTTAGTAACAGTGACCTTTGTAATTGACGTTTTGACCCGAAACAAAATTCCACTCTTTATTGCCTTATAAGCTACCATTATATAATCTTTCATCCAGATCCATCAATCCATTCTCAAGTTATTGTCCGGAAACTAAAATTTGACAAAAATTTCTATTTTTAGTAACAGTGACCTTTGTACATTTTGTAGTTGACCTTTCAACTTGGGACAAAATCCAACACTGTATCACCTCATGAGCTACCATTGTATGAAGTTTCATCCAAATCCATCAATCCATTCTCAAGTTATCGTCTGGAAACCAACATCCGGACAGACAGACAGACAGACGGACGGACAGACGGACAGACCGAGACAAACACTAAAGTCCCCTCCGGTTTCACCGGCAGGGGACTAATAAAAGGAGAATTCAGTTGCTAGAGTATCGTCCATTAAAGCATATTAGATGATATTAAGCCAAATATAATCAAGCTGGGTTTTAAACCATAGCACATCGCTTGTTGAGTTAAATTTACCATTTACTACATTATTTATATGCAAACATACATAAACTGAACGTCCAGTAGTAACAGGATCCGGATTTTCAGACGAAGTTGCTGTAGGAGGATTTCTTCGCAACAACGAAAACCGGCTTCTATTGACCGCAACCTCTCGTCTGAACTGCGTAAATCGTTCCATCCTTGGTCTGGTATCTACAATTAGAAAAGGTACGGGAATATAGGACAAAAACCAATAGCACTTGTATTGGTTATATGTTAATCAGCGCTACAAATAATTCCACTAATGGTTTAACTTATATTACATGTATCTACAATATCGTCAGCATTTGAGCCACAAGGAGAGTATAATTTCGGCATAATTAATACTCTTCTGCATTGAAAATGTGGTTTTCGAGCTCTGTTAATATTCAGTTTAAATTAGTTAATATTCAAGAAATCATGCCTACATAATTATATCATCCATACATAGATTCATGCTTTTTATCTGACGTACGTGCAATCGTTATATGTTGGGTTGCTGGGGCTTTTGTCCCATGTTTTTTTTTCTAATATTATTGAACAGACAATTTAATTCGTATGTAAATTAGCGTTAACATAAAATAATGAACTAATTATTTGCCTCCAACAACAACGGCGAAATATTCTCTCCCAAGTTTTATCCAACCATCGCTAGGCACGCAGAACTTATTGTCACGACACGGAATGTGATGTGGTTGTTGATCGCCGGGGTCCTTGTATCGAAGGCAAGAAGCCCTTGGGAAAGCTCCCTCTAGAAATAAAGATATGTTCATCATCAATCATAAAAAAATCATGTATCATCCGGGGTGGGGGTGGGGGCATGTATATATTTCAATATTGTGGTGAGGCCATATATATCTAACTAGAGTTATTGTGTAAAGACGCGATGTTCACCGAGTGACAGACACAATTTGAGAATTTTTTTTAAGAAGGGTTTGATATATACGATGGCCGATAGGAGCCGTACATATTATACAACAACTAATGCATAAATATGTACATAATAACAAAATGTACAAATAAAACTTTCGAGAAAGTAAAAAATGTACACAATGGATTATGTACAAATAAAACTTTCGAGAAAGTAAAAAATGTACACAATAGATTATGTACAAATAAAACTTTCGAGAAAGTAAAGAAATACGACAAGACATACAGGTATATTGCTTTAAATGGAGTTTAAAATACAGGATATCATATTCGGTCGAGCCGATATTTCTTGACACATTATCATAGGGAGAACAGCATCAATGTATTACCATGCGTAGATACAGGTGTTTAAAGTCTCCAAACGACTTAACATTAACTTAATCTTTCTCTAATTCAGGGCACTCAAAACACTCCAAAACGTTTTCTCGTACGCGGTTGAGCGATGCAGGAACATCGGAATTTTTATCATTAAATAAACCATACACAGAAAGGACATTAGATATTTGACCGTCACTAATTTGTTTATCATTACACGTTGAAATGTTGGAAAAACTTATAACTGTTGGATACCGTCATATGATAGATAGCCTGCGTCAGAAAGGATTTCATGTTTGCAAGTAATTATTATGTTGTCTCTCCTTTGAAGGAAGAAAGACCTATTTTATTAGTACTTGTATTTGTCTGTTTCATGAATTGAATTGATTATCTATTGTATATATGTTTTGTAACTCTTCAAATTGGAGGAAATAAAGAAATAATAGTAGGTGGACAAAATTCAGCTGGGCCTAGTGCCGAGCACTCTTCCCGGGCAATCAATCACAAGTCTGGGTTTTCTCAAATCGGCAAACCAAGGCTCATGTCGTATTTCTTTATTTGTTGAAAGTTTTATCTGTACATAATCCAAAGTGTACATTTTTTACTTTCTCGAAAGTTTTATTTGTACATTTTGTTATTATGTACATATTTATGCATTAGTTGTTGTATAATATGTACGGCTCCTATCGGCCATCGTAGATATACACGATATCCTCCCATCACCAGCTCGGTGTATTTTTTTTCCATTAAAAATGCACCATATTTGGTTACGATGACGATGATCAATTGTCGTCAATCATTACGTGACGATGGATACGCCGTTACAAAAACTGTTGCGTGCCATCATAATTGACAGTTTGGCCAGGGGTGTTACCAAATAGCAAGTAACCAAAAACGTTTACCAACTCCTAGCAAGTTTATGAAATTAGTTAAGCGTGAGGAAACTTATAATGGTTATGGGAAGAAACCTTTATTTAAATAATAATAAATACGAACACTTACGCAAATCACTCATAGTAAATTCGCCATCATCCGCTAACGGGAATTTAATCTGATTGCCTCTGTCGTCGTTGTCAGTGATTAGAATGAATGCCCTTCAAAGAGAATTAGTAATTAGAATAAATGCCCTCAAGTTCATAGAGAACTACTAAAATTATGCCGGAAGACTACGTATTGCGCCGAGTATTAGTGCAAATCACAAATTCGTGTGTCTTACATAATATCGTAACATCACAATATATACTATGAAAGACATCAAACTACATCGCATAATATGCTTCAATGATATGCGCATACTATAGATGACATTACTGTTTAGAAATTTTAAATAAAACAATGTACTTACATTTGTAGTTATGATGCTGGGCAATGATTCACACGCGAACTGTAGTACCTCGTCCGCTCCTATTCACTCATACCGCGTTAAGGTGAAAGTAATTAATTTGGTGATCAGATTCAGTGTTCTGTTTAGTTTCATAGGATAACATTCCTCTGCTAACATTGATACGGTATAAAAACGTACATGTAGCAAAATTTTTCCAAAAAAGTGCCTGACAGATGCCGCACATATTTTCTCCAAAAAAAAGTGCCGGGCAGATTCATATAAAGTCATGATACGTTTCTGCCGGACATATTTTTCTCCAAAAAAAGTGCGGGGCAGATTTATATAAAGTCATGATACATTTCTGCCGGACATATTTTTCTCCAAAAAAAGTGCCGGGCAGATTTATATAAAGTCATGATACATTTCTGCCGGACATATTTTTCTCCAAAAAGAGTGCCTGGCAGATTTATATAAAGTCATGATACGTTTCTGCCGGACATATTTTTCTCCAAAAAAAGTGCCGGGCAGATTTATATAAAGTCATGATACGTTTCTGCCGGCCCATTTCGGCCATCGTACATTTCCCTTATGTGATTGAAATTATCCAACTTTTACTGATAATTGTCTTATCTATGCCATAATTAATTCTTAAAAAGCCACAAACACATTTGTCAAAAAGTAGCTGTTATCAAAGAATTTAAGTTGCGGACGGGACCCAACGCTTATAGACCTGTGCACTAATCTATACCCGTGTGACGAATAAACCAGGATTTCCATACAGCATCAGAGGTAAAGCTAACATGTTTTGGTATGAAATCAGATTAGTTACACATAATTAAACAAATAAAAAGCATGGCCATAATATACCTCCATGGTGCCCCTGACACAAAGCAGCCTAACTAATTGCAGCGAGACTGAATTACCGCTATAATGTTTTATAGTGACAGTGGAAATGATACGAGCTGTAACGAGAGCGGGATATGTATACCGGTCGGCCACTTTACCCCTCCTGTTTACCCCCTCCTCTCTACATCAACTGCTGGTTACTATACTTTACATAGCAGTTTTCTTCTGTTTATATCTAGTAAGTAATACTAGAAGCATTCTCCAAAAGTTGATGTGCACCAAGTCGCACACATTGCTGTAACTTGTCAAATGCATAAAAATATACACACAACAGTTTTGCCGGAAAATTGTTCACAAACTTGCAGTTTTTATGCCTAGTACGGCTATAGGCTCTCGGCTATCGCCGAATGCCAAAAACCTTCTGCTACATTTTTTGCTTACACTTTTTGTTTGAAAATGTGTGCGTTTATTCTTGTTTGAACGTACCACATTTGTTTAACGAGAATGTGTTGCTAGTAAGACTGTTTTGAAAGTCCGTTTTCGGCCTTCGTAGAATACAGGCGTAGAAAAAAACCAAAATGCAACAGTATTAGCCGTATCAGATATTATTTGCTTATTGATTTATTCATTACTTATATATTGACGAGTTTTGTAAGAGGTACATAGCTTTAAGTTTAAGTAAACGGCTGGATGTCAGAGCACGGGTTCATCAGTTAATGGCATATCAATTTAACATGGTAATGATTTCAGACGGCATTACATTACCATTTGTCATTTATCATGATACCTGAGCTGGACTAGCCTAGTCTTGTTTCAGATAAAAACAATGCGGCCTTCGCTCACATACGTTTATATTTTGGGACATGCGTTACATATAAATGAATTGCGGATCGTCAACATGTAACTTAATGGAAATGTGTGTTTTTTCCCAGGTAGCAAAAGTCATAATCTTTACATTATTAAGGCAGTTTAAAATATCAAGGTAATCCATCGTTTTTCAAGTATTGGCGTAGATTCAGAACAATTTGTGTATCTTGGTGTTAACTGAGCCATTGACAGTATCAATTAATTTTGTCTAGACCAGGCTATGTACTGTAGGGGAAACACACACACATGCTTGTGAGTTACGAATGTGTTTGAATGTCGCTAAATACCTCTGTCGTGCCAGATATGAATGCAAAAACTTAATGAAATGTATTACTTCATATCATAGAATGTTTAATGGACATTCCTCCGATCGAATAAAGTTCAGGTCATCAAAATAAAACGTTATGGAAGGTAAAGTTCTTCAAATAATTTTATTTTGTCCTAAAAATTCATAATTCGTCCCAGGTTTCGCTAATCACACTGCAAAGACAGAAGGCATTTGTGTACGATTCGTCATATATCTGTGTATAAAACTACGTGTTGGCGCTAATTTCATTACAAGTACGTACAAACCCTTATATAATCCTCGTTCGGACATATACGGAACGAAGGAATGCCCCTGGGCCCATTAATGAAAAATTAGATATATAAACTTATTACTAGCAAATTTATGATATGTGTAGTTCACATATAATCAGTATCACAATCGTTACATTACTTCATTCCACACACTAAATATTGTATACATTTGATATCAGATTACGGTAATTGTATAACGATTTGAAACTTAATTTTGAAATGAAAATAAAATATTTTAGAACTTGAAAGCATAAATGATATACATCGTGTTTATTAGTCCCCCACCGGAATCCGGGGGGGACTATAGGTTTGCGTTGTGTCCGTCCGTCTGTCCGTCCGTCCGTCTGTCCGTCCGTCCTTCCGCACACTATTTGTCCGGGCTCTATCTCCCATACTATAAGACACTGGAACTTCATACTTAGTGTGTGGGTTCCCTGTGGGAAGGCGGTGTGTCGCATACAAAAACCGGGTCACTGTGACCTATATTTTGACCTCTGACCTACATTAAAGAAAAAGCTTGTCCGGGCTCTATCTCCTACACTATAAAGCACTAGAACTTAATACTTAGTAGTATTGTTCTCTGTGGGAAGGCAGTGTGTCGCGTACAAAAACCGGGTCAATGTGACCTATATTTTGCTATTTTTTGACCTCTGACCTACATTAAAGTAAAAGTTTGTCCAGGCTCTATCTCCTACACTATAAAGGACTAGAACTTAATACTTGGTACTATGGTTCCTTGTGGGAAGGCGGTGTGTCGCGTACCAAAACCGGGTCACTGTGACCTTTATTTTGCTATATTTTGACCTCTGACCTACATTAAAGTAAACGTTTGTCCGGGCTCTATCTCCTACACTATAAAGGACTAGAACTTAATACTTGGTAGTATGGTTCCTTGTGGGAAGGCGGTGTGTCGCGTACAAAAACCGGGTCACTGTGACCTATATTTTGACCTCTAACCTACATTGCACACTATTTGTCCGGGCTCTATCTGCCATACTATAAGACACTGGAACTTCATACTTAGTAGTATGGTTCCTTGTGGGAAGGCGGTGTGTCGCGTACCAAAACCGGGTCACTGTGACCTTTATTTAGCTATATTTTGACCTCTGACCTACATTAAAATAAAAGTTTGTCCGGGCTCTATCTCCTACACTATAAAGGACTAGAACTTAATACTTGGTAGTATGGTTCCCCGTGGGAAGGCGGTGTGTCGCGTACCAAAACCGGGTCACTGTGACCTACCAGGTATATTTTGACCTCTGACCTACATTAAAGAAAGAAAAATTTGTCCAGGTTCTATCTCCTACACTATTAAGGATTAGAACTTTATACTTGGTAGTATAGTTCCCTGTGGGAAGGCGGTGTGTCGCATACCAAAACTGGGTCACTGTGACCTTCATTTTTGCTATATTTTGACCTCCATAGACTTGTGTCCTTTATATAGAGATCATTTATAGAGTATACCTACAGTGTACATGTATTTAGTGAGAATGGGATGGTTCCTGTATAGAAGCGGGTCTCTGTAAACTACATCTTCACCTTTCAATACATTGAAGAAAATACATGACCTTATTGCATCTCGAGATTCACACTCATTGCTATTGGATCTCGAGATAACAACCCGGTGGGGGACTGTAATTCGTTGAATTATCTTGTTTTAATACGTGTCGATTATACGCTGTGAATGGAATGGAACAGTAGATATAGAGAATATCTAACAGTGTCTTCAGTAATACCAAATAAATTATTTCACGAGGGGCTAATATTTTGATATTTTTCATGACTGCGCAACATGAGTGGAGTATTGTAAACTCATGTGAGCTGTTATTGCGTTATTACAATTTTGTTGCAAAATCTACCAGAACAACTTCAAGGTATCCACATCGTCGTTTATAGGCAGTGCTTTGTTTTGGTAAGATCTCTCTTGTAAAAAGTATCTTTTATGGAATATATAATTTCACTGGTGAAAATGTCACATATATATAATATATATATATATATTATTTTATGGCAGTTTTTGAACGTTCATTTTGATAGTCGTTTACTGAGTGAAATTAGTGATTGTATTGAACAGGGTGTTTTTATAAGGAATCATACATCAAAATTGGATGCCGGTTTTCAATCTGTAATATCAGGGAGGTGCTAAATACTACATATGACTTTTCTATTTTCGCTGCTGGAGTTTTAAAATTTGAATTTGAAATCAAATAAAATATTCTACATAATCCAAACTCCTTTAGAACGCTATTGAAAGAAATTACATGTACGTTTTTTCACAGCTATATGTAATTTAATAACACTTTCAATACACAGAAAGGATTTATCACGAGTGGTGTCTCATGATGCACCAGCTAGGTTTTCTACCATAGATTAGTTGAGCGTTGGTTTGGTCTGGAAAACAAATGCACTGAATCAACGTATCGACACGATTTATCAATATTTACCGCAAAACGGTTTAGGGTACGATACGTCTCTTTCTTGTACATTTCGGCGTTAATTTCATTACTGGTCGGCACAAATATTCATATAATCTTCATTCGGATAAAGATTTAAAAAATAGAAGTGTTCTTCACATTTCTGTATCCAAACGCAGGGGTGCGTTTATAAATTCAACAACTTAGATATTGTTTTGTATTGTTTTGTGTGCATTATTTTGTAATTGTGCGATGCATTGTTTTGCGTGCTATGTCTTTATCATTAATACAACTGTACTGTTTATAACATTAGTATCATAAAGACTTAAATATCATGTCGAAGAAAATAGATGACTTGCTGTAAAACATTTCCATAACAAATGTTAAAGATGAATTGTCAAACATCGATGGGAGTTATAATACTCTCGGTGTAAGGTCAAGTACAGGCTTGAACAAAGGAGAATTATCGGCAATATCGTAAACAGATGTCCCACTTTCAATCAAAAAGTATCCGAGTTGCATTGATCTTTGTAGTTGGACTTTCATCTGGGTGTTTCATAGACATAATTGAAATAAATCGTGAATGTTTTTATTTTGTGTATCATTTTTGAATAATTAATATGATAATCTCGTGACTTGCTTTTAGCCATTCGCACACGTTTAGAACTCAATAATCAGAGTTACGTGACAATTTTTGTCAGCTTCAGGAATGGGGAGAGGAGCTCGCTCGCCTTTGCACTTACACCCTGCACCTCCAAGCATACATACGTCTCCACACACTGCGTATACGCCACTGCTCATATGGGTGTCAATGCATTAATTTAACCTCTTGTTTGAATTTGTGGATATGTCGGTATTTCCTTTTGTTCATAGTTTGTGAGGCGTAAATGCTAGGTGTGGCCCATTGTGCCTCTTGTAATGATATTTTTTTGTTGAAAATCGTATTGTCTAAAAAGAGTTATTTTGTATAGGTCTTAATGTCTCGATATGCGGTATTTAAGTTTACCGAAAAAAAGCCAAAAAGTGACTCGTTAATATTTTCAGAGCTAACACAGAAGAGCCGACTGAGATTCTGAGGGAATATGCCAGCGCTTTCCAAACCGGTAGATCTCTTGAACTCACTGACGTCACGACATCGATGCAAGAGGGTGACACCACCCATTTGTATATCGGCCGTGGAAATATACTTGAAAATGGTACCGACGAGATCCTCTCAGCATCGAACTTGAGAGACACCATTCAGGTAACTTTCTACGGAGAGTTGGGCGAAGACTTGGGCGGACCCCGTCTGGAGTTTTTTCGTCTATTTCTAGACGAGTTCACGGAAAAACTGATATGCGAAGAGAATGGTAAAACGACTCTACGGAAATCAAGTGACAAGATTGTTAATCAAACTTACTATGCAAGTGGAATCATCATTGGTAAGATTTTGTCGTTAGAATTCAATAGATCAAACATACGTTATATATAATGCCACTTAAACCCTTGTCGCACAAAAAATCGAAGGACATGTGATTCTTCTTTTAACGAAAAAGGCCACATGTCAGTAAAGAAAGGCTGCAAGGAGTTTGAATCATTTCTATCGTCATCCTTTTTAGATATTTTGCTTAGAGATCTTGACCAAAACTTAAAAACATGTATTTTTCTTGTCTGTTATAATGTATTCAGTGTTTTGATTAGTAAGAAGCGCAAAACGTTCTGATTCCAGAAGGAGAGATAAAATCTTAATACAAGGGAAACTGATAGGAACTTGATGGAATAGAATCTTTCCAGTATATAATGTTTTGTTTGCCGTTTTTTTTCAATTGCCAGAAAATCATCGGTTTCTGAATTTCACACACATTTACAAAATGTTGCTTTTTTTCTCCTAAGAATAGTTTTTAAGTTGCGAATGTTTTGTACTTATATTTTTCAGGTCTCAGTGCCATACAAGGTGGACCATGCGCTCGGTTCCTGGAGAACCTGATTCCACAACTCAACCAAGAAGAACAAAACCGACAATTCAAAGCCGGGCTTGAACGGGTGGGGATATGGCAAGTAGGTGTTGCCGAATTGATAATAATATTTATCATATACTTAGTGTATAATATGTAAGATTTGTACGGTATGATATTGTCCAAATCACATGACCCATATCAGATCGCCGTGCAAAAATCCATATCAGAGAGCCGTGCAAAAATCCATATCAACATCAGACCGCCGTGCAAAAATTCCATATCACGCATTTGGGAATCCCTTTGACTATACCGTAATGAACATCTCGGACATTTTCCACTTCTGTGGCTAACGAAAGTCAGACTACTTCCTGCAGAGCTCTGAGTTAACAAACATGTCAAACGGCGGTGAAATAGAGCTGAACGAGTTAGAAATGAAGTGAATTTTATACAGAGCACGTCGAAGAAAGTGATTTAGTGGATTAAACGCTTATTGACACACACAATTTTGTCGGTCTTATGAGAAATATACTCAGACTCTGTGCTGAATAAAATATCAAAACTCTACTTATTCAAGTATCTGTTGCATTGCTATTGCATGACATGATACATTTAGTTCTCTTGTTGTATCATTAAATATTGGAACTGGAAAATGTCTTTAATTGACTCTATTAACTTTACTTCTGTAATGAAGATGAATTTTTCAATTATAATGCAAATTGTAATTTGGTTACTTTAATAAAAAGAATATGATTAATAGATTATAACATATCTACCCTCGGGCAATATCAGATCTCGGGCTAAAGCCCTCGGGCTGATATGGCATGTGAATTTTACAATGTAATCATCTCTATTTAACACTTTTCATTAGATGTATCCATAACGTATCTTGCAATCCACATTAAAATGAAATGGTAGTTTGATCGATTCTGTACATTGTGATTGCATATCTACTTAGTAGTTTTGAAACGATAAGCATATTATTTAGGCCATCAAATGATGTGCTTCAAAAGAGAAAATCATCGTTTATATGAATATGGAATGAATGAAAAATATCATGTTTTAAGAACTTAATAGCTGAACAAAAATTTACAAGTAAGCTTTAAAAGATATCGGGGTGTGGCATTGATCTATTTTCATAATTTTATTTCAGCTTCTTCACCAAAAGCCGTCTCTGGCGTATTTGTTCAAGCCAGCAACTAAACAATTGTCAGCAACAAGACTTCTTCAATTGTTGACTCCGGTGTTTTCGGAAATGGGATCGAACCGACGCATTGAGGAAGACCGGGCTTATGGTTGCTTTGTTCGTTATGTTAGGAATGTAGCAGGTAATTTGCTTATGTATTTTGAACAAGTTAGGTTATCCCTGAAGCAACTTAATAATAATAGCGACGAAGTACTTTCAAGTGCTTTCCCTGTTGTTACTGGTCATCAGGAAAGTGTTTATTTTGAAAGGACAACTTAATGACGTCATAAACAATGTGACATCACAATGGTATACATGAACAACGTTTCCAAACAAGCAAAACGTGAAGTGTCATTTAACACATGTATACCAGTGTGACGTCACATTATTGATGACGTCATTAGATTGTCCTTTCAAAATAAACACTTTCCTGGTGAGCAGCAACAGCTACGGAAGTGCTAGAAAGTACATCGTCGCTACTATTTATGATTAATTAATTAATTTATTTTGTATATAGCTTAATATATATATTTATTACATTGTTGTCAGTGAAATATAGAGAATTCTCTAACTAATCAAACTTATATTCTCACTGCAATGAAAAACTTAAAGATTTTACTTATATTATCACTAGTGAAATTATTTAAGCATTGAACTGCTTTCATTTGAAAGTCATGGTCTCATGACCGCCAACAGGACAAAAGCAATTTTAATGAAGCGCGCTAGCGCTTCATTTTCCTTTGTCCTGTTGGCGTTCATGAGACCATAACTTCCAAATGGAAGCAGTTCAATGCTTATATTTACATTTGACATCAAGTTTTAAAGAATATATTCAGGAATTTCGCTCCTCTAATCAATTAACAAATCATTATCGTCAAAGATGGAAAAGCCTTTTCAACAGCCATCAACCGTGATCGCCGTCCTGACAATTATGACGTCACAATAATAATGACGTCATAATAAGCGCTTGGAAATTATGGACGCATAATCGTCAAGTTAGCTTGGTAAAGTTATATAATAGGACTGCACTGTAAATGTAAATATAAGGTTATGACGTCATATTGGTAGCGTTATATAGAAAAATGGCGTCACATGGAAATTAGCAATGTAGATGAGTATGTACTACTTTTTTGTAATATATAAACATAATGTATATGTATATAAGGGTGTGTGTATGTGTGTGTGTGAGGGTGGATATGTGTGTGTGTAAACGCTTACTGTTGATAAGCTCGCTATCTCAAAATAAAAATATAATAATATAAAGGCAAGTGCAGATTTGTGTTTATTAATCAATTTCACCTACTTACAACCTTTGATAAGGTTTTAAGATGACCGAAATTGGGGATAAGTCCCAAATTTCTAAAAGGTGGGAACAATCAAATACCCACACACATCACCCCTCTTCCCGATTTCGCCGCCTTCAAAACCTGATGGACAATTGTTTAAATAATAGTGCATTAAATATCATTAATCGTATGCCTCATATGAAACACTTATTTTTCAGCCGGAAGACGAGACATCACATTGGGTGATATTCTGGCTTTCATAACATGCCTAAAAGAGGAACCAGTAATGGGGTTCCTGAAATTACCCACAATACGGTTTACAGAGCTGCCAGGGAATTTGCCAACTTCTTCTACATGTTGTAGAGAGATGTGCTTGCCAATTAATGTGTCAAATGAAGAAGACTTGTTTTATAAATTTGATTTGGCATTTGCCAATGCATACTTCGGATGTGTGTGAACGATATCCATCGGGAACTTTCGTATGTTTATGTTCTGTAAAATATAATGCAGAGAAAGAACCAAATTATAACATACAAAACATCAGTAGGATGAAGTTTAATTAACAGTCCGAACAATAGCCAGTGATACATCCTGTTCTCTCAGCGACAATGCTAATACCAAAATGAATAGGTTCATAATATTGACATTTATAACAATAGTTACCTGATATATAAAACATATATGTATTTGCACAATCATATTTTTATCTTACAAACTCGTTACGTTATAGTTTTAAACCAGGCAACGAAAGTGGTAGAAACTCAGCTTTTGTGTTGACTAAACTCATTGCGATATATACAATTGTACACTGTTTAAGAAGAAAATCAAACAATATTCTTTTCAACTTCAGTATTTTCTTTTATCTTGAATCATAAACAACAGTTTCATATTTGAATTGGAATTGTTCTTTGTTCATCATCATTTTGTTTACTTTCTTAAATAAACGTTATATCACATACAATCCTGCTATTGAACTTAATTATTTGAAAATTACAATATCATGACATTATCCTGTCATATATGTCTTCATACTGTCATTTATTTTACCGGATGTTCATCTCCAAACTGGCAAAATAAAATTGCCTTCATAAGCCTCCTATGCGATTCCTTATTAGCGAGTTATAATTATCGATAGCCTCATTCCAAGTGAACGCATCATGTTCGTTATTTTCCTGAAAAGTGTTCTTTGCAAAATCATCAAATTCAAACGATCCACTTCGCGACGGAAACTGGCACTCAGTTATCGCCCATTCAACCTCATCTTCATCGACTGGCTGCAAACATTGTTCGCCACCTGTATCACAAAGATTGTATTCTTTTTAATATGCAGTTTTATTATTTGAGCTGCAGTTGTAATACAATCACAAATTTGTGTCAATGAGGAATAACATTCATATCGTATGTATAAGCAATACTTGTTTTTTATTAAGACTAACACAATAACATATTTTGTAGTATCTATTAACTATAGTGTCTTTTTGTCACGCAAAATGAGTTATAATCTATAAGAGCCCGAAAGAATTGTTTAAAGCACGTAGCAATAGTTTGCTTAATAATAAAAAAGATACAGATAAATATTACAAACGTTTACATGTATACTCGGTGATACAATATCGATATGAAGTTATTACGTAATTTGTAGAAATCATTACATTTTACACAAACAAAAAGAATTTGTCATCTTAATCATATTCATTTGAGCTTAATTGATTTGATTGGCCAACACCAGCTTGTAACAAACTTTTAACCTCAACTTTAAACTTCAGTGTATTCAGGTAGAAAATTTTAAAAGGTTATTTTCTCTGTGAATATGTTATTTAACTAACCTATATCTTCAAAAAAGTGTATATAGAACATCCGGACGACCATTTGGACATGATGCTTGTCGACTGTACGACAATTGATGACTATTCCATTCATCTCGAATGTTGTCCAATTCTCTCTGGATCAAAGGCATTAGGCAATATCTAAGGCTGTATCTGTTAAAAAAAGAGGGTTTTTTGTTTAACAATATGCTGGCGAGGAAAGGTGTCATATTTCATTTAAGACACTTCAATTCAATTTCTCCCACATCTAATTTTAAAAAAAGGATTTATACCTTATATCATTTCTTTTTGTCATATTTCATCTTTAAAAAAACTGTTGATTTTAACATCTAATGAATATACTACATAGTATTCTGTAATATTATTATTTTGTTGAATAATCAAGATTTATGTAAACATACATTTCATTGACATTTCCCCGATGAAAGTTGCCCAATGCCTCCAAATCCTTCAACATAGCGATCCATGAATGGGTTTGGCGCCGCCTCAACATACTCCACCATGCTTCAATCCTCTAGTTTCAGTTTAATTTGCAAAAGCAAACAGAATTTAATGCATGATAACTGTGATATTGATATTTGACCTTTGAAATTATTAATCGATTCTAAGAAAACACTTTCAGTAAGGTAGTACAGAAAGAAATATTAGTTAGATTGCATAGAAATTGATTTTCTACATTTTACAACAATGACCTTGATCGTTGAACTTCGCTGATGAAATAAATTAGAGAATATCAAAGCGTCAACAAAACCATAATCCGAACTCAAAATCGATTAAACTAGGGGCAACATTCGAAAATAAGGGAAAGTTCTACATGGAGACCCTTGCAAAAGTAAAGCGTCTTCTGCTTCATCGACGACACCTGCCATGTAAACCTTTGTCACATCCAAGTAAACATCAAGTACTCAAAATGAGAACCGAGTCATCATTGTAAATCACAAAAGGAAAGTACACTAATGAGCATACTGAAAAACGTCCATCTTCGTATCATTCAAAGATACAGAATATGTCTCAATGAGACAAAGACGGCGACCATAAAACTTGTCCATAGTTCTGATCAACCTACATCTCTCGAAACCTTGTGTTGTTAGTTTGTTTGTCAGCAGTCGACATCGATCGCGAAAATCACGACACCCAGAGCAAGCTCTAGAATAACGAATCAACTGCGACATGTAAACACCGTAGGTAGGAGAAGCAGGGAAGTTACTATCAAGAAATGGAAAGTTCACGATCGGAAAATTGAAATCGTCACGTTTATCGTATAGCTTTGTAGTAAGCTGTCCGTGTTGGTCGTAGTTTAAGTAGAGATCGAGGTAAGCAGCTGATGTAGAGGAGTCTGTTGTGTCCTTTATTTCAAGTTCATGAGGGTATATTCGATCGACGTGGTCAGCAAACTTTTTGCTGTTTATAGACAGCACATCGTCGATATATCTGAAAGTGAAATTGAAAGATTTGGCAAGGCTTTTGTTACTTGTCCTGATTAGCTCTTCCACAAATTCAGCCTCGTATAAAAGCAAAAACAAGTCGGCCAAGAGTGGGGCATAGTTTGTTCCCGTTTGAATGCCAACAGTCTGCTGGAAAATCTTTCCTCCAAACTCATTGTCAACCAAGAATATAATCCTTCGTACTATATCTTCTTAAGTATATTTCATCCTAGATTTTGTTGTGTTTTTCACAAAGTATGCTCCAAGATAGCTCACTACCATATACTTGTATCGTCGGGATGAGAGATAAAATAAATCTCAAGCAGGCGCCTTCAATCAGGAAGCATGGTATAAGGTTTAAGTTGTTTCGGAAAATCATCAAGATATTGAATGAAAATTGAATCTATATAATTATATTACTACTGTGACCTCGACCTTTGAATTCTTACCCTGAAAAGCAATACCAAGCAAGCACTTTTTTATAATATAGCACTGTATGAAGATTGAGTTCTGTAGGCCCATGGAAACTGAAGGTATTGAATAGAAACTGGTTTTTAATTTATGGTAACAGATACCTTGACCCTGACCATGAAAAAAATATAGAGGAAGCAGTCTCAATAAAGGAAGTTTAAGTTGGATCGGCTCAGGGAAAATCAAACAAAAAATGATATGAACCGAAACAAATGTGCTGACGGACAGACAGGTAGATAGACGGACGGAGTCGGTGATTATAGGGCACCCGCACATTTGTGTGGAGATTTAATTAGTGATTCTGTATTACGTTCTTGAAATTTATCAGTAGCAGAAACTTACCTGGTTGAAAACAGAGCGCGAAACACGGAAAGAATTAATACCAGAAAAACAGTCATCAGCGTCATGTCTGAAAACGCACTGTATCCCTCCCATAATAACATTTTCCGTCCCAGGATCAGTTTGTAATACCATTGGACATCCTAAACAAAGAAAAACCATGTGAATCTTTCTATGCAGAACGCAATACACAAAGTCAGAAAATTGAATTATGAAAAAATATTTATGTGTTAAGAATGACTTGAAATTGACTTACTATATATTTTGTTTGTTATTGCTAATTACCTAACACGACCGAACTATGAGTTCAGTCTATAGATGGGTTGTCTTGGATGCTACTACACAATTCAATGTTATATGAAACAACATTTAATTAGACACGAAAGGACACAAGTCTTTCATTGAAGCATTTAACTACATTCTGTTTCGATTGTAGGCATACTATATTACAGGATAAAAAAAACGCGCTATTTTCCTGTATCGCAGTGTGCGTTCATATGCCTATCAATCGAAACAGAATGCATTTTAATGCTTAAATGAAGAAGCAGTGGAATGAAAGTTGACGGAATAGCCCCTTCTGCGTGCTTCTTTTCCATCTACGGCAAATGTTCACGCTCCTTTTGCGGCGACGGAAACTTTCCAAGCGCATTCCCCCCGACAGGATCCTGGAATCTGTTTTCTTTAGCAATGCTATTGTCATAATACATATATGAAGTTAAGAAATTACATTACAAACATTGCTTTTATTATAAATGACGTTGTATATTTATGACGTCACAATGCCGATACTTGTCCACTGATTTAAAATGTGAGTAATGCGGTTGCGTTTTGGAAAAAAAAAACATATCAACGTCCTGCTTTGTTGTTGTTGTCGGAGATCCAATTTTCTTAACTACACAAGAACTTGAACGCCGGGACGGTATTAAGTTCGAGTTCAGCTATGAGTGTACAAGTTTAAGTGATGTCAGCACCAACGTCATTTCGGACAACTGCCGAAACAAAAGTCCAAATTCCGTGATTCTTTAGGAACCTCTACACAATGATTAGTGAATGATTAAAACTTAATACTTGTGTTGACGCTGCTTATATTTTTTAATTGGTGAATAAAGAAGTTTATTTAATTTCGCCGGCTTCATCTATAAAAATCGGAAATGTGAATTAACGGGATTTTCTAATTAAGATGCTTTCTCGTACAAAACAGTAATTTGGCGTGACACAAGCGTTGCTTGTTAACCTTCAGCGCACGCTTGTATTATAACCCGTTTCGGTTCTTAGTCTGATTAATATAAGCAGACTTTGGTTGGTTTATATAGCGACAAAACGGCGTAAATGGAAATATTTACATCCAACTCTCACGCCATGTGCTATTCAAATGCCGACTTTGATTTAAGTGCAGGTGATCATGTATAGCACTAGCATTTGTATTTGATTAACTGCTTTGCTAATTAAGATATTTCGGTGGTCGAGGTAATGTAAGATGTAGAAGACGTTCATTGTAGCTCCGTGAGAGATACTACAAATCCTCCCTTAAAGAGATAAAATGACTATCAGTTGAAAAAGCTACATTGTAATTTTTTCGTTTAACGGTAATCACGATAAGACATACTTTCATTAAGGGGTATTTGAACATGATTATATATTTGTACCCTTCACTCTGTTTACACATTGGACAAAATTTGTTGCGACAATCCTTGGATCATTATTAGACGGTCCAACTGTCAACCACATGACCTTTCTGGAGTATCTACAAAACAAAAGTATGTATTTGTAAATTGCCGTAAATGTGCAATAAATCATCCATATAGGTTTAGTTATTTTACCTAGATGAAACTTCTTGGTCCAATGTTTGCTTCCAGTTTTCGTATAGCACACATGCATTTGACCATTGGGACGTCATAACTGTTACGTTGGAGATCGCATTGGTCAACTGTCAACAGATGACTGTTCTCTGCTTGTATTTACACTGACGCGAAATATGTTTAAACCCATACTTATACTTCCTAATGCTTAAGGGGTATAAAGACATGTAAGTATAAGTATTGGTTTTCATATTTCTGCCTTGTATCCTAGATCTTCACTGACGTTGAAACGTGTTTAGACTAATGTTATATTTTCATTTCTGTATGAGCTTGCATGTATGTTGATTAACAAAACTGAAAACATAATTATGTAGTTTACTTTCAGCAGTTGGTGAAACGATAACCACAGACAATTATGATAATCTTTGTCGAAATGTTGTAGACAACTATGAACTAATTGTTTCAGGAACATAGTAATTATTTCATATAAGATTAACTTCCTGCATACAATAACCACATGCCATATAATGGTGTGAGTGATAAGTCTTGCTTACCCGTCTATGCATCCGTGGATTGCAAAACCGAAAGGCTTCATTTTGTCGTATCTAAAAAGCAAATTAAAAATAGCTCAATTTCAGTTCGATTCATATGAGCACTTTGATCACTAAATGCTTCTAAGGGTATATTCAGGAATCAACTGAAAATTTCTCTCCTTTTGGACGTTGTGGTCATACAATATTTTACAATTGATCATTATAAAATGATGAGTTATGTTTACCCTATAAAATAGCATGATTTCATGAAATATTCAAAATTTAACTAGATTCATATGGTTATGTACTGAAGTTCGGATCATATTGCCCAAACGCCACCAGTTTAATCCTACGGAATCCCAATAGGGCCAAGTCAAGCAAAATAGTATATCGAATAAACATAAGTTTATGTTGAATCAATGACATCATGTCGTTAAAACGAAATAATGTTTTGTCGAATAAACGACATCGTGTAATGCTGTTTAAATATGATGTTGTTTATTTGACAAATTATTATCATACCATTACATTTTATATATTACACTGATCAACTTTACTTATAGTAGAAAATGAAAGATCCTTTCAGATTTTATCAAACATCTGTGCATTACATGTTTGGTCAGTCTTTAGTACACTATTGTATGTACCCGATGTTGACATTGAAAGCACTTGTTTGAACATTTATTGTGGACTGATATTTTACGGCACCATGATCATGACAATGATCATATTATAATATACATGTAATATAATATTTCGAATATAATATAATATTTCGAATATAATATATATAGTTATATTTTAATATAATATTTCGGAATATTAATACTTAGCAATAAAAACATTCTCAAGGGAATACCTGTATATTATGAGGAAATACGAAACTGTGTCGGCTACAGAAACGGTGGTACATAATCTGAAATCATATACGATTATCCAGTATTTACCCATCAACATGCCAAGTGTGATTTGGCCCAAGAGATCTGTACACTCTTCTTTGAATCCTACGCCTCCGTTGGTGTTCAGTTCCATCCGGATCGACGTCCCTCATCGCTTTCATGACAATGTCCCTGGAGTACAAGAGGAAGCATACACAAGAACACACATTCGGAAAACCAACATCAGTGTGACATGATGGAAACACAGGAACAATTTAAAAGTTTTTAGTATGTGCACGTAGGAATTCTTTATTTAGGGAAAAGTAAGCAAAATTATGTGTTTGCATGTTATCTACAATCAACTCTATTTCTATTTCGTAGTGAAAACACATCCATCGATTTCAATGCACCGAATAATCACTAAAATGTATAAAGTCAATGAATAGTTCTGAAATTGTTTAAAGCATATGTTGATCAGTGACTTTCCCATGTTTTGAAATTTCATCAGTACCGTATTTTCATTTTATTACTGACTTTCATTTCACTATATCTTCATTAATATATTACCACATTTTGTCCATTTTTCTCTATATGACGTATTATGTTACATATTTTAGCAAATATTATTTTAATGCCTGGTAATTTTAATTCCTTTCGGATCACAATACTTCTATTTCATATACTATACATTTGTAATGTTTTATTACTTGTATTTAATTGCATGTCTACTTATACAAGACATGTATACGTATCGAGTAACATATTTTTCGTTTATACCTAGACTATTATTGTACCTTATATACAATAACAGTAGTTGTCATATACAGTTTCTTAAATTTTGTACAAAGCGACAAATGAACCCTAAGTAAATGAAAAGTTTTCTAATATAAATTTCAAAGTAATTTTGTGTACATCAAGTCTAATAATTTTGATTTTAAAGAGTAGTCCTTTCATTTATTAAATGATATCAAATTATAACCAATTTGAAATCATTTTTTGTACAATGGGACGAGTGAAGAATAATAAGTTTTAATAAGTGTTATCTTAGGAAATAGGGTATATGAATATTTTAAAATGAGAGTAATACATGTATGTATGGCCTTAAGCAAATGTATACCATATACTTGGGATGACCAGTCATCTGTCAGGTCAAACATGAACTATAAGTCATCAACATGTAATACTGTCATTCATGTCTGTCAATAGGTCATCTTAAACATGTAATATGTCTAGACTACCGGGTTAAGTTTTTATATAAATACCGGTAAAGTTGAACCGTTCTTCAGTCGGATCCCGGACTTGGTAGAATCACTGCTACCATTTCCGCTAATAAAAACACCTATACACAACAATCTGGATTTGGAATTATTCTTCAAAAACAACCTTTAAACATTACAAGTTATAAGAATTAATTAAAACTAAATATTTCCAATACATAATTAAAACTAAATATATCCAACACATAAGTAAATCTTTCAATGCAAAACAACGTGTTCATTGGTTTGATTTATTATTGTTTACTTTAATGTTATGCATTGGCCATTATATCATTATTGTAGGGTCAATACCTGTTGTTATAGACCAAAAGATCTCTTGAACGGTGTTCCTCCGCATAAGAGTCATCAGGCCAAGTACTTCCATGCCGTCCGCAAATTGACTAATTGACGCTGTCGTCCTATGTATGACAAAAGACAAGCAGATGTGTTTTACTAAATCCTCTTTGTCAGCGATATCTTAAAGGAAAGTTGGCTTGTCCACTCCCAGACTAAATTGTAATTCCAATTTTTCATCCAATATCTTTCGCATGTTCTCTGTCGTTTCTGAATCAGTCAACTGTGAATGAAAGTTTTGATATTTAGTGTTTTTGTTAATGCTTCTAAAGATAGTTAAGTCAATTTTTCGTATTTTGTAAAGAGAACAAAAAGCATTTGTCATACTACATAATACTTGTACTCATTACATAAAAAATAGTACTGAAACTCGCATAGTTTCTTGGACAGGCTTACCTCTTTCAGGGCATCACGGATTTCATAATCTGTCACTTCCTCAAGTGTGGGATCAGACTGACCCTTGGTCAGAAAATCGACAACAGAAGGGGCAAGACAACAAAGCGGCTGTCCACCTAGAAGGATGGACGCAGCCACCGCGTACCCTGCATAATAATAGTGCTTTCTTTTCAACGCAGACACTTTTAAAGAGAACACCTTGAAAGAAAACAACCATACCCCATTAGTAGTGTTCATATGAACTGCCAATCAAATAACTTGACAAATAATATCTTTTACATAGCATATTACATTCAATATTTTATTCTATTACACGTGTGCTTTATCTCAGTCCTGAGATCGTGTCTTAGTTCTAAAGTTACAGTCTGTTATTAAGTCTTCCTACTTCTTGCCCCCAGCCAGCCTGTGACTGATTATCAAAACATCTGATCTTTACATGACATTTTCCATTTTCAAGACCTCATTGAAGGAGTGGAAAGAGTTGTTGTAGTTGAGGTGGCAAAGTTCAAACTACAGCATACTAAGTTTCTAAAGGCGGTGGAATCGGGCATAAAGGAAAGAGAACATAAACTGGGAAACGTTGTTGCTGAGCAAAAAACAACAAATACATCTTTGGAACAAATCGAACGGAGAATCACCGAGATGAATGCCAACATGAAGATCACGGGTAAAATCACTGAAACCCAAATAGAGGATGGACGATATCAAAGATGATTTGGCGCAACTTAATCGAAATGTTATAAGGGATCTTATCGGCAAAATAAATCCCATTAAACATTCATTCAAATCAACAGTTGAGGCACTGGACGATTTTGATGAAATGGATGAGGACAGACAAGAACAGTCCCAACCAGCACCCAATCTGCCGTCGCCACCGTTGTCGTACGTACCGCCACGGACATTCTATGGGTAAGTCTTCTGCAGGGTTAGGGTTCATAGCCAAGGTTGGATCTTTGCCATATCCATAAAACATCAGACAATCAAGCTGAAGGCAGGAATTAGCATATATAGTAATCAAATACCAAGTAAAAAAATCGTATCACTATTCTTTTTTTACAGAAGCTAATTAAATGTAGCAAATCAGTCATAATAAAACCGATAATGTGAAATTATCAAATCAAATGGTTCTTAAAGCTGACAATGCAAGTTAAAAAACTTTCATGTTGATATTTAAAAAAAACGGCTAAGAATTTTTTTTTAGAAATCTTCTGAGATGCCCCCTTACATGTTACTAAGGAATGGCAGACATTTTAGTTTTTGCCTTGCTTGGAAACGATAGGCTTCCTTGGGTATAAAAGGCAACCAGGCCGTCAAACCGGTTCTCATTGTTGTGATGAAACCGCACGGCGACACTTCTATAGACCTATATAGCTAGCCAACACATACTTTCTGATTTTCTTTTACGATATTTTCTATCAGTATCTGAAGAACATTGACATGGATTTTGAATGTGTTATTATAACGATATTATACAATATGATCAAAATAAAAAACAACATTAGATTACACCAAAATTCGTACGAATAAAAAACAAGTACATCAATGACAACTGATAAACCTACCTTAGTATTCAATTGGAACATCATGTCGCTACGAGTAATCAGTTCATGTTTGGTTAACATTGCTATAACATCCATTTATTTCCATCAAAATAAGTTCCCCTCACTCGCATGTGTTCGTACACGTGTTTTACATAATCAAGACTATGCTCGCGTGTTACACTACATTTTCATTTCAAGCGTTTTAGTGGCAAGGCATAATATTATGGGTAGTATTAGGAGCGAGTATATATTCTGTTCGGAATGTTTCGCTCTGCTTCCGAATGTAAAATCAACATGTCGATGTCGATTACGTATACATGGGTGAAGCTAGGGACAGTTAGGGTTTTTTCAGTTTATTTTTTTTTTAATCTTGCTTTGGCACACGATTTATGATGGTGTCTGAAAGAGTGACCATCTTCATGTAACTTCAACTTCAAGGTAAGTGTGTGTTGGTCATTCCAGTGTTGTAACTCCAGTGTCAACTGGGCAGTGCTCGGTTGGTGAAATCGAACTGTTCTGAACAAGTTCTGCACAGCAAGACCAACCGAGTGAATTCACGTGTGCAGCACAGGAAGTGGGATATACAAGATGGCTTCCATAGACCCACGCAAAGCGGCAGTAATTACTGCAGCCGTAATAGACGAGCTGATGGATAGCGATGACGAGGATGACGACTGTATGGAGGTTTTGCTAGCTCAAATTGTCAACGAAACGTATGTATTCCGATGCTGATAGGGTTATGTATATAATATATACGCAGAACAGCAATTATTTACTGTCCGGATTTTTAGTCTTACCGTTTTATATTCAGTTGTTCGGGACTGTATTATGAGTCTAATGACATATTATAAGTTCTTCTGATTATGCTCACCTTCCCGTGAAGGATAAAAACTCATGAATTTTGAATGTTCACGTAAAAATACCATAGTATATTCTAATCAACAGTCCTGTGTTGGAATCTAGTTTTTTTTTTCAATGCAACATGATGAGGTAGGCTACTGTTTAAGTTATTGTGTTTGATTAAATAAGGAAGGAGGATTTATTATTTTTATGTGAAATGTCCTATGCTATTGAATGGTATCAAGGATCGCTTTAATTGTTAGTTTAAGAATTTTTACTGTTGTCTTTTTTACTTCCAGACAAGATGAGAGAGCAAAAATACATGGTTATGTGGAAGAAGTAGTGCCAGAATACACAGACGATATATTTCGAAGACTGTTCAGAATGTCCCGTGATACCTTTGCCATATTGGTTGACTTTATTTCAGAATGTCCTGAGTGGCAATGCAACCGCACTGGTGGTTATAAAATAACTGACATCTCCAAACAAGTGTTAATCACATTGTGGTACCTTGCAGGAACAGACACTATTCAGAAGATAGCAGACCGCTTTGGCATTGGTGAAGCCACTGTTATTGAAAGTCGAACACGTATAATTGACATTGTTATGAAAAGACTGAAGAAACGATTTATAAAATGGCCAGGTCAGGCCGATATGGCTGAGCAGGCAGATATATTCGCTGCAAGGAATGGCTTTCCAGGAATAATTGGAGCCTTGGATGGAACCCACATCAAAATCAGCAAACCTAAAGATCATCCTCAATCTTATTACAACAGGAAACACTTCTACTCAATTCAACTTCAAGCAGTGTGTTTGCATGACATGAGGTTTAGTCATGTTTTTATGGGTTTTCCTGGAAAAGTGCATGATGCCCGTGTTTTACAGAGATCTGATCTATGGGAAAATGGGTTACAGCTTTGTAATATGATTTACTGTATCCTAGGTGATGGAGCTTACCCAATAAGGAGGTGTCTATTAACACCATATCGAAATAATGGTCATCTGGGAGAGAAAGAGCAGAGGTACAATCACTATCACTCTTCAAACAGAGTTGTTATCGAACGCGCTTTTGGGCTGCTTAAGGGTCGATTTAGAAGACTACACCATCTACACACTCAGGATATCAAGACATCGTGTGAGGTTATAATGACCTGTTGTGTCTTGCATAACATTTGCATCCTTCAGAAAGATGAGGTGAATGATTTTCTTGAAGATGCAGAAAATGATGATCAACCTCTCAACAATCCTCATCCAGGCTTTGCCGAGAATAATATGGAGGGTGTTGTCAAAAGGAACCTTATTGCTAATAATTTAGTGTAGTATTCAAATAAAGCATTGAAATAAATTTAGTACTTTTTGTAACTTAATTTGTCTAGCTTTGCTGCCAAAAGTGTCAATTTCAAATCAGTATAATAAAATCCATACAGCAGCAAACTGACCTCAAAATATTGACATCAATACATTCTGCCTATGTATACTGTATGATATACAATTTGAGGTTTTTGTTTTTCAAGTTTTGTTTCCATGTATATAGAAGTATTAAGGGAAACACTTATTTACTTTGGTTTTAATAATGTATACAGATTCAATGGTTATAACCAGAGGTTTATACTGTGTGCATTATCACATCAATGAAATCATTAAAGACATTCCAGTAACAGGTAAATGCTTTAACTTTAATCTCAGATCAACATAATAACAATCAACAAAACAAAAACTTCATATAAAGTCACCTGACATTAATTAAAATAATTAAGATCACAATATTTAAAGAAATGGTAATATAAAAGCATACTCTGCTGTCGATAAAGAATAACTGATTTGGATATAACACTTTTAATACAGTATTTGAAAAGTATAAAAAAAAAACAAATGTAAAAAATCTTGGACAAAATATTAATTAAATGACTTGAGAAAACAAACAGTCAACCATGTACTTGTAGAGGAGTCCTCAACTGACATTTTTTACAACCACATTTGTATGATGGTTTAAATGAAAAACAATAAATCTTGTTCTAAATGATGTTTTCAAAATTTGCACAAAACAAACAGTTACTCATGTGATAAGTCCTCATGTGAACCTATTAACACTAAATTCCTAACTTCCACAGAAAATTCAATCATCTGATGAATCACTCTCCCGAGTTGAATGTGATGGTTGGCCTGTTAGAGCAGTGACAAGGGATTTTAGGACTTTCATTTTTTTCTTTATGTCTTTCAGATTTTTTCTTTTCTTGGTCTTGAAGAACCTCTAACCATGCATCTGCTTTCCGCTTTCTTTTGGTTTCAGCATTACCAGTACTAGTTACATTATTCTTCCTTCCCTTAAGTGGTGTCTCCTCCATACTTTTCCCTTCACTGGTAGAAGCTTCCTCTTTCTCTTCTTCATTCTTCTCACTTCTACTTGACAGCAAAATAGGTGGTTGGATGGTCGGATCTCCTTCCAGGAGATCATCCAATTCATCTTCATATTCGAAAGACTTTCTACCTTTTCCTGATTTGGTGTTGTTGTCTTTCACCGCTTTATATGCTCTGTTTAAGGACTTCCATCGACCACTTATTTGATCTTCTGTATACGAATACCCTTTGCTCCTCATGACTTTTCCAATATCACTCCACATAGCTTTCTTGGTCAGTTTTCCCTTTTCCACAGCATTTTTCCTTGTGCGGTATTCTTCTAACAAGAGGAGGGTGGCATTCCTATTCCATGCACCTGATCCTATGCTTGTGGCTATTAAGTAAAATGAGAAGCCAAAAGTAAAACAAGTCTCCAAAGCAAGAACATGTTGACAGTATACAGAAACAGTTCTCAACCTTAACATCAATTTTTTTTATCATATCCAGAATGTCATATGTGGTACAGCTGATTGGTCAATACATATAACAAGTGTATCTATAGGAATATACTTCCAATGTGTAACTGTCACAATATTAGTTTGATCACAGGACCCAGAACTTGTAAAGTACAGTAGTATCCATGTAAGTTCAGGTCTAAAAATACCTTCACTCTACTTTGATAAATTTAATACAGCGTATCCATATTCACCAGTATATATATATTTTTTTTTTATTTGACACTATGACGAACAATATCACCAGTGAGTTGGCAATAATGCACAAACTTTTATTTATTGTGCATACCTTGAGTCTGGTCTTTGTCCTCCTGTTCCTTTTGTATGGGCCCCTCCACAGATTCTGAAAGGACAGAATTGCTCAAATTTGGTTCTGTATTGGAATGAAAATGCAACAAGTGAAAGTTAACCACAAAGGAAATGTGAAACAGTGTAAATGAAACACACCATGTAACAAATTGTGTTGCAATTAGAAATTAAAAAAAAAATAATATAGAGAAAATCTTGGTATTTAGTATTTAATATGGTAAGGTATTTACATAAACTGATTTGGAAACCTTAAATATTTTGAAGGTAAATTCATACAAGTCATACCTTGTAGATTTATTACAGCACTCTGTGTGGCATGATATGCTAAAAAAAGAAAAAGAAAAAAAGAAATGATATACTCATAAAACTGACCTTTTACATATTGTGTTTTTAATCAGCTATATCATTATCTAAACAAGAAGCATGATCTGAACATGTTTTTGAAAAGGTAAACTGTCACACTTAGCCCTTTTTTGTCATGGCTCAATATAGCAAATTTTATACTGGTAATTAAATATCATTGTTTTAAAAATTTGATTACAACACTTGTTTCATTTCAAAGAATATTCTTTTGAAAGTCAATATCCCTGTCTGATTAAAAATTATCATTAGAAGACAATATCAATTTTTGCTTGATAACAACACATACTAACACTTTTTCATGATCTTTAAATTATTTCTATACAAACCAGTGCATCGATGAGCTAAAAATCCTTCCCTTGTATAACTGAAAGTTCCACATTTCGCACACTTGAACACAGCCATTGCCATCTTGGAAGGTATATTCTGTCAAAGAGATTGAAGACATCAGAAATACAAATTTCATTCTTTACCTTTGGACCTGTGACTCTTCATTGTTTGAAGTTAACTTATAATTTGACCCTTGCATGAAGTGTGATTAAAGTCAAAGGATTATGTTGTTACAGTGTTTGTCTATATATTGAATCAGGGATGAGATGTACAGGGGCACTGCTATAATATTCACTACTTAATTTCCTTATTATAATATAGCAAGGACATAAACAAATATGAGAAAATAGCACAATGGTGCCCCATACAAAATATATTTTGTACTTTATGGAGTAGCATTCAATATTCTGTGCCCTGTTAATTTTACAAAATGAAATACCGACAAATTGAAAATCAGGTATGTATAAACGATGTACCTCTAGATTGTTGCCGTTGCACACGGCTCACAATAAGTTCCACTGAGCTCTCCAGTAAGGTGTAACTCTAATCCGTCATATGAATCGCAGCAAGATGGATGGAATGCTAATTTACACACTGGGCATCTAAGGTATATTCTACAAGCAAAATACAATCAATTGTATGCTGAACTGATTATTAGAACAGTTAATACATAAATTGGAAGATTTCCAGTGCTAGTATGACCACTTAAAAAGGATATTTTATCACCATATTTATCCTGCAATAAGCCCATGGTGTCAATGTTTAATATTGGATCAATAGTTGGAGGTGGTTTATTGCAGGGATATACTTTACATGTACTTGGTATAGGACAACAAATTTGAAATCTATGAAAAGACATGGGTGGGCTTATTATCGGATAAATAGTTAAATACGGTATCAAACAACAACCAAACAAAAGTCTATATCAGAAAATAATTACAATGCACAAATGTTATATTTTATTGTCATTTTTTTCACTGCATGTGTCCATTTGCTATTTCACCTACTTGTAATCCCCGTCAATGAAAATTTCTGTTTTTCCGCTTGCTTCCTGGGTATCTAAAGATGCCAAAGAGTGGTCTGGAGCTGGGATATGGCAAATATAACAGGTCCACCTCAAACGAGTTATTTCAAGGTTATCCATCTGAAGGAATAAAACACAAGACAAGAATAACAAGCTAATTCGTGGAATTTATGTCCCCCGCTTCAGGGCCACTTGGGGGGAAACATCATGTGCGAAATTTGGCAATGGAAATTGGCTGAGCCGTTTATGCATTAAACATTTGACTGTCTTATGAGGAAATTAGAGCAAATAATATCGTGTGTGAAGTCATTTTTGTACATAATACTGGTTTAGGGCAAGGGAAAGGGCATAATGAATTATATGGAAAGTTAAAAATTGATCAGAAAACGTGTAATATTTGTAAAATATTATTTCCTCTTGTGACACCTTACAAAATGTGAATGGAATACAAAGATGTATTATGAGGGAATTGAATAGAAATTGAAAATGTATATATTGGTTATATATTGTATTGTACATGTACTTGAATAATAAGTATCCTCAACAAGTTTGATGAAAATCGAATTATTCCTTCAAAAGATAGAGCACGGAAAGCAATTTTTTGTACATAATGCTTTCATTTGGCAATGAAAGGGACAAAACTCTGTCGGATTCCAAAGAAAGTTGAGATACGACATCCAAACCCGTAATATATGTTAAACATCATTACCTTATATAATATTCTACAGAATTTAAAGTGAATTAAATAAAAAACATAAGAGTTATGGCATTTTGTACATGATGCCTATATTTGGTGATAAAAGGGGGATAACTCCATAAAATATGCGCGGAATTTCACGAAAATCGAACTCATCCGAGGTACTTGGATGATAAGTATCCTGACCAAGTTTAATGAAAATCGGATTATTCCTTCAAAAGATAGAGCACGGAAACGAAGTGTGACAGACAGACGGACAGAGGGACGGACGGAGGGACGGACAGAGGGACGGACAGACGGACGGACGGACAAACCCAAATCAATATCCCCCGTTCCTCCGGAAGCGGGGGACAACAATTATTCTTATAATTCATATAATACATTCCACCGCTTAAGTATAGCTCTAACCTATGCTTGAGTTGTATACTGCACCGGTTAAGCCCCTATTTTATGTCATGCCCCTCTGCGTGGCTCCTGGGCAAATTTTCGTCGTTACTGAGCAACAACGAATGCTATACACACTGACAGTTAATCGAAATGACAAAAATATACACTATAAAGTGGTTTATATGCATAATTGTTCTTTGTTTCAAATTATTTTCTCCCATTGACTGCAAAAAATGCTCTCGTTATTTCACTACCTACCACGCCGCAGCCATCTTGTGTGACGTCAGTGTGCTCCCTGCACCACCTCAGCAGCGGGAACAGCCAGAACCTGTGCCGAACAAGTTCCGAACGTGTTCTGTTGCACTCGCTTGACAACTTCCTGTTCCGGACAGGTTCCGCACAACCAATCGAGCGCCCGGCTGTTGTGTCCGCAGGTGTGTTGCACTTTGCACGGCCAGTGTTCATGTAAAAACCGGTTTGACAGGCTGGGTGCCTTTTATACCCAAGGGAGGCCGACTCTCGTTTCCAAGCAAGCCAAAAACTAAAATGTCTGCCTCTCCTTCGTAACCTGTTAGGGGGCATCTCAGAAGCTTTCTAAAATATAACTTTGCCGTATTTTTTTTAAATCTCAACAAAAAAGCTTTTTAACTTGCATTGTCAGCTTTAAGTTACCTTGGATAGCTGACAATAACATATCCATAAGTCTTTGAAATGTTCCGGGCGCGTTACACAGGCCAAATGGCATCACATTAAATTCATACAATCCCTCATTGGTTATAAACGCCTGTCTTTTCGCGGCCTGTCTCTGAAACTGGTACCTGCCAGTACCCCGACATCAGGTCTAGGGTTGTGAAATGCATCCAACATGTCATCGATACGAGGGAGAGGGTACACATCACGTTTTGTTTACGCGTTCAATGCGCGATAATCCATACAGAAACGGTCCTGTCTGTCATGTATATCAATCATGTCAAGATTATCAGTACATTAGTACTACCCAATGTATCTGCTATGTAAGCGTTTGATTGATTATGAATACAGTCAGTGTCATGTATCGAGTAATGGCGTGTCCGAGTTATGAATACAACATGGTGTTAGAATCGGACGTAATCCAGCCATCATACAGCCATCGTCAGTCAGAAATGGTCTGAATCATTAGAAGAATAGTAAAAGAACAGTTCGCTACCATTTTGAAAAGATTGAGAAAGAAACATATACTAAAATGAACTGGTCGTCTAATGACTTGCCGGCGGCCTTCAAAACTCATGGTGAGTTCACGTTTGGCAGACCTCTAAGTGCCAAGAAAGAGGAAGAAAAGTGTAATTACTTAATGTTATGGGTTGGTGAAAAAGGTAGGAACATTTTTTCTACTTGGAACTTTACTGTTGCTCAAAGCAAACTGTTGAAAATCGTACTACGATGGATTCGAAAACTACTGTAAACCGAAGTCTAACACAATATATGCCCGGTACAGATTGAAGTCTAGGGTACAAACGGACGATGAACCTTTTGAACAATTCATAACGGACCTGAGAGTCTTATTTAAAGATTGTGGCTATGCTCCAGAGATGGAGGACGAGATTGTCAGGGATGATGTAGTCTTTGGAGTAAAATCTACGAAAGTCCGAGTAAAACTCAGAAAAAACTGAGCGAGGGCTCAGAACTGACATTACAAAAGTCAATCGACATAGCGAGGACTCATGAAATGTCACAAAAATAACTTAAAAGTATGTTTAGTCAGGAAGACCCGAGAGTCCACGTGATTCGTCATTCGCCCGCTTCAAACAAACAAGAGGCCCAATGGGCCTGCATCGCTCACCTGGTATCAATCTCTGACTTATATTATAGTGTAACCCTAAAGTCCCCTAAAATCTTTTACTGTAAGATATTTAGAAGAACATGCTAAGATTTAAACATATTTTACCCCTGAGACCTTATAAGACAACATCATTTTCATTTTCAAATTTTGTTTGGCTTCATCCCAGGATTCTACCAGCCAAATATCATGTCTCTAGGCATTTGGGTTTATCAGAAGAAGTCGCTCAAAGCTTTTAACCCATGTGACCTTGAATAAAGGTCAAGGTCATTTCTTTTCGCAAACTTTGACGGGCTTTATCCAAGGAACCTTTCAGCCAAATACCATGTTTCTAGGGCTTTTGATATTTCAGAAGTCGTTTGTATGTTTTAACAGATTTGACCCATGTGACCTTGAATATAGGTCAAGGTCATTTCTTTTCGCAAACTTTGTCGGGCTTCATCCTAGGAACGTTTCAGCCAAATATCATAATTCTAGGGATTTTGGTATTTCAGAAGAAGTCATTTGAAGGTTTCAACAGATTTGACTCCTGTGACCTTGAATATAGGTCAAGGTCATTTCTTTTCGCCAACTTTGTCGGGCTTCATTCAAGGAACCTTTCAGCCAAATATCATGCTTCCAGGGCTTTAGGTATTTCAGAAGAAGTCGTTTGAAAGTTTTAACAGATTTGACCCATGTGACCTTGAATATAGGTCAAGGTCATTTCTTTTCGCAAACTTTGTTGAGCTTCATCCAAAGAACGTTTCAGCCAAATATCATAATTCTAGGGATTTTGGTAGTTCAGAAGAAGTCATTTGAAGGTTTCAACAGATTTGACTCCTGTGACCTTGAATATAAGTCAAGGTCATTTCTTTTCGTAGATTTTGTCGGGCGTCATCCAAGGAACGTTTTAGCCAAATATCATGCTTCTAGGGCTTTTGGTATTTCAGAAGAAGTCGTTTAATGGTTTTAACAGATTTGACCCCTGTGACCTTGAATATAGGTCGAGGTCATTTCTTTTCGCAAACTTTGTCGGGCTTCATCCAAGGAACCTTTCAGCCAAATGTCATGCTTCTAGGGTTTTTGGTATTTCAGAAGAAGTCGTTTGAAAGTTTTAACAGATTTGACCCATGTGACCTTGAATATAGGTCAAGGTCATTTCTTTTCGCAAACTTTGTTGAGCTTCATCCAAAGAACGTTTCAGCCAAATATCATAATTCTAGGGATTTTGGTATTTCAGAAGAAGTCGTTTAATGGTTTTAACAGATTTGACCCCTGTGACCTTGAATATAGGTCGAGGTCATTTCTTTTCGCAAACTTTGTCGGGCTTCATCCAAGGAACCTTTCAGCCAAATATCATGCTTCCAGGGCTTCTGGTATTTCAAAAGAAGTCGTTTGAAGGTTTTTAACAGATTTGACCCCTATGACCTTGAATATAGGTCAAGGTCATTTCTTTTCGCAAACTTTATTGAGCTTCATCCAAGGAACGTTTCAGCCAAATATCATAATTCTAGGGATTTTGGTATTTCAGAAGAAGTCATTTGAAGGTTTCAACAGATTTGACTCCTGTGACCTTGAATATAGGTCAAGGTCATTTCTTTTCGTAGATTTTGTCGGGCGTCATCCAAGGAACCTTTCAGCCAAATATCATGCTTCTAGGGCTTTTGGTATTTCAGAAGAAGTCGTTTAAAGGTTTTAACAGATTTGACCCCTGTGACCTTGAATATAGGTCGAGGTCATTTCTTTTCGCAAACTTTGTCGGGCTTCATCCAAGGAACCTTTCAGCCAAATGTCATGCTTCTAGGGTTTTTGGTATTTCAGAAGAAGTCGTTTAAAGGTTTTAACAGATTTGACCCTGTGACCTTGAATATAGGTCAAGGTCATTTCTTTTCGCAAACTTTATTTGGCTTCATCCAAGAAAGCTACTGGTCAAATATGAAGTCTCTATGCCTGACGGTATTTTAGAAGAAGTTGTTTGAAGGTTTCGACATTTTTGACCCCTGTGACCTTGAAATTAGGTCAAAGTGATTTTTTTTCGCAAACTTTGTTCAGCTCCTTCCAAGAAATCTACCAGCCAAATTTCATGTCACTGGGCCTTTCAGTATTTTAGAAGAAGTCGTTTAAAGGAAAAAGTTGACGGACGCAGGACGGACGGACGACGGATGGATGGACGACGGACACTGCACCATCACATAAGCTCACTTGGCCCTTCGGGCCAGGTGAGCTAAAAATGACCGACCGGCGCATGCGCAAAGACCAGATAGGCATCAGAACCAGACGAAATGTAACAAGTGTGGATATGAACACAGGAATTTGACGTCAACGTGCCCAGCACTCGGTAAGAAATGTAATTTGTGTCAGAATAGGAATCATTTCGCCAGTCAATGCCGAGGATCGTCAGAAAAAAAACAGCGATACACCAATTCAAGACAAGGAAAAAATACAAAATACAAAAAGACAGTACACATTGTGGACGATTAAGTATGTACAGATTACAGTGACAGTGATGATGATTTCTATGTTGGTATGTTATGTGAAGTTAATACCATCAATGACGATTGGACAGTACAAGGTCACCCAGTTAATATGCACGTAGACACAGGTGCACGATGTAATGTCATCAGTAGTCACACTTCAGAGGTTAAAGGTCAATACTTCATTTGAAAAGTCCAACTCAACACTGAGATCCTATAGTGGCCATGCTTTGAAGTCTATTGGAACTGTCAAACTTAACTGTTCTTTCCCTGAACAAAATACATGTTTGCATGAGCTACAATTTCAAGTCATTGAACAAACAGCCCCTACGATACTTGGTGCGGATAGTTGTTTCAAGCTAGGATTGGTCAAGCGTATGTTCAGTGTGGACTCTGAGAGTTATTCAGCTAACACAGAGATTAACCCAACAGATTATGAACAATTACGTGAAGATTATAAAGATTTGTTCAAAGGAGTAGGCTGTCTCCCAGGAAAACATACAATCCAAATTGTCATTGAAACAGGCACGTTTTTCCTCATTACAGTGTCACTTTCAAAATCAATCAGAATACCAAGTTCCTTTAAAAGATATGGGAAGTTCTTCGAACGTAAACTTTACACGTATCAATTTCTGCTGCAACTTGTATTTTGACGTTTGTGATTTCAATTATTTGAAATTCATCACCACTTGCCGAAACAACCTTTTTCACCACCTGACACAAGGTCACTGTTTATGACCGTAACAGCTGCACCAGAATCAATAAGCATGCTAACATCATGTCTATTTACCTTACCTTACCAGGTATCATCACGCCATGTCCGTCCTTGCTACTACATACTCCAATCACGGAACTATCTTCACAAGTTTCGGGCTCAGTTTTTATTGTTGTCTCTGTTTCCGTCTGTACAGAAGTTGTGTTTAACTGAGGTCTTTTGTTCTTTCTAAATGCCACCTTGCCTCGATAGGCGGCATTTCTTAGTTTCCCGAATTAGAAGGATATCCATGTTTCTGATAGCATTTTGCCTCAATATGACCAACTCGCTGGCTATAACTGCATATTGTTTGTCTATCCGTTGTACGCAGGTTTCGTCCTCGGCCCCTTCCAGTTGATCTTTGATTACCTCCTACTCGCCCAGTTGGTCTGTCATTATTTCTAGCATCAACCTTTTTACTTGCTCAGTCAAGGACATGATAGTTGCCTCCAAGGCCGCGTTTGAAGGCGTCATACTCGCACTGCACACAGTTGCAGTTGGTTCATTTGTCGTCAGTTTGTTGTGGCATTCTTCATGTTTGGCATAATGTACTGCCTGTTCGAAAATTGTTGGATCCGCCAACATTACCAACCATTTTAAATTTGGCTGTAGTCCATTTATAAAAACTCTCGTAGCCAGCTTTCAACATCTGCGGAGATATCGCCGTTGAATTTTGACGACGAGGCAAATATTCGTGAACTTAATTTGTTTTTGTCTGCCATACTTCTTACCTCAATATCATTCGATCGTCTTGATCAGTAGGACACGGACTTCCTTGTCGTCTGATTATTTCAGATGTCTTTGGAGATTTCTTTGACTTCGGCATTTTCTGTAAAAGTTCCGTTTACTTTATATCCAGCTGTTTTAAGATCCCACTTCCGATACAAAAAATATGTGACAGGATTCAAGTCAAAGTCGAAAGTTTTTACAATATTTACAGTTTACACAAGATAAATTATCTACATGTCCACATACAAAAGGTGCGAGTCAAACTGTTCCAAATATCTTATACGAGTCTCAAAAAATGGCAGCAGATATTATTCTTCAATTATGCGGACTTAACTCGTTTACTCGCACAACACAAAACTGATACTAAACTTATCAGTCACCAGAAACCAGAGTCTCAACAAAAGCGTCTGTTCCCTTACATCCTAATCAAAATCCCCCGAAACAAGGTCCATCACCAACTTTATCAGCCACACATTATTGGTTAATCCAAGTTATTCACACTAAATATCCAAACTGACCCCTTGTGACCCGAACTGCCTCCCTCACTCTGTCAACTGTTATCAGACACATGCCAGCTTGGGGCCGGGCCGTCCAGCCCAGTTTGTTTACAGATAAAACAATGCATTCAGCTATCTTTATTATCTTTTTTATCTAACTAATTAATTTTCAATCCTGTACACTAGTCACTCTCACATTTTTCTACTCCGCCTCCCTCTCTCTCTGCCCTTCTCCACCGCATGGCTTCGACCTTTTCTTCTCCGCCTCCCCCTCTCTCTGTCCTTCTCCACCGCATGGCTTCTACCATTTCTTCTCCGCCACCATCTCGCTGTCCTTCTCCACCTCATGGCTTCTGCCATTTCTTCTCCGCCTCCCTCTCGCTCTCTGTGCCAGGAGAATCCATTCCCATAGTACAGGACCTGGAAGCTTTGCCAAGAACATTGTCACTAAACTCTTTCCGGAGCTGTTTACCATCACTAATCAGAGACTCGGATATTCCTACTTCGGCGGGGGAGTACTCGCGAAGAAAGAGCTTGATCCAGTCCGGAAAACTCACTTGGAGCGGTATGTGCTGTACCTCCATCCGGAGCTGACTGATCATGACCACTGGAAGGACCAAATTGTGCCAAAGGAGAATGGGTTTCTGAGGACGAGAGCCAACAACGCGGCACGAGGACAATCAGTGTGACTCAAAGGAGGGCGGGTAACGAAAAAATAAGATTAGTACTCAGAAATGTTTTTCTTTCTTCTTATTAGTCTCCTACCGGCTACTATTAGTTTACCTACCGTCTGCCTGTTTGTCTGTCACCTTTTTGGAGTTTCTGTGCTTTATCTCTTCAACGTGTGTACATATTGAACTTAAGTTTGGTATGAAGATACATGGTGAAGATATCTATGTCAAGTCCCTGTAATTTGTTTAATGAATCATTTTATCTTTATAGCTGGGGCCGGTAGGGGACATGTATTCCTTTAGCTTCAATGCTTGTTTATGTTAAACTGATATGTTTATTAAATTATACTTTAAATCCAAGATAAATATTGAAATTTGTTTTTTTTTTTTAAAGTTTTACAAAAACGTAGCCAAAGTTGTAATTTGAAGAGATCGTATTTAACCTTAATCTGGAGGGGTCCAATTATTGCCTCCCTCACTCTCTGCCACTCTCCCAAGCATGACTTCTACCTTTTCTTCTCCGCCTCCCTCTCTCTCTGCCCCTCTCCCCAGCATGACTTCTACCTTTTCTTCTCCATCTCCCTCTCCCTCGCATGATTTCTACTGCTGCATCCTCAGTAGGGAGACCCGTCTTTGACATGGAGGAGGAACATCGCCAAACGCCGGATCGGGAAGATACGATGCCCTTAACAAACGACAACATTCGATGGACCTAGCGATGAGGAGGATGGAAACCAAGCTAGACACTTTGATTAGGTACGTTTCCGAGCCCAGGCCAAGCCAGAACAGTCATAAAGTGATAGAGGAACAGAGCGACTACTTGGGGCCACTTCCGGACCTTCCGATCGACGATGAGACGTTCTCGGATATATCTATTCAGCACCGAATGACCGTTAGTGAGCTGAGGAGAATCCATTCCCATAGTACAGGACCTGAAATCTTTACCAGAACATTATCACTAAACTCTTTCCGGAGCTGTTAACCATCACTCATCAGAGACTCGGATATTCCTACTTCGGCGGGGAGTACTCGCGAAGAAAGAGCTTGTTCCAGTCTGGAAAACTTACTTGGAGCGGTATGTGCTGTACCTCCATCCGGAGCTGACTGACATGACTACTGGAAGGACCGAATTGTGCCAAAGGTGAAAGTGTTTCTGAGGAGGGGAGCCAAGAAAGCGGCATGAGGACAATCAGTGTGACTCAAAGGGAGGGCGGGTAACGAAAATAAGATAAGTACTTAGAAATGTTTTTTTTATATCTTTTTTCTTCTTCTTATTAGTCTCCTATCGGCAACTATTAGTCTACCTACCGTCTGCCTGTCTGTCACCTTTTTGGAGTTTCTGTGCTGTATCTCTTCAACGTGTGTACATATTGAACTTAAGTTTGGTATAAAGATACATCGTGAGGATATTTATGTCAAGTCCCTGTAATTTGTTTAATGAATCATTTTATCTTTATAGCTGGGACCGGTAGGGGACATGTATTCATTCAGCTTCAATCCTTGTTTATGTTAAACTGATATGTTTATTAAATTATTCTTTTAATCCAAAATAAAAATTGAAAAAAAAACACATAAAAAATGTTTTACAAAAAGGTAGCCAAAGTGGTATTTTGATGAGATCGTATTTAACCTTAATATGGGGGGTGGGGGTGTTCCAATTATTGCCTCCCTCTCTCTCTGCCCCTCTCCCCAGCATGGCTTCTACCTTTTCTTCTCCAACTCCCGCTCTCTTTACCCTTCTCCCCCGCATGATTTATACTGCTGCATCCCCATCCCCGGACAGGAGACCCATCTTTGACATGGAGGAGGAACTTCGCCAAACTCCAGTGCGGGAAGATAAGATTTTCCAACATGAAGCTAGATGCCCTTAACAAACGACAAGATTCGATGGATCTAGCGATGAGGACGATGGAAACCAAGCTGGACAATTTGATTAGGTATGTTTCTGAGCCCAGGCCAAGCCAGAACAATCATACAGTGATAGAGGAACAGAGCGACTTCTTGGGGCACTTCCGGACCTTCCGATCGACGATGAGACGTTCTCGGATATACCCATTCAGCACCGAATGACCGTGAGTGAGCTGAGGGGAATCCATTCCCATAGTACAGGACCTGGGAACTTTGCCAAGAACATTGTCACTAAACTCTTTCCGGAGCTGTTTACCATCACTAATCAGAGACTCGGATATTCCTACTTCGGCGGGGGAGTACTCGCGAAGAAAGAAAGGAGGGCGGGTAACGAAAATAAGATTAGTACTTAGAAATGTTTCTTTTCATCTTCTTATTAGTCTCCTACCGGCTACTATTAGTTTACATACCGTCTGCCCGTCTTACAGCTGGCATGGTTGATGGAGTCGGCACAGTTAATGTTTCAGAGTCAATCGTTTCAGGTTCCTTTTTCGTTAAACCGAATTACTTCCTACCATTCTTTGAAATTTTAGTTGTTTTTTTGACTGCCTGTGAGATTTTACGGCACTCTCGCCCATAGTCCCAATCTCGATACTCTTCTTACAAACCATGCACCATGATTTGTGTCGATGACCTTGTACATGCTTCACCCAAGCGTACTTCCGCTCCCATTCCCGATTATAAATACATTTATGACTGGCTTTGGAAGACGAGTCCGATTCACTGACCGCGACCATGCGTTTCTTTCATCACACAGACGCTTCAATCTGATTAAAATCATATCTTGATCTCCGCGCCGTTCCGTAAAATTCTCTCTGCTGCGTTAAGATCTGAGATAATCTCATCACTACGGTCAGAATAGTGACAGTAAAATTTTGAGGCGACAAAACTTGCATTTTCGCATGTCTGTTTAGTCATTTCGTCACCAAAAAAATTCATGTGGAAAATGTGACGAAATGACTTGCTGCAAGATGACAGGTGACTGGAAAATTATTGAAAATTATTTGAGTGAGTGTTAAGTAAAGAGGCGACAAAGGTCATCTGAACGTGACCTCTTGGGATTATGTCAGATCCTTGTAAAACGGAGCGAGAACAAGGATCTGTATTCTTTAATCAGATTGACAGACGCAATACATCACTATGCTCCGCACTACAAGCGCTCAGGTGACTACATATATAAAAGCCAGAAACCAAGCGGAAATTCCGGATATTTATTGAAAAAATAAAACAAACACGTTTTCTTTTTTATTTATTTCACTTCTGAAAAAAATCAATCTGATTAAAATACATATCCTTGTTCTCACTCTGTTTTACAAGGATCTGACAACATCCCATAAAAGGTAACGTCCAGATGACCTTTGTCGCCTCTTTACTTAACACTAAAATAATTTTTCAACGACCTGTCATCTTGCAGCAAGCCATTTCGTCACATTATTCCGTACGAACTTTTTGGTGACGAAATGACTAAACGGAAAAATGTGTTTATGCAAGCTTTGTCGCCTCAAAATTTCACTGTCAAGATTCTGCCAGTAGTAATTTTATTGGCTAATGCGAAGTCATCGGGACATGACCCTCTATTGGGTTATCTCAGATCTTAACGCAGCATAGAGAAGTTTACGGAACGGATTGGAGATCAAGATATGATTTTAATCAGATTGATACATAAGCATATTATATGAAATTTATATGCCGGCTTTTGTTACTTGTTATGTATTTACATGCACTTGGATTAAATGTGACCTTAATGATATTGATGTTGTTTGTAAGACTTTCTCTATTTATGTGTTACAAATATTAGATTATTATCCACATGATGTGAAGCGCTTTTTGAGAATTTTTACTATTGTATAGAGTGGTAAATAAGTGTATATAAGTGTTGTATAAGATTAATACAAAATTTGCAAGATTTAATCTGGGAGATATTTTCAATGGCATACAAATTTAATTTCCACACAGAGGGCCTGTATCGCTCACCTGGATACATTGGTATCTAGGTAATCATGATAAAGTATTTTCTTTTTGGCTCGCCCCTCAGCCCCCTAGGGGGTCAGTCCCACCATTAGTACAATTTTTGAATCTTGAGCACTTAGGGATGCTTCCTGCCAAATAAGGCTGATTTCCAATCAATGGCTATGGAGAAGAAGTCGATTAAACCAATATAGCTAAATAACCCTTTTTGGCCCCGCCCCTCAGGCCCCTGGGGGGTCAGCCCCATCATTTGTATAAATTTGAATCCCAGCCACCTAGGGATGCTACCACTGAAATATAAATGTCATACATTGCTTAGTTCCAGAGAAGAAGTCGTTAATATCAATATTGCCAAATAGACACTTTTGGCCCCGCCCGTCAGACCCATCATTTGTATAAATTTTAATCCCAGCCACCTAGGGATGCTACCACTGAAATATTAATGCCATACATTGCTTAGTTCCAGAGAAGAAGTCATTTATATCAATATTGCCAAATGGACCCCTTTTGGCCCCGCCCCTCAGGTCCCTGAGGGGTCAGACCCATCATTTGTATAAATTTGAATCCCAGCCACACAGGGATGCTTCCTACCAAATTTAGTTAATTTCTGATCAGTGGTTATGAAGAAGAAGTCAATTGTTGACGGACGGACGCCACGGTATGGCATAAGCTCACCTTGGTCCTTTGGACCAGGTGAGCTAATGAACTGAAATTGTGGAAGTAAGCAAAATGGAACTCTTCTTCTTTTAGAGATCAAAAAGAGTGCCAGAACACCTAACCTTGTTATATTTATTACATTTGTATATCATTTTAAATATTACATTTCTGTATTTTCAGGTCAATCCAGAGGCTATCGTAACAATTGACTTTAAGAAGCCAAAGAGAGGAAAGATGCCAACAACGCCTACTACACCGAGAAAGGTACCAACAGGAAAGCATGAGCCATCAACAGAGGAGTTTGGAAATTTCCTGAAGGAACTCAATGACCTATCCGATGTTGTTAATAGTTTGTCAACAGTCCCAGAATATTGCGAACAATTCCAACAGCAGTCCGAAGTTAATCCTAATTTGCCAACCCTTTTGAGAAACATCACAATTGAAGGCCTATGCGAATCTATGGAGGATGTCCGAAATGCCAACCAAGTGACCCGAGAGGAGTGTGACTTCTTAGAAAAGTCAACAACTCAGCAGTCAGCCAGCAAGCTGTGGTCAGTGCATCGTGAGGGAAGGATAACGGCATCAATTATCCAGTGTTGTACACACCAATCAGGAAGGAAATAAACATTCTAAGTGTACTGCTACAGAGTGGGGGGTTACTCATGAGGAGGTTGCTAGGAACTCATATTCTCACCATCAGATGAGCGTTCATAAGAACTTTCAGTGTCATCCTGCAGGCTTGGTGGTTAACCCTGACATACCCCACATTGCTGCCAGCCCCGATGGCTGGGTTTCGTGTGATTGTTGTGGCAAAGGTGTAATAGAGGTGAAGTGCCATACAAGTACAGGGATGTTGATCCTGATGACTTTTCAGTTGTTTCAGAGAAGGACAAATCTTTGTTTGAGTTCAGCAACCAACAAATTGAAGGAACACCAGTATCACTTGCAGGTGCAGTCACAGATGTATGTGGCCGACGTTAACTACTGTGACTTTATTGTTTGGACAAGAAAAGGTTTTATTGCGGTACGTGTGCAGAAGAATACCCAATCTGATTAAAATCATATCTTGATCTAAGATAATCCCATAGAAGGTCATGTCCCGATGACCTTTCGCATTAGCCAACCAAATTACTACTGGCAGAATCTTGACAGTGAAATGTTGAGGCGACAAAGCTTGCATAAACACATTTTTCCGTTTAGTCATTTCGTCACCAAAAAGTTCATAATGTGACGAAATGGCTTGCTGCAAGATGACAGGTCGTTGGAAAATCATTTTAGTGTTAAAGCTGACAATGCAAGTTAAAAAGCTTTATTGTCGTTTTTTTTTTTAAAAACGGCAAAGAAAATGTTTTAGAAATCTTCTGAGATGTCCCCTTACAGGTTACTAAGGAATGGCAGACATTTTAGTTTTTGCCTTGCTTGGAAACGATAGTCGGCTTCCTTGGGTATGTAGCAGGAATGCATTTAATAGTTCCTGCTAGTAGTTATACTGTGTGTCTTTTCCTTCGGGGCGGCCATCTTAGCGTTGTTTTGATGTATATATATATATAGTGCCACCTAGCGGTAGCTTGGCTAGGGGTATTCCCCGGTTGCTATTTTTAGCACGGGCACGGGCACACGGGTGTTGGCCCTGGTCAAACCGGTATGAAACCGGTATGTCCAGGGTTAACTAGGTGTGTCCGGGGTTGGAAGGCGGGGCTAGGCCCAGTATTTAAGGGAGTGCACGGGAGTTTCGTCAGTTCTGGCGGAAGTTTGGATCGGGAACTGGTCAGAGCTGACGGACCCATTGCCTTGGCGCAACACCTTCTAGTAAAAAGTAAGTGAAATTATTCTTTCGGCCTGGGTCACCAAATTATTATCTTTCGGCTTTATCTTTATTTCAGCGGTCTCTGTTGACTCCCGGGTGTAAGTTTAGCCTGGGAACTGGCTGAGAGTCAACAGATACCGGCTCTAAATTACCTATTCAAAATTGTCCGTCGTCAGTATTGTTAGCGGTCGTCTCGTCGGTATGTCTCGTCTAGTTTGTATGTGTGTGTGTAAATATAGCTAGCTTCGTTTATGTGTAATGTCGGGGGGGTCGTCTCAGAATGTATTTATGTTGTATTAAATAAACTTGTATATAGAATTGTATTTCCTCTCGTTGTTCCTCTTTGAAACGTAGCAAGTCTTATCTGAGTAGCTCTACGGAACCCAGAAGTCAAAGAATCTACAAAGAGCTCAAGTCCACTATACGAAAACTATTACACTGGTGCCGTGACTTTCTTCTGGCAATCCCTTAGAGTTTGGGTATGGCTACGTTTCAAATTGGAAGGGTGGAAGACGAGAGTTTAAGGTTAATGGAGGGGGGAGGTTTAGGAGAAGCATCTCAAAGTTGTAGACCTTCAGTATCCTTTAATTTCCAGGAGGAGAATTGTCCTAGGGGTAGCCCGAGATTTGATTTTGTTGGACAAAGTAGTCGGATGGGACCTAGTGATTCTAGGAGTGGACATGGGGGTTATAATGGACCTACAGTTATGGGGGAAATGGATAGCAGGTATGATAGGGCTAGTACCCCAATGACTAGTACGCCAAGGTGTCCGTCGGAAGTTATCCGGACAGGCAGTGGCAATGAGGGGGATTCACTCACTAGCTATAGCAGGGCTAGAGGGGCTGGTAATGTACAGTCTGAATTCCAGGGGAAAAGGAAGCCGATGGTTCCTCAGCCATATGATGGAACCAGTGATTTCCTACAATATTTATTGCATTTTGAGAGAATTATGGGTTGGAACAGGTGGAGTGAGTGGGAGGCAACTCAGCAGTTATTAATAGCCTTAAGGGGTTCTGCACAAAGTGTATTGGGGGATTTAACATTACAGCAATCTCAGGACTATGGGCAATTGAGGTCATTCCTCAAGGAGAGGTTTGCTCCTTCAGGCAGGGAAGTAGCATATAAGTGCCAGTTTAAATCTAGGGTTAGACTAGAAGGCGAGTCTCTAGAAAAGTATAGTCAGGAGTTACGTAGACTTGCAAAGTTAGGGTTCCCTACTTTGTCATCGGGGGGCAGGGAGGCCAATCAGATAGACCAATTCGTTTCTGGACTTGGTAATTTTGAGCTCCAGAAGCATGTGCAGTTTGTTCACCCAGCCACACTTGAATCTGCAGTTACAGCAGCTATCGAGTTTGAGGCCTTTGAAAGGGAACAAGGGTTCATACGGAAACCCAGAGTCTACCCTGCAACAGGGGAAACTGTACATGCAGCTGTAGTAGAGTCAAAGGAGAGTCCTAAGGATTTGGCAACCTTACTATTAGAGGGTTTTGAAAAACTAGGCAAACAAATTACTTCAAGAAGACCATATAAGGGAAAGAGACCATACAAGGGTGGTGCTGGTAAAGCCTGCTTTAACTGCGGGGAGGAAGGACATTTTATTAGGGACTGTCCGGAACCTAAGGTACTCGGTTCTAATGATTTGTCAAAAAACTTGTAGAGGTCAAACTTGACCCCGATAGTTTGATTGGTAATCTGGGAACTAGCGAGTCAACAGAAAGTTCCTCTGTAGGGCATGAAAAGAAAATCAGTGTCAACGCTATAGTGACAGGTTGTTTGTTTGTAGATGGCTCAGTTGTAGGTAGGAGTGCTAAGTACTTAGTTGACTCAGGGTCAGCAGTGTCCATTGTTACCAATGAACTATACCTATCGTTACCTGAAGATAAGCGACCAGAGTTGAAACCTGTAGGTATTAAGTTATATGCAGCATCCGGAGATGAACTCAAGGTAGCCGGGACGGCAGTGTTCCATTTTAAGATAGGGAAACTCTTGTATGAGCAAGTGGCTCTAGTGGCTAGCCTTGATAGGTTGTCTGGGATACTCGGTGTAGATTTTCTCACCAAACATGGTGGAGAGGTCAGTTTTGCTGATAAGGTGATGAAGGTCGGAGGGCAGAGAGTCCCATTGACGTGTGATGGGTATTATGGTTGTGCACGTATTCGACTAAGCGAGGCAGTAAAGGTACCAGCTAATTCTGAGTATTTTCTTAAGGGTTATGTGGATGGTGTCCTTAATTCAGAGGATTCTGAGTGTCAGAGTTTGGTGGAGCCTGTCGATTATGTGCTAGATCAGGGTCTGTTGATGGCTAAGGCATTGGTAGATCCTCAGAGTCCAGAGATCACTTTGTCTATTCTTAACCTAGGGCCTAAGGGAGTTAATTTGAGTGAGAACACTGTGTTAGGTTCACTCTGTCCTGTTAAGGAGGTACATGGGGTTGTTGAAAAGTCAGAAAAGCCTAAAGAGTTCCCAGAACATTTAGAGAAGTTAGTCGGGGACATGTCAGATAAGCTTTCAGCTAGCGAGAGAAATGCTGTAAGGGACTTAGTGGGAGAGTACCAAGATATATTCCAGAGTCCAGGGGGTGATATTGGCCATACTAGTGTTGTAGAACATAAGATAGATACTGAACAACATCGACCAGTACGTATTCCTGCTCGACGACTTTCTCCAACACAGAAGGTAGTTGTGGAGACTGAGCTTGATAAGATGTTGAAGGATGGGATTATCTCCCCTAGTATTAGCCCTTGGTCAGCTCCTGTAGTTTTAGTCACTAAAAAGGACGGGTCGATAAGGTTCTGCATTGACTATAGGCAATTAAATGCGGCAACTAAGAAAGATGCATTTCCGTTACCCCGTATAGATGATGCTTTGGATGCACTGGCTGGGTCCAAGTGGTTCACCACTCTGGATTTGGTCAGTGGTTACTGGCAGTGTGGTATGAAGTTATCTGATAGGGAGAAAACAGCTTTTAGCACACACAAAGGGTTGTTCGAATTTAATGTGATGCCTTTCGGGCTATGTAATGCCCCAGCAACCTTTTCGCGCCTTATGCAACTTGTACTTAAAGGCAAAAATTGGTCCCAGTGCTTGTGTTATCTTGATGATGTGATTGTGTTTGGGCCGACATTTGAGAGTGCACTTCACAACCTGAGAGATATATTCCAGTGTATAAGGGAGGCAAACTTGAAACTTAAACCCAAGAAATGTGAGTTATTTAGATCAAAAGTATCATACCTAGGTCATGTTGTTTCGGACGAGGGTATCAGCTGCGACCCTGCCAAGGTTGAAGCTGTCAGGGTATGGCCACGCCCTGGAAGCACTAGTGATGTCCGTAGTTTTCTAGGTATGGCCGGGTACTACCGTAGATACATTCCAGAGTTCTCGAGCATAGCATCCCCTCTCACACATCTCACTAGGAAAGATAGGTCATTTGAATGGTCCGAAGAATGTGAACAATCATTTGTCAAGTTGAAAAGTCTGTTGACAGAAGCACCCATTTTGAGTTATCCTGATAGCTGTGGGGACTTTATTCTCGATACGGATGCTAGTCTCACCGGGGTGGGGGCAGTGCTTTCCCAAGTGCAGGATGGTCAAGAAAAGGTAATAGCATATGCTAGCAGAACCCTGAGTAAATCACAACAGAATTATTGTACCACATACAGGGAGTTGTTGGCAGTGGTAACCTTTGTAAAGTACTTCAGACATTACCTGTGGGGAAGACCTTTCGTAGTACGGACCGACCATGCTTCTCTAGTCTGGTTGAAAAATTTTAAAGAACCTGAGGGTATGGTAGCTAGATGGATAAGTGTGCTAGATATGTTTGATATCAAGATAGAACATAGGCCCGGAACTCAGCACCAAAATGCTGATAGCCTGTCAAGGTTACCTGTACGAAAGTGCAAGCGGGAATTTTGCCCTGGGTGTAAACCAGAGAAACCAGTGTGTAGCGTCGCTGAAACCTATGACAAACTGGAGGTAAGACCAGTAAGAGATGAACCGGTAGATAGAGGTTCAAATCCTGAAGACATAGGGACTTGGTTGGACACATGGGGAGTAGCACAAATCAGGGAATGGCAGAGGGAAGATGAGGTGGTAGGGACTATGGTAAAGTTACTTGAGAAGTATAAAGTTAAACCACCTAGGTCTGAGATTCCTGCATTTCCTAGAGAAGTTGTCTCCCTTTACCATATGTGGGAAAGTCTCCAGATAGGGGAAAATGGACTTCTTTTACGGGTAGATGGGTCAACTCATCCAGGTAGGGGAGGTAAACAAATTATTGCTCCCAGGAAAATCCAACAAGAAATTCTTCATCATCTGCACAACTCTGTGACATCTGGGCATTTGGGTCGAGACAGAACACTTGAGGCGGTGAGAAGACGGTTTTATTGGCCGGGTGTTACAGAGGATGTGAAAAATTGGTGTCGTTCATGCGATATGTGTGCTAAGAGAAAATCTTGTCCTCACCGGGGGAAAGCTCCGTTGCATGTCTCTAGCGTAGTGGGTGGTGCGATGGAAAGGGTAGCCATAGACATTCTTGGAGGGCTGAAACCGACAGTGAATGGAAATAATTATGTTATAGTGGTTGTGGATTACTTTACAAAGTGGACAGAGGCGTTCGCAGTGCCTGACCACACCGCTATAACAGTGGCAGACAAACTAGTTACAGAAGTTTTTAGTCGGTTTGGCGCTCCAAGGTGTATTCATACAGACCAGGGCCGGGGATTTGAGTCAGGCTTATTTCAAGCCATTTGTCAGAAATTTGGGGTGGAGAAAACGAGGACAGCACCATATAGGCCCCAGTCCGACGGACTGGTTGAGAGATTTAATAGAACCCTTGTTCAGATGTTATCCTCATTTGTGAATAGCAATCTGGATGATTGGGATGATCACCTCCCATACGTCATGATGGCCTATAGAGCAAGTAGAAATAGTTCAACTGAGTGTTCTCCAAATTTATTAATGTTAGGCAGAGAGACTGCATGTCCACTTGATCTGATGGTTGGCTTGCCAGAGAAATCTGTTGATAAATGTCCAATAGAATATGTTCAATGGGTACAAGTAGCTATGAGAGAAGCACACAAGTTTGTGTATCAGAAATTAGGTGATGTAGCTATTAGACAGAAAACCTACTTTGACAGGGGCAAGAAAGGTCATGAATTTCAGGAGGGTGAATTTGCTTGGCGTTGGTATCCTCCAGCTGTGGTAAACAAGTTAGCTCAGGGCTGGATAGGACCGTATGAGATAGTTAAGAAAATCTCCAGTTTGAGTTATCAAATTAGGAAGGGGCCCAATGCAGAGCTGAAAGTGGTGCATATTGATCACTTGAAGCCGTATCAGGGCAACATCGTCCCCCGTGAATGGAACTCTGTGCAGTCGGAGATCTCCTTCATGGATCCTAGGACACCTCCAAACAGGCAGGAAACACCATCCATTTCACAAGAGAGATTGGTAAATTTTTACCCTTCTCCAGGTTCATCACAGATGATTGGTGAAAGGGAGATAACTCCACCCAGGTTGACCAGGGTAGGTAGGCGGATAGTTCCTCCTCAGCGCTTCAGTCCTGAGTAGCACCTGAAAAAAAAAAAAAAATTTAATATAAATATTAGCACCTGGAAAAAGATATAATCTAAATATTAGAGATTCTGAATCAATGAACAGAAATGCTGTTGGAAGGTACAATAATTTTTAGAAAATTATTGCTTTTGCTCAAAGCGATGTGCATATGAGAATGTTTCAATATATAGAAAACATTATTTTATTAGAAAAATAAATTTTTCTTTGCAATATTTTATACAACTTGTATCTGAAATTAGTGAAAATGACATCATTTTCTGGATATTTTATGTGATTTGTTTTTTTTTAAAAAAAGCAACATGATATTATGAGGAATTCACCTCAAAATACCTATATTAACCAAATATAATTACATAAATTATATTGAAAAAATAAAATGGTGTTTTGGAAAACCATGATATCAAGAGGAGTCCACTGTAATACTACCATGCCATATACTTACAAGGTATTAAATTATGTGGGTTAGAGTTATATATTGTAGAATGGACCAGACGGAGGAAGTGGATGTCATGGTGGCCCAGGAAGACCTGTTGTGGCTGGAGGCGGATGTCCGACCCATTTGGACGCCAGGTGGCATGGCCTGCCCGGTACCTGGATGTAGCACCGAGGTTTACACCGTCTACACCCATCTCAGGAGGCACTGGTCCAGGACCCACTGTCCTGGATGGAAAGTGTTCCAGTGTGGAATGTGCGTATTGTCGTTTGTGCGGGCCAACCAGTACAGGCGCCATCTGCGGATGCTTCACCGATATTCTCAGGAGCAAGTGGCAGCGGAGGTGGTACTCAACCATTCGGTGTATCGGCGTAATCCGGATTACATAAACCCAGGGAATATCAGGTTGCCCTTCCGTACATCTGACTGAGGATCAAGATCGCGGGACGAGCATAAAGCGCGGGACGTGCATGGAACGCGGGACAAGTCATCATCTGTGGGAAGAAAAATCATTTAATAAAAATAATAATATTAGTACAACTGACATTTGTGCTACCTAGTATACATATACTAGTGAACTCTAGTTAGCTTGGTGCCAATTGTATTTCTCATATGTACTATCATATTACATGTTGGGGTTATTCGTGCAGCTATTTGATTTATAAATAATATATATTCAATGATGTAAATTTAAAGGATGTTGATTATCGCAGGAATAGTTGGATATTGTTTATACCATGAACATGACTTAATCTTAACTTAACATTTTATTTACTATATTCCTGCAGTTATAGGAACTGGGTACTTTGGAAGTATGCCATGAAGGGGTGATTCTATGCATGTTTATCAGCTCGGGTAAATATGCATAGGGAATCTGTGGGGAAGGAGCTTGAGATAATGAGGTGCAGTGGTAGTGTGGAATAGTTTCTACTTTATTGCTACTTTAGCGTGAGCAATTTTGTAAGTAGTTGGTAACCCAGAAATTGACCTTGGTTCCCTGCCATGGTGAGTAATTTGGTAGAGGTTTATTCCAATGGGGCACAGCTGACCATTATACTTTATAGCTGGAGTGTTCTGGGGTTTTGGTAAAAATGTTTTGCTGTTGTGTCACTTTTGGTATTCTTAGATATGCTGACAGCTGTTAGGATAGTATGTGTTATCTCTGATTTAGTACAGGTAGGGGGGAGATTCATGAGTATAATATATTACATTGTGTATATAGATATATAGGCCTAATTAAGTTGGTATAATCTGAATTGAGGGTTATGGCAACTTTATACAGTTTGTCTCCTCTTCGGGTGATTGTGTAAATATTTTCAGGTTGACATAACCGGGGGCCGTTGTAGGTGTCTGGGAGATGTTGGGTATACATTTCTAGTTTAATTTGGTGGGCATCACACTTCAGGGATAAGTGGGCCTGTCTATATTTTTTTTATTATGTATTTTTAGAAAAATGTAGGCCTAATTTATATTCATATGATTGTTCATGTTAATTCATTTCGTTTTCCGAGCCATTATTAATCAGATAGTCAGTGGGTGATAATGGTAGGCATGAGGGTTTATTGCTTCAGGTATGGGGCCTAGCATAAATTGATTTTTTTTGTGCCATTTGCAGGCAACGTTACATAGTAGGCATGTGCCTGTTGGGTGTTCGCTTTGTGTACTGTCGATGTTATACTTGTCATTATGTGCTTCGTTAAGGCTTATCCAGAGTTGTTTTTGGAAGGGAAGTTGTATACTTACCTTGTTTGTATATGTCGACATATTGGTCTGGTCCAAGGGAGGGCGAGTGTAGCAGGAATGCATTTAATAGTTCCTGCTAGTAGTTATACTGTGTGTCTTTTCCTTCGGGGCGGCCATCTTAGCGTTGTTTTGATGTATATATATATATAGTGCCACCTAGCGGTAGCTTGGCTAGGGGTATTCCCCGGTTGCTATTTTTAGCACGGGCACGGGCACACGGGTGTTGGCCCTGGTCAAACCGGTATGAAACCGGTATGTCCAGGGTTAACTAGGTGTGTCCGGGGTTGGAAGGCGGGGCTAGGCCCAGTATTTAAGGGAGTGCACGGGAGTTTCGTCAGTTCTGGCGGAAGTTTGGATCGGGAACTGGTCAGAGCTGACGGACCCATTGCCTTGGCGCAACACCTTCTAGTAAAAAGTAAGTGAAATTATTCTTTCGGCCTGGGTCACCAAATTATTATCTTTCGGCTTTATCTTTATTTCAGCGGTCTCTGTTGACTCCCGGGTGTAAGTTTAGCCTGGGAACTGGCTGAGAGTCAACAGATACCGGCTCTAAATTACCTATTCAAAATTGTCCGTCGTCAGTATTGTTAGCGGTCGTCTCGTCGGTATGTCTCGTCTAGTTTGTATGTGTGTGTGTAAATATAGCTAGCTTCGTTTATGTGTAATGTCGGGGGGGTCGTCTCAGAATGTATTTATGTTGTATTAAATAAACTTGTATATAGAATTGTATTTCCTCTCGTTGTTCCTCTTTGAAACGTAGCAAGTCTTATCTGAGTAGCTCTACGGAACCCAGAAGTCAAAGAATCTACAAAGAGCTCAAGTCCACTATACGAAAACTATTACAGGTATAAAAGGCACCCAGGCCGTCAAACCGGTTCTCATTGTTGAAATGAAACCGCACGGCGACACTTCTATAGACCTAGCCATCACATACTTTCTGAAATGTTTTTACGATATTTTCGATCAGTATCTGAAGAACATTCACATGGATATTGAAAGTGTTATTATAACGATATTATACAATATGAGCAAAATAAAAAAAACAAAATATTATTGTAATTTAGATTACACCAAAATTCGTGCGAATATATAACAAGTATATGAATGACAACTGATAAACCTACCTTAGTATTCAATTGGAACATCATGTCGCTAAGAGTAATCAGTTCCTGTGTGATAAACATTGCTATAATCATCCATTTATTTCCATCAAAATAAGTTCCCCTCACTCGCATGTGTTCGTGTTTTACATAATCAAGAATATGCTCGCGTGTTACACTACATTTTCATTACAAGCGCTTACCCTAGTGGCAAAGCGTAATATTATACGTACAGTGATTCTTTTACCCCTGTTAAAGTGCCGACTTTCGGTACTTTCCCCTCGTGGATTTTTTCCCAATCTGACCCTTTTTTTCCCAATTGACTTGTAAAATAGTTCAATGAAAGATTAAAAAAATACCTTAAATGTCCGTGTTTTAAGGTCATCGGAAGCAATAAAATATTTCAGATTAATTCATAGCGTGTTTGTTTATAATCTGTCGCTTCCATACGAATACACGCTTTCATACATCTCGGTCACCAAAACGCTTCAAATAATACTACTACGTAAATACCAAGCTTCTCCAAGACCAAGACCACCGCAACGAGTCAAGGTCACCGAGACAAAATGTCTCACAACTCCAAGTATTACACGAAGAAAATAAAAAAGGTGACTTACAATGCCTATTGCCAATTGACCAGCTCTTTAATCCGACAGAAACTGTCCAGCACGGTATGTGAACATAGTCCTAACGTTACAGTTACTAGTGAGAGTGAGACTGATGGTGAATCTGGAAAACATATCATCGGATAGCAATTTTTCATTACATATCCAACAGGCCGTCAACAAAGCGAACAGTATCCTTGGACTGATAAGGAGATCATTTGTATACCTAAATGAGATAACATTTAAGCAACTATTTAAGGCACTAGTCAGACCCCATCTGGAATACGCAGCAAGTGTCTGGAATCCTTACAAAACAAAAGACATCGAAATAATTGAAAAGGTACAGCGAAGGGCAACACAACTAATACCAGGGCTACAGGACCTACCATACAGTGATAGATTAAAGAGACTAGGCTTCCCTTCATTAGCATACCGCAGACTACGAGGAGATATCATCAATGTATACAAAATCATGAACAATTTCCATGACGAAAAAGTTACAATGGGAATATTTGAGCAGGATACATCATCCAGGACCAGAGGTCATTCACAGAAACTAAAGAAAAAACACTGCAAATTAGACATACGTAAATACTTCTTTGGATTTAGAGTTATCGATGTATGGAACAGTCTACCTGGATATATTATAAACTCTACAACATTAAGGGACTTTGAGATAAGCTTGGATAACTATTGGGCAAATCTGGAACTTACATATAATCAATTAGCTAGTTACAGACTGCATCCCGGAAGTACTAACTAATGTTTAATTGTGTATTATTATAAGATTCAAGATATGGACATAGAGGCATACCAATGCCTGCGTCCATTAATTATCCTATTAAATCCTATTAAATGTTTTGTTAGAGAATTATCATGAGTCTGTTGCGATCGGCGTGAGTGGTTCCTGTGTGCATGTGTTACTTTGACGACTTGCAAAACATTGAAGATAAATCTGAAACAATTACATAAAGCCAGTGCATGAGGAACCCGAACTTGCCGAATATCGTCATGACGAGTCACAGTCAATGAAAGTGCACCTAGAAGCCAGTGATAAACGGACACAGGTTCGTTTGAAATATGAGTTACTGTGACGGACAGTATACTGTTCAATAAAAATCTTTATCATGAATTCTTTTGTTTATTTATTATATTAGCACACAAATAAAATAACTGTCTGGTGGTATACTTTAGTAACTTAGCATATTATGGTAGGTTCATCGTCGTAAAATTCCCAATTTGAACTTTTCGCGCAACAAAATTCCCAATGAAAAAGGGCATGGGCACTTTAAATGAAAATGTAAAAAAATCACTGACGTAATATTAGGAGCGAGTACATATTCTGTTCGGAACGTTTCGCTCTGCTTCCGAATGTAAAATCAACATGTCGATGTCCATTACGTATACATATGAAGGGGCAGTTAGGGTGTTTTCAGTTTTATTTCCTCTATTTTGCTTTGGAACACGATTTATGACGGTGTCTGAGAGAATGACCATCTTCACGTAACTTCAAGGTAGGTGTGTGTTGGTCATTCCAGTTTTGTAACTCCAGTGTCACCTGTTGTGTCCGCAGGTGTGTTGCACTTTGCACGGCCAGTGTTCGTGTAAAAACCGGTTTGACAGGCTGGGTGCCTTTTATACCAAGGGAGGCCGACTCTCGTTTCCAAGCAAGGCAAAAACTAAAATGTCTGCCTCTCCTTAGTAACCTGTAAGGGGGCATCTCAGAAGCTTTCTAAAATATTACTTTGCCGTATATTTTTTTTAAAATCTCAACAAAAAAGCTTTTTAACTTGCATTGTCAGCTTTAATTAAAGAGGCAACAAAGGTCATCTGAACATGACCTCTTATGGCATGTTGTCAGATCCTTGTAAAACGGAGTATTTGAGGCGACAAAGCTTGCATAATCGCACTTTGTCATTTCGTCACCAAAAACTCATGTGGAATAATGTGACGAAATGACTTGCGCAAGATGACAGATAATTGGAAAAGTATTTTGGTGTCAAGTAACGAGGCGACAAAGGTCAGCTGAACGTGACCTCTTGTGGGATGATATCAGATCCTTGTACGTTGTTCCACTCCCAAAATGCTGAGTGTTCAATATGATTAAAATCATATCTTAATTTCCGCGCCGTTCCGTAAACTTCTCTCTTCTGCGTTAAGATCTGAGATAGTCCCATAGAAGGTCATGTCCCGATGACCTTTCGCATTAGCCAATCAAATTTCTACTGGCAGAATCTTGACAGTGAAATTTTGAGGCGACAAAGCTTGCATAAACACATTTTTCCGTTTAGTCATTTCGTCACCAAAAAGTTCATGCGGAATAATGTGACGAAATGGCTTGCTGCAAGATGACAGGTCGTTGGAAAATTATATTAGTGTTAAGTAAAGAAGCGACAAAGGTCATCTGGACGTGACCTCTTATGGGATGTTGTCAGATCCTTGTAACGGAGTGAGAACAAGGATCTGTATTTCAATCAGATTGCTGAGTGTTAAGCAGGGAAGCCCCCTTGGACATGACATTAACACCAATCGTTCTTTCTTCATGTTGCAAAATTATCGCATTTGTCCAGTTACTCATTTCGTCACCAAAAAGTTTGTATTTTGGAATGATGTCACGAAATGACTTGCTGCAACATTACAGGTCATTGGAAAATTATTTTAGTGTTACGTAAACAGGCGACAAAGGCGGTCTGAAATGATCGCAGAAGGCGACTAAACTTGGGATGTTATCTTTTCCATTCTTTCTAAACTTTCTCCTTCGTACAATCTGATTAACATATAGATCCTTGTTCTCTCTCCGTAAACTCCTCTCCGCTGCGTCATTATCCGAGGACATCCAATGGGGGGTCACGTTTGATCTTTTGCATTACTGTTTTCAGAATCTGAAATGGGGATTTTTGAGGCCACAAAGTTTGCATAATTGCATTTGTACGTTAAGTCATTTGGTCACCTTAAGGTTTATGTAAAATAATGTGACGAAATGACTTGCTGCAAGATGACGCGTCACATTATTTTCGGCGTTTAGCAAAGAGGCGACAAAGCAACAGCATGTGACCGAAAACTTTCGATGGAATACATTACGAGACATGAAGGCGGGCGGTATTTTGTGTTAACTGAACTCGTGACTATTGGGACTTTCGGTTCGTATAGCACCAACATTTATCAATCTGATTAAAATCATATCTTGATCTCCGCTCCGTAAACGTCTCTCTGCTGCGTTAAGATATGAGAAAACCCAACAGAGGGTCATGTCCCGATGACCTTTTGCATTAGCGAATCAAATCACTACTGTCAGAATCTTGACAGTAAAATTTTGAGGCGATATAGCTTGCATAATCGCATTTGTCCCCCGTTTAGTCATTTCGTCACCAAAAATTTCATGTGGAATAATGTGCCGAAATGGCTTGCTGCAAGATGACGGGTCATTGGAAAATTATTGAAAATTAATTCAGTGTTAAGAAAAGAGGCGACAAAGGTCATCTGAACATGACCTCTTATGGGATGTTGTCAGATCCTTGTAAAACGGAGTGAGAACAAGGATCTGTATTTTAATCAGATTGCAACATTTATCTGATAGTATACATGTACAAGTTTTAGTGTTAAAGTGTCCGAAATAACACCACTTTCCCCTAGTGTGGAGGGAAACATTAGTGAAGGAGAAATCTGTTAAGAAAGCAAAATACAGTGTCCTCAACTGCTCCGTTGGCCAGCTGAATGTGCTGTATTGAAGACATTGAGACAATTCGCCCACTGGAGATATCCCATCTCGTCCATTAAGTACATCTCTTTCCAGTCCACCACAACAGGTTTTTAACGCAAGTGGGCTTTTAGAACGATGAGAAAATACTGTTTAGAAACTGATTCACGTATTTTCATACTAATAACTCAAAATGTATTAAAACATCAATTTATAGACTGTGACGAACTGACTTCTTAAAAAACATTGTTCAAGCTAGAGCACATTCGTCTCTCACATTCTTTTAGATACCGTTTGGCTCGAGTGGATTAATTTTAAATGTATCACTCAGCTATACGGTCTTTTTAGGAATCGGCAGTTAATTTGGCCGTATCCTATAGCTATTCCGTCCTAGCTGTCGCCAGTGAGACCCACACCTGCGTCCTCCCTCTATAGTGTCTGGTGCAGTTCGCTGTTGGGAGAAATCGCGTGACTGGCCAAAACAATACCATCGACTCGCCTTTCACCGGAATTGATTTTTGTACGAAACGTTTGATCTCGCACTAGGTCGTAACATTTTCCAGAAGATAAATGTAAGTGTTATTTGACTGACTTCGGTCTCATTCGTATAATATCTGTATTTTCGAATAAGAACCAACACCGTAAGTATTTCATTGCATCACATGAAGTACCTGTGGTAGTTTCTTCCGTTTTTCTAGGCATTTGCATTTTCTGTCTTCCATTGAAAATAATTGCATTCTTGAATTTGACTTGATTGGTGTATCTTTTCCGATTTCAGCATGCCAAGGAAAAAGGCGCACTTTCTTCATATCGGAAAATCATCACAAGAAAAACGTTTACGCCGACGCATGAAATATGCAGAAATGAAGGCAAAAGCTCGTGGCCCTCCTTATGACTCTAATTTCAAGACGACATCCTTTATCCTCACTGTTGACGCTGAGGAACAACAACGGGATGCATCGTCTGAAATTCATCTTGCCTGCAACTGGGATACCCCAGTGTACTACCCTGCCAATGAGGACATGTCGTGCAATGTATCTGTTGACACCGACTCCACGACGACACCGTTAAATATCGATCAGAACATTAAAGGTGCGCAGTTCAATGACACATTGTACGACCCTGGCAATGAAGACATGTCGTGCAATTTATCTGTTGACACCGACTCCACTACGACACACTTGTATATCCATCAGAACATTAAATGTGAGCAGTTCGATGACACATTGTACCACCCTGCCAATGAAGACATGTCGTGTAACGTTTTGGGTCACAGCGAGTCCAATACGACACCCTTCAACATCCATCAGAACATTAAATGTGAGCAGGTTGATGACACAATGACTACCAGCTTACCTACCAACAGCGATGAGATTGCGAATAACGCATTAAGTGAACATAAAATCCCGCCTTTCGATCCATACACATCACTTCGACGAGATTTATCCAAGGGTACAGATCCTCCCTTTATACTGGATCCTCACCACAGAAACATTCACTTTTTACAGCTGTATCACAATGGCAACAGATCTGTGGTGAAGATTACTGTAACCATCTTGGAAGATTTTACTGCGGTAGTGAATGTCCATGGTAAAGACATATCTCGGGAACATGAACTTTGGAGTGGTCTTCCCGATTTATATGATTCCGTGACTGCAGTACATGGACTTCTCCAAAGTATATGCAATTACAGTGTGTGTATTGGTAATCCAGATGCGGACCTACAAGACATAGTCCCACTTGTGGCTGAACATTCCGATTCAGACTCGCTTTCAATTTTCGCATATCGCGAGGGTAACTTTTGTGCAAACCAGGGCGACCTTTCCTATAGTTCTACTATACGGTCAGGAAAGTGTTGTTTACTGGTGAAAAGTGCAAGATGTGCAAACTGTGCATTATACCGGAGAGCATTGCGAAAGAGGAAGCATCGCCAAGAAGAGCGAATGTCAAAATCGGAGAAAACTGACTTTATACATAGTAGAATTCCACATGCTTCGATGTCATATAACATGCTCCAACAAAAAATACAACAACAGAAATGCAAAATTAAATCGCTCGAATCGGAGCTTGATGCTTTAAGAAAAAGAAGCCACAGTGAAATAATGACAAATGAAAGTCCTGGAAAATGTCAAAGTGGTCAAATGTGATATCTGGAACAATAGATAAAATTAATTGATAGTGTTAACCCTTTTCCTGCTGCAATAGAATTGTGTAGTACTTATTCGCCACTGCTGAATGAATTAATGAATTCCCAATTAAAAAATTAATGTTAACAATCTATGCTGACTTTCACTTGAAAATGATTTTTCAGCAAACTAGATTTATCATTCAATAACTACACTTTACATATGTCAAATTTCCTTGATGTCGAAAACAATACATGTGGGCGGGGCTATGTAAACTATTCTTATTTTAGACACAGTTATGCGACAATAATAGACATGGGCAGAGTTAACCACAGCTTTTGCAAGTGCCATGCTGTTACTTTTATCAAACTGTTTTCAAATGAAATCTGTCCACAAAAAGGATTTTTATGAATAAAATGGTAATGAACCATTCACTATAATTATTGTAAATATAAGAATTAACCTTTTATTTTGTTTGAGATTAAAATACAATGGCGCAGTCGTTGAATTTTACTATACGCTTCGAAATTCATTGCTTGCATAAATCCAGTCTTTGTCTCAAAAATCCATTTAATTGGTTATTTACACTATGAAATGAGTAATTAAGTAGGACATGTATAATGTTGCACAGTCCCTTGAGACATTTTACACCATGGGTATCTTTGGTTGTGACATACCACAATACCAACAAACTGTTGAGTGTTTACCTTAACCTCTGTGTGTAGGTAGTGTTTACTCCATCAACATAGCCCTCTAGATTGCCTGATTCTCCTCGGGAGACATGTGCCGGTTAAATTTGCTATGCATTTGTTAGGCCTTCACCTGAGTGTTTGCCGCTTTGAGGAAGGCTATGGGTCCTGTCCCCAGGCCGAGACATACCAGAGTCTCTTAACAATGGTAGTTACTACTCCCTGTGGGGAAGGCTGTGGGATCAGTCCCCAGGCCCAGACATACCAGTGTCCCTAACACGGGTAGTTACTACTCCCTGTGGGGAAGGCTATGGGATCTGTCCCCAAGGCCGGGACATACCAGTGTCCCTAACACGGGTAGTTACTACTCCCTGTGGGGAAGGCTATGGGTCCTGTCCCCAAGGCCGAGACATACCAGAGTCTCTTAACAATGGTAGTTACTACTCCCTGTGAGGAAAAGGTCCTGTCCCCAGGCCGAGACATACCAGAGTCTCTAACAATGGTAGTTACTACTCCCTGTGGGGAAGGCTATGGGTTCTGTCCCCAGGCCCAGACATACCAGTCTCTAACAATGGTAGTTACTACTCCCTGTGGGGAAGGCTATGGGTTCTGTCCCCAGGCCGAGACATACCAGTGTCCCTAACACGGTTAGTTACTACTCCCTGTGGGGAAGGCTATGGGTCCTGTCCCCAGGCCGAGACATACCAGAGTCTCTTAACAATGGTAGTTACTACTCCCTGTGAGGAAGGCTATGGGTTCTGTCCCCAGGCCGAGACATACCAGAGTCTCTTAACAATGGTGACTACTAACTACTCCCTGTTTGACGTTCAGCGTTATGGGAGTGGAACGCCTCCATCTTGAAAAACACATTGTAAACATCCCAAGTTCCACTGGTGTTTTTGAGCTGAAATGCTTGCGTGATGGTTCCGACTAAATATTGTTATTTGTAGCTGTATTTGTAGGTCCGGTGAGCTTATGACATGGCGCGGCGTCCGTTGTTAACATTTGCTTCAAATCCCTACTTGTCAAAATGGAATTTGACCGAATTTGGTCAGAAATATCCTTTGGGCATACATTGTGACCGACTCGGAAAGGGCCAGAAGGTTGGGGCCCAATAGTAGTGGTCTTTTAACGATATTTGTCGTAACGTATTGAATGGATTTTAAACCAATTTGGGCAGAAACATCCTTCGAGGAAGAGCAGCATTTTGCATAAATTGCGACTCCGAATCCCCCCCCCCCTCATCTGACCCAAAGGGCCTGGATGACCTATTGCCATCGTGCTTCATCCGTCTGTAAACTTTTCCTTTAACATTCTTCTCAATAACCAACTAAAGGCCTAGGATGCTGTTATTTTGCCTGTAGGTACCTAGGATAGAGTGCTACAAAGTTTCCTCATCAATGACCTTGACTTGCTTTCAAGGTCACAGGGGTCAAGTATGTAAAAAATCTTCTCAATAACAAAAAGGCCTAGGGTTACATTATGCCTATAGCATACTGGAATGAAGGGCTTCCTCATATCAATGACCTACTTTCACAGGGGTCAATCAAATGTGTAAAAATCTAAAAGAACCTTCATCTCGATAACCAAATGGCCCAGGATGCTGATATTTGGCCGGTTGGTACCTGGGAGTGCTACAAAGTTTACTCATATCAATGACCTCTTTCAAAGTTACATGGGTCAAATATGTAAGAATCTTCTCAATAACCGAAAGGCCCAGGATGCTGATATTTGGCCAGTGAGTACCTGGGATAGACTGCTACAAGGTTTCCTCATATCAATGACCTTGACCTACTTTCAATCAAGGTCACGGGTCAAATTTAGTAAAATCTTTCGAACAACTCGGTAACTATAAGGCCTATAACACCATAAGTCACCAAAACTTGCATAATCACATCTGTCCATTCGTCTACAAAAAGTTTGTGGAATAATTTGACAAAATTGCTCGTTTCAAGACAACTGGTCATTGGAAAATTATTTTAGTGTCAAGTGTTTTAATCAGATTGATGGTGCGCATAACTGGGCAATCAAAGATTGTTCGATTCTACTGGCATACATGCACAATTTGGTACAATTGGTCGATTAATATTACGGAATGAAAAAAATATATTATCCTGTTGTCCAAAAGCTATGTTAATTTTACAATATACAGTGAACAGTATTTCAGTGACCATGAGACCTTCAAGTGCTGGTTTAGTTGGTGGATTTTTTTAGTCCCTGAGGTTTGCTGGAGCCTCCATAGCCACAGTTAATCTCACTTGAGTAGTGGCACAGAACAGCTGTATGATGCAGTTTAATTCATTGTTTAGGCATACTGTATCTATTATCAAATTTAAGAGGTGCAGCATATGTGTGTGTTATGTGATCTCCAAGGTAACAGAACCGGTAAATAACATGCCAGAGTTTAACTTGTCTCTTATAATTAGTAACTAGCTCACCTGGTTCAAAGGACCAAGGTGAGCTTATGCCATACCGTGGCGCCTATCAACCATTAATTTCTTCTTAATCACTCTTTGGAATTTAATCAAATTTGGTAGGAAGCATCCCCAGGTGGCTGGTACACAAATTTATAAAACAAAAATGATGGGGCTGAAATTGTCATTATCAACCAGGTGCAGATTCGACAAGATAAACAAAAAACGATTTTTGGACATCTATTCCCCAAACAATGGGGTTTCATCGACGGAATCTGTTGACCAATATTCAACAAGTTGACTCTTATGAACAATCCCCATGGCGATAATTAGAGCCAAACAAATGTTTATTTCAGGTACGTTGGTATTACGCCATTTGCCAATTCGACTATGGGGGGCCAGGTTCTCGTGATTTGCTTCAGGACGTTGATTAGCATATCTATTTGTTTCCGTCACAAGAGTCTCAACGAATTCTTGTGTAAAGAATTTGTTTACAAACTCGATCGGTTCCATATCATCATCTAAGTTAAACTTGATACGAGACGTATCTGTGAATGGCGCATTTACTGGTATTGTATCATAACGAGACCAGTCGGTATCTTCTTCGAATTCACAATCTCTTACGCTTTGATCCACCGGGATCTGTCTTTGAATTACAATATCATTTACTAAATCAATGTCCTCGAAACCTTCAAATTCTTCCTTGTTGTCAGAATAAAAATATTCACAAAGGAACGCATCCCTTTCTTCGCCGTCCGCAAAAGTTGACTCGCTCCAGTCAGACATTTTGTATCGAAGGTCACAACAGTCAAGGAAACCTCCGATAGTATTTTTATAAGCCAATCAAATTACTCAGAATTACTGCAAAGGCATGTTGGGAAGGTATGACGTCAATTACTATTATAGTACTACCAATTGCAGGCAATACCGTATCTATTTTTGGACGGTATAAACACAACCTCGGAAAGCAGCATATGTCGCGATTAGCAGACACAGACTATAAGGGTTAAACTACAACCAACATGGACAGCTTACTACTAAGCTATAAGATGAACGTGATGATTTCAAGTTTCCGATCGTTAACTTTCCATTTCTTGATAGTAACATCCCTGCTTCTCCAACCTATGGTGTTTACATGTTGCAGTTGATTCGGTATTCCAGGGCTTGCTCTAAATATCAGGATTTTTGAGTGATGTCGACTGCTGACAAACAAACTAACAACACAGGGATTCGAGAGATGCAGGTTGATCAGAATTATGGGCAAGTTTTATGGTCGCCATCTTTGTCTCGTTGAAAAATATTTTGCATCTTTAAGTGATATGAAGATGGACGTGTTTGAGTATGTATGCTCATTAGTGTGTTTACCTGGATGTAACAAAGATTTACATGGCGGTTGTTGTCGATGAAGCAGAAGACAATTACTCTTCCGGAACACCTGGTCTTATTCTCTTGAACATTTGCAAGTTTCTCCATGTGAATCTTTCCTTTGTTCATATTTTGCCCCTGGTTTAATCAATTTTGAGTTTGGATTATGAGTATGTTGACGCTTCGGTACTCTCTTATTTATTTTTGAATACTGCCTCCCCTCCCCACACTTTACCTGTGTTTTCACAACTAGATTAGGTGCCCAGGGCCAGAGACATCTACATATATGGTCTATGTACAGGTATAACTGACAATAATTACCTGAATGTCAACTTGTCAATATGTGTCTATTTGGTTTTTAGCTCACCTGGCCCGAAGGGCCAAGTGAGCTTATGTGATGGTGCAGCGTCCGTCGTCCGTCCGTCCGTCCGTCCTGCGTCCGTCAACTTTTTCCTTTAAACGACTTCTTCTAAAATACTGAAAGGCCCAGTGACATGAAATTTGGCTGGTAGATTTCCTGGAAGGAGCTGAACAAAGTTTGCGAAAAAAAATCACTTTGACCTAATTTCAAGGTCACAGGGGTCAAAAATGTCGAAACCTTCCAACAACTTCTTCTAAAATACCGTCAGGCATAGAGACTTCATATTTGACCAGTAGCTTCCTTAGATGAAGCCAAATAAAGTTTGCGAAAAGAAATGACCTTGACCAATATTCAAGGTCACCGTGAGGTTAAATCTATTTTAACCTTTAAACGACTTCTTCTGAAATACCAAAAGCCCTAGAAACATGATATTTTGCTGAAATGTCCCTTGGATGAAGCCTGACAAAGTTTGCGAAAAGAAATGACCTTGACTTATATTCAAGGTCACAGGGGTCAAATCTGTTAAAACCTTTAAACGACTTCTTCTGAAATACCAAAAGCCCTAGAAGCATGATATTTGGCTGAAAGGTTCCTTGGATGAAGCCCGACAAAGTTTGCGAAAAGAAATGACCTTGACCTATATTCAAGGTCACAGGGGTCAAATCTGTTAAAACTTTTAAACGACTTCTTCTGAAATACCAAAAGCCCTAGAAGCATGATATTTGGCTGAAAGGTTCCTTGGATGAAGCTGGACAAAGTTTGCGAAAAGAAATGACCTTGACCTTTATTCAAGGTCACAGGAGTCAAATCTGTTAAAACCTTTAAACGACTTCTTCTGAAATACCAAAAGCCCTAGAAGCATGATATTTGGCTGAAAGGTTCCTTGGATGAAGCCCGACAAAGTTTGCGAAAATAAATGACCTTGACTTATATTCAAGGTCACAGGGGTCAAATCTCTTAAAACCTTTAAACGACTTCTTCTAAAATACAAAAAGCCCTAGAAGTATGATATTTGGCTGAAAGGTTCCTTGGATGAAGCCGGACAAAGTTTGCGAAAAGAAATGACCTTGACCTTTATTCAAGGTCACAGGGGTCAAATCTGTTAAAACCTTTAAATGACTTCTTCTGAAATACCAAAAGCCCTAGAAGCATGATATTTGGCTGAAAGGTTCCTTTGATAAAGCCCGACAAAGTTTGCGAAAAGAAATGACCTTGACCGTTATTCAAGGTCACAGGGGTCAAATCTGTTAAAACCTTTAAACGACTTCTTCTGAAATACCAAAAGCCCTAGAAGCATGATATTTGCCTGAAAGGTTCCTTGGATGAAGCCGGACAAAGTTTGCGAAAAGAAATGACCTTGACCTATATTCAAGGTCACAGGAGTCAAATCTGTTAAAACCTTTAAACGACTTCTTCTGAAATACCAAAAGCCCTAGAAGCATGATATTTGGCTAAAAGGTTTCTTGGATGAAGCCCGACAAAGTTTGCGAAGAGAAATGACCTTGACCTATATTCAAGGTCACAGGAGTCAAATCTGTTAAAACCTTTAAACGACTTCTTCTGAAATACCAAAAGCCCTAGAAGCATGATATGTGGCTGAAAGGTTCCTTGGATGAAGCCCGACAAAGTTTGCGAAAAGAAATGACCTTGACCTATATTCAAGGTCACAGGAGTCAAATCTGTTAAAACCTTTAAACGACTGCTTCTGAAATACCAAAAGCCCTAGAAGCATGATATTTGGCTGAAAGGTTCCTTTGATAAAGCCCGACAAAGTTTGCGAAAAGAAATGACCTTGACCGTTATTCAAGGTCACAGGGGTCAAATCTGTTAAAACCTTTAAACGACTTCTTCTGAAATACCAATAGCCCTAGAAGCATGATATGTGGCTGAAAGGTTCCTTGGATGAAGCCCGATAAAGTTTGCGAAAAGAAATGACCTTGACCTATATTCAAGGTCACAGGAGTCAAATCTGTTAAAACCTTTAAACGACTGCTTCTGAAATACCAAAAGCCCTAGAAGCATGATATTTGGCTGAAAGGTTCCTTGGATGAAGCCCGACAACGTTTGCGAAAAGAAATGACCTTGACTTATATTCAAGGTCACAGGGGTCAAATCTGTTAAAATCTTTAAACGACTTCTTCTGAAATACCAAAAGCCCTAGAAGCATGATATTTGGCTGAAAGGTTCCTTGGATGAAGCCCGACAAAGTTTGCGAAAAGAAATGACCTTGACCTATATTCAAGGTCACAGGAGTCAAATCTGTTAAAACCTTTAAACGACTTCTTCTGAAATACCAAAAGCCCTAGAAGCATGATATTTGGCTGAAAGGTTCTTTGGATGAAGCCCGACAAAGTTTGCGAAAAGAAATGACCTTGACCGTTATTCAAGGTCACAGGGGTCAAATCTGTTAAAACCTTTAAACGACTTCTTCTGAAATACCAAAAGCCCTAGAAGCATGATATTTGGCTGAAAGGTTCCTTGGATGAAGCTCGACAAAGTTTGCGAAAAGAAATGACCCTGACCTATATTCAAGGTCACAGGAGTCAAATCTGTTGAAACCTGCAAACGACTTCTTCTGAAATACCAAAAGCCCTAGAAGCATGATATTTGGCTGAAAGGTTCCTTGGATGAAGCCGGACAAAGTTTGCGAAAAGAAATGACCTTGACCTATATTCAAGGTCACAGGAGTCAAATCTGTTAAAACCTTTAAACGACTTCTTCTGAAATACCAAAAGCCCTAGAAGCATGATATTTGGCTGAAAGGTTCCTTGGATGAAGCCCGACAAAGTTTGCGAAAATAAATGACCTTGACTTATATTCAAGGTCACAGGGGTCAAATCTGTTAAAACCTTTAAACGACTTCTTCTGAACTACCAAAAGCCCTAGAAGCATGATATTTGGCTGAAAGGTTCCTTGGATGAAGCCCGACAAAGTTTGCGAAAAGAAATGACCTTGACCTATATTCAAGGTCACAGGAGTCAAATCTGTTAAAACCTTTAAACGACTTCTTCTGAAATACCAAAAGCCCTAGAAGCATGATATTTGGCTGAAAGGCATATGTGATGTATAATATCTATGTGATGATAATCATCACATAGATATTATACATCACATTACATTCTGAAATCCAACGGGGCGGCAAGCATATTGAAACAAAATACAGGTTTCCCAAAAAACCCATTGTTCCCTCTGCCATGTATCATTGCTCCCGTATTCGATAACGAAACGTAAACGACAACAAAACTGTCAAATATATCCCCGGGGCATAACATGGACCAAAACGCTGCTGACCGCCACACTGGAACTATCAATGTCCCATATGCTCTATCGCATCTCATTTTATTTAACAATTTGCAAATAAGTCGGGGAGGGGGAACTAACCAGTTGTTATCCCCTTGCACCACCATCGGGAATTGAATCGTGCACACTTGGCATTGTAATCCGTAGCGAAACAATTGACCCCGTGAGGACTCCATTTAGTTTCACACAGACCAAATACCCATGATTGAAGGGACCAGTCATCGCAGTCGGAGCACCTACTAAAAAAATCAGCTGTGGTATTACTATTTCTGGGTAGATAAAACTGCATCGCATGCACCATTACTTTTCCAAACAGAAATACAATTCTTTAACCTGCCAACTGGCGAACTTGTAGTTTGCACGTTCGACGTTAAAACACCAGATGTGTTATCAAGCTGATCATGCTTAGAATCAAAATGTGTACTTATCTTATGACCGCTACCGGGCCCCGCTGCCAATATCGCTGGGCACTCTGACCTCCAGTGTCCGGCCCTACCACAACCATAACACACCCCTGGCCTAGGGTTCCTGGCAGGCACAGCTTTTTCTGTGGGTCCGAAAGTCTCCGTTGCAGTTCCCTGGACTGGCCTGAATTGCTGTTGGTACGGCGAACGCGGTTCTTCCGTTTCGTCGTTGACTTGTGCTTGTTAGCTTTGATTTTTCGAGCTGCGAGCCCTGTCAATCTTCTTTTCGTCATCAGAATCGGAAGCTAAGAGATTAGAAACGTATTCCACAACGGCCTTCCAGTCCGCTTCCGAAGTGTCGGCCAATTTGATCAACTTTTGGCGGTATTGAATTAAATTCATACCTTCTATCAGAGATTTGGTGGCATGGGGGTCGATAAGAGAAGCCTCCTCAGCTTCATGAAGCTTGCTTGCGACCTTCTGGTTGAATTTGAACTGTTCACAACTCTTTTTAGAAAATTTGTGATTGTCGACACCCAATATGTCCTGCCGAATCTGAGCGCGCTGAGCATTGGAAATATCCAGTTGTCTCTCGTTAATTTTGGTTTCGATATCACCAAGCTTTTGTGTCATCAATGAGTCCAAACGCGAGAACATATTTGTCTGTATATCGTCCATAGTAGACTTAATGTGTCTACCCACTTCCGGATCCATTAGGAAAAAATATCTAGAAAAAAGGAGCGATAAGAAAAAATGTTCGTGTCTACCCTGCTTGAACGGCAGCTATAAATTGAATTCATAGCCCTTGCCCGCCCAACATACGGGTACGTACACGTACCCCGACCCGCACAGCACATGCGCGACGCAACCGTCATACAGTGTCGCTCTAGACAAAGAATTCCCGCTATACTAGCAAAACGCGGAAATATTTAAATATTAACAGTTACAGCAACTGTGACAGGCTTGACAATTTAAATGTGCCAGTCCCTCGCGGGTACTGGTCTCTTGTGAGAGACCCACATTGATACTTATAGGTTTTTTCCCACCATGCCCTAGATGTTTCCCGTTACGCGAGAAACCATACTGGTCATATCTTGGCCATTTTTTGAGAGATTTTTGCTAACTTTTTTTTTTTGAATAGTGGTATTTTGGCTTTAGCATGAGCAGATAGAGAAATGAAATAAAAATGTGAATGTTTTCATGTAAAATGCATTTTTGGCCCACCTGGCCCTAAGGGTCAAATCTGTTAAAACCTTCAAAAGACTTCTTCTGAAGTACCAAAAGCCCTAGAAGCATAATATTTGGTTGATAGGTTCCTTGGATGGAGCCCACCGGTTTTCGAAAAGAAATGACCTTGACCTATATTCAAGGTCATAAGGGTCAAACCTATCAAATGACTTTTTCTGAAATACCAAAAGCCCTAGAAGCATGATATTTGGCTGAAAGGTTCCTTGGATGAAGCTCGACAAAGTTTGCGAAAAGAAATGACCCTGACCTATATTCAAGGTCACAGGAGTCAAATCTGTTGAAACCTGCAAACGACTTCTTCTGAAATACCAAAAGCCCTAGAAGCATGATATTTGGCTGAAAGGTTCCTTGGATGAAGCTGGACAAAGTTTGCGAAAAGAAATGACCTTGACCTTTATTCAAGGTCACAGGAGTCAAATCTGTTAAAACCTTTAAACGACTTCTTCTGAAATACCAAAAGCCCTAGAAGCATGATATTTGGCTGAAAGGTTCCTTGGATGAAGCCCGACAAAGTTTGCGAAAATAAATGACCTTGACTTATATTCAAGGTCACAGGGGTCAAATCTCTTAAAACCTTTAAACGACTTCTTCTAAAATACAAAAAGCCCTAGAAGTATGATATTTGGCTGAAAGGTTCCTTGGATGAAGCCGGACAAAGTTTGCGAAAAGAAATGACCTTGACCTTTATTCAAGGTCACAGGGGTCAAATCTGTTAAAACCTTTAAATGACTTCTTCTGAAATACCAAAAGCCCTAGAAGCATGATATTTGGCTGAAAGGTTCCTTTGATAAAGCCCGACAAAGTTTGCGAAAAGAAATGACCTTGACCGTTATTCAAGGTCACAGGGGTCAAATCTGTTAAAACCTTTAAACGACTTCTTCTGAAATACCAAAAGCCCTAGAAGCATGATATTTGCCTGAAAGGTTCCTTGGATGAAGCCGGACAAAGTTTGCGAAAAGAAATGACCTTGACCTATATTCAAGGTCACAGGAGTCAAATCTGTTAAAACCTTTAAACGACTTCTTCTGAAATACCAAAAGCCCTAGAAGCATGATATTTGGCTAAAAGGTTTCTTGGATGAAGCCCGACAAAGTTTGCGAAGAGAAATGACCTTGACCTATATTCAAGGTCACAGGAGTCAAATCTGTTAAAACCTTTAAACGACTTCTTCTGAAATACCAAAAGCCCTAGAAGCATGATATGTGGCTGAAAGGTTCCTTGGATGAAGCCCGACAAAGTTTGCGAAAAGAAATGACCTTGACCTATATTCAAGGTCACAGGAGTCAAATCTGTTAAAACCTTTAAACGACTGCTTCTGAAATACCAAAAGCCCTAGAAGCATGATATTTGGCTGAAAGGTTCCTTTGATAAAGCCCGACAAAGTTTGCGAAAAGAAATGACCTTGACCGTTATTCAAGGTCACAGGGGTCAAATCTGTTAAAACCTTTAAACGACTTCTTCTGAAATACCAATAGCCCTAGAAGCATGATATGTGGCTGAAAGGTTCCTTGGATGAAGCCCGATAAAGTTTGCGAAAAGAAATGACCTTGACCTATATTCAAGGTCACAGGAGTCAAATCTGTTAAAACCTTTAAACGACTGCTTCTGAAATACCAAAAGCCCTAGAAGCATGATATTTGGCTGAAAGGTTCCTTGGATGAAGCCCGACAACGTTTGCGAAAAGAAATGACCTTGACTTATATTCAAGGTCACAGGGGTCAAATCTGTTAAAATCTTTAAACGACTTCTTCTGAAATACCAAAAGCCCTAGAAGCATGATATTTGGCTGAAAGGTTCCTTGGATGAAGCCCGACAAAGTTTGCGAAAAGAAATGACCTTGACCTATATTCAAGGTCACAGGAGTCAAATCTGTTAAAACCTTTAAACGACTTCTTCTGAAATACCAAAAGCCCTAGAAGCATGATATTTGGCTGAAAGGTTCTTTGGATGAAGCCCGACAAAGTTTGCGAAAAGAAATGACCTTGACCGTTATTCAAGGTCACAGGGGTCAAATCTGTTAAAACCTTTAAACGACTTCTTCTGAAATACCAAAAGCCCTAGAAGCATGATATTTGGCTGAAAGGTTCCTTGGATGAAGCTCGACAAAGTTTGCGAAAAGAAATGACCCTGACCTATATTCAAGGTCACAGGAGTCAAATCTGTTGAAACCTGCAAACGACTTCTTCTGAAATACCAAAAGCCCTAGAAGCATGATATTTGGCTGAAAGGTTCCTTGGATGAAGCCGGACAAAGTTTGCGAAAAGAAATGACCTTGACCTATATTCAAGGTCACAGGAGTCAAATCTGTTAAAACCTTTAAACGACTTCTTCTGAAATACCAAAAGCCCTAGAAGCATGATATTTGGCTGAAAGGTTCCTTGGATGAAGCCCGACAAAGTTTGCGAAAATAAATGACCTTGACTTATATTCAAGGTCACAGGGGTCAAATCTGTTAAAACCTTTAAACGACTTCTTCTGAACTACCAAAAGCCCTAGAAGCATGATATTTGGCTGAAAGGTTCCTTGGATGAAGCCCGACAAAGTTTGCGAAAAGAAATGACCTTGACCTATATTCAAGGTCACAGGAGTCAAATCTGTTAAAACCTTTAAACGACTTCTTCTGAAATACCAAAAGCCCTAGAAGCATGATATTTGGCTGAAAGGCATATGTGATGTATAATATCTATGTGATGATAATCATCACATAGATATTATACATCACATTACATTCTGAAATCCAACGGGGCGGCAAGCATATTGAAACAAAATACAGGTTTCCCAAAAAACCCATTGTTCCCTCTGCCATGTATCATTGCTCCCGTATTCGATAACGAAACGTAATCGACAACAAAACTGTCAAATATATCCCCGGGGCATAACATGGACCAAAACGCTGCTGACCGCCACACTGGAACTATCAATGTCCCATATGCTCTATCGCATCTCATTTTATTTAACAATTTGCAAATAAGTCGGGGAGGGGGAACTAACCAGTTGTTATCCCCTTGCACCACCATCGGGAATTGAATCGTGCACACTTGGCATTGTAATCCGTAGCGAAACAATTGACCCCGTGAGGACTCCATTTAGTTTCACACAGACCAAATACCCATGATTGAAGGGACCAGTCATCGCAGTCGGAGCACCTACTAAAAAAATCAGCTGTGGTATTACTATTTCTGGGTAGATAAAACTGCATCGCATGCACCATTACTTTTCCAAACAGAAATACAATTCTTTAACCTGCCAACTGGCGAACTTGTAGTTTGCACGTTCGACGTTAAAACACCAGATGTGTTATCAAGCTGATCATGCTTAGAATCAAAATGTGTACTTATCTTATGACCGCTACCGGGCCCCGCTGCCAATATCGCTGGGCACTCTGACCTCCAGTGTCCGGCCCTACCACAACCATAACACACCCCTGGCCTAGGGTTCCTGGCAGGCACAGCTTTTTCTGTGGGTCCGAAAGTCTCCGTTGCAGTTCCCTGGACTGGCCTGAATTGCTGTTGGTACGGCGAACGCGGTTCTTCCGTTTCGTCGTTGACTTGTGCTTGTTAGCTTTGATTTTTCGAGCTGCGAGCCCTGTCAATCTTCTTTTCGTCATCAGAATCGGAAGCTAAGAGATTAGAAACGTATTCCACAACGGCCTTCCAGTCCGCTTCCGAAGTGTCGGCCAATTTGATCAACTTTTGGCGGTATTGAATTAAATTCATACCTTTTATCAGAGATTTGGTGGCATGGGGGTCGATAAGAGAAGCCTCCTCAGCTTCATGAAGCTTGCTTGCGACCTTCTGGTTGAATTTGAACTGTTCACAACTCTTTTTAGAAAATTTGTGATTGTCGACACCCAATATGTCCTGCCGAATCTGAGCGCGCTGAGCATTGGAAATATCCAGTTGTCTCTCGTTAATTTTGGTTTCGATATCACCAAGCTTTTGTGTCATCAATGAGTCCAAACGCGAGAACATATTTGTCTGTATATCGTCCATAGTAGACTTAATGTGTCTACCCACTTCCGGATCCATTAGGAAAAAATATCTAGAAAAAAGGAGCGATAAGAAAAAATGTTCGTGTCTACCCTGCTTGAACGGCAGCTATAAATTGAATTCATAGCCCTTGCCCGCCCAACATACGGGTACGTACACGTACCCCGACCCGCACAGCACATGCGCGACGCAACCGTCATACAGTGTCGCTCTAGACAAAGAATTCCCGCTATACTAGCGAAACGCGGAAATATTTAAATATTAACAGTTACAGCAACTGTGACAGGCTTGACAATTTAAATGTGCCAGTCCCTCGCGGGTACTGGTCTCTTGTGAGAGACCCACATTGATACTTATAGGTTTTTTCCCACCATGCCCTAGATGTTTCCCGTTACGCGAGAAACCATACTGGTCATATCTTGGCCATTTTTTGAGAGATTTTTGCTAACTTTTTTTTTTTGAATAGTGGTATTTTGGCTTTAGCATGAGCAGATAGAGAAATGAAATAAAAATGTGAATGTTTTCATGTAAAATGCATTTTTGGCCCACCTGGCCCTAAGGGTCAAATCTGTTAAAACCTTCAAAAGACTTCTTCTGAAGTACCAAAAGCCCTAGAAGCATAATATTTGGTTGATAGGTTCCTTGGATGGAGCCCACCGGTTTTCGAAAAGAAATGACCTTGACCTATATTCAAGGTCATAAGGGTCAAACCTATCAAATGACTTTTTCTGAAATACCAAAAGCCCTAGAAGCATGATATTTGGCTGAAAGGTTCCTTGGATGAAGCTCGACAAAGTTTGCGAAAAGAAATGACCCTGACCTATATTCAAGGTCACAGGAGTCAAATCTGTTGAAACCTGCAAACGACTTCTTCTGAAATACCAAAAGCCCTAGAAGCATGATATTTGGCTGAAAGGTTCCTTGGATGAAGCCTGACAAAGTTTGCGAAAAGAAATGACCTTGACCTATATTCATGGTCACAGGGGTCAAATCTGTATAAACCTTCAAACGACTTCTTCTGAAATACCAAAAACCCTAGACGCATGACATTTGGTTGATAGGTTCCTTGAATGGAGCCCGACAAATTTTGCGAAAAGAAATGACCTTATCATCATGAACCGTAAAATACAAAAAAGGGCTCAGAACTCGCAACTCCAATTCTCCTATATTTAATGTAGGATTATTATCAGAACCCCCCCCCCCCCCCCCCAAAGATTTGTACTACAATGTAGTACTCGATAGTTACCATCAAATTTATCTGCTGATCCGCATGCATCAGGTCTGAATTCTTCAGTCTGCTCTTCTGAGGCCATCTGGGAGTCATCTTTGAGGATGTCTGAAATTATGTAAGATTTTCGAGAGCGACTTCAGAAAACTGGCGGTAATAATATTGAATTAAGAGCAGCAATACCTTTGTTATAAACAGAAAAGTGTTGATGAATGATTTATTTATTAAATGAAAATCATTTCAAGAACATCCTCCCCCGCACCCCTTTTTAAGTTAAAACAAAAGTTAGTTTACTTTAAAATGAAAAATATTCAGTCAACTTCAAAATGAGTGAATCATTTATTTAACTAGACTGTCAATAATTGCATATATGCAAAAAAATGAAGTGTGCAGTTCAACTACATGTAATTATGGATGGAGTTGGTAACATTTAAAAAAATGTAAAAAGGAATCTTTTACCAACCTGTCCAATTTTTTATAGGCAAGTAATTAAGAAGAAACACTGTATGTTTTTGAAAGCTTAATCAAATATAGGTATAGAAAAACAAATACCTTCAAAAGTAATTTCAGACAGACTTTTGTCTTTAAATTTCCCTTGGAGGTTGGCTTCTTGCATCAGAAGTAACTTTGCGATGTCCAGCCTTTCAATAAGGCCAGAAGTAGCCCTGTAATGCTGCTCATGCACCTTCACGGTGTGGCCAAGATGGCGGCATAACCAATGGACTTCATGTTCTTTGAGGCCAATAACCTGAAACAGGTTTGAAAAGTGTTAGTTGGAACAAAAACCATTACATGAGTACCTAAAAACAATCCCATCCCCAGTCACTAATGAAGCTTATAAAAACTGCATAATTGGTCATTACCGTCGCAACACAACTTGACACCAAATTTCTATAAAATCAAATCAAAATTTCAACTGATCAGAACCATAAAGTGGTAGTTATTTTTATAGTGCAGAAATAGAAATTGAAGCTGTTTTTGTATTGTTATATTTTGGTCCACATTGTTTCATATCTTCATTCTAGCAAAAACATTATTTGACTTCTAATCGAGTTGTGGTCGGGTGACTTGTAATTTATTTTGGTCAGCTTTGCTTTAAAATTTTAAACAAGAGCATTTTTATCATATTGAAATATTAAATTCTATTTCAACTTCAGCTGTAAGACACAGTAACCCCTATTATAGTGCAGTGTGTATTGATGTCTTGTTTTTTTCAAGAATAATCACACTATCTTGAAAAAGGTTTATTAGTAGTCAGTGGAAAATTGTGTTCTAATTTGATCTTTGATGGTGATGTAACTTCAGTCCACATTATGTTTGAACTCTCATTAATAACATATTTTTTCATGATAACTTGTGAAGACAATTTTCTCCTGATTTTACAAGTACATGTATGCTGAAAATACGAGTGTTTGGGTCAGCAAAAATACTTATTCTTACTTGGGCAATAGTGGCACAATGTTTTCTTAGGTTGGTGGCATGAATTCTTGATGGAAATTTCAGGTCGCACTGGTTTCTCATCTCCTCAATACTATCCCCAGCTCGAATAACATCCAAGGCTATTAACATTGTTGAAAAAAAAAATCAAAAGTTAGCAATTTCAACCCTTAATGCCATGAAAGAATAATTCCATATCTATTTCCATTACAATTTTTTAAATCATATTTTTGTTGTTGTAAAACAGATAACTTTTACAGAATACAAATTAAACCAAAAGGAAAACTATTGTCTTCAACTTTACTGCAGTCTAATGTTTCCCCCTTAACCAATTTTCAGGTTCAAGGTAATTTGTATGCAACTCTTAGTTTTCAGGTCAGAGAATGTGCCTATGTCTGTAAAATGACAAGCCATTCTTCACAGATGATTGGTTTGTCAACATTTAACTACTCATGTATAGATGAACGATCCTTTAAATTATGTTAATCAAGCAAAGGCATGAGGGAGCACAATGCAAGTTTTCAGAAATAGAAGCAGAAAGACCAAAAAACTACGAGAATGAGGAAGGAAAAGATAAAGATATCACCTGTTGCAATGAGAGACTGACAACATTTGTATCAAAAGCTAAGGATGCCCAAAAATACACAATACCAGAGTTTTGCTCACCTGAGTATGGAGGATGACATGTGCATACCGTTGACAACACACAAGTGAAATGTGAAAGTCTGAAGAACTTATGAGTCGAAAGGCTGGAGATTATACGGCTAATTTATAAAGATTGAGAGAATTTGCAACGTTTAACAGTTGATACAAGGAACATATGTTTGAGTAACATTTCACCATGCATTTAGTAACTTATGTTGTCATAATTTAGCAAAATTAAGCGCTATTTGTGGTACTATTTTCTGACAAAAAGTAATCATGGCTACCCAGTTTTGGTTTGGATACAATGCACAGTTATCCGAATAGCATTATTTTTAACCGTTGTCCACTGCAGACCTAAATTGAAAAGTAAATCCTACATTCTTTAATTTAGTGAATGTTCAGTTGTCCCTAATTATAATATAATGACCCCAGCAGCACACACACTCCCCTCACATTAAACTGACAACAGGCGAAGACAGTATTTGCCATTTTTTTGAGATTCTGGTTTCTGTGTTTCTTATAATATATTAAACACAATGTATCATATACACTTAGTGTTGTTGATCCGAAGGTTAAAATGTGAATTTCCTGTCGTAATTGTACCCGTGCTTAATATATATATATATATATATATTATATATATGTGTATGTCTTGGCAACAGGGGACAGAACCTAAAGCCTTTCTCACTGTGGCGAATGCTCAATCATAGGCCAGAAGAGAGACAGTGTTAAGAGAGAAAATAGGAATACTGCAGCTAGAATGAATTGCATGAATTGAAGAAGAATCCAGATATTCAACTTGTTACTTACTTTTTCCTGGTAGACCGATTCTTTGTCCTGTAGCAATCTGAAAAAAAAAAGTTTTTATTTAAACAAACACTTTAAATACATGCAATAACTCCGGTCTTTACAGTTCTTTAAAATGTTCCTTTTCTTCCTCTAATAACATAACCTGTTCAAAGAAGATAAACAGCAGGCTACTTTTACCAGCAACAGGCTATTAACGGGAAATGACCTTGACTGATATTCAAGGTCACAAGGGTCAAATCTGTTAAAACCTTCAAACGACTTCTTCTGAAATACCAAAAGCCCTAGAAGCATGATATTTGGCTGAAAGGTTCCTTGGATGAAGCCCGACAAAGTTTGCGAAAAGAAATGACCTTGACCTATATTCAAGGTCACAGGGTCAAATCTGTTTAAACATTCAAACGACTTCTTCTGAAATACCAAAAGCCCTAGAAACATGGTATTTGGCTGAAAGGTTCCTTGGATGAAGCCTGACAAAGTTTGTGAAAAGAAATGACCTTGACCTATATTCAAGGTCACAAGGGTCAAATCTGTTAAAACCTTCAAACGACTTCTTCTGAAATACCAAAAGCCCTAGAAGCATGATATTTGGCTGAAAGGTTCCTTGGATGAAGCCCGACAAAGTTTGCGAAAAGAAATGACCTTGACCTATATTCAAGGTCACAGGGGTCAAATCTGTTTAAACATTTAAACGACTTCTTCTGAAATACCAAAAGCCCTAGAAGCATGATATTTGGCTGAAAGGTTCCTTGGATGAAGCCCGACAAAGTTTGCGAAAAGAAATCACCTTCACCTATATTCAAGGTCACAAGGGTCAAACCTGTTAAAACCTTTAAACGACTTCTTCTGAAATACCAAAAGCCCTAGAAGCATGATATTTGACTGAAAGGTTCCTTGGATGAAGCCCGACAAAGTTTGCGAAAAGAAATGACCTTGACCTATATTCAAGGTCACAAGGGTCAAATCTGTTAAAACCTTTAAACGACTTCTTCTGAAGTACCAAAAGCCCTAGAAACATGGTATTTGGCTGAAAGGTTCCTTGGATGAAGCCCGACAAAGTTTGCGAAAAGAAATCACCTTGACCTATATTCAAGGTCACAAGGGTCAAATCTGTGAAAACCTTTAAACGACTTCTTCTGAAATAACAAAAGCCCTAGAAGCATGATATTTGGCTGAAAGGTTCATTGGATGAAGCACGACAAAGTTTGCGAAAAGAAATCACCTTGACCTATATTCAAGGTCACAAGGGTCAAATCTGTTTAAACCTTTAAACGACTTCTTCTGAAGTACCAAAAGCCCTAGAAACATGGTATTTTGCTGAAAGGTTCCTTGGATGAAGCCCGACAAAGTTTGCGAAAAGAAATGACCTAGACCTATATTCAAGGTCACAAGGGTCAAATCTGTGAAAACCTTTAAACGACTTCTTCTGAAATACCAAAAGCCCTAGAAGCATGATATTTGACTGAAAGGTTCCTTGGATGAAGCACGATAAACTTTGGGAAGGAAAATTATCTGGACCCATATTAAAGGTCACACTGGTCAAATCAGTGGTTAAAAGCTTTGAGCGACTTCTTCTGATAAACCGAAATGCCTAGAGATATGATATGTGTCTTGTAGCGTCCTGGGATGAAGCCAAACAAAATTTGAAAATGAAAATGATGTTGTCTTATAAGGTCACAGGGGTAAAATATGTTTAAATTTTAAGATGTTCTTCTGAATGTCTTGCAGTAAAAGATTTTAAGGGGACTTTAGGGTTACACTATAAAATATAAAATAAGATTGATACCAGGTGAGCGATGCAGGCCCATTGGGCCTCTTGTAAAGGCCTACTAGTCATAAAATACTGAATGGTTTTGAATCTTTTGAGAAGGAAAACAGATTTTGTATCAATGGTGACTCTGACCCCCCTGGGGCGAAGCCTAATAGGGGAAATTCAGGAAATGACTTTTAAATCGCTGCTTGTTTAATTTGGTTTTTGTTTGGATCCCCGTCCTATATCATTACAGTATGTACCATTGATTGGCATAAAGAGACTTACACAATCATGATATTGTGATTGGTCCCAGGGTGAGTCCTGCCCTTGCAGAATCAATTTCTGAATCACCCAAAACCTATATATACAATTGCTGGGCATTAAGAGACGATCACAATCCTGATATAAGATTCTATCCCAGGATCTACCATGCCCTAGTAGACTTTCTAACCAAATACTATACAATTGTTGGGCATAAATAGTCGAATGCTATCATATTTGCATTGATGTCAGGGTCTGTTCACAACCATTAGGAACCCAGTTTCTCAGCCGAGAAACTCGCCCATTAACCAAACTTTAATTTATACAGATATGCCTCGAGGATTTGTCTTCAGGTCTGTCCCTGTCCATGGGATCTTTTTGGAAAATATTTTACCATGATAACCTAGATACCAATGTCTCCAGGTGAGCGATACAGGCCCTATCGGCCTCTTGTTATCAAGTTAAGATGGAATGTAGATAAATGTATCATCTTCAATAGAATAATACAGAAAAGTTTTTCAACAAAACAGTGTTCCCTTTCCTTTATACCATCTTCTAACGAAACACTTGAGTCAACATAAATACATAAAAAAATCAGAGAATACCAAAGCGTCAACAAAACCATAATCCGAACTCAAATCGATTAAACTAGGGGCAAAATAGGAACAAAGAAAATATTTACACACAAGAGAATACGACCAGGTGTTCCGGAAGAGTAAGCGTCTTTTGCTTCATCGACGACACCCGCCATGCAAATCTTGGTCACATTCAAGTAAGCATTACTCCTGAAATAATATAAGAGAATACCGAAGCGTCAACATAATCATAATCCAAACTCAAAATCGATTAAACCAGGGGCAAAATTTGAACAAAGGAAAGATTACATGGAGACCCTTGCAAAAGTACAAGAGAATAAAACCAGGTGTTCCGGAAAAGTAAGTGTCTTCTGCTTCATCGACGACACCCGCCATGTAAATCTTTGTCATATCCAAGTAAACATAAAGTTCTCAAAATGAGAACAGAGTTATCATTGTCAATCACAACAAGTAAACACACTAATGAGCATACTCAAAAACGTCCACCTTCATATCACTTAAAGATACAGAATATTTCTCAATGAGACAAAAGATGGCGACCATAAAACTTGTCCATAGTTCTGATCAACCTGCATCTCTCGAATCCCTGTGTTGTTAGTTTGTTTGTCAGCAGTCGACATCGATCACGAAAATCCCGATATTTAGAGCAAGCCATGGAAAACCGAATCAACTGCGACATGTAAACACCATAGGTTGGAGAAGCAGGGATGTTTCTATCAAGAAATGGAAAGTTAACGATCGATGATATTAACTGCGTAATTGGGCGTGTTCAAGCTGCTGATCTACCATTCCTAGCAACACAAACAGAAGCTTTCCGAACAAGTCCATCGGAGCTAGTGAAGACTTCCATGTGATGTTTGAGAGGGGGTAATAATACTATTTCTTACCGGACAACGTACAACACGCCTTTCTTTCATGTAATTGGTCCCTTTGATAAAGGGATGAGATGAATTTTCAAAAATATGTACCTGAAAAGAATGAGTGTCTGCTACTAATACTGACAAGCCACATAGTTGTTTAGGACTTTTACATGCATTTGGTAACATATGATAAATGCTAATCCCATAACAGATATGCTGGAACCAGAATCAAGTAGGGCTGCTACCTTAAGTGACTTAAAGGCTACAGGCATATGCATGAATTTAGTCTCTTTTGTACATTTTCAATCCGGAAATTCACTACCATTGGAATCAGAAGAAAGACTAGTAGTATCAAACTGTTCATCGGTGTCAATATCACTACTAGTAGTCTCATTGTGACAAAGTCTCACTCTCCATGGAATAGGTGATAAACTACGATGACGTCGCGCTGTATCTATCGATTTCCCGAGGCTGCGCGCGGTTGGTCTGTCCTCGGGATCATCCAGTTTCCCAGATTGCGCCTAGAAGTGTGAACACAGGTGGAAGCGTCGTGTCCAAACTGTGAGCAAGTGGGACATTGGCTACTGGGATCCGGGACTTCATTGCCGTTCCATGTACATTCCTTTGTATGTGTCCACTGCCACGACACTGGTAGCATAATCTTAGGTACTGTAGATGGTGCCTGAGGTACTGTGGCTGGAGGTTGAGGCACTGTAGCATTGAAATTTTTTTCCATTAAGTCACTATCAGGCTTTCCAAGTTTCCGGCCTTTCTCCAACATCCCACTAGTACAATTTTTGAATCCTTCATATTAGTGGTTATGGAGAAGAAGTCGTTAATATCAATATAGCGTAATAACCCTTTTTGGCCCTGCCCCTGTGCACCCTAGGGGGTCAGTCCCACCATTAGTACAATTTTGAGTCCTGAGCACCTAGGGATGCTGCCTGCCAAATAAGGCTGAATTGCAATCAAGGATTATGGAGAAGAAGTCGCTTAAACCACGATATCACTAAATAACCCTTTTTGGCCCCGCCCTCAGCCACCTTCGGACCAGGTGGGCTAAACATGTATCATAAAGAAGTTTAAACTATAACAATGTTGATTATAGTAAATTATAGCGCACCACCTCTACCTGAGGATTTTGAACATTACAGTTTAAACTTCAACAATGTGTTGATAATATAGAATATAGGTTTTGATTATTAATGTATAAAAATAAAATATGTAAATTACAGCTCCACCTATCTGAGAATTCAACAATGTATTATGTCAAATTGGTTGATGCACACATTAGAGCGCAGCCTCTTGCATCATGCCCCTGGTCTTACACAAGGTATATTGAAGCATGCAGATACCCTTGGTAAAAATATAGGTGCATGTTTCTGTAGATCACTTGATCAGTTTAAAAATATGATATAAACCCTGTTAGATACAAAATGTATTTATACAATTTAGATACACTTTGATCACAACACTGACAGTTAACTGCAGTAATGTACCCCTCGTGACAATTGGTGACCGTCTAAATGAGGGCATTTCATCCAGCTCCTGTTCTGTTTGAGAATCCGGTACCGTCAGAGTTTGAGGAGTCTATGGATTGGGAGCTATCGTCTTCGGAATGGTGTCCTGTCTAAATAAATAGTTCATCTGTAAAATTTAAGACAAAATAAATCAGTGGAAATTTAAGATGATAAGTAAACGAAAGCATTCGACTTAATATGATGATTAGAATTATTAAGCAATAGAATAGTAAATTTTACCGACAACATTGAAATTTTGTCGGATTTTCTGGTGGAAATTCTTCAAACTGAAACTCTACATTCTTGAGCTTACCTTCATCATCATCTTCACCATAGGCTCTGTTAGTGACTGTAAGAATCAAAGTACTGAAACGCTAAAACTTCTAACAATAGTATGTATATTTCGACAGCTATTGAAGTGTTTTTGTTGTATGGGTTACTATGTTTCGATATCAGAAAGTTTCAGAATAGGGATTAAGTAAGTATTTAGAGTAAACCCAATAACACGCAGGTTGTTTAGATTGACGAGTTGTATTTCAAGCTACATGTAAAATTAAGTGCAGTGCTTTAGAATTTTAACTAAAATATCAGTTTTTATTACAAATGAACATTGATCCATTTACACGGAAGCGAATGTGTTTATTTTAATATATGCACCGAAATAAACGGTATTAGTGTGTTAGACAAAAAAAGTGGGATCTTTTCCCTTTTTTTTCTTAAGAAAAGGCATTATTAATTGATAGATGGTAGACTATGAGCTAAAATTTCAAGATGGCCGTCCGTCGGCCATTTCGTTTTTTCTGATCGGCCCTAAAAGCAAAATAGCACAACTATAAGGACCAAGAGGAACATACATATGAAGTTTGAGAAAGATCCACTTCACTTACACCTCTAGGCCTAATTATCAAAATTCAGGATGGGAATCTGTCAGACATCTTGTTGATCTGATCAGTCTCAAAATCTCTCAACGGGCACAACTAGGCACGAAAGTGAAACTACATGTGGAATTTGAGAAATATCCATCCATTACTTCTATAAGAAATAGTGAGTTCAATGTCAAAGTCCAAGATGGCTGCTTTTCAGCCATTTTGTTTTTCTGATCAGTTACAAAATCAAAAGGGCACAACAGTAGGGACCAAGGGAACCTACATATGAAATATTAGAAAGATCCCTCTAGTAGTTGTCAATTTCAATGTCTAAATCAAAGATGGCAGCATTTCCGCCATTTTGTTTTTACTGATCAGTATGATATCAAACGGGCATAACTAAGCACAACGTGAAACCTACATGTGTGTGCAATTTGAGAAACTGACTGAAGAAGTTTTTAACACAATAAAAACAACTTCAGGTTAACATTATCGTTCGGAGGAAGGTAAATGAATTATTGAAATATACGCTGCTGGTAGTTAGCACAATGGATACACGTATTAGATAAAAAATAATGGATACACGTATTAGATAAAAAATAAAAGGATTCGCAAACATATCTCTCGTTACAAATGGTAGTTCCAACTATCCAATTTGTCATAAAATATCACAGTAAACAGTCAAATTGTTGTTCCAAACGATCGAACGACCGCGGCCTATTACAATATCTTTACCAAGCTGGAGAAAAGTAATGGTATGCAAACATGTCATATTCACTTACAGCTCTAGGCCTAATTATCAATTATCAGTTGGCCGTGACCTATATATGGCCACACATAATAACGGTAATTTACACCATAAAGGTTTTTGCACACCAGAGAAATAATATAAGTGTTATTTCTACTAAATAACTTATATTGAGTCAATTACTAAGTACACTTTACAGGTTCTGATAAAGTTTCGTTAAAACAAAAATGTGAACCTACAGTGTATAGTTATATGTGAAGCACAGAGGACGTAATTATAAAACCACGAGCTTTTGCTCGCCATAGAAAAGTATAAGTGTTATTTTCAATAAATCAAGTGTTTTGCCAATTCATATGTTCATTAATTATGCAGGTTCTGATAAGGTCTAATTAAAAATTGTATACTCAGTACAATATTAAGTAACAAAATCGATCAAGCTTGTGCATTCAGTATATATAATATATAATGTATATTACAACGTTAGTGACAATCAGGGGAAATAACTCGTAAATAACGTTATCATATCCAGAAGGCGGATTTTCACTGTAATTACGAATTAATACTTCCGACCGACAAATTGATCAAGTATTTTGGTTTATGCACATGTATAAGGTAATATATCATTGAAATCAAAATCAGGCTATTTGGCTATGGCGCGATTATATAATCAAAGTTTAACAGCAAAGTACACCATGCCAGTACATTCCACGATCCGTATACGAGTGTAAAACACAGAGAGGTATAGCACGAATGTATACACGAGAGGTCAGACATTGAGCAGAGACGTAATATTTAAATGAGCCGTGGGAGTGAAAAACTGATTTCTTTGTTACATTTCCTGTTAGGTTAAGGCTTTCAAATAGTTCAGACATCTTGTGATTGGTAGCAATTCAAGCGTTTCCGGAGCGGGAAGGGAAAAAATGACATGGGTCAAAGGTCACAGAATAGTGGCAGCAATAGACGCCAAAACCACTCGTAGTTTTAGCGCTAAAAATAGAACTATGGACAGTTTAGACATTTTAAAAATATCATCAATCAAGTAACAATTGAAAATTAGGAGAAATTTCATTATTATAAAATATCAAGTCGTACACTTACCAAAGCTCGAGACAGACGGTGAATGTTGATCTTGGTGTCGACTACAGATGATGGATAGACCGATGAATGCGATTATGACTCCAGCCGATCCTGAAAGATAAAACATTGTCATGAACTTAATAAGATCAGAATAATGGTTGTCTTATTAAAGTGTGTGAATGGACATCATGAAGTTTAGTACAATATTTACCGGCAAAGGCAATCCAGATATTCCGAGCTTGTGAACTTGCCTTCAAATTAGGTTCTGTAGTGAAACCAGTTTGTTTGGAAGTAGCATAAGTCTAAAGTTTATAAATAAAAAATGGAATAGAGAATGATGTCTCAGACGAATATCTATCACAAGAGGAGGAGGAAGAGGACAATGCAGGTTGTGCTAACTTATTTCAAGATCAGAATGCTGAAGGGGCTTTAAAGAGAGATACGATTACCAGACGTTTAGTGTAAAGTTGATGTGTATGTTAATTAATGCTCTACACTGTGGCTTAAATTACGTTAGAACTTTTTCCCACTCTAATCGCAAGATAAATTCATTAAAACAATATGCCACACTGAGCATCATATCTTTTTGCACGTGAAGCTTATTTAGCGTTACATCGAATGACGGATGTGCTCTGTTTGTAACCTGGGTTATACATCTGACTATATACAAAAAGAAATCAACTCTGATTGAAACTGAAATATGTCATTTATTAAATTATAAAATGACGACAGAAAATATCACAAATACAATTTTCTGTTAAACAACTGTACAGTCATCAGCTGTACTAATGTTATCCAATCAGAGATATCATAACAATATACCCAGGACTACAAAGATGGGGGTCGATTTACGCCTCATCTAAGTAGAATCTCTAGCTTTGATATCTCATCTCCATAAAAAAGGAGGAAGGGGTGGGTGGTGGTTTTTAAATTCTGCAATGACCCACGAATGAAAATTAAATGGCGCCCAGCAAAAGGAATACTGCATTTACGCATGCGTAGTGTTCAGCTACGAACGACAACTCTGTGAAGAGATCGACGTCTTTGACTGTAACATTACGAGTTATCTCCCTTGCTGTTTACCAGACGATTAGCGCTAAAAGCATTTATGTCTTACACACATAAATTTAATTTTAGCGTTACATCGAATGACGGATGTGCTCTGTTTGTAACCTGGGTTATACATCTGACTATATACAAAAAGAAATCAACTCTGATTGAAACTGAAATATGTCATTTATTAAATTATAAAATGACGACAGAAAATATCACAAATACAATTTTCTGTTAAACAACTGTACAGTCATCAGCTGTACTAATGTTATCCAATCAGAGATATCATAACAATATACCCAGGACTACAAAGATGGGGGTCGATTTACGCCACCATATAGCCAAATAATTCAACCGGAAATATTTGGCTATATCCCCCAACCACATCCGTTTAATTGATTTACTACATTACATCTCCCACAGCCATGTGTGTTACAAGCTGGCTGTGTAAGGAAAAAATTCAACAAAATGGAAATGACATAAAATGAGTAGATGAAATAATTTTAAAAACTCATATGGAGGGGGGATCCCTAATTTGAAAAATCTGACTAGAAGTTTGCTAATACATACAAAATAATTAACGAGATAGTGCACATGTTATTGTTATTTTGACTGAATGACCTGAAGCCACTTACTCCAAGGTCATATGTATGACAATTAAAATATTATGCCCCACTTGACATGTAAATGCAATAATTTAAATTGAATGACCAGAAGCCACTAAACCCCATGGTCATAATAAAACAAAAGAAAACAAAAAACTAAACAAAAAATGTTTATGAAATGAATGGGTTGTCCTACTTGATAATTGCAAGTGCAGAGTCAGAAGCCACTTACCCCATGACTCTGCACCTGCTAATATCATTCATAATAGCTAAAGTTAAATTAAGCTATATATAAAAAATAAACCAGCAAAAACTATAACCGGCTAAGTTCTACTTCACAATGGTTATTTAACCATACACCAAGTAACTACATGTTACCTAGTATAAAGTTGTTGCATATGCATGACTAGAGGCCGCTTACCCCATAGCCACACCAACACTCCAAACTTTGTAATCAAGCTACTGTACACCTCCACCTTAAAGGGATATCATTGGAATTCGGATATATTTTTTGAACGCTCCAGATTTCCATCTACCCATAGTCTGGATATCACTCTCAGGGATGCCTTTTATAGCAGCTGTGGTAGCAGCGCCAATCCTGAAGCTGTGTGATTTGTATTCCTGTAAGTTTAGGCCTGCCCATTTGAGAGACAATTTTAGTTGATTTGAAAAAACGTTTCTGGAAATGGCAGAGCCGTCCATAAATGAGAAGAGAGGTTGATCTTCCCTTTCATGCTTTCTTGTTGACAAGTAACTTTGGAGAGCAAGCACTGGACAGTATTTTGGCTGTTTTAAATTACCCGAAACTACATGTGTTACAGACTGACCTTGATGATGTTTAAAATGAGGAAAAATTATCTCTAATGACCGTCCTGATTTGGAACAGCTGACTGTGACATGTTCTCGTTTTAGAGTATGTTGTTTTGTCCTGCCAGTGACTGTAATTTCTCCGACTCGCAAGAAAGCATGAAAGGCCAACAAAAACATAGATTTGAATAAGAGTTTGTGAAAGCGAGATGAGGCAACCGTGTCGAGTGAATCCACTAACTTGTATAGGATTTCTGGTGTAATCGGCAATCGAGTATCTGCCGAATATTTTAGTTTTTGATACCCTTGTAAAATTTTCTTTATAACAAAATGTTGAGTAACATCCTCAAAATTCCCAAGTTTGAAAATATAACCCAAGGCCGAGGTGTATGTAGTGACTGTTGAAGCCGCCAAGCCAGTTCGGTAACAATGTGATATAAATAACGACAATGTCTGCAAATTGGGCGGCAATACACTTTGTTCTCTTCCAAAATGCTGCAGAACAAAATTTGAGTAAAGCTGAAAGATATGTCTATAGGAAGCCGCTGAAGATGAAGATAAGGCACTGTTTATCAACAGACGGGTTGTATCCTCTAGATGGTCATGAGATGCGGTGGAATGAATGTCCCTTCCTTTTCCATGTGAGGAGATCCCCGAAAGAACTCCGTCATCTGCAACCGAGAAAGCTGATCCGCAACTACGTTTTTTAAGCCTGGCACATGTACTGCTTGAAATAAAATGTTTTACTTCAATACACTAACCATAAACCTTCGCATGAGTTTCATAAGGACTGGATGTTTTGAGGTGTGCTTATTAATAATATGCACCACTGACATATTGTCACAAAAAAACTGTATGCGTTTATTCTGTAGCGCCATATGCCAGACTTCAACTGCAATTACAATTGGAAGCAATTCCCTGACTGTGATATGATAGGTACACCAAACGGGGGAGAAAGCATGACAGAACCATTTTGTGCCCAAACACCCTCCCATGCCTAAATCACTAGCATCAGTGAACATCTGTAATGAGTCAGAAGTAATAACGTTTAAGGGGAGGATAATTGCTCGCCCATTAAAATTCTCAATAAACAGTGACCAGGCATTGATGTCTGCACGTGCCTCGCCATTCAAACGGCGATAATGGTGAGGTTTCGATAGACCCATGGTCAAATCAATTAAGCGGCGCAAAAATGATCTACCTGGGACCACAGCTGCGCAAGCAAAATTGAGTAACCCAATGAGAGATTGTAATTCATATAACTTTACCTTTTTTCGACCAGACATAAGATGTAACTCTTTTCTAATTTTGATAAGTTTTTCCTCAGGAAGACGGATTTCCATCGCTATGGAATCTAACTCTAGGCCTAAAAATGTTAGGACAGTAGTTGGATGTACAGTTTTTTCTTCCTTGATCGGTATCCCTAATGAGGAAGCAAGTTCGTAAAAAGCAAACAAAGCCTGTTTACATTCAATTGTTTTGGGGCGACCTAAGAAAAGAAAATCGTCCAAAATATGGACACATCCCCTGACCCCAAGTTTCTCACATAGAATCCAATGAACGGAAGAGCTAAAAATTTCAAATAATTGGCAGGAATAACTTAAACCCATGGGCAATGTACGGTCAAAATAAAACTGGTCATTGATTTTGAATCCGAGCAAGTCATAATCGTTAGGATGAATTGGAATAATCTTGTATGCATGTTCTATATCTGTTTTAGCCAATAACGTACCCTTGCCAAACTGTAATAATAATTAAGCTGCATCATCGATGGTCTGATAAGAGACTGACTTACACTCTGGGGGTATGCCATCGTTTACTGAGCTTCCCGACGGATAAGATAAATGATGTATTACCCTATATTCCTTTGACTCTTTTTTGGGAACTAGGCCTAAGGGAGATAACTGCAACTTGGGCATAGGCAAGTCACGAAATGGACCCCCTACCCTACCTGCTGCCACTTCCTTATCTATTTTCGCTTGCAGAATATGAATATTTTCCTCGGCTGACTTAAGATTTCAGCATGATCGATGCTCTCTTTTTCCTGTATATGGGATTCGAAAGCCATCCCGAAAACCTTCTGTCAGAAATTCTTTGTCTGGATATCCCCCCAAAAATGACCCTAGTTTATTTCCATCAACTGGGGAGGGGGCAACTGAAAAAATAGTTGACCTATTTTGGTTTTGAGTTGTAGGAGTTGGAGGATGATTTGCCTGTTTGTTTTTTGTCTGCGTTAGATGTTTGATTTGGTTTTGGATTAGGGCATTTTGATCTGTCATGATTTCCCCCGCAGTACTCACAAATGTGGGGTATGTGCACGACTGTCCCCGTTGACAACTCCCTTTGTTATTATTGTAACTGTGGCAGTACACTCGCTTTTTATTCTGAAATGGTCGTTTCTGTCCTGAGCCGGGACGAAAAGACTGACCTTGTTTCCCCCGAAACTTTGAATTTAAACCTGTTGCCAAAGCCTCGTGGTAAAGAGCCACATTCAATTCATCCCAAGGACAGTCCTCCGGCTCCCGCTCACGCCAGAGACGAAAAGATTGATCATAGGATATAGCTGCCAAATCACCAGATTCCTCGGCTATATCCTGAATCCTACGCGTGTACTGGAACAGTGAGCTCCCTAGATCTGGGTGACGTTTGGAATATATAGCTCCAAACACACTAAAACATTTCAACCATTGAGCCATTGTTTCTATAGTTTTTGATTGAGGGAGCTTTACAAGGGACAAAGCACCATCTTTAATTTCTGTTGTGAACTTCTCCTTTGTTGTAGTTTTACAAGGATTTAGGAGGAGTCCCATATCTATGTACTCGTCCCCTACAATTTTTGATTTGATTTTAGGGTCCAACCCTAAATCGATCGGCTTGCATAGGTTTTTCTTTTGCGGTATGACCTCCTCATACTCACAAGTAGTACCCGTCAAGTCCTCAAATGCTGGTTCGGCCACAATGCTGTGGTGCTCTTGATCCGATGTTGATGGGAGAGGCCCTGATTGTGTACTCCTGGAGCTATCCTTCTCCAATGACTGTAACACTGCCTTGGTGATATCGGGAATCACCGCGGCTATGCAAGACTGCACGGTTTCCACCATGGACTGTGATTGGACGGACAGATTTTGTTCTGGCTGTGGGTTTTTGTCCGTCTTCTTTTGTCTTTTGGTTGTAGGAGTTTGTCTATCCTCTGCATTTGATTTTCTCACCATTTGCCGTTTAGATGGTGGACGAGACATCATGCCCCTGTGTGAAAGATAAGAAAAAATAGTAATTTTCTAAAATGCAGCATGGCATAGTATCTCATTTGCTGCGAGTGTCACCTTGTATTATGATGTCATAATTAATTGACATAAGATTACGTCAAAAACATTATCATACTATGACGTCATACCATTACTGCACTTGACTGCTGACGTCATAAGATCTGCGTATGTATATGACCGGGATGACGTTAAAAACTGGGCCCAGCCCGAACCGTCAACTCCCTCAATGAAGGGTATATATTATCACTGCCTGTCTGATACATGTATATATGGGTATTAATGGCCAAGCCTGTATGTACCAACAATTCAATAGCAAATAAAAAGCTTGGGTTCAAGGTGAAAATAAAAACAAATCCCATAAAAATCTGTGAACACCAATTCATCGATAAAGTGTTACCATTAATATCACATATGGGTTTGTAATGGCATTGTACAAGTACTTTGTGAGCCTCACCATTGGCATAAAGCCTGAACACCAAAAATATAATTGTCAAAATGGTACCAGTACCCACATGAATCCAGACAGTAAATTGTGTTTACAATGTACATTCTCAATACCCTGCCGTGGCACTGTGTGCCTACAAATGCACCACCAATACACAATATTAACATATATTGACAGATCAGAATAGATACAGAAGTGACATTTAATATGCATAATCTTTACCCGACTTCTGGTATTCTGAAATATCAATATATATATATGTGTTGAAAATGAATGAAACCATTTTATTTTATTTTTTATATATTAATATTGTGTATAATATGAAGTATAATCAATAATTTTTTGAACTGACCATGGCCATAGGTTGAAGCAGTTCACTGTGGTTCACATGGAAATTCAAAATAGCCCCCCCTCAAATTTTGAAAATACTTCCATTGTCCCCGCTCGGAGAAATGAACACCATCCAGATCCCTTATGTTGTCCCCGTTCTTCATTCCCCTTAGGTTCCAATAGCGAAATCGAGGTAGAGTTTCAATGTGGCGTTTCAAGCACTGATTAGTCAGTTTCACTTTCTCGTTATATACTGAAGGTGAAATGATCCTAGTGACATCTCGTGGGACGAGTTGGAGAACTGTTACCCGTTGTATGTCGTAATTATCACAGCACATAGACAGAAAAGCCAGCAAACGGAGAACTATTTCCTCACTGTTTTCGGAAGAGTCAATGTCATTACCCCCTACATGCACAATCAAGTGGGTTGGACGCTGCTCCGCTATGGCGTATCGAAACCGAAACAAATGTTGTTGTATTCCCACTCGGCCACCTCCGATGCCTAAAAATAGCACAGATGGACCACCAACAATCTGAAAGTCAGCTATATCTCTCGCACGCACGTATTCCTTTAAGCGACGAATATGAGAGCTTCCTATTATCAATGTCGTCATGACGTAGACTGGAAATAATCAAATTGCACGTATCACTTTGTTTGTAAACAAAGGGGGGGGGGGATAATCACAACAACTGGGAATGAGTCAAGATACAGCGCACCACATATATATAAGTTCAGCTGAGTCACGCAATCCGACTCATAAACAAAAATCTCGTCGGTAGGAAGACATCAGAGTTCGAATAAAGTCATTTACCTTGACCTTTGTGTCTTTTTTAAATTCTGCAATGACCCACGAATGAAAATTAAATGGCGCCCAGCAAAAGGAATACTGCATTTACGCATGCGTAGTGTTCAGCTACGAACGACAACTCTGTGAAGAGATCGACGTCTTTGACTGTAACATTACGAGTTATCTCCCTTGCTGTTTACCAGACGATTAGCGCTAAAAGCATTTATGTCTTACACACATAAATTTAATTTTTACTTCAACATTTTGGGTCAAACTTTCCAACCTTGGCAATCATAACATTGTATTGTGCTTTATCTTTTGTTCCCGACATTTCCTCTTTTGTGGGTTCAAACCTCGCCAGGTTTGTATATATTTTTATTTTTTTCTCACTTCTTTTTGTTGTGAATTTAATAATTATATTGCATGTCAGTTACGTCATACATTTATGACGTCACAAAAACAATGTTTAATAAACATTCCGAAGAGTCAACTAGAACTTTACATTACTGATAACGTTTGATTATTAACTGATAAAACACACAAAAATGGTTTCCTAAAGGTAAACTTGAGAGACATAAGTACTTAACACAAGGATATCACATGGAATTATAAGTTGGCAATGTTCAATTTGAATGTTCTGTTTAATTTTGAAAGCTGCCTCGATCAGCCTGTATTAATCTCACTAATATCGGCTGCTATCTTGTATGCAGGCCTTCCCGTATCAAGCAATCTAATTGCTTTGATCTTATCATTAAGTGTTAAAAATTTCCGCTTTGGCGAAACCATACTCCGACTCTACTTGATGACAAAAACAACAAATGACATAGATAGCGTCCCTTTTGAAAGGTCTAAATACCAACATGCCACGGGGCAGAACACGTCAATACCCAAATTTAAACTTGTAAAAGTTGTATGATTTAAGAGACCATAAATGTCATTCAAACCATTATGAATGATTGCTTGCCAATCACCACCCGTCATGACCAACTGTTCGACATTTTAAAACCTTTCTTTCAGTATGCATTCTACAAAATGCCTCCCCACATGTGGTCTGATCACAGGTTTTTCAAAGTCTTTGCAAGTAAAACTAGAAGGAATATGTTGGTGGTCTTCTCAGTATCTGTCACCACATCTGGTCTGATCACAGGTTTTTCGAAGTCTCCTTTGTGAGACTTACTTCTTTGTAAGCAAAACTAGAAGGAATATGTTGGTCGTCTTCTCAGTATCTGATGTTTGTGGGTAACCTTGCATTCATGTATTGGCACTTGAAATCACTTGAAGTCGGCATATATGATGTATGGAACTTAATGCGTTTTTCTAACATCCTTATACTACAACCATTTGTCATCGTCTGAAGGTAGTTTTACTTTCTGTGTTCCATGCTCTCGACATCAGGAAATCTGGTCGTTCAAAATTCTTTCTTTGGTGAATCCTTGCGGACAGTACAGTACATACAGTGATAGTATCTGTGATCGTATGAATACTGATCAAACAGAAGCCGGTCAACGTTCATAATCCACCTGTAGCGAGACATGCGTCCGTTCGATATCAGCAGCAGTAAATCTACTTGTCGGTCAAATCTCTCTCTTGGTAACCTGGACTGGAAATAGTGAACCTTTCTCGTATCCCAAGAGTTGATACTGATCTTGTTTTTTGTCTCGAACTTGACATCGGCTTGAGCGTTCGCCCCTGTGAGGAAGGCTATGGGTTCTGCCCCCAGGCCGAGACCTACCATAGTCTCTAACAATGGTAGTTACTACTCCCTGCTTGACGTGAGTGGAACGACTGGTTCGCCCGTTGTCAGTATAATGTGACTGGTTGGGGTGTTCTGCTTGGGGCCTTTGGCAGTATACTTAGTGTGGTAGCACTTTAAATCGGCAATCGATCTGGACTATAGCAAGAAGGCTTACGCGAACATACCGATGCCTCCCGAATACACACGCTTTCAACACACACCCATGTTGCATACACCGGGAAGCCGTCCTTAGATAGCCCGGGCTGGTAATAGGACGTAAAAACAACCAACCAACTGTTACTTAATAAATACATTAGCTGCAATGAAATTCGTTTAAGGTATTACCAAGAAGCAAGCCTGCATAGAAGTAGCGCATCCTGGCTAAGTACTCTTCATATTGTTTGAGAGTGATGACATCTTCCTGCGCACACATTTTATCACCCGACTTCAGGGACAAATGCGCACAGGAACTCTCGCCGTTGACCCCCATAGTCCACAACCCTTTCTCTATGAAAAGAAATTCCAATTTCGTCGCTTCCGTCAATTAAAAAACTCCATCTCTAGATATGAATAGTCCAGTGGTGTCTCCCTCTATGACGTCATCTAGAACGACGTCTAAAGGTCGTGTTAAACTTCCGGCGTATTGTCGAAGGGCCGGCCGGAGGTATCTTGTCTGTATAATATGAAACCAAAAAAGGCGCTGTAAATAACTATTACAAATACATACAAAAATGTGCATATAAAAAAAATAATCGTTCACGAACTAACATCGATATCGTAATCACAGCAAATTTTCAATATTTATATATCATATCAGAAGTACATGTCTATTACAAATATGTTAATAATACTTACGCTTCTGTTAGTGCTTTTTCACTAAGGAAGGAGCCACCGGCTCGTCCTCCGTAAATTCATAGGTAGTCGAAGTTGTAGCTTTTTCCTAGTCCTCAGTTTCCTCTTCTTCATTGTAGCATGTCATGAATGATCGGTAACAGAAAAATCTTATAACAAAAACTGGCAACGACAAATATTAAATTCATAATTAGACTTCGAAATCCTTGATTTTATGGTGTTATTTGTTCTCTGGTTGATTTATGTTGCATTTACATTGCTAATTTACTAAATTGTGTTTATTTTTAAGTATATGACTTTCAACTTCAAAGTTGAAAGTCATATACTTAAAAACTTAATTCAAATATACTACAGCTGATGCAGAAAAACCCAAAATTATCTAGACCACTGCTCTTGTATTTAGATAAGAAAATGACCATAGACAATTTTGATGACATTGTCATGGTTCAGTGGAGTGACTAAGGAACAAAGGCTGAAGTTTGAGGAGGGTATACAAATCAACCTTGACATTTCTGATTCTCATTGGCAGGTACTGTATATTAATTAGGCACTAGTATATAACAAAGGTCTGAAAAGGGGTGACATAGGGATTGAACCGCGTTTTTAGCTCGCCTGTTCGAAGAGCGTTAGCGTGAACATTGTTAAGAAGAATGGCTGAGTCCTTTGTGAAGTAACTTTAAGTCCTAAATCAAACAAACTTGCATGCATCGTGTGTCATGCTAAGCTTCGGATGCTGGATTTGACCTATATTTCCGCTTGAATGACCATGTTTGTGGACGAGTCTGTAACTGCAATAAAATAAGAGAATACCGAAGCGGCAACATAATCATAATCCAAACTCGAAATCGACTAAACTAGGGGCAAAATTTGAACAAAGGAAAGATTTACATGGAGACCCTTGCAAAAGTACAAGAGAATAAGACCAGGTGTTCCGGAAGAGTAAGTGTCTTCTGCTTCATCGACGACACCCGCCATGTAAATCTTTGTCACATCCCAGTAAACACCAAGTTCTCAAAATGAGAACAGAATATCATTGCCAATCACAACAAGTAAACACACTAATGAGCATACTCAAAAACGTCCATCTTCATATCACTTAAAGATACAGAAAATGCGGAAACAATTGTTAGAGGAACTTCATGGGGGACTACCAGTGATGGTCCGCATGAAAAAATTGGCACGAAGCTACATGTGACGGCCTGGGATAGATATGGACATCGAGAGTAAAGTACAGGGATGTCAGGTACACGGTTCGATTCCCACGGTAGCTCCTCTCCATCCATGGGATTGGCCTTAAAGGTATGGTCGAGACTGCATGTGGACTATGCTTGTCCATTTGTAGGTCATATGTTCCTCATCATAGTTGATGCCTATAGCAAATGGCTGGAGGTGGACCAAATCTGATTAAAATACAGATCCTTGCTTGATCTATTCCTTAGTAACCTGTAAGGTTTGCTCAGATCTTAACGCAGAAGTTTACGGAAAGGCGCGGAGATAAAGATATGATTTTAATCAGATTGGAGGTGTACCCTACAAAAGCATCGACGTCAGCAGTGACCACTGACAAATTGTGAGAATGTTTTTCTACTCATGGTTTACCGGAGATGGTGATTTCTGACAACGGCCCATGTTTTGTCAGCGAAGATTTCGCAGCGTTCATGACTGAGAATGGAGTCGTACATGTGAAAACATCACCCCATCATCCTTTATCGAATGGTCTCGCGGAGAGGTCAGTCAGGATATTCAAAGGCAGGAAGAAGATGCAAAATCAGAAGGAAATTGAGCAGATTTCTACTAGCATATCGGTCAACTCCGCACACTACGACAAGAGTCTCGCCTTCGGAGCTCCTAATGGGACGTCGTGTCAGAACAAAACTTGATCTCGTCAGACCCGAGGTCAGAAATCGCGTCCGGAAATGTCAACCTAGTCAAAGGTTTATCATGACGAACATTCAAAGGAACGCACTTTTAAATCTGGAGATCAGGTCTGGTCAAGAACTTTTACAGTGGTCCAAAATGGTTATCTGGTGAAATGTCATCAAAGAACGGGCCCGTGTCATATGCACTAAGTGCCAACAACAGTGAGACCTCGACGGACTGTCCGGACCCGGCACTCGCCCAGTTATCTGAAGGATTTTGTGAGAACATGAATTGGAGCATGTGTTAATGGTTTATTATTAAGCTTTAAGCTTATGGACCAGGTTAAATGTTATATGGTTAAGCTCCATTTTCTTGTCAAAACGGACTTGGTTCAAATTATTAAGTAGTAACATATATTAACCTTATATGGTAAAGTGTTGTTTCCAGCGATGCATATGGATATGGTTAAAAGTAAATGGTACAATTACCATTCATTTATAATACAAATGTAAGTCCTTTACCAGAAAGGGGGAGGGATGTTGTGTATCAGCACATTAGTGTTACCCGGATTAACCTAACCGTACTGTTCCGGATGTTAGTGTGTACCCTCTGTGATGTATTGTGGGATACCGCACCTTAATAAACCGCCATATTGAAAGCACATGGTTGTTGTGCTGTATGCCGGGGACATAAACCCCAGAACATTACACCTATGGGATTTCCTCAGATGTTAACGAAGCAGAGGGAAGTTTACGGAACGGCGCGGAGATTAAGATATGATTTCAATTAGATTGACAGGTGCGCTATCCACTGCACCAACCGACCGACCACACACATATATATCGAAGTTCGATTAAGTAAATATATATTTGTGCATGACCTATATATATGTTTCACTCTAAAAACAAACTACACATCAATCTACGGTAAAAACTAGTCACTCGATCAAGATATGTACCTTCTTATAGTATATTTTTTATTGCTTTTTATGACCTCAATCAAACTTTGCAGGACCAATAATCGCTCATTTGCTCTTCTCTCCGATTCCTTTGCTTGTATATGTTTGTATTCTCTTTAGAATTATTGCTGTTGTTCTGAGTATTTCCTAAATCGGTTATTGATTTCAGATGAATTCGACTTTGGTTGTTAACTTTCAAAATCTGCAGTCATCATCACCCTCAGTATTTTCAGAATCAGTGTCGGGAAGCCAGTGTTTTTTCGCAGAGGATATTGTCACAGGATTGACAAGTCTCCAAGGACATTATTTAACACATCCTCAAATTCATAGTGCTTCTTGTCATTTCCCCTCTTCTTATTGTGATCCTTGGTGTTTTTGAAAGCCCTAGTGATCGTTTTCATCGACCTGATATCTGATCTGCTGAAAAACTGTAACCATGTTCATTAAACACTGCCTCAATTTTCTGTCACATCATTTTTTTCATGAAATCATGGGCGCAGCCATGTTCACCAGGCATCATAGGACAGTGAAAACATGAACAAATTTAATAAATTCTAATAAAGTCGAATTTTACCTCTTACCGACCTTAAATAACACAATTATCCAAAGAAATACTGTTCCTTCTCAAATACATGTCAACAATACAATTTTCTTTGAGAAAAGTAGAACCGAAAACTACGCCTCATCCATGCGAGCACATTGTTCTCGGTAATCGAAGCTTTGCTTCGCTTCAAACACTAAATATTACCATTTGACAAAATGTTAACATTAAGGAGGCTCGACCCTTTCGCAATTAACAATCTTCAGCATTAGTTCAAACCCATATAATTTACCTGAAAAACGGGAGAGACACAAGATGTACGTTTGATGTGTTAATGGCGTCAGGAGCAAGTCACGTGATCACCAAAAACCGATCGATAATTGTACCGTGAACTTCAGCTTTCAACACCTCCGACTTTGATATAAAACTTTCAACACTTACAGGGCCCGTGGGACGTGAAGCTTCTGGAATACAGAGTGGCAGAGTGGCAAAGTCGTGTCATTCTCGCGATTTCTATTATCGCTGCCACAAGCCGTCATAGGAATCTGGTCTGATGTTTTCTCAACTTTCATGTTAAGTAATGTTTGTCTTTTGAATATTACGCTGACGGCGTGTTGGTGTTTCACACTTTTTGCGTGGCTCTTCAAAGCCGCCTCCCCCATTATGCCTAGATCGGTGTTTTTTGAACATCGCACACATAGGGCTTTGTAACGGTCACATTTAACTTCCCTGACCCAGTCATATGTCTCCTCCCACTTCCTGTTGTATATACAACGATTAGACGGCATAACACGTGGACCATGACCTACACACTCAACGTGGGGTCTACGGCGAAAAACGGATGTGTGTACACACTGCGCATCATGTTTGCGCAGTTTGAATTACCTCCCTTCACGCACCGGAATTGTAACAGAAACACTAAAATCAGGATAATACAGCCGATAAATGCTAGTGCTAAACTAGATGGTATTTAGAATCTTGAGCTGGGCGACATTCTCCGCCATCGGGATCGAAACGAATTATAACGTTGTGAAAGTTATATTTTTATTATTAGATCAGACGCATTAAACATCAAAAAACGTTGATTTAGTAATATTCAAGTGCTATTCAAGGCCCTTTAGCTGAATTCAAGGAGTTTCAAGGCCCAAAATCGTTTTCAAGGACTTTTAAAGCACACCCTCTAAATTATCAAGTACTTTTCAAGGCTGTGCGAACCATGACCAAGTTTAACAGCTGAGTAAACTAGAACAAGCGGAGTAAAATTATTTCAGTGTTAAGTAAAGAGGCGACAAAGGTCATCTTAACGTGACCTCTTATCGGATGTTGTCAGATCCTTGTAAAACAGAGAGAGAACAAGGATCTGAATTTTAATCAGATTGGAAATCATGGATGCTTGCACAGGCACGGAGACACAGTTTTTCCAACAGAGAGTGGCATTTGATCAAATGTATGGCACACGCGCCAGTACATGAAATTCACACTACCTAACAAAAGCCAATAAGCTGATGAAGGCAAGGGGTGTAACGGGAAAGACAAAAGAAAAAGTATACCGGTTTTAGAAATACTGGAAAAGCTCAACACAGAATTTCACCAAAAAAAAAGGTAACAGAAATCCATGAGGACAAATTAAAGCGTCTTGATAGAATACTCGATCTGTATGAAAACAAAGACCATCAACAATGAGTGAAAAAAATGAAGTTGTATTAACTTCCATGAATATTGCCGGCAGCTTTTCATATTTTTAATTGACTTTTCTTTTCTGTGATGCATAGGCGTCTTGTTGGTCAATGCAATGATTATTTTACTTTTAATTATTCTTAGGTTAGGTTGAAATATACCGAGGAAGATATAGTAAGAATAAGAATAATAATATACAACTTTTGATATTGCGCCCTATCTAGCTAACATAAACCACTCTAAAGCGCGTTACAGTACATATATATACAATTCTCATACAATCAATACAATAAACACATACAGTTCTATCATATACAATTCTGGGGATTTCACAGGAGGCAATATCAGGCGCTTACTACTAGGTCCTATACCACCTGGCTAATATCTCCATATGTGTGTGTACTGGAGATGAATTGTGTTCTGTTTTGTTGTGGGACCGTGTTTCCAACGGCATCTTTTAGAGTGCCACCTCACTTGAATGCTACAGCACAGATACTGCAACATCCACCCCAGACCATTTTACACTACACCTGGGTTGTTGGGAGTTGTGTGGGCAGGAGAAAAACACTTTCTCTGAATGTTCCATGCGTATGACGATTACGGAGATCGAACCCCAGTCGCCGTAGTGTTTACCACTCGACTAATCCGCCGTACGAATGATTGAATTCCTGGTTGACAGTTTCTTTTGTTGAGTTCGGAGGAAAGATTTCCCAACAGACTGTTGGCATTCCAATGGGCACTAACTGTGCACCACTTTTAGCTGACTTGTTTTTGTTTTCATACGAGGCTGAATTTGTCGAGGGGCTTATCAGGACGGGTAAACAAAACCTTGCCAAATATTTCAATTTCACTTTCAGGTCTATCGCCGATGTGTTGTCTATAAACAACAAGAAGTTTGCTGACCTAGTCGATCGTATATACCCTACTGAACTTGAGATTAAAGACACAACAGACTCTCCTACAACTTACTACAAAGCTGTATGATAAGCGAGACGATTTTGATTTTCCGATCGTGAACTTTACCTTTCTTGATAGTAACATCCCTGCTTCTTTATCCTATGGTGTTTACATGTTGCAGTTGATTCGTTATTCTAGGGCTTGCTCTGAATATCGAGATTTTCGTGATAGATGTCAACTGCTGACGAACAAACTTACGGCACAGGGATTCGAGAAATGCAGGTTGATGAAGACTATGTGCAAGTTTTATGGTCGCCATCTTGATTTCATCGAGAAATATTCCGTATCTTTGTGTAATATGAAGATGGACGTTTTTTGAGTTTGTTTGTTTGTTAGTGTGTTTACTTGATGTGATGACAATGATGACTCGGTTCTCATTTTGAGGATTGATGCTTACTTGGATGTGACCAAAATTTATATGGCGGGTGTCGTCGATGAAGCAGAAAACGCTTTCCCTTCCGGAACACCTGGTCTTATTCTCTTGTGCTTTTACGAGAGTCTCCATGTAAATCTTTCCTTTGTTCCTAGTTTGATTTTGAGTTCAGATTATGGTTTTGTTGACGCTTTGGTATTCTCTGATTTTTTTAACACGATGCAAACACATATGTATTTACTGTGCCAAATAGATGATTGTTTATTCTTCATATTGTGGTAAAACGTTGATCATGTCATGGCTTAAGATTAATTAGCAGACGGTAGATTTATGATTCATTAGTACATTAATGTATAAAATTATTGACCTTGTTGATGCTAGCAAGACTTTCATTATAATATGCTTAAAGGGAAGAAAAGCATGACCTTCAAAAAGTAGGTCACTGTAATTTACATATGAATATTCACTCTAACTCAAGTGGAACATAATTATTAGAAAATTCAAATACTCTTACTCTTAGTTGGTAGATTTATAAACTATAAACATTGTAATATGGTAGGTAACCAGTACTATGTCCTAGTCTAAAAAATGGATGTGTTGAGTAGACGGATTGTTGCTAACAGTTTGAAATTCATTCGCATTTATATAGGATCATACAAGTGGTAAATAGTTATATCATGGAAAGAAAAAGCCAAAGTGTATGTAAGTACCACAAAATCTCGCTGAGAAGTTGTGTTTTGTTATTTTTATTTTCCCATTATTTTTGTTTTCATGTTTTACAATAAAAGTTGAAAGCTTCATATTGTCTTGTTCACTTAATACAGCATTAAATCTTTATAGTCATAGCATGGCCATGGGAAGGAAGACGACCATTGATTCATGTCGAAACTCTGTTAGGTCTCTGCAGAAATTGCTTTGCAAACATTGAATTGATGTTCACCAATCTCAAGCGCCTTACAATGCCATTGTGTCCATTTTCATGTATGTTATGATTTTGATTTGGGTCATCTGCCTCTTCCTGAATATAGTCGTCAATATCATCAGCGTTATCAATGCAAAAGTTATGGAGAATGCACACTTTAGGTTTCTGGATTTTTCTAAACCTTCCTTTCAGATGTGCAAAAGCTCTCAACTGTCTGTCTCACTGAGGACAGTTACGAAGTGGGTAGGCATTATCAGCTAAAATAAGGTGATCTTGTAGCACCGAATGCCCTGCTGCAGCACCTATGTAGAGACCAGAGTTGCCCAGTACTCTAGCGTCATGAACACACCGAGCCCATTCAGTATAGATATTTGTAAACCTCATTTCATTTCCACAACAGCCTTCAAAAAAGATACATAGTCTGTATGTATCTGTGTTAAAGTGTACTGAAACAAAAAAGTCTCGAGTCGTAATGATTATAAAAAAAATGTAATTCATGATAGGTTTTAGAAGTTTATTTACTTCTTTTTTTTTCATTTATTACTTGCAATTAAATCCCCTGAAATGTCTTTGTCACATCAAAGAGATCTGATATGATATAAGATATACTAAAATCATACCTGCAACTGCATTGATGGGAATCCTTTTCTGTCGAAATAATCTCTTGTCACCATTTATTGCAGATGCCAGTCCAATATGGGACCCATTCAAAAACCCTGATCTGCTCAACTTCATGGGATATCACTCTCTGCCTATCTGCAGAAGGCCATTTTATAACCTGAAATGAATGAAATTGCAAAATAGAATGAAAGGAAATTATCAAAATAATAATTTTGTATTTCATTGAATTGCTTTTGGTTGCTGGATTTATACTGAACATGACAACAGACAAGTCCAGTGTTATCCAAACATACATCACTAATTATCATGCATATGTAGAGAAAAAGACAAAATAAATTATTTATTTTTCTCAGACTCTCAAGTTCTTGACATTGGTGAAGTGAACATAGGCCTACTTACCCTGGACCAAGTTTCTGTATGCAATCCATCACTCTGAATATCGTAGTGTGCACAGTAGATTTCGACAATCCAAATACATGCGCCACCTTTCGCATAGTCGTCTTGTTGGACACATACCACAAATAAACCAGGAATTGTTTTTCGGGAGATATTGGCTGGTAGGTCCCGAACACGTGAAATTTAAAGAGTGGTATATCTCCTGTCGAATCTGAAATAAGTGAATGATTATTCTGAAATGTGTACGAAAATCGTCGATATGCTCCATCAATTGTATAAAGTTGAATCACAGAAACCTAATATTAAATTCCGATCATCGGTTCAGAAGTTGATTGTTGACGGACGAACGATAGACGACGGACGCCACTGTATGGCATAAGCGTACCATAGTCCTTTGGATCAGGCGAGCTAATATGGAATGAGTTTAGAAGGGAATGATTCATCATTTCATTCTTACGAATGATCCAATACGATAGATGTATGATAAGATGTCAATATCAGTAGCGACGTGAGGAACACGAAAACTGGCCCACAACTTTTTCTACAACTAATCCTCATTTGTGAAACTCTGTTCGATCTACCTCCTTGTGTATCTGTTATACCCGGGAAAATTTTTTTTATGGAGATATTAGGGGTAAAAAGGCCAAAATCAGCATTTTTTCCACTAGTTTCTTTTTTATTCATGTCGAAAAATTTACATTTAAAGCTAACAAACTGAGACTTCAAATATAAGTAGTCCATGTGATTCCAAACAAAACGGTATGATTAGTTTTTTGATATCTTTAATAGAACGACCACAAGAGACCTTTTAAGATGGGTAATATTTGAGTGTTCGCCAGTATTTTTCCACTGAGTGACGTCAAGAACAGTGTTCTCTAATTTTATGTAGAATTACGATGGGTTCCGATTAATTAGTTATCGTGAAGCGCATGCGTTAAAACAAAGATGGCGTCCAAGTTCTTCCAGTGCTGAGTTTGACTGATTTTACTGTAATGTACGAGTGACATTTAAAAGTTTACGATACTTTGCGGTATTAAAATTAATGTAATAGGTCATGTTTATTTTATACGATTGATATTTACAATCATATATGCTATAAATTTCCGCTTAACCGAGGAATCTCAATAAAAATATGTCGCACAACATGTTTGTTGCGGCCCGTTTGTTGACGTGACACAGATGTACGCGGAGCATTCTCCGTTTCTTGTGTTATATTTTCTCTATTTGATCCATGTTTTTGGTTATTTAGTCTATGCGTGTAACGGTAGATCTACATTGCATTAATTAGTACGACCACGGAATCTAAGTCCGTGGTACGACGTTAGCTGTCTTGCTAGCATGGACCACCTGTCATGGTTGTCCTGTTGTAAGCTGGTTGTTGGATCACACAGAGGCCTTTATCCACGAACAGTACACGGTGTTAGAAGAAAAAGATGGCATTGACGGGTATAAAACCAACAGAACTAGGCTGGACCACGTCAAATTTACCAGAACAATGGAAGAAGTACCTTCAACACGCTGACGCGTGTACAAATAGCGGCCCACTGATCATGATCATGGAAGAGTGAAGGAAATCAAGAGAACGTTGGTGTTTCTGTAGGGTTTGCCAGTGTGGAGACGATTTCTACAGCATATGGACATTCACTGGAGAAGATGAGGAGAAACTTCAACCGCTCTACCGTAAGTTTAAAACATATCTTCTGATGTCGCTTACTTAATTCAGTATTTTAAAAGATATTTTCTGATGACGCTTGAAGACGCTTGTAGACGCTTTTAAGAGAGACCCTTCTTATAGGCTCTACCGCATAGTGTACGTAGTGCAAGTAATACCGCAAAAATGTTATGATTCGTTTCATGTTTTGATTGGTTTCCTGTATCGCTTCGCTACTAAGTCTAAACAAACGTAACGGTAGACACCAACTTAGGACGTTTTTAACATTAGTTACATGGTGTTTAAGTGCTTTAAATAATGATAAATGATCCTGGATCCATCTTGTTCCCGTGGGGCTATAGCTAGCGCTCCTAATTACTGTATCATCGAGTGACATGTCGCTGCAAGTACACAAGCAAAGAAAAGTACACAGAAGGATTGCATTAATTAAAAATAGCAAACCTGTTGATGTTGCAATCTTTCTATAATTTCATTGTATTCAGTTAGAAGTACTAAGCACATGTTTTGGGGTTGGGGTACATTTTTTCCAACCCTGGTTGCGCTCAAACCCGACCTGTAATCGGTTACCTGGGTAACCATTACAGCCCTGTTTTTAATCGAAAATGCTACATTTAAAAGTGGAGAAACCGGTTGTTCTGAAAATGAAAATGACCTAACTTTGGATTGTAACTATATAAATTGACCCACCCAGGTCTTCTAAAGTTACATAGAAAATGATGAGAGGTTCTGATTAAGAACTTCATGTATAGGCCTTGCTGATCAATCCGCTGTAGTCCTATAATCCAAGTGTCCAAGTTTTATTGTTAGTGTTGGTGATTTTTTTTTTTACGATATATAAAAAGCCATGCTCTAGTTTAAAGAGTGTTAAAACTATAGGGCTGTCACAGGTACTAAATTTTGCCCCTGGGTACCTGGATTTTAGTACCCTACCGGTACCCTGGTACTCAACATACATAAATCATAGTTGTAAGTTAGCTTTCTTCACGTTTACCTTGTTTGTTGTGTGGGGTGACAGGCTTACCAAGGGAGATTCAATGCAATGAGTAGAGTATGATTCAATAACGATATTGTGGTTTTTATGCACCAGTCGATAATTTTATAGCTGCATTAATTGGATAAAACAATATATAGCAAGCTGACATTACTGACATGACTGTCAAAGCTATCCCGCTTGTTCGTCACACACACATGAATACACTAACCTGCCCATGCGCAATAGGAAGTACAAAAGGGGGGGGGGGGGCACAATACCGTAATTGTCTGTTTTATCGTACCTGCATTTGAAGTACTCGATATACGCATTTGTTGCAACCTAGGAATTAATGCAACGAACAACATGATAATTAACATGGTGCTTTATTATTATCAATGTCAATTACGTGTACAATGCAACCGGAACCTACAGATCACATGACATAGTCTTTATTCGGACTGTCTCTCGTGTTATCGTATATAAGACTATGGTGAACCCCGGTCAACTTCAAGTACACATGTCCGTCTCGTATCAAATACGGTCATGGAAAATAAAATTTGAAACAATGTTACATGTGAAATTTTTGTTGTAAACAGATGAAGTGTCATCCTTGGTGAGTGAAACCGACACAAATCAGATTGAGATTTTGTACTACTTTAATAGAAGTTTTACATAGACACAGCCGTGTGACAAAATTTTTCCTATTTTGACGGGTACCCGGGTACACATTTAGGACTCGTTTACTTCTCCAACCCGACCCGTGCCCAGGTACTCGGGTACTCATAACAGCCCTAGTTAAAACACATACAATTCTCATTTTTTTTGTTGTCAGTCAGTCATAGAATGTAGCGTTAAAAATCTTGATGCAAAAATGGTGATCTTGTCAGTCGCTGTCAGAAGTTGTTTGGCCTATATTGATGTAGATCTAGACTCAAGAAAGTAGCTTTACAGCATGATCCCAACATTGTTTAAAATTGGATTTGTTTAATTTCATGAAAGCCTTAAAGCATAACAGCATGAATGCGGGTATCTCTCCCCCTCCCCCTTCTCACATCTTATCCCAAGCTGGCTCTAAGCTTATACTGGAATTGAGAAAGGAAGTTGTTGAACATGTGTTAATAGATGTCTTAATGGTAGGTAGTTATTGGCTCTAGCCATACCACTTCCAGTGGAATTTGAGACTTGAAATAGGTAATTTTTAGTAAAAGACTGTCAATTAAGTTGTATCGCAACTTAGTAGACCAAAAACCTTCCCCTAGACTGGTACCACAAAATCAAAAGTACCATGTTATACCACCGAATTTTCAAAAATACTGGGGCACATACAGTACCACGGTATTATTATACCACCTTGATTGAATGTTTCAGCAAGAAAAAGGTCTGTGACTGTTTTTGTTCTGGCCTGTCATAAGTTTCTCGCTGTGTTATCCTCTAATATTGTTTGAGTGTATTAGCCTATGTCTGTCCTAGATGATCAACAAAATGATAGGAAATTATTTAATTAAACCATATTGGAATTCCAATTGATTTATGTAACTAGTAGTTCTTTGATAAGTTAAATGAAAGTTCCCCAAAAACCGGTACAGGACTAATGTACCACGGTGCGTACCATCACAACTTTATAATGTGGTATACCTGTAAACCACCCAGCCCCAAGCCCCCCCCCCCCTCCACAAACACACACACAAAGTGAACACACACACTCTCGGACACACTTCACCGAAAGAAATGGACATAAAGAGCAAGAATAACTGACACAGCTACTCTTGAATCATTGAGGTATGACTTTCGATACAATGATCAAATTTGAACAATTACATTATCAATCAAAATTGAAAATTATATTTATTTTGCATTTCAACTGCACAGAAACTATATTGAACTTAACTGAGCCCACATTGTGGAAGCCAAGAGTACACTTCTTCATCGTTTGTGTACTGTGGGCTAGCATAGACAGGAAATCTTGATTTCCCTAATTAGAAGTATATTCAGAGATTTCTGTAGGCATGATGCTGATGTCATGCAATCTCAAAGAGGACTTTATTATCCCTTAAAAAATGTTGTTCAAACACGACCGATAGGTTTTCTTGACAGACAATTCCGATGCCATGTTGGTTTGTATTGTATATATCCATAAAAGGGAGATTCCGCCTTAATGTAGCCACTGATGAAAGAATTGATATGATTTCTACTATTTTAGAACGAAAGTGAGATTTCCTGTCTATTTTAGCCCATTGTACACAAACGATAGAAATGTGTAACAATGTATGTTATTTATTGCATGACATTGGCACTTAATGTAACTCGAGCCAATTCCATTGGTATTCATAGGGCCATGAATGCCATTGACGGATTGTTTATGTCATACTATGATGTCATAATTGTAACGTTAGATAACATTGACCGTCTCCGGGTGATGGGTGTACATGTTTTATTCAATGAACAAGCATACACGTTTGTACCTTATTTCGATCATTTTTGACACTGGATGTACCTTGGGCTGTGGTGGGTGATTGATTAAGATATGTCCCGACATTCTACCACTAGTGCTCCACCTCTTGGCTGTGAGTTCAAAACCCTCCCGGGGCAGTTGCCAGGGACTGACCATAGGTCAGTGGTTTTTCTTCTGGTACAGGGGTAGAATTTAGTGAATTTAACTTTTTAGCAACTTTCATTTTGAAGCTAGTGGGTTAAATTCAAACTCACCAAATTAGAAACTTGCTCGTAATTTTGCAGGGCTCTCTCTCCCTTTAGTGTGAATGGGGCCGGGGCCTTCAGAATTGTGAAAATTATCGCGGTATTGACTAAAATTGTGAAAATTTAAGATATCGACAAATATAAGAAAACAACTAAAAATTTCTTCTCTTATAGATTCAAAGTAGTTTTTTGTTGTTTCAGAAGTCCAAAGCCCTGTCTCTTAATGCTCTAAATTTGTTAATAGCATTCTGTAACTTAACACGGATGCAGTTGTGAAAATCAACTTGAGCGATTGTGAAAAAAAATCGTACTATTTTAGATTGGGAATGGGGCCGAATTTCGGCCCCAAATACAGCCCAGCGAGAGCCCTGTTTTGGGGTGGTAATGAATTAGTACTACAATCACGGGTCGGGGATTCAAAATTGTTCAAATGGTTGGGCTCACCCCCCAGAGGCCTGAGAGGTTGGGTCAAAAGGGGTCAATTTGGCTATATTTATATAAACAAAGATTTCTCTGATACCGTGCAATGCATATCGCTCATATTTTTTCTGGAAATATCTATATGGGTTGGGGATTCCAAATTGTACAAATGATGGAGCTGACCCCCCCAGGGGCCTGAGGGACGGGGTCAAAAGAGATCAATTTCGGTTATACTGATATAAATGACTTCTATTCTGAAACTGAGCCATGCATATCACTCATTTGCCTGGTAGCATCACTATGGGGCGGGGATTCAAAATTGTACAAATGGTTGGGCTGAAACCCCAAAGGCCTGAGGGGTGGAGCCAAAAGGGGTCATTTTGGCAATTATGATATTAACGATTTCTTCTCTGCATGGTTCTATAAACAATGTATGACATTTATATTTCAGTGGTAGCATACCTTAGTGGCTGAGATTCAAATTTATACAAATGATTGAGCTCACCCCCCAGGGGCCTGATGGGCGGGGCCAAAATGCTTCTGTTTGTCAATATTAATATCATGTAACTTTTAAACGGTTAAGATCCCCACCCGAAAACTATAAATGCAATTGCTGAGCATAAAGAGATGAGCACAAATATGATTTTAGATTTGACCCCAGGGTCTGCCACTTTCTTGCAGGCTTAGCTGTTTAGTCATAACTTTTAAAAAAGGTTGAAATCCCCATTTCAAAACTATACATACGTTTGCTGAGCATAAAGAGACGATCACAAATATGATTTTTGATTTGATCCCAGGGTCGTGCCATGCCCTTGCAGACTTAACTCATGAGTCATAACTTTTGAACGGTTGAGATCCCCACCCAAAAACTATATATATACAATTGCTTGGCATAAACAGACAATCCCAATCATGATATTAGATTTGATCTTGGGGTCTACCATGCCCTTGCGGACTTGACTCCTGAGTCATAACTTTTAAACAATTGAAATCCCAAGCCCAAACTTATATATACCATTGCTTGACATAAAAGAGAAGAGCGGAGTCGCGATATTAGCATTGAGTCTGGCACATCATTAATAAGTTTTGCGATCAGATGAAAATGAAAACAGATGAGATACCAACCAATTAACCAAATTTTTAATTTATACTGATATGGTTCAACTATTGGTCTTTCGGCCCATGATAAATTAACCTAGATACCAATGTATCCAATTGAGGGATACAGGCCCTCTGGGCCTCTTGTCATATAGATCACATTTAAGTTTGTTCTTATGCGAAAAAAAAGTTGTAAATGCAATAAAACTGATCATAGTTCCGGAAGTATTCCTGTTGTACAAAATCCTGAGAATAGTGTGTACCAGTCATAGTCTCAACAGCGCTTGTTTCTCAAGCAGTTGATGACAAAGCCACCATGCAAACCGAGAGGTGTCGTCTGTAAATTTGTGACTGGTTAAGGATAAAATTTAAGTTAGTATATATAATGCTTCCAAAAACAGTATTGAAAGCTGATTAAACAGCCTGGGATGTCTTAAGTTTATTCAATTGACTCAATCAGGTACTGGTGTTGACATTAAAAACAATTCAAATGTTGATATAGTAAAATGAATCCGCCGATTCCGCTTTGCTGGGGCCAATATACTGATAGTTGTCACTATCCGTGACGATGTCAACGCTATTGCTGTTAGTAACATGTTTAATGTTGGAAGGTGTTGATTTTGGAGGAATTTTAACTTCAATTAGGCCTTAATTTTTTTGACTGGATAAAACTCGCAGACAAGGACAATTTTCATTGGGAAATAAAACGAACAAAAGATTAGGAAACCCAATTTAACTGTACCATATGATATTTATTTATTGACTTAGATCTAATTGTTATAGCACTTCTATCAATTTATACTAAATTATGTGTCTTAATATTAAAAATCAGGAGAAAATTAGGAGCGAGAAAAAAAAAAAACCAAACCATCCAGTGTCTATACTGGATGGGTTGGTTGTTTTTTTCTGAATATCTAGCTTTGTTCTGATATTAGATTTTTTCTCTCATTATGCCCAAGGTCCAGGGTGAACCCTGATGTCCTTAAATAACCCTGACTACGAATAGGACGTAAAACAAATTAAACTAAACATTATTATGGGCGGATTGGTCGAGTGGTTAACACTCCGACCTTCCATGCAGGCGGCCGGGGTTCGATCCCTGTAATCGTCATACGCATGGAATATTCAGAGAAGTGTTTTTCTCCTGCCCACACAACTTCAACAACCCAGGTGGAGTATAAAATGGTCTGGGGTGGATGTTGCAGTATCTGTGATGTATCATTCAAGTGTGGTGGCACTATAAAAGATGTCGTTGGAAACACGGTCCCACTACAAACAGAACACAATTCATCTCCAGCACACACGCATACATACACACACACAGATGGAGATATTAGCTAGGTGGTACAGGACAAGTTAAGTTAGTGCCTGATAAGGCAGCTCCTGCGAACTCCTCAGAATTGTATATGATAGAACTGTATGTGTTAATTGTATTGATTGTATAAGAATTGTATATCTATTGATTGTATAAGAATTGTATATCTATGTACTGTGAAGTGCTTAAGAGTGGCTTATGTTAGCTAGATAGGGCGCTATATCAAGTATTGTATATTATTATTATTATTTGAGCTAAAAACTGAGAACTGAGAAAAGGTATTGAGTTGCTTTAAGTTCGCATTCACAGGCTATATGAATTCCAATTTGGAAATCCAGCATTACCGGTAAGCGCTTACGTACTTCATTGTTGCATTTGTATAGTTGTCATTCATATTGCCTATGCATGCCAACTGAAGCAGTTCAATGCAAATAACATATATACATTGGGACATAGTGATATAAAAATTCTAGTATTGGACACTGTCAAAGGGTGGCTGTTCTCTCTCTGGATGAACCCTGATGTTGAAACATGCTTTGGCTAATAGTCGTAATTTATGTGTCAGCATCAACTGTATGTTGGTTAACAAAAAAATGTAACTTTTATTTAATGTAAGTATCGGTTGTCATGTTTTTGACATTCATTGGTATGTAACATAGTTACAATGGGCCACTGTGGCCTAGTGGTTAAGGTGTTCCAACATTCTACCACTATAGCCCTCCAACTCTGGGTTGCGATTTTGAATCGCACGTGGGGCAGTATGCCACATACTGACCGTAGGTCTGTGGGTTTTCTCCAGGTACTCCGGCTTTCCACCTCAAAACCTGGCACATCCTTAAATGACAAAATAAACCAACCAAACCAAAGTAACATACTTTTTTAACATTGTAAATTGAACTGAAATTGGTATACAGATACACCATTGGGAGGGGGGGGGGCAGGGGGGCTTCTCTTTATGCTGTTTGCTTGTCCATCCGCTTGTCTATCCACTGAAGTTTAAAGAGGCAATTTAGAGAACCCACGTTTTTTAAAATCAACTAGAATAAAAAATACCCATACTCAGACAAAGGAATCCGTACTTGATGATTAGATACTCTGTAGCCGATGAGGTCAGTTTGATTATTGGGAAAGCCTGCGCCAGATATAGCGACATCAAAATATACCACATGTATGAATGTTGTAAACAATTGGGCATGAGTAGTTTGATTTCACACATTTACGATTTACGAAATACGTTGTCAACAATTATGATAAACATGTATATATATGATTTTTATTAGATCCCGAGAGAAAATGTGTTGGTATACTTCAAACTAACCAAAAACAGATATGATTGAAAGCTCCACACACACAGGGGCCCTCTGAAGGGAAATTTGTTAACCTCAAAACATACATGCTCTGTGGGATCAAAGTGCTCAGATCTAGAGATGTTTGTAAACATAGTCTCATTTGCATGGGTTGGACGATTAAGGATTTCCTTATTATTTATTGAAAAATGCATGGAAAACATCAAGTTTTGTAAAATATCTGCATGAATAGTTCACAAGGATTACTGTACGACAACTTTATAAAATATTTGGTGATATTATGAAAAAGTAAACAAACTTCGCTCAATTGCCCCTTTAACAGGTTTATAGGGACTTCATACAATGTGCATATATATTTTGAACAAGTTTGAGTCTCAAGGTTGCCAGGACAAGGTCGCTTGCTACATTTAGCTCACCATTATCAGATGATGGGCTATTCAAAAAACCCTGCGTCCATGGTCCTTCCTTAAACAAGTTTTGCTACAGTCATAACTTGTGAAGTACTGGATGGATCTACTCGTTTCATATGCAGGTTCCTTTTAGTCTCTAGTAGTGCTGTTTTGATCAGAAAACAAAATGGCTGCAAGACGGCCATGTTGGATTTTGACAATGAAATTTTGTTACCGTTATATCTTGAGAAGTACTGAATGGATCTTTCCCTAATTTCATATGCAGGTTCCCTGTGGTGCATAGTTGCGCTTTATTGATATATGGACTGATCATAAAAACAAAATGGCTGCCAGGTGGCCATGTTGGATTTTGACCATGAAAATTTTGTTACCTTTGTATCTTGTATTCTCAAATATCATAGGTAGGTTAATTTCGTTTGATGCTCAGTTATGCATGGTCCATTTTTGGACAGATCCGATTAGGGCTTGGATGATACAGTAATGCCCCGATCACAATACTTATTGGGAAAACATGTTCAAACATTCGACATTAAGGAGGCTCGACCCTTTCGCAATTAACTGCTAGATTAAATGTGTTATTTTTATATCTAGCAGACAAATTTCAGTATTCACAGTCAAATTATTTACATATATCATATAGTTACATAAAGCACAAGCAAAAAATAGAATCAAAATATCACAGACTAGCAGTTTACGCTACTTATTGAAAACTAGATGTAAAACTGTGTCTAGGGTAGGTTGTCTCCTTTGATGCTATTAGGAGGTTTTTGAAGTGGGTAGTATTTTAACATAACATATATACTGTGAATGCCACAAGCCTAAAACATTTTAGAACATAACAACTACCGGCATTCTGTGTTATATTTTTAACAGCATAATAGTGCATATAATGACACCAGGCACAACCCTTGTGTAAACGTTCTGCCAACACGGATAATTCTACCACTCGCCGACTCTTTCTCCAGTTTTAGAAACCATGGCCAGTTGTACCTGTACTATAGGCCTACCGTCCGATTCTGTTTCTATACTGTTGCCGTCGCTGTCAGTGTCCGACCATGTGTCGATATTGTGTACGTCTATTTTTGTTATTGTTTTGCAATAGGAGTGGTCGTGACAACACTTTATTTGTTCGTAATCTTGAGTTATAGACTTGAACCATCCCCTCTCATCTCGCCAAATAATAAAATAATTTGTTCCAGAAATTTAAGCATATTTATCCTTTAATGACATGACAAATGTTGTATTTCTCTTGTTTACAAGTTTATTTCATCCTTGAAATTGAGCTACAATACCAATAACTTTATTCAGGTGACCTTGACCTTTGATCTGGTGACCTTGACATTTTCGTCAGTCGGCTCTTATGTAACAAAGTGAGACTTAGATTTACTGCTGAGGTGTACAAAATCTGGCTTAAAATGAAACACCGGACACAGGGTGTTTGCAATTAGTATAACCGTACCAATAGTAATTAGTTAGCGGTAATTAGTTCGCGTGGGGTTCATAGGTGGTCTATGGGGCAGTGATCTAACGGTAAGATTAGGATCTATCAAACAGCTTCCACATGTCGATCAGGGTGTTAGAGGAGTAGAAATGTAATTGCAGTCATCTTCAGAGCGTTACATATATGGTAAACTCGGGAGGGGATTGCACTTTGCACACGACCCTCTAGATTCTGGGAGGGATAAAAAGGGGTTTGGTATAAGGGATGAGACAGAGCGGGACAGACCACGGAAACGGACAGACCTTGACGACACCTATAACATCTGGGGAATCTTCAATAAACAACAACTTAACCAACAACAGTTGTCACTCTTGTTCTGTTACACTTATTTATAGCCACCGCTGATCTGAATTCGATCAAATTTGGTCAGAAGCATCCCAAAGGGTTGGGGACTCAAAATTGTAAAAAAAAATGGCAGGGCTTACCCACCTTGGGGGCTGTGTCAAAAAGAGTCAATTTGGCTATAATGATAAAAAACGAGTAATCTTCACTGAAACCGAGCAATAGATATTGCTCTTATTCGCCTCACTAGGTAGCATCACTATGAGGTGGACATATAAAGTGGAGCTGATACCAATATACAATTGCTTGCCATCAAAAGACAATCACAATGACTCCAGGGTCTGCCACGCCCTTACAGGCTTGGTCTCTTGAGTCATAACTTTTAATGATCGAGATCCCATTACATTACTGCATAATATATATAACATCCCATTACATTGCTGCAAGGAGATGCTGTGGCAGATCCAGATCCTCCTTGGAAATGTTTGTGCTAATTAACATAATATGTAACATGAGAAGTAGAGGATGATAATAATTTAAAAGTAAAAACGTCTACGTTTCAAATGCAACATATATCCAAGAAAAAGTCAGTTTTGCTATGATATATTTCTATAGTGAAGTGGTAATCACACTTGCCACTCTGTGGTGGGAGACCCAGGTTCAATTCCTGGTAGAAATAACAGCATTACTTGAAATAATTTAAACATTTCAAAATATAAATATATGTAACTAATATGGTACATTCTATATAATTTTTACATGCCCGTCAAAAATGACGGGACATAGTATGGTATGGCTTTGTCCGTTTTGAAAATATTCACTAGAGTAACCTCCCTTTGGAATGCAATTTCTGGCATTATGTACAAAATGTCCTAAGTTTTTTGCATTCTCTTCAATTTCTCTCAAATTGGTATGTGACTTTAATTAAGCAGCTGTAATATTTAATATATATTACGGGTTTGGTGATCATGAGGTGTTTCAATTTTTTGCGTAACAGCATTGAATATATCTGTTAAATATAGGCATTATGTATAAAAAAGGGGTTTCTGTCAGAAAGTGGTGTTATACCTCCCGCAATGAAGTTATTATCCCCCTCCTTGCAATGAAGCAAGGGGATATACTGGAATCACTCTGACTGTCTGCAGTTACTTGTCTGGATATCTCCTCCTAATTAACTAACTGGTAGATTTCAATGAAAATTAACATGAATGATCAATATATATATGTCATGTAGTTTTATTTCAGATTTCGACCCCTTTTTAGGGAGTTATGACTTCTTTTTCCATACTTACATGTACATTGCAATTTTACTTTGCATTTCATTTAGATGGTATGACCTACATTGCAGACCCCTGTCATACACTATCTCCTCCTAATTAACTAACTGGTAGATTTCAATGAAAATTAACATGAATGATCAATATCTATATGTCATGTAGTTTTATTTCAGATTTCGATCCCTTTTTAGGGAGTTATGACTTTTTTTTCCATACTTACATGTACATTTGCAATTTTACTTTGCATTTCATTTAGATGGTACATTGTATGACCTACATTGCTGACCCCTGTCATACACCATTGGACATTAAAAAAACAAACCCAAAAGTGTTCAATTCTCTATATATGGATATCAGTGGGATCATTCATGTCACACTGATATATCCTGTTCATATTTCATATTCAAATTTTTTTTAAGGGAGATTATGTACCTGCAGTGTTTTTGCTGCCTTGATTTTACAGCAACCTGTGCCTTATTGAATTGGGAGAAATAAGTAGGATTTTCAGATAAATAGGGAAAATATTCTTGAATTTTGCTTCATTTTGTGAAAAAGCACTAATTTTGACCAGGGGAAACACCCTTATGCCCTAGCTGTAAAAATGGGCAAACAAAATCACTGTCCCTTGATGCAAATATTAAACTTGTCTGGAATATCTGTCTTCATTTACAGGCCATCATCATTTCACCGAAGCTTCACATGGGTGAGAAGTATGTTAAGTATAGTTGTGCATTTCAGTTTTATTTCAGGTTTCAACCCCCTTTAAGGGAGTTATAGCCCTTCATGGGGAAAGCTTGTCTGGATAGATTTGATGTAGCGCATGAATGATCAGTATGTTACATGTATGTACATTGTAGTTGTGCATTAGCATTTAATTTCAGAGTTGACTTCCTTTAAGGGAGTTACATCCCTTTACGTGAAATAACTTTTTGGAGATCTTCCCATTTCTGTAAGTTGAACATCAAGGTCAGTAAAGGATTATTAACTACCAGCTTTTGATTTTGGGACTGCTCAGAAAAAAAGATGGCTGACATACGGCCATCTTAATAGTTTTGACAATGGAAATTTCTTATTTCTTATGTAGATTCACTAGTTCTTAGTTCTATTTGTTTTTGAAACTGAAAAAAAAGCAAGGTAATTAAAGTATCTTGCTCAAGGATGCAAAAAAATAAGTGCCCTGGTCAGGACTAGAATTCGCAATCCTTCAATCATGAGCCCAGCGCCCTATCACTAGACTTCCACACGTGTACCTTCTACACTCATTCCATCTGTGACATCCCTTCAGGTGTCACCCCACTAGTATATATATTGTAAAAGAATTAAATCTTATAGTTGTTACATATATATACATAGATATATACTAGTTTATTGGTAGCCTGCATATTATTAAAGGAAGTTAGTTCTCATACGGGCACTCTAATTTAGGGTAAACCAAGGTTAGGGAGTTAAACCCCTTTTCATTGGATAATGACTGGTACATTTTTGTGTAGGAGTTGGTTTCCCGGCTGTAGATATTCCGCGGAAAAATGGTTGGGCAATTAAATTTCCACCAATTTCCGCGGAATTCTGTGGAAATGGTGTTGATTTCCGCGGAAATGGTGTCATTTCCACGGAATTCTGCGGAATTATACAATTCCGCGGAAATTTTCCGCATCTGATCAGTTACACATGCGGAATTTTTCCGCGGATTTGCAGGCAAAGTACATTTAATTCCGTGGAAATCCGCGAAAAGTGGGACTTAGTAAAATTTTTCCTATTGCTCTCTGGACTTAGAATATTTTTTCTCTTGATGATCTGGCAGAGGCAAAATTGACTAAGTCAGATTAGCACAAAAACAGGTTGTTTTTTTTAAATTAATAACTTTCACATTTTTCATCAGGTTTCACTGTTTCACATACCTAAATGCTCAGAATGAAGAGATGAATACATATATGGATGATTTATGGTATTTATTTTGTTATTTGCATTTTTTAAATTTTGAATACAGTTTGTACATGGTAAATGATAAATATTCGAATGCTAAATTGCTATTGGAATAGCTAAAATCTTGCAATTTTATCATGTAGGGAGAAGTACAACCACAGTAAATATTTTGATTCATTACTGTTTCAAAATTAAATGATTTTCCTTTTACAAAAGTGGGTCCAAAAATTGTTTGATTTTCCATTATTGGTAGAATATATACATAATTTTCGACTTTAAATATGCCATCCGAACATTCGAATACCATTTTAATATTACAAACGAATATTCAAATATAAAAATTTGCCATTCATTTCAGCTGCGAGTACCATCAATATTAAAGTTCACTTATAATATTAATTTTATTAAAATTGCATAAATAGAGGATCTCTAATTGAGTTTCCATTTAATATGATATTTAAGAAACGAGTTTTGATTATTTGATTTTTGTGAGCCTGTGGCCGACAAAGCATGTTTTCATGACGTCATCATATTGTTCCTGAATTGTGACGTCACAATCACCATGTGGACATAAATAAATTTATGTAATGGGTTTATGACACTACATAACAGGGAAGTCATATGATAAAATATTTTAACATCAATATAATATTATATACATTACATGGACAAGGTGCATAGCCACCTATACGCAAATACGCAGCTGAGTACACATCAGTTTCCAAAACATGGTAATTTCTAGAACCTTAACAGCTTCTGGAGTCCCCCCAACCCCCTACTGGAGCTTCGCACCTGCCCCAACCCCAACAGTGCATTACTTTATAGGTGAAGTGATAATGTTTCATAACACATTCCGCCATGAAACTATTATTTTTATCACACCTTGTCTACATTTTTAGCAGACGATATATATGTTCTGTCCAATTTAACTATAATTAACACTAGTAACTAAGAGTAAATACAAGGACAATATTCTTGTATTATAAAAGTGAGGTTTAGAGGACAAGATACTGTCCAAATTTCTGGTGAGAACACTGAATGATTGATGTATCGCTAAATATCTCTTTCGACGTTGTTGGGAAACATGGCCGCAAATGTACAATGTTTGCCTTTCACCACTACCATAGGCTCCCGGAGGTTTTCTGCTGCTACCACTCGGTTCTGATTCCTGAAAGTATATAATGTATTAGTGATAACGCAGACAAGTGCTGGTTGCAAATTTAATAAAGGTAGCTACACATTGTAGCTTAGTCTGAAAAACCAAGATTTGAACCATCACTTTTTTACCTTATATCAGGGCTTGATACCACCAACATTTTTACACTGACAGACCGCAGGGCTGCCATTGGAAAATCTTAGGCAGCCCTGGTGCAATCTAGGTACATAAGTAATTATAAGTGCCCAGTAAATTGGTTAAATACTGGACAAAAAAAGAAATTAGAAACTGATCGCCTGGCCACTTTATAGAAAATTGTGGCAGCCCGTCCAGTTTGCGCATGTGTTGAAGCATTTGTAGTAAAGATGGGGGTCGACACTAACAGTAGCCAAAGGGTCAGTTGCAGCTGAATTTAGTTGGGCTCCCTGAAAGTTCACATTGGCAGTGCTGTGGACTGCCGGTGAAAAATGAACAATATTATTAACTAGTCCCCTACCCAACCAGGAATTTCAATATAGGTTGTACTTAAATTGCATAAAAGACAAGAAAGTCTGAGATGGAAAATAATAATGTACACAATCAGTAAAACAGCTTCAGCCTTGTGACATATTGATCTGACAAACCATGGCCATGGCTTATGTCAAGACCTTTACTAGGGCCACTTTCATTTATTGTTGTCCGAACGGTTGGACTTGTCCGTCCATTCTGGACCCCTCTATGTTTTTCGTCCGCTGCAGACCAAAAACCAAGAGGGTTCCAAAAACGGACAAACTAGTCCAACTATTTGAAGAGCGATAAATAAAATAGATTTTAAAATTCAACATTTCCAGACCAGTTTATATGTACTTACCCAACATACTCAAGTTTTTGCAGATGTGGAACACGTTGAGGAAGAATACTGCCCGAAGATTTCATGAGCTGTCCAATAGCAAACACCTTTTTAGATTTCTTTTCCATGACATAACTGGCTACTTCGATAACATCGGGCTCGGCGTGTGCCTCCAATAAAGTCTGAAGTTTGATAGTGTACGAGTTCTGTTTCTTCCCGCGAGTACAACATTTACTGTACATCTGAAAGCCATTTCGGGCAATTTTGGTGATGTTGGTGTAGTCAGAGTTTCTGTCTGTGCCGGAAAGTTCCTTTAGCTGTTCTTTCACGTCCCTGTGCAAAGTAACCGAAACTTTGGAACTCTTCACGATGGAACACTTAAAAGCTTCGGAATCTGGTGAAAATCTTTCAGATCCATGATCAAGCAAGCCATGAAGAAAGTCTTGCACTGGTTTCGATTTTGCCTTCGATGATTTTAGTTCTACACGTTTTTCAGCCTGATGTGCCCAAAATATTTGCTTGCAGACATTGCCAGTTCCATGTACAGATCGTTTTATTTCCCCATTGAAGGACTCGAATGCAAAACATGACCATGCCCACAATGGACCCCACTGTTTCACAAAATTACAGAGATGGGTTAGATTATGAACATTCAAACTCATGGCTTTGTCACACCATACAACCTTTGCACATTTGTCACAAATGTTTGTAGTAGACTATCAGCTCGCTCAAGATCCTGGATTGACAAACCTTCAGTTAGGAGCAGGTAGGTAGCATCTACGAGACAACTGAAATGAATCAGATAGATCCTGGGTAGAACATCCTGTAGGCATGGGAGAGAATAAAACAACAGCCAGTTTCTCAGTTCTGACGCCTTCCATTGGTGGTAAGTGTTCGACAGAATTCTTGGCAAACGATGGATGATGTAGGGTGGTTGAATCGATCTCAAAATCTTGTCCATATCACTGATGCTTTTTCCAATGAAGAATGGTTCATCCGAGTATTTTGAATCGAACCAATAATCCAAGAACTTTTTTGTGACTCCCAATAATGTTCCATGCATATAGTCGATTACAATGTTATTTACCATAGAAAAGTAGGGCGAATACCACAATACACTTTCCCCTAAAAATCCACCAGTCCTTCTTCCATTCTGGCGTGCTTGAACAGCACTACTCCTTGCCATACCCCCCACAACAACATGTTCTTTTTCCGAAAACGTGATACCATCATACCAGCTTTCGATAAAGGGTGTGATATGAGCCCTGTGGCTGTTTCACATTGCAGGACGATCGATATAAAAACATTGTGGATCGATAGAAATAAAAACATTGTGAAAGGATCGAAATAGTTGACCCAGCAGAATTTTATCAAAGGGCCATAACTTTGTCAAAAGTAGGGCAATCCTAATGAATTCTGAACTTGATCTGTAACTATCCATAATAAAGGCACCCACCAAGTTTCAGTTTGATATCTCCATGTAGGACGAAAAAAAGTCTGGAAAACTGATGCGTGACAGACAGACGGAGGGTAAACCTATAGTCCACCTGTTTTTCAAACGGCAGGGGACAAATAAAATTGAATCTGATATTTCCAAAACAATTACAATAATTCGGAGGAGTAATTTTCCAAATAGGTGTTTATCACTTTTCTTTAAATTGATTAGTTAAGTAAATTGGTGTTTAACGTCCTATCAACAGCTTAGGTCATTTATTAAAGGACGTGCAGCCCCCTAATGTGTTAAAGTGTTGTCTGCATGTGTGTCTGTATGCGTCGGAGGCTGGAATATGTTTGTGTATAGACTGGGACCCCCCTCCTTGCGGTAGTTATAGTGCTACCCCACTAAAATACCATGCCGGAGGTAGGGGGGCCCGGTCCATACACGAACATATTGTAGCCTCCGACACATACAAACACTTAAACACATTAGGGGGCTGCACGTCCTTAAATGACCTAAGCTGTTGATATTTAAATTGATTCATATATCAAACCTGACCTAATGAAATGTCATGTTGACTGATGGTATGGGTTTTCAATGTCTGTTTTCTACTGAGCAGTTTGTTGCATCCAAAAACAGGACACTGCCACGTCTTTTCATCCCTCTGACATTTTCTTACATCTTCTTCATCCATGTTGGGAAGTTAAGACGCCATCTGAAAAATATTGCATACATGTATACGAGGTTTACCTATAAAACCATCTTTTCTATAATTCAAAACATTTGTGGTCAACTTTTTTCTCTTGCTAGGCACTGTGTCCATAAGTTAAACCCACTCGACACTCCCTGATTTCACTTGACACAAATTAGTCCAAAAACAGTTTCATCCTCTTTTTGCTGCCTACTGAAAGTAACTATTGATCTGTAAAAAGTTTTGTGGGAAAGGGTACATTGATGAGTTACTTTGAGCAAGTTCACATCATCTTTACATTTTTTTTCCATGAATTTTCATGACTGTTTTTCATCTGAAACAGAATTTGATAAAACTTCGGCACATTTGTGACATATTACCTCACCTTTTGACTCATATTAATATATTTATTTGTTACCGATTTCGTGAGATTTTAAAAGACCTGTATACTACGCACAAAATTTAAGCAACACCATTTTGGAAAGAATAAAGAACAAAACAACATTATAATATTCAGCAGTGCATCTAGTTATTAACTTATTTGTCATTTGAAAATAAATCACATAGACAGTTGTCTCAATATAATGAGAGAAAAGGACTGGATAATCTCTACAACTGTGTCAAATTTCAGTAAAATCTGATGAAAACGGAATCATGGAAATTGTGAAAAATTATTGAAAAAATTTGAAAATGCATACAATTTATATACTCCTATAACATAAGAGGCCGCTGGTCGGCCTTTTTATTATCGGATATGATTTTGCCGACTGTTACACGGCGCCTGTCAAAAGTATCTCGCCGTGTAAAACCTCTAACATTGTTGGAGTAACAATTTATATAAATATATGACGTGACACGTTTTGGCATGTCACTTTAGTTAAAAAAAAAAGCAAAATACTGAAGATTTTTTTTATAAACGGACACAAAAAAAAAATCTGTTTATGATAAAATTGATTCTTTAGCAAGTGTTGAGCGTGGCCGAAATTCGGATACAGTAGGTCTATTCGTCCCGGAGTATTTCATAGGGGCCGAATTGTTTCGTGGAAAATTCACTAAAATGTTTTAGAAAAAAATATTTCGTGTCGACCAGGAACTAGTATTAGAATATATGGAAAATAATCAACGACAATGGATAATGAAACGTCTATAATGTAGCACTAAAACGACAACACTACTCATGTAGACCAACACGCTTTGTAGGTTCTCACTTTAACTTACTTTGTTCGCCGAGGCGTGAAGAATTTGTCTTTGAAAGTGTTCGATACGCTCTTTGATTTTGAAAAGGTAAAGTTACCGTGTACGAATCATTTAAATAGTTGTCATATACACATACATAAATTTCTGTAGGTCGAACTTATGACACGTGAATCATCATGTTCAACAGAGATTGAGAATACGGAATCACATGTGTGAGTGATGGAGGTCGCCATTTTGGTTCCGAAGGCTGAGGATGCTGGGATTCGAAAAGTTTTAAAAACAACTTGTCGGTTTTGTGTCTATTTTTTTATTAAGAATGATTGACATATTGACAGTAAAATATTTCGTATTCAGAGTTTTACTTACCGATATTTTTCGTCAAGTGGCCTCGTTTTCACATCTGCAGCTTTCAGCAGCATTGCGCCAAATTTAAGCACACATCCGGTAACCGCCAATCACTGGCTCTTTGTCAACATGGACAAGACGGGTGAACTGGCCGTCGTAATGTGGATTGATGATAAAACGATTGGTGGCAGTGTCGTGGCCGTAAATAAATTAAGACATCAATCCAAAACAGAAGAAGAACTGGTGGAGGGAAATTTGGTTATGGCGCCATGGCCCCCGAATGCAAATCGGGGGAAGGAGCACCGATGCGTGATCGGAGAACTCGGTTCCGCAGGTGAGCATCGCAATATTAATGGTATTTGGGGTTCAATCCAGTGCATGGAAAGGCTTTTGGCGAGAACACAAACTATAAAAATGTTATCACCCAAACCAGTATTCCACTGTAGATTCGTCACCGTCATTTTTTAAATTTTAGTATCGTGGTATTTCTATTTGAATATGATCATGAGTCGACGTCACATGTTTCACAGAATTAACGTACATGTGACAGAAGCCCAGACAACAGTTTTACATTTGTTTCTTTTAGTGGCCATATGCATGCTTTTTTTAAGTCAACAACCAGCATATCATGACATAAGCCTTAAAGCGATAGAAACGTCATTTGCGGTTGGAAAATGACCGAAAAAAATATAATTATAAATAACTACCACGATACACTGAGTTTTAGTTCATTTGGGGATATAGAGGTGTAACTGCCTGCGTCCAGTAAATATCTGTACATGCATGTATAATATATTTTTTTTCATTCATTATGATAACGGCCTTGTATCGGTGCATTTCTGTATTATTACAAAAAACTTTTACTGAAGCATTTTATATTATACACTGGTACTGAAAAAAGTCTCCCATTTGGGTGTAAGGTTGAAACGTTTACATGGATACATTAACAAATTACGTTTTGAAGTTATACTAGTTAGAATCCGTTTACAACTTTGGTAAATATGACACAACACGTAAATTCTTAATTATCCACTCCAGGCTACTAAATTACTAATGCAGATCATACACTTGCATATATATTCTTATGACCAATGAAATGTGTGTATTTCTTGTCTCTTTGCAGCTGGTATCAAAGGCTAACCTCTCAAACCACTTAAGACCAGCGCATCCATATGTTAATTTCAAACAAAAATAAACTATTTAAAATAATTGTATTAACAGAATAAACCTTTTAGAGTAAAATGTAATGCAGAAAATAAAAAAAAATAGTCGCCCATTTGAATCAAGTACCTACAACTCTTGACACAAACTTTTGATTATTTCAAATGAGAAGTCAAAGATGGAAAGTTCCATTGACAGTATCCATTTTTCGGATCTTGTGAAAAAGTATGCATTGAAGCATGTTCAATGTACGGACGAGGTAATTTTCATCATATATAGATTATACATGTATGTATATCCAATCTAAGAAATTGGGATTTATTCCTGCATTATAAGCTCGACTCTTTGGTATAATTCTACTAATTTAGTCAAACATACCAAAATTTTCAATTTTATCATAGCCTGACCACATTTATCATAGCCTGGGCCCTGGGGCTAGCCACTATCGGTCTTAAATCGCCATTATATAAATTTCGAACACTGTATACATGTATATATATTATCATTGTATGCAATGCATACAATATTGTCATCCGTGAGTTTGTACTACATTGTAACGTTTTAATTTTCAAACCTTGGCATGGAATAAAATAACTTCAAGGGTCTACTTTCTGCCATTCTGGGGATGGGACTGTTGAAGATATAGCACAGGTCTGTCAAATTCAACCTGATATTTTTGAAAATCTGCCACTTGTTCACCTTGATTTACAACCTGGGTTGGAGCATTATTGTGTATGACATTTGTTTTTAATGTTGGCATTTTCTAGTGAAATATTTCAGTTTGTAAAAAATTGTAATTGTGTTAAAACATTGGTGTAAAATTATGTTCACAGCCACCATCCAGCCAGGCAACAAATGCTAATGAAAGGGTTACATCTAGTGATGACTCGTCAGACACCGGTATAGCAGATCTACCATCACTAAAAACACCTGGAAAAAGGAAGAAAGCTGTGAATACAGGCGTGACAGTAAGGAAACCCTTAAAAATGTTTGTTTCCCCTTTCCCGACCCACCATGTAAAAATTCCTTAAGCCCTGGCCTCTTGGTCTGTGAGACTGTGACCCACAAATATCAGATCGGGATCCAAGCGTTTTAACCTAAACCCCTGTCCTGGGCCCTTTTAATATAATAAGTTGCAGACCAAGCAGAAATTTTCTATAAGGGCTTGGGACACACGTCCAGAGAATTTCAGAAAATACATTTCAGCCCCTGCAAAGTTGTAAAGTTTGGGACTCAGTTGAAACTTGGGGCAATTTTTTCAATAGGGATGTAACGATTCGGGTATGTCACGAATCAATGTGGTTCTCGATTCTTGTCTTACGATTCGATTAATTTCGATTCGATTACATTTATTTTTCGGAGTAGGAAATATAAAAAATAAATATCAAAACCAACACCTTAGTAACTATACTCAATAACCTTTATTTAAGGTAATTAACTAATAACTAAGGTATAGGAAAAATTATGCCGGTGGATTGATAATTTTTTTCTGGTTTAATTTGTCTTGAATCTTCCAATTTCGTTTTGCCAACAAGTTAAATGTATCACGCATTTTGATTGGCTGCCTGGAGATCGTTTCACCAATGATATAAAGCCTTATAACGACTTTAGTCACGGTCAAAACAAGGTTCTAAAAATGGAAATAAATTGAATTGAAATCCGGACATTGTGAATCGTGAATTGAATCGTCAGTGCTGATTCGCGATTCTATCGACTCGCGAGTAATCGTTACACTCCTATTCTTTTTCACTAAGCCCTCGGCATTCGAGGGTATTAATTAGCATATTCTCGCTGACCAGTGAGACCCATCTCAATTCAAAGAGATTTTTACCTCATGAATATTCATGATAACATACCCGGATATACATCGGCGCACGCCCGCACCCGCCATCTTTTTCGTTTGAGCAGTGAAGGAGACACATGTAGGCTCGTGTGCGACGGTTTTTGTCGGAGTCCTTTGAGTTATAAGAGGTAAGGAGGTGTTCCGTGAAACGGGCACTTATCATTGATTGAGAGTATTTATCGACGTATTGTCACGCTGTCTTGCGTGTGCTTATTACGAAGGTAAGTGAAATTGAACGGTCTGCACGTGGTGTAGTCCGATAACATGGCCGATAATATGGATAAGGACGATGTCCTATCATTAATGGGTCATTCGAGTAATGATTCCTCAATGGATGAAGATAATAAGAGTAACCATTCTTCAAGCAGCTCTGACGAAGTCAGTGAGGCTGAGTTTGATAGAAATTTGAGGTCAAAAAATGTCAATGTTAAGCGTGGTCGTGGCCGAGGTTCTCGGGGAAAACAAAATGACACGCCTCGTAAGCCTACCAGAGGTAGGGTTTCTAAGCGGAATGAGAACATTGATATTTCTAAATTAAAACAACAACTTGGGTTGAGCAAGATAGAGAAATCTTTGAACGCTTTGAGTGCGTTTATGACCGAGAAAGTGACAGAGAAACGTGACAGCGCTGCTGCTCGTAAAGATAAACAAACACAGGGGCTTGGTGCGCATGGTCGTAGCTATGATCCTGAAAATAGAATTTTCGCTCTGGGGGCCCCAGAACAAGAGTATGAAGTGTTTGATATGGAGGAGGCCGAATCTAGTTATGACAACAGTGTTTTGCCCCTGATAACGAGTTTGAAGGGTTTTGGCCAGATGAAGCTCCCGAGGAATGGGACATACCTCAGAATGCGGAGGATGAACCTGTGGGTCCAAAAATATCTGAGTCGTTAGCAAAATCTATTGATAGAGCATGCAGTAAGAAAGCTGATGCTACACAGCTAGAGGCGATTATTAAGAAATATCCAAGGCCAGTAAACTGTAATTTGCTTGCATCGCCCAGGATTAATCCTGAAATTTGGGGTCAATTACCAAAAAATGCACAGACATCTGATCTGGCATTACAGGAAGTTCAGAAACTTATAGCAACAGGGCTTACTCCTCTGAGTAAATTGGCTGAAGTTATTGCTTCATTTCCTGGGGAAGTACGTGACAAGCAGTCAAAGTGTAAATCACTCCTCTCCGATGCAGTGGCGTTGCTAGGTAACGCGATTTATACTACATCGGTTAAGAGGCGATATGCTTTGCGCCCCGCTCTCCAGCCTAGATACAGAGGGCTGTGTTCGCAGGACATGCAGATTACTAAAATGTTGTTTGGGGACGATGTCACTAAGAAAATCAAAGACATGAATGATATGTTTAAAGTTCCTATTACAGGCAACAATCAGGCATATGGTGGATATAGACGCCCCTATCATGGCAATTATAACCGGGGCTACCCAAACTTCCAGCGCCGCCCTTATGGTCGAGGGCAGGGAGGCGCCAGAAACCAAGGCAGGTTCCCCAGGTACAACAGATACCAGAACCAGAGACGAGGCAACAGAGGCATGTCCCAGAAGGGAACACAGCAGTAGAGCCTCAGTGGAAGGTGAGAACTTTAGATTCATGTTTGAATGAATGGGAAGTGTTAACTTCAGATCAATGGGTCTTGGATACAGTTTCTGGTTATAAAATTGAATTTATTTCTGAACCATTCCAAGTACGTTTTCCAAATGAAATAAGTTTTTCAGCAGATGAAATACTTTTGGTGGATAATGAAATTCAGGAATTGATTAAAAAGGGGGCTATAGAAGAGGTCTGGTTTACACCGGGACAATTATATCAAATTTATTTTTGGTTCCCAAAAAGAATGGGAAATTTCGCCCGGTTCTCAATTTACGTGGGCTTAATGCCTTTGTGGAATACAAACATTTTAAACAAGAAAATTTGAAAGTTATTTTTGACATTATCCAGACAAATGATTTTTTAACATCCATTGACCTCAAGGATGCTTATTTTAGCATTCCCATTCATCCAGATTACCAGAAATATCTAAGATTTTGTTGGAATGGTCATATGTATCAGTATTTGGTGTTAGCCTTCGGGCTAGCTTCAGCACCCCGAGTGTTTACCAAGGTACTGAAGCCTGTGTACGCAGATTTTCGGAAAATTGGTATCAGGTGTAGTTATTATATTGACGATTCCTTGCAAATGAATCAAAGTTCTGAAACTTCTAGCAAGAACACTCAAATCATGGTTGAAAGGTTGACAACGTTAGGTTATACGGTTAATGCTGAAAAGTCTGTTTTAATTCCAACTAAGAGATTGGTGTTTTTCGGGCTTATTTTGGATACCGAACAATTTAAGGTGTTCCTGACAGATGGAAAGGTCAATAATATTCAGGCAGCATGTGGTCAGTGTTTACAAACATCGGAGGTTATCATTAGAGATTTAGCATCATTAATCGGGTTGTTGGTCCATGCATTTTATGCTATACTCCCTGGGCCTCTCCATTACAGGTCTCTAGAAAGGGACAAAGTCTACGGACTAAGGCGTTCTGACGGTGATTTCGATTCTACTGTTGTTTTATCGTCTGATAGTATTCTAGATATTGATTGGTGGACAAAAAATGTAGAAATGGAAAATGGCAAGGTTATGCGCAGAAGCCTACCAGAGAGTTGGATTATAACGGACGCCTCACTTTTGGGTTGGGGAGCCCAATTTGAGGGTAAGTCAGCAGGAGGCAGGTGGTCTAGGTCAGAAGCTAGCAACCACATCAATTATTTAGAGTTATTTGCAATTTTTCTGGAAATGAAAACCTTTTTCTCACAGTCATCGGAGTTCCACCTGGGAATTAAGACTGACAGCACTACAGCTATGGCATATATCAATGATATGGGTGGCATGCCTTCCATTCAGTTAGACAATTTGGCCCGATCCATCTGGGAGTGGTGTTTTGGTAGATCTATATTTATTACAGCACAGCACATTCCTGGGGTAGACAATATACAGGCAGATTTTTTGTCGAGAAATTTTTCAGACTCCACTGAATGGATGCTAAAGCCTGAAATTTTTAATCGTATATGTTTACATTTTTTCAGGCCAAATATTGATTTATTTGCATCAAGGTTAAATTCGCAAGTCTATCAGTATGCTTCATGGTCTTTTGATCCGGCAGCGTGTATTGTTGATGCTTTTTCAGTGGAATGGACTGATTGGAGGCCATACATTTTCCCACAATTTGTGCTTATAGGCAGAATTATGAACAAGATTATTAGTGAAAAGATTGAGAAGGCTTTATTAGTTATACCATTTTGGCCTACACAGCCGTGGTTCCCTTTGGTACTGGCTAATCTTGTTTCTCTTCCTTGCAGGCTTCCAAGACACAGAGACCTGCTCACTCTGCCGCACAATGGAGAGAGTCATCCACAGATCAGACATCTCGCTCTAATCGCCTGCGTTGTGTCCGGAAAACCTTGCAACGTAGAGGATTTTCGGGTTACTCTTCAAGGATCATCTTGTCGTCCTGGAGACCAGGAACAGTTAAGCAATACGAATATGCGTGGAGAAAATGGGTTATTTGGAGTGCAAGCAGGCACATTGATTCATTTCTCCCGTCTTTGATTCAGGTAATAGATTACCTTTCAGACTTGTTACGTGAAGGATCGTCATATTCGGTTGTAAATACACATAAAGCTATGCTCAGTCAGACTTTACCTTTACTGGGTGTAAAGTGGTCGTTTAATTCATTGTTTTTTGTGCGATTAATGAAAGGGGTGTTTAATGACAGACCACCGAGGCCGCGGTATATTTACACGTGGGATGTTGCGACAGTGCTGGAGTTTTTGCGGACATTGTTTGCACTTAATGAACTGTCTTTAAAGAGGTTAACCTATAAACTGGTTGCTTTGATTGCGTTAACGTCCGCGTCCAGAGTCCAGGCCTTACATCACTTAGACATTGATAACATGACAAGTTGTGGTAATTTGGTGATGTTTCGTGTTAGTAGGTTAGAAAAAACTTCAAGAATGGGTAGACCATCACGGACAATAGAGTTTCTACGGTACAGTCAGGATAGACTTTGTGTGGTTCGAACTCTACAAGAATATTTGAGACGCACTAAAGATCGTCGATCCAGTCAGTTATTTGTTTCATTTAAGACATTACAAGCCGTGTGTACATCTACAATTGCTAGGTGGTTAAGAGAAGTCTTGTACCTTTCTGGTATTGATACTACAGTTTTCAAGGCTCATTCATATCGTGGTGCAGCAACATCAGCTGCTTTGATGTCTGGTGTTAGACTTTCGGACATTCTTAGAACAGCGAATTGGTCTGGAGCGGCCACGTTTCACCGGTATTATCATAGAGAAGTGGACAGTGCTACAAATGTAAATTTTTCGAATTCCGTGTTGAGCCGTAGATGAACTGTGTATGAAGATTCACTTTGTGGTAACCCTTGGACTGTATGGGTGGTGAATATGTGACAAAAGATACACAATGAGGAGTCTTTATATAAATTGTCAAATTTATTTCAAAACAGTCTTTGTTGTTTGTTGATATGGCTTTAAACATGCTAATTAATACCCTCGAATGCCGAGGGCTTAGTGAAAAAGAATCACCCCTCCTCCAAGTATCCCTTGGGATATGATGGAGGAGGGGCATTCTTTGAACTATTAGCCCGAGGCTAAGAGGGTATTTACCCACCTCTAGCCCCGCCCTGAATGGACATGTTATCAACAAACTTTACTTTAAAAGATGGCGGGTGCGGGCGTGCGCCGATGTATATCCGGGTATGTTATCATGAATATTCATGAGGTAAAAATCTCTTTGAATTGAGATGGGTCTCACTGGTCAGCGAGAATATGCTAATTAATACCCTCTTAGCCTCGGGCTAATAGTTCAAAGAATGCCCCTCCTCCATCATATCCCAAGGGATACTTGGAGGAGGGGTGATTTTTCAATATAATTTTGACTGTTACAGTGTACTCTTTTACTAAAAATATAAGACAATATTATTATATAATTCTATGAAACTATGAAAACAAATGTAATTTAACTAATTTTTAAAAAACAATTATTTGGTAGGGCTTGATTTTGATGGGAAAGTAGCAAGAGGGAAATCAAAATTTTATTTTTATTTTGGCACTGGGCTATTATAATTTTTCTAATATTCAATTTAATTTACAGGGACCAGGTATGTCTAAATTTTAAAATGAGAATTAAAATTGTTTTAACAATTTCCACTTTTTCACTTTTTTCTGTAGAAGAAAAAGGCCAAGGAGTTGTCTGCCAAGGCACTCCATGCAGCAGCTGCTGAGCTGGAGTTGACAGAAATGGAGAAATTCACAAATGAAGTGAAAAAAAGGAGAGTACAAGCACTTGATAGGTTTGTTGAGCAATGTGTTTAAATCAGTTAAAATTTGCATGCGTTTTTCAATAAATTTCATACAACACTAACACTGTAGACACCATGTGAAAACTTAACAGTAGCACGATGGACAAAGTCCATGTCAGCCAAAAGGTAAATTATGGGAAATTCACCGTTTGATCGTCATAATCATTGACTGTTGGAGTGTTGGGTGTCATAATTGAACCAATAAACTCAGTATATATCGCTTCGCCTGGCATGTTTTAGCACACCATGCTACAAATCTAATATGATCTGCATTTTCATTGGTTGATGCATTTTACTTTTGACCAATCGTAAACATTCACAATGTTACATTTTATATTAAACCGACTTATCGCCCTTATTGTTCCGGAAATTCCCTACTTTTGATTTTACCAAATTATCGCTGTGGTAAAAATTCTGAGAAGTTCTCCACTTTTGACATGGTTACTCGGTGAATATTGTCTAGATTGACAAGAGATATAATCTAAGTTACGTGCAATGCTTGTATAGTTATTATTCTATGTGCAACATCAATTTTATACGTGAAGCACATTACGTGAATGGGAATGCTGAAATTACTTTCCAAACATTAAATCCTGATTTCTTTTTTATTCTTTCAGTGTTGAAAATGGTGGCACACCAGAACTTATTAAGGAGAGCCTGAATTTAGTTTTGAGCCCGAGCCGTGGTAAGGTTTTTATAGATCTAACCGTTTACGTACATGTCTGACAGTGACTGTCATCATCTACTTTATTTGTACATGTATTTAGTGTTGGCCGATTTCTGATTTGATATTTTTTTTATACATTTTGTATTTAATAATTGGACCAGAAATACTGCAATCTGTAAAGATTAAATATGTATGTCTTTTTTTATGCAAATTTAATTATGAATGCAGTTATACAGTTAAAAGACATGGTCTTAGCAGCGTGGGGATGCTTAAATTTAGACATGAAACCTGGTTAAAAACACTTTAGCGGTATCGCCAAATTTAAAAGGCGTATATAGATATTATGCACATATATATTGGAGTAGACCAAATCAGTATTTGACAATATATATCGTCCAGGCCTTACACAGACATTCAAAACTATTAAAGAAAATCCATCTTGTCTTAATTTTTATTTAAGGACCTATTGTATATTTCAGTAAACACAACTAACACTAGAGAGTGTCGAGATAACAGTGAAATGGAAAGAACCCAACAGGAGCTGTGTTCTTTGAAAGCGTATGTCGTGAAGCTAGAGCAGAACATGGCAAATATGTGGGAGTGGATCTGGAAGGTGAACTTCAATTGTTACTTCAGTGTTCGACACTAACAGTGGACCTGGAGCCTCAGGCTCCTGAAAATCATCCTGGGCTTCTTACTTTAGGACCAATAGGGGCCCAGTGGGCTCCTACATTTTGTAAATATCAAAGAAAAAAAGCATATTTTTATATAATTGAATTGTGAAAAAATTGTTTCCCTCAAGTATAACAGGAGAATCTTGAACTATTCTTCTCTGAGATAATCTATCATGTATGCGAGAAGTAAAACATTGAACAAAAAAAATTTGATTTTAATACCTAGTCCGGGCTCCTGAATTTCAGTTCGGGGCCCCTGCATTACTTCATCTGGTGGCTCCCAGGTAAAATCAGTTAGTGTCAAACACTGTACTTAGGGCGGTTCCAGAATTAATTGTGGCTGGGAGCCGGGAGGCACTTTTTCTGAGTCCTATTAAACCAACCAAATAATAATTAGGGCAGTTCCAGAATTAAATACATGGGGGGTCGGGAGGCACTTAAATAAAAATTGTATGGGTGGTGGGGTTAAATAAAAAATTCCCTACTGTTTCTTACCTAAATCTTTATTATTTTAGGGGGGGTGGTGGTTTACAAAAAAGTGCCTCCCGACCCCCCCCCCCCCCCCCCCCATGTATTTAATTCTGGAATAGCCCTTATAAAGATTTAGGTAACAAACAGGGACATTTTTATTTAACCGTTAAACCCTACCACCCATACAATTTTTGTTAAAGTGCCTCCCGACCCTCCCTCCACACGGGTTATTCTGGAACCGCCCTTATATATATAAGAATACAAAATTTTCAGTAGATAATTTCACATAGTCTATACACAGGCAAAATGTCTCATTAAATCTGAAATTCACCTGAAAAGAGCAAATTTATCATTATTACATAAATTTTACATTTACAAATTGTCAATTCTTAAGCTGAACTTTTATAAATAATATCATATTTTATAGTTCATATGAAATTTGTATAAAATTTGCCTACATATTTTGTATAAAAAATCACCGAAATATTTTTCAGGTCAATTTCATATGAAATTTTCCTGAATTTTTTTTGTTAAAACAAATCGATTTTACTTTAAAATCGTCGGACTGCCTTTATATGAAGCAAAATTCATTGAGCATGGATATTTTGTTACTGTGCAGGGACCTGTTAATGATCTACCCCCAGGATAATCCTTTATAAATTATACCTATAGATGTTAAAAAGAATGAAGGGAGGTTACTCTAACCTTTTTTACTTGTTCAAATATAAAAGAAATACTGCTTGTACAAGTTCAAGTTCCACCTCTGATTGTCCTAGGGACAGTAGGGTGAAATTACTATATCCAATGGATCATGTATATAAAAAATCTAATACACTTTCTTGGACAATTTTCAGCTTCGACAGGATCAGCAAAATCAGATGACGCATTATCAACAACATTCTGGTTTTCAAAATCACGGAATGCACGTATGTATATTTTTATTATTAGGGGTGTAACGATCCGATTATGTCACAATTTGATTCTTGTCTTACGATTCAATTAATCTCAATTTGATTCAATTACATTCTAAAGAGTAGAAAATGTATATTTCAATTTAAAATTTACATTTAAAATGTTTGAAAAATAAATATCACACTATTAAAATACTATAGTTTACCTTTACTTAAGGTAATTAACTATAAACTGGCCAGCAAAGCCATGAAAAGGGATTTTTTGACTAGATTCAATAATTTAATCAGGTTTCCATGACACTGGTCAGGCGGCAGGTTTCCTATTGCTAACGACTGGAATTTATCACACAATTTGCCAGATCAGGCCACCAATGATATAAATCGTTGGAAAGACGTTTAGCACCTTCCACATTCAACCGACATTTTTTGGAAGCTTGCTTTTGGAAATTCACCTATTGAAAGTTACATAGAACAATTACATGTAGTGGTGTGCGGTGCACTTTCGATTCGAATCTGGAATCCGTAATTCCTAAAATCGATTTGAGTTGTTTTTAAATTTAGAACTGCCATCAACAAACAGAATGGCGACCGGTACAGGTAGACGTTTGAAAGTATGGGATCATATGCCATCCACATTTTCTTTTTTGTTATTATTTTATTTATTATTTAATTTTTTCCTACCCTTAAATACAGGTTTTGTGTCTTATTTACATTATATTGGTGTCAGTTTCTCAGTGAATTACATTACTAATAAATAAAAAATGACATGTCATTGAAAATTAGTTATAATACTTGAAATAATGAACAATTGGATATATTCAATTCGAAAATAATCGAATCGAGTGGTTGTGAACCGAAATCAATTTAATTTGAGAAAAACCTGATTCGTCCCAGCCCTAATTACACATGGCACTTAGTTTCATCAAATTTTAAAAATTGTTCACTAAAGGCTATTCCATTTTTGTATTGGATGGGTTGGAGTCTCTTGATATTCAAGACCACGCCATCCAACTATTAGAATTCATAAATATATATATACTTTAGTTAATTAATGTAAACCCTACTGCTAGAAAATCATAATAAAGCTGCCCCACCATGTCTGTCTGGAATAACATTATGCCGTTTAAAAAGTGTGGGAAAACTCCTTAAAATTAAACCAAAAAAAAAGATATTTGGGTAGTTGGTTTGAGTGAAAGTCAGAAATTCAGAATACATCAAACTTTTAAAAAATTGTTGGTCTAACATCAATATTGACACAATTTTTAATGCATGGTTTGGATACATGGTCACAGTATCAAATAAATGTTCTTGCTTGTTTCTTCTCAGGTTGTAGAACCGTACACTAATAATAACGGATTCACAACCAGCTCCACTTCATACTACTCCCCTGGCCCTGGTACCAGTTGTGGTACGTCGACACATGAAAGTCCCAGGGGAGGGAAATCCACACCCGACACCTTAAACCCCGACGATTCCTGTGCCACCACAAAAACTGTTGTATCCAGCAACTCGACTGCAGATGAGTTAACAGACGAAAGCTGTAGTGCTGAAAGCAATGACATTGTTGGAGGATTTACTATGGTAACTATACTAAAAATATATTACTTTCATAAACAAGGTACAAACATGCAAATCATACATTTAGTGAAAGTGTTCATTATTAATGAATACAGCATTTTGAAATAACTTTAATGTGGATGCCTGGACACATACACACCCATATGAGATGTATTTACTAAAGTTGTTGTAGTGAGACGTATTAATTCTATGTGGACAATTTTGAGCTCCATCTTTTTATAATAGTTCAAGGTGGAAAAATATACATGTATGCAAATATTGATCAAGATTGATGTGTAATTTATTTTGTAGGCACAATTGGAATACAAAATTTCACACCTGTCGTCCTTTTCAAAGGCCGCCATTCTTCTCTTCCGGACACTTTTCCAGGAAGAGGAGTACATTGGCAAAACGTTGACAGGGACTGGTGGAAAGCCAGCAGTGAACCAGGATAAACTGGCAGCAATTTACAGTAAGTGCTAATATTTAGTATCGCATGAAATGGACATTTTTTATTTAATGTTCATTACTATGGTACGAAGAGAATTGGAAGAAAATTAAAATAAATACCAATGTAACAGCACTGAAGACGCAATTCAAACTGTATTTTACGCACTAACTTTTGTGTCCAGTTTGTACAAATTTAAAGTACAAACTAATGCATTGAGAACAGAAAAAAAAAAAACGAAAAATGAAAATTGTTTGTTAGCACTCCAACTGCGAGTCTTCTTTTTATTTCAATTTTGATGAAACTCGACACAGGAATCTGAAAAAAAGATTTAATAGTAAAAAGTTTACATTTTTATTGATTCTGGTCACAATACAATAAGATCAAATTATGCAAATAACAGTTGACTCTTAACCCTATTAGGCTAATTTGAACCTCAAATAATAAAAACCTCTCTCTGTAAAAGGCAACCTTCGGTTACTATTTATGATGTAACACATTTTATTATCCCCCAATTTTACATTGGTGAGGGTATATTGTAATCACTTTGTCTGTTCCTCCCACTTTCGTTTCCGCACGATAACTTTTGTTCTCTTTGACCGATTTTGATAAAATTTTGCATATAGCTTCCTTACCGAGAGTGCTTGCTTGGAATTGTATTTCAGGTGTGTAGGTGTTACTATAAATTAATATCAGTGAAAGACCGAGATAAAGGAGCTTGAACGCTTACAGGTCACAGACTCTTTTTCTCATACATAAATTAAACTATTGGTGGGTGGGTATGTGTCGGGAGGCACTTTTTCTGAGACCACACCACCTAAAATAATCAAAAAGTGCCTTCAAACACACGCACCCTTCCGTCCCCCACTTCAATGCATTTTTGTTCTAGCCCTCATTGTACTGATTTATTTCTTTTCAGGTGTAATTCAGAAGAAATATCCAGGCGTGGATCGGTCCAAAATACGAATGAAGATCAGTGACCTTCTCAAGCCGTCCAGGACAAAAAATATTGAACGTTGTTAACTAAATAATAGAATAAAGGGTCATAATTAAGTTAATTTGGTTTATTAGCTATTTTTTTTACAGCAGAAATCAAAGATGGTGAGCTACCTGAATTCTAGTGGTCCGTAAAAACATTTGCACCTGAGGGCCCTTTTTGACTCTAGGTCAGTATTGTATTTTCTGCTGGTTTTCCAAATTCCGCGGAATTCCGCGGACATACCATGATTTTTAACCTTTCATGATTCCGCGGAATCCACGGAAATATTCTTCGAAATCCGCGGAAATGGTCCTCAGAATCCGCGGAATCCGCAGTTTTCAAAATTCCGCGGAAAATTTCCACAAACTGTGTAAACCACTTCCGCGGAATTTTCTTCATTGTATTTTATTTTTATTCTGCGGAATTCCGTGGAAACGGTTGGGCCAATACTCCGTGGAATTTTTCCGCGGAAAACCGCGGAATTGTGTTGATTCCGCGGAATATCTACAGCCGGGTAAAATTCCCTGGGTTGGGGTATAAAAGGCCTTGTCCCTTACAGTTCCAGCGAGTCGAAGGATTCCATGTAGCTGTGACTTCGCCTACCCTCCCTAAAGCCTCCATTTGGCTGTTCCCCTTCCCTAAAGCCTCCATTTGGCTGTTCCCCTCCTCTCCGAGGTTACTCTATAGGGTGAGTATTAAGGTTCCCCTTCTCTCCCTAGAGCTAGCAGTAGTGTATACACATGTAGTGGCTTGGGCGAGGCAGTGATAAGGTATGTGTAATGTGTGTAGGGGCTAGCTGCAGGTACCTAGCTAGACTGGTGATCGAGGGAAGCTGGGCAGGTCATTAATCAAGCCTACTTGTAGGAAGGCAGGGCTGTTAAGGGACACTATTATATTGGACACATATCTTGAGTATACAAATTGATGTAGCATGTTATATATACCAAATGTACCCGAATAAATATCCGTTATATATTTACAAGGCCTTTTAATCTCTGCCATTGACATGTTCTTATAAAGATAACGAATTAAGGTCCCAACAGAACCCACGATCCCCGAACCTGGGTTGTAACGGTGTACACGTGTGTGGGGAATCCCTTACACGTGTGACGGAAACGACATTCTTTACAATATTAAACACAATATACACTTAGTGTTGTTGATGTAATTGTACCGTTTTTAATATATTCTAGCTTCTAGCATCCGACTATCAATTGAAAGTACATCACACTAATGTGTAAAACAGTGATTGCACAATAAAGTTACCAAGTGGCCGCATAGGTTGCCATGTCAAAGTTTTCTCGAACCATGAAAATAACAACACTTTATGGACTTCTCTTCCTTAACACCCTTTTATATTCTACTCTACTGCACCAGTGGAGCTTGAGAAAAAGCTTAAATATGTTCTTCAAGTTGGTGGCTGTGGCGGCCCTCTTTGATTTCGGACCAACCCGAAAAATAACAACACTTGGACGAGACCATGTCAGGATCATTTCAGCTCAATTGCATCAGTGGAACTTGAAGAAGTTTTAAATATGTTTTTTCAAGATGGTGGCTGTGGCGGCCATCTTTGATTTACGATTGTCCCAAAAAATAACAACACTTTCGGAAAAATGTGAAAAGTTTACGGATGGCGCACGGCGGACAACGACAGACGAAGCACGATGACTATAGGTCATCCTGACCCTTTCCAGTTCATTGCAATACTAGTAGTCTTTTTTAATAGCGATTGAAGTTGATAATAGCTTCCATTAATTGCCCCAAAACATCTTTTTATATATATTTGGATATTACATTTATGTTTTGTTGAGATGTAAAGATCCAAATTAAATAATGGTGTTTAGGGCTAGTTATTGAAGCAAGTCTACACACATACAAATCGAAAGGTAAAAATACTTTTTAGTTCCAAGTTATTGTATACTAAATCACCATGCAGGACTATTGCATTAAAAGCGAAATGTGGTTATCTAGCATTAAATGTATTGTTAAGTAATGAATACAGTTGTTCAGGTTTGTTTACACTCGTTAAATTGTAGTATGACTTTGTCTGGAGAGCTCTGGCTTTTGAACTGGGCCGAGTTGTCCAAAAGATGATTAGTGCAATTTTTAATTATCATGTAACTCAAAAATGAAACCATATATTTAATTACAGCTTTGCAGATATCAAAATCCTCATATTGTCAATTTACATACAAAATTTCAAGTTGTAACTTATTTATTGACAGAGTTATTCAAGTTTGAAAAATGTCGTTAAATAGTGATTAAGTTAATCATCCTTTGAACAACTGGGCCCTGATCTCTTTGAAACTTATTATAAATTACTGGCCGAATCATGATATTTAGTTGTGAAAACATTTAGAAGAGTTGCTGGCCTTTTGTTTATATCTTTTCAAAGTTATTACTATTTCATCTTAGTAAAAGATATACATTGCACATAAATATACACATTGCACATAAATACTATCTATTAATGAATTGTAAATGACATCCATTTAATATAATTAAAAACTCTTATAAGAATTATTAATCATCTGCTACACGGCTCCATTATTGGCATGACCTTTGTGCCATATTTAGGTGTAGAACTCTTTTTTTTTAAGGGAGCCATGTAACAGATGATTTTAATCAGATTGATAATTAACTGAATTCATTATCAATTTGCTTCCCCATAGTTCGATCCGTTGAGGACTATACTTTTAGTCGGAGGTCCTGGGTTTGATCCCTTACTGATCCAGGGAAATGAAATTGAATTGATAATGTACTAACCTACATTGCTTTGCCATTTTGGGTGCATACTTGTTAGGAAATAAACAATAATGCCTCTATCTTGGCTTACCTTGCCTCTTTGTAGAGATTGCCGTGACATAAAACTTTCCTTTTTAAATGTCACTTTGTTAAGATGATAAATCTATCATCTCAATGATATTTGTAGTTTTACCTCAACTGACCCATAGGGTGAGCTTATGACATGGTGTATCATCTGTCCCTGTGTCCTGCGTATGTCAACTCAGCGAAAAGATATTTGGTTGGTAGCTTCATTGGAAGAAGGCGAACAAAGTTTGCGAAAAAAATAGTTTGACCTACTTTCAAGGTCACAGGGATCAAATGTATCCAAAACTTTAAACAAAATTTCTGAATTTTCCAAAAGACCTAGAGATACATTTGGCTGGAGGAGCTGAACAAAGTTTGCGGAAATAAATCACTTTGACATACTTTCAGGATCACAGGTGTCGAATATGTCAAAACCTCCATATGACTTCTTCTGAATTGCCGAAAGGTTTATAGAGATAATGTTATTAGTCAGGAAGCCTTTATGGCTGAGCAATGTTTTCAGTAAACACTACCTTGTCTTGACAAACTTTCAATCTCGCAGGGAATTTTAATGTTTCTTTTGAATTATGTAATCGTAGATTAAAGATTACAAAGTTAGCATTGTAATTAAAATACCAGGTGAGTGATGCAGGCCAATTGGGTTGAGAATTAAAAAAAAATAATATTAAGATGTTCGCTTGATAACTATGCTTACTGATTAGCAGAAGCGTCATTGAGAAATTTGCTTTGTTTTATTTTTTCTGTATGGGTTATTCTGCATAACTAATTTTTTTTTTTCACTTAAGGCTTACCAGGAGCCCTGTCCTTCACACAAGCCTACATATATCCTTGTTTGTTGGAAAAAAACTTTTCGCAGTTGAGAGTGGATTCATGTAAAGGGCAAATCAAGTCCGTATAACCATTCCGCAATAAGGAAAGTGTTCCCGAAAACTGCAAATTATCAGGAAGTTTTACAAAGGCTGAAAACCGAGTGTTCTTGTTGACATGAACAATAAAAGCATGGACAACCAAGACGATTTCACAATATTGGAATACGTCAAAAGTCACAAGAAGTATGCAGGGGCCACAAGGATATACCTAGGAGTGCGAGAAAGTTGAGAAACTGGCCCATCAAAATCAGATGGGGATGATCACACATCCGAATCCTCCAAGAAGGAGAGGGAAGATCAAGCATCAAAATGCCAAAAATCCGAGACAGATGATAGGGATGACCAGGCATCAAAATGCTCAAAAAGGCCCAAAGTTCATAAAAGGAAACCTGGGATGAATATTTCAGAAAAGTTCTAGACTTTGTACGAGAGGAACAACCAGAAAAACAACAGAGAAACATGGATGAAGGAACACCTTTTGATACCGATCCCAGAATTTACTGTCCCGTGTATGCAGTAAATCCCAAAGTTATGTTATTCCAGGAAGAAAAAAGAAAACAAGAGTCCCAATGGGCCTGCATCGCTCACCTGGTATCAATCTCTGTAATGCTAGTGTAACCCTAAAATCTTTTACTGTAAGACATTTAGAAGAACATGTTATGATTTAAACATATTTTACCCCTGTGACCTTATAAGACAACATCATTTTCATTTTCAAATTTTGTTTGGCTTCACCCCAGGACGCTACCAGCCTAATATCATGTCTCTAAGCATTTGGGTTTATCGGAAGAAAATCACTCAAAGTTTTTAACCGATTTAACCCATGTGACCTTGAATATAGGTCAAGGTAATTTCTTTTCAACTTTGTCCAGCTTCATTCAAGGAAGTGCAGTGGCAGCCTTTGATTTTTCCAAAAAAATATTTTAGTGAAAAATATATTTCTCACTAGTGAACAATATCACTTTTATAGTATGAATAATTTTTTATATTTCACTAATAAAAATCTAATAAAAATGTAATAAATATCATTACCAATTTGTTTATACCCCTAGTAAGTATTAACTAGTCAAATGCAAAAGTACTTTGAAAATTGTTGTTGCACCAGTAATTTTTATACAGGGAAGACAGCAACAAAAAACATGTCCTGTTTTGCTATTATAAGGTATCTTGAAAATGAGCTATTGTAATGAAATCAAAGTTTTCAAAAATGTTCAGAGAACATCACATTCAAAAACCAATTACAATTGTGCACATTGGTTAAAACAATTAATGATTTTGCAAAAGAATTATTACTTTTTAAAGTTTTTTTAATGTGTACCTTCGAAATGCAGTTTCTGATAGGACTCTGTTTTCATCTTCACAGGCTTCTGCATATTTCAAGTCGACAGATTTGTAGGTTTCTTTACCAGGAAGGTAAATAAGGGGAAAGTCATCTCGACCCCTAGGTGCCGCTGGCTGAGGTAGACCAAATTGATCTGCAAACCTAAAAGTTGAAATAAAAAAATATTATATACATATACAATATACATAGTTTATTGTTGAGAACAAAAGGATAAAACATCAAACTGAAATAATTCAGGGCATATTCATAATTTAAATACACAACTTAAAATGTGCCATTTCATTGTACACCATTCATTCAAGAACTATAATTTTGTCATTGTTTATAAAAATTTTTTTTTTTGCATTTTTCAACATTTCAAAAAATCTTACTAGAATTGCAATTTCAGAATAAACCCAACCCTTTACATATTGAGAATCACTAAGTTCAGTTGATGATCAGTCTTAAATCTTACCTTGTGATAAATTTCACAACCTGTTGAGCATCATCATAGGCGACAGCATGTTTGGGTGTCCTGTTGGTGTTTCCATGGTCTCTTGGCACTGCTCCTTTGTATAGATGCTTTCTGACATTTTCAATATTCTGTCACCAATATTGTTTACAAACAGGAAACACTCTTTACACACAGGTGAATTCAAAAACTGGTAGTCAAACTTGTGTCTTTTTCTGTTTTTTTCCTTCCTTGGTTACTTCACCTTTGCTGGTACCACAAGCTTGAAGTTGTCCCATTATCTAAACATCCCGATATGTTTATTCTGTTTTCCACAACATCAGTTGAATGAAACTGACGTAAACATTGACATGCATTTCTCAATTTTCTTTCTTTCACAGTAATTTACAAGTCCGTATTTACATTGAAAGAACTGCCAGTTTCCGAAATGTCAACCTTTTCGCTTTCATATTCACTAGGGCTATCAATTTCGCTATCGTGACGAATACAATCCGTTATCCTACTCTGAATGATAAGACTTCGCAGAATGTCATGGTCACCTACCTCATCTATATCATTCTCTTCAATGTCACTGGCCAAATCATCTTCTGTAAGTACTTTGGGAGAATTTCTTATCACAGATGGCGGTGGGAAAAAATCACTCCGTTCGTCGTTGATTTCGCGTTCTAACATATCATCGGCTATACCAATATACCGATGGTACGAAAATCAACCGGCAAATATGACATATTGTCACTTACATTTTATAACTCTATTCGTAGCAAACACTCGCCAAAAGACATAGATATTACTACTAACTACTTCATGTGTTTACTTCCTATCTAAGTGTGTGACGTAGAGCTAACGTGTGCAAAGTCGGGAAAGCCCGGAAATCTAAATATATCCTTCGCTTCAAAGGTTGAGAACGGTCCGAATACTGCATAGATTTCAAGATTTCGCTGAAATAATTCCGTATTATTTTCATATAAGTTTATTCCCTCCAAGAAATTAACATATTTATTCTCTAAATATATCTTTTGAACATCGAAGTATATCTGAAGTGGCACATCATGGCCGGCGGGAAACACAGAGACTTCAACAAATTTCAACGTCACGGAATTCCCTTGTTTTCTCCGTTTTCATTGGTTATTCTGTAAGGGCCCTTTTCTCAGCCGCTGGCTCATATAATTACATCATATAACACACAAAGCTGGTATTCATGTGTACTTTGGATGTATAGTGTACTAGTCCTACATTTAGATCTACCAGCTGGCCTATACACCCTTCTCAAAAATTATGCATTCAGAATTTGACCCCGGGTCAAAAGATCGAAAGCGAGGCTAAGCGAGGTCGGTGGTATCAACAAAAATGGCATTCTCCTAGGCACGATATCGCCATGGATGAGAACGTGGCCTCTTAACGCAGCGATTATTGATGTGTTTCCCAATGTAACGGGAAAGGGAAGCTCCTCCACAAAGATATATCCTTCCATCGTTTGCCGTCGAAGAAACAAGACCTACGCAAACGCTGGATTATAGCAATTCGTCGTGATGAAGGACCGTATTTCAAGGTACAAAGCTAACCAGTAACAACAAGTCAGCATACCTCATAAACTTGTCTTTTGTTTCACCAGTGACCAAAAATAATGAGAAATGAACGCTCCATTTATAATAAGACCATTAATATTTCGTTTCATGAGGCCTACTGTATACGACGACTGATAAGCCTGTACGTTACAAGCACGGACTTAGATATTCTAAGTAGTCCGTGGTTACAATAGTAATACCCAGCCTCATATGGCTCTGCCCTGCATATAAAAAAAAATCGTCTCGTCGTGAAGAGCTACGTTATCGCAGCTAGTTACAAGTGATCAATTAACATGCGAGTCCTGTACTCATAAAATCAAGATTGGACTCCATAGAAATTCTCGAAATACTTCAATTTAAAGTTGTGGGACCCATTGGTTTTACCTGTATGTGCATTTAAAGGACTCATGACAATAGACCGTAAATTGATCGCAGCACGGTTATACATGCAAACTCGCAGAGAAACACTGTCCCCGTTTATTTATATAATAAATCATTGAGTTAAAAGTAAACAAATTAGATCAAACATCACGAAAATGATACTACCACAAACATATTGGTACTGTAATACCGCAGTTATTTGCACACACACCAGGCCCTGTGTAAAAATGGAGGGTTCTGTCTCTTCATATTTGCTCAAAAATTTTCATGTTCCTTAAATGGTTTTCAAGAAGTATATATATTATAATATTTTTGTATTTTGTTTTCAATTTTTAAACATACTTGTTATTGATTAAGGACTTCAATTTATATCTGTGTATAAATTCACTGTGATGATTTGTGATAATTATTGTAAAAAAGTAGTCGATAAAACCTATTCATTGTGTCAACTGATATTGATATGAGTTGTAGCAAAGATAGTAAGAAAGTAAGCAAACATTTTTTCTGCCATATTTTATTATTAAAAAGTGTATAATTATGTTATGTGGTGAATACAGGGTTGGATAAAGTTCTAATATTTTCATTTGAAATTAAAGGTAAATTTGTATAATATTGTGAATTTTAACAAATATTTTTCTCTCATTTAATGGATACATTGACAATATCATCTTTATTTTTCTAGGATATCAGTATGGGGGTCAACAAATCAAGGTACATGTACCTGGCTCGGTATACAGAACTTAAGAGAGATACTGAAGGGAAAGGAGCAAGAGCTACAGGCAAAAGATGAGGAAATCAAGAGACTGAAGCTAAGACTGGAGTTGGAATAGTTTGGAATGATATGATTGAATTTTACACTGGTTTTCCATATTATAAAGTGTTTATAGGGTTTTATGAACCTGTCAAACCAACTGCTCGTCGAATGAAGTCAGTTTATTACAACTACCAATCAGGTTCCAACTATAGAGGGAGACCAAAATCAATGGACCCAATTGATGAACTTTTACTGTTTCTTTGTCGGTTGAAGTCTGGATTTTGTCTGAGGACCTTGCAGTAAGGTTTAACATTAGGGTCAACTACTTGTATTTTTTTCTTCGAAGTATATTCATATGGCCAAGCAAGGAAAAAAATCGGCAGCATATGCCTAGTGCCTAGAGATTTTCAACTTTTGTATCCTAATACACATATTATTAATGACTGTACAGAAATGTTTACTGAAAGACCATCATCAATAGCACTAGCTTCCAAAACATTTTCAAATTATAAAAGCCATAATACTTGGAAAGGACTTGTAGGAATCTCACCACATGGAGCAGTCTTGATGTTATTCTGTTATTCTGGATGCATGTCAGATGTTGAAATCACTACACAGTCTGGTCTTCTAGGCCTCTTGGAAAGAGGGATGAAATAATGGCATATAACGGATTTGTTTTTAACAAACTACTGCATGACGCTGGTATTAACATAACAACACCTCATTTTTTGTGTTCATTTTTTGGCCAGTTTACACCATCTCAAGTGGAGGACAACCAAAGGATAGCTTCGTTTCGCTTCCATGTTGAAAGGCACATAAAGCATGTCAAGGAGCATATACTTCTTCAATCCACTGTGCCATTATCTATTGCTAGAACTATTAATCAAATGTGGACAGTTGCAAACCTTTTAACTTTGTTCAAACGACCATTAATAAGAAAACATTAGGTAAAATTTGGTTTGGTTTGTTTTATGTTGTATGTCCTATTAACAAATAACGGCCAGGGCCATTAAAGGTCGTACTAAGTTTTGGAAGAGGAGGAAAGCCAGAGTACCTGCAGAATAAACACCGACCTACGGCCAGTATCTGGCAACTGCCCAGCATAAGTTTCAAACTCACAACCTAGAGGTGGAAGGCTAGTGGTAGAATGTCACCTTAACCATACGGCCACCATAATTGCCTTCATTAGGAATAGAATAACTTTTTTTAGTATGTTAAAGACATTCTTGTGAACCTGGTTATTTTTAAGAAGTAGTCAAGTGCTGTGTTCATATGCTTATTTATCAAATTTATTATAAAAAAAGTGAACAATATGGCAGTCTGAAAAAATTTGCAAAACCATTTTGTTTTGGTTTTTAATTTGAATGTTTTTATTTCCTGTGGTTGAACATTCAGAATATACTACAAAAGGTCACTAATATGTAATACACACTGTATGATAATCAGATAAACATTCCCATACATTATTGGTATGCCCTCAAAATAATTGAATTATGTTAAATCAATATTTTTTTCACCTTTACCTTCAAGAAGAACATTCTTAATCTGTTGCATTTAAACATATCTAAATTACTTATCGTTCTGATGTTTAGAGACATTGATCGAAAATAATTCTAAATCAAATTGGAAATAATGTTAAAAAAAAGTTCTTCACACTTCACATACATGTAGCTTTAGGTGTAATATTTGTAAACTTAGAATGGCTGTCTTCCAGTGATGGAGTCTTGAAATTGGAAGTACATGTACATGTATGTTGTTCAATCAATGCAATGAGCTTCATGTTCTACTTTTGATAAACAAAATTATCTCCATCAGTTTGTTGAGTTTTACTGAAATTTGTCAGTATACTTCAAAAAAGTATGCCTTACATTAAGTAGTGGTCAAAGTAAAAAAAAAGGTCCAGCTTGTCTTTTGTCATTGCCCAGAACTCAAGATCAAAGTGGATTGTTTCCAAATGTATGCACTTCATGCTCTAACCAAACAAAAACAATCGCACCATTCAAGACCAGTCACTGCCATTTGCATTTGAAGTTAGATATTGGTAATGATAATTGTCATTTTCTTTTCAATTCAAAATTTCCACCGACTTCTCTAAGGCATTTCACATTTTGCAAACTGTTTGTATTCGGGCATTTAATTTCCACGAGACCACACTCCAAATCTCTCTCTGGACAGTATACCTTCCTGTCTGGTGTAGCTGCCAACCAGTTCAATGGTACATGGCTAAAGATTCACAGCATCATTCATCAGCTGAAATTTTCAAGTTTTTTGTCAGTTATGTTTCAAAGCTAAATATTGTTTGAGTATGGTCTAGACACAAAATATACAATTTGTTTTTAATACACATTCGAAGACTTGGACACGTCGGCGAAATCATCTAAAATTTAAGTAAGAAAGTAATAAGCAACATCTCTTCTGTCAATATAAACAAAATCGTAGTCCTTATATTAGTACTCGACACCGTACCATGACCCATTTACATTTAACAATCTACTTTCGCTTCGATTTTACAACTCACCAGACACGGAATGGACGTATTGTTCACTATAATACTTGAATCCCTTGCTCATTTGCTACTTCCCTGAACTGCAATTCCGTTTTTAGCTCACCTGGTCCGAAGGACCGAGGTGAGCTTATGCCATACCGTGGCGTCCGTCGTCCGTCAACAATTTCTTTAAACGACTTCTCCTCCATAACCACTGGTGCCAAGGATTCAAAATTGTACTAATGGTGGGACTGACCCCCTAGGGGGCTGAGGGGCGGGGCCAAAAAGGGTTTATATATATATATTAAGCTATATTGGTTTAATCGACTTCTTCTCCATAACCATTGATTGGAAATCAGCCTTATTTGGCAGGAAGCATCCCTAGCTGCTCAGGATTCAAAATGGTACTCATGGTGGGACTAACCCCCAAGGGAGCTGAGGGGCGGGGCAAAAAAGAACTATTTAGCTATATTGATATTAGCGACTTCTTCTTCATAACCACTGATTGGAAATCAGCCTTATTTGGCAGGAAGCATCCCTAGCTGCTCAACATTCAAAATTGTACTAATGGTGGGACTGACCCCCTAGGGGGCTAAGGGGCGGGGCCAAAAAGAAAATATTTTATCATGATTACTTAAATACCAATGTATCCAGGTGAGCGATACAGGCCCTCTGGGCCTCTTGTTTTAGGAGGTCTTCTGCGAAACCAAAAGAAATGTTAGGAACACTCTTCAGATCTTTCACAGATTTAGAAATCGAAGCCCCGGCGGTAGCCATTTTTGTTTACACTTTAGCCTCTGATTGCCTCGTTTTCGATATCTTATGGATATTCATTAGTATCTCATTAAGAACGGTCTATAACGTTCAAGGTCTGTTGTTTGAGCTAGGCAGTAGGCCTATCTTATTGCTAGGCCAGTACTCAGTAGTACGACTGTCTGGGTTTCGACACGACAAAGTATTTAATATTGACGAAAATAAATATATTTACCCTTCCAAGAACCACATGTTTTCCATTAATAACTGCAGCGGAAATATCTCGCATCCATCCACACATGAACTGGTTGCTAGCATCGAGGCCTTTGAAGCACCTCAGGTCCTCGGCGGTGTATGGGCTGGGGCTGAATACCATATAATTGACAATGTTTCAATACCCGGCAAAATGTCTGGATTTAGGCTAAGTTGGCTGGATGGAATTTGGTAGTGGTCAGTCGCTCCTATTACAGAGATCTTTTGCGAATATCTCGCCGCTGCACTGCTGTCTAGCGTTTCAAAATACGTAGGCCTACAGGGTTTCTGACAACCCTTGTCAGCCGCCATCTTTGAAGATTGTATGTATTCCAATATGACTCGGATTTCAAGCGTCCGTAAGACATCTCTATATATTACAAACAAAGTTGAACTTTCTTTTTTTTAAAGTGGGAAAATATATTTAATTGATATTTGTATTGTTATTTACGTTTTTGGAATTCAAAGCAGAAAACATGCCATTTGTTCCTACAGCATTTTTACCGGAAGTTCCTTCTAGCATAGCCTATGTATATACATGACCTACATTCAAGAGTCGGATCTCGATTGATTGGAACAGAACAGGGTCCGTTTTCTATCGTATTGTGGTTCGTTTGACGTACCGCAAATGTGGTTCGCCTATACGTGCTAGTGCGCTTGCTTGTGTACAGTGTTATCAATTAAATATGGAAGCTACACACAGTTGTTGTGCTTGTGTCAAGACCACACAGTTGTTGTGCTTGTGTCAAGACCAATCAGATAGCCATGTACCCGGCTAGAGAACTCGACTTGGTGTCAGAAGCGGTAGGAAAGGTAATAAACGTCTACTATCTTTTAAACATAAACGTTTGAGTCAGATCTACTCTATGAATAAGACAGAACTGTTTGTTGTGATCGGGAGGCGAGACCACGTGCTTCGGTATTCTCTGGGGTTCCCGCGTGGCAAGACCGTTCATTTTGAGAAGAAATATCAAACAGAAACGACCAAATATCAAGATCATGCGGAAGCTCGACGACATGATTATAAAGCAATGTCCAAACCACGAAGGCCACAACATGTACACAACATCAGTTTTGACTCGTCGGAGGAGTTCATGTTTTCGGTCGAGGAGGTCAATGCGTTAGGAGGCTCAAAGCGTATCATTACCCTTATGATAATCAACAGAAAGAACATAGAGTTCCAGTTAGACTTTGGTTCATGAGTAAATGTGTTGCCAGCTCATGTGTACTCGCGTGCGTGTTATGACCGAAAATATGTAAAGCTACAACACACCAACAAGCGCCTTGTCATGTTCAACAAAACTGAGTGCAAGCCTTTAGGTAAAAGGACACTGAGGGTAGAAAATCCCAAAAACCCATGAGGACTATGATGTTGAATTTGTCATCGTTAAGGGAGATGTGCACCCTATTTTGGGGTCAACCGATATCCAGAAGATTGTTCTGATCAAAGTCCAAACAGAAAACATACAAGATAAAACAGCTGAGAAAGAAACAATATTGTTGAATCAAGGGAGGTAACTCTTACGGACATGGAGAAGATTGGAGTATTTGAAGGAGAAGGTCTGTTGAATGGAGAGTTGCACTTGGAGATGGATAGCTCTGTCACACCTGTCAAATTATCTGTCAGGAAATTGCCAATATCTGTCAAACCGAAGGTGAGGGACGAGTTAGAACGTTCGGTTGACAAAGATGTAATTGAACCAGTGAAGGTGCCTACTGACTGGATATCATCGCTTGTAGTCGTTACCAAACCCTCTGGGAAAATACGACTGTGTATCGACCCACAGCCTCTAAATAAGGCTTTGAAAAGAAATAACTACACTATTCCTATACTGGACGATGTGTTGCCAGATCTCAGTAAAGCCAGACTGTTTACTGTCGCTGACGCCAAAAATGGATTTTGGCACGTTAACCTTGACGAGGAGAGTAGTCTACTCCCAACATTTGGTACACCTTGGGGTAGATTTAGATGGAAACGTATGCCTTTTGGAATATCACCAGCTTCCGAAGAGTTCCAGCGTAGGATTGACGAGAGTTTAGAGGGGGTTGAACGGTGTAAAGGCAATTCATGATGACATATTAATATATGGATCTGGAGAAACAGATGAGGAGGCTCTAATGGATCATGAAAGCAACCTCAAAGCATTCCTACAGAGATGTAAAGAGCAGAACACCAAACTCAACAAAGAGAAGTTGAAGCCGAGAATGACGGTTGTGTCGTATATGGGTCATATTATCACTAAGGAGGGACTCGAGATAGATCATGAAAAAAAACAAGGCTGTGCGAGAGATGCCAAAGCCCACAAGCCAAGGTAGAAGTACAAAGGTTACTTGGTATGACTAATTATGTGCAAAAGTTCACACCTCATCTGGCAGAGATTACTACGCCGTTGCGACAGATTATTAGGAAGGAATCCGAGTTTGTATGGGACTGTGAACAAGACAAAGCATTTTAGGATGGAAAGAATGCACTGACCAGTACACCTGTATTAAACATACTTTGATCCGTCAAAGGAAACAGCTTTACAGTGTGACGCATCACAGACGGGATAAGCAACTACAAGAGGGCCACCCGATCTGTTACGCCTCAAGATCGCCGACACAAACAGAAGAGCGATATGCTCAGATAGAAAAAGAACTATTAGCAGTAGTGTTTGGAGTTGAGAGGTTTGAGACATATACGTATGGAAGGAGAGTCACGGTGGAGACAGATCACAAGCCTCTAGAAATCATTCATCGGAAAAGTTTAGACAGTGCTCCAAAACGTTTGCAGAGGATGTTGCTACGCCTACAGAAATTTGACTTGGAGTTACAGTACAAGCCTGGACCAACAATGTTTATGGCTGATGCTCTCAGTAGAGCTTACCTTAGGGAGTCGCAGGACCGTTCAGAGACAGAACGAGACGTAGACATGTCAATGTAATTTTACCTGTTACAGAGGCCAGGTATGAGACACTAAGGAAAGCGTCAGAAAACGATGAGACACAGAGACAGTTGAAACTTGTGATCCAGCGAGGCTGGCCGGAGACAAAAGATACATTACCTGATTGCCTACTTGTCTACTATACATTTAGGGAGGAGCTTACAGTTCACAATGGCCTTGTATTCTTAGGAGATAGGATAGTAGTGCCTGAAAGTGAAAGGGAAAAGTTGATAGAGACAGCACACTCGCATCTGGGTATCTTAAGGTTGCGTTAGAAGGATGCGCGAATCGTTGTATTGGCCGGGCATGTATAAAGACGTCGAGGAGTACATTTGAAAATGTGAGACTTATTATTCCGATTATTTTGAAGTTGACAGATTGAATGATAAAACTGGAAAAGAAGTAATTGGAAAGTTAAAGGCACACTTCGCAAGGCATAGAATACCAGACGTCGTTGTTTCAGACAATGGACCACCATTTAGGACTATGAGTTTGACAAGTTTGCGAGATTATATGATTTTGAGCATGTCACCAGTTCACCTGCGTATCCTCAATCCAACGGGAAAGTAGAAACTGCTGTTAAAACCTCAAAAAGGATCATGGAAAAGTCTATCCGAGATGAAAAAAAAACATATCTCGCTTTACTAAATTGGAGAAATACGCCCAGAGAAGGTGTAGAATATTCCCCATCACAGAGATTATTTGGGCGACGGACAAAAAGTTTGGTGCCTACTTCAACAAACCTGTTGAAACCACAAACTCCTAAGGATGTAAAACACAAACTTGCACAAAGGAAGGAAAAACAACAGTTTAACTACAATCGGAGGAAGGAGCTTAGTACACTTAAAGGAGGAGATGTAATCAGGATAAAACCGACAGGAAGGTTGAATGTTTGGAGAAAAGGGATGATTCTTGATCAGACAGATATTATATCTTATCGCACCTCGGACTAGAATGTCATGAATCATTGGTTGAGAGACGTCACGTGGTGACCCTCTTTTTTTTCTATAGAGGGTCACTTTGGCACGTTAGATGGCGCTACCAGTTTTATAGAGGGTCAGTTTGATTTAATGGCGACGACAATTTCCACCGCTTCGAAAATCAAATGGGTTGTATCTTTGAAAAATGGCTTCTAGAATCGTGAAGTTAATTTCGGTTCACCTGTACTGTCTTTATGTTACCATGATAGTTGTAAGAGTTATTTCCCTTACACCATGGGAATTTTGTGTGCATTTTGCGAGATTTTTTGGGTTGGTGTTTCAAGCGTCTCCGCGATGTTGACTGTCAACAAAAATTGCACGATTCGGGCAGACGACAGCAGCAGACATAAATACAAAAACACTGAAAAGTCAAGCTGTAAAGACAATCAAGGCCAACAAAACGGCAGCTAGATGTTTAAAGGATTATCTGTTTGAAAAGAATCAGAATACTGATTTTGAATCGTTCAGTCAGCAACAATTGGACGAATGTCTGTCCCATTTCTATCTTGACGCCCGGAAAACTGATGGATGCCATTACATAACTACTAGCCTAGAAGCAATACGCCATGGTATCAACAGGTTTTTGAAGATGCCCCCATATAACAAAAACTTTTAAAGGATAATGAATTCAGAATGTCAAATTCCAGTTTCAAAGCTGCCATGGCAGAGGCGAAACAGATTGGAAAAGGTAGCATTGATCATTACAACGCTATTGCTGAAAGTGATCTTCAGAGAATGTATGCCTCGGTGCATCCCCCCCCCCCCCCCCCCCCCCCCACCGACACTCCTTTGGGATTGTTTCATAAAGTACAGTTTGATATTTGGCTGTATTTTTGTCGACGAGGAGCAGAAAACATACACACTATGACAAAAACAACGTTCAGAGTTAAAACAGACTTGAAAACCGGACTGAAGTATGTTGAAAAGTCTTTGGATGAAATGACAAAAAAACACAGGGAGAGTGACAACGAAAAAACTTCAGGCGTAATGCCATAATTACCAGGTATTTACAATTAATTTAATTTTTTTCTTGTATGTTATTTTTACATTTTGCACATAAAGCCATGACGTCACACCTAGGTTACATGAAACACCGTCGATCTAGCGCCTGTCCTCTATCTGTACTGTTATGTTACCATAATTACATTGTATCACAGGGTTAATTTGTTTACAATATGATCCGGACATTACGGTCCGAGTTTTAGTATGACCCGGACATTGCGGTCCAAGCTTTAGTATGATCCGGACATTGCGGTCCGGAAGTTAGTCGTACCCTTTGGCAATCTTAGAGGAAGTTTGCAATGGCGTGCTCCGGCACTGTACACATTTCATGTCAAAGGAAACTTTAGGTCCCCCACAGGGTGAGTTTATTCCCTGTCCATATCAATTCTTGCCGATCGAACATTTATTGCATTGATTATATGATTGTCAACATTATTCTGTAAAAGATATGATCTGTATGTGTGTTCGAAATGTCGGTCATATGAACTGTCTGTCATTCAGTGAAGCACATGGTCCGTGCCATCTAGTCATGTTTAGGATCTATATATGTCAGTATTATTTCTTTATGTATATTCTACTCAGCGACATTGTAGGAATAAGACATCAGAAGGATTTTAAAAAGTTGCGTTTTGGTCAGAAAGTGGTTAGGTCAATTCGTCCTATTATTATTTACCTTGGACGAAACGTCCTATTAGTCATTTGAGTTAATTATATCTATAAATGTGTTTTAAACTATTGTTGTTGCTCTTTCCATCCATTAATACTCTAAAGATAGTGTATATATATCCAGCAAAGAAATCTAGTCAGTTTATTAAGTGATATTTGTGTTAAATATCCGATTATTGCTCATAATCAGTTTTGTATTCGAATATCGGTGAAAGAAAGGCATATGTTAGATATAATGGTTTGCAAAGTGAAATCTGTATCATATTCGCATTGTGTTTTCATTTTCATATGTTGTAGTCTTTTACCTTCCTCCGGGAGTTTTGTGGAATAAAGTCGTATAACATCACAGTAAAAGACCTGCGACTCAGACCTCAGGATCTGTAAAGATGGATTCAATACATGAACAACGCAACAGAAACCTGACACCAGGAGGAGAAACACTTTTTCTAAGCAGGGTAGAAGACTTCTGAAAAAGTTTGTCAAAACAAGGAGAGAGGATTAACGGATTAATCAGTCAGACCATGACCAGTATGGAAGAAGGTTTAATAGATGAGCTAGCTAAGAGCAGGACAGTCTATTTGGATATTTCGAATCAATTCATTGATTTCCTCCACAGGTCACGTACCATGGACAGTGCTAGGGAACTTTCTGCTCATGGCCTTATTCGTGAAAGTTTTCTGTTAAAGATTGATTTAGCTTTGGAGGCCACTCAGAAGTATGCACCACCTAAAATAGAACACGAGGAATCAAAATCACCTAATGCTGGACACAAGACACCTTGCCATTCGTCGAAAGCTTCATCATGTTCATCTCAGTCGAGTCGCTCGCACAAGTCGTCTGCAAGTTACATATTAACGAAACAAAGATTGAAACATGAAAGGGCAAAGGTTCAACTACAATTTATGAAGAAAGAGGCGAGTCTGAAATTGCTGCGGTCAGAAAGAAACTTGAAAGAGGCGGAGACTGAGCTTGATGCAGTACATGATCTTATTGAGGAAGAGAATGGATCTGTTGATTATGATATAAGGTCGACTAAAAAAGAAAGAACAGCTGCATTTGTGAATAGTGCAATTGATCATGTTGGTCGCGAGGTAATGCAACCTAGTCCTGCACCTGGGATGCTTCAACAACCACGTCCTGCACCTGGTACGCTTCAACAACCAAGTTTGGCGCCTGGTATGCTTCAACAACCAAGTTTGTTGCCTGGTATGCTTCAACAACCAAGTCCTGCAATTGGTATGCTTCAACAACCAAGTCCTGCACCTGGTATGCTTCAACAACCAAGTTTGTCGCCTGGTATGCTTCAACAACCAAGTCCTGCACCTGGTATGCTTCAACAACCAAGTCGGTCACCTGGTATGCTTCAGCCAACAAATTCACCTGCATGTGGCATGCTTCGTCCAGAGGCCACCGAATTCCAACCAACATGCAGCCAACAAATTCACCTGCATGTGGCATGCTTCGTCCAGAGGCCACCGAATTCCAACCAACATGCAGAGATACCAATGAACTCACAAAGTTTCTAATGAAAAGAGATTTATTATTGTCTAGATTCACAGTTTTCGGACGAACCACAACGTTACACATTGTGGAAAAGTAGTTTTAAGAATCTCATTAGGGAGCTTGAAGTCACTGCTACAGAAGAACTTGATCTTCTTGTCAGATGGTTAGGACTTGAGTCCACCCAACAAGCTTTGAGCGTCAGGGCTGCACACACTCATGATGAAAGATTAGCAATCATAAGGATTTGGGAGAGACTTGACTGTCGTTACGGCGCTCCAGAACTTGTTATACATTCCTTCAAGAAAAGGCTTGAGGTATTGCCCAAATTAACATACAAAGATAATGTAAAGATGTATGAACTGTCAGACCTACTCATTGAGATGCAAGCCTTAAAGGAGAATGTCATGTACACCACTTCCCTGGCCTACTTAGATTCTTCAGCTGGAATCAACCCCATAGTGGCCAAACTTCCAGCATTCATACAAAGGAAATGGACGGATACAGCGTTTAGATACAAGAAAAACCAAGGCGTCCTTTATCCACCATTCAACATTTTCACTGGCTTCATGAAGGGTATGACAGAACGATTGAACGATCCAGGTCTGCAGTTTGACCCTCAACAATCGACACAGGTCAAAGCCCAGGTTAACAGTGTTGGTAAACGGACCGGAAATAGAATGATGCTGTCTGCTAAGGAGACTGATGTAGAGAAACCAGTCCCTCCAGCTCATATTTGTCCTATTCATGGTGGAAGTGCCCGTCATAGCTTGAAAGACTGTCGCTTATTCATAGCCAAGACTGTGCTGGAAAGGAAAGAAGTGCTTAAAAAGAACGGTTATTGCTTTAAATGCTGTGAGGACAAACACCTAGCGAAAACCTGTAAAGTAGCTGTGAAGTGTGAAGTGTGATATTTGTGGTGGTAGTCGTCACCCTACAGTACTCCATGAACAATTTCTCTCGGAGAAGTCCCCACCAGTCAATGGAGGGGAGTGTAGTCCTTCATCACCTCCCGGAAGAGAACCAAACTATCTTCAAGCTAGTAGCAGTTGTACACAAGTGTGTAAGGACTCCAGGGGATTCAGCAAATCATGTGCTAAAACAATTGTGGTCAAAGTCTTTCCTAAAGGAGAGCCAGACAAATCCATCCGTCTCTACGTTATAATAGACGATCAAAGCAACATGTCGTTAGCCAGAACAGCCTTTTTCGACAGCTTTGGAGAAAATATCCAATATACAGAATATACCATGGCTTCTTGTTCTGGACTTAATTCCTCCTCTGGAAGGAAGGCGCAATGATACGTTGTGGAGTCAATGGATGGAGATTGTGCTCTTGATCTACCAGTCTTACTGGAATGTGACAATATCCCAAATAACCGTAATGAAATACCTACCCCTGAGGCGGCTCACTTCCATTCTCATCTGCGGGACATCTCTCAACGCCTTCGACCTCTCGAAAGGAACGCAGATATTCTGATGTTGATAGGTCGTGACATGCCTGCAGCACACCACATCATGGATCAGAGGATAGGGCCCTCAGATGGACCATATGCGCAGCGCCTCAAGCTCGGATGGGTAGTTGTTGGTGAGGTGTGTCTTGGTAAAGTTCACCAGACATCCTACATCACTGCAAATAAGGTACACACCCTTGCCAATGGACGTCCTTCATTATTGGAACCTTGTCCCAATTGCTTCGACTTCAAAGAAGACATTCCTAAGACAGATAACTTCCCCCTGTTTGTAAAGAATCCCCATGATGATAAACCTGGTCTTTCCTTGGAGGACAAAGAGGTTTTGCATGTGATGGACACTGGCTTCAGGAAAAATGATCATGGTCAGTGGGAAGCTCCTCTTCCATTAAAAACGGATCGTCCGCGGCTGCCTGACAACAGGGCTCAGAGTCTACGAAGGGCAAGGACCTTGGATACAAGTCTCCGAAGAGACTCTCAGAAATGTTCCCATATGATGGAGTTCATGTCTAAAGTGTTGGATAAGGGACACGCAGAAGTTGCTTCTGATCTTGACGATGAAGAAGAGCGTTGGTATTTGCCTCTCTTTGGAATTTACCATCCTAAAAAGCCAGATAAAATTCGTTGTGTTTTTGACTCTTCGGCTAAGGAAAATGGCCTGTCGCTAAACAGTGTGCTCATGACAGGTCCAGATCTAACACTACTGTATGCATCAACCGTTAAAAACCCATGAAAAAAGCATGAAATCCCATTAAAATCAGGAAATCTATTAAAAACACCATTAAACCTCGTTTCATTATTTTTAATAAGAAATAAGAAAAACACTTAAAAACTCATTAAAACATAAATGTAACACCCATTAAATTATATTTTGACAGCTTATATGACATTAAAAAGGCATTAATACATTTCTATATTTTTAATGGCAATGAAAATCCCATAAAAAATTGTAAGAACAATTTTTAATGGGTGCTTTAATGACATTTAAATTTATTTTAATGGCAATTAATTTGATTTAATTTCATTTTAATACCACTTACATATTTTGTGATACTTCAACTGAAGTTTAAATTTGTTTGATGACCATTAAACAAATCTTAATTGGTATTAAACATTTCTATATTTATTTACTGCCATTAAAACTATTTTTAACAGCAATTAAAAATTCACACCACAGAAGAAAATATATGTTAACTTTATTTTGAGTTTTTTCATTGCCATTAAATATATTGGGTGTGTTAACTGACATGAAAAGAAAATTTAATTGTCATTAAAGCTGCTGGAGCTATAGAAATTTCTCATGATAATTAAAGAGTTTCACTCTATTGTTTAATCATGATCATGAATGGAAATTCATATAAGTATTACACAAAATGTACATGATCATCATATGTACATTACATGACTTACCCAAATTTACATACATGCATCCTTATATTATTAGTACATCACCTTTTGATCATGAATACACATGATAAATATATGCATGCAAACCAGGTACAGTACTCTGAATTGGTATGATATATATTATATTATTATATGGGTTTCTAATATAATAAGTACATGTAGTTGAATTCGAGCAGAAAAAGAAATGGTCAATAGCTAAAGCCAATTTATTAATAAGGTCAAGAAGACCACTAGGCCTGAAAGAACAATTTACATGACAAAAATGCAAATCAAACTTGAAAGTCTTCATTTGATGCAATATGTTCAATATAGCTTTCTACAATGTAGCCAACTAGGTCAAGAATGGTGTTTTACCACTATCCAAGAACCATATACACTGGTTTTCAACAGCCGTTACTAAAGGACATGATAAAGACTTTGTTAGAATGAACGAACATCTTCCCTTCTTTGCACATATATCATTTTGTTTTGTAAACCAGATACCAGTGTCTTTGTCAAACTCTATATTGTCTATCCAATTTACATAAGCAAGTGTTTCTGCATTCAAATTTGAAATATTACTGCCACAGTTTCTAGTTTGGTGTTCTATAAAATATTGGATTCTTCCAAAATCAATAAATTTACCAGAGACAACTTTCTGTTGTTGTAGCCCCCTGTCTATTTCGCGACACACGTAAGAAGAAACAGTATGTGCAGACTTTAATTCCAGACACTCACAAGTATATACTTGCGCGCGTTTGGTAATTGGATGTATTTCCCTGTGATGGAAATACTTTTTAAATGAGCAGGATCCACACCGAGTTTTTCCACAGAGCATATGGATAGATTTTATGGATCTCCTTCCTAAATTGCACTGTTTCTTTTTGTCATCAAGTCTTTCAGAATCATCCCGAACCTCAATTGTTTCATCAAGAAAAGGATCCTGAGGCCACAGTGAATCAAGACTTCGGGAAACGCGCCCAGACATAAACATATACTGGCACCAATCGTGGATGAGAAAGGTTTCTATTGCAGTTGCCTCAGGGTAACGCATATTTGTCACACGTTTACAAATCCAAGAGTTGAAGCGCTCAAACACGTACATCCAAGTTCCGTAAACCGGACCATACCTTCTAATACTGTCTGGTATATGATGCAAAATATGTGTAGTTATGTTTTGTAGATGTAGTGGAAAGTTCTTTTCAAGAAGAACCAAAGCTTTATTCAGTTTTCCTTCAGCAAAATCAATCTCATCAACTGTAACCCTTTCTTGGCATATATCAGTTATGCAGTCTAACAACAAAAAAAGTGTTTGTCTACATCGTTTCTCCAGGGTATCTTTCAAGCAAAACTTGATGATTCCGTGAGTAGCAAGTTGCTTCCAGTCATGAGATTTTAAACACCCAGATTTACTTATAAATTGGGAAGGCTTCAGTCCAAACCCTAATGGTACACGTATACTATTTGCTCGATTATCTGCAGTTTTCAGCTCATCCCGAGTTAACAAAAAAGGAAGATCTTTAGTTGGGATATTGACCGTATTCGAAGTCTGATCACCATTTCCGAGTTTTGGTTTCTTTGCAGAAGTACCTGAATTTTGATATCCTTGTTTTCTTTTTCCCTTTATGCCTTTCGACAAGACACTAGTGGCAGTTTCTGAAGATGGAGTTGGGGTAGATGTATCCACAGGCACAGAAGATGTTCTATGCAAGTTATGTAATCGATTCATTTGCTTTTCAGCCGTCACTATTTTACAAATATCCACTTTATTCCCAGCGACCAAGTTCATAATATTTTGCACCACATCTTTAATTGTGTGGCATGCATCAGTGTGACTCTCACTAATCCTGTTATGGCCTGGAAGACAAGATAGCGGGTAACCTTTTTTACAGCCAGTTGATGTAGCCACACATGCAGCTTGAGCTTTATTCTTGGCCTTTTCGTAAGCCATACGATAAGATGACTCTGTTTCGATTGAGCGTGGCTCCGGCTTCCCAGTATTATCTTCTTTCTGGTCTAAAAAGTTAACTGTATCCTTACGAATAGGGTCTGCCTTTTGCAGATATGATCTGTTTGAAAGGTAGATAACTTTGTCAAGATGTGAGCACCTTTTCCCGCGAATTAAACACCAATGGCACCCCAGCAAGCTACCACTTCCGTGTTGATGGAATACTTTGCTTAGACCTGGATAGTCTAAAATGTAAAGCAACAGTTTTATCTTTATATTTACAGGTGCTTTGTAGTAGGCACAGTATGCTTTACAACCCGTTAAAAACAGTAGCTCATCTACAAGGACTTCTAGAAAAGGATCCATGTTTACAGATTCACTTTTTCCATTACAAGGAATAATTCCTACCAAATTTATGTTGCCAAATGAATTTCGTAGATTAAGTAAAGTTAACATAATCGGAGTCATGGAGTACTTAACTCCAATATTATGGAAGGGATTAACACCATCTAGTTCGATTGCATATGACAAACCAGATTTATTTCCTTTAAAATATCCTTCTGCAGAATAGACCTCATTCCACGTGGAAGAATGATGAACATCCCACATATCTTTATCTGTGCCTTGTTCACTCTGATAATTGTTACCAGGATGTGAGAGAACCAGCTGTGATAAATTTACATCTCCAAACATTCTTCCTATCCTTGGACCAATTGGTATGTAAATAAATTTGCGCTTAGGAATCAGTCTTTTAGTTGTGCTCTTGACATAACGATCCTCACCACAAACTGGGCATTTGTCTAAATGTTTGTAGGAATACTTTGAACTATCTCTGAAAAGAACACAATCATTCACACATACGCTGAAGACTTTTTTCTTTATGATGAAAGGATCTACAAGACGTCTTGCTTGATAGTAAGAAGATGGCAAAAGATTCTCTGTATCACCATGAATAAGTTTTTGAACTTTTAAATTATGCGTAAACATACTCTTGCTCATTGTATGAGATGAAAACATATCAAATTGCAATGTTAGCCATTCAAGCAGTGTCAGGTTTGTGTGAAATATTTTCTTTACAGCGATATCTGCTTCATATAGCGTTGTGTCATATTTAGAACACCACTCAGACTCTGAACTGTTTGCCTCTTCTTCCATTTCACTTTCACTTTCCATTTCACTTTCATTTTCTGTTTCACTTTCTGACCCACTTGGATTTGAAGTGTTAACCTGTTTTGGCACTTCGTCATCTTCTGATCTGTAAAAAAAAAGCAAGTTTGAGTCTCACTATTTAAAAGGTAGATTAGTTAATTAGAATATTGAAATAGCATTATATACACACAAAATCAATGATACAATCATGTATACCGTATTTGATCTCATATTATAAGGGTGCAGGTAATTGATGGGGGACCCTTATTAGGGCAGCTAGGCCCCTTTCTTAGGTAAATTACTAAGTATGTCTTATTAAACTAAAATATGTGATATAGCATCCAACTCACTTGATTCATGCTTGAATTGTACTATTGTTAATCGTCCACATGTACACCAGTGCGGTTTAAGCGGTGTAAACAACAAGCGTGTTACATCCGACATAATTATACATCTTTCTGTCAGATTAATTTTATACAATACATGTCTACTTTTGTAAATAACAATCCATGGCTTTATACTTACCCCCATATATGTATTTTTATATTTTATTTTACAATACAATGTATACTGTTTGTATAAATAATACAAGTCAGACTTAATCGTATGTAAATCTACCAAACCATTATACATGTACAGTTTATATCCTTATGTGAGTAGGTGAATAAATAACAAGACGTCTTGTACCAACAAACACAGGTTTTTTTCCCGAACTGGAACAAGTCATCTCGTCCCATATTTACATATTATGACGAGAGCCACGAGATGGCTGTCCCAGTTCGAATAAAATTTTCTTTATATCGCCATATACCGTAATACCCTAGATCTAAGCAATGTGATATGTCGGTAAGGACCAAATTAGCAGGCTTACCCATGTCCAACGAATTCCGACAATGGCGACAGGGGCTCGTTGTCAACATCACTGTCATCAGGTTCACTCGGAGGCCGATCGCGAACTTCCACAGGGCATTGTCACCTGTCACTGTTTTGACAATCACTATACGTACTATCCTCAAACTTTTCTACGTGTAGTCCGTACTTCTGTATATGCTTTCTTACAATTCGTAAATCAACTGGGTCATTATTGTATTTACAAATTTTACAACCGCATGTTTTCTTCCGAACCATGTGTTTCTTTTCCGGTGTTACATTGAGCATGCGCAGAGACGGAACGGATGTAATAAATTATTTGCACGAGACTGCCGCCAAAATGTCAAAAGAGTTCGAAGATCAAGATGGAAGCAGGTGACACTGACAGGCCGCCGTCTTGGAAAATTAGCAGATATGCATACGAAAATCTGCTTCAAAGCCTTACCGAAGAAGGCAGACAGTCAATCAAAGGTACTGTAAAAGCTCTTTCACTATCCTCATCATTCGGTCGGAATTTTTACATGTCAGTTAACGACATGATCATGAGCCAACGTAGAACTTGCCTAACGTTAGGCCTAGTTTTTTTTCACACTCGCACGCTGTACATTCATGAAGCGAATTTAGTTACGGTTATATGCATACCGTATTTCAGTATTGTTTGGCCAGCTTTTCCATATCTATATGTTTTTGGTTTTAATTTGGCAAAATTTGATGTAGACCTGTAAATTAAAATTGTGTCGGTCATAGAGACCAAAATGTGTGTTTACTCAAATTACTGTGATCACCCGCGACCGTCCCTAATTTATGCCTACGACCCTAGATTTAATCTAGTTTAAACATTTTTCTGACAAGCACTGTTGAAGTCCGAATGTTAATGTAATAAAATAAAACATAACTACCTGCTAACGACCCTGTTAGCTGTTTTAAATAAGAATGTGACAGTATAAACACACGTGTGTATTTTTATGTTGGGGCGGGGGGGGGGGGGGGGGGGTGTATACAATGACGTGCCAAAAGTCTTTCAATTTTTGTTAATTTTGCTATATATTCTTAGTATTATCAACTTTTTTCAATGAATTTTCCTGACTTTGTTTATGGGTCATTTTTAATGAAATTTTGTACACTTATAGGGAATTGTTTCCTATTTCATCTCTAATATTTTCAATGTTTTCCGTTGTGTATGACCACAGAAATAATAATTTATCTGCAACTTCTAATTTTTTGGACGCCATTTTGACGTTATTTTGGTAACGTCATATAGAGAAATGACGTCACACGGAAATTATCAGTGTAGACAATTATGTAGTGCTCTATAAATACCCAACGGAAAATGGAATAAATATAATGAGGAGAAAATATAGACAGTTCTTAATAACATGACCAAATATTGTCAAAATTATCATAAACAAAGTCAGGAAAATTCATTGAAAAAATGTGGGAATACAAAGAATATATAGCAAAAGAAAAAAAAATTAAAGACTTTTGGCACGGGATCGGGTGTTGTTATTTTCTGTAGTTTTATTTTTTTATTTTGACTTATTAACATTTTCTTGTTACTTTGTTTGCAGAAAATGGTATCACATTGGAATCGCTTACACAATTCTCGGACAATGATCTGAAAGATCTCTTTTCATCATTCATGGACAGATTCCATATAAGGCAGTTCCTGTCAATTTATCAGCAGCACCCACACAGTGATCATCATCATGATACAACCCATACCAGCATAAACAACGTTAACACTAGCACGGATGTTGAGACCACCAGTGCGTCATGTTTGGACATGTCTCTATCATCAACTTCTGAATTTGAAGACCTTCAAACCCCTGATAAAGCCAAAGGTAAAAAAACATACACTGTGGATGAAATGTTGACAAAGAAAGGTCAAAGGAAGGTCCCTTCTGCTGCACAGAAGTATTTTGTCAACCTTCTGCGGGATGCTGCACAGGCAGCAAATGTTTGGAAAGGTGCTCCCCCTTTACACAGCATCTCATCTGCTAGAAAAAAAACAATTTTTTGATGCAGTGTTTCAAGTGGCTCCAAACCTACAAAAAAAAAAAAAAGAGAAATATGGCAGCGTCTTGGACAAACCCTGCAAAACAGAAGAAAATCTTAGGGATAAGGCATCTGGAAAAAGAAAAAGGTCAGGAACTATTCCAACAAAACCTAGTACAACACCACTGTCACCAGGGAGCCACGTTTATCTCCTTGATAAAGAAAAGAAAGTACAGCTTGCTCAGGGGGTTGTCCTCTTGATCAGCCAAGATATGTTTGTTGAAATTGCGTTGAAGCAAGTTACTTTGAATTCGGGAGCAGCCGACTCCGATTTGGAGTTACCAGAATCTGTTTGTCTCAATGGTACAGTATACACTTCGCTTTCTTCAAATTTAGTCAACAGTGTAATAAAGTGGAGAAAGGATCGATTGTCACTTTGCAAACCTAAGGCTAAGCCCAAGGAAAAGGAGAAAGTTAATAAGGAGACAAATTCAAATCCAAGTCAGCAGGATAATGAATTCGACGGTGGCTCAGATCTAGAGCAAGCAACTGATCGTGATCATACAGCTGGTAGTACTAGTACTTACACAGTCACTACCAGTACCAAGAAGCGAGGTTTTACAAAAGTGCCTGAAAGAAAATTGGCGAAGAAATCACAATCGAGCTCTGGCACGTGTACAGAAAATCCTAGGCCTACTACTGGTACTCAGTCTGTGAACTTCAGATCATTTTGCTTAATGGAGTGGTCAAATAAGAAATTATATTGGGGAATAAAACAAACAGCGGATTTAACAGATGATTTTCTAATCAGAAATGCTGTAAAAAGCTGTGGCATGTTAGGAAATTCGGCTGAGGAAATTATCAATTGTTCTAGATCAAATGTGCAAAGTGTCAAATTGAGTTCTTTGGACTATGAAGTCAATCCAAATTTGGCTTACTGCATTTGGAGTTTACCTGCGACAAATGAGTTTATGTCACTGGAACCACTGGCAGGTTCAAAGTTTGGAACGATTAAAATGAAGGAAACTGGTGGTGGCAGAGCACTTCAAGTCTTGCAAGAAAAGCTGGATTCTTATGTGAAATCATAGATACCGGGTATATCGCGATGTGAACAAAGTTTGTGTTTGGAGTGCATGTATGGTGTATGTGTGTGCACATCATGCACCGGTTTATTACCACAATGACATGCACTGGAACATGCATTTTTTGGATTCACCTCGCCAGTTATATAATACATGTATATTCAAGTGTTGGATTTTTTTTAGTTATAAATACATTGCCAGGTGTTGATCAGAGGTTTAGATTTAAATAACTTTGATATCTTTTTATTTTAAGTTCCAGCTGAGCAATATAACAGGTGTATCAAAAAAAACTATCATTGATACTAAATGACACTATATTGACATGTGGAAATTGAACAGCTGTTATGTGTGTCCTATAAAGGCCTTTTGAATTTCGTTATTTTCAGACAGATAGGTTCTTTATGTCAATAATAGACATACATGTTAATGCGTGTCAAGTTTATACACCAATATGTTGTATGAAGACTTCAAGGTAGAATGTTTTTCATATTACAAATTGTGGTTTTCCATTTTAAATTTCAAATTCTGCATGGTGCAAATGTCCTGAAAAGCATGCAAAGTTACTTGAATTTATAGTATATACTATATAAGTAGTACATGTATGTAGATTTAGTACTGTACGGTACATCTGAACAAATTATGGAAAAAGAACTTGACTCGATAATAAGTGGAAATATATTCTTTTTTATTCAAATTATTGTTGAAATACATCACAGTATCACATAATGTACATGTTACAAAAAGTGTATGGGCATATTCAATTGGTGTCTCTATTGTAAAGTAAATGTTAATTAAATAAATGAACATATTAGTTCCATCATCCATTCATTATTGTGAAAATATTTGTAAAGTTTGAACCCATTAAAAATTTCATTTAATGGCTGTTATGTCATATGTGAAAGGCCCTTAAATCATCTTTTCACCCCTTAAAAATAAATTGCCAGATTTAATTGCCATTAAGGGTGTACACTTTAATGTGCTTTTAATAGCTTTTAAATAAATGCAATGATCCTTAATGTTAGTTTAACAGCATTTTCAAAGCTATTAAAATAATATTTTAATTGCTCTTAAAATTCCAAATTGTTTTATTACTGTTTAATGACTATGAAATAGCTAGGAAATTAACAACCATTATAATTTATTAATACCTCTCAATTCCCTAATTTTAATGTCAATTAAAGTGTACACCTTTAATGGGAAATTTTAAACCAAATTTAATGGGTTTTTTAATGGCAAGTTTTAAGAGCCATTTTAACGGTCAATGCATACAGTAGTGTAACTAACAGCCTTCTGGGTGTTTTACTCAGGTTTCGGAAAGACCCTATTGTTATCATGGCGGATGTAGAACAAATGTTCTACTGCTTCAAAGTAGTCCAGGAACACAGCAATTTTCTGAGATTCTTCTGGTACGCAGACAACTCTATTGCCAAGCCGTTGATCGAGTATCGAATGACTGCTCATGTCTTCGGGAATTCGCCGTCTCCAGCAGTTGCAACCTATGGTCTTAGAAAGGCAGCAGAGAATTCTGACGAGGACATTCGGAATTTTGTTACACAGAATTTTTATGTAGATGACGGACTAGCTTCCGCACCGAATGTTACTACCGCTGTATCACTCATTAAGAGAACTACAGGAAAACGGTGGAATAAGACTTCACAAAGTTGCATCAAATTCAAGAGAGGTACTTGAAACCTTTGATCGTGAGGACTTAGCAGGAGATATCAGAGATCTCGATCTTTCAACAGACTGCCCACCAGTCCATCGCAGTCTGGGATTACTTTGGAATCTGGCCCCAGATTCATTTATCTTTAGTGCAGGAGTAACTTAAAAGGCTTACACCAAACGAGGTCTTTTATCAACAATCAACGGTATCTATGACCCAATCGGATTTGCAGCGGGGTAGGTTGCTCTTCAGAGATCTCGTTAAGTTTACTTCTGAGTGGGATGAAACTCTGCCAGAGGAACGACGTCGGGAGTGGGAATCTTGGTACAGTTCCCTTGGACAGCTCCGCACTTGTTCTATCCCTCGACAGTATGTAATTGGTACATTATACGAGGATTTAGAAAAGGAAGTACACATCTTCTCCGACGCCTCAAAGGACGCTGTCGCAGCTGTAGCTTACCTTCGGACCAAAGACACTAATAATCAGATCGGTACAAGCTTTATCTTTGGAAAAGCGAAAGTCGCACCACAGCATGGACATGCGATTCCGCGCTTAGAGCTCTGCGCTGCTGTCTTGGCCACCGATCTTGGTCGCACCATAAATGACCAACTGGACATTCCCGCGGAAAACATGCACTTTTACTCTGACAGTATGGTCGTGTTGGGATATTTACATAATCGTGTACGAATATTTTACGTCTATGTCGGCAACCATGTGGACAGGATACTACGCTTTACAAAAGCTTCCCAGTGGAGTCACGTTTCTTCTGAAAAGAATCCTGCAGATGAAGGAACTAGATGTGTAAATGCATGCGATCTACAAGAAAGTATGTGGCTGCAGGTATCAAGTGTTCTAAGGGAGGATACAGATCTTGAGACTCCAGGTTATCCTCTTGTTCAACCAGGCAAGGACGTTGAGGTGAGACAAGAAGTTAAAGTCCTCAAAACTTCCTGTGCAGCACCACAGGGTATAGGAGCTGAGCGAGTCAAACGTTTCTCTACGTGGAACTCATTGGTAAGAGGCATTGCTAACCTCAAGTCCCTTGCAATTGCTAGTAAAAATCGATCAACTACACATACCCGAAGAGTCACCACAGATCTTCTCGAGAAATCCCGGATCTTGATACTCCAGGATGTTCAACAGTAAGTCTACTCTGAAGAACTACAATGTTTGAGGGAATCAAAAACTTTGCCTAGTAAGAGCAGCATCTCTGCTCTGACGCCAATCTTGGATCAAGATGGGATTCTTCGCGTTGGTGGTCGGCTCATCCGCTCAAACTTCCCGCTGGAGGATCGGAATCCTATCATAGTGCCTGGAAAGCATGTGGCTAGGCTCATTATCGAACATTTTCATTCAGTGGTGCGTCATCAGGGAAGGCATCTGACAGGTGCTGTGCGATCGGCCGGATATTGGGTGACCGGTGCCAAGCGCTTAATTTCTTCTATTCTCCATGCTTGTGTTACGTGCTGTCGACTTCGTCGAAAACCAAGCCACCAACAAATGGCCGATCTTCCTCCTGACAGATTAGAGCCATGCGCTCCATTCACTTATGTAGGGGTAAATGTATTTGGACCCTGGAACATCAAAACCAGACGTACTCGAGGAGGCGTATCCCAATACAAGCGCTGGGCAGTGCTTTTTACCTGTCTAGTATCTAGAGCTGCACATATAGAGGTGATTGAAGAAATGTCTTCTTCCTCTTTCATAAATGCTTTACGCCGATTCATCTCCATTCGAGGACCTGTGAGAGAGTTTCGCTCCGACAATGGAACCAACTTTGTTGGGTGCACTCAAGATATGGGATTCCAGACGATTAGTGTGGATGAACCTAAACTGGCCAATTTCCTATTTGAGAACAGTACGGTTTGGCGCTTCAATCCCCCACATGCCTCCCACATGGGTGGTGTGTGGGAGCGCATGATTGGCACCGCTCGAAGGATCTTGGATTCCATGCTACTGGATATGAAAGGTAGAACTCTGACTCACGAAATACTTACCACTCTGATGGCAGAAGTAACAGCCATCATGAATTCAAGACCCATTACTCCTGTGTCAACCGATCCTCAAGATCCCTCCATGCTGTCGCCGTCTGCATTGCTCACTCAAAAGACTTCAAATTCATCCGTTAGTTGTGAACATCTCAGCCAAAAGGACTTATATCGGCATGAATGGAAATGCGTGCAAGTTTTGGCAGAAGAGTTTTGGAAAAAGTGGCGGAGAGTACCTCGTAAACTTACAGTCGCGCAACAGCAACAGAGAAATCTCAAAGAAGGTGAAATTGTGCTAATGAGAGATCGTAGTGTTGCTCGCATGGAATGGCCTCTTGGAATTATAAATCGTGTGTTCAAGAGTGACGATGAACTTGTGCGAAAAGTGGAGATTTGCATTGTACGAGACAACAAAATCTCATATTTTGTCCGCCCGGTGACCGAAGTTGTATTTCTTACCAGTTCTGATTGACTTGGGTTTATTTTAGTTATGTAGGTGAAATTATTTCTGATGAAAAGAAACTTTAAACATTTCTCATGTTTTCTGAGTGTCACAAATCTGAACAATCTGTTTGTGTTTAAGTAGTGATATAGATCATATCAGGAGGGGAGTGTTATGTTACCATAATTACATTGTATCACAGGGTTAAAGAGTAACTGTATGGCAAATAGAAAATGAAATGATCAGACTCGCTGTGTCGGCATTAATATATTGTCGAAGACCGCATCGAAATCGGCCGACCGGTTACAAAGTTACGACAGGTTGAAGTTTGGTTTTTTACCTGTTTTGCCACACGCTAATTAAGCGCACCGCGAACCGCTAAAAGTTGTGCACACGTATTGGTGACGTCACAACGGGAACACAAGAAATTGGGTGCTATGTCTCTCTATATAATAGTAATATGTACGTCTGGTTGATTAATGATTCAAAATGTATTATACAATGAAATTAAGGGACGTACCATAATATGGGGGTCGGGAGAATAATCTGAAATCGTCATTAAAATAACTTTATTTTGATTCTTTCATAAATATAGTGTTTATTGATTGTTCAAATTCATTTTAATGGACCCATATATATATATGCGCTATCATATTGTAATACTCTGTGTCATTTATAATGTCAGTTGAACGTATCATTTATCCAATGATTCAAAAGTGACTCTTATAATAATACCTTTGAATATTGTAAATCTCGTGTTAGTGTCCTTTATATTACGTAATCAGATTAGCGGGATAATCTACCTGGTCAGTTCGATAACTTCACACGTAACTTGTTACTCAAATAGCAAGTAGTTAACATTGGAGAGGGGTGGGGGGGGGGGGCTATCAAAGTTAACTAACTGGTAACAGTTGAGTATGTTGCGGTTATTGTCCCCTCTTTATAACTTCAAAATGTGTACTCTAAATCTGTAGTTACATGTAGATCTCGACTGGAACATAGACTATCGAGTGCACGTGTATCTTTTGAAATCTCCGTAACCCACCGTCAACTCACACAGTATATGACACCTTTTTAATTTCGAGTTTGACTCTTCTATTCAAAGAGAAAAGTTCTGTTGAAAACTTGCTTGATATGTCTCGGGGACGTATATGCACACATGCGTCCCTGGTATGTCTGTATTACAGTTTTTTCATATTTTATTTTTAACATAAATGAATAAAATGCGGATTAAAACCACAGGCACTTGTTGTGGCCAGGAGAATAGCCATCTAAATATATAGATAACATAGCGAAATATGATAATTAAAATAAAATATAAAAACTGAATTTTCAAATTTTCTTTTTATGTTATTAATCATCTAAAAACCATATTGAAAATAATTGCCAAATTTCAGCTTGATACGTCAAGCGGTTTAATTTAACAAAAAATCGACTATCAGACACTCTTTTTTTGTGAAATTTAACCGCTTGATGTATCAAGCTGAAATTTGGCAATTACTTTCATTATGGTTTAGATGATGAGAAAATTGTTAAAGTCAGTTTTTATATTTTATTTTAATTATTCATATTTTGCAGATTATCTATATATTTAGATGACTATTCTCCTGGCCACAAGTGCCTGTGATTAAAACCAATTAAGTAATCTTCTCATCTTATTTTCAAAAGATGTTCCATGTTCATTTCTTGTCAGTAAAACACAGGGGTTTTCAAAGATCTAATCTTATTTTTTTCTCAAACAGAATTCGAAATACATTGTCTTGATTTCTATTTCGATGTATGTGCCTGAAGACAGGTAACATCAGGATTTCGCTCATATTCTATTTATTTTACAATATTCACGATTTGAATTTTTTTTTTTTACTGCATAGACATAAATAAATTATCAATGGATAGAAAGCTGTTAACTTTTATACACACCTTTAATTTCTCAAACATATGTAAGGATAAAAGAAGTCGAAATGTGATACCCGTCAAAACAGTTTATACAGGTCGAAAGCATTGATAAAAGTTATATATTTTTATTTTCCAATATACGTACATCGTATTGTACGTATAAAAAGGCTGGTCTTGTCGTTCTATATGACGTTACTAACTGTTCTTCTTTGAAGTCCAATAAAATATATGGTTTTCGAAGTTCCGAGTCTATACACGGAATTAGAATATATCCAAGTCCGTGGTTTAAAGCAACACAACTATCCTTTACCTTATCTGTTTGTTTGAGGTTGTTTCTAGGTAGTTTTGTATTTATACAGCCGACCGACATGCATTGAAATTTTCAGTGTGCATTTTAAAAGGTGTTACGATCAGTTCCTGCTGATATGTGCATGCAATCTACGTGACCATCAGTGAATACACACCCCGTTTTAGCGGTGTTATATGAAATAAAATATGAGAAAATTAATACCTAATCATATCAAGTGCATGTTTTGAAGTCTTTTTCGCAAAATAATAACCTGTTAATCATGTTAGCGAGTCCGGCGGTTATTGATTTATGGTCGAGTGATCATTACCACTCGTGCCGCACACCTGTGGAACTCCCGACCCCCTCACCACTAATTACGGCCCCCTGGGGCATACAACACCTTGGAATTATCAGTAGGGTCATTAATGAACTCCATACAACCTTGATATATAATAAGTGTCATATTCTTTAATAGAAGACTATACAAATAACAAGTCGTGATACGATTCATATCATTTTAATATAATGACTACACAAGTCTATCAGTGCGGTCACCGTTGTGACGTCACTTCCGGTCGTACGGCAAAATCGGGGATTTTCTGATTTGCGTTCAGGTGTTAAATTACAAAAATGGTCAAAACTTCGTAATTTTTACAAAAAAAAAATTCGTGAGAATTATCTCACTTACTATTTACCAATCTTTCCCTACACAAAAGATAGTTTTGTACTCCAGTTACTCTTTAATTTGTTTACAATATGATCCGGACATTACGGTCCGAGTTTTAGTATGACCCGGACATTGCGGTCCAAGCTTTAGTATGATCCGGACAATGTGATCCGGACGTTAGTCCTACCCTTTGGCAATCTTAGAGGAAGTTTGCAATGGCGTGCTCTACGATGGCCGACAGCGGTCGGCAAAAACAAACTGCTACAAACTACGTTTTGTACCTAAATACTCTATGTAATTGTGTACAAAACGCATTTTGTAAAAACGTATTTCGTCATGACAAATAATTGTGTACAAATAATTATGTACGAAATACATTTTCTAAAAATGCATTTGGTTATGCCAAATAATTATGTACATATAATTATGTACGAAACGCATTTTCTAAAAATGCATTTCGTCATGACAAATAATTATGTACAAATAATTATGTACGAAACAGGCCAGGTTTGTACCCCAACCCTCAATTATAATGGAACCCTCCCATTTTCAGGTGTGCAATTAATCATCTTGATAAGGAATTCAAGATTGCTCGACTCGGACTGTACCATTGTATTTACACTAAATCGCAGCGTGCGTTGTGTCTATATTTTGTTTTACTTGCTGTTGACGATTGAGCGGTGATCTACGAAATGTAAGTGTTATTATTTGTTTTTATTTTATCTGTCATTATCAGCTGTTCTAGTCAATGTATACATACAAATGCAAACCATTGGCCAACAAAGTCCTGTGTTTGGCTTCCAATAGATAATTTTGCATCGGCTCACAATGTAAATTACTATGATATCACAAAGACATGGTTCTATCTAAACAATGTGGATATAAAGACATTTTCAAACTTTCATTTCTATTATTTTAATTATCAGGACTACCATAAGAATAAGAAATTCAGTCAATGAAGATGACATACTACGTTTCCCGGTAACACATGAACAGTTATCACTAGATGACCTGCGTAAGTATAGCACTTTGTTGTATATCACGGACACTCATGATTGATTTTGAACAACGGAATGTTTTAGCGCCATTTCATATAACAGATCGTTTGAACCTCATCATGAGCCAATGCCAAGTTATCTCCATAACAACAATACATTCATATGTATTATAATGTATCGGAGTGTAGTTATTGAACAATTTTAAATGTATTCACTGTGGGTCACACACATACATATCCCTTGGCATGTACCCAATTTCCCCTTGGGACTCCCCCCCCCCCCCCCCAATGCTAATGAGCGCCCAGTGAAGGTGATAAGAATGGGTATATGGTTTATGCATAGGATGGATAAATTATCAGATTGACAGATGACCTTTGTTTGATTATTTTAGGTGACAAAATGTCTCTATATGAAATACAATGTACTGGTTTTAATCTAATTACTGAAAGTACTAAATGGTGAATATTAGTGCAAAGAATATAGTTGTTAAATGTATAGGACCCTATGGAATTCTTCAATTTGTTTCTGACTCTGCTTCATAATGGCATAACAAACTGTTTACCTGAGTTAATAAATACAAAATTTTACCTATGCCTCGATAACCTTGACTGTTTTGACCTGATGATCTTCACCTTTGACATTCACTCTGATTAGTTGGAGAATGAAATATAGGCAAATTGGGTTCAATGGAAACCTTTAAACCGAGTTGCAAAAATAGCGATAACAAACTTTGTATTTCAAAATTCAAGATGGCCGACCGGCAGCTATTGCAGATATGATCGATCCAAAAATTCGCTATGCACACATATTGCCCAAGGGAAATGTTCATGTGACGTTTAAGAAAGGTACCGCTTGTACGTCTGGGTATATTGTGTGAAAAGAAAAAAAAACTGCCAGACCAGCGGACTGACATCCTGTAGGGCACCCACATCCCCCGATGCGGGACCCAAAATAATGCATGATTCATGAAGCTGTATTTAATTGAAATGTTTAACTCTGAAGGATTAAGCTAGCAATGGTTGGAGCTTTGGAATACTTTCTGAATTTTAATCTCGAATCATCAAGCCAACAATGCTTCAGCTTGGATCCTAGAGTTATCGGTGACAAAATTTATTTGACTTGTGTTCCGTCCTCTGATAGGTAACAGGTTCACCCCAAATAAATTAGGTCGTGATAGCTACAGTGGCTGTACACAGGCACTGCTGGAAAACACACGCTTCACACTCAGATTAAAATTCCAGTTGTTTGTGTATATAAGGTTGTTGAAGCGACGTCCACAAACGTAAGCCTCACCTCTTTCGTAACTTTCTTCCATTCTAAATGAGAAAATTAATGAAGCTATTTTTATGACGGACATGTCTGGATGATCTGGATGACAGGTCTACGATCTCAGAAGGCTACTAACCTATCCACCAAAAATTAACTGGTTTCGTTAAATTTACAGAACTATTTAGAATGCAATTGATAAAGAGCTAAACATGACATGAACGATTTGAACATGCAGTAAGTGTAATAACATGATGATACATATTTGCGTTGCATTTTTATATATACTTAGTCTACTACATTTTCTAGTAATATGAATACAAACGATTGCAACTTATCTATATATATTTTTTTTTGTTAAAAATAGTATGATTAAATTACAGTTCTGCTTCAAAGAGGAACCATGTTGTGAACTTGACAGAAAATCAGGATCAAATTGGCTGCGACTTATCACTTTGTTACTAAAAGTATTTATTTCTAACTTTAAACCCGACGTGAACTACTCGATTTGCTAACGGTTTAAGTCCATCGTTGCATTAATAATAATAAATTTTCTCTATATCAGGTAAATGCATTGATTGGTATGGTTAATGTAATCAAAAAGTATAATTTGCTGTTTTGATATTGCAGGAAGTGCTTTCCCGTTGGTTAATTCCTTACGGTATAAGGATAGTACCGAAGATGAACAACATCACATAATTTGCAAAGACGGACTCTTTCAGTCTCCCGAGGGTGGCTGGAATAAAGAAGGAAGAGAATATTTTGCTATTTGTGGTCTTAGTGGTGAGTATTAAGCTATATTGAAATCATAACAGTATAATTTTGTCCAACATAAAACTTAAAATGATTACATGTTGCACATGTATATTATTTATAATAAATTTTAATGATTAAATTTCAGCTAGGGCTGTTGACAGACAATCCCAATTTGAAACATTTCGAAGACAAATCAGCAGTAGATCCAGGCAACAATTATCTCCGAGACCTAGTTTGAATAGTGGGAACGTTCGACGACATGCAGGGCGAAGTGAATCTCCCACAACAATGGTATAACTATATTTGATATGTATATTTTATCGAATGGGGTCGGTTATGCGAGGTTGTGCAAAGCGCAGCCCTGGTACTTTTTGTGTTACTCATACAATTAAAAAAATAAAAAAATTCTTACACCATAGAAAGCGTATTTTAAAAATATATGATATGAATTCATCAAGTTTGCTCCGATAAGACTTGATCAAAAGCCTACACAGATATGAAAACTGTTATGAAAATGAAAACGAGAGAGCGTACTAATGATGAGCTGTATAATCTCTGTAACTGGTGATGTACAAATGGCAGTCCTTATATAGAGACACACATATTAATCACGAACATGGCACATAATTTTTTGCTTTCAATATGAACTGATTAAAATGCAATTGTTTTAAATGTTAAATATCGAGATATTATACTTTAAATAACATAATGTCTTTTTCAGTTGACTATTGGTCATGGACGTTTCCGCAATGGTCGATTTTCTAAAATAAGTGAATCGAATATGTCTCTTGGTGGAGGAATTGTCGTGGTTGGTCCTTTTTCAAAAACTGAAACTGCACCCTCATCAATAAAAGACCACGCGTTCACAAAATTCAAGGAACAGCAGCAGGTCTTTCGCAGGAGGTATAGGACGGCAGATGAGTTTGTTTTGGTTTACAAGGATGGAACTGAAGTGAAAAGTTTACCTGACGGATCCGCCGACTTTTCCATCAAAGGGTACCGAGATTATCTTGATCCCAAAGGACGATACGATCGATTGAGATTATTCCTATGCCATAAAGGTATGTATATGGTAGGATATTAATAGCTTCCATCTGAACATTTTCCTAAATGGAATCACCATTTAGTTGTTATTCGGTGTGCAATTTCAAAACTAATTTGTATAATGTTGAAATGAGGATATGTTTTATATACTAGTTTTTCTGATATACACAATCTACAAATGTTATTATCTACTAACGAACCGCAACTTTTGCGTGATATAGGCCTCTTCATTAAAAAGTCTTTTGAACTGAGGAAGGTAGGCTTGCAAAGTGCTTAAGTTTGTTCGATATTTCATATACATTTTGTATTTTATATACATGTATGTTTGGTTATATTATTTGCAGCTCGATCCACACTTTGTTATTTGGATGTAAAATGCAATAAAAAATGAATTGAATTGAATATAATTATTATTATGAATGTCTCGATGAAACGCTTTTTGATAGAATTGTCACAAGTTCCTTTGATATATTCGCAACTGATGCAGTTAGAATTGTGAAATTAATCATCCATGAAAATTTTGTCTAATCTAGAGAAAGTTAACATTCACCTTTTGCAAACAAAAACGATATTGATGCTATTGATGTCATGGTTGAACTACCATTTCATTGTGATCACGTAGATATAACTGTTAACTATTACTGTAATGGAATATAATTAGGCGATGTAAATAATAAAACAGAAGCTCGAAATCAATACCCGAACCAAAGTATGATAAGATAACAAAAACATACGATAACAAAATTTTTAGTTTTTTTTTAACCTTTTAGGTAACTTTGACCAGCCAATAGACATCATAACAGATGAATCATCCGATGACGACGACCTACCACCTTTAAGAATGTCCACGCCTAGATCGATACCCAGAGAATCCACACCATCAGGCAGTATGCCATCACCAATACCAACAGTGTCAGATTTTGATGACACAATCCATGTGCCACTCAGTCCTATATTTGTCATTGACTGTGTGTTTCATCTGACAAACCGAGTGATCAGTCAGTCATTTCCGCACAATTCCGCATCTCAGGTATTTATTGCCCTTTTCCTTGAGTACTGTAATCGCTAGATCCTTCTGAATTTACATTTAATTCCGCTAATGTTCCCATTGGTTGATAAATTGATGAATTTATGATAATAAATGTGCGTGTATGCATTTATGCATTTCAAGCGTATGTAACGTTTGCCCAATTGTATTATTGGATGAATTGGATACAAAATCCAGAGAGTCGTGTATTAATGGTCTTGCATGAATTAGCTTCGAGTGATGGTACCGCATGTATATACAAAACGTACATAAAAGTATACAATTACAAATTCATCAACGTTTGACTGACACAAAAAGTGGCCTCATATTATAACATTTTCTGTTACATCGGCCTGCTTGTGAAATGAAATGTAATCAAGCCATATAACAACAATATATATATAAATATATTTTCTATATAACATATATATGTTATAGCTCAGAAACAAATCATCCTAATTTGAATCGACCGATATCGGTCGAGTTGTCGTGTAAACATAAAGATGGAAAAGTCGACTGCTTCAAACCGGAAAGTTTTATATTATTGATCATTGTTACTTGTGTGTTTTAATTATTACCATGAAGATAACATTGTTCTAAACCGGGCATATGAGGACAATAGCAAAGGTTTCATTCCACAGCCATTTTAAATTGATGACGCATATGTGTATACACGGAAAAGACATCACACGTGTTTCTATGGGAGGGTGAAGAGGTCAATCTGACAACTCTGTTGGACTTCCCGTTATCAGTAAAACTCGACTCGAGGACTACGCTAAATATGATACTATTACTTTCTTACTAGACGATACACAAGGCCTGCTTAGTTAATTTTAAGCGTGTTCATTTGTGTATCTCGGGTAAATGAGGGAATTAAAGGGTACGATCAGGAAACACTTGGCACTTCGGCCACAGCAGTCAATGGTGAATTTGAGGATGTAAATGAACCTTTTTTATAATAACATCTCCCAAACACACACGCTCTCGATCAGCACAGATGGGAGGCCCTCATTATATATGATATATATGTTATTTAACATTGTGGCACTATTCACAATTCACAACGTTTATTAAGCAATTAGGACATATGATGATAGTGATAAATTGTGAAATTTTAGTATCTCGTCATAATCTCATTACGACCCATATCATGTGCCCAAATGTAAACATAATGCGAAATGCTCGAAGAAGTTTTGTACTTTCATTGTAAATCCTTTTTCAGGTACTGTTTGTTTTCATGGATCAACAGCTGATGACAGCCTACACATTAACCACCGGAGATAGGGTCATCACGAATGACCTCAGACTGAGTGAGCTCGTGGGTGAGGATAGAAATATCCTGAACGTCAAAGTAATTCTAAGGTATTATAAACAAAAATACAATCATTGCATTGTTGGTGATGCTGCAATGTCAAACTATAACACGAATCAGCTTTGATGAATATGAGACTTGAAAACCTGACAATGAATTCTAACGACATGTTGACGATTTATGAACGTAAGTAAATGAATAAAAACCAGCAGTTCATAATTCAATTTTCATTCTAGTTTTAGTCATTCCATTACCATGCTGCTTTTCCTAGTGATTTGTGTTGTTGCCTACTTCATATTAGCATATGCAATGTTATCCTCCTTTGATAGTGACCCCGAGACAACACATGACGACGCGGTACCGGGTGACTACGAAGCCAACACAGCCATAAAAAAGATAGTTGACAACGCTTTGACGAAAATGTAAGTATAATTGTAAAAAGACAATTTCTGTTATTAATGTGTTCGAATAGGCAAGTAGATATGAAGGCAATATTGATCATGGACATTTCCCGTCATTAATATTAAAATAAAAGCCGAGATTACACAAGAGGATTTACGTTTATCATGCGGTAAGCCTTTCATATAAGGTAATTTAACATGACATATATTACTCTTTTACAGTGGGAAGTTCGAATGCATTCTACATGTTAATAAACAAAATAGTACATCCGTATTATTCAATAGTAATGTACAGGTGCCGACGTATATTGCAAATCCTTATAATACAATTCATTTATGTGCATTTGCAGTGGTTCAACAGAGGAGCCAACAGCATTGCTAAAGGCATACCGAGATGCATTCCTGAGGGGAAGAACCCTGGATGTCGGAAATAATGTGACGATTTCGGGACAAACAACGGAGATATTTGTCGGCCGTTCGTCAATCTGGGACGACAGCCTATCGGAATTAACAAGCGCAATAAACTTACGGTTCCCGTTAAAAGTACAATTTTATGGGGAAATGGCCGAGGACTATGGAGGTCCTCGGCGTGAGTTTTTCCGTCTTTGTATTGGAACAATTCGTTCATCAATGGTTGAAACAGACAATGATGTGTTCCGATTGGTAAAGAAACCGAGTTACATAGCCGATCACTCATACTTTGTGGCCGGATTAATCATAGGTAAGTAGACACAAAGCATACATGTAGTACAGACAGACTATCAGGCGTCTTTGTAATTGGGTAGCTAAGATATAATTTTATTCAGACATTATACCTCAAAACGTAGTATACATTAAATATCGTTAATTTATTTTGAATTATTTATTTTGTATATATATTTCAAGATTGTACTATATGACACATCCACATTTATTTTTCGGACTTAAGATAATAAAGCTATGAACATTTGCCATCTTATTTAAGGATTGTTTTTCATTTTCTGTAGTTTAATTGAAGTGTATTTACATTGGGGTAAGTACATATTGCTTAAGCATCTTAGTGCACGATGTAATATATGTACTTACCCCAATGTAAATACTCTTCGACCAAGCTACAGAAAATGAAAAAACAATCCTTATATTTACACTTTTTAACCACAGCATTCAATATGTTCTTAAAAAATAAAACACCTTATACGCATCGTGGAATAGCGGGCTCGTCAATTCAACAGCTGAATTATACCGGAAGTATTAGGGGGCGCTCTTGACCGTGTCAATGACAACGGTGGTAAACGAAATAGTTCCGATAAGAAAATATTTCTGTTGATATTTTAAAACATTTTTGCCATTATGTATGTCGTAATCTTATGTTTCGGACAACACGCAATTACAAATCTGATTTAAAGGCCCAATATACGTAACTTTCGGTCATTTTTCATGATCGCGAACAATTCTAGAAAAAAATCCAGTTAATGATACTGCTGAAATAAGACTAAAACGAAGTAAAGCTTAGTGGTTTGTATTACGAAACACTTGGCAGAAAATCCCCAAAATTACAAAATAATTTAGTTGGGTCCACTTCACGAGTCCAGTTCGGCTTCGTCTGGTTTGTTTACAAATACTTAGTTTCAACTGCTGCTGTACCAATACTCGCGTAAGAAGTCGTCTTATATATTGCTGATTTAAGTTAATCTTACCTACATCAATACATATAATCAATACTTCTTACGCGAGTATTGGTACAGCGGCAGTTGAAACTAAGTATTTGTAAACAAACCAGACGAAGCCGACTGGACTCGGAAGTTCAGGACACGTTCGGGTGAAGACGACAGCAGGTCAACACACCTGTTTGACACAGGGACATGATAATTCGGTACAACTAGTTTTGGACCTAAAACAAGATGTTTAGCGTAATTTTACACTTTTGGGGGTTCAGATCAATTTTCGATAAAAATTCCCCCATCAATGGTAAAAATAAACTATAACTAAGTGTAAAATTACGCTAAACACCTTGGTTGAGGTCCAAAACAAGCTGCATCAAATTCTCAGGTCACTGTGCTGTTTGATAGTGACACAACCGGTTTGGTCGCTACAGTGCGGCCTCGGGATATGTAGATTTGTCACGTGGCTTTTTCGGCAGAGCATTCGGAATGTTGTTTAACATCGGTTTGTATTTTAAGTGGACCCAACTAAATTATTTTGTAATGTTGGGGATTTTCTGCTAAGTGTTTCGTAATACATACCACTAAGCTTTACTTCGTTTTAGTCTTATTTCAGCAGTATCACTAACTGTATTTTTTTTTCTAGAATTGTTCGCGATCATGAAAAATGACCGAAAGTTACGTATATTGGGCCTTTAATTTTCGCTAAGATTTTCGCTGAAGTTACGTATATTGGGACTTTAAAAGTTATATAAACTACATATTCTAAGATAAAACAGCATCGCGCCGCTACAATTTGCAGAGGTGGTGACGCGACAAACCGTCGAAACAAGATGGCGTCAACGTCATCCAGACGTTAAAATTTATATTTGCGTCGATACCATCAATATCGTCTTTATTTAGTAAGTTAAGGGTAATCATAATAGCATATTTATAGAAAAATGGGGATATTTTGCAAGCTTATTTATCACTGGTTCGGGCAAATTTCACAGAAATTACTTGACCAGTTGTTGGTATGTATCATGGCTTACCATGGATCTTGTTTTTGGCAAAACATGTGAAAAATTGTATGTTCCAGGGCGGAACAATTAGCTCATGTAAATTATACATGTTGCACAAAACAACAATGTCGTTGCACTCTCAAGTATCCATAGCACACCACAGGGACATTTTTTTGACTGGATATGGCAATATCGAAGCGTACACATTGATTTTGTTTTGACCTTGAATTGCAAATGGCGTCGAGAAAAGGTTTTACTCAAATATGCATACAATGAGATATTTTTATTATTAACCAGGTTCCTATTGGATACTATTTAGACCTCTGAACAAAGAGAGAAGATTGTTTTCAAGGCAAATCTAAAAAAATTGGAGTTTGAGCCTTTTTCATAAAATCTGCATTTTTTTGCCTTAAACTCAGCGGTTAAGCCATTTTTCCCTAAAAACAGTCATATTGTTATGATCAGAAGTCTTAATAGTCTCTATTAAAGACATTTTTGATGGTTGAAATGCCTCTCTTTATGCTATTTTTGCGTAAGGTTATTCAAAGCCGCCATTTGCATTTCAAGGTCAAAACAGAATCGATGTAGCCATATCAAGTAAAAACAAGAGTAAAATGACACTGTTGTATTTCAGGTTTCATAAATTGTGTAGCTTAAAATTATTCCATGCTGAATCTTGCAACAAAGTCACGTTCGTCAAGAATTTCGTATCATGTAAAGCTTATGATCGAATATATTAAGAAAGATCATGCGATGACAAACATTTTGGTATATTACATGACTATATTTGTGCTGTACTTTGTTGTTTTCTGTTGTTTTAAAAATCAACACAATTTGTCTATTTAGATGACCCTTAAGTAATATTTCCATCATTTCCATACTTTTCACTTTCAATTTCATTAAGAACGGACAGACATTACCAATTTGATACATTGTATTTCATGATTTAATATCCGAAGCGACGTCATCTCTCAGATAAGTAGTTCTATGTTCTATTCTGGTGCAAGCATAAACACTACGCGTAATTATCTAAAAAAATAATATTAGGCTTTGTGAGCTTTATCTAGTGACGCAACGCAAGTGTAATGTTATTTAATGATCGATTCTTTTCTTGTTTGTTATGAAGAGCTTATATATTTAAATTCAACCCTTAGATGTTATTCCATGCAAGATTGAACAACTTAGGAGTTATTTTCCCTGAATTGTTTTCATCTCGCTAATAATAACCCATCCCCTCCATACACACACACACAAGGTTGTTTAGAAAACATACAGCGTGCTGGTCCACTACCGTTACATGTGTCGTCGGTATGTGTGACTCTCCCCGCCGGTGTTTAGGGATCCTGTAGAGAGAGACGGCACTATAGCATGTGGGGTCAATTGAGGTCGCAATTGAAAAGGCACACTGTAAAACATGGCCTTGTTACATAGGACTTTGATTTTGACAGTACTGTTACAATGTACATGTAATATTTTTACATAATTTTCGGATGTTAAAGTAGATTTAAAGAAGAGAAAAGCAGAACAAGACCAGTCTTTCATATGACTGATATAGATCATGGTGGGCACCAAGATCCCTCGCGGCTCTCGGATCTCTTGTTTCTTGTCTCTTTTTTGTTATCTTGTACAGAAGAAAGTTCTTTTAATTTACAGTCATATCAACTGACAAACAAATTGTATTTCAAACCGTCGGAGCGGATTGGCGATTCTGCGTCAAAGTTTTCCTGTCAAGTTTGTCTGCACTATCAATGTGTGTTACAGGACCATTTGTCTAGTGTTTTCTGTACAGCTAGTCAACGTAGACACACTTTCATTCACAAGTATCATGCAAGGCATAAAACCCAATCCCTTTCCTGTATAATTTCTGTTGGACCCATTTTTTCTGCACTGTAACTGTAATATGGCTTGGCATAAGACATATACAAAGCTGTGTTTGCCTAGAAATACCTTTCCATACATAGTATTACGTTACTATGTACTATGAAAGCAAATTATCGAAATGCAATCATATGATGGTTTGTATCACCGGTTAGTGTTGAGTTAGCTGCTGATACCGACTTCATCACATGTAGTTCCAGCTTAACAAAATATTTATATATTTTCCATAATTAGTCGATAACATATACTTATTTTACAAACAAATAGGAACAAAAGGTATCTCCAAAATATGATCAGTTCATTGCGACCTGGCCATACCTTGTTTTATAGTACGTGGATTGAAAAGGGTTTCGCAACAGAGTGCAAATCTTTCCCTGACTAAATTCCAATAACAGCGACAATATCATTGTTTAGTTTATTTGTGTACAGTTTGTACAACTTTATACACGTTAAAACTGTCAAAGCATTAGTCCAAATCGATGCGTACGTGCAAAAATTTCTTGAAAGTTTGTAAAGACAAAATGGGACCTTTCAAAATCTTTTTGAACAAACGTCACACTGTCAAAGGTCTAGGTCATTGAGGTCAAATAGCTTTTTGATAACTCATTGAACAAACTATGTATTTACCTTGTTTCAAATATATGTAATAAGCTCATGAACTATCTAATTGATATCAATGGTATTGGGTTATGTATTATAAACGAAGACATGCTATGATATTCTTCGTTTAAATACAATTTCGTTATTTAATTTGCAAAGGTCTCAGCGCAATTGAGGGAGGTCCTTGTGCCGACTTCCTCGATAGCTTGATGCACAATTGGCAGTATGACGAGGAATGCTACCAGATGTTCCAACGGGGACTGGAACGGACAGGCATATGGCAGGTTAGTTATTTTAGACTTAATTTAATACTGTTAAAAAATGTGCAAATGAAACAGTAATGACGGATATTTGACCTTTGGGACCTATATGTTGACCATGATATAACTGTTAAAAGATGTGCAAATGAAACTTGTACTTTACTACTCAGTATTAGTGGATAATTTGATAACCTTTGGTGACCAATAATATATGTATTTTTATGGTTAAATTGTCAAATATATTGTTCGCTGAAAAAAAATCCATACATTAATCTTTTTGTCGACCTCTGCGTTTTTTTAACAGAATTTGTATAAAAATCAGTACTTGATGAAGTCTTTCATTTAAAAGAATATATGCACAATGTCTCAGTTTAGGTTTAGAAATACAATTATCCGAATAAGGTGAGCGATTACGTATATAGCTAGATACGTATTGTTATTAATTCGTGGTATCACTGTTGGCTCTTCAGATGCTGGAGAGCAAACCCACGCTTAGATACCTGTTCCGGAGCAGGAGTGGAAAGCTCACAGTAAGCAGACTGCTACACCTGTTACGGCCATCATTGTCCGAAATAGGATCCAACCGGCGTCAAAGAGAGGAAAAAACGTATTCACTTTTTGTGAAATACGTTCGAGAATTGGCAGGTAAGTCGAAGTTTGTAACCAACGGCACTTTTTCTTCCGTATCGTTGTAATTCAGGCCCGAGGGAGGCAATATGAGCTGATGCTTAGGCGCGGTTGTCTTAAGAGAGACAACATTTTAAAGCAAAGTGAAGTAAGGATATTAACCCTCATGGATATAGAGGGGATTTTTTCTAATTTTCACTATTTTTCAGATGTTTTAAATATCACTGTAAGTAAATACATAAATAAAATTCTTTTCACTTCAGCGGGAAAGCATGAGCCATTGGCACCTGCATCGGTACTGCAATTTGTGACGGGGTCACCGGAAGAACCAATCCTGGGGTTCGACCCAGAACCATCATTGGTATTTGCTGAAACAGGAATCTTCCCAACAGCATCGACGTGTATCAACCGACTCGTCCTACCCACATCTGACCTATCACAAGAAGAAACATTTAATCACTACACAATGGCATTCAGCAGTGACTTTTTTGGACTGGGTTAATTAATCCCAACAAACGTTTTTGTATATTGTAAAACTAATCATTAGTATTGAAGTAAAGCAAAACTGTTATTGTTGCATTCAGTTACTTAACAAAAAATATAAAAATAACATTTCAAATTATAAGCATTATGATGGAGGCCCAATAAATGGGACAAATAACAATATGGCATTGTCTACAATTGATTTTACTTTTTAATGAACTGGGCCTCCGCCTTATCACTTGGGTTGATCTATACTATTATATCACCTACACTCGGCACATGATCAATGTGTGGTTTACGGTTGATTCATTCAGTGTGAGCAGGTCACACAAATTTTAAATATAAATGTGTCTACATGCATATGTTTCCTGCATAATACATTGAATACTGTGATGGCGTGTGTGGTGGGTGGTTGGGGGGGGGGTGGACCTCCCAATATCTAATAATCGATTTATTGGTAAGAACATTGGAGTAGAGACGAAACAGTACACAATAACATATCTGTACATATAGCGAACTATATATAAATTTTAGAAGAGGATTTATATAATCGTGTGTTTGACAGAACTATAAAATATGACATAGATCGTTTCAGTGATGACCGTCAAATTGCGGCCTTCAACATTTCGGTATTTGATTTAAGCTCACCTTTTTGTAGATCGGATGTGATTAACAAAGCACTCCATGAAAACTAAAAAAAAAGATATATTTTTCTTTATCATCTCTAGGAATGTCTCTAGTATTATCTGACGGAAGTTACAGTTCCGATTATGCACATAAGACGATATATAAAAATTAATATGCAAACACAATTAATGTCTGAGTCAATTCATGTTAACATTCACATTCATGTATACACTTCGAACTCCTCTCATTCGATATCATATATGAACGAAAAGGATGCGCGACTGACATGACTGAAGATCAGAACATCATGTTTGTTCCTCAGTAACAGAAATAATTCATATAAATACAAACTTACCTCGTCACAATTTGCGTACAATACCATCTGCAGGCAAGTCATGATGTGCTTTTGGTAGGTTCGTTACAACATGTATCGACATACACTTGTCCCAGTTGAAGACTGAAAGTGAGGCCTAATAGAGGGGTCCAAATTCTGAAAAGTGTGAATCGAACAAATACATTATTTTGGAAGGTTACTAAGTCAGTGAGGTGCACGATAAGAAATTGTAACGAATAGATTGAACAATGTGTTTAATCAACAGGTATCAAGCTACTAGATCAAATGTTAACAAGGGTGAAATTTCGAATCAAACACATAATAAGTAAATGCTCTTCATTACGTAGGTCATCACGAAAGTATCTTAGTCACGATTCAAATGGCATATCATAAATGGTAAATATATGGTCATAGTTTTAGCTGTATCTTAAATAGTAGAATTTATTATTTTCTCGCCATTCTAGTCGTGCCATTGATAGTAGAACATGTTGGTGTTTTTAAACATTTGTTATTTTTGCGTATATATATATATAGATGAACACGAAATGATGTCGACAGTGTGGATAAAGAAATATTAAAATTGTTGTGAAATCTCTGTACCCAGTCAACACAGAAAAAAACTGGAAACACGATAAATTGTAAAACGTTACCGCTTTCATTTCTTCTTAAAATGTTTTAAATAACGTACATAGATACGAACTATGACGTCATGTACAATAAAGTTCAATAGTGATGCCATCATTAAGTATACACGTATATTATTATTATTATTATTAAAATGCCGTGGTAAAATTTATTTTCATATTATCATTTCATCTTTTTCATCTTGTAAGGTCAAAGTCAGTAATATCGACAGCACGGACAGAAAATATGTCGGAATTTCGAAGCAAATATGCTTCTTTATCAAGACACTAAAAGCTCAATTAACAATTTACATTTTCTATAGAACTTTAACATTGACTGACAGGTTGTTTGGCGTCTCTTGCACACTGTCGGCAATATTATATATGTTTAAGTGACTGTATTTCGCGTGAAAATGAACTTCAGTTTAACAAAATGCATGTAGAAATATTACTTAATCTATTAATAAAGCTGCACATTTCTTTGGAACACCTGTTTGTGACTTATTGAACAGCATACTCCTACATTTGTTTTATCATTACTGCACCTGGCTCAAATTACAATGGTGAGCTTAAGCCGTGATACTTCCTCTGTCGTCTAGTATGTTGCTATAAACACTATCGAAGTTTGACAAATTATATGTCATCGATTGTTATTGGAGACAATATAACTCAAGACTGAAATATTATTTCGTATTGATGCTGGTTAGTAGATCCCTATTAGGTAGATGATGGATTCCAGTTCTAATTTTAATCAATTTAATTGTAATCTGTGTGTTACTATCAGCTAGAGGTACCAAGTGGGGTACCTAAATGTCTCTCACCGTAGTAGCACTAGCAGCCGGGCTACAGTAATAGAACCCCTGGGCAGCAAAATTGCAGTGTGTTTATCAGGCACATTCCGAAACCTACGAATATTAATGAGGTAGAGGTTAGCAAAGCCCCGGGAGTGAAATGTTATCTCTTGCACCTATTAAATCTGTCAGCTTCCCCGCCACAGCTTTCTATTTGATAAAATGTAAACACAATGGTGAATATTGTAACTTTTCTTTTTTTTGTAAGATGTATACAATATTGATGGATATTGATGAACAATTTGACCTGTGACCTTTGGTGACCTATATATTGACATTTGGCATAACTTAATACTGCTACAAGATATGCAACTGTAGAAGTACCATAATGATTAGTATGGATAATTTGATCTATGACCTTTAAAAGTTTATGTATTTGCATTGTTAAATGTTCAAGTCTGGAAAAAAGGAACGTCTCCATCTCTTAATGTTTTGTGGGCCTCTAGTTATTTTTAACAAAATGTATTGGAATAAACACGATTATTTTGTGTTATTTTAAAGGGACAATTTGTCGTGGGTTGTTTACATTTTTATTATTTTTATAAAATCTTCACCAAACTGTAATTCTGTATCCCTTATGAACTATTCATGCCGATATATATAAAAAAAATACCGTTTCGATGCGTATTTAAAATAATTGCGAAGGAATTCTTAAACGTATGGCTAGACGGGCCAGGCGATCAAGCTTGTACGCTATACCCGAACCCGAACCATATACAATGTACAAAAAACATACACACAAATACAACAAATATGCATATGAGAGCTTGAAATTGTCTACTTCTAAGGATAAAAGCATACGTCATATGTCCGGAAAGGTAAACAAGAGCAAGTTTAGTTATCATAAATAAGATTACTTTAATTAATGCAAGTAGATTCTGTAATGGGTATGGGTCCTGCGATACAGGACGATTTTTTAGCCCATGAAAACACCGAGAAATAAACTGACCACGGTGGACATCTGGCACATGTCACAGCGTTACCGACTGCGCCAACTTTCATTTGAAGACATATATATTCGATATTCACCTGCTTTTCATTTCACATTTTACCAAATTATCCCTTTAAAATGTACTTCGCATGTGTCTCTCTTTCGATGTAGAGCAATGATTAGCCGAATAACGTGAGGGATAAGGCCCATAAGCTCTTGTTTGAACAACGTCTCAAGGGAGCTATTACTAAAGGGCTTCGTCCATCGTCCGTAAACATGTATTTGCCAATAAATATAAAGCTTACTTTGAATGATTGAAGATTGTCAAAAGCGCAAATGTTCCTAGTAGTGTTTTTTGTGTGAAATTCCCTCTTCTTTTTTGCCGCCATAGTCGCCGCGGCTATCTCTAAAATGTATTTTAACCTCAAAGTCTGTTGGATTGATATTTTGAAGTCTTTGTATGAATGACAAAGGGAAAGGTATAATATCTAAAATTTGTCCAGCCAGTCTAATAGTATAATAAGCAATAAGCTAATTTTTACCACAATACACTGTTATTCCACACTCAGGACATTGTATAAACGTGCTGACTGTTGGATATATATATGTTATATTAGACTAATGAAATCTAACCTTCCGGGCTTTGATTGGTTGAGGAGTCGAACTTTGACCGGAAAGCCTTTTTTCCTCGTGTGTATGCGCGCAAACAGACCGCAATTTTATTTGCATTGGACTAAATCAAATTGACAATTTCACGTTTAAAACACTTACAAATGTCTTTATTTTGTCAACTACAGTTGTTCATAATTACATTAATTGGAAAAAAAAATTAAAATACGAAAATTTATTTTTGAATTGTGGTAGAAACAGGTCACACAACTCTTGGCTACTGGATATGAAATTTATTTCACGCTCGTTAATAATTTTTAACAGTTACAATAGACACTCGCTAAAGCTGGTGTCTTTTGTAACTTTTAAAAAATTATTAACGAGCGTGAAATAAATTTCATATCCAAAACCACTAACTGTGTAACCTCTATTTATGCTATATGTTATAAAATTGTTGATTTTACTTTGACAGTTGCTTAAAAATTACTCTCGTTTAAGAGAGTACTGCTATTGCATTACATTACATCGATGTTATTAAATGACACGCTTCGTTGCACTGTACGATATCCTAGATCTAGGCGTTACCACAGATACTGACCTCGTCTGGCAATACACCTTAATAAGAGATCACAGAAAAATCATAGCTCGTTAACTACATGAAATAATATGTAAAATTAAATAAGCCCATTTAGCTTTATCTATATGTTGCGAAACCCCAATTATCAGCAAAAATGATGTCTCGGTTGAAGCGAGGGTCTATCTACCTCTTTGATTGCATACTGATTTCTATACAATGCAGTTTTAAATAGTTACTTGTTCAGCTAGAGGTGACTAAAGGGACATTTAATTGCTGTGATGGGCACAGTTTATCATTTCCTACTTCAATAACAGTTTCATATGATAAACAAACAACGCTTAATATTACTTAACCTGATATAAGATATACAAAAGACACGTTTACCATACTTACGAGTCTTGATGAACAACCGTGGCCGTGTTGACCTATTTATTGATATGATATTATGGTCTTGGACATTGAGTTATGTAATTTTGAGCAGTCATATACAGTTCCGTTTGTTTGTTAACATCTAAATGTGCATGCAATTTGTCTCGGTTTGGGCAAAACAACCAATAACTTCCAAATGGGAGCGATTAGGCTTATACAGTTTCTCAAAATCGTTGTTTATTGAATTCTTCCATATTACCAATTGCAGGAACCTCTACTGTTCCTTACAAAGGCGATACAATAGGAGCGTACCTTAATGACCATATCGTGCTACTTTAACTAACTAAATAACTATGAACACTATCTCTTATATGCTAATGATAGCGTGCATTTCACATGATTTATTTGAACCTATTTGCACTCCACGAATCCAGGCGCCGAATGTTTTTCGAGTTGCAGAATATCCCCTGGAAGTTTATTCGTGTTTTAATGCTGTCGCGCAATATTTTTCACATATTTCACATCAAACCCTGTCGTTGTGCTGCATCATATAAATCGAAATACTGACGTAGAGCTTCATCATCCGTGGTTGCTGCCGTGGTGTTGTGGGCTGAGTGTTCTGCTGCGGCGAAATCATCAAATTCTCGAGATCCGCTAATAGTAGTCTCAGTGCATTGGCTGTATGACCAGTCCACATCTTCTTGCGATACTTCACAGAGACAGTCTTCAACACCTAAACCAAAAGTATATTAACGAGTATATAAACCTGACTAAGTGTACTGTACATGACATTTTCAATTAGGATAACTCACTACGTGCGGTATATTTGAATATGGCACATGCTTATCAAATATTTACCAGTATTAGCAGGGAGTGAGTAAAGGACAACCGGTCGTCCTCCTGGGCAAGTCGCCCGTTTACTTTTACCGATGTAATGGTTGTTCCACTGATAAGCGAATGTGTCCAATTCTTTCTGTATCAGTGACATGAAACTGTATCGTAAACAAAATCTGTAAAAAAACAATCAGAAGCACCGTGAGTGTGCTTTAGGGATGTAGACATTCTGGTTTGTGTACAAATGATACTAAAATGATAATATTCTACTTTTGTAATTATTATAATTTTAAAACTATTCATTTGTATTGTGTTACTCATCAATTATAAACATTTGTTTTATTTGAATCATACAGCTTGAATGGAATAATTATGATTATGTTTGTATTATGAAAACATTATCAGGATTGTAGAGTCTCTTTTTAAATATTTAGATTAAAATATCTAAATATATAAAGATATAAAGTGTCTTACGTTTCTACTTCGTTTCCTTTATGGTATGCTCCAGACATCTCCAAATCCTTAAAGAAGTCCATCCACCACTGAGATTTCTGCCTTCGAAACATACTCCACCATGCCTCAATCCGCTAAATGGCAAACTTTCAGTTACAATGTAATTGCTGATAACACTAAACTGGAACATGTAAACTTTAAATGCAACACATTACTTTATATCATAGTTTGTTTTCATTACCAAATAATAGCAAATGGAACGACATATGACATAGAAACTGAATACGTATTCATGACAAGGTAGAGACATTATAGAGTCGCTATCATTGTTTACTTTGTTTCATTATCGATACAAGCACTACAAGTAAAACAAATATGTCACAATGGCGTTGTTAATGTACACGGCATGAAACGTTCCTCTATTACATCTTACTCAATTGGATTTGTCTATTAATACCGATTAAGGATGCAGGAGTTACCACTTACTTGATTAAATACAGATCGAACAATCCGAAAACTTCTAATGCCAGCAAAGCAATCTGTATTTTGTTGTCTGAATGTACATTGAATTGCTCCAAGAATATTGTTTTCTGTACCTGGATCACCATGCAAAATTACTGGACAACCTAGAATGAAAATAGCATTGCATTAAATTAACAATATAATAATTACATAAGTCGTAAACACCCATTACATATAAATTGATACACTTTTTAATATTTTGAAACTGTTTAACCTACCTTTTACTGAATCGACACATTGTACGTAGTTCAAAGCAACGGTTCTAGGATTGTTGTTTGTGTGTGCAACTTTCAACCACATGATGCGCCGCGAATACCTTTAAAAAATAAAAGGGGAAAGCATGCGGTGACATGAATGTTTGTTCCTGTGTGCCATATACTACACTTTTATAGGATATTCTTTGTCAATTTTTGAGTTTATAATATAGTTGGTTTAAGGAACATTTCAGACTACGCTCACTATAGTGGTCATACGTGCTCTATAAAAACGTTCATAACGGTACTTACCCGTCGATGCAACCATGCACTGCGAACCCATATGGTTTCAGCTTGTCGTAACTGAAATTATATAGCTAGCTATAACGTTGCTACAATGATGCCTGTGAGTAAAAGAAAGGTAAGGAATATAAACCAAAACCTACGTAGTAGTATATAACGAACCTTACATTTGGCGAGCTAAAATGAAAAATTCGTGATGAGTTTCAGTAAATCTTGTATGAAATGGAAACGAACTTAATATCATCTCTTATCACAAGATGAATACATTTTTGGCAGTTATATTTTCTATAAATTCCATTGTGACGTAACGATGTAATCTGGAAGCATTACATGACATCACAAAAGGCTATATTTACACGAGTAGCACAAAATAAGAATCGTACCCATCAGTGTGCCAGACATGATTCGGACCAAAGGAAGTGTAAACCTTTCGTTTAATCCTACGTCTTCTTCTAAATTCCGCACCAATTCGATCTGTCTCCTTCATCAATTTCATGACTGTGTCTCTGAATATGCAAGTATAACAGATGTATAATTATATCCCCATTGTGTATACAACAAGATATCCCAGAGGGATCCAAGCACCCACCCTTGAATGATCTATATCAGCCAAATGACACACTGATCTCTTTTCTGCTTTTTTACTTCCTTGAATTCCCTCTTCCTAAAGAGCAATTGATAATATCAAAATTCAACATTGCCATATCCTTTGGCATATATTTAGTTTTTCCAATCAGACTTGTATACAAAACCACAGACCAAGGGGAACTTTCCCATTTTAGTTTGAGGAAAATTGTCAAAATCCAATATGGCTCCCTGTCAGATATGTTGTTGTCAGATTGGACCTACAGTAAACAAGAATATGCATAACTCAGGATCAAGGGGAACCTACATATGAGAAAGATTCCTTTAGTACTTTGAGGAACAGCGGTATCAATTTAATTGTCAAAATTCAAGTTGGCCGCCTGTTGGCAATGTTGTATTCCGATCGGTCCCAAAATGCAATATGCACAGCTACGGACCAAAGGGAGTCTTCATATGAAATTTGAAAATTACTTTTGACAAAAAGCGGTATCAAAAAAATGTTTACAGAAGGACGGACGGACCACGGACGAAGGGCGATGTGAATAGCCCACCATCTGATGGTGGCGGGCTAAAAATGTAGAACATTTTGAATATGAAGATAAATATTTTACTTTTTTATCAAAGTGATCGGAATTTATAGCAAAATATAAAGTTATAGACATAATCAATAAAATTCAATAAATACAATGTCATATTTTTTTTTCGAAAACAACAACAATAAGAAATAGATAACACAACGCTAAGACACGGACATTGTCTTGTGGCTTCTTACAGTGCTTATTAAGATTCATCACCACCTTTGCAGTAACGACTGCTTGCTGTTGAAATTTTTGCACAAACAGCCGGGTTTTTACAGGAGTAGCTACAATTTAACTGTTTTTCTTTTCAGTATGGACACCCTCAGTATTAACAAATACTTACCAACTCTTCCTAATAAACCATTTTTTTTACAACGAGGAAGAATCGGCTACAACTTATAAAAAGTCTATCTGAATAATAAATAACATACACAACATTGACCTTTTCTAAGTCTAAATATATTGCATTTGTCTATAGCATGCTACCCTTAGATTCTAAACGTTGCATTTCAATTTTAACAAGAAGTGTTGCAAACTCACCTACCCTATGAAACAAATGTATATATCAGACTGAATAAGAAGGGGTATGCCAATTTATCAACATATTTCTGTATTTTTAATCATTCTTTCAAGAAAAATATTGCTAGGAGGCCCTTCCAAATAGATTGCTTTAAAACATATTTGAATTTGAGGATAAGGCTTGTTCCGGAATATAGGCTAGACCTTTTTTGAAAGTGAATAAATTATGGCATTGACATTTTTAATGGAGGACGCTTTATAGGTAGTATGTACATTTATATAGAGAAAGACCTGCCTACCTGGTTCTAGTTGAATGGATAGGTTTGGGGGCCATTGACGGGTTTAGAAATATTTCTGATTGAATCTTACATTACCATATTCTATTAACCATTAGGGGTTTGCGTTCTCCTTCGTGGTACCTCAAATTGTTTCCTTGGTGTCTGCGGTAGCGCGTGACAGGTGACAATGGAATGAATAGGGACATTTAAATTTTAATTGGCCAGGTGAAAATACTGTAGTAACCCCGTTGAAAGCCCTGGTCCTACGGGTACATTTAATGTGAATCATGCAAATCTAAAGTGGAACAATTATTTCTTAGCATTGTTATATTTCAATACAGTTTTGTATTATCCTAAAAGGTGTGTACGTGTCTAAACATATAACATACTGCAAACGATACTTATTATGCCCATCATTACCACTGAATACCACATAATAGAACAACGTTATCTGTGGAGTTAGCGGAGCTGTGGGTGACCTATCGATTTTACATGTTCGGCCATGTTTTAAATTAAATTAAATCAAATTTAAACCTGGTGCAGGTTTACAGTTTAAAACGTGTCTAGAGTCGCGACCGATACTATACATACCTGCGCACGTGAATTCCTTTGTGCTGAAGGACATTCGTCATGTGTCTATAACCAACCGTGATGGGTTGCTCTTCTAGCTCCAACTGTTAAGAAATAACTATACATGTTTTAAAAAGACAACGACAGTTTTCTTTTCATTAATACAAATGGTATAAATTGCACGTCGAAAATTCACGCTAATTACGCGAATGCTACTTGACCGCGATTTCCCACAAGCAAATATGTATATAGGTAATACGAATGTATATGATCGCGAAATTACTTCCATGCGTATAGTTTACCTACCGATATCGCGAAATTAACCCCCGCGGAAATAACCACGTTTACAGTATGCTATGTGTAAAAGTGTAAAATGCGATTGATTGAACTTTTAACCTTGACCTAGATATAAAGATCGTGTTATCCTCATGTGGTGTAAATACATGTATATTCATGTATCAAAACAAAAAATACCGACAGTATAACGAAACCGTAATTCAAACCAAAAACCGTTTAAACAAGGGCAAAATATTAACAAAAAATTGATTAACATAGAGACTTGTCAAAATCCAAGATGGCCGCCTGTCGACCATGTTGTATTCCATTCGGTTCCAAAATGCAATGTGCACAACAAGAGACCAAGGGGAGTCTACATATGAGATTTCAGAAACATAGAAACCAGGAGAATAGAACCAGGTAAGTGTTCTCTGCTTCATCGACCACACCCGTCATACAAATTTAGGCCAGACCGGTTAAAATGTCATTGTTTCAAAGGAAAATCTGATGGTGACAACGAAACAACAAGGATTTCATTAAGCACCGAACAAATCCGACGTCATATCGTAGATGGAAACAGAATATTTCCCAATAAGATCATGATGCCGACCGAAAAAGTTTCTGACAGTTTTCATCAACCGGCATCTTTCGAACCCGTGTGTAGTAATTTACTCGTCAGTAGTCGACATCTGTCACGAAACATCGTGGTAATAGGTACAAGCCCTGCCATATCGGATCAACTGGGACATGAAAACACCGTAGGTTGGGGGTGGGGGTGTTGTTATCCATAAATGGAAAATTTACAATTTGGAAACTGAAATCGTCACGTTTGTCGTATAGCTTAGTTATAAGCTGTCCTTGTTGGTTTCGCTGTGAGTAAAGATCGAGATAAGCGGCTGATACTGAAGAGTCTGTAGTGTCCTTAATTTCAAGTTTCACGGGTTATATGCGATCAACATGGTCGATAAAACATTCAAATGATATAAACGGTAGAAGAAGCAAATGTTTAACGGAAGAAATGTTCTTTTGGAGTGGATGTTCTAGATTGGTTAAAAGATCTTTTGAATTTTTGAGAACCCAAATTCAATTTATCCCACTTCTGGAATAAACAGTATCCCAATAGGACTGTAACCCGGAATTGATTGTATTAAGAATGGTAGTAAGAAGTTGAGATAAAGGTTTTGTTGAAGAACGGCTTGAACCACCAATAAAACGTTGTGTATAAGGATTCTTATTAAGTTTAGGAATCCAATATAAACATGGCAGATCCGCATCCTGCTCAGTATCAGGAAGTGTAAAAGATGTCAACACTATAGAATGTTTAGACAGTATTTCGTCTTTAGAATAACCGAACAATGTGTAGATAGGGTTTCACTTATTGTCAAGTAAGCCGAGCTCTCTTTGTAAACAGGAAATATAGTAATGCTTACAGACGAGGATCAAATTATTACATGCTTTATCTGCAGGCACTTCTACAAACCTCTCATGTAGATGTTTTAGTGTCATTTTGACCTCAGGATCAAGAAATACAGACCTGTGCTTTGTTTTCATTTTAGTTTTAAAGCTGCTTATTCTTTTCAGAATGATAGATCTGATGGTTTCATCCATTCTGACAACGAAGCTAATGCAGCATGCTCCCGTTTTACCCATTCTCTGGCATATTCTTCAACGGCGTCCATAAGTATCTTGAAATTCATATCCCAACGAATGGATGGAGTTTCTCGATAATTAGGACCCTTCATGAAAAGCTCTCATAGCTTTTGGTTGGGAATTATCCGAAAATCGCCAGTTATAACGTGTCCAACTGGACCGTAAGTAAATTGAATATCTGTTTAGGGTTTCATTGCGTGGACCCTGAGGTCCACGCACAATAAGTAGTAGAGGGAATTGGCCGGATGCACTGGGCAAGAGTTCGAAGTGCGCATGTCGTGTTGATGAGGTGGTCTGTTATATTGGACGAAATTAGATACATACATGAATGTACGCAACATGGTCTGTTTAATTTACCGAGGGTGGCATGACGTTTCCAGTGTTGTCGCTATCATATGTTTATGGTGCAAGCGAATGTACATGTAAGGATATTGTGGCTGTATTATTTGTGTGTGGACAGCATCTGTTTAATGTCACCGCGCCAGTATCACTTTGAACCTGATATTCAAAAGAAAATGATCGCTAAAAATCAGGTAATGATCACTAAAAATTACGACAAAACTGAACTGCATACAGAACTCCTCCATCTGGTGGGAGTGGAAATCAAGTGTAATATTATAAACAACACTGTAAAAGAGATGATAATCAAGCGCTTTCTGACTGACATTGAATAAGATGTTTCAATTCGTTCTTTGATGCTTCCGTAATACAAACAGTATTAGAACGGACAATTATACAGTTTGTTTTGGTTCTCAAACATGTATCTGTATCATGCATTCATTGTGTAGTACACTAGTTTCTCTTTTTATTACTTTTTATGTTACTACACTTTATATGGTATAGTACATGTCTGGCTATACCACTTGTATTGCTTAATTTGTTTGTTTATATAAGAATACTCCGTCATTTCATTCAATATTTTTTGTTGTAAACTCATATCCATTGTCTTTACAGTTTCATAATTATATACAATTGTATCGCTTGAAAGTGCTGCTTCTTTTTAATAATCTAGTCAGTTTGGACAAGTGTACAATATATATGTATCATTATGTAGTAAAATAGTTTCTTTTCTTTCATATCTTCAGTTTTTGAAATACTGAATGCTGAAAATAAATCACTTCAGATTTTCCAAAACTTCAAACAGACAGATAAGTCAATGTATCTTCCAAATAACGGTATTTTTCAAATAATATGAAATGACTACATCTGACAATAAGTAAATGAAAACTTTCTATATATTTTGCGTGCTCTATTTACGACGTCACATTTTGACATCATAATTTGCAATTCAGTCATCATAATTTGCAATTCAGTGTACTTTCCATAATTTCGGTGTTGCGGATACAAATAATCGTAAATATCTTAATTTGTTGAGTCATCTTAATCAATATATCTTGTACTTATCCTACATATTTCAACTAAAAACAGATTGGGGGCTTAAGGATATCATTTGTATACATGTACACTTTTTTGTGTCAATATTTTCTGATCATCATCCATTTTCGTTCAAATAAAACATAATGAATGAAAATTTCTCTTTATTTTCTTTCCAACATTTAGCTATTTTTCACAAGGTACAAAACTCATGTGTTAGGGGATTACATGCTTATTTGTATGCATCTAGTGCAGATTAGATGACATAGTTTGGTTTTGACACCAGCTGTTTTGGCGATACTTTAAGCAAAAAAAAAATGGTGTCCTAATTTCCATTACATGAATAAATCAAGCATGTTGTCCCCACAATGAGGATGTATTATGACATTATTTGTTGATAACGTTATTTTCACCTTTGTACGGACAGTAACGGACTCCATCAGACATGAATATAAACAGCAGTGAACGATCATTGGCATGTTTCTTAGCATTATATTATTGTCTTGACAACCTATCACTTATGAGCACCTCCGCCAATCTAATAGTCATTAGGCCCCTACATCATGATTATTCAATCAATACCATAAAATGTTAAAATGCACATCCATAATATACACTAAACCTTAATTAATACTATACAACTCTTACCCAGTCAATGTATTGCTGCCCTTTTTGCAGGGCAGCAACTTGTGAAATATATTGTTCACCAGTTCTACTAAGTTAGGGTAAAATGATAAATCAAACATATTTTACATACTTCGAGGGCACGACGTACGTCATCAGCGTCATGCAGGGTAGGTCCACGTCTTTTAGGACATCCATACGATTTTATTCGCTTTCGTATTGCTTCCTTGCTACAAAACAAAAACAAAATTAACTCATAGTGACGGGACAATTTCAAAATATCTACGCATTGGTATAGTTGTGTCAAATTCTACGGAGGATAAGGGCAAACGCTTAATATCGATTTTGATAATTGAAACAACTTTAATTAACATTACTGATTATTTTCAGTTTTAAAGTAGTGACTAATATAGTACTAGTTACCTGAGGAAGTAGCCATGGTGTGTCTGTAGCAGACAGGACATTTCTTGATACGTCAAATGATTCTTGTAATACTCAACTAGTACTGACCTCACTGGAAATAAGTATAATGAATACGTTTTAACAGCAATGTTATTATGTTAAATAATAGACCAATTTCATCTTTATATACCAAGGGATATGGGTTAAAAATGCGTGATGCCACAATTTCTTGGACTCGGCAAAGACGAGCGAACAAAGAAGATGTCTATATATTTTACAATAAAAAATCCATCATTTTAGTTCATTTCATTACTCATAACACATACGAGTGTAGAATATTAGCAACGTAGTATACGAAAAATACTTACACAAAAAGGGAACGTCCTCCATTTTGTCGATGCATCAGCAAACTAGTAGCAATGTCTAAAAAATAGTCTGGCTTCGATTACGTTGATGGCGATGACTTATGATATATCAAAACGTTAGTACAATATACGGGCGTGATGTCGTGCCGTACTACATATTTTGATATTTTCTGATCTTAACTTATGATAATGATATGATAAAATTTGATGTCCACCTCCTAATGAAGAATTACATAAAATAAAAAATAATGGCTTTAGCGCGACGCAAAGTTACATTAGTACATAATAAGGTACCACAGAAAGAGTTCTCCTACAAAGGATTATTTTGTGTACCTACATATAATAACAATAGATAACATAGTATTTAATACTAATAACAAGTACCATACCGTCAGATTTTGGGTTATACATGAAATTAAACTAATTTAATCCAGTCTATATCTTAGACAAACCAAACGGTAATGTGTGTCATCATGCATCTGGATAGCGTAAATACCATGATACAGCCCGAGTCGAGCATTCTTGAATTCCTTATCAAGATGATTAATTGCACACCTGAAAATGGGAGGGTTCCATTATAATTGAGGGTTGGGGTACAAACCTGGCCTGTTTCGTACATAATTATTTGTACATAATTATTTTAGAAAATGCGTTTCGTACATAATTATATGTACATAATTATTTGGCATGACCAAATGCATTTTTAGAAAATGTATTTCGTACATAATTATTTGTACACAATTATTTGTCATGACGAAATACGTTTTTACAAAATGCGTTTTGTACACAATTACATAGAGTATTTAGGTACAAAACGTAGTTTGTAGCAGTTTGTTTTTGCTGACCGCTGTCGGCCATCGTAGTGCTCCGGCACTGTACACATTTCATGTCAAAGGAAACTTTAGGTCCCCCACAGGATGAGTTTATTCCCTGCCCATATCAATTCTTGCCGATCGAACATTTATTGCATTGATTATATGATTGTCAACATTATTCTGTAAAAGATATGATCTGTATGTGTGTTCGAAATGTCAGTCATATGAACTGTCTGTCATTCAGTGAAGCACATGGTCCGTGCCATCTAGTCATGTTTAGGATCTAGATATGTCAGTATTATTTCGTATATTAGTTTATTAATATGTCTTAATGTATATTCTACTCAGCGACAGTGTAGGAATAAGACATCAGAAGGATTTTAAAAAGTTGCGTTTTGGTCAGAAAGTGATTAGGTCAATTCGTCCTATTATTACTTACCTTGGACGAAACGTCCTATTAGTCATTTGGGTTAATTATATCTATAAATGTGTTTTAAACTATTGTTGTTGCTCTGTCCATCCATGAATACTCCAAAGATAGTGTATATATATCCAGCAAAGAAATCTAGTCAGTTTATTAAGTGATATTTGTGTTAAATATCCGATTATTGCTCATAATCAGTTTTGTATTCAAATATCAGTGTCAGTGAAAGAAAGGCATATGTTAGACATAATGGTTTGCATAGTGACAGTGTGTACATCTGTATCATATTCTCATTGTGTTTTCATTTTCATATGTTGTAGTCTTTTACCTTCCTCCGGGGAGTTTTGTGGAATAAAGTCGTATAACATCACGTGTACGCTTCGCCATTTCGTTACAAAAATATATATGCATTTCTGTGACGAAATGACTTGCTGCAGTTACCGTCATCTGGCATCAATTAGACAATTCTACTTAGATGTGAAGTGAAGAAGCGACAAATATCTACAGAATATGACCGCATTGCATACTGTCACCTTATGTTACTGAGCGAGAGTAAAGATGTGCCGAGTTCACCAAGTGCCATTGCCGACTTCACCAAATGCAGAGACGTTTACGACTCATATTAACAATTTGGTTGGTTATATCTGTTGTAGTTTTCCCAAATAATGATTCATAAACTTGTAACACTATTACTCGATGTGCTATTTAGATACCCTTAACTTCATTAGGGAATCAAATAAGATGCAATCAAATGATATTTATGTTGGTCGAAATTGTTAATGATCACAAGAAGACATTTCGTCCAAAATATAAATCGCTTCATGCTTCGCCACCATAATTGACTTCCCATTGTGTAATCTTAAATGTGGTACAAAATGTACCGGACCGTGGCATAAAACCAGTGGCCAACAGTCACCTTCTAAACCCACCTTCCGGTTCTTTTCCCTTTGGGTGTGTTCGAAAGCTCTGTTCCGGACAAGTTCTATACTGTTCCGTGGAACAGGGGAGGGGTTACGAACGCCTCAGAACAGGAAGTTACGCTTTCAAGATGGCGGCTCACAAGTCAAAAATTGCTGTCGCTGGTTTAGTTGGATCATTTATATATGATGACGACGAGGTAAAACGTGTTAACGTGATGGATGTCGCATATTTTACTGCACTGTCTTTAACCATGATGTGAGTAGTATTTTTATTTTCGCCTTTTGTGATCAAACCAAAATATGCAGTGTTCCATGTAGATTTAATTTTTTTGTTGGACTTTATCATAACATAGAATTAGCTTATATCGGTATGCGGCCTACAGTAGCCTGTTTAAATAAAACATTTTTTTGAATTGTTAAGAATGATCATATTGTCATATCATACATTCAGACAACGTGTTAGAAAATAAAATAGAAAAATAAAACACTCGGACCTGTCATAGATCAACCTTGTGTACTATTTTGGTAATATATTCAATGTTTTTTCCATTGTTTTATGTTTGTTTGGTCTCAAATTTTAATTCATCAAGAATATTAAATATGGAGTTTGTGTATAATAACTCATTTGTCTTTCCAGAGAAGGAAGCGAGAAATCCCGCATCAGAGGTTACGTTGAAGAGGTGGTTCCAAATTACACAACTACGGATTTTCGAACAATGTTTCGAATGACACCTGGCACTTTTTCAACCCTCATGCATCATATTGAGAACTTCCCAGAGTTACAACCCATTGGTCCAGGAAGACGAGAGCCAATAAGTATAGAAAAACAACTCTTACTTACTCTTTGGTATGTTGGTGGAGTAGATACCATCAGGAAAATAGCGGATCGCTTTGGTGTATCTGAGTCCACAGTTATTGTGTGCAGAGATAAAATGTTTTCTGTGCTGTTGAAATTGCGCCATAAACTGATCACTTGGCCATCACATCAGGAAATGGTTGAGGAGGAAAACAATTTCAAGACGAGAAATGGCTTCCCTGGTATTGTAGGGGCTATAGATGGTACGCATATACATATAAAAGCCCCAAATAAAAACCCTCAGAGATATGTTAATCGAAAGCAGTATCATTCAATCCAACTGCAGTGTGTATGCAGACATGACATGTTATTTATTGATGTCTTCACCGGCTACCCAGGCAGTGTTCATGATTCTCGTGTATTGAAAAACTCTGATCTCTGGGACAATGGTCTTACCAAGTGTAACATGGTCTACCATATACTTGGAGATGGTGGCTACCCTTTGAGGAAATGGCTGCTGACACCATACCGTGACAATGGACATTTGTCATTACAGAGGAAGTACAACCATTATCACTCAAGTAATCGAGTTGTTGTGGAAAGGTCATTTGCTCTGTTAAAATCAAGGTTTAGGAGACTGAAATTTATTGACACCTCTTCAGTATCTACTGCTGTGGATGTAATAATGGTATGTTGCATCCTTCATAATCTTTGCATTTTAGAACATGATATGATAGATGAGTATCTAGCTCAAGAGGATGGAGATAATGGAGCTGGAAATGCAAACATATTTCAAGATCAAACAGCAGAAGGGATATTAAAGAGGGACAGTATAGCGAGACAGCTTGTATAAAAAAAAAGACTATTGTCGTGTAATAGTCAGTCATCATTCCCAATAGGAGTGTTAATGAGTTTTGCAGAATATTCAACTTCAATTGACTTTTTCATTAGAAAATGGAAAATGTTATGATTAACAAAAACATTTGCCTATCTGGTGATACATGTATACATGTAGCTCTGTAATAAATACAAATCAGAAAACTAAGTTTTAGTCACTTCTTTTGGCAATCTCCACTTTTTTCCAGTCTGATTATGGTTTATATTAGATAAATCATGTTATGATTGTGACATTTGTTAAAGTCTGAAAGCTATTTTCATCAGCATTAAAAGAAAAAATAATAACTGTTAGTACTAATTGTATCGTTAATCATGTAGGGAGTCATGATTTATTTATGAATTAAGTTACTAATCACAGGTCAGTAGTTTTTGTTTATGTACTGTTACAGTACACCCAGGGTTCCTTCCAGCATCCAAACCTGACACATTCTGACTTTGACCTTGGCCCTCATTATGACACAAACAACAGCAAATTTATTAAAATCGAAATATATACATATATTTACAAGTAGACTTGTGCAGTGAAACCTGTAAAATGTGACACATAGCAACATAGTAGGAAATCATGAGCTGGTCAGATTTTACAGGATGTCCAAAAAAATTTTGTATAGTAATATGCAAAAATATGGCAAAATTTGATAAAAGTTGCCATTTATGAAAAGATAGTGTACTATTTTCCAGGTTTCACTGTACATGTAAAATTATTGTCTATTAGATTAAGATATAAAGATATAAAGCAACAAGAAGTTCTTTAAAATAACAACACTTTTATTGATAATTTCAATTTCCCAGAAATCCAAAAAATCTCCATCATACAATAAAATAATTTTGAAGGTTCCTGTCTTGGAACTGGTAAAAAAAACTCATCACTTTTCAGACACAAAATTGGAAAACATAATTAAGTGTAAAATAATAATCATAAACAACAACAAAAATGTAAAACACTATACATTGTACAATCAAATACACATTCTTTTCAAATTGGAAATAGAACACAAATAAATTGTGGAGTAATCACAAAGCTTTAACCAATATTGCTGATATCTCACAACAAGTTTACCAACTACAATACGCAAGTTCCGAGTTCATTTAAGGTATTCCATTTCAGAGAATGTGCGCGGTTGAAGTATGATTAGCCCTAACTTCGGTGATTGTGGCGTAGCATATTATGTCAGAAAACTGACGTCACAATCACTTGAAGGTAGGGCGGATTGTTCTATACCCAATGCAAGCAAATATTGTGGAAGCTGAATGAAATCCGAACTTGCGTATTGAAAGAAAGTTACATGTATCAATATGAAAATTTAAGATATATCAAAAACAATATATCAAAGTGCATAAATTTGGCACAACTGAACAAAGGATTTATAATACTGTAACTCTTAAAATTAAGATAAACAAGAGATCCCAGAGGGATCTTGGCGCCCACCATTGAATGATCTATGTCAGTCAAATGAAAGACTGATCTTTTCTCTCCTTTCCCCTTCTTTCCGAATATTAGTAAGCTTACATACCATGTACTTCAATTGTCAAAATCCAAGAGGACCTATTCACATGAAATTTGAGAAAGATCCCTTCAGTACCTTCTCAGAAATAGCGATAACAAACTTCAACTATCAAAATCAAAGATAGCTGCCTGTCAGCCATCTTGAATTCAAATCGGTCCCAAGATGGACCATGCACAACTAGGGACCAAGCGGAAGCAATACATGGAATTTAAGACGGATCCATTCAGTACTTACTGAGAAATAGCATAACATACTTCAATTGTCAAAATCCAAGAAGGCTGCCTATCGGCCATCTTGAATGCCGATAAGTCCCAATATCATTTCTGCACAACTTTGGACCAAGGAGGACTAACACATGAAATTTAGGAAAGATCTCTTTAGTACTTTCTGAGAAATAGCGATAACAAGAATTGTTGATGGACGGACTAATGGATGGACCACGGACGCAGGGCGATTTGAATAGCCCACCATCTGATGATGGTGGGCTAACAAAAGATATACATGTATCACACACATTGCTTTGATAGATTAGGTTAAATCTATTAAGAATTACATTCTCATTTGACCTGTGAGCAGGAAAAGTGATTTGAGGTGATTATTTGAAGAAACTATATGGTACAATAATTTTAGTTTCAAAATGGTATAACTATGCAACACCCTGAATACCCTGGTATTTTTAAAAATTAAAAAAAATCTTTGGTGGATGAACAATGGACACAGAGCCTTAACACAACTTAGGCCTACCAATAAAGTAGGTAGAACTTACTACAAATAATTTGCAGATCCACGATGGATGTACAGTGTATTTTTTTGTTATCATAGCAAAAACTTCTACCAAGTGAACTAGAACACTGACAGAAAAAAAAACAGACAGACAGACGGACGGACGGACAACCTGATTACTATACTATTACTATTTCAATTAACAGGCCTTTGGTTTTGCAGAACTTGCAGATAAAAGCTTAAGTATATCCCTTCCGGGAATTATATGACCTAGAATATATATATATATATATATTATTGGAAAACTTTTATCCTTTGTGAAATCACCTGTCTACAAACAGGACACACCTGGACCATCCTAGCACACATCATGCAGGCAAAAAAGTGTCCGCAGTCACAAAAAACAGTGTCTTTTTTTGACTCCATACAAATTCCACATTCTGATTCTGAAAACAAACAAAAAACATTATCTCTTTCATTAATAAAACTTACAATGTATCTAATACATGTATTTGTGCACTGATATCTGTTCACTCAAATTCACTAATAGCAGTTTATTTGTACAGGGATCCCTCCATGAAAATTTTATTTTTGTTTTGAAAGTGAACTAACAGCACGTTTGAAATATGCGTAATTTTACATAAAGATCGTGAAAATTTACTAAATTAAATCCAGTCATCATTCGAAAGAAAATTACGATTATATTCATCCGTACAGCACGTACAACATCAAAACTCTATCTGAAAATACCGGGGTATATCTTTTACTATTTTGAATTTACTGTATTAATTGCGGTTACATATTTTTGCAGGGAAGATATTTTCATTTATGTAGTATATTAGCATGCGTGGCCACAAATACTCAATATGTGAAACATCAAAACTTGTGTAATTAATATGCGTTTTTTTGTTTATTATTTAATTTTGTCAATTCAATAACAATATACATATGCAACTGGTGTTTTTTCACCTGCAAAAAAATAAACTTAATATTGGTTGGATTTTATGAAACGCCCTACAAGTGAAATTTCAGTAATTGAAAAATGCAGAGACTGGATTTAATTTTAGTATTTTCAATAAAGGAGTCTAAGCATTATTGTCATATTGTCAGTGCTTCGAAATGAACCTAATGATCATCTTGGCTTCCTGAAATAGCTGCCACTAAACTTTGCATCACATTAATCTTTTCTTGATGCATTTTCTCTCTCTTTTCCCACTCCTCTTTCTCTCTTTTCTTCTGATCCTCTATGTAAGATTTGAATGTCTCTACAATTTCTTTGCTGCTCGAGGATTTAGTGATCTTTTTCTTTGCTGGGGTAGAGTTTTCTGAAGAAGTCGAGACATCAAGTTCACTGCCAATCAGAGACAATGATCGCTTTGGCGCGGCTGATGACATAGTTGCCTCTGGTTGAATGGTCGGGTCGGTTTCAAATAATTCATCTAATTCATGTTCATACTCAAAAGTCTTGTGCGAATTTCCAGATTTGGAATTATGATCTTTTACATTTCGATATCCACGCATCAAGCTCTTCCATCTCCCTGAAATTTGGTCTACGGAAAAATGATATCCTTCTTCACTTAATTTCTTACAGATCTTTTCCCACATTGTCTTTTTTCTCATGAATCCAGATTCCTGGCGCTCCTTTAAGTTTGAGTACTCAGCTATAAGCATTAGGGTGGCTGGTTTATTCCAGCCAGGGGCAGGGTTAGATAGTGGCAAGTTACCTTGGGAGTTTGAAAGTTCTGATTCAGCAGTGTTGGTTATCCGTTTTTGTTCACATGGATGTGCCATGAAGTCTTTTTTGTTCATAAACCAGCCGCTGCATTCTTCACAAGTGAACATGGTTTGCTCAACATCTACATCTTCAGCTGAAAATGAAAGAAAACATATTAAATTACCGAGAAACATCAAAATTTATATATGGACATTGTTGATATTTTATTCAGTACTATGTTTACAACATGAAAATTTTTTTTTTAAAAATCAACAATTTATCTGTTTATATATGGTTTACAGCTGGGGTTATAGGAAGGATAGGGGCCATGCGCATTAACATTCTCAATGGCCAATACAACATTTAAAAATCTTGCATAGACAAAGAACAAATGGCCCATAGGTATTTCTAAAACAGCGTAGTGGTATAAACGGCCCATACACAGATCCTTCCCAAATCCCTGGGTTTACTTTTCAAATGATTTTTAACATTTCAATAATTAACAGGAGTATATGAGCGGTATCGGGAACGGGTCGTTTCGCCCTAAATCCCGTTCGCACTAAGGGTCGTTTCGCCCTAATTCCTGTTCGCCCTAATATTTTTTCAGTAGCATATATTATATATATAAGTCTTTATTTATTATTTACAAGTGATTAAATTACTTACATTGCCATACTTTTGCAAACCATTCACCTGACACGTTAATCTAGGCAGATACACCGCGTGCAGAAGATGCATGCATTTACTGCCATTGTTCGTATTTTATTACAAATCGCATTTATTCCGTTTATTTTGACAATAAGTCAGGTGTACATGTGGCATCACACATTTACAGCTAGGCGGGGGTGCTTGTCGATGTACACATATATATATTAGTTTAATTACAATTAATTTCATTTCGGACCCCACTCCCTGCCAAACCGAGGAGGGGTACTTCATATGCCTGTGTTGTATTTACTGTAGAAAGGTAATATTATTTTGAAAGTAACCAACAGGACACCCAAAAGTTTGCGTTTGACTTGACGAGACACGTGGTCTATTCAGTATTGGTCAGTTATCACATGTAATTAATAACACTTAAGACTTCTAAAAATCTACGAGGTTCGGAAATGAACAAGTTTTGATCGTTTGACTTTGATAAGTAAATAGTGGTCGTGTTTGTCAAGTTAGTACTAATTGAACACTTACTCGTCTGATTTTCACTTGTCTTGGCACAAGTGTGCTTCTTTGCCGCTTCAAGAGTGGCAAAAAAAATCCGACAGGCTTGACATTTGTAGAAATGTGATCCGGCTTCTGCCACATGTTGGTTGTTAGTCGCCATGTTGTGACGTCACTGTTCCGAGTTACACACCTCTGAGGCGGGAACAGTTGGCACAGGTTCCGGGCACTGTTCCGTCGCGTTCGAAAGCTGTGCCGCATGAGCAGGACGTTCTGGACAGCGTTACGAACACACCCTTTGATTCTTAGTTTGCTCGTGACGTCACCGAGTTACCCATAATCCATCTGTCCGCCATCTTTGAGGTCCAGGATTATTTACGGTTCGCCTATTTTCTAAGAGGCTTTAATCTATATTCATTAGCTTTAACTATGGTAAACGTCTGTGTCGTGTATGGCTGTTACAACCGGTCTACCAAGAAAGATGTGAAACGTTCCTACGTGGAATATGCTCCATATGTGATTCATAAATATTCAAATATACCGTAGCAGAATATTCTATATTTCTAATTGGAGTAACTCCACAAGGAATAGTGTCATTCCTGTCAACTGCTTGGGGAGGAAGAACTAGCGACAAACAAATAACGGAGAACTGTGATTTGCTTAAACATTTATTACCAGGTGATTTGGTTTAGCTGACCGGGGATTCGATATTGCTGAAAGTGTAGGTTTGATGTTTTATTGAGCAATAGGCAAAAATGCCTTTGTGCAATACATAATATACAATTAATGATGGTACAGGTACAGGTGGAATGGAACATGAATATGGACAAGCAGACACAATAGCTATAATATAATAATTGGTAGTAATTTGTAGTTAATATACACTTGCAGCGTCAGGTGCGGGAACACGTTTTACGACAACTTCTATAATATCTTAATAAGTCTCATTTTTTTTTTTTATGCAACATGTTTGAGACTGTTTACAATTTCTATGAAAAGGTAGATAACTCTTGCTGACCATTGGCTATGAATGTGGTATTACCACTTACCATTACTTTCAAAATAACAAATTATAAAATAAAAAAAATTTATAAAATTATTACTCGAGTTGGGGATTTATATTCTAACGCAAATTAGAAGGAGAATGCAAGAAACCGTCGCAATATAAATTACCTGTCACTCATAATTAGTTATTGAAAAGTATTACATTCCTGATTTCATTTGCCTTGTAAATATAACTTGCTAAATTCTTCACAACTGTTACATTGGATGATGTAATCAATTCCAAAAATTTTCCACTGTTTGGATTAGTATAGTATCTTCTTGGTATGAACTGTGCCCTTACCTCAACAAACTTACTACATTCAATGACAAAATGATACTCGTCTTCTAACACATCACAAAATATACATTTTCTCATTTCATATGGTATTGCATTAGGTTTGTGCCATCGTCCTACCTCGACACTGAGGCGGTGTGATGATACTCTAAGCTTTGACATTGCTATTCTGAATTTTTGTATGTTCACAATATCGAGATATTTTTTGTATTCAAAACTATCACACAGTTGTATGTAAAAGCTAGCTCGAGTGGACTCTGAAAGCTCAGCATTCCAATTTTGAACAAATACATCTCTCACTCTTGTCTTGAATACAATCATAAACATGCCTATACTGCCAACGGACTGCAGATTCCAGACATAACCGAAACCATGTGTAAAAAGCATTGACTTTACTAAGCTCGCCCAATTGCTGACATTGTGTAACTCACATTGATCATAAAGAACATTGTAAACAGATGTAACTAAATTATTTGCGTTTCCACAAACAATCTTTAGCCAGTATTTCATAATTCTATTAAATCTCAACAACCTCAGAGGCGTACGACCAAGTTCCCCATATACAAAATTATTCTGTGTGGTTGATTTGACTCCCAATAATCTTTTACAAAACTTGAGATGTAATCTCTCAATAGCCATGGCAGTATGAAAACCCCACACTTCGCACCCATAGCATAGGACAGGACTGACCAGTTTATCAAATAAGTTACACATATGCTTAGGAGTCAATCCAATGAACTTTCTTGTCCACTTTTCTAACTGAAATAACGCCTTAGAGCCTTGATCTGCCAACGTCTTCTGTGTTTCAGAGAAAGCTCCACCAGGTGTGAATAGTACACCCAGATAAGATAATCTGCTGACCACCTCGACCTCTTGGTCACCAAGCAAAAAATGTAAAGATTCACTTAGCCTACCCCCTCTACGAAACACCATAATTTTTGTTTTACTTGTATTTACTTTCATTTTCCATCTCTCACAATAATCATACAAAATATCTAAACCTTTTTGTAAACCAACAGCAGTATCTGCAAGAATTGTAATATCATCTGCATATAAAAGCAAGAAAACCTTAAGTAGATTTATTGACACGCCTCTAAAACCCTTGACAATTAGTTCACCTTCCAAATCATTAATATACATTGCAAATAAAAATGGTGACAGGCTTTCACCTTGCCTTACCCCAGTAGTGCAAATGAACTCATCTGATAGTTCATTATTTACTTTAACTCTAGATTTAACAGAGTTATACATAGACTTGATAATGTCCAGCATATTTCCACGGACACCTAATTTGATCAACTTACACCATAGGTTGTCCCTAATAACATAATCAAAAGCCTTTGAGAAATCTACAAAGGTACAAAATAATTGTCTATTTGAGTTTATAAAATGAGAAATTAATCCATGTAAGTTAAAAATATTGTCAACAGTACTATGTTCGGTTCTAAAGCCTGCTTGAGCATCAACATATACCCGGTGTTCCTCAGCCCAGGATGTGAGTCTATTATTAAGGATTCTTGTAAACAATTTCCCTACTACACTTAACAGAGTTATCCCTCTGATATTATTCACATCCAAAAGGGAGCCCTTTTTATGTAAAGGAATTATATACCCGTCAGACCATGACTTTGGAAAAATACCAGATTTGAAAATATTGTTGAACAGTTTGAAAAAATATGGCAATAAATACTCTTTCCCCTCAATCAGAAACTCATTAATAATCAAATCAGGACCAGCACTCTTACCATTTTTTAACTGGTTTATGGCGTGTTCAATTTCATCAACATTAATATCCAAATTCAAACCCTCAAAAATCACTTGCATATGATTATTTTCATATCTCTCATTGAATTCAATGATATCCTCATCTGGTGTAAAAAATGGATCAACTGGATTGTTTACAACCGAGAAAAAATCTTTAAAATCATCTGCTTTTATCTCTATTGTTTTACCTTTACTTGTTGACTTCTTTAATAGTCTCCAATAATCTTTCACATTTCTTTCGTTGGCAGCTATTAGTTTACTTGTATTTTCTTGATCATAGCTAATACGACATTTCCTTGCCACAGTCTTAAATGTGTTCCTGGCTTTTACCATATTAATCCTACTAATATCAGACTTTTCTGCTCTGTAAATATCCAACATTTCAAAAAATAACCTACGCTTTTCTTCACAGACCTTGTTGTACCAGGGAATAAACCTCTTGTCTTTGAATTGGTTGTTATTACCTTCACCTGAACTGTATTTTGCCATAATAGGATCTGCGGCTGCAGATAATGCATCATTCATTAATTCCACAGACCTATTTATAGATTCTTCATCTGCGTTCACATTTTCCATTAAATGTTCTAGCTCAGTGAAATAACTCTAGGAATGAACTTGTAGGTTCTGTAAATATGTGTCCCTCAGTTCATTATTCCATGTAAATCTTTTTATTGTTTTATTATTAGCATGATCCTCCATCTGGTTTGGCCTAGTTAGATTAGATAACAATGAGAAGGAGATTGTCATATGATCACTGTACAAATTAGGTTCACCAACCACAAACTCAAGAAAATTTTTGAACAAATCTGGTGAAGCAACTACATAATCGACAAGGCTACTACCCTGACTGTTGGTAAAAGTGTATGATCCCTTACCAGCATCTTTATCAAGCCTTCCATTTACAATGCGTAAACCAGTTGTTTTGCAAAAATCTATTAATTTACAACCATTTGCGTTTGTTCTACCCTTATCGACTGAAGCCCGGATCACAGTATTATCCGGCTGATAATCATCAGGTACAGGTAGGTATGTATCTATGTCCTGATCTACGTAATCAGGTGTGGTACCTGTTCTGGCGTTCATATCACCAGTGATAATAAAATCACAAGAATCATTCGTAGAATTTACAATATCAATTATATGATTATGTAATCTGTCGAGAGTGTCAACATCCACAAATGCATGTCTACCTGAATTCTCAGGCAATACATAACAGAGGCATATATATATATATCGTTAGTAAATCCAAAATAATCTTTTTTCATTTTCATAATAATGATATCGTCTGCATCATAACATACCAGCTCAATACCTTTTGATATAATACTACGTATATAAACAATCAAACCACCCGAGTTCCGTTTTGAACCCTTTACCTTCTCTGTTCTATGTAATATAAAATGTTCAAACTCTTTTACATTTAAATTGCATAGCTCAGATGACCAGGTTTCAGTTAATAATACAATGTCATTGTTGTTGAAAATGATTTGAAATAATTCACTGTTTAACTTGTTACACCTCTTTGACACAAGTCCCTGTGTGTTTAGATAAGTAAATCTCACCATGTCTGGAATGTTTACATGTTCAATGTCCGCGTACACGTGTCCTACGCTGTCCTAGCCCTCATCTTCTGGAACTACCAGTGTAGTCTGGTCTTGGCTGGTCCTTAGATCCAAACCCTGATCAGTATGTTCCTCTGTCTGAGTGGTGAAGTCCTGATTGGATACATCATTACTGTCTTCGTCGGAGCTGTCACGGCCATCCCCCGAACTGGTGCTGATCTCGTCATCATCCAACTCTACCTGTTTATTTACATTAGCTGAGGTCGCGATAGGTCCCCGCCTTTGATACAGAACTCTATCCCAGTCTGGAAGCTCGTCCCGCAACACCTTACCGTTCACTAACAGCTTGGCAGGAAACAGTATCTTGACATCTTTCTTTCCCCTCTTCGCTAGTTGGAAATCCTCCATGAGAGCTTTTCTCGCCGTTTGTATTTCCCTCGGATAGTCTCGACCTACACCATACCCAGTACCTTTCAATGCGCTGACCTTTGACATGATCGTGTTGACATCTTTGAAGTCCTGAAATGCCGCAATAAGGGGGCGGGGCTTAGCTGATGATAGACTGTTTCCTGCACGTGCCCTGCCAATGCGGTGTGCCCTCTGAATACACATATCCCGTCCCGTCTCTATCTTCAGTGTGTTGACAATAAAGTCTATAATAACAGCCTTTCCGTCACCGTTCTCACCTTCAGACTCACTGTGTCCGTAAAACAATAAATTGTTTCTCCGGCTTCTAGCCTCCAGGTCTATAGCCCTGTACTCGACATGCGAAAGTCTGTAGTCGAAATCATCCAAGTCCGCTTTCACACCCTCGATATCAGTGGCTGCCTTGTCGACTTTTTGATGTGTGCAGAGGTTAAGATTCCTGCCTTCACTAAAGGAAAGAAATAATTGTCTGCGATTGAAGTTGAGGAAACGAGAAAAATTGCTCATGTAAGGATACATGTTGAACGTGTGATAGGACTTGTAAGGAACAAATACACGATACTTAAAGGAAAACTACCAATCGACTATTTACAAAGTGAATCTGACGAGGTGCCTTTGGTGGACAAGATAGTGACAGTGTGTTGTTCCCTGACAAATTTGTGCGAGTCAGTTGTGCCATTCAACTGAATTGATGAAAACTAAAGTGAATGGACTCAGAAATGATTTTGGTGTATACATTAGTCATTAGTAGAGGTTACACTGTATGAACTTGCATATGCACAATATGTGAAATGAACTTTTGTGATGTGAATTTTACTTTTTATGAATGAAATTTTGTTTGTGATGAATAAAATGATTATTTAAAAACTAATATTGAATATTGATAGTTGTATTGTTTTCTAACTAAGGAGGGGGGGGGGGTTAACATTTTGAAACATCGTTCAAAATAGTATATTCAGTAGTTATTTTTCATGTCCTGTGAAAGTTACTATTTATTGTAAATACTATATGTTGTAGAGATAATTTTATTACTGATACATCTACATGTAACCTCGATACTGAGTTATCATCATTTGTTAAATCTGCATCTTCAAATTTATCTATAATTTAATATTTTTTCTATGCAAGGAATTGTAACATTTCTTGGTATCAATATACATATTTCCTACCACAGTACTGTAAAACCTTGATATAATGCCCCTCATTATTCTTGGGCACAAATATACATGTATAATTAGTTAATTAATTACTACCAATGTGGTTCAATATTCTGGGTTTATCCCCCATTTCATCTTTTGTCTCGAGAAACCTTCAATTTTTCCCTCGATAAATGGTCAAACCTCTTTTTAACATCAAAATGACGGCAGTGTATCAAGGTTTTACATTGAGGTCAGGAAATAAGATAGTTTGATTTAAATACACTGCACACTTACACGATTTCTGCGACATTAAATTGGAATGATAAGCAAAACAATAGGTTTGTTTCCACTAACCCGGCCTTACCTATGTTTTCAGTTTTCACAGATTTTTTGGTGAGAATGGCTATAACCCCCCCCCCCCCAATTATGTCCACATTTTGGCCCATATTTTTTCATTAAATGACAATAAGCGCTGTATCACCTGAACACTTCATATATGACATTTTATTTACAGTGTTGAAGATATGAAAATAAAATAAAAAACATTTTCTACCTACATACATTGTATACGTACAACTAATACCTACATATACCCTATTTTTCAGACACATAAGTGGAAACAAGACCTATTTTTGTTTTTGGTCATAATATCACTGAACATTTAGAAAAACAACTCCACAAGATACAAAATGATTTCAAATGCAATGTTTAATATATATGAAATTGAATCATTCTTACTTATAATAAATACATACATGTACATTGTACATGTCGTACATTACCAGTTATTATGTAGAGATACATGTACATCAGTTTATGGCAGCTGTTAAATTAACACAAATTTGTATTATGACACAACTGATATTGTTGATATAATTAATACAATGCAATTTGAATTTCATTGTCAGTTAAAATCCAATGATGGTGCAGGGGGTGTCTCTTAAGTAGGCGCGGTGGTCCTCATAAAGTATTATTTCTCCATAAAGTGAAATTTGAATGAAAGTCTCATTTCCGGGATATGAGTACAGGAACCTCAATGTGTTGCCTTACTTCCGTCTAAACTCTGAAAGTTTTCTGCACGACGGACAAAACCAGTTACCTTTTAGAATTCTTTTAATTTTGACACACTTGAAATGTAACCAAACATAGGGACAGTTTTCATTGTCACACCCTATACCATCATCTGTTTCCTCGTTGTACACAGACTTGCAAACACAAATGAGTTTTTCCGAGTTTCTGTTCGCGACTGATGCACCGACAGTTATTGGATCACTAGTCACGTTCTGAAGGCAGGGAGCATTGGCACACATCAGATTCCAGAGTGGATTTGGAAGCTGGCATGGGACGAGAGTAAAGTTTTCCAACTAACTCCGGTAAAATTGCACCACTGAAAAACTTTGATGATTTATCCACCAATTCCTTGCACAGGTCAAGAGTCCAGCTCGATTCTCTCCGCATGATAGTCAACATTGGTCCAAACGATGAAATCACAATACTCCTTTTCACACACAAGGAGTTGACACTGTACTTGGTAATAGTACTGGTGCGTCTTCTTTAGCTTAAGCTGGTCACCACATTTTTCCAGACAAAAGTTACTATCAAGCGAGTCTGTAATGGTAGAGTCTCTCTTGCAATAAGGGCACTTGATTTCGACACACACTTCACCACAGCATTCGCACGAGGCAATTCCATCTGGTGACGCTCCTAGAAAGGGATATTTCTCACTGAGAATAAATCCACTATCCCTGACACGGAAATTTTCATGGTTTATCTGCATCTCTCTAACATAGAACTCCAGTGCCTCTTTTTCATGGTCACACCCCCATTTTGTTGCTGCTGTTGTGAACTTGTAGACATCAGGATAGCACATAGATTTAATCAGGCTTTGTGACGGATTGTCCACTGATGTCCTGCACACGTTCTTAACTCTTGAAGCAGTGATTCTGCCTGTTCGGAATCGATGCCATTCGCGACTCTTTGCTTGGTCCCGGGTAATTTCCTCAACATTTTTTGCCTCCTCAGGACTAACGGTGATGCCTTTCACAACTTCTTAAAGTTTCTTTCTCGACATGCACAAATTCATCATCCCGCAGTTCTGACAATACTATTGGGTATTTCTTGCTGAGGACATTTGGAACATAATGTTTGCTGTACTCTGGTATCACTGACAACAACACTGGCTTGGATCCAGAGGAATATAGTGCAGAATATAATGAGTTCAGTTCATCGTTTGTTGGTTTAGAAACCTCAGGTAAAACTTTTTTAGCACTTGGAGTCATAGAACAATTTGTAATACATTTGTCCAGTTTCCTTTTCTTAGTCTTAGCCGACGTGAAATCAATCTCTTGAACGGTCTTACCATGGACTTTTTGGACTGCAGATGGGAGAAGCCAGTATGCCTTGTCTTGGGTTACTGTGTGCGAGTCTCGGAGTTTAACTGAAGCATCCACTGCAAACATAAGCGCACCAACATAGCTACAGGATTTGCAACCAAAACCTTTCCGTTGTTTTCTGCTATCATCCACGGATGCAATGGCGTGTCATTCATGCGTTGGGAATGACGGACTCTACCAGATATCAAACGAAAATCGTCAATTTTCACCACTCCAACATCTTTCACCCTTCCACAGACAAAATAATTGTAGGAATCAAGCGATTTATATGCTTTCAAATCATCTAGGGTGTAGGCACTTTGTATGTTCACAAAATAGTTCACAATATCTGGATACGAGATACCTGGTAACGCTGAGACGTCGTCGCTCCATTCAGATTTAGCGATTTCGTATGGATCCCTTGCGCCGATCAGAGAGATTTTCTGGTCATATCTTGCTTTAGAATTGTGTCCAGGGTATCTCTGTACGTTTCCCTCGGTTTCGGCGTGGTTGGTTTAATACTCATTATGACTCATGCCGGTAAACATTTGCATATGTAGAAACGCCTCTCGTGTTCTGCTAGACCTCAAAGATGGCGGCGCTAGCATCGCGGTACCCGGATGTACGGTTCAGTGAAAACTAAGAATTAGTCGAAGTGTTAGGAATGACACACAACAACATTTGTGAAAGGAGTGTAAAGTAACTATATTATGTATAAATGAATGAGTGAATGAATGACCGGTCGCGTGTATGGTGTTGATGAAAGATGCGAGATAATTGAGTGTGATATGTTTACTTAGATATGTTGGTATAATTATGTAATTACCTTGTGTCGGGCGTAGTTATTACCGCTGGTTGAGCTTGTCATACGGGTATTTATGTTTAGTAACTTCCTTTCTATTTGACACATTACTTCCGTTGTTACATAACACGGATTGTGATTGGTTCATAGATTTCAATTGTAAATTTGGGGTATAAAAGTCGGGGATTTCGGGGTTTCATCATCACGCCGGACGGAACACCGATGTTAATCGGTGTGTGCTTCGGCGTTAAACTCGTAACTAACTAACTTAAGGGTTTCATCAGTCTGCTGGTAGGCTCACTTTTCTCTCTTCTAATTCTTTCTCTTTCTCATTTCGGTCTGTGGGGTTGGGGGGTTAGTTATATAATGGGTAGTAGATAGTTGATTATAAGTGTTACGCAAGATGATTATAGGTACGGCAACTCAACCAGCGGTGGGACCCTTGTTATGTTTTAGACCATTACATACTTATTAACTTCATGTGTACGTGTTAACGTTGGCATCTGCGGTTGCAATAAACTTCTACCCTGTACTGAAATACTTTGTTGAGTAGTTTGTTTCATGTCCTAAACTTGACGGAACCTCGTGGTTTCACTCATTCCGAACCTGGGTTGAACGTACGCACAGTCTCAGACGATATAAAGTTGAGTACAGTCCTATTACACATTCAGGAGTGACTTTTTTTGTGTGTAAATTTCATTCTAAATGTTGTTTAATTTTAAATTTTATTTGTAATTTTAACAATTTTTACAAAGGAGACTAGTTAATTGAGGTGTAAAGCTAGTAGAAAAATATACCTAAACTCAATAAAATGGTCAACGAAATAAACGAAATAACGGTAACAAAACCAAATGACTGACAATAACTACATGAAAGACATGACAATGTATCCCTATTTAACCCAGGTTTTGAAAACTTATACAACTAGCCAATACTCATTTAGGCCTAGCCTAACCATAATACAACCTACCAGTAAAATAACGTTCTGCCTCCGAGACTGTCGAAATATCTAACCCCTATCCCATAGAAACCTACATACTAAACACTACGAACCATTTTCTGTTGGCAGTTTTAACATTACATCAATACTACATCATATAGCTAGACACTGGTATAAGTAAATAGCCACCCTGTGCTCTGGTTACAGAGCGAACACCCTCTAAAGCTACAGTATTATACTTATGACATGGTTAATTCGCTACCCTGTTTTCAGAGTATAAGGTATCTAAGCATGCATTAATTACACCTCGTTTCCGAAGCGCGTGTCTACGATAGCCCCTACATCCTAGGATTAACTTGGTTTCAAGGCATCACCTACAGCCGCTCTGTTTTAAAAGTGTCCGCTATCTAATAAGACTTAAGCATACATAAGAGTTAAAAAGCTTTTTTGTTGAGATTAAAAAAAAATACGGCAAAGTTATATTTCAGAAAGCTTCTGAGTTGCTCCCTAACAGGTTACTAAGGAGAGGCAGACGTTTTTGCCTTGCTTGGAAACGAGAGTTCGGCCTCCCTGGGTATAAAAGGCACCCAGCCTGTCAAACCGGTTTTTACATGAACACTGGCCGTGCAAAGTGCAACACACCTGCAGCCACAACAGGTGACACTGGAGTTACAAAACTGGAATGAAAAACACACACTTACCTTGAAGTTGAAGTTATATGAAGATGGTCACTCTCTCAGCCACCATCATAAATCGTTTGCCAAAGCAAAAAAAAAAAAATAAAACTGAAAACACCCTAAATGTCCCTTCACCTATGTATACGTAATGGACATCGACATGTTGATTTTACATTCGGAAGCAGAGCGAAACGTTCCGAACAGAATATGTACTCGCTCCTAATACTACCTATAACACGCGAGCATAGTCTTGATTATGTAAAACACGTGCACGGACACATGCGAGTGAGGGGAACTTGGAAATAAATGGATGTCATAACTGTTCATCACACCGGAACTGATTACTATAACGGACATGTTCCAATTGAATACTAAGGTAGGGTTATCAGTTGTCATTCATGTACTTGTTTTTTTTCGCACGAATTTTGGTGTAATGAAATGGTTTTTTTTTTAAATTTTGCTCATATTGTACAATATCGTTATAATAACACCTTCAATATCCATGTCAATGTTCTTCAGATACTGATCGAAAATATCGTAAAAAAATCAGAAAGTATGTGTTGGCTAGCTATATAGGTCTATAGAAATAGAAGTGTCGCCGTGCGATTTCATCACAACAATGAGAACCGGTTTGACGGCCTGGGTGCCTTTTATACCCAAGGAAGCCGACTATCGTTACCAAGCAAGGCAAAAACTAAAATGTCTGCCATTCCTTAGTAACCTGTAAGGGGGCATCTGTGAAGATTTCTAAAAAAATTATTTGGCCGGTTTTTTTTTAAATATCAACAAGAAAGCTTTTTAACTTGCATTGTCAGCTTTAACCAATATTCCCTAACGTTTAACTCTGGCTTAGGACTACACCTTGTCTAGAACAATTATGTATGTCAACAAAGTAATTTTTGCTGACAAGATTTTACAATTTTTTTTTCAAATTACTGTAACGGTCGCGAACGCGTTACCTGCAAATCAAATAAATGAATATAGAATGAAATAAATTTGCTAATTCGCGAACGCATACCCTGAAAATAAAATGAAATGTTCTTTTGTTAACATATAACTTAATTGGAACTTCACAGATCCACGTCCTGTACGGCCCTCTCCACCATTAGGTCCCTGTCGGCCTCTAGCTGCCTCTCCGGTAGGGTCCCTGGCCGTTGTGGCAGTACATCTGCCGGCGATCGGTACTCCCGGTTCATCCCAAGTGTACACCATTGTAACGACAAGACAATGACTAAACGTCCCTCTACTCAAACTAGATTAACTGTGGCTATGGAAACCTCTGGGAATTAAAAAGTTGCGTTTCTTTTTCCTGTTGGTATATAAAAGGTCATGTATCTAGTGCAGACAGTCCACTGAACACGTTATCGGGCAGAACCGATACAATATCTTAATACCTACGTAAAATATAAGGTTTAAGTCGAGTATCTAGTGGAAACATTCCACTTAAGTGGATTGTATCGGAAGAACCGATAAAATATCCAAAATCTTTTTTTTTTTTTTTAAATAGGTCAGTTATCTAGTGCAGACAGTCCATTGAACACGTTATCTGGTAGAACGGATAAAATATCCAAAACCTTCTAAAAAAAAATTAAAATAGGTCATGTATCTAGTGCAGACAGTCCACTGAGCACGTTATCTGGTAGAACCGATAAAATATCTAAAACAGACTTAAACCAATTAAAATAGGTCATGTATCTAGTGCAGACAGTCCACTGAACACGTTATCTGGTAGAACCGATTAAATATCTTACTTAAAACAATTAAAATAAGTCATGTATCTAGTGCAGACAGTCCACTGAACACGTTATCTGGTAGAACCGATAAAATATCTAAAACCGACTTGAAACAATTAAAATAGGTCATGTATCTAGTGCAGACAGTCCACTGAACACGTTATCTGGTAGGACCGATAAAATATATATTGCCTATGTAAAATATAAAAAAGTCGTATCTAATGCAAACAGTCCACTTAGAACCAATACCATATCTAAAACCTAATATAGAAAATTAGGTCATGTATCTTAGAGCAGACGGTCCACTGAACACGTTATCTGGTAGAACCGTTAAAATATCTAAAACCTACTTAAAACAATTAAAATAGGTCATGGATCTAGTGCAGACAGTTCACTGAACACGTTATCTGGTAGAACCGATAAAATATCTAAACTTGCTACTATCTTATCATGAGCACATACACCAGAAGAACTGCCATCTGTTTGTTTGCTGCTGCTGACAGTTTGATCGTTCAACAACATTTTATTTTGAGCAACTTCTTTTGAAAACTGAAAATGGCCAATGACATATTTGCCTGGATGCTTCTTTGGAATTGGGCAAACAAAGTTTGTGAAAACAAATCACTTTGGCCATTTTTAGAGCTAACTTAATATGAATATGCTGGCTGAAAGAAGGAAAAGTGTTAATAAAAGTTTATTTTACTTTCTAATCAATCTGGTTAAAATCACAATTTGATCTCCGCGCCGTTTGTAAACTTCTCTCTAATGCTTCAAGATCTGGCCCCTGTTTCATCTTAACAACTTAGGAAGGCATTACAGAAGGGAGATAATATTAGGTTGAGGAATTTTCCTTAAATTCCATATTGCTTTCCTCTGGAGATTTTTAAAGTTAAGGAATATTGATGAAACCGGACCAGGCAACATAAATTCCGACAAAGGTCATCTGAACGTGGCCTCTTATGGGATGTTGTCAGATCGGACAACATCCCATAACAGAGTGAGAACACGGATCTGCATTTTAATAACATTGCGTCAAGATCGGGGGTCATGTTCAGATGACATTTTTGTATTGGCCAATCAAATTACTACTTTCAAAATCTGAACTTTTGAGGCGACCAAGCTTGCATAATCGCATTTGTACGTTTAGTCATTTCGTCACCGAAAAGTTAATGTGGAATATTGTGACGAAATGACTTGCTGCAATATGACGGGTCATTTAAATAATCATTTTAGTGTTAAGTAAAGAGGCGACAAAGGTCGTTCTCAGATCTTGACCAAAACGTCAACCAACATAGGAACAAAAGAAAGATTTACATTGAGACTCGTAAAAGCACAAGAGAACAAGACCAGGTGTTCCAGATTGCCCTTCGAAGTTATTCCTTCCTTGGTGTCTTGTATTCTCATGAAGGTTGTGAAGCACGAGCAGCCGAGCCAGATGCGTCTTCCCAGGAATGATGATAGGTCCATGTTGTCCAGACAAAGCATCCCAGTAAGAATTCTACCGCCAACGCGAATGACTCCAGATAAGTGTTCAAATACCTCAATGGGATACCCTTTGGAATGGGTTTCTTATCGTAGAGATTTGCGATTTCCTGGCCAATATATCTCTGTTGTTCGATACAATTTCGTAAAGTCTGAAGGACATGACACAGTTTTGCAACCACACGAGTGCACGAATTGCTGATTTCCACGAAGAAAACTTTTTAAATTTGGATAGTTCAAAGGAACTGCAATCTGATTAAAATCATATCTTGATCTCCGCGCCGTTCCGTAAACTTCTCTCTGCTGCGTTAAGATCTGAGGTAATCCCATAGGGGGTCATGTCCCGATGACCTTTCGCATTAGCCAATCAAATTACTACTGGCAGAACCTTGACAGGGAAATTTTGAGGCGACAAAGCTTGCATAAACACATTTTTCCGTTTAGTCAGTTCGTCACCAAAAAGTTCGTGCGGAATAATGTGACGAAATGGCTTGCTGCAAGATGACAGGTCGTTGGAAAATTATTTTAGTGTTAAGTAAAGAGGCGACAAAGGTCATCTGGACGTCAACTCTTATGGGATGTTGTCAGATCCTCGTAAAACGAAATGAGAACAAGGATCTGTATTTTAATCAGATTGCGTTAAGATCTGAATGTTAATCAGATTGAATATCAAGCCTACGATTTGTGACCACTAAGATTTCCCACTGTCCGGTACAATGTGACTTGTATTTGTATTTCCCACTTATTTTCAATAAATGTATAGATCACTCCAATCGGGACATGACCCCTTATGGGATTATCTCAGCAGAGAGAAGTTTACGGAACGGCGCGGAGCTCAAGATATGATTTTAATCAGATTGATCTAAACGCAGATTATTAGTATTATGGGGTTAGAACATGTTTGTATAACATAATCACGCGATTGTAAAAATACAACAAACGAATACACAATTCAGTTTTCATTTTTGTTTTTTTTTATCATTATAAATAAATAAACATATATATTAATTAAACATTTGTAAAACGAAGGAATCCTTACTCTATTCTATTTTTGCAACATACTATGGACACCGTTTCAAATGTCTTGGCTTTCCAGTCATTGTTTTGTAAACAGTTTTAACCAACTCAAACAGCTCTATTTTAGGGTATATATTTGGTGTTACCCCTCCAGCTGCAATTGATCAATGTATACCATCCATCTATTAATTATATCCTCGTCATCGACCGAGTTTAAACACTCGTAACACTCGTTCAGACATTCCGCTTTCGACTCGAACCACCTACTGGATCGGCAAATCACAGTCGGTGAATCTTGTGTCGAGTCCAGGCTCTGCAGAAACCATCCGTGTTCTACAACAGTTTGTATTTCGGTTGCTTTATGCCATTCTTCTGCAAAACAAAAACACGTATACATTAGATATCAATAATCTTAGATGCAAACTGAATTTTTAAAATATTGGAAAATCATAATAATTAAATGAATAAAATTAGTAGATTTGGTATTCCGTTGATACAGAAGTATACAGATGTTAGAGTAGTCGAGGTTAGTTGTTTGCCGTCTTGCTTGGTGATTTTACGAGAGTCTCCATGTAAATCTTTCCTTTGTTCCTATTTTGCCCCTAGTTTAATCGATTTTGAGTTCGGATTATGGTTTTATTTGTCGCTTTGGTATTCTCTGATTTTTATTTTTATTTTTTTGCAGATGTTGGACTAGAGACTGATGAAGCTTGCATTTTCCCCATTCCGTTTATACACATTTACACATTAATCGCTAATTGAACGGAACGGCGCGGAGATCCAAGATATGATTTTAATCAGATTGTTCTTCAGCTTGTAATGAAGTGCCCACTGGCTGCAGACAGACTAATTATAGTATTTACCCATACACTGTACAGATATCAATTCTTTCCTGAACTCGAGAAAACTCATAAGGCCTAGAAAAAAAAGTTGTGTTTCTCCTTTCGTCTCCCAAAAAATTAGGGTAGGTAAGTAGGGTTTTTTTTTTGCGGGTAGTTTTAAGAACAGTTACTGTTTGACCATTGTATACATAAAATCTGGAAACAATACTTGCAATGTATCTGGTGACATTGTCAATATTAACATTTGTGTATTTCTTTATACGGTACAATGCATTTGAGAAGTGGTAATAAAACATGTTTCAAATTAAACTAATTGTAGTCTTTGTTTTTTCAAATAAACATTCAACTCAACAGGGAAACATTTCAAGAGTCATCTTTAATATAAACACAAAGGTTCGGAAAAACATTGTGTGCCACTGATCATGAATGCACAAACTTATTTAGTTTGCTTTCTTTTCCCATAAGGACGGTAACATGGAGACTGTCTGGAATGTTCAAGACATTCCAGACACGGGAAGGACAGTCTTATATTGTTTCTTGAGTTCCTGATTAACTTCTCCTTAACTCTCACCACAATAGTAGCACAAATCTAGTCGTCCAAGGGATGCGCCGTAAAATGGTACTTCGACGGGATGGGTGCAGGCGAGGTTCATTCTCACTACCGCTTTGCCATGAAGACTGCCCTGGAGGTGTCAAAGGTGAACCACATGTATATATGTATTCACTCATCAATTCCGCGAGTTGTAGTTCCTGTCTGCCAGAGAACCTCAATCTACTGTACACAACACGTGGCTTGCGACACTCTACACGCGTTATGGAGGATCTTGCGGTCTGGGCAGAAAATGAGAAATCTCCCACAACTACATTTTCAGAAAGAAAAGTTGTATTAGGCTGCTTTCGTTTGGGGATAGAGCCACACTTCGTTGCAGTTTGGGTCACTGTAGGCTGGTCTGAATCCACTGTGCTGGTTGGTTTGTCTGCAATTTCAAGATCTCCGACAGGTTCTGTTTGTTTGAGTTCATTGAGCTGATCACACTGGCAATGATACTCCAGGCTTTTTACATTTAAGTTGAGCACTTCCCTGCCCCAAATGGTTGCGCTGCCCTTCGTTTTCTCGTGGTAACGATGAAAGATATCCCCACACAACATTGTGTGGGGCAACGAAGTCATCAGCCGTTTTTCGGGCATATGCACACATTTTAAAAACGTCAATGCCAGAACTGAGGATGGCGTGAAGCTGTCCGCCATTTTTGTTACTACATCGAGGTTATCAATACGCCAATCTGATTAAAATCATATCTTGATCTCCGCGCCGTTCCGTAAACTTCTCTCTGCTGCGTTAAGATCCGAGATAATCCCATAGGGGGTCATGTCCCGATGACCTTTCGCATTAGCCAATCAAATTACTACTAATTAATCAGATTGGGCAGAATCAACGAATTCGCTGCAGGAAACGCGCTTCCTGTAAATAAATTTCTTTCATTAAGTCGCAATTCTTATTTTAGGCAATCTGATTAAAATACAGATCTTTGTTCTCACCCCGTTTTACAAGGATCTGGCATAACCCCGTAAGAGGTCACGTCCAGATGACCTTTTTCGCCTCTTTACTTTACACTTTAATAATTTTCCAACGACCTGTCATCTTGCAGCAAGCCATTTCGTCACATTAATCCGCACGAATTTTTTGGTGACGAAATGACTAAACGGAAAAATGTGTTTATGCAAGCTTTGTCGCCTCAAAATTTCACTGTCAAGATTCTGCCAGTAGTTATTTGATTGGCTAATACGAAAGGTCATCGGGACATGACCCCCTATGGGATTATCTCAGATCTTAACGCAGCAGAGAGAAGTTTACGGAACGGCGCGGAGATCAAGATATGATTTTAATCAAATTGTATTTTAGGCTTCATCATTTTTACTTGGAAACGTTTTATTGTATTGTGACGTATGCAATGTGCAATCAAAAAATATATAACTGTATTTGACAGGTAAGACATTTCAATGAGATAGTGTACTTACTCAAGTCTGAGATTGAAAAGCTTGAATCATCAAGGGTAAATAACAGACTTTCCTCTTCATTTTCAGAATTTCGTATTTTCAGCGTGGTGAGAGACCTGCAACATTTTTGTGTGTATATTTAGCAGTCCATTCACTATTTTCCTTAGACCAAGAATAAGCCACCAGGGTACTTATTGAAGTGCAAAGAAATATGATAATGCTCTATATACATGTGTTTATGTATAGTATATGTGTTCATAAAGTGGGCGTTATTCTGCATAAAACATAATGAAACTATATAAAGTATTTAAATGGTATCATACTTACATTTCCCCTGTTTCCTCTTAGATGGACAACAGCACAACTGCGGCTAGAAATCTTCACAAGCCATTAATCACATGTCTGGATTTTCTCAAATGGACCGACCAAACATTCTTTCAGTATTGTTTTACACATTTTGTTTTTAAATGTTTAATTTGTACATAATTAATTCTGTACATATTTTCCTTTTAAAAGTTTTAATTGTACATAATTAATTCTGTACATATTTTCCTTTTAAAAGCTTTATTGGTACATTTTTAATTCTGTACATATTTTCTTTTTGAAAGTGTTATATGTACATAATTAATTTTGTACACATTTTCTTTTTAAAAGTTTTATTTGTACATAATTAATTTTGTACATGTTTTCTTTTTGAATGTTTTATTTGTGCATAATGAAACTTGTCATTTGGTACATATTTATGTATAACTAGGTGTATTATATGTACGGCCGCTATCGGCCATCGTAGTCCAAGGATAATTGGATTACTTTCCGCTTTGCAGCGATAAGTGGATTTTTTTCTAAATCGAACTCGTCAATAATTGGTTTGAATTGAGTGGGTTTTGAAACCCCCGATCGCACACGCTCTTTTAATAAGCCATCTAGCACACCATTGGCAACTTTAAATTGTGTATCTTTCCTAATGTCAATGTTACGTTTCAACTCCGACAGACATCTGTTTATCCCCCCTCTAATGTTAATTAACGTGTTCCTAAGGGAAACTTGGTCTGGAGCTTTAGCTGGTCTTGCTTCAGCATCAAATGTCTTCAATTTCGCTGCCAGTAAGGGCACTTCAACCGCCGTCATGTAAAATGGAACAAAGGAACAAATGACAGTTCGCTAAGTAACGATTGAAATTTTGTGTGATTGTATTATTTTAGCTTTACAATCCACTCGTGGTTTAATTGCCGATGTATTGATTTAGATTTATACAATATATCTTTTTACACAGTGCGACAATAACAGCTGATCTATCGTGACGTCATGATCTTTGCTAAGTCAGTAGCTAGGATGTTTTAGATTCTTTTAATCTCCAGACAACGAGTTCATTTTCTGATTATTTTAGGCCGGGAAAACGAGGACTAGCACCTTATATTCCTGGACGTTCCGGTCAGTATTCCGGATAGTACGTATACTTGATAGCAGCAGAGATGGGTTCAAAAAATTTAAACGGTTGAGATCCCCTGCCAAAACTATATATACAATTGCTGAGCATAAAAATTACGATCACAAATATGATTTTAGATTTGACTCCAGGGCCACACCTTGCTGTTACGTAACTTTTGCAAACGGTTTAACGGTTGCATTCCCCACCCCAAGTCTATAATACAATCACAACCATGATATTATGATTGGTCTCCGGGTATGTCAGCTCTTTGCTGAGCATAATGAGACGAATACAGTCATGATATTAGCATTGATGACAGGGCCTGGCCTTAGCCCTAGGAATCTTGCTTTTCTGTTTAACTTGAAAGCAGTTGAGATACCCACCAATTAACCAAACTGTAATTTATATAGGTATGCTTCAAGGATCCCATTGTTTCCAGATGAGCGATACCGGCCCTCTGCGCCTCTTGTTTTCTGGTAGGGTTGTTTGGTTTCCTCTCTCTCCAAAAATGCCTTAACATTCTCAATATCATGTTTTTTTCTTTGCAACACGTTTCTTGTTTCTCACATTCTTTTCCGTTCACTCCAACAACTAAACTCATGACCTTGACACATCTGTACTTCCTGACAATTTCATGGAAACTGATTAAAATCATATTTTGATCTCAACGCCGTTCCGTAAACTCCTCTCTGCTGCGTTAAGTGTAAACGTGTAGCGGATTGAGAACAAGGATATGTATTTTGATCGGATTGATGGAAACTGCAATTGTTTCTTTCAGATCCTGCGCAAGAACATTGGCAAAGAGAAGTCTCTTTCTAGTGTTTCCGTATTTTCTTGGACAAAGTCCCATACTTTTCAGCTGACTTTTTGTACGCGACTTTGGGGTTAAACTTTCGGTACAAGCATTTATGTCACCTTCGTTGATACCCCTTCAATCCTGTAAGGAAAGCTATGCAAAGGCCGAGACGTAACAGAGTATAACAATGGTAGTTACTACGCCTTGCCTGAAGCTGAGCATTATGGGAGTAGAACGACTGATTCGCCCGTTGTCAGTATAATGTGACCAGGCGGAGTGTGCTGCTGAGGGCCTTCGGCAGTATAATTCAGTGTGGTAGCACTATCAAAAGGCTTTTACGAACATACCTCAGCCTCACCAATACACACACACATCACATACACCGGGAGGCCCTCCTTAAATGCTGTTAATAGGACAAAAAATCAATCAACCAACAACCGCTTGGGTCCTTATAACGCAGCTTCTCAATTCTTTTCTGGATTCGTTTCTTGTCCCGAAATAGGTTTTTGTTCTCAGCTTTCAATATTCCCAATTATATATATACTATAACCGACCATCCATTGTTTAGTCATTCTTAGAAATCTTTAAATACTTAAACTGTAGTAACCTCACCCCTTCCCTAGGGGAGAATGTGAAGGCAGGGGGGGGGGGGGCATGAAATTCACAATTTTTATTTATAACCTTAAGACCTTTCCATTGGTGAATAGCATTTAATTGCAGCAAAAATGGTTCCAGAGAAGAATATTTTTGAAAGTTAACTATCTCAAGTGAATTGTGTAATGAAATTGTTTGTTGCTATTGTAATGGTAACTGCGATATAAACATCGATATATGGGACATTTGATCCCAGTAACTGTTGTATTAACTTGCGTTACCAAATGTAGTACTACATCCGTTACCAAGGGTATTTGTTTCCCAAGACACCGGAAGCAACAAGTAGGAGATCTCCAACGATTCTAATAATAATAGACCGATCTCAAAAGTTATTCATGTATGCAATGACCCCGTGGTATCAACGCGATAACGAGGCTAAGCTAGGTTATCAGCAGCCGGTGGTTATGGCTGCCTCGACGGCTGAATCATCATCCATCGCAAAGCGTGATGAGCATTGTTGCGTACCGCAATGCAAACAAAAAACTTGCAACGGAATGTTTTGGAATCGGAAGATTTTCACAAGATGACAATTTGATAGAATTTTTTACTGGATTCCAAACATACACTTTGCTTTTAGCCTTTTACAATGCTGTTAAACCATTTACTATGCTGTTAAACCAACAAGAATGAGAAGTATTTACTACACACCTTCAGAAGAACTAAGTGCCAGGGGTAGACCAAAAGCAATGGACCCAATAGATGAGCTTTTCATGTTTTTGTGTAAACTGAAATGTGGTTTCTTATCGGAGGACCTCGCTGTGCGGTTCAATATACACAAATCGTCTGTAAGTCGTAAAATCATTACTTTGGCAAATTACTTGTACTTTATGTTGGGTAGCTTAAACATTTGGCCAGATAAAGAAAACGAACAGCATTACATGCCACAAGACTTCAAAGCTGCTTACCCGAACACGCGCGTCATTATTGACTGCACCGAAATTTTCACTGAGCGTCCCTCATCCCTTGCCCTAGCGTCCAAAACTTTCTCAACCTACAATAGTCATAACACCTGGAAAGGCCTGGTTGGTGCTAATAGCACCCCATAGGGCTGTCACCTTTATTTCATCACTGTATTCTGGATGTATGTCGGACATTGAGATAACCAAGAACTCAGGACTAATAGAACTGTTGGAACCAGGAGATGAAATTATGGCTGACAAGGGCTTCGTTCTCAACAAACTGCTCAAAGATACTGGAATCACAATTGCTACACCCAATTTTCTGTCAAGCGATGGACAGTTCACTGTGTCCCAAATAGAGGACAATCAGAAAAAATATATAGAAGTTTTTTTCGGGACTGAAATGAAGTGGTCTTAATTCTGAGGTGCTCTTGAAGCGAGGTTTCACTGTGTAATGGTTATGGACAAGTTTGGTAATAGCTATTGCAAGGGATCAAACACAAAATTTAATGGACTTCTTCTAATTTATAAAATGATTAAGAAAAATGTGTCCAATTTGTCTTTCGCATCTTGCCAAAAGTCCGCATCAAAATGCACAGTCTCTATATGACTGTCATTCTCCACCCAAACAAAGAAGTCGCACCAGCTTAAACCTGTCACTGCCATCTGGACTTGATAAAAGTAGTTATCAGTAGTTTTTAGTTTCATAACCCCATTTTCCTCGTTTAAACATTTCACATCTTTCAAGTCAACTTTGTTCGGACACTTGATTTCAAGTAATCCATATGGAGGGTTATGTGATGGACAATACACTTTACGGTCAGGTGTTGCAGGTAGCCAAGGACAGTAGGGATTAACAATAACTCCACATGGATACAGATTCACGTCATTTTCCATTTCCTGAAGATAACAAAATATATACCAGGTAAACGATCAGGTATATGATCACTTTTATATATATATATACAAACATACACAGTTAAAATGTTCTATATAATGTACTTATCATATGCAAAATGTACACACATGGTAAGATTTGGTTTGGTTTATTTTTGTTTACGTCCTTTAACAGCCAGGGTCATTTAAGGATGTGCCAGGATTTGGAGGTGGAGGAAAGCTGAAGTACCCGGAGAAAAATTACCGACCTACGGTCAGTTCCTGACAACTGTCCCTCGTAGGTTTCGAACTCGCAACCCAGAGGTTGAGGGCTAGTGGTAGAAATGTCAGGGCACCTTAATTATAGGCACTCGGCCACCGTGACCCCTAACATGTAAGACACAAATGTACCGTGATCAATTTACAGTTTATATTTCATGGGTCCTTTTTGAACATATTGCCGAAAACAATAGGTCCCACAATGTTAAATTGAAGTATTTCCAGAATTCCTACGAGTCCTTTCATAATTTTATGAGAACTGGACTCAGGACTCGCATGTAGATTGATCACTGCATATTTAAGGGAGAACCTTTGGAATTTATCAACTATATTTGCCAAAAGACAGGAAATTGATACCTGACTATATGCCTGGGCAGCTGTAGCTTCAGATTCAATTCCTCTTTTCATAGCTGCGGACTGGTAACTTTTTGCTGACTTCAATCTTTCGGCTAGTTGTTCTAATATAATTACATTTAAGCATTGAACTGCTTTCAGTTGGCATTCATAGGCACATGAATGCCAACTGGACAAAGGCAAATTCAATGAAGCGCGCTAGCCATCGCCCGAGGACGGTTAGTGGTATCTAGCGTAACAATTATGATGTCATAATATATAATGATGACATCAACAATCAGACAATGGCATTCATGGTCTTATGAATGCCAACTGAATTTGGTAGGGTCATAAAGTGGCAATGCCATACAATGGTAAATATTAAGTATTAAAAGGGGGTGTGATTAACCCCTTACAAAGTTGCCAGCTGCAAATGATGGCTTTTTAAATACAAATCTGTATTAACATTGCATACACATCACCGTGTAAACAAATAAATCATATACCTGCACGTCTTTTAGCTATTTCCCCTGAATTGGATGCAGTTATTCTTTCACTTCTTAGTTTGTGCCACATTGGATCCCTAGACTGGCTGCGGGTGCTCTCCTCTATTTCAACACATCTAACTCCGTAACTGTCAGTGACTGGAACTGTTTTGATTGTTTTTCCTGCAGTACAAAGGGCACATTTGTTTTCATGACATTCTTTGCGGGTAATCTGGGAAAGTCGTTTATATCGAGTAGATTTAAAATATAGTCACTTGATTTCTTCTGTTGGTAGCTGATGAAAACTTCCTTTAGGGAAATTGACAAACTTTGTGAGCACTCTGTCTGATGAAATTGAGGCCACAGTAGGAAATAGAAAGTCCATTTCTCCTATTTCATTAATAAATTTCTCCATGTTAAAAGACTCATCAGAAGTAATTGGGTTATACAAAGTTGACTTTATGCCTTGAGTAGCCCTCCGTGAATCCTGTCTGCCATAGCCCTGAACAACTAGGTTTTCAACCTTATCTGCCATGCCTGAGGAAGTGAAGTCTTGGCAATATCAGTTGGTATTAGGTAAACTTCCGCTGTTTGTAATGTGTCAGCTGGTAAAGTAAAGCAATAACATGCCCACACCGTCCACTTTTTCCAATTTTGCAAGAACATTGTACATATTGCACTTTGTCATTGTTGACAAGAATCTGAAAAAATATAAACATAAATATATATTAGTGTACATATGGTTTAGACGCCAAGAATTAAGCATGTCTATATTGTTGAAGATTGTATGCTAACCTCTGATCTCTAGTTGTACAGACTTGATCGCCATCAAACAGAGTGAACGATGGGCTTGTGCTATGCGATTTGCGTTTACGGAATTTACCTCTTACTCCAATGGATTTATGATCTCATTAACTAAACCTAAACATAATCAAATGCTCAGCCTTAAATAATTGATATTGAATCATCAAACTGCAAGTACTTGCATCTGGTGATTTAAAACAAAATATGTCATATACTGACTGTACTATATATACACAGATACATTTTTTTACTTGTATGTATAGTAGTGGATATTGGTTTTAACTGTTGTTGATCACATATATATCGTAATTCAAATACTAGATACAAGCAACTGTTGACTCGACAAACGATCAGCATTTATAGGCCTGCTGTTTTCTTCTTTTTCTTCAAGACGTTATAATATGAATAACTCAAAGTATAGACAGCTATTAAAAACAATTTTACCTTAACATCATGAGGAGAATAATTTTTTTCTGAGATATGAAACACTTCGCTTTCACAAGGCAGCCCAACTCATCTCGGTACACTGAAAAAGAACAATAAAAATGGTTACACAGACCAATTAACAGTTGTCCTTAATTTTACAGAGAAATTATAGTAAATTATGTGGTCTGTACTGTACAAACCATGTATCTATGAACCTATATATTGTATAACATTCCCTTTATAGTTGCCTACTGGACTAGACCTATATCAAACATATATATTTTGCTTCATGGGTATTTCTACATTAAAGTATCGTTAATTACATTTATAAAAACTATAGTGCAACAAAGCTCAAAATTCCAAACCCAAGCGCCTGTGCTGCATGTATATGTACTATATATATATGACGTCTGGCTCTGTACAACACACATATCAGCAGTGTCGCCCATTATGTTATGTAAAATGATTATTATACAGGAACAAACCGAAACCTTCCGTGTCGTCAGGCTGTTTTATAAGGTGTTCATATCTTCAACAGAATCTCTCTTCGTCCCACTGGGAAGAAAATGGTTGAACACTGTTTCCTCGTCCTTCTCGCTATCCAAATTCAGACCCTTTCCGATATCGTTTATGCTGCCCTCCATTCGTTTAAGCTGATCAAGTAATACAATATGCATATGGATAAAACAATGATCTTCCTTTATTCTGTTTATTTATTAACTTAAACTGTGCACAAAAATGACTAGCCCTCCACCTCTGGGTTGCGAGTTCGAATCACATGTGGGTCAGTTTTAAGGTACTGACCGTAGGTCGTTGGTTTTTCTCCCAGTACACCGGCTTTCCTCCACCTCCAAAACTCGGCACGTGCTCCAATGACTCTGGCAGTTAATAGGACGTAATACAAAAAAATCAAACCGAATAAACCAAACAAAACAAATGAAATGGACATATCGGAAATTTAAAGAGAGAGAACATAAGTAAGGCTACATCATTAATCCTACAAACAATATACTTACCTTGTGTAAGCTTATCAGCTTGAGGCAACAGGATTTGAGCCGTCTCAGCAGAAGACAAAGGTGGAATAATTGAAGACATTGTCGATGAGGCAGGGGACATAGGAACATATTGTGATGATATAGGGGACAACGCTAGCGCTCCACGTAGTGTAGCTTGCATGAGATTTGAACATTTTTTATGTTATCCATAATTCTGTTAACTTCTATACACCAACTGAAGGCTCACAACAAAATTTGGTTAATCAACATCAACAATAGGGGGGAAAAAACATCAAATTCCATATTTAGTCAAACATATTATAAACACACAGGGGCCTGAGAACTTGTTACAGCAAATTTTGGACCTTACCTTAGGTTGTTAGGAGTATTTTATACTTTTGAGGGCTTTAGATCAATTTCTGATAAAAATGCCCCCTCTATGGTAGCTACCTATTGTAGATATGTGAATTGTGGGGACATTTTTATCGAAACTTGATCTAAATTTTATATAGTAAGCCTTCAGAGATGTGAATTACTCCAAAAACATTAGATTTAGGTCAAAAACAAGTTATCAGTCCCCTGTGAATACTCAATGATATGTTATGATGATGAAGACTCAATCATTTTTTATCAGCATTCATTACATGAAATACAAAATAATTCCTGGTTTATGAAATTAAAATAAATCTGTTGGAACTGTTTTGTGACACTTCCAAACAAAAAATGATATTAAATAACGTTATCCATAATTCTATAAATTATATACACCAACTCAAGACTGACAACAAAATTCGGTGCATCAACATCAACAATGGGGGACTAAGCACATCAGTCAAAGTGAACCCGCAGATATTTGTGAAGCCTTCGCTTAAGTATGTTAGTTTGAATCATTGCTTAATATGTAAAAAAAATCTTTGCAATCAACTAAGTAGAATGGTTTTCAAACAAATGTTATCAATCCTTTTTTCATCAGCATTCAAGGTTAGATATCCAATATGTGGAAATAAGCAAAAAACACTACATGCAACAGATCCTTGTGATTCAATAGGAAGTTTCCCTCTACAGCAATGTAGCAGTTTGTACTAGTACTGTCAAATGTGTTCACGGCGATGATAAATGGTGTCCGTGGCCCAGTTTTCACAACTTCCATCAAGTTTTCATCCGTCTGAAAAATATAACACATTACATACATAAAACACATGTGAGGCAAAAAGCTCGCAACTGAATTAGATGTACGCCCTGAAAATACATTTTATGAAGAAACAGCACTGCACATGAAGGCATGAAATAAACAAATGGCAATAACTCTTTCAAAGTTCAGCTAACAAAACTTTTAAGATGTGCCAAGGTAAACAAATTCAACACTTATATTTACGTTAACTATTTTAAATTCCCCGCCATTCGCATGTACTTTAAGCTGCCGGTGTCACACGGTGCTTTACCTTTGTTACATTGTTGCACACTTATCGGCATGTATGTACATACGCGGAACAGCTGATAGCTAGCTTCATTAATCACTTGGCAACAGAAAAAATATAGTCCAGAGACAAGATTTTTATTTATTTGGCTTTTATATGTGCTGTAACCATACCTCTCAAACTTTTATTTCATTAAGAATTGATTAAAATACCTTTCCAGTATGAAATGAATTATTAGAGTGTTTTTAGATCAGTTTGCATCGCGCAGCAGTAAATAAACTACGTTGTGATTTGGTCACAGTTGAAGCGAGTCGCATAAAGTCAGATTTCGGATGTCTCATAACAGTCAGTGGATTTGGGCATGTATAGCTTATTGACGAAGGTATGATGAATGGCATTGATGACATGTAATCAACTAGATTAGTGATTTGACGATTTTTAATTTGGGATAATCCGATATTTACCGAAAACTACATATTTAGCTTTAAAGGTAAGCACACGGTACAGTTACTGACAAGATCACAGGTGCCTGAGAATTTGTAACATCTGCTTTTGGACATAAACTAAGGTTTTTGTGGCATGTTACGCTTACCGAGGTTAAGATCAGTTTCCGATAAATATGCCACCCTAATCAAAACTCCTCGGAAGTATAAATTTATTCTAGACACCGTGGTTTAGGTCCAAAAACTACGCTGTAAATGTAACAAATTATCGGGCCTCTTTATATGAGCAAGTTAGGTCAGGCCCTAACGTAGATCTAGTCTAGCTAGCTTATCAGTTTCGTGAACATGTTACATTTGTCGAATAATAGAAAAAAAACATATGTTACATCTTAAAAGAGAACGGATTTCTGTGACCAATCTCAAACATTTTATTTTAGTATTGGACATGAAAAAAATGCAAAATCTGCCGATGGGCAGATGATCCCATTTGCATTTAACGCACGATCATGGAGGGAATCCATGAGGAATTTAGGTGTACCGTTCTGAACAAATAGCTAGTACTACTGAGTACAATTGCTCAAAGTGTTTTATTCCAAGAATAAATTGGTGTAGATGTAGTAAAGCCTGAAATTACAAACAAAGATTACATTAGTACTTCACACTATCTGTTATACAACATGTAAAAATACCAAGTATCCTGTTCCTATGATATTCCTGTTAATAAAGGATTTACACTGCATTATTGTTCATGTTTACAATTACTGACACTAATTATAATGTGCATGACACATGGCAATATATATTGACATATGAATGACCAAATTACAAATAGATCTAACTATTAAGTACAAACATCTCAAATTATGACTTGGCATACATTGTACAGAATACCAAAACTATAGGATGATAACATTAAATCATAAAATACTACCAAAATGACTAGACCATAGTTTTAGCATCTGACCACAACACAGCATTATTGTAGCAACGTACCGTACCCATGCACATGGGCAGCATAACACGACTGACCTACAAATTCCTATATTGTAACGTTAACACGTGAGTCGAGACCTCCGACACACACCTGATACGACCGAGTGCAATCCTATGTGCACGCGACAACTGACTAGACATGACACTATGTCATATAATATCATACGTTTGGTATAAACAGTAGTAGATAATCAACAATATAAACAATAATTTTACAGAAATTTACATGGCCTAGCTTATTTGGCGCCAATTCTACCGACAGATGAAAAATATAGGTCATCACTCAATACGACGTCCAAGTTTGTTTACACATGACATTTACCTATCTAAGCACTACTTATATAGCGTAAACATATTCATAATGCATTAAACATGGTTAACACAATATTACTTACGATGTGTGGGGCCTTATAATGGCTAATGAATGATATAAAACGTCTTGTTTTATCAGCACGACCAGGCTGCTTCTGTTCGTATTGTAGGATATGCAAGGGCGATAACTCTATATTACCACACGTCGCACTAATAACCGACTAATCGCTATTAGATAGCAACAACGAGCAGCAGGTAAAGGGACAGAACTCCTGGTTCCATTACACTCCCCGTCTGATATGAATAATATCACTAATTATAGTTACTAGACATAACATTAAACAAAAGTTTTACCCTGGAGATAGTTCAAACACATAAAACTATAAAACGCACTGAGACGAAAAATGAGGTGACCTCCTCAGCTCATCGAATGATTGTAACACAAGTCACATATGAATGTATCTGATCGGTTTCCCTCAAATATGCACAAGATTGTTCTTGTCTGTAGCCTTACGACTCATAGGCTGCGTTCGAAACAGTGTTCTTAAACGAACGTACTTCAACACCTGATCGTTACGAACGACAGGAATCTGTTCGGAACGAACAGTTCTTATCGAAGGGGATCGAACGACGAGAACGCCGTGAAAATGGCGACTATCGGAGGTGATACATGCACAACACTTGCAATTTTTGAAGCGTTGCAGACTAATGATAATTTTGATGATGATTATAATGACGACGATATTCCAGTGTTGACTGGAGCTGTTCTCCGTCGGGATTACGTTCCTAAAGTAGACCAATTCGCTGAACAGGTAGTTGGATCATTTACATCGGAAGATTTCCGGAGACATTTTCGCATAAGTCGGCATGTATACGATATTTTAGTAGACGAGTTTTCCGAAGCCCTTTCCCGGGGTAAAGGTGGTCGTTTTAACATTCCCCCCAGTAAACAATTACTTGTCGGTTTGTGGCATTTGGGTTGTCAAGAAAGTATGAGGGAAACGGCAAACTTGTTCAATATCTCAAAAAGCACTGCACACAGTTGTATTCATGGAGTAGCCGAGGTAATTTCTCGCAATAGCAGTAAATTCGTGCGCTGGCCAAGTGGGGGTCGCCTTGACGACATTCGGTCCCAGTTTTTAAATGCAAGTAGACTACCTGGTGTGATTGGAATCATAGATGGTACGCATATTAGACTTGTGAACCCTCCAGGTGGTGAGAAGGATTATATCAACAGAAAAAAATATCCGTCCGTCCAACTCCAGCTCGTTGTTGATGACAAAATGCTCATTACCGATGGATATGTTGGCTGGCCAGGGGCAACCCATGATGCGCGAGTACTCAGAAACTCTCCCCTACATAATGAAGCAGAAATGATCCTACAAAATTTCCAGCAGGAACTTACATCATTGGAGATGCAGCTTATCCACTGCGTTCCTGGTTACAGACCCCTATCAGAGACAACGGGCACCTGACACTCCAGCAAAAGAGATACAACAAGGCCCTGTGTGGCATAAGACAAACTGTGGAGCGTGGTATCGGGCACCTAAAGGGCAGATTCCGCAGATTGCGTGAATTACACTGCACTGACATGGAAAAAATATGCAACATAGTCATGAGCTGCTGTGTGTTGCATAATTTATGCATCATGTCCGACGATGACGTCGGGAATTTTATTGAAATGGAAGATGATGATGATGATGATGTGAATGAGTTTGTAAACATCTTTCCGAATGACGCAAATGGTGTGGACAGAAGACAGCGGATGTTAAACATGTTCTAGTCAGACTGTGGTATCAAAGGAGTTCTTCTGTTGTAAACTCCATATATTTCTTTATACATCATGTGCCAATAATAAGAAAAAAACAACTCTTCAGTATTTGTTTTAGTGGTTTTTTATCATTAATCAAAGAAGCCTCAGTTTTACTGAGATATAAACTTAACCAATACAGATCTATATCGACCTGTAACTTTACACGTACGTGTAGGCTAAATTAAGGTAACAAAATATCAAAACATACGTACAAAACTCCTGTGTTGAAAACAAAATAAATAAATTTGGCACCATCTCTTAATGAAGAAAAAATACTACCTGTATTTCATATATGAAATGAAATTGTCATTAATAGTCATTGAGTCTGTTTCAATCAAACAGCAAAATCATATTTTTTCTTTGCTTTTTGACATATCCCTGCCTTCCAAAACATCCAATAACCGATCGAACCTCTGCATCCTTTCTCCGTGCTGTTTTTCCAAAAGTTCGCGGTGTTGTTGTTTTTGTTCATTTTGTTCATTGGCATACTCCTTCAAGAAATCAATCATGGAAGTAGATTGACGCTTTTGGCGTCCAGGAACGATTTTCTTTGCCTTTTTCAAAGGCGGCGACTCCTCTGAGCTTTTTGCCTTTTTCAAAGGCGGCGACTCCTCTGAGCTTGAATTACCATCATCCTGAACTTTAGGAACTTTAGATGAATAAGTTGCTGATCCAGAGGAGTGCAGGGTATAGGACGGCTGCGTGCTGGATTTGTTGCCATATATGTTGTTAAACTCTTCATAGTAGGGGCATGTTTTACCCGCATTCCCACTTTTCGAATTTGAATCGACTGTTTCCATATATGTACGCTTAAGGGACTTCCATTTATTGGAACACTGATACCATTGTACTTTGTAACCATTACTCTCCATAAGTTTTGAAACATCTTTCCATAGCCGTGCGTGCACTTTGGATTTCTGGAAGTCTTCTTCCTTTTCAATTCTCAACGCCACAAACAAATCTGTCTCCCTCTTCCCCCATGCTTTGGGAATAATTGTATCTGAAAAATTGAAATGATGTTAATAGTACGCAATGCCATTCAATTATGCTACAGTGTAATGAGGTTAGATAAATACACACAAAACTTATAATACCTTGATCCTTTTTGGCGATGACCGTTTCAATTTTTTGTTCAGGTCATCTGCTTGTTTTTCTTCAGCTAGAAAATAGAAAAAAAGAAATTGTTGTAATTACTTAAATAACAAAGATTGTTAAGCTGAACGTACCGATATGTACATGTATCTACCAACAAGTTGTTGTTCTTAATTAGCGAATACATACGTATACAATAGTAAAATTAGCTAATGCTCCTCCATTCTAAAGAACAAATGCGTGCCCCTACTATTAAGACTTCAACAATGTATATGGCAAGTGTATACCGTGCTGTTGTTGAATACCAAGTGAGAGATTCCTGCTTACTCTATAATACGCTAATCAAATAGTTATATTTCAATTTCAACCGATAATTCAAATCTAGACCTTCGGATCAACAACATGGTTGTACTACGAGAAAGGTTTAATATGTAATAAGTAATGTGTTTACGGTTTGCATCCAGGTATTCATAGTAATAATAAACGATTTACACAATTATCATGTCATCATATCGACCGACCATCACTGCGCATTGAACTATCTTTTGGGGGATTGGAATCTGGTCTAGTGGCATAGACTTAGTTACGTTTGGCTAGGCGATTGGGTGCCGTAAATCGTGAGTTCGAGACACGGACAGGGCACAGGTCAAAAATTGCCTTCCTTCATCATTTGTGTTACACTGCCCTATATACACTCATTAAATATTGATAGTTACCTAATTTCTTTGATGTAAAGCTTTTTCTAAATTCCTCATCTGAAAAAAGAGTTAGAATTATGGAAATGATCATGAAACGCAAAGCATTTGTTTTACTGAGATGTAAATTGGATAAATAGACGGTATGACATTACAGTTACTAAGTACAACATGCATAAAAACAGTTACGTACAGTAGGCTACCCGCATCAGACGAGCCCCTGTGCTTTGTTTCCGTAATGTAGGACTACACAATACTGACTGTAAATAATTCCAGTAATATATATATATATACTAGTTCAATATATTAAAACGTTGTGCATCGATTAAATATCTAAACACACAAAGAAACCACTAGCGATGGAAAAGTGTCTTTTTTTAATTGTTGATCTTTTTGTGTTTAGTTACATTCATACTTGTACATTGATCGCAGATGATCCTTTATGTTTTAAACTTACCATGTTCAATACGGTTAGCTGTCGCAATATCGACCTCCCACTGATAAGCCTTTTCTCCGTCTTGCCCTTTGTATTGAATAAGTACATAATCACCGCTAAAACAGATAAAAAAAACACTTATTAAAAACTAGTACAGATTGTATAGTTTTATCATAGTCATTTTTTTATTGAACTGGTTTGATTTGAGAAATATCGTCCAAATATTAATTAGGCCCATGCTATGTACAACCTTTATATAAAACTGCAGGTGTTCTGTTCGCACATCTTTCACAAATCATCCTTCTGTCGTCCAGAGCTGCACATGCGGCTATTAGACAGACTTTATATCAATTTCATTAAGCAAGTGTATGTTTTTGGGAGAGATTTGTGCCCTGCATTCGACCAACTTTATTAGAGTTTATGTAGGAAATAGCCTATTGCTAGTATATTTCAGTAGTCCTTCGAAATTCATCTTTTATACCCACGAATATACTTACCATGCTCCTTTGGCAGCCATCTTGTTCTTATCTCACACCACCTAAACAGAGGAGCGCGATCCCGACACGAGAACTTGTTCCTGGAACACGTTCTTGTCGTTCGATACGTCAGTATTCTGTGGAGAACATGTACGTACAGCACGAACAGAGGTTTCGAACGCAGCCTGAATGTTCGGAAAGGAGAACCACGACCTGAGTAACTGGACGGACGAATGTCGACTTCTTTCCTTCTCGAACGACTTGAATCTCGACCTTTCGGACAAGTCCATCCTCAATAGGAAAGGTACGAGCGATGATTCCGAGGGGCCAGTCGTTCCGCGCCACTTGGTCGTCTTTCATCATCACGATGTCTCCTACAGCTACGTTGGGGGATTCACGGTGCCATTTCCTCCTGGTCTGTAACAGTGGCAAGAATTCCTTTCGCCATCGATTCCAGAATTGCTCAGCTAACACCTGGACATGTTTCCATTGGGATCTGAACATATCCTTATGGTCCAAGTGTTCGAATGACTCTACACGACTTCCTGTTTTCTGTGTGAGAATAGTCGCTGGAGACAGGAAAAATGGATGATCAACATCTACTGAAACTGGAACTAGTGGTCGAGCGTTTATAATCGCAGCGACTTCGGCCATGAAAGTAGACAAAACTTCATGAGTCAGGTCTCGGTTGTGGTTGAGCAGCATCGAGTCTAGTATGCGTCTCGCAACGCCTATCATGCGTTCCCATGATCCTCCAAAATGGGAAGCGTGCGGTGGATTAAATTTCCAGATTGTGTCAGATTCGCGTAGAAAATCCTTGACATTCTTGTCTTCAATGTTGATTGCTGTTGCTCCCAGGTCTGAGGTAGCTCCAACAAAATTCGTTCCTCTGTCTGAACGAAATTCAGCAACCTTCCCACGGATAGCATAGAACCTCCTCACTGCATTTATGAAGGATGTGGAGTTCATTTCCTCCAGCAACTCAATGTGGACAGCCCTCGATGATAAACATGTGAATATCACTGCCCAACGTTTGCTTGCAGCTGCACCGCCCCTGGTCCTGCGGGTAACAATGTTCCATGGGCCGAATACATCAACGCCGACACAGGTAAATGGTGGGCTAGGCGTCAGGCGATCAACTGGGAGGTCGGCCATTTTCTGTTCAGAAAATTTTCCTCGCAGTTTGCGACACTTGACACAGCAATTGATCACAAAGGACACCAATCTTTTTCCGCCAGTGATCCAGAAGCCAGCAGATCTTACGGATCCTTCTGTGAGGTGTCTTCCTTGGTGTTGGACGGACTCATGAAAATGGCGTGTTAAGAGCGTTGCGACATGATGTCGCCCAGGGATCAAGATGGGGTTCTTTTCGCCTCTCGGTAACGTTGATCTCTGTAGCCTTCCGCCAACACGTATAATGCCATATTCGTCCAGGAACGGTGAGAGTTCCTTCGGACACATCCTTATGTCCCCATAAAACTCCTTCTGTAGTTCCCTGATTATGAAGGTTTCAGCTGCGGCGCAACCTTCCACTGAACCGTAAGTCTCACAGTGGTGCCATCCTCTGCACTTACTGTTTTCCGACTTGAATGACTTGGCTAGATGCCTCATCAGTGAGATAGACAATCGTAGTTTCCTCCAACTGGAGAATTTCTTGAAGCGTTGCCCCCAAGATTCTAGAGGTTTGTTGAGGTCCTCTACCTTGGTCTTCAGTACGCCGACTACCGCTGGTCGAATCTCGACGTCTTTTTCTGGTGCAACCAATGGGAAACTTGATGACCCAGTTGATGTCTGGGCCTCTTCAGGACCTGACTTCCGAGGCCCTTGGATCCAAATGCTCTCTTCCAAGAAAGCGGGAGGGATATACCGAGTACCAATGTCTGCAGGGTTGATCTCGGTAGGAACGTAGAACCACTGACCTGATTTGGAAAATTCCAAAATCCTGCTGACCCGGTTCGCTACATAGACGTAAAACCGTCGAGTTTGGTTTTTGATGTATCAGAGTACCGCCTTACTGTCGGTATGGAAGGATACACATTCCTGCGAGATAGAAAGCTCATCTGTGACAATCTCCGCTATTTCGACGGCTAGCACGGCAGCACATAACTCTAGACGTGGGATAGTGTGGCCGTGACGGGGCGCGACCTTCGACTTTCCAAAGACGAAACCAAAGCAAGGTTCTCCATCTTTGTCCAGAGATTTGAGATACACGACAGCAGAAATAGCTCTTTCGGATGCATCCGAATAGACGTGTAGCTCACAGGAAGTGTCAATATGAGTAGGATACCTGCGAGGTACTTGGAATGTATTCAACTCTTGGAGAGAAGAGTGCCAACGCTCCCAAAGGTCCTTGAATTCCTCAGGTAATGGCTGGTCCCAGTCAACTGTTTCGGACACCATGTTGCGAAGAAGGATTTTTCCCTGTATGGTTATGGGAGATAGGAACCCGAGGGGGTCATATAGGCTGTTGATCGTGGATAAAACGCCACGTCTTGTGTACGATTTGGACTCCGAAGATATTTTGAATGTGAAAACATCTGTTTCCAGTTCCCAGCAAAGTCCAAGACTCCTTTGTGAAGGGAGCGCATCTGTGCCAACGTCGATCTGCTTTAAGTCATTTGCCAGGTCCTCTGCAGGCATTGCGTTTAAAACGTCTTCGCAGTTTGACGTGAACTTATGGAGTCTTATATGTCCTGTGCTCAGTGCTTTCTTTGTTCTGCTCAGCAGGCTAATAGCGTCATGGGCGGTAGGAACAGACATCAGTCCGTCGTCGACGTAAAAGTTCTTCTCTATGAAATCGCAAACATCACCGCCCGTCTCAGTCTCGCTTTCTCTAGCTGTTTTGTGAAGACCGTAGGTGGCTACTGCCGGCGAAGGACTGTTCCCAAACACGTGCTTACACATTCTGTATTCAATCATTGCCTTTGTCGGGTCATTGTCTTCATACCAGATGAATCGAAGGTAGTTCCGGTGGTCCTCTCGGACGCCAAAACAGTAGAACATCTGTTCCACGTCGCAACTGACAATCCTCCTTTCTGAATCTTAACAGAACACCTAGGAGGTTGTTCGTCAAATCGGGACCTTTCATCAGAACCTGGTTCAGTGAGATTCCCTCGAACTTTGCGGATGAATCGAAAACCCCCCGGATCTTATCCGGTTTCTTTGGGTGATGGACCCCGAAGAATGGCAGGTACCAGCACTCCTCGTCGACATCGTTGGAGAGTGGGGGAGCCACCTCCGCGTGACCGTTGTCTAGGACTCCTTTCATGAAGGTAACGAGGTGGTCTCGTTTTACGGGATTTCTTCGCAGAGAAGAATCAAGGATGTGAGCTCTTTTCATGGCATAATTCCTGTTATTGGGAAGTCTAGGGCGTGGATCGCGAAATAGCAATGGAGCAGCCCATTTGCCTTGAGGATCCCTCACGAACTCTCTGTCCATAAGTTCCATGAATTCTCGGTCCTCTACCGACGACCCAACTTTGTTGTCATCCTTCGTCTGACGAAAGACGTCTTGTCCAATGCTCGATTCTTCACAGACATTGAACCGATTTTCGCACAACGGAAACAACGTAGGACGACCGCCCTCAAGTATCCTCGTCTTGAGGACAGCGACGGAGTCTGGAGGATGAGTTGTTCCAAGACATACATTGCCTACGACAACCCAGCCGAGGTGTAGCCTCTGTGCAAATGGAGATAACGGTGGGCCGGTAATCTGCTTGCAGATGTGGTGGGCCTCTGGCACATCACGACCTATCAATAGAAGGATTTCAGATCCAGGATCTAATGGCGGTAAGTTAATGTCCTTCAGATGATCATGGGAGCTAATGATCTCTGGGGTGGGGATCTCTGTTCGGTTGTTAGGAATCTGGTCGCACTCCAGTACGCCAGGTAGCGCCACGCTAAAGTTCCCATCTAGAGAGGAGACTGTGAATCCGTAGGCACATCTACCCTGAGTTGGGAAGTCGCCGGCACACGACACAAGTGTGTACTGTTCAGTTGTCTCCCTTGAGACATCCATGATGTCAAAAAATGCAGGTCGGCACAACGTGCGATTGCTCTGGTCGTCGAGAATCACGTACATGTATGTCGCTTGCTCAGGCCTGCCAGTTGGATGGACCTTTACCAGTATCGTCTTTGAGCATGACCTTCCAGAGAAGTTGCCTCCACATACGCGGGTACATTTACTCACGACATCTACGGCTCTCTCCCCGCCATGATGGCTCGTGACTTCACTGTTACTGTTAACAGACTTATTGGGACCGTTCCAATTTCCTGACATAGCCTTATCCCTGGGATGCAGTGCGGTCGGGTGTTGGTCGCTATCACACTCTGAGCATTTGATGGAAGCGGTGTAGTTTTTGAATATGTGAGTGTCCGTGTCACAACATCGAAAACACATTCTGTGTTCTCCCAATATGCGCCTGCGCTCAGATAAGGACTTCAGTCTGAATGACCTGCACTGGTTGATACTGTGGCTTGAGGTATTATGTATCGGGCATCGTTTCTTGTCGTTGTTTGAAGAGTTTCCGCTTGAGGCCACCTGTGTCTTGGCGACATGAACGTTAGAACGAGGCCTGTCCTTCGGGCGTCCATTGTTAGTAGAACGAACATTTGCAGTTTCAAAGTTCTCTTTGCACACTGGGTCGTTAAGCATTGAACTAATGTCCTTTATAAAGGTAACAAATTCTGCAAACGGTGGGAATGCCACACCCTTGTCCCTTTTGTATTTGGATGCTCTAGCTGTCCATTTTCCCTGGATATGGTAGGGTAATTTTCCCACTATCGGAAGAACCCCTGAGGAGGTGTTGAAGTAACTCAGCAAACCTGCATATACTGGGTCTTCCATGACAGACTCTATCTCTGACAAAATGTCAGACAGTTCGTACAACTTGATATTGTCCCTGTTGCCTATTTTTGGAAACTTTTCCAGTTTCCTTTTCAATGAAGATTCCACCATTTCAGGGCATCCATAACGCTCACGAAGACGTTCCCACAGTCGATCCAGTCCCTTGGCGGGATTTGACGTGTTCGACGCTCTGAGACTTAAGGCATGCTTCTGGGACTCTGGTCCCAACCATTTAATCAACAGGTCGAACTCCTCATTAGGTGTGACACTCAGTTCCTTAGTTACAGACTGGAAACTAGCTTTCCACATAGCAAAGCTTTCTGGCTTGTCATCAAAATTTGTGAGTCTATGGAGAAGCAAGTCCTTTCTCAACAGATACTTTGTGAAGTCTGAATAACCCGATTGTTCCGGATAGAATGTGGGAGAGTTAGGATCTAACTGTGTCCTACTAGGTCTCGAATCCCTGTTAGGATGGTCCTCGTACGCGTGGTTATGAAGATTAGAATTTGAGACTGGCTTGGTTGATTCCTTCCTTGTCTGAGGCAGACTTTGATAATAGACTTCTCGACAAAGTGAATCAGTGTTGGCTCCCAAATATGTGCGAGTAGAAAGTAATATTGGATCAACACTTTCTCCCGGAACCTCTGCTTGGAGCGTCTCCTTCTGTCCATGATCAGCGACATACCTCTTTGTACGTTCCGCAGCATCCATTTCAGGTACAGGCAATTGTGAGTCTGAGCTGCAATCACTCAATTCCTCATACATAGCGTCGAGTTCCGCTTGTGCGACAGCAGCCGCTTGCTGAGATTTCAAGAACTGGAGGTCAGACTCGTAGCCGACTCTTTGCTTCAAAACCTCCGCCTCCATCTTTGCCTGTCGCTTTTGAATCTCTGTCTCCTGACTCATGAACGAAAGACGTGTTTTAGCCGCTTCAACTTTGGCACGCTGGCGTGCCAGCATCACACTGTCGTGATCGACTCTAGATCTGCTGCCCTTTGAGGCGCTTGACACATGGTTGCTTATACGACTCTTTCATGAGGTATGGCTATTTGCTGGGGCAGTCATCTTCCATTCCTTTTCTGGTTGTTCCCTAAGGACCATATCCATCTCCTTGTAAGTGGCAATAACTTTCTCATACATCTTGGTATGGACAATATCTTGAGTGACTCTCTCCTGGTTACTCTCTTCCGAGTTGATCGTCGTCAGATAACGCAAAAAAACCTTGAGCTCTTCGACGTAAGTGTCATATGACACTCGTAGTCTCTCCTGATTGGATTTGACCAAATCTTTTCTGTTCATAGTTGATGTATACTCAAAAATGATATTGTCAATACACTTTCGTAACTCAATGAGCTTTGAGGCATTTTTCAGCACGGTCTCCTCGTATAGTGCAATGCCCCCTTCTGTAAATGTTTTTGGCCGATGTTGTCTCTCCATTTCTGCTCCCACGTCATGGGTAATAGGGATGGACTCTGGCAAGGTTGTGTATTGTTGCTCCGGCAACGCAGGATCCTGGACCCCGGATGTAGCCATCGTATGGTGAGCTGATACACGTCGCTTTACTGTACCGTTCTGAACAAATAGCTAGTACTACTGAGTACAATTGCTCAAAGTGTTTTATTCCAAGAATAAATTGGTGTAGATGTAGTAAAGCCTGAAATTACAAACAAAGATTACATTAGTACTTCACACTATCTGTTATACAACATGTAAAAATACCAAGTATCCTGTTCCTATGATATTCCTGTTAATAAAGGATTTACACTGCATTATTGTTCATGTTTACAATTACTGACACTAATTATAATGTGCATGATACATGGCAATATATATTGACATATGAATGACCAAATTACAAATAGATCTAACTATTAAGTACAAACATCTCAAATTAAGACTTGGCATACATTGTACAGAATACCAAAACTATAGGATGATAACATTAAATCATAAAATACTACCAAAATGACTAGACCATAGTTTTAGCATCTGACCACAACACAGCATTATTGTAGCAACGTACCGTACCCACATGGGCAGCATAACACGACTGACCTACAAATTCCTATATTGTAACGTTAACACGTGAGTCGAGACCTCCGACACACACCTGATACGACCGAGTGCAATCCTATGTGCACGCGACAACTGACTAGACATGACACTATGTCATATAATATCATACGTTTGGTATAAACAGTAGTAGATAATCAACAATATAAACAATAATTTTAAAGAAATTTACATGGCCTAGCTTATTTGGCGCCAATTCTACCGACAGATGAAAAATATAGGTCATCACTCAATACGACGTCCAAGTTTGTTTACACATGACATTTACCTATCTAAGCACTACTTATATAGCGTAAACATATTCATAATGCATTAAACATGGTTAACACAATATTACTTACGATGTGTGGGGCCTTATAATGGCTAATGAATGATATAAAACGTCTTGTTTTATCAGCACGACCATGCTGCTTCTGTTCGTATTGTAGGATATGCAAGGGCGATAACTCTATATTACCACACGTCGCACTAATAACCGACTAATCGCTATTAGATAGCAACAACGAGCAGCAGGTAAAGGGACAGAACTCCTGGTTCCATTACATTAGGACCAACATATCTTGAATAAATGCTTTCGGAAATGTCAGAATTTTGTCATATCAAGTATTATTTAAGCTTAACAGATGTTTCACGTGTGTAGTACATCCGTACATTATTGCACACAGTTCGTCTAGGACGATACACTGTAAACAAATGTATTACTTCGCCAGGAACAAAAAAGCGCGTTCCCCACTTGTTTCTTCGGGAAATGAAGCAACCACAGTTTACTAGTTTTATTGAGGCGGAGTGAAGTGAAAATGTAAATATATATCTTTGTTATTATGAATAATGACTAAGTTGGAACTTCAAACATAGTCATTATTCATTATAACAAAGATATGTGTTGTCTGACAATGTTTGTGATTTATAATTATGTGACCATGAAATCCATTCAAATTCATTCATTCAAACATTCTACTGGCCCAGAATATATACTGACCCCGTAGGTAATTTGGAAGAATAAATACATATGTCTACAATTTGCACATATTTGACACCGGTACTTTGACCTTTGAAATAAGGTCAAGGTCATTCACTTGATACCTATTCATCTCTGCATGCTATACTTGCCCAATATGATGACCCTTAACGCAACTTGTTTAACGAAAAGAAAAAAAAATAATGAAGAAGTCAACACTGGACGAACAGCGAATGCCAGATCACAACAAACACCTCCACTTGTTTCAATACAGATAACATTCAAGTTCTTAGGCTCTAGTTTTATTATTAATATTGTGAGCCCAGCCTACAAATATATAATGCATGTGTAATACTGGGATTTTTTTTCATGAACCTCCTGCACATGCATTGATAGTACAGGCAAGATATTAACGAAATACAGAAGTTTCATATCTGTACAGTAGCTGTACACTTTCATCTCAACACAAATTAATTAAAACTTACACTGATTTCTTTGATGAAGGAATCATCCTCTTCGTCAAAAAGGTATGGCAACAACAAACATGAAGCAATGAGCTCGTGTGCGGACACAGATTGGGGAGTTATATCATCCAGATCGGCTATGACACAGTCCAATTATTTCATTATTGCATTGGATCTTGCTGTCTTTTTCTTTATATTCTTGATAACATTCAAAACATTTTCTGAAATTTTTGTGAGGTCTGTCTTAAAAATTTGCAACGAGTCGTCACATGTTAAACGGGCCATTTCCTTCTGACATACCTCAACAATTTTGAGGGCTGGGTATTCTTCCAAGATAGAAAGGACTTGTGGACATGTATTAACAAGACTCCGACGAATAGGGAAAGTTTTTTTCGTGATATTGTCAATGTGATCAATGTCATTTTGACCACTTTCGAGATAGTTTTTCAATTCAGATGCCATACTTTCGAAATCTTCATGGTTGCCTTTTATCAACAGTGCCCTTAGGTACACATTTTTACTTCTGTGTGGTAGGTGTACTGCTGGCACTGCTTGGGGCAGAGCTATGACTATCCATGTCCAGTTTTGCTCTCCTCTTCCTCCATTTCACTGCTGGTTCGTCCATATTTCTGCGCATGTTTTTAAGTTTGTCACGAATGCACTGTGTCCATCCATCATATCCATTTCCAAGGTGTCAGCGAGAAGCCTGGCCAACTCACTTATTTGTCCACCATTCGGATAGAAGGTTTACTAAGTTATAACGTCCCCAATATGTTGCAACAGCTCATGTTTGTTTGCCCACGAAAGAGCTTTTTCTTCCTGAAGATTGGTTGACAATATCTTAGAGTATTTAGAAATGTCAAGTTTAAAAGCCACATTCCAGTACCTCTCTTTTGTTTCCCTGAACATCCAACCTGCAGTTCTGGTAATGAAAAGATTGAACTGGTATCCGTATCAACTTCAGCTTCACTAGATGAGTCGATGAAGGCGTCGAAATTAGAATTAATGAGCTATCTCTTACTTTCTCATCTTAGTCAGTGACAGATAGTTGGGAGTTTTTTCTTTGACTTCAAAGTGAGAAGTTCCCCATCATTTGCAATATCAACATACTCATCCCAATCTTTGTGAAACCTTTGTATGTGAAAGAACTTCTGTTTTTATGCCAAACACCTTCCTTAACCTGTTAGGTAAAGTCTATGACTTCTGGCAAATTTTGCCAATTTTCGTTGAAAAGTCACATTTTACAAGAAATTGCAAATCTTCAGGATCCTCCAAATTATCATTGTCACGCAGTATCCACCTGAAACACGAAAATAGATCTAGAGTTATTATTATATAATATTGATATGCACACACCAATATAAATTATGTGGTTCAATATATCTTTTGATGATGGGCAAAACAACAAGACGCCCATGGGTCTTAACTGTCACCTAAGTTTATATAACCTTTGATGGTTATTGCTAAAGATTTAAAATATTTGACCCCAGTGACCTTGAAAGTTGCTCAAGGTAATTCATTTGAACAAACTTGATAGCCTTCATTCCATCATACTACAGGCCAAATATCAGTACCCTGGGTCTTTCAGTTATTGAGAAGATGCTTAAATATTTTAAGACATTTGATCATGACTGCTGTGACGACCTACATGCATATATACTATGTATACAAAATCATGACCCTATGCCTTACAGTTTTTGTGTCGCCTCCGATGGATGTCGGAAAGGCGGCACATAGGGGTTACTTTTCCGACGGCGGCGTCAACAATGTTAAAGTTTTGCGTTTAGCTCTGTTTCTGACAAAGTTACATCAACCAAACTTCAATCATAGATGAAGCATGGGTAGTAGAGCCTACCTGGCTAAAAAAAATCCTGGATTTTTGCTTTTTGGGGTAAAAATATCAAATTTCTGGAATTACAACGTTAAAATTTTGCGTGTAGCTCTTGCATATTAGGCTGTTTCTGACTAAGTGTAAAAGCTACAGCAACCAAACTTGGTATGAAAGTGTATTATGACTGAACGAACACTATCGCACCTTCCGTTTTATGATTCAACAAAATGGCCGCCATTTCCTTGCCACTGATTGGTCAAAATTGAGATATTCTCCAATTTCACTCAAAATTGGTATGTAGGTGTATTATGACTCTTCGAACACTATCGCAGCTTCTGTTTCATGATTCAACAAAATACCCGCCATTTCCTCGCCACTGATTGTTCAAAAATTTTGAAAAAGTCCGACTAATGTACTAAGTTTAACTGGCGTAATGATTCTTTGCACTAGTAACAGACTAGGTTGTCATGATTGTCAATTTGTTCAACAATTTCATTTCCTGACAAAGTACGGGAACTACGATATTTTCTATACACGTGACTCGTAAATGACGAATGTTTTGAAAATGTAAGCGGGCACCCACCAATTCCACAGGTTATAAAAAAAACTGCTATCGCCTCTGTGTTTCAACGATACATGTCTCATATTTGTTAACAGATGATAACGCTTGACCACAAAGAACGCACTCCATAACAGTATCTGGGGGTGGCGGATGTTCCACCGCCCCCGTCACACGCTAAATACTTACTGTTTATCAAGAAAATTCTTTTCTAATCTACCATTTCCATGGGGCCGCTCCGTTCTGATGTAAATTCTTGTTTCAAAAATGCTTCATATTATCAATGGGCTCTTCCTAATTCTGCAAATTTTCTGGCAACACGGATTCGACATAAAGTTCGATAACTCTGCAAGACACGCTTGACACGGTCAAGAGTAAAGTTACACTGCGATAATGCCGTTCGAACCAAAACACACTTTGAATAATTTAAAAATGACAAATTTTATACTTAACTTAGGTACATGTACAAGGTTAAAAACAGTAATCGAGTATATTCTTTAAAAAATCAAGTAATTTAAACGACAAATATTAAAAAGTAGGAATCTCAGATTCTGCTTGAAACTGTAACAGATAGCTATATAGAAATCAACAGTAGATCAACAGCGTGTTCCATTAAGCAGACCAGTTCCAAGGTGGCACATCTGGAACGTTCCGAAAAATGGAACACACTACTAGTAAAAATGTCATTAAATTTAAGACTTTTTTATATCTGAATCTGAATTGTGTTTTACACTGATTTTGAATAGTGTAGGCCTTAAAATAATAAAACATTTATTATTATATTATTTTTCATTATTCGAAAAAGAAGGTAGATTCTAAGTTAAACATACACTTATATTTTAATTTAGGCGGCTTTTTAACACCTAAAACTGTAGTCTGGGTACAGTACGTTGTAGAGCTTAAACAAAGTACGTAATTTTTGAAAATTTGCACGGTATTATAAACACTAGTCCGAAGGGTTCTGACTTTATGACCCGCTAAATATTTTGACGTAGGCGGGTGGAGAGTCAGAATTCCTGCTTAGTAAAAAAGTGGAAATTTTACCGACCCGTGCACGGGTCGCCTTTTAAGCCGTGTTTTATAATATGAAACATTTTCGATCACATGTAAATTAAGTATCAATGGAAAGAACAGATATTTTTCCACTAGCCTACACATTTAATCAAGTCACAGGAGGTCGTAAACCAACTGTCGTCATCCATTTCTTAAAAATAACCAGTTTCCTGACATCTGTTTGAAAATGGCCGCCGCCCAACATCACGTGATCAAAATAGGTTAGTTCAGAACATAATTCTCGCGGGATCTCGCGACGCGCGGCCATTTGCAAACAGATGTGAGGAAACTGGTTAGTTTTTTAGAAATGGGTGGCGACAGTTAGTTTACGACCTCCTGTGACTTGATTAAATGTGTAGGTTTGAAGAAAAATATCTGTTCTTTCCATTGCTACCTATTTTACATGTGATCGAAAATGTTTCATATCATAAACACCGCTTAAACAGTGACCCGTGCACGGGTTGGTAAAATTTCCACTTTTTTACTAATGAGGAATTCTGACTCTCCACCAGCCTGTCGTCAAAATATTTAGCGGGTCAGAGAGTCAGAACCCTTCGGACTATATTAACACCTACATAATTATAAAACTGTACCTTCTATTTAAGAGATACAAATTAGCACTTTGTTTTCAACCAGAACGAATAAGCTTACAATTGCATTGACAGGCAACAGATTTGACAGATAACCGGAAGTCAGTCTTACAACCTCCGCCTCGTTTTGACTTTGATACAGCGACTATTTTTAGCTACCGGGGCGATCGTGAAACTGGCCTATTGTTATATCAATCTGATTAAAATCATATCTTGATCTCCCAATCTGATTAAAATACAGATCCTTGTTCTCACTCCGTTTTACAAGGATCTGACAACATCCCATAGGAGGTCATGTTCAGATGACATTTGTCGCCTCTTTACTTAACACTAAAATAATTTTCCAATGACCTGTCATCTTGCAGCAAGTCATTTCGTCACGTTATTCCAAAGGAACTTTTTGGTGACGAAATAACTAAACGGACAAATGCGATTATACAAGCTTTGTCGCCTCAGAATTTCACTGTCAAGTAGCAATTTGATTGGCTAATGCAAAAGGTCATCAGGACATGACCCCCTGTGGGATTATCTCAGATCTTAACGCAGCAGAGAGGAGTTTACGGAACGCCGCGGAGTTCAAGATATGATTTTAATCAGATTGGTAGAAATGGACCCCCGTTACAAGGAAAAAACGGCCTTCCGGACCAACTCTGCAGTTTATCACTTTAACCGAATAACGTGATGCCATTTGGACTCTGTAACGCGCCTGCCACATTTGAGCGCATCATGGAGTGCATTCTGGCTGGACTACATTGGGAGACGTGTCTAATTTATTTAGACGATATAATTGTCTACAGATTTTGACACACACATATCCAGGCTGCCCAGGTGTTGTCATGGATTCGAACTGCTGGGCTAAAAGTTGCACCCAAAAAGTGCGACTTCTTCCGGAAGAGGGTCTCATTCTTGGGACATGTCGTGTCGGAGGAGGGTGTAGCTGTAGATCCGGCTTAGATTGAGGCGGTAAAGACATGGCCACAACCTCAATCGGTACATGATGTCCGCAGTTATCTTGGAACCTGTGGATATTACCATCGCTATATCAAGGACTTTTCCAAAATTGCCAAACCTCTACACAAATTAACGGAAAAACATGAAAATTTCCGTTGGACAGACGAGTGCCAGGAATCATTTGAAGCTCTTACTACAGCTCCCATATTGAGATATCAAAATATGGAGCTCCCATTCATTTTGGATTGTGATGCCAGCGTTTTTGCTATTGGCTATTGGGTACCGAATCAAGTGGAGAATGGACAGGAACGGGTAGTAGCGTATTTCAGTCGAACTCATGAACAAGAGTGAAAGAAATTACTGCGTAACAAGACGTGAGTTACTGGACATGATTATGTCCATACGGCATTTTCATCACTACCTATATGGAGTAAAGTTCACAATACGGACTAACCATGGAGCTCTGAATTGGCTACTCAGATTCAAGTCACCCGAGGGTCAGATGGCTAGAAATACTGGGAACGTACAATATGGAAGTCAAACACCGACCGGGGTGACTACATGGAAATGCCGATGGTATGTCCCGGCGACCCTGTTATCCGTGTGAAAACTGCAACCGCCAAGAACGGAAAGATCAAGACGAGGAAGAAACAGTACATGAAAATATAAGAATGATCATTACTGACACTAGGGATTGGGAGGATATTGATGTGGAAGTCAATCAAGATTCTTGGATTCAAAAGAAATCTCCTGAAGAGATCAGGAAGGCCAAGACACAAGACAGAGTATTGCGACCTGTTATGGCGTGGACAGACAAATACACGACTCAACCAAAGTGGGAAGAGATATCGCACCAGCATATCGAAAGCAAGCATTACTGGTCACAATGGGACAGTCTGGTAAAAGTGAGAGGAGTATTGTACAAGAAATGGCATGAAGATAAAGTGGGAACCAGATACCTATTGGTTCTGCCAAGTTTTTTACGACACGAAGTATTACACATACTTCATAATGACCAAGGATCAGGGCATTTTGGAGTAGCAAGGACAACGGCCCGAGTTAAAGAACGTTTTTATTGGTCAGGCTGTTCCAAGACGAATGGTGTATCAGGTGTCAAGCATGTCAGAAGCGCAAGGGGCCACCACGTACTTTGCGCGGACATATGAAGCAATATCTGGTTGGTGGTCCTTTAGAAAGAATAGCTATGGACATTCTAGGTCCACTATCAGAGTCTAGTCTTAGATTAAATACATTTTAGTAATCACTGATTACTTCACAAGATAGACAGAATGTTATGTTACGCAATGCCAGATCAAGAAGCTCCAACGGTGGCTGATTTATTTTTAAACCAGTTTATCTGCCGGTTTGGAATACCAAGACAATTTCTGACGGATCAAGGTAGACAGTTTGAGGGTAAGCTATTTCAACGATTATGTGAAGTATTACATCTGGATAAGACACGGACAACTCCATATCATCCTCAGACTGACGGGCTCGTAGAGCGGTTTAACAGGACAATAGAAGATATTCTCAGTAAATATGTCACCAAGGATCAGAGATTGGGATAGACAATTGTCTTTGGCAACGCTTGCATATTTGTCGTCGGTACAAGAGATTACTGGATTTTCACCTAGCATTATGATTTTGGGTCGGGAACTTGAGCTACCCATATATTTAATATACGGAAAGCCGCCCAAAGAAAATATTCCCAGTCCGTCAGAATATGTTGACTCAATTCAAGAGATTATGTGGACGGTACATGATGAGGCCAGAGACAAAATGGCAGAGGCCAGCAACCGACAGAAAAGGCGCTATGAACATCAGGCCAAAAGAGTTCATTATAAGATTGGGGAGGCAGTATGGATTAAAGTTACTTCCCGAGTAAAGGGACGACCTCAAAAACTGCAACCAAGATGGGAGGGACCATATTGTATTACAGGTTACATGTCTGACCTGGTCTACACACTGAAAAAAGCGTCAGAACTCTGATGAAAATGTTCTGCACCATGATAGGTTAAAGCCTTATCATGGAGATTACCATAACTTCTTACAGTCATCTACGACACAACTTAGAAAGGAGAACATTACAGATGTGGTTGTTGAAACGAAGAACAAGGAGCAAACCCCTGTCCCGTCCCCAGAAATGAAATTTGGTTAAAGAAGTAGTCGCGCCAGGAGAAATCCACAATTGATGGTGAATTATGACGTCACAGACAAATACTATTTCTCGTATGATCACTACATGTTTAATTAGTTAACACAGTACGTGTATTACTTTACAGTTAAACAGGAGACATTTGAATCTTGGCCAGGTTCTTTTAACATTGCTGGTCGGTGTTGATGATGTCTAATGGCTGAGATGTTTATAGCGTGTTCATCTCCCGGACTGTTGTTGCAATGCAGCTCACCTAGGCCTAGGTAGAGATGTTGCCGCCAGTCGACCTAGTATCCTTGAGAGCCACAAGGACCTCTAGACGATCCGGATGTAGAGATGAACACTATATAAGGGGAGAGAGACAGTTTTATTTCATAAATTACCTGACCGGAGACTCTTGTTAAATATGGAAATCTTGGATGATGATTCATATTAAAAAAAATAATTATTTACATTTTGGAGATGTTCACGAAGAAATACTCTTGGAAAGATGGAAGAGTCCTAGCCTGGATATCTTCGAGATGAAGTCTGCTGTATGAAATTCCAAGACTGGTTCTGGCGAGAATAACCTCGGCACAGATCTTCAACACCAGAGACTGGAACTTGCAGAATTGCTGAAGGATATTGTTTAAGTTTATGCATAAAATATGTATAAATCACTAAGCGACTCCCTCTCTTATTATCTAAGGTGTGGGCGGTGGTAATAAATGAAACTCGGGCACATAGTTTACTGAAGCTGAATTGAAAATTTTAATAAGATATTTTTTTTGTGTGTGTGTTTTAGAATGTTTTGACCTGCCCCAAGCCTTTTAAGTCTTATATTCGTCAAATCGCATGTATTTGTTGAATAATCACATGCGCAAAGCACATAATGTGCTAGGGTATGACCGGGAAAATAACTCACAATTTTAAGAATGGAAGGTACCCCGACCTAGACCTTACCCTAGGTCTGTAGTGACGGTGGTCGGAGCTGGGGAACAGGAAGTGCCGGAGGTCATTCCAGAGAAGGGAGAAGCCTTATACGACTTTCCACCTGTATCGTACTCTCCCTTACAGACACCAGCACATGAGGTGGAACATTTTGAACCACCTCAACTGATGATTGTGGAGAGAGAGGAGACAGAGATTGTTGACGGGGATGAGTCACTGATGGATGTCGACCCTCTCCTGCCTATTCCTTTGGAGGATGAGTCAATTCCCGTGGGAGAACCCCTCCCCCCCTTCCTCAACCACCATCACCACCGCAGGCGTCGGCTTTGATGGAGGATTTGCCGTTCCCACCACCTCAGGCACACCCGAGATGAGCTGCGATCAATCCTTCCCTAACGAGCTGGGAGAAGGAGAGGAGACAGGTAGTGAAGAGGAATTTGTTATCCCCCTCCACCTTCACCCGAGAGGAGCTGTGTTCCACCCCTCCAAAACGAGCGGGGAGAAGGAGAGGAGACAGATAGGGTAGAGGAAGTTGTTTTCCCCCTCCACCGGTAACCGAGAGAAGTTGTGTCCCACCCCTCCCTAGTCAGATGGGAGAAGAGACAAGCAGTGAAGAGGAAGTTGCTTTTCCCCCTCCACCAACACCTGAGGGGAGTGCTGTCCCATCCATCCCAAACCAGCTGGGAGATGCAGAGGTGATGACAAATCCAGCAGCGGAGGCTGAGAGGATGTTAAGTCAGGGTGGAATGCCGTTATCTCCTCCTGCGCTGCGAGATTTGGCAGCAGTGGAGCTGGCTCCTTGTTTAAGATTGCCTCCAAGGCGCTGGAGGGAGGGAGATGGGGATCAGTGCCTATTAATGTGGGAGACTGCTGCGGAACAGATTATGGGGTCGGGCCAGTCCCGCCCTGTTCTACAGGACAGTACGATTTTTTTAATGCTGCCGGGCAGTAAGAGGGGTAGAGTTTATAAGGGTGAGGACAGCACTTTCGCATGGGGCCGCCATGGATTGTATCAGTCACTGCAGGCAGTGTTGATATCAGGAAAAGATAACGAAGGTTTGGTGAAGTCTCTTCAGTCAGCCCAGCGCAATACCAAGTTGGACGGGATACTAGGAAGACTTAAGGATGTGCCAATGCTTTTAAGGAGAAAATAAATTACTATTGTGTATTGCTCCCGGGGCAAATAATTTTGGGGTAAAATGTCTAAAAAATATGTATATAAATATTTCTATTCCAGATGAAATAGTCTAGTTGTTTTTAGGTCTGCCAGTTTCATACAATTATACTCTCCCTGGAGCAACAACACTCTCTTTGTATATCTTATTCTGAACATTACGGATCAGTTTAGTGGGACACACAAATAATTTAAGTATAAAAGATATTTTCAGGTAATACATTATTGTGGGTGGGTGTAACTTATGAGAACTTAAGGAAAATATATATATATAAAGGAAATACTGGACTGCTCCGGCATGTATCTGTAACTTGTATCATTTCTTTTTATATATATATAATCGTGATTGGCAAGGCTGGTGATAATGTTTTTGTTTAGTTGCTACAATACCGAATTTCAAACTTTATTACAATCATTTATCTTGGATTCAGGAAGCAGAAAGAAGGATGAAATAAGGAATAGGGGCTATGGGCTGTGGTAAATTGTAAAAAAGATAAATTGTATATATGTAAATTGTAAATAAGTAACACGTAAACACAAATGACGAAGGAAGACAATTTTTTGACTGGTGCCCTATCCGGGCCTCGAACTCACGATCTCCGGCACCAAATCGCCTAGCCAGAAATACCTGCGGCCGTTACCACTGCGCCAACTCGAAATCCCCAAAAACAGATGTTTTGAAGTCGAAGTGATAGACGGTCCGGTATTCTGACATGATCATAGTGGAAATAGTCTATTATAGTGATGTGAACACCTGGATCGCAATGCATATACATACATGGATACGAAATGTACAATATTACATATATTAAGCACGGTACAATTACGACAGGAAATTCACATTTTAACCTTCGGATCAACAACACTAAGTGTATATGATACAATGTAGAATATATGAATACATATGTAAAATGGTTCATATTATTTAAGTACATCAGTAACGTGTGAAAGGTAGCTACCAATGTCAGTTTGAAAGTAATTTGTATAGAAGTATTTAATTTGGATGTTTGAGAAAATGTTGAGTTGTGGATATGATTAATGTTACCTAGAACCATAAAGTGTCATAGCATTGACGCGGACGTCAATATTTTGAAAACAGGGAATATTGTGACAAACCACGAAGGGGGGTGATAGGAAAGGTTAATCTGTTGATTATATTGTCAGATAGTATGTTAATTTGCTGAGCCAGTAAACTGAATATTTTCAATGTTTGATATTGAAAGTATTTCTATATTAATTTGTATAAACAAAATGATAGGTAAGTGATGCTAAGGAGTGAAAGGAATTGTCTATTTTATCTATGTACATAATTATCAATACATGTCATAAATGTTTGTGGAGTAAAAGTTGGGTGGAAGATGGTAGGCCTAGTGTGACGCTAGGCTTAGTGAGAAAGTATTAACAGCTGATTGTTATTCATGTTGTAATCAGCTGATTAGACTTATTTATTTTAGGATAAATGCTGGGAAATATTTTCAAAGATGAAATGGAACGTTATTTAATTATATAGGAACGTAATGCAGCTGCAATTTTGTTAGTTCATATAACTTTCGATTTTTAATGAATTTTCTTCATTCTGGGGTCAGTATCTAGATCGTTCAGACGCCATTTTGATTTCGGTAACTGTGACCCGTTACTAAGGACGCTAAGTAAGATTAATAATTATGTTAACATCTTTAGATGTTTTTGTTCCAGTTATTATAACTAAAGAAGCTCAAGATTAGTAGAAACATGACGTTTTTATTACTTACGCGTTGCAAACGCCGGAATTTAGTGTTTGAACTTTCCGTTTCATCTCCGGCCCGCTCTCAACCCAGCGTTCATTGAAGTGTCATATAGGGAGAATATTTTTGAGTTGTAAGTCGAAATCGTTTACTGTCGATGTATCTCTTTTTGCGTACAGTATGTAGCAAGTCGAAATAGGATTTAGTCAAAGTTTAGGTGTATAATGTTGAAGTATAACCAGTATTTTTATCGTCGAGATGTAGAACGCGGAAGAGGCGGTGGTTCGGTTATAGTAAATGTGAGCATTGACCCCAAACGTCGGGTCAACTGTTCCATATTTGGTCATTATCCTCACTAGATGAGGAAATATCCCCACCTGGTGAGGACCGCATGCTATATAAAGGAGCGAGTAAATCTGATTAAAATAGAAATCATTGTTCTCACTCCGTTTTACAAGGATCTGACATAATCCCATAAGAGTTCACGTCCAGATGACCTTTGACCATTTTCGTTGAAAAGTCACATTTTACAAGAAATTGCAAATCTTCAGGATCCTCCAAATTATCATTGTCACAATCTGATTGAAATACAGATCCTTGTTCTCACTCCGTTACAAGGATCACTCCGTTACAAGGATCTGACAACATCCCATAAGAGGTCACGTCCAGATTACCTTTGTCGCCTCTTTACTTAACACTAAAATAATTTTCAAACGACCTGTCATCTTGCAGCAAGCCATTTCGTCACATTATTCCGCACGAACTTTTGGGTGACGAAAAATGTGTTTATGCAAGCTTTGTCGCCTTAAAATTTCACTGTCAAGATTCTGCCAGTAGTAATTTGATTGGCTAATGCGAAAGGTCATCGGGACACCACCCTCTATGGGATTATCTCAGATCTTAAGGCAGCAGAGAGAAGTTTACGAAACGGCGCGGAGATCAAGATATGATTTTAATCAGATTGGATTGCCTCAGTTCTCGCCCGTTGGCATTGGGTAGTAGGAATCACTGCAGTCCTCTATATACTTCACTTTCCCATCTAAATGAAAACACCACCACTATATGCATGTGAGCCGAGCGGACGATAGAGCCGGCATTTAATATCATCATAATTATATTAATATACATGTAACAGATTACAAAGAAAACTGTCTCTCTCGCTACAGCCTCTCCTCACCCTATGCATTACTATGTATTACTGTGACCAACTATGGAAACCAAGCGAGCCACCCAACCTCAAAACCGTTATACGGTGTGAAAGGAGGTGCACCAGCACTGAATGATTCAGGTCCCTCGACATATTGCTGGGATTTCTACCTAAATATAGTATAATGCATTCATATCATTTGTTATTCTATGTAACATAATTTTCTAATCCTAATATTACTTAATCATATATATAAACATAAACATGAACGTTTGTCAAGCTATCGCGCTGAAGTCCGCGGCTAGAATGAATACCCAATCTATCCTACCCGTGCCTCTTGGTACCCTAAGTGACTCGTCACTTACGCTCCTGATTGGTCAATTAATCAATCAACACTTTGCACGCCCTACGTACACGTTTACATGAACGAAACTATAGGACAGCAAATTCCCGCTATTCTACGAAACGCGGGAATTTTTAAAATATCGCTGGCTAGCTTCAGACCTCTACTATTTAACGTTAGTAAAACAAGGGCGATAATTCTTGCGGACTTATCCAACAGCGGATTATATCTTTGACAGTCAAATGGATTACTCTATGTAGAGTTCTTATATTGTAGGAAAGCACACCCAACACAAATACGTCTGAACACCATGCTGTATTACCGGAAGAGACACACAGACAGAAACTTGACGTCATAACATATACAATGGGAGTGACTATTACACGGATAACATGACGGACTATGTATGAATTAATAACAGGACATTACATCCCTCTTTTTCTTAAAGAAATTGATGGACATCAAAATGAAATTTTCTTATTAAATTGAGTTATCAATTATTCAGATGCCATTGGAACACAGTCTATTTAAATTGCATATAATGAGTATGTGAGAATTAAATTCATTGAATTATAATATTACTGTTTTTGTTATCTGTCCATGATTCAATGTCTAAAATTTCATCGTTGGATTAATAATGACTAGAATATCAATACACACTATTTCAAACTGGAGAAACTGGTTCATTACACAAGAAATCAATTAATCATAACAACACTTTAAAAAGTCAGAATTTTACCAGTCAAATAAAACTATTTCACTGACACTTCTTGTGTTCAACAAATAAAATACTAAACTACTATAGGCTTAGGATAGACTTCCTGCCTACAGGTAGACCGAGGATTATTCTGCCTCACTACACCATCTACCTTGATCCCTAACTATATACAACATAGTCTTTGAACCTTTGCGGAATTCTTCTTTCACGGCTGGGACGTTCCATAAGTGTAGATCCATTATTGGAAACACCATGTGGGATTGACGGTTGTTCATCGGTCAATGTTCGGTCGGAATCCATGACATCATCCAGTTCTGGTTCATCAGATTCCTCTGCTTTGATTGGTCCTTTCTCTCCCTCAACTTTTTTGAAAAAGGATGAGTTGCGATTGATAGTACGTTCACCGCGTTTCGCTGTTACAAGTGATCCCTTTTTGTTGATTATCTCGTATTTCACAGGGTTGAACGGTGTGGACAGTTTGTTCTTTTTCTCAGCTTTTACAAGCACATGATCACCTGGAATCAGCACTGACTCCTTTACTTTGCGTCTTGTGTCCATGTAGTTCTTCATGTATTGTTTTGACTCTGCATCATTTTCTCTGATGTCGTTTGTCTTTCTTTGTTTCACCATATATTCTGGAAGCTTTGTTTTGAAGTTCCTGTTGAACAGAGCTTGTGCAGGAGGAACTTTTGTTGTGCCATGAGGCGTTGCTCTGTAATTTCGGAGAAATTTAAAAAGTTCTTGCTTCCAATTAAGGTTTTCAGCACTTGCGGAACGAATTGTCTTTCCAATCGTCCTTATGAGGCCATAAAGGGGTGATTTTCCGATGATGGAAACCAAAGTTCTCTGCGAATTCTTTGAACTCTGCACCTTGAAATGGTGGTCCATTATCAGTTTTCAATTCAACCGGGATTCCATATTCTGAGAATATCCTATCCAGTTTCGGGATTGTTGCCCTTGCCGATGTTGATCGAACAATCTCTACAATAAGGAATCGAGAGAAGTCATCAATTACTACTAGGAGATAGTCACCGTTTGGGAATGGTCCACAGAAATCACATGACAGGTGTGTCCATGGTTGATCTGGGAGCTTAGTCATTTGCAGTGGTTCACGGCTCGTGTTCGGAGTTGATGCAAGACAAGGTACACAACTATTGCAGGTTTTTTCAACAAGTTCATTTATTCCAGGAAACCATACCTTTTCCCTCAATAGTTGTTTAGTCTTCACAATTACAAGATGTCCTTCATGAGCTATGTTGACTGCCCTTTGCTGTAGGGTAGCTGGAAGAACTATTCTATTTTGATGAAGAAGGACACTTCCTCCTGAAGTAGGGGCAACGGTTAAGTCATCACGTATTCTCACGAATGGTTTAGACAGTTCAAGATCTAGTGGTTCTTTCCACTTGCCTGACAGAACGAGTGATATGACTTCTTGTATCACCGGGTCTTTTGCGGACTCCCTCGCAATGTCCTCAAGCTTCATAGTTTTCGGAACAGAATGATGTATGATCATGTTAAGGTATTCTTCAGCGACCTTTGAATGACGTAGTGTTCCTGTTGAACGTGTGGGGTGTCTTGACATGAAATCAGCGGGATTTGTCTTCCCAGGCGTAAACTTTACCAAAAAGTCATATGGCTGTAGCCGGAGTCGCCATCTCTCAATACGCGCTGGCGGTCTATTCTTAGGGTTGTTGAAGATAGTTTCAAGTGGCTTGTGGTCAGTATACAATGTGAAAGATGAACCACACAGGTAAAGATGAAAGTGTTCGCACCCCCAGACTATAGCTAACGCTTCCTTCTCCGTTTGGGAGTATCTTTTCTCAACATCAGACAATGACTTGCTCGCATATTGAATGACCTTTCCTTCTTGAACAAGGATTGCCCCAAGGCCCACAGGACTAGCGTCCACAATAATTTCTGTCTTTTTGGATGCATCAAAATATGCCATAGCATTAGTAGTTAGCTTTGTTTTCAGGTTGTCAAACGAGCGTTGTTCAGTGTCTGTCCATTTCCATGGTATATCCTTGTGGGTAAGTGCACGTAGAGGGGCTGTTATTGTTGCAAAGTCAGGTATGAAGCGTGCAACGTAGTTCGCTAGACCGAGGAGACTACGTATTTCTCCAGGGTTTGTTGGAGCTGTGGCTTCCTTGATTGAGTCCACTTTTTTCGGGTCAGGCGATACACCCTTGGCATTGAACACATAACCGAAAAATTCAATCTCTGTCTTGTTGAATTCACATTTGGACTTGTTTAGTGTAATGTTCTTTTCACGAAGCCTCTGTAGCACCTTGTGTAGTCGTTCGTCGTGACTTTTGTGATCCTTTGCAAACACAATAATGTCGTCACTTATGTTGCGTACGCCATCAAGCCCTTCGAGGCAATCACGAACGATTGCTTGAAACTTCTCTGACGCTGAAGAGATTCCAAAAATAAGCCTCTTGTAGCGGCGTAATCCGATATGCGTTGTGAATGTAGTGATATAACGCGATTCTGGCGCAAGTTCTACTTGGTGATATCCTGCATTAAGATCAAGCTTTGAGAAAACACATGCACCATTCAAGTCCACAATGACGTCATCAATAGTTGGCGTAATATGACGTTCTCTCTCCACCGCTTTGTTTGGAAGTCGCATGTCTACACATATTCTGATTTCCTCTGGGTTTTTTGGTTTTGGGGCTACGACAATGGGTGAAACCCATGGGGTTGGTCCTTCGACCTTTTCAATGATGTCCAACATCTCTAGCCTTTGAAGTTCAGCCTCTACCTTTTGTCGCAGGTGGAAGGGAATCCTGCGGTGTGGCTGGGCAGTAGGTTGTATAGATTCATCGATGTGTATCTTGGCCTGTACACCCTTGATACATCCTATACCCTCGAATCGGTCCGAGTACTGCTCTATAATGTCTGAATTTCTTTCAGGTTCGACGACTCGAATGACGGGAATAATTGTAAGTTCCACTGCAGTGTTGTAACTGAGAAGAGAGCCAAAATGTCCTTTTACAACATACACCTTGGACCTTGTTTTGTGTCCTTTCCACTCGATAAGGGTTTCAAATGTTCCTTCAACATTTATTTTCTCTGTATTTCCATACGGATAGATTTTTGTTTTAGTTGGCTCCAGCTTTGGCTTCGGCGACAGCTCAGCATATGTTTGTTGGTCTAGTATATTTATCGTTGCACCAGTGTCCACGATAATGTCTACAGTGTTGCCATTGTTTAAGCAAACTGATGTTTTGGGCTGACTGGTATGTGTTTTGGTTGATGCCATGAACATGTACCCATCATCGTCCGATTCATCGCTTCTGTCGACTACAGCTCGCGCTTTGTTACGCGTTGACCTACACATCTTCTGCAGATGTCCCTGCTTTTTACATGCATGACACGTTTTTCCCTTCGCAGGACATGGACGACTCTGATTGTGTGGGTATGGCCCACCACAGTTGTAACAAACATTATTTCTGTTTCTAGGGGGTTTATCCCTATAGTCTTGGGACTTCCCTGCTGTGTCGGGTTGTTTACCTTCGGTATTGGGAGGTTTATCTTGTCTGTACATATGTTTACCTCTACCACGCCCCCTGGAGCGACCTCTGCTATGCTGGTCACCCCTTACATACTTGACTTCCTCAGTACTGTTTGGAGTTTCAATTTCCTGGGCTTGCCTTTCACTTATTTCAAATGACCTGGCTAACTTAAGTATATCGTTGAGTGACATATCACCTTCTCGGAGTACACGTCGTCTCAGTCTGGTCGATGTACATGACTGTATAATTTGAGATTTTATTTCTGCATCTATTTGAGTAAATTCACAGTTCTCTGTTAATTTCCTTAGCCTCATATGGTAAGTATCCATTTTCTCTCCTTCTTTCTGTTTTGATTGACGAAATGCATAAATTTCGAACTCACGATTTTTTTTAGGGTTGAAGAATCCGTCTAACGCATCTGTTGCTTGTTTATATGTATCTGCCTCGCTACCATCGTCGGGCTCTGTAACGGGGACTAGCGTTAGAGTCGAGAAGATTTCATACACCTCTTCACCAGCGTAGTGCAAGAGTAACGCCTTTTGACGTTTGAATGTTGTAACGTTCATCGCTACCATTAGATTTTTAAATCGATCCTTCCATTTTGTCCATCTAGTGGACGTTGACCCATCTTCGTATGGCCTAAATGGCGGGAAATGTGGGAGGTTATCCATGTTGGGCGCTTAGCGAAATATCAGTTCAAGTCGAACAGAACGGGGTTTTGGGCGGTTCTGTGACTTACGTTATTAAACATGGGTCACCAGGGTATTATCTTACCACTGTACATTCCTCGTCGCCAATGTAGAGTTCTTATATTGTAGGAAAGCACACCCAACACAAGTACGTCTGAACACCATGCTGTATTACCGGAAGAGACACACAGACAGAAACTTAACGTCATAACATATACAATGGGAGTGACTATTACACGGATAACATGACGGACTATGTATGAATTAATAACAGGACATTACACTCTATATAGGATCTCTAGTATTATTAATATCCATTGAGATACTCTGTAAATTGTTATACCTGTACCCGAACCTATACGTTCATTGCCTACATAAGAGTGGAGTATACTTTATGTGGAAGAGGTACTTGTGTAATTATTTAACAGATTATTATTTTTATTGTTCAATTAGTATTGTAATACTTATTTCTTATAGATTTTGTACTGGTATACATACCTAGAAGTTGAAGCCTATAAGAGTGGATACTCTGTGTAGAAGAGGTGTTATACTGGTATAAATATCTAGTTATTTTGATTATTTAGAGCTCATTGAGATATTTGACTGGATTCCCTGTCAAGATTGTAGTCATAATATTATAGTGTACTGATCCTCTTTTAATAAGGATAAATCAATTAGTGCTCCATTTTTCTCTGTAGCGCTTAATAGTTGGTAATCAATAGTATTATTTAAGACTTTGTCTTTATCGTTAAATATCATTAAATAATCAGAACTCTTAAATTGACAATTTGTCATTGTCAATTATAGCTGTGTTAAATGATATATTATTTTAGATAAGTTTCCCTTATTCGGTTACAAGACAATTTATTTGTACATAGATTCTACGGGTACTATTTATCTATTTTGGCCCTGTTGAGAGGGCACTATTGCCTCATAGTATTGTCGAGGGATGGAATAGTGCCTGAGCCGAAGGCGAGGGCACTATCTCATCACGAGACAATACTATTGAGGCAATAGTGCCCTCTCAACAGGGCCATAATGGGTTTAGTACATCACCCTTCCATTTAAATACACACATATACAAAAAGTCTCGTTTTGTTGTGCTATACCACGGCAAGCTTCGGGTCGTTTCCAGAGGCAGCCATTTTCTAGCAGAATAGTAGCATGACGTTAAAGTGACGTAACTCAATAGTGGTGTCATAATAGATTCAAGTTGAACATCGCGCAAAATTAAGCGGGCACTATCGCCTCATAGTACCCATGTGAATAGCCAATTGGAAGGCAGCATTTAGTCACGTTATGTACTAACATATATTAATACAGTAGATATGTAGAGAGGGAATCGTTTGTGCGTACAAGTGTGAAAGTTATTTGTGATTAAATCAATTATTGTCCGTTCTAACAAATCTACGCATGAAAATGTATACCTTGTAAATCATTTATGTTATCTACTCTGATTTTGCTATATAAAGTTGTGAATATAATTTAACTTTGGACTTCTAGTCATCTTTTATATTAGTATAGTCTGATTCATCGAGTTAAGACGCAAACGGTTCAGACAAAGTCCGTACTTCATCTTTAAGTGCCTAGCATTGTGGTACTGATCCAAGGTAAAAACTTATATTGGTTGTTGGAGGTGGTCTGAGACCACAACAGTCCTGGTCAAACTACGCCCACAAGAAACAGGGTTTTGGAGCAGAGTGACGACATCAGGGAAGATTGAAAACAGTACCATATATATATATACATAAATATACCTACCGGAAACCCGTTTCGTTACAGTATATTGGGCCTTTAAAGTGTGAACATTGCTCGAATAAGATAAATGAGGCAATACGCTTAAAACCAAACCTTAAAAACTTATTCAGTTTAATCTGAACGGTTCACTATTCTGAACAATAAAACTCCTTATTTCTCTGCCAAGTTTTATCAGATTACCCGAAGACTTTATACCGTGAAAGCATGTGAAAAGATTTTAACACAGTGTGTTTTACATTATTAAAATACAGGTTGCATGAATTGAGAAATCATTTAATATTGTCATTGAAACAGTTCAAAATTGGCCCCATTGCCAACTTTCAAGATTAAAAAACATAAACTGTATGAAAGCATAATGTCTCGTATAAAAATCCAATAAATATGTAATGTATTAATACATGTATTCATATCTAGCAATGGTATTTATGATAATTTTTATTTTCTGTTGTCGGGGAAGTTCAAAATTCGGATGGTTTTAAGTGACTTTGACTGCAATAATTTCTATCGATTTAGTTTACTTGTTAGTGTATTAAACTAAACTGGTTGTAGTGTAGACACACCATTAACAAAATATAAAAATAGGTTCGGTTGTAATTTTTAGGTCATCTGACCCGAAGGGTCAGGATGACCTATAGTCATCATGCTTCGTCCGTCGTCGTGCGCCGTGCGCCGTCCGTAAACTTTTCCATTTAAACATCTTCTTCTCATAAACCAAAAGGCCCATAGACCCAATATTGGGCTTGTGCAATGCTGGGATGAAGGGGTACCAAGTTTGTTCAAACAAATGACCTTGACCTTCATTCAAGGTCACAGGGGCCAAAAAGGTCAAAATCTTTGAACGACTTCTTCTGAATAACCAAAAGGCCCAGAGACCTGATATTGGGCCTGTGTTATGCTGGGATAAAGGGCTACCAAGTTTGTTCAAACAAATGACCTTGACCTTCATTCAAGGTCACAGGGGCCGAAAAGGTCAAAATCTTTTTAAACAACTTCTTCTGAATAACCAAAAGGCCCAGAGACCTGATAGTGGTCCTGTGTTATGCTGAGATAAAGGGCTACCAAGTTTGTTCAAAGAAATGACTTTGACCTTCATTCAAGGTCACAGGGGACAAAACGGTCATAATCTTTAAACGACTTCTTCTGAATAACCAAAAGGCCCAGAGACCTAATATTGGGCCTGTGGCATGATGGGATAAAGGGCTACCAAGTTTGTTCAAACAAATGACCTTGACCTTCATTCAAGGTCACAGGGGCCAAAAAGGTCAAAATCTTTGAACGACTTCTTCTGAATAACCAAAAGGCCCAGAGACCTGATATTGGGCCTGTGTTATGCTGGGATAAAGGGCTACCAAGTTTGTTCAAACAAATGACCTTGACCTTCATTCAAGGTCACAGGGGCCGAAAAGGTCAAAATCTTTTTAAACAACTTCTTCTGAATAACCAAAAGGCCCAGAGACCTGATATTGGTCCTGTGTTATGCTGAGATAAAGGGCTACCAAGTTTGTTCAAAGAAATGACCTTGACCTTCATTCAAGGTCACAGGGGACAAAACGGTCATAATTTTTAAACGACTTCTTCTGAATAACCAAAAGGCCCAGATACCTAATATTGGGCCTGTGGCATGCTGGGATAAAGGGCTACCAAGTTTGTTCAAACAAATGACCTTGACCTTCATTCAAGGTCACAGGGGCCAAAAAGGTCAAAATCTTTTTAAACAACTTCTTCTGAATAACCAAAAGGCCCAGAGACCTGATATTGGTCCATTGTTATGCTGAGATAAAAGGGCTACCAAGTTTTTTTCAAAGAAATGACCTTGACCTTCATTCAAGGTCACAGGGGACAAAACGGTCATAATTTTTAAACGACCTCTTCTGAATAACCAAAAGGCCCAGAGACCTGATATTGGGCCTGTGACATGCTGGGATAAAGGGCTACCAAGTTTGTTCAAAGAAATGACCTTGACTTTCATTCAAGGTCACTGGGGCCAAAACGGTCATAATCTTTAAACATTTTCTTCTGAATAAGCAAAAGGCCCAGAGATCTAATATTGGGCCTGTTGCATGCTGGGATAAAGGGCTACCAAGTTTGTTCAAAGAAATGACCTTGACTTTCATTCAAGGTCACTGGGGCCAAAACGGTCATAATCTTTAAACATTTTCTTCTGAATAACCAAAAGGCCCAGATACCTAATATTGGGCCTGTGGCATGCTGGGATAAAGGGCTACCAAGTTTGTTCAAAGAAATGACCTTGACTTTCATTCAAGGTCACTGGGGCCAAAACGGTCATAATCTTTAAACATTTTCTTCTGAATAACCAAAAGGCCCAGAGACCTGATATTGGGCCTGTGGCATGCTGGGATAAAGGGCTACCAAGTTTGTTCAAAGAAATGACCTTGACTTTCATTCAAGGTCACTGGGGCCAAAACGGTCATAATATTTAAACATTTTCTTCTGAATAACCAAAAGGCCCAGAGACCTGATATTGGGCCTGTGGCATGCTGGGATAAAGGGCTACCAAGTTTGTTCAAAGAAATGACCTTGACCTTCATTCAAGGTCACAGAGGCCAAAACGGTCATAATCTTTAAACAACTTCTTCTGAATAACTAAAAGGCTCAGAGACCTGATATTAGGCCTGTGGCATGCTGGGATAAAGGTCTACCAAGTTTGTTCAAATAAATGACCTTGAACTTCATTCAAGGTCACAGGGGCCAAAAGGGTCAAAATCTTTAAACAACTTTTTCTGAATAACCAAAAGGCACAGAGATGTGATATTGGGCTTGTGGCATGCTGGGATAAAGGTGTGTCAAGTTTGTTTAAAGAAATGACCCTGACATTCATTCAAGGTCACAGGGGCCAAAAGGGTTTGTTGTCAAGTTTACTCACTAGGAATAAGCTGAAACTTGCCAGAAATGATTCTGAGATGATGCTGATTAAGTGTTGTTATTTTTAGGTTTGTTCAAAATTCAAGATGGCCGCCACAGCCGCCATTTTGAATACACATTTTAAACTTCTTCTTAAATTCCACCAGTGCTAATGAGCTGAAATTTAGCTGAAAAGATGCTGAAATTGTCCTGTTCATGTGTTGTTATATTTGCCAATCGCTAGAGTCAGGAATGAAATCTGAGTCACCATCTTTTAGCCCTATATTTTTGTTGTATGACACTATTTTATGGTATTGCAGGTTCCACGGTATATTTATAATGTCTGTGCATGCGTTACGCCACCTGACGGCATTTTCAAAGTTTACTACAAATACTATTATGTAATGTAACAATGTGACAAGTCGAGAAACACAAAAACGAATATGTTCAGAATTTTTTTGAGTACACAAATTTTTCAAAATATCAATAAAAGGCAATGAGTAGTCGCTATGCTGAAAAACATAAGCCCATCAGAAATCCAAGAAGGCCACTATCTTGAACTTGGCAATCTATACAGGCATATTATAACTTGATTTAATGACTACACGTATTTTCATAGTGATTTTACAATTGGTAGTCAGATGACCGTTAAGGCCCGTTGGGCCTCTTGTTTTTTGTCCTGGTTCGGCTAGGGACGTATATGTGACATGTCTCTGTAGGGCCATGTGAGGACGTAAAACTCACAAAATAACGATAAAATAAATAACATATATATACGTCCCTGTTTAGGCCTATGTTTTGGCTAGTTTGACTGGGCTATATGTTTCTAAAAATCATTACCTGCTACACTGGCACAAGAGGCTTAGAGCCAAACCTGAACTTAATTTACCCTTAATTATTTGCATGTGATGTTAAAGTATGCTATAGTTAAAAACAAATGTATGTTTACTCTTTCAATGCCGCGTCACCTTCAAGTCAAATGCCCGATTCTTGATTTGGAAGCAAAAAAATAATATACCTGCTAGATCTATACTATTATTTATATCGTGTATTTATGATAACAAATTATGGTATAAGACGGGTGTTCTAGGCGATGTGACACTTTAGACGTGTGTGCGTCGATATGTACGTGTCAAGTACCAGTCAGTCAGTGACTACGATCAAGACTTTAGGTAGATTGACGATAATAGCGAACGGGTGTGATCGATTTTCAACGGTCATAAGTTATATATATTAATTATATAATAACCCTAATTTATCTAAGTATGAGAAACAGTTACCTCGCACCACGGAATTGATGAGATATTTAATGTATTGCCGAGCACGGGAGTCATACTCATTTTCAGCACCTGTTATACTCTTAATTATAAAGATGGACACAACTAGGAATTTTATTCAATGGTTAAATCTGATTTATGGGGAGTGACTAATTTACGGCACAGACGGACCTGATTGACTAGAATAGATATACGACATCTCCCTTCTTTTAAAGCATATATTTTGAAACAAACACTATTGCTTCTCAGTGTCCAATGTACAAAATGTAGAATGAATGACTAGAATTAAATTGTTCGCATTTTGCAATGTTCACTGTAAACTTGATGTGAAAATAAAATGCAAATAAATCTGCTGAATAAACAGTATTTGTTTTATCTTTAACTGTCAATGCGATTCATTGTTGACAAAACTAACTAACAAAACTAACATTTTACAAAAACACAATTTGGATATAAGTGGAGTCAGAGGTTCAAGCACATGACTCTCCGTAGAGACTGGTCTTTACCACCAATCTTGACACACACACAATCACTGAGTATAGTCTTTGAACCAACTAGATGGTTTCACAACTCGGCCACTGGATGTCCTCACACTGTTAGGTGTACTGGTTGGTACAGTTTTTAAAGTAGCTGAAACTGGTTGTTTCTCCGGGATCCCTTGTGGCTTTAAAGCCTTTAATGCTGATGTACAAGATAGTGATGGAGTGTTCGTCAATGTTGGTTCCTCTAACTCTGGACCTAAAATAGTAGGTGGAGGTTCCTCAGTCTTGAGTAGGTGTCTCCTGTTTCTCCTGTATTCTCTTTCATTGGGTGGGTGAACTATGAACGACCTGGGTTCAGAGTGTCTCTGACGTACTTGTGCTGGTTCCCAGGTTCTTTCTACCCGAATTCTCACGGTATCTCCAGGTTTTATCTGGGGTAGGGACTTGGTTTGTTTATCATATTGGTATTTCTGTCTGCCCTGACAAAATGTTAGCTGATCAAAAGCATTTAGCTGCCTTAGGATCCAATGCACTATGACCTGTAGGTATATTTGACCTCAGCGTCCTGCTCATCAACAGTTGTGCTGGAGAATAGTCAATTCCTGCTAATGGAGTGTTCCTGTACTCCAACAGTGCAATGTACGGGTCACTGTTGTCTTTCTCAGCCTTCCTCAGAAAGTTCTACTATGGTTTGCAACATTCGCTCACTCAGACCGTTTGACTGGGCGTAATTGGGGCTTGACGTCACTAGTTCTATGTCCCATTTTCTGGTAAATTCCTTGAATTCTCGGGAGGCAAACGGCATGTTGTCCGACATAATGACTTCTGGGATGCCGTGCCTTGCCAAAACTGATTTCAGGTGCATGGTTACATTGCTGGCTGTTTTGTTTTCAAGTCTGCAAATTTCAGGATATTTCGAGAAATAGTCTACCACGACAAGATAATCTCGAGATCCAAATTGAAACAAGTCCATGCCTAGTTTCTGCCATGGCCTCTCTGGTACTTTGTGAGGAATGAGAGGATCCTTTTGCTGTTTGGGTTTGAACCGGTTACACGTGGAACACCTTGACACGAAACTCTCTATGTCAGATGACATTTTAGGCCAATAGATACTTGCACGTGCTCTCGACTTGCACTTTTCCATACCGAGGTGGCACTCATGAAGGGTAGTGAGCATCTCGCTTTTAAGTTGTTATGGAATGACGGAGTTACGGAGTCCTTCCGCCTCGTAAATCTCATCTCTCATGGCCAAATATGAGCGTACAGACAATGGGCTCATGGATTTTACATCTGGCCAGCCTTGTTGTAAGGTTGTCATCAAGTCCTGTAGTTCACAATCTGCTGCTGTGGCTTTAACGATCTGGTCAAGCTTTGGTGTGCTTACTGATAAGCTCTTTACCAATCCATGGACCATCACTTCCATCTCTTTGTTAAGCTCCGCAGCATCTCCAGTAGTAGATAGATAGGCTCTGGACAGTGCGTCTCCTATGTACATGTACTTCCCGGGTACATAAGTAGTGTTGATCTGGTAACGCTGTAATCTTAATAGCATCCTCTGTAGCCTTGGTGAGGCTTTTGAAAGAGGTTTCCTTGTAATTGTCTCTAAAGGTTTGTGGTCAGAATGAACCTCAACAGGTCTCCCATAACCATATTGGTGAAATTTGTCGCATGAGAATACAATTGCGAGGAGCTCTTTCTCAATTTGTGCATATTTCTTTTCTGCTGGTGTGAGTGACCTTGAGGCACATGCAATTGGCCTTCCGTCCTGGATGAGGCATGCTCCAAGACCATTCTGTGATGCGTCCGCCTGGATAGGTACAGGTTTTGCTGGGTCAAAAAAGTTAAGCACTGGCTTCCCTGTAAGAATATCCTTAATCAGTTCTAGTGCATGATCATGTGTCTCATCCCATGTCCAAGCAATATTTTTCTTCATTTTTGGTATATATTTGGATAAACAGTTCACCATTCCCAACTTGTGGTTTAGGCATGTTTATGATAGCCTCTACTTTATCCATATCCGGTTTAAGCCCTTCTTGTGTGATAACATTTCCCATATATTTCACTGTGTCCACTCTGAATTGGATCTTTGATGGGTTGAACTTAATGTTGCGCTCCCTCGCCCTCTCCATGACTTTTACAATGATCTTGTCATGTTCTGTTGAGTTCTTAGCTGCAATGATCATATCATCTGCGATCATTTGATCTCCTCCACATTTGGGGGGGTTAAGATCGATTTTCGATAAAAATGCCCCCTCAGTAGTCATAAAAGTTAAGTTACAAATACCAGATTCCCAAGTCCCCGGGCCTAGTAGAATATATATATCAGAAGACGAAGAAATCACGGATTGTGTTTGCCAGGAATTCACACCTGAAGCGATCAGAAAATCCAATATTATCATGTTTACTAATTGGGGAAAATGTGACGAATGTGGACACTGGGTTCACCTCAAGTTCTGTACCGAAGTGGTAACATTACGACGAGATACCGTTTTTAAATGCATTCATTGTGTTTAAACAGTTTAAAAAAATGTGTTTTTGCAAAGTCATAGATCGTAATTGTTTAAGGTTAAGAGGAAAAGGACAATTTTAATTGTTCAAAAGACACGCGACCAGATCTAGAAGGTATTTTGCGTTGAGAGGGATACATGTATTTGTCAATAACTATAGTAATGTCGGAAGAAAACCTTGAGTTTTCGTTAGTAAATCAGCTCAATTTAACTGCAAATATAAATTCATATCAGATAGATAAATAACAGACAAATTATCCCCGACATATATTTTTAGTTATTCGTTTGTTATCAACGGATAGTAATTAGTCGTAATCAACACGCTTACCGCTACACGTGACCTATAACCACCCGGATGTGACGTGCCACGGAATTGGGGGTTTCCTTCTTCAGGTTTCAACATTTCCGTTGATTTCATTCGTCTGCTGTTGACACATTTTTTACTCGAGCAATCTGCTTGCCCTTTCGGATATTTTTCACTAAAACGGTAATGCTTAATTAATATAACTTATTAAGTTGAAACTCATTCAGGAATTTATGAATTCTTTGACATTTATATTTACTACCACGGAATACGGGGATGCGACGGTATTGTAACCCCAGGAAGAACACGGTAATTGAACAATACATGTTCTGGGAAACGAAACAAAAAGAAGGTGAGTCGATCGATCATTTTGCAATGGAGTTGAAAACACGTGCAGAGAACTGTGAATTTGGAAATCAGACAAACATGATGATCAGAGACAGACTGATATTTAGCATTGATAACGATCGTTTGAAGGAGAGGCTGGTAACAGTATCGCTGTTCACACAACAAGCAAACGTAACAATAAACAACAACAGCATCATCCGAGAAAACCACAACATAAGCAGTAACATGGTTCCACGAACAATTAGAAATGTAGAAACTGTTAAAAATCTCACGCTAGAAATGAATGCCCAGCATTTTGTAAACAGTGCAATAAGTGTGGAAAAACAATCATTTCATGAGTCAGTGTCGTAGTAAAGTGGGTGGTCGCAAAAGTCATGTACACGATATCACTGTAGCGGAGGGGAACTCTGAAAGTTTTAGTAACCTTTTCATAGGAGAGCTTCAAATTGGACAGATAAATGATACCGGCAAGGCAGGCTGGTTTACAAGTTTAAAGGTAAACAATCAGACATTCAATTCAAACTGGACACCGATGCAGAAGCCAACGTGATGCCGTTGCATTGTTTTGAAAAGCTAAGCAGGAGGCCATAGCTTAAGCAGACTTATATAATATGGTCAGCGTATGGTGGACACAAGGTCAACCCTGTTCTAAAATGTAAGAACCTGGACATCGAGTTCTATATAGCTGATATCAAGTCACCGCCATTATTGGGACTTCAGACATGTCAGGAGCTACGATTGGTTGAGAGGACAGACCGGAAGCCTTCTATACATACAGTCCAGGAAGAACAAAGTGAGACACTTACAAAGTCAAAACTTCTAGCTGACTATCAAGATGTGTTCAGAGGGCTAGGCAAGTTCAAAGGTCATTACCATATTGAGCTTTACCCCAGTGTACAGCCAGTCTTACATTCACCCCGGAAAATACCCTTTAGTCTACAGTCAAGATTGTAGGAGACTTTACATAAACTTGAAGCAGATGGTATCATCGCTGCAGTTGATAAACCTTCTCAGTGGGTAATCAGCATTGTCCTAGTGGAAAAGAAAAATGGATCCCTGAGGATATGTCTATATCCCAGAGACCTAAACACAGCCATCAAAAGGGAGCACTATAGGATCCCTACACCAGAAGACATTTCTGCTGAACTCCACGACAAGAAAATGTTAACTTTTAAAAGTACTCGTCCAACGGGCAAGTGACCTTCTATAAAGCACTCGTCCGGATTGCAATCTCACTTGTCCGGATATTTCAACCAAATGTTTCCGTTTTGTCTAGTCACCTTTAAATTATAAAAGACAATTCCACAAATTCAATACTTTGTTGTTTGATTTTTAAATTTATTGTAACAGTGATTCATCATCATATTCATTCATCATATGATAATATAAGCAGAGTGAGACTCATCATCATATCAGACATCATATTCATTTATTTTCATCATCAATCATCATCAATCAATTCATCATCATCAGACTCAGACTCATCAGACTCCGGCATCAAAGGAAGACTTGGTGGATCACCAGCGGATGATGGACCGGTAATGGATGCGTCTTTGACAGATTATGTTCCTGCTCCTATTTGTGCCTGTTTCCTGGCCAGTCCGACTATGTGTCGACTTGTTTTAGTAACTGACATCCAGTTTGAAATGGCAGGATCAGGATCAAAATCTGTCAAACATGCATCCATGCTGTGAATTCTCATCACACTGGTGAGAGACTTCTGTGACATGCTACTTCTGAAAGCAGTTTTTACCCGCTTCATACATAAAAAGCTTCGCTCACATTTTGCTATGCTGGATGAAATAGTGACATGATTTTTACCAAAAGCAGTATGTTCTTCAGTCCCTCAGGCTTTGACTGTAGAAGAGATGAGTGAATTCTAATGGTTGAATGGATCTGACAGGTGATATTCTCACTTTCAGCTCCAACCATTCATGTTTTGCTCTCTCTTTCTCCTCTGCAGTCAAGACTGGAGAGAAGACCTCTGACAATGTCTCAATTTCATGGTCACCAAACCCCAACAGATCTGCCCTACTTGATGGCCAGAGTCTGTGGTCAAAGATACAAAATCTTTCATTGGGGATTCATCCAATGCACAAAACTTCTTCCCAATATATTCAATTGCTTTGTCTAGAAATGTGGCAAAAGTTTTCTTGAAATCCATCTTGGACTTGCTTACTTGACAGGGGAAGTTGTTTTTGCCACATGTAAAAACCGAATCTGTTTCGCTTAAACAGAGCTTAAAGCCTGCATAACATTCTCCAGTTTTGTGCTTATGTTCCTCCAGTCTTAGTAAACACATTTCAATCTTGACTTTCACATCATTGATTGTCAACGAATCTGACTGAAATTGTTTTCTGAGATCTGAGAGTACTGACAACACGTCACATAGGAATTGTGCAAAGTTCAAGAACTTGCTGCTTTTTACTTCCTTGAGATAGCCCTTGACCTTAGCTGCCTCCTCACCTTTTGCATTGGAAGAGTTTTCAAAATGGGTAATTATGGTAGGAAAACTATCTATGACTGCCTTAACAGCTCTGTGTCGAGATGCCACCCACCTGGTTTTCTGTAACCCTGTCTGCATAATTGGGTTCTCATGCAATATATCTGATATAGCTTTCATTTCTCTCCTGCGTTTGGGGGAATAATGGTAGAACTTGTAAATTTGTTGTATAGTGTCTTGAAACTTGCTCATATACTCAATTGACTTAACTGCATCAAGAAAACCAAGCTCCAAAGTATGGGCTACACAATGAATTTTGACAATAGGGTGTTCAGCTTTTTGTTCCAGTTTTACTGCGACACCCCCTTTTTTCCTAACATAACTGAGGCACCATCAAAATTGCAACCAATGAGTTTGGTTTTTAACTGATTTTCACCAATATTTACACCTTGTAATGCATGTAAAATCCTCGCTAAAACCCCATCAGCATTTGCACTTTCTAGAGACACAATATCTACAAAATCTGTGATAGGTAAACCATCAGTATTCACATATCTTATAAATACTGTTTCCTGTTCAAGTACTGCAATGTCGTTGGAACCATCTGACAAAACACAATAAAACCAGCTCTCTTTCACACTCTCTTCCACTTTGTGTTTCTCAACCCCAGAAATGGATTCAATAAATTCTTTACATTTGTCTTTATTTTTGTATTTTGATCCCATTTCCACACCGTTCTTTTCCTGTAACTCACACAAATTTTCAAACTTATGGGGACTTTCTGGATCCTGAGTTTGATTTGTCCATTTATCAGTACATTTCCTGTGTGCTGATGAACGGGAGTGAGACCTGAGAGAATCCTCTCTAAACCGCCCGTTTGATCCACAACCCAGGAATAGTGATGACTTTTTATCTGCTAAATTGGTATATGTACGGCAGTATTGACAGTACATGTTATCCTTGTCTTTATCATGAACAACCCACGGGTAAAATTTCTTCCACCCTTCATGGAAAACTCGTTTCCTTTTTCCTTCATATAACTTATTTCTTGTTTTGCTTTTTTCTTTGTCCTCCCTCTCCTCGTTTGCCGACAATCGCTTCTTCATTTTTGTTGGATGATTCTCATGTGAAACCTCTTTTGATCGTTTTCGGTCGCGATCATCATCAGTGTCAGACACTGCATAAATCAGAAAAAAATATGTTATGTACTGTTACGTATGTTTTACTTATTATTCATTCTTACCTCAAATGTTATGTACTGTTACGTATGTTTTTACTTAATATTATACAATTATGGACTTTTTACCTGGTTAATATGCTCTGATATTAACCAGAACGGAACTTATATTGACCGAGGCGAAGCCGAGGTCAATATGGTTACATTCTGGTTAATATCAGAGCATACTAACCAAGTAAAAAGTCCATAACTGTTTTATTATATAATCAAAGTATATATGATGAAATGATAAACGTACTCAACTCAAGAAAACAGTCAACATTTTATTTCACGAATAATTACAAATCATATCAGTTCATGACATGACAATAGCAGAATGGTAAGTGTAATTTAATTCTTGTACATATTGTAGTTAATAACAACATTGAACGTCTGTGCATTTATTGTTGGAAAGTGGGGGAAATTGTGAACAGAAGCTTGTACATTGGAAAGAGCAGAAACGTTGTTGTTCGATGAAGTTTGAATGGTGGATTCTGACATACACATATCAAGATCCGGAAGAGAACTTATAATGTTATCAAACTCGTCGTCATCAAAAAACCACAAGTATCGCTTGCCCAACTATTCCCTGCAATGCCAAGACTTTTGCTGATTGTGTTGGACATTTTCCTTTTTGATTCTCCATCAGTGTATCCGGTATAGGTTTTAAGGCTACTTTCAGCCTTATGACCGGTGACTGTCATTATGTGACGAGTTGGAATATGGGCGCAATCTAATAAATGTACTGATGTCGCATGTAAGCAGTGATTGGTATATTTCCTGGGCAAACCCACCTTTTCACTTAGATACGCCATCATTCCTCCAAGTTTGTTGTGGCCCATTGGGACTAAGTCAAAATAACAACCATCTTTATTTGGTGTTTTACGAACTTTTGGAAATAAACAATCATATCCGACAAAGGAACCAACAAAAACACTGAGTCGTAGTCAAAACTGAATAACCTTATACAACGTAGTGGTCTTCAAATAATTCAGCAACAGTGAAAGTTATTTAAACTAATACAATTCTTACCTGGTACTTCATACATTCGTCCATCAGCAGTATTTGTGTCATTTCGGTGATTTTTTGTCTGTTCAACTTTCTCATGATAGATGTAAACATGGCCTTCAATGTCAGTTGAACAAGAAAAATCTGACACTTTCAACTGACGAGCATTTTCTCTGCCACGCCTTCCAAAATACAACAAAATGTCAACAAACACTTTCTGTTGTAAGGATGCTGCGTCCGCTATATCAAACGAGGCATAAAGTTTTTGTAAGTCGACTTTTTCAATTGGTGGGTGATGGTCAATACTTCCAAGGCCTTGACGTTTCAGTTCGGACAACATGGCAATAAAAGGCCTCCCGTGAAGATTTAAAATCTTGTCCATTGACAATATCATGGTCTTTAAAATGTCTGTTTAGGCCATGCCGAAAGGCCGTCAAAGACGCCTTTTTATACAATTCCCCGTTTTTGTTTCGGGCCTCCAAATAAAACTTTCCCAGGAGTTTATCAAGTTCGGTGCTGTCCAAAGTCTCAACGTCTTCTGCCATGTTCTTTTCTTTTAAATATTCCTTAGAATTTTTTACAGCCGAGTCTGTCGCTCTTCTTGTGTTTATGGAATCCTTTTCTGTCATTAACTTGTTAATGTTCTCATCGTTAAGAGACGCAAACCGCATTTTTTAGGACTCGAAGCCGGCGAAACAGCAGACGCAGCCATTTCCTATGCGTTGCTATGGTATTACGTAACTTCCGGTAGGGTATTTCCAGAATCTATTTTTATCGCCGGTGTTATTAACTGTTTTTTTTATATTTACTGGGTTTGCTTTGGAAACCAGTTAATATCGCTATTTATCAAAAGTCACGTGTTAGCGATTTAGCCAATGAGAATATGGATAAATACAAATTATATAATAATATTCATTATTACCTCATTTAAATTAAGTCGTTACTAGCCCCTGTGGTCTGACCGGGACGGTAAACGTAATTATAAAATAAAATCACTGACAGTGACAGGCTTCAAAGCCAGATTGCGCTATATTTGTGTATGAACATGTCACAAGTAAACGCACCTAATATATTACAAATATAACTGACCTTCTTTGATTGTGTTAGAAAGTTTCGCCGGTGCGACATGTGGCACCGACGGTTTTTTCTACGTTACGCGAGAAAAAAACTGTTGATCGTTTTCTGCGCCATTTTCTTTCGAGAACCCTCAGATTGTATCGTTAGCTGAATCATAATCTCGGACGCTTTCGTTGCGGTGTCTATGGCGACGCTTGCATACATGCGCAGACAGTCGAAAACGAAAATGGGGAATTCCAAGAAAAACGAAAGTGGGGAATTCCCGGAAAAGTGTTTGTATGAAGCGAAAGTCGGATTCCTGATCTCGGCGATGGATTTATTGATCTGTCATGCTTTATGTTGTATATAATCTATCATTGTATCAATAATTTTCACTCGTCCGATGGACAAGTAGCATTGCAAACTTCACTCGTCCGACGGCGGCATTTACTCGTCTAGACGAGCGGACGAGTGTTTTTCACCGCCCCTGATTTGATTTTCTTTGCCCTTTTTTTGTCTTTTTCTGAGTGGTCTCTCTGTCATGTTTTCTCTTTCTTCCCCTATTTTCTTGTGCTGGTCCTAACTTGGTTCTGGAGTCCATGTACTGCTTCACATCATTTGAAACTGAGTCTTCGGTGATTGCCCACCCTGACACTACCGCCCCAAAATACTTCTTTGGTTTCTTTGTGCACGTGCTTGACTTAACCCTAACTAAAGAATTTTCATGATTTTCGAAAAAGCACTCTGTTGTTGTATTCACGTGTTCCGTCATGTCTACATGTATCTCAGCTTCGCGGGATGCTTTCTCCGGAACTTCGTCTGCAGGGTATCTGGAGTTCTTGGGATTTTGTCTGTGGTTCCTCAAGATTAACAGGTTCGTCGCTGTTCGATATAGTCTGTGCCTTGAAAATTTCTGCTGGTTGTAATGATTTGTCATCAATAACCTTGCGATTTAGAGGGAAAATATCGGTTCGTCGGAATGCAGACTGCAGATTAGACGGTGATAATGCGGTATTGTAAGATTTACATGCAAGATCGCAGACGTTGTATCGTGTGATTACAGATGCCTTTGAGCGGATTTGTTGGTGACAAAGGTTGTTATATACATTTTGAAGAGGACCATAGCAGGCTACGTCCGGTGGCTGTAAGATGTGGCTTGTATGTGCAGGTATATAAAAAGAATAATGGTATATTCCTTAGCCCAATCTATCAATCCTACTGAAACATGTATTGTGTGGCCATCTAAAAGCAACAAAATATGCTGATCAGCCCTTGGAACAGATTTTATCAAATGTTCCGTCAGATATTCCCTGAATATGGCGGAATTGGACCATCCAGTAGGAGAGACGTCTCCATCGGCTCCCGGTGTAGCACCTAAAAGAAATAATGGTACATACATTATTAGCACATTATTATCCGACCAATAGGGAAATCTGATTATAATTACCAAATCATATTGCAAATATAGTTAATTAATCATAGCTACTAGAATGCATGTGTTTCATTTCAATAAAGCAAACTACCTTCCAACAAGTCGTTCCTCATCCGTGCTCCACGGAAAACAAAATATGGAGGGATAGCCTGTCCAAAAGCACTTCCACATCCAATTATAGTGGTTGTGGACGATTTTCCAGTCACAACTACCGGTGGATGTACTTCTTTTCCGGCTACAATGTGAGGTGGTTTGTGGTTCTGTGTGAGGCCTTTTTCATCTACATTGAATATCAGATGAGGCTTGTCTACAAGGTCATATTTTTTCATAACATCTGATAGTTTTTTAAAATAGCTGTCTACTGTTTCTTTGCTTGCGGATTTCGCTCTAGCGTGCTCTAGACTTCTAGGTTTTATGACCTGAAGCTCTGGCCAACGGGATAAAAAATCTTCGAACCAGCGCAAAGTAAGAGGATTATCCTTACTCCTGACTTTCAAAGAAATTGCATAGTCGAATGCAATGTTGACTGTTTCCTTTCGTGTATAGCCATAACCTAAATTTGCCATTCTCTTGATGTGTCGGACAATTTCAATGTCTTGGTCAAGGGAAAATGTTGGTGATCGACCAGCTGACAAGCAGTCGGGATCAACTTTATTTAAAACCCTATCACGCAGCGTTTGTTCTGGGACTCCAAATTGCCGTGCAGCTTTATATACAGACTTATTGCTTTCTTTGACATATTTGTAAGCATTTGTTAACGAATTGGGATCATAAAGTTGTTTTTTTTATTCTATTTTTCATAGGTTTGACCTGCAACAAAATCATAAAGACATTCACTAATAAAAGTCTGACATTATTCATTTTTTATTTCAAACTTCAATCATGTCCTTAAAAACTCTTCCTCAAGGTTTTACATCTATGAGAAATTGATATAAAATACGGGAAAAATGACAATGTTCCTACGATTTCCCGCATTTTCATTCAGATTGCGTAAGGATCATATTTTCTAAAAATACATATTACAGTTGCTCAGGCTATGCAAATGAGTTTTCGTCATAAACCTCGTGATTTGTCGGAATGTAAACAAACCGGCTATGTGCTTGAATACGAGAAATTTGTAGATAATAAATATAAAAAGTTAGTTTAAAAACAGGGTATTAATGGGATTATCTTTTTCCTTTGTTTTTCACTTCACAGCACTGAAATAAATTGTTTACCTGCTTTTGTCGCATAATGTTTTGAAAATGTCTTTCTGTCTTGTTTTGTAAACAAAGATTCTCTTCCGAAAGCTAGATTTCAGTGTCTATGTCTGTACTGAATGCGTATCTGTATGAATACATTTTACATAATATATTTAAATAATGGATTTTGATATTATTATATCCCTGCCCTATTGTAATAGTTCTCCTTTTTACAGGATCAAACATTACCAGCATGGCATCAAGAAAATCACAGGACGTTTTAGAGAAAAGGACGATATCCTGATGTTAAGAGAAGTGGTCGCGAAGAACCCGTTTCAGAATAAACTAAAATGGGGAGCCATTGCAACTATCCTACCACTTGATGTGGATGTCAGGCGTGTTAGAGAGAGGATGGGCTTATTGGTCAGCCAGTTTAAGAAGGAGAGGGATAATCTTGCGTTGTAAGTAAATTTATACATGCACAGATTTTGAAATAAACAAAAAATTAGATTATCAGTAGGGTCCTAATAAAGTGAAAAAATAATAAAGCTATTTTGTATCATATTTTTTGCAACTTTGCCCTGAAAGCATGATACTGTGACTATCCTATGACATATCCCACACAATGTACGTTTTCGGAAAAGCAATAGGTCCTATGACTGTATACATTGGACTCGCGATAATCCGGACACCGATAATGCGGAAAACGCACAATCCAAATTTCGGTACCTTCATTTGTTACTCACTGGTCATGAAATTCGAATTCCAATCCCTGACCTTTATTTTGGCAACGGAATCCAGTTCACATTAATTAAGTTCTCGCAACAATCCGGACAATTTTTACCCTTGCAATGTTAATAATTTCAGTGTTTGTTTAATTATCACGTATTACATGTCAAGTAACAACTGCAATATATGCCATGAAATTGTGTAAACATGTACGTATTTTTGTGTAGGTCTGATATAGAGGAAGGATACTCTTGGAAAGATGTACTTCTTGAGGAGGCGTCTGCTTTGGCAGAGGAAGAAGAAAGATTACAGAGTGAAAAGCAAGAAAAACAGGAAAAAGAGGAGAGATCTGGAAATGAGATCAGGAAACGGGCCATGGAGAACCTCACTCCAAAAAAAGGTGAGATAAGGAGATGGGTATTCAAAATATGTCATGGGGAAGTTCTTTATCTAAAGGGGAAAAACTCTTATGAAAAAAATTAATATAAAAATTAAGTTGACCGGAAAGATTTTACAAACTTGTTGCTCATGTATTAAGAAATTAACACTTGACACATTGAGATCCTATTATAATTTCATATGATTTATTTAGGTACGTTTCCATTTAAACCCAACAAATAACAAATAACTGGTTATTAAAAATTACAGGAGGCGGTTGTTTTTTCGTTCAATTTTTCAAGGTTACCCGATGAAACATGGTTTCTATTTTTTTCAGATGGCGATGAACCAGTGCCATCCAAACGTTCCAACAGCACTATCGGATATTTAAGGGAAAAAATGAAATAGATAAGTCATTAAGAGAGCAAGAATTATCTCTCCGACGTGAGGAGCTTCGCCTTGCAAAAGAGAGGTTTGACTTAGAAAATGTGGAACGAGAGCAAAAGATGGAGATGGACAAAGCACAAAATGCCCTAATGCTTAAGATGATGGCCGAACTCATCAAGAAAAAATGAAAGAAGTGTTGCATGATAGAATATATTCTTCTCCAATTCAATTTTTATTTCATTTTATTGATATCAATATGTGAGAGCAGAATTTTTTCTCAAGTTCACTGCCCATTGTATCTGACTTTTATAAAAATATGCAGTTCATAGTTTAAGCCACAGAAATATCAAATAAGTCATATTTTCTTTAAAACATTAGAATATACATTTCTTAAGTGTTCACTTTTGTAGTTGCTGTTAATATTTCCGTTACTAGTAACGCTCTGTGGAATTAAAACCATTTTAAACGAGTAACATTTTATGCCTGAAAGTGGCACATTTTCGGACAAATCTAGCACGTAAGATATTACCAAGTTAGACCTAGCCGCGGATGTATTCGTGAAGTGAAGGTGGGTCAAGGTCAAAGGTTTGTTCAGTCTGACTCCCGTAAATGCACGTGTGGCAGTTAGTGAGAAGAGATGCAACTATGTAATATTTACCGACAGGTTGCAAGTAGAGTTTCAAGTTTTTCTTAAAATCCACAAATGCGAATAGAGACAAGACTTTTCCAAATGTCCACTCCACACATGTGCGTACGGCCGACATCCTCTTGTTGAATCTCTCTTGGTTTGCACTCATTACACCTCCTCTAAATGGAGTAATAATGTATACCGACAGAGGATAGGCGGGGTCCCCATACACAGCGTACGTGTCTCCATTTGGGCTGTCATATGTTCTCTCATTTTTTCCTCTAGATGACTTTCTCTCAACATCCCAGCGTTGTGCCGTCGACCCTCAATTGGTCCAAACAGATTAACTATCAATCCATTTGGTGCTACTATACTTTGAAATTTCAGACTGTGAGTTCTCTTATGGCCATTGAAGACAACTTTCTGATTCTCGGCTAGGCGACATATTGGTCGAACAGTTCCATCGATAAAACCCCAACAATTGTCTAAAGGCGCACCGTGGTTCCTGACGGCAGCGGAAAATTCATCAAGATGACGAAAAGAAAGCCAAGAGTGGTCCATATCATGTAATAAATGGCTGTGTTTCTCGTATATGAAATCTAGCATTTCATTCACGATGTAGGAAATTTCTACATTGGTCCTTCCAAGAAGATCTTCCAGTCTGCTTGGGTATGCTAAACGACGCAATAATACGCATATACCCTCTAAACCCGTACAAACTGTCCTATTCTTACATTGCACTTTCTCAGGAATCGGGAGTGCATGACAACGGATTCTTAAATCATCCTTTTCGAATCGAAAGAGATTCCTGCACTGGTCATTCGAGAGCCCTTCATAATCCATTTGTGGAACATATGCAGAACCTTCTGTGCATAAGGATAAAAGAAACAAATCCTCGTCACCCGAAAGAAGTGCCAGACGATTGTTTGCCGCCATTATGAGGATATAGATTGCATGAAAATGGAAATTTCATTTGTCCAGATCAAAGCAAAATAACCAATCAGATGGTCCGTACCATATATGCCTACACGTACACGTACGCGTCGTAAAACGTCGTTTTTTACGAAATGTCTAATCACGTCAACGTGTACGTGTAGGCTACACGTACACGTAGACGTACACGTATGGTTGCTTAACCTCTCTAATGTATATTTCTAAACCTTCCTCACCTATGTTGTGAAGAATGATGGCGACCTGTGTGGCTTCGGGCTTGTCCGAACCACCTCACGCTGATAGATAAACGTTCAATCGCTGCGACCAACGTCGCCGGTTCTCACTGAGGTTTCCCCCATCGAAACTCATCGGGCTTGGAGGCTTGAACTGCTCAATTTTAGGCGATTTCCCGTCTTCCTGACACCATGTTATGCTCTTAATTATAAAGATGGACACAACCACGAGGTGCGGGCAACTATGATGTAATGAAAATCAGTCTTGTTTAATTGTCATGTAGTTTATTCCCGTGTTCGCATTGTCGGTATTGTTAACATGTAAACAAACAGCGTAGGTTCACTGTTGCGTTGAGTCTATAAATAAAATAGTGGCGTGCACGTGCTGTCAGACTGTAAACGTTTGGAGGATCAAGAAGTCTGGTGACGTCACAGAAAAATGGAATAACCTGGTTTACCCCAGAATGGGTTGAGCGAAATCATATATAAGGGAGAGCTCGCTTCATTCTGGCGACAGTAAACGACCGTGACTGGATCAAGGACAGGAACACCCAATGAAGACAGGGACACATCCACCACGCTATGTCCAGCCCCGGCGCGGACCTTCGTAAGGCAAGCCGATAGAAACAGGCGTTGTTTCCCCTTGGTACTGGTGACGAGTCCGACAACATCATCTATGGTGACCCCCATACGGACAGCTACAGCAGACAAATCCACGTAACCATCCCCGTCTCGTGTAGCGGAAACGTCATGACGAAGGTATCGAACCAGGTTGCGCGATAGAGACTCCATAATTTAATAATGACAATCCCATACTCAACTCGCCTATTATACCTTATCGACTATCATTCGACCAATCAAAACAGAGCTCTCATAGAACTATCGGGAAGGGGGGGTCTTCTATCACGGCCTACAAAACAGGGATCCTAACCCTCCCCCCCTCCAACACCGCAAAGCGATAATCACTAAACAAACAACGCTAAAAACCGTAGACTACCCAAACCCATACACCCAGCCACTAAATAAACGCTAACAAAACACTACATATCGGTAACACACAAACACAATAAAAAACCGATAATAGTGATCAATACGAGCCATGACAGAAAATAAAACGCAGACAAATATGATCGAACCATAAGGAAATTAAACCACCCACTCCACCCCCCCCCCCTCCAACACCGCATTCAAACAACTAAACCCCACCCCGATAGCCTTATAACCCCCTAGCACTACTAAATCCCACCCCAAACCACCACCCCCCTCCCAACCACCCCTCACGCCCCACCCTATCAAAAACATATATTCCTTCCCATATACAGCACACCTCTATCCTCTAATTAGAACTCAAGCACGACCCCCCCCCCCCTCCCCCATCCGAACCACCTATCCCACCCAACCCTCACCACCCCTCACACTAATAATTAAAAAACGTCAGCAAAGATAGCAAGATTCAAGGAGAAAGACCAGAAAAGTGACTTAAGAAAGATGACATTGTAAAGATGTAAGTCAGAAATGAAATGTGTGAATGAACAGATCCGGTTTATAAGAATGGACAACAAAAATATAGTTTATTATCACCTGCATGGCACCCACGCACCTGCACATAGTCCATCGGATAGGACTTTAAATGGTGTCCCGTGTAGGAATGTCCAACCTGCACGATAAAGATCCCTCTGTGTATTATCGTAAGAGCAGGCGCGTAAACGCCGACACAGAGGTTAGGGATAAGATAGGGCTAGTATAACTTCACCTTTTATTAGAATATTTCGATGGACTTCAAAATTTTTAAATACATACCAAATTACATAAGTAGGTGCGGTTTAAGGTCATAGGACCCAGGGTGACGGAAATAAGCAATATACAATAAATTCGAACATCGGCACTTCTCCAATTTAACAGTCACCCTGCCGTCACCTACGACTACGCCACGCCAGACACTTTGACGAGATACGGCTAGTGACTGACGCAACAACCAATCATCATTCGAACCCGAGGTCGATTTTCAAATTTTTTCTTTTTTTTACAAAATCCATAATATAAGGCCCGATAATCGACCTCGTCCCCCCACTACCCCCCCCCCCCCCCCCCCCTGAGGGAAGGCAGCTTCCCTCACGCCGGACGGAAGACTGATTAACATCGGTGTGTGCTTCGGCGTTAAACTCGTAACTAACTAACTAACTATCATTCTGGGGGAGAACTCTTGACGATTGCGGATAGAACGGCCGACCCAGAATACTACGGAAGCTAGACAGGTATATATATAAGGTCATATATATAACAAAGACTGAATAAGTCTTTGTGGAAAGACTGGAGAAGTCTTTCGTTTAGCGGGAGTAAAATAGGTTTCTGAAGAAGGGACCGGTGGTCGTGGTTGCCGAGACAGTCAGGGATCAGACATAGCGATAGGTCTGTAGGGCAGTATTGATACTACAGCTAGCGGTGGTAAGCATAGGGCTGTTAAGGGGACAGTGCTCTATCGGCCCGTGCGCAGTAGCCGTGTTGTAAGTACTGTAACAAGTGCGCTGTGCCACTGCGCTGTACAAGTATTGGTTACACCATAGTTTACGAGTTCTTCAGGATATAACCCACAAGGCACGAAGTGCCGCGTGGGTTATTCCTGAAGAACGAGTAAACTATTGTGTAACCTACTTGTATCATAGATGTGACATATTTCTTTCATCGAGAACAATGTTCATTTACCTACAATGTTAAAATGTATACTGAACTGGGGCAGGCGTGGGAATCACTGGACTGATTCTGTCAATCCTGAGTTGATGATGCTTACTTCAATTTGATTGGCTATTTGATTCTGTCAATCCAGAGTTGATAATACACATAGGCACGCCTTTTTAAATATGATTGGTTATTTCTAAATAATTCATGGGAATATTTTTATTTTGGATTTGTTATTGTTTTTATTAATTAGACTAAGCAATAAGCCACCCACGCTCGCTTTATTGCCAAGCATGCTATTTCAAAGTGTCAGATTTTGTAAAGAACTTTGATTTTGACTTCCTGAAAAACATGTCTTGGACGAATTCACTGTTCCACAAGTTCTGGACAAGTATGACATTTCAGCATATTAAGAGGACTCTGTTTCCCAAAGTTTCATTGTGGAATTACCCGAAGAAAGACAGGAACACACGAAAAACACAAATCACGGTTCGGACCGCCTGTTAATTCGAAATGTAGATCTACTTGAATATACAGGACTTTATGAATTTAAAGGAATACACACGCCTTAATCGATACAAATGAAACCAAAGCTGAAACACAAATCACAGGTACGTGTAAAGCCAAAGAATTATACCTTAATAATTGTACAGTGACAATCATTTAATTTGAAGTGATCTGTTTTATTTGCACTAAAATAGCAAAAACACTGACCAAAGGTACGTTTTTGTACAGTGTCGCTCAATTTGAAGACATTTGTTATATTTGTGCAAAGGTGAATTGTTTATTTAGTTGGAAAAGTTGAATATGTGTGTATATTTTTAAGGTTTGAAAATGTGTGTATTTGGTAAGGTTAATTAAATGTTGAGTTGGAAAAACTGAAAATGTGTGTATTGTTTTTTAAAAGTACATGGCAACCTATTTTCGCTTGTTGTACAATGTATATACTTCAATGTACTTGGGGTCATCTTGCAACATTGTACAGCTGCAACATTGGGGAAATAGGTCGTGGTAAGAACCTATGTTCTTACTAGATAAGAACATGGGTTCTTACTGGGTGAGGTCAACTCTTCATAATATATGCCACGGACGAGATGAAAGAAATATGACACATCTATGATACAACTGCGCTTAGCAAGTGCGCTGTACAACTGCGCTGAGCAAGTGCGCTGCTCTAAGGTACGGCAGTGCACAGGGGGCGTCATTGCGCAGAGGTAATACCTGTTTGCATTTGTTAGTTATTGTTATGGTTTGAGAGTGCCGTGGCAAGTAGCACGGCACTGTTTCGTTATTATTAGTGTATGTTCTGTTCACTAGGTTCTCGACATAGAAATCATTTGTAAATATTACTGATTGGCGTTTGATTGAGAAAGGGTCTATAGTGGTCTAGTAGGTTGATGACGGCTCGCATATAAATAAATGCGCCACGGCTACTATTGATAAGCTACCGTTCTATAAGCACAGCATATCCCGGGGGACACTTGAGACGGACCAGATAGGTGCCGACCACGGTGCACGTTACAATACGAAGTTTATTCAATGGTTAAATTTGATTGGACAATAATACATATTTATGGGGAGTGACTAATTTACGGCACAGACGGACCGGATTGACTAGAATAGATATATGACAGCACCCTTCTGTATGTGTACCTGTGACGGCTTGAACACATGTGCCTTCGTCAAGCACCGGTAAAAAGGAGAATGCTGTTATATTGACTGATGAATGTGATAGCATTCACTACAGTACATTCTTTAAGTGGTCACGACCAACATGTATATGTCAATACTGTGTCGCTTTCTTGTCTGTATATATCTGTTTGTGATTCATGTGTTTACAACTCACAATTCAACATCAAACCGTAAATGATTCTTACAACCTCCGCCTCGTTCTGGGTATCACAGTGACAAGGGAGGTAACAACAAACAGCGATTGTGAAAAGGGTCTATTTAGTGATATCTCATATGAAAAAAAACTTGTTTGATTTAAAAGATAACTCTCCTGGTTATTGATTAATGTTGTATTGAATTTGTGTTTTGAATTTGTGATGTAAAGGGTTAGAAGCAGTTTAAATCTATTTATTATATATGGGTCATTCCAGAAAAAAGTGGAAATTTCGGACACAGTTGAAATGGCCGTATTTTGACAGGAATCCTTTAAAGCACTGGTCTATTACCATCCTCATTCTTCGCCCTGTTAGTTTCAGATGCGAGCAAGTGATTCGACACGATGCAATTTTTCATAAAATGTGTTTATCTGATGGGGACCTGTGATGTTGGGTCATTACCGTAATACTACTTAATTCTTGGTTTATCTATAGGGGATGTTTACATGCAAGAAGTTTTTGTTAGAATTTGATAGAGAACAATGCGGAGAAGAAAAACAAATGAACATAAAAATCATAAAAGAGCACTAAAGAAGAGATAATGGTCATCAAGTGGAGATTGTTTTCACCAGTGCTGTTTTTGACATTTTGTGATCTCGTTGTCACAAAGTCCTTCTTTCATATTCAATTTGTGTTTGAAAGAATATGACGGTTTATAGTAATATAATAGTTTGGATATCTTTACTTTGCATTTCCTTAAGATGTGAAAGTAGGAGAAGCGTTTTAAATCAATGTACGGTATGACATGATTGTTACGGTAATGACTGATGACATTATTTTTGCCAAGATATCAAACTTATGCCGAAACAGATGACGCCAATACGAGTTTAGTACAACTCTTCAATTTTTATTTCATGTGTGAAACATCAATTCATTCAGACCAGATCCATATCTATTTCAATGAGAGCCCAAATGTGTGGGTCTTTTTCGGAATGCCGTTTCGTGACCTGTCCCGGAGCATCAGGCAACAGAGTAACGATCATCTCTTTGGGGTACCATAGTCGGTCTTCCCTTGCGGGCCAGAAATACCGGTTCCTTCCAATCTTGTGCATCACACTCACCTCTACTTCCTCATCATCATCCACATCGACTATCTTACCAGGAAAGGGAATGTTATCATAAGACACCACGCAGTGTCGGGATATAAGACACTCGTCTACAACATCAACTTTTACAAGTTTAGCAGAGGTCAGATGGTCGCTTGTTTGGTCTGACGCATGGGCGCCGACAGATAAAGGTGCTGGGGCGGCAGATATTTCCTATAATGATACAAAAGATTCAAATAATTCCTATAATTTGATTCTTTTTAATAAAGTTTGAAAAGTATGTGATTGAACATATTCACTACATGATAATAAAATTCCAGATGTTAAATTAAATACCTGAACTGTTTGATCGTCAATTGGGCCTGGTACAGAATCACCAACGGGACCTGGTACAGATTCACCAACTGGGCCTGGTACAGAATCTGTAGTCTGTATATTGGAAACCTGTTTATCGCTAACAAATTTACGATTGGTGATACGATACATATCGATATTACGATATATCATATGTGATAAAAACAATACATAACGCTAATCATCCAGTTTAAGTAGACCGTACATTTTATATGTACTATGCTAATGTCATCACCGTAATGGTATATCTTACTACAGTCCATATAATAAAAAAACCCTGTATGTATGTATCGCTAACAAGTCCATGCTACGATAAATTTCGACATATCTGTGATGCAAAACGATACACATCGCTAATCAACCAGTTTAAGTAGATAATTACATAATACATATATGTACCGTAATGCTAATGTCATCACCGTAATGGCGGTGTCATTACCGTAATGATATCTTAGTAAAGTCCATATATTGAAAAAGCCTACATGTATGTATCGAAAACAAGTCTACGATACGATAATATCGATATAAATATGTGTGTAACGATGTGATACATATCGTCAATTAATCGTTTTAAGTGGATATTGCATTTACCGCTATGCTAATGTCCTTACCGTAACGTTGATGTCCTTACAGTAATGACCATTACGGTGATGATATAGTTATAGAAAACCCCCGTGAATGACCCCTCAGGCAGCCATAACGCAAATCATTCAAGTGCACATTTGAAACTGTCCTACATGGGCATGTTATCGGATCAAGTTTGAAACGTTGATCGTAAATATAGCTTAAAGAAAGAATGCACGGTAATGACATTGAGAACATGTACGTCATAGGGCTAGTACTTACGAATCAATGTTTCTTCTTTCACCGCCATAGCAGCAATTTAGTTAGTTAGTTACGAGTTTAACGCCGAAGCACACACCGATGTTAATCAGTCTTCCGTCCGGCGTGAGGGAAGCTGCCTTCCCTCAGGGGGGGGGGGGGGGGGGGGGGGGGGGGGGGGTAGTGGGGGGACGAGGTCGATTATCGGGCCTTATATTATGGATTTTGTAAAAAAAATTTAAAATCGACCTCGGGATCGAATGATGATTGATTGTTGCGTCAGTCACTAACCGTATCTCGTCAAAGTGTCTGGCGTGGCGTAGTCGTAGGTGACGGCAGGGTGACTGTTAAATTGGAGAAATGCCGATGTTCGAATTTATTTGTATATTGCTAATTTCCGTCACCCTGGGTCCTATGACCTTAAACCGCACCTACTTATGTAATTTGGTATGTATTTAAAAATTTTGAAGTCCATCGAAATATTCTTATAAAAGGTGAAGTTATACTAGCCCTATCTTATCCCTAACCTCTGTGTCGGCGTTTACGCGCCTGCTCTTACGATAATACACAAAGGGATCTTTATCGTGCAGGTTGGACATTCCTACACGGGACACCATTTAAAGTCCTATCCGATGGACTATGTGCAGGTGCGTGGGTGCCATGCAGGTGATAATAAACTATGTTTTTGTTGTCCATTCTTATAAACCTGATCTGTTCATTCACACATTTCATTTCTGACTTACATCTTTACAATGTCATCTTTCTTAAGTCACTTTTCTGGTCTTTCTCCTTGAATCTTGCTATCTTTGCTGACGTTTTTTTATTTATTAGTGTGAGGGGTGGTGAGGGTTGGGTGGGATAGGTGGTTCAGATGGGGGAGGGGGGGGAGGTCGTGCTTGAGTTCTAATTAGAGGATAGTGGTGTGCTGGATATGGGAAGGAATATATGTTTTTGATAGGGTGGGGCGTGAGGGGTGGTTGGGGGGGGGGTTTATAGTGCTAGTAGAGTTATCGTGATTATCGGTTGTGATAGATCTGGGTAGGGTGGGGTTTGTTTGTGATTGTTTGTGGCGGGATTGATTAGGTCGACGTCTAACATAAATCGAGCAGCAGGTATACCACCAGGCCCCACCGGTGGGGCGCAACCGCCAATATATGTTATTTGTCAACTTTCATCCTATCTAGTTAAAGAATATTTCTTTTTTATTTCAGTGATTTTGGGTTGAGCGTTAGGGTTTGTAGGTGAGGTGTTGTTTTGTTTTGTGTGTGGTTTAATTTATACTGGGGGTGTAGTTGTGTGGATTATTCGGATAACTGTGGGGTGGGAGCCAGTTCTATTGAGCTGAACTCCCCGCCTGAGGTCGGAACAAAGACGTTGCAGTTATCCTTAACCTCACTATATTCGGGGTGTGAGTTATAATTTTACAGTTGATTTTCCGTTTATTATTACCGCTTAATATATACTGTGACGCGTTTTTGAAATTAATTAATTTGGTTGGTGAGTTATCGGATAACTGTGGGGTGGGAGCCAGTTCTATTGAGCGGAACTCCCCGCCTGAGGTCGGAACAAAGACGTTGCAATTACCCTTTAAAATATATTTCTTTTTTATTTCAGTTATTTCCATACATGGTTTAAGTATTGATTTTGGTTTGATTAGGTCGACGTCTAACATAAATCGAGCAGCAGGTATACCACCAGGCCCCACCGGTGGGGCGCAACCGCCAATATATGTTATTTGTCAACTTTCGTCCTATATAGTTAAAGAATATTTCATTTTTATTTCAGTTATTTCCATACATGGTTTAAGTACTGATTTTGGTTTGATTAGGTCGACGTCTAACATAAATCGAGCAGCAGGTATACCACCAGGCCCCACCGGTGGGGCGCAACCGCCAATATATGTTATTTGTCAACTTTCATCCTATATAGTTAAAGAATATTTCTTTTTTATTTCAGTTTTTTCCATACATGGTTTAAGTATTGATTTTGGTTTGATTAGGTCGACGTCTAACATAAATCGAGCAGCAGGTATACCACCAGGCCCCACCGGTGGGGCGCAACCGCCAATATATGTTATTTGTCAACTTTCATCCTATATAGTTAAAGAATATTTCTTTTTTTATTTCAGTGATTTTGGGTTGAGCGTTATGGTTTGTAGGTGAGGTGTTGTTTTGTTTTGTGTGTGGTTTAATTTATACTGGGGGTGTATTTGTGTGGATTATTCGGATAACTGTGGGGTGGGAGCCAGTTCTATTGAGCTGAACTCCCCGCCTGAGGTCGGAACAAAGACGTTGCAGTTACCCTTAACCTCACTATATTCGGGGTGTGAGTTATAATTTTACAGTTGATTTTCCGTTTATTATTACCGCTTTATATATACTGTGACGCGTTTTTGAAATTAATTAATTTGGTTGGTGAGTTATCGGATAACTGTGGGGTGGGAGCCAGTTCTATTGAGCGGAACTCCCCGCCTGAGGTCGGAACAAAGACGTTGCAATTACCCTTTAAAGAATATTTCTTTTTTATTTCAGTTATTTCCATACATGGTTTAAGTATTGATTTTGGTTTGATTAGGTCGACGTCTAACATAAATCGAGCAGCAGGTATACCACCAGGCCCCACCGGTGGGGCGCAACCGCCAATATATGTTATTTGTCAACTTTCATCCTATATAGTTAAAGAATATTTCTTTTTTATTTCAGTGATTTTGGGGTGAGCGTTAGGATTTTTAGGTGAGGTGTTGTTTTGTTTTGTGTGTGGTTTAATTTATACTGGGGGTGTATTTGTGTGGATTATTCGGATAACTGTGGGGTGGGAGCCAGTTCTATTGAGCTGAACTCCCCGCCTGAGGTCGGAACAAAGACGTTGCAGTTACCCTTAACCTCACTATCAAATATTTGATGACTTATTATGTGTATGTGTTTGTTGATTTGAACTTATACTTTTTATCCTGCACCCTCCCGTTTTGTTAAGTTCGAATGACTCTGCCCTTCCTGCAGGATGTAGACTACAATTATGATTATGAATGTTTTAATCATGTAGTGATGAGTCATTCGTTTTATGGGGTTATCTCCCTTATAATATCTTGTTTTTTTAATTTTTTAAATTTTGTCAAGATAATCAATGTCTTTTAAATATTTGATTATAGTTCGATGGGTAAGACCCTCGGATTCTTTGCATGCTAATAGTTGTCTAGTTGTTGTAAATTGAATTTTTTGTTTTTGAAATTCTTCAAGCATTATTTTCCTAGCAGTATTATGTTTGACGCATTCAAGGATAACGTGGTCGATAGTTTCTTCTGAATTACAGTGCTCACAATCCGGATTAATTGCTTTAATCATACTACTGATGTTACTTTTTAATTTAGTTTTTCCTAGTCTTAGTCTAGTAATTATTCTATCTTCTGTTTTATTGTAGCCATATAATTTTGGTTTTTTTGCCGGTATTTCTATGATTTGTCTGAGGTTATTATTGATATTAGCGTTGAGCCAGGTTTCGTTCCATTTTGCCTCGATGGATTTGTTAATGAGCGAGTACACTTCTTCCTTAGTGAGATCTATATTGCCTTCTATAGTATCTAATTTTAGGGCCTTTTTGGCTAGTTCGTCCGCTTTGTCGTTGCCTCGACTCTGTTTTTGAAATTTGCCTGCAGGACGTTTCGGCCACTTTTTGTTCTTGTGAACTGCGTCAATACTACTTGCTGTTGTGGTCTGGTCTTTAACCTGGCTTTTAACTTGTTCAGCCTGTCTAGCAGCAAGCTCGCCATGTCCTTTTATAAAGGGCGCCGCGTTGAACTTTATAGACCAGTGAAGAACTACATCCCAAGGGAAATAACTCTTGTGTTTTTAATACGTTTCGATGGTATTACGGTAGTGACAAGTTTTTTAGGGACAGTTATATTCTTGTAATTACATACAATATGTGACAATATGAATGTCTACTAATGTTTGTAATATACAGCATGTGTATTGAAGATATCAAAGTGACTAAGAAAGAAGATTGAAAACACTTATTATTTTGATAAATATGTGGTTTAATTAGGAAAGTCGGCCGAGGGACACGTATGTTTTGAGGATATTATGAGATGACTAAAAGAATATTTTAATTTTCTGAATAATCTTCAACCAAGGAAGTATACTAATAGTTTAACCTACTATCTAATATGTACGCAACATATTAAAAAAGAACAATATCATGATTTTTTTTCTTTGTATGCATGTAGTTTACCAAGGGACACAAATTTCTGAAAAAATCTGGAATGGCCCATGTTATAGGCTCTTTCTTAGACATGGAGACGAACACACGTGTTAACAACATGGAGGTTTTATTCAATGTCCTATAATATTACTTGACACACGTTGATACATAGATGTTACGTAACACACGCGTGAGACTAGCTGGGGTACTTCAAGTGAACCAATAATATTGACTAATACAAACATCTTCCCCTTTTTAGAAAGCAATAGTATACATCTGATTGGCAGAGTTCTGTATCTATGAATTGTCCTCAAGAAAGTCTTTCAATTTCTTTTGCTTTACTTAACACCAGAATGAAACAATTAAGAAACTATGCTAACTATTTTAACCACAACTTATAAACGTTTATCAAACCCAATTATGACATGTTGTCACTTAAACTTAGAACACAAATAAAAACAAAACATTCAACCTTAACCTGGGAAGTGAGGTAGACTGCCCCAAATCCCACAGGAGTACAGGGATTATTCTGCCCTTGAACACTACTCCTGTGATAACACTAGAAAAGTTCTAAACAACATAGTCTTTCAGTCGCGTTGGCAGAGTGACAGTTCTCTTTGGACGAGTGTATGTAGTGTCTTGTACTGGAGACATTGCCTGGCCTGGAGATAACGACACGTCTGTTGACACAACTGATGGAGCCGGTTTCTTCGGTGTAGAACAAACCCCCCCTGAGGATTCTTCAGGAGTACTAGCGGTATTCTTCACATCTCCTGAATAATTTGAGATATTGATATTTGATTTGACCGGTACCGCTTGCAGATGTCGACGATTTCTCTGATACACACCCTGTGGTGTTCTGACTAGATATGATCGGATATTTGGATCTGCATGTTCCACCACACCTTCTGTGGTCCAGAGTTTTTCATTGTCGAGTTTCAACTTGACTTCATCCCCGACATCTAGATCAGGTAAAGGTTTAACACCATGTCAGCGATTGAAATAATAAGCACATCTCTGTTTGTACTCACAGTCATTTCTCTTAATATCCCTCGGGCTTGGCCATTTCGGGACTAATTTCTCTGCGACAACTGGTACCGTCGTCCGAATCTGTCTGCCCATGATCAGTTGGCACGGACTTGCACCCGTTGCTTTCACTGGTGTGGCACGGTATGCCATCAGCGCTGCAAATACGTCGTCTTGAGCTAGTATCCTTTTGGCTACCTTTACTCCACTTTCCGCCTCACCGTTACTTTGAGGGTAATGAGGACTCGAAAGGTTCTGTCGAAATCCATATTTCTCTGCAAACTTCTTGAACTCGCCCGACGTGAACTGTGTGCTCTATCTGATACAAGTTCCTCTGGAACACCCCAATGTGCAAAAATGTTCTTCAGTCGAAAAATAACATGGTTACTGGTGATATTTTGGAGGTGAGCAATCTCTATGTATCGCGAGTAGTAATCTGTCACGATGAGGTAATTTTTCCCTTGAAAATCACACAAATCCGCAGCAACCTTCTGCCATGGTCGCAATGGTAGCTCTGTCACCTTCAATGGTTCCTTCCGTTGTGTGGGTTTGTGTACTTGACAAAATTGACAAGAGTTAATTCTATCCTTAATACTTCTGGTGATTCCTGGTCACCAGACTGAAGTTTTTGCTCTATCACAACACTTCTCTATTCCCATATGACCTTCATGTAAACATTCCTTGATTTCATTTCTCAGTTCATCTGGAATAACAACTCGGTCTCTGAATAAGAGTAGACCATTTGACACCGACAGCTCACTCCTTGATGGGTAATAGTCGCATGCTACTTCGTCTACGCCACTTGACTTGCCTGGCCATCCATTTTTGGTATATACTAGAGCTTTTTGAACACTTGTGTCCCGTAACTGAGCTTCTCTGATGTACTCGAGTCTTACATCTGAAATAGGTCGTAGTGACTCCACTAAGTTGGTGTAGAGTTCTACTTCATCATTCGAACTGTCATCGCGAATCTTCATTGGACTCCGCGAAAGCGTATCCGAGACCACAAGCATCTTACCTGGCAAATGTTCCGCGACAGGATTGAATCTCCGTAAGCGCACCAAAAGACGCTGACATCGCAATGGAGTTTTGTCGAGATCTTGCGTATTGATCAGAGGTACTAGAGGTTTATGATCTGTCAACAGTTTAAAGTTCTCCAACCCCACTAGATACCTTTCAAACTTCTCACATGCATAAACTGAAGCCAGACACTCTTTTTCTATTTGTGCGTACTTGGTTTCTGCCGGTGTGAGGGCGCGCGAAGAAAATGCGACTGGCTTGAGTTCCCCGTCAACATCTTTCTGATAAAGGGCGGCGCCCAGTCCGAAACTGCTCGCGTCTGCACTCACTACCGTTTCACGCGTCGCATCATAAAAGTTCAAATTTGGAGTTTCTGTCAACTTCCGCTTAACCTCATCAAACGCGTGTTCTTGCATAGGAGTCCATGCCCATACTTGGTCTGATTTGAGTAAATCTGTCATCGGTTTCATTGTGGTAGAAAGACCTGGTAGGAAGCGTCCTAAGTAGTTGATCATTCCTATGATGCGTCTCAACTCCGCGACATCCTTAGGCGAATCCAAATTCCTTATTGCTTCTATTCTTTTAGGATTCGGTGAAATTCCGTCGGAACTAATCACATGACCAAAGTACTCAATACTCGACTTCCCAAATTCGCACTTGTCAGGGTTCAGCTTTAAGCCTGAGGCTGTAATTCTGTCCATCACCTTTTTGAGGCGCTCATCATGCTCCTTAACATCTTTGCCATATATCAATGTGTCGTCTATGATGGCTTCCACACCTTCAAGACCCGCGAGAAGTTCTATCATCTTTCTCTGGAAAATTTCCGGAGCTGATGTGATACCAAATGGGACGCGACGAAAACAAAACCGCCCAAATGGTGTAATGAAAGTCGTCAGCTTTGAGCTGTCTGTATGGAGTGGTATTTGGTAGAAACCGCTGCTAGCATCAAGCTTTGAAAATACCTTAGCACCAACAAGCTTGGGAGCAATATCATCAAGAGTAGGCAACATGAGTATCTCACGTTTCATCCCTTCATTCAGTTTTTTCAGGTCGACACAGATTCTAATGTTACCATTCTTTTTAACAACTGGTACCATTGGAGCGCACCAATCAGTAGGTTCTGTGACTCTCTCTATTATTCCTTCATTTTCCATCCGCTGTAGTTCCTTAGACACCTTGTCGAGCAGTGGAAATGGAACACGTCTTGCGGTGGTGACACAGTATGGTTCACAATTGTCTCTCAGTTTAATGTACACCGGATCACAATTGAGCAGACCTGAGGTCCCAAATACTGATGAGTTGTCAATTTTCACTGTTTCATTGACTCTGATGACAAGTCCAAGTTTCATCGCTGCATCACGACTCAGTAGATTATTTGTGTTTTGTCCTCCCACAACGTAGAACTCCAGTGAGTAATTGTTACCCTTGTAGCGCACGCTGTGTGTAAACCGTCCTACACAACCAAGCGTACCCCCTTGACTCTGAAGTATTGTCTTGTCATCAACCTTCTCCAACACCGGCTTAGTCTTGAGACGATTGTAGGTCATTTCGGCCATAACTGAAATATCAGCACCTGTATCTATTTTTAGTGTCACAGATGAACCACATACTGGTAAAGTTATCTTCCAAGGTTCTGACAAGCCTGTGTTTACTGCACCGAGAAAGAATTCTTCTGAATAGTTCTCATGTACCATCTCCTGTACTGTATGTTTACTTTTACAGCATACCGCAAAGTGATTCATCCCTTTACATTTGTGACATTTCTTGCCATATGCAGGACATGACCCGCGTGTATGTGTTCTGTTACACCGTGAACATCTCTGATTAGAACCACCTTGATCACGAGTTCCTTGAGTGAAGCCTCGACTCTGTTTTTGAAATTTGCCTGCAGGACGTTTCGGCCACTTTTTGTTCTTTTGAACTGCGTCAATACTACTTGCTGTTGTGGTCTGGTCTTTAACCTGGCTTTTAACTTGTTCAGCCTGTCTAGCAATTTGTAATGCCGTTTCAAGTGTAAGATCGGATTTCAGTTGCAACTTCTCCGATATCGTCTTATCCGTAATTCCAATGACTAACCTGTCCCTGATATGATCATCCTTATTTGTTCCGAAATCACAATATTCAGCAAGTTCGTGTATGGCTCTCATGAACGCTTCTATGGACTCTGATGTGCCTTGGCTTCTCATGTGAAATTTTGCCCTTTCATGAATAACATTGCGTTTTGGAATGAAATACGCATTCAGTTTTTCTACTACAGTTGAGTGTAAGCTAACCTTTACACCTAGTGCACTAGTAGTGCACTACGTTTAAACTAGTAGTGCACTACATTTAAACTACAGGTAAACTAGTAGTGCACTACACCCTGAACCCCATATAGGCCAAATACCCCTACAGGTAAATGGGCAGTCCCATCTACCTGTGATTCTTACCTGTACCTCACCTGTGTAGTACTTAGAAGCTGGCCTTATCATAAGTTAATATTTATAACTTTAATATATAAAAGTATACATGTTAACAGCCTTCTTTCTTTCATTTCAAAACTATAAATTTTGTCATCATGATAATTACTGTAAGTGTTAAATGTCCTAAACATTTCTTGCATACAGGATATAAATTAAAAAAAAATGATAATAATTTAACTTACAATTTTGATGTCTTATATTTTGTAATTTGATAAACATCATTTACACCATTAACGTTTTTTATATTTATTTACCAATTTACATTCAAGTACATTGAAAAATTGGAGCATTATATCCATTGATAATTATTTGTTTAGGATATATATATTCCCCTTGAAGAATTAATAACTACTTAAATAAACTAAATATATATTTTCATTAAATACATTCATCTCTCAGACCTGTATATTTATGGACACGCTATAGAGTTTTGTCAATCTTTAGTTTTCTATATATCTAGACCTGTATGTATATCACATGCAACAGTGTTGATATATATATAAAAGAATTTGAATTTGAAAATAAGTAATACAACAAATTTTAATTTAGTCAGGTTTTCAGTATGGGTCATATGTTTTGATTTCAAGTTCAAGTTCATTTATTACCATTGGCCTTTCTGCCTCAGGCCTCCGGCCTCAGGTAATTACCTGACCTGTCTCAGCCTCATCTCGGAACACCTGCTGACGTAAGCCTGTCAGTGACACAATTGAGGTGTGAATTCCTCACCTGACTATCACTGGTCAAATTTGAAACCATTTTGATTCAAGGGCTCAGTTGGAGATGACCAGGATCAAATGATAATACATGTTTTAAGTTTTGCTCAGGTTTATCATGTTTATAAACCACATTCATGACATGAAATTAAAAAGCATTGAGATTATTTGTTATTTTCATATTTCCATTTAAAAAGTGGATATAATCTGTGGACTAGCTCTGGTTTTATACGTTTCTGCTCTGATGAATTTTTGTTTTGTTTCATTTAAAACATTTAATAAATTCAATCATACATTGATAGTAAATAGAATAAAATTAAAAAAATGATTTATTAGAAAACAATATTAGTTTATATCGGTCCTTTACCAAATTCTGATTTTCTTAAATATTGTACTTAAAATAAGTATTTTATGACACTTGAATTAATGCAATCAAATGATACATTTTGATTTTTAAATCTTTACACATTTATATATACTTATCAAATGAATACATGATGAAAAATATCTACAGTTTATATTGGGCAAAATATTGTTACGCTCAGTCGCTAAATGCAGTTTGAACAATTAAACTAAAATTCATTATACTTAATTTTTTCTAATACAAGACAATTACAGGGTGTATTAAATATGACTTGAACGTTTATGTGTAAATGTAATAATTATTTAAAAAAAGAAAACAACAAAAAACAATTTAAAACCAGGTCAGTGTAATCGAATCATTTCAATTAATTATACAATCTAATTCTAAGCATACAACCACAGACTTAGCCAAGTCCATGATACAACAAATAATATGATACATTTAATTTGTATCTAACTTAAAAGGGACAGATACAGATCTACAGGTAGAATCATTTACCCTCCAGGCATAATTATGTACTTGACCTGCCTGGGCCACATCCTCCCAGAGTTCGGGGGACACACCTGGGTACCAATACCTGTAGGCTGGCTGTAGTTAGCCAGGTGTGAATTTCTCACCTCCCTCTCCCCCAGGGCCATCACTGGCCAATTGCAAGTTTGATTATAGGCTAGGGCCCTAATTGATGAATGATGATCCGATTTGATAACTGATGATAACATTGCATTACAGTCAATTGGATTACATGTACATGTACAAATGTATATTGGTATTATGGTATGAAGAAGGAAATGGCTTATACCGTAAAAACTCGTGTAATTTACGCACCAGTATAATTTGCGCACCCTAAAAATCACCCCAAAACTGCTGGAAAAAGGTCTGTATCAATATAATTTACGCACCCAAAAAAAATCGAAAAAATCGCCAGGTTGACGACCATTAATTTGTCTCGTTCTCATGTCATTCAATATTCTTTTTTCTCTTTATAGGTGACGATTTTCTCCAGTTAATAAAAAAACATGGATGAGTTTGTGTTATTTATTTAATAGAAAAATGCAGAATTATTAGCAAGTATAAGAAAAACGTATTTTGTGCCTACCGGACCCTACACACGCCTGGTCGATCAAAAACCATCCTCGGTCAAGCTGGCATGTATTATCGACGACATGTGTAATTAAAAGCACAATTATACTGATCTCATTGAGTAGGGTATCTTGTTTAAACTGTAATTACCTTAGAAGTGTTCTCCTTATCAATAAGACGATAATTACTTTCATTAAAACCCATTCCGACGGCTTGGTATAATTATATTATCCGCAATCACACGGGTACAGCTAGGCCTAAGACAGTCCCACGGGTTGACCAATGAAAAATTGCCTTTTTTGACACGCTCTCAGTCCTCGATAATAGGCTACCTTTGATTGGTTATATCTTATGTAAACACAAAGGCGACCACGTGGAGACGGTGAAAGCATTGTTGCGATAATTAGCGGTAACAGCATAGATGAAATGGCATAAACGTTACCTTGCATTAATAAATAATATGTGTAAATGTTATAAATCTTACGGTTTACTCCTCGGCCCCTGTTAACGCCTTTACGCGCTTTATTTGCTTCGTGTGGTCTCTGTTATTGTTTATGAGAGATCGTCCGCCATCCTTGTGGTTCCGACGGTCGTGAAGAAGCGATTTTACGATTGGTATAGAAAACATGTTACGACGGTTTTGATTGGCTGAATGTATCACGAGACTCTGGCGACAGAAATAGTAATGGAAATTTCCATTCATAAAGGCATCACATGACACGATATTCCCGCGAAAACCAAAGAATTTACTACGAAAGTTACTCGCGTAGAACGCAATGGCGACTTCCGATTTTGATACGAGTTCCTGCGAATTCGATGATATTTTGAAATATTTACTGCCGAAGATGTTGCAAGAGCAATTGAAATGACTGCAGAATTACGGGAAGAAAAGCAAGGAACTTAATCTGACATGCCTTTAGTGATTATTCGTCTGGAATTGAAAACGAAAGTATGTAAATTTTACCGTGGTCGAAATATTTATCGGCAATATCAATATCTGATTTTCCCTAAACTATGAGATAAACTATGGTTTTAGATGACCACACGAGTGAAATAGAATTCCTGTATTTGCGTTATATGTTTTGTTTACCTAATTGGGCTTATAATTTCTTGTCAAATAAACGTTGTATGCCGAGCGGCCGTCTCAACTCTGGCCTGGTCCAAATTACATCGGGACGTCAATCATAAATAACTTATCGTCAATTCCCGTGTAATTTATAAATAACAGCACAAATACAGTATATATTTTGAATCTTTTTAATATTAATTTATTTAATCTGCTTGCGTCGTCTGGATTTTGTGTACAAGGGGAAACAACCCGACTTTCCAACATGGCGGCGTTCTTCAGATTTCTCGATCTTTCACTGAAAAAAAACTTGACACACATCTATATCATTGTAATTTACGCACCCCCAACTATTTGATTTTAATTTCCCTTAAAAAAGTGCGCAGATTACACGAGTTTTTACGGTATGTATATTTGTACATGAATTTATAATGAAACGAAATACCAATGCCAGTACATGTAGGTATTTTTGCATGACTTCTTAATGTCAAATTCATTAAAGTACTATACTATGTACAGAATCTGTTATTCTATTATCTGCTCTTTTATATTATCTGTTGTTTACTTTATTTCTTTATACACTTCTACTGTCTTTTAGCAGGATTAACTATTGACAACATATAGAGCACATTTACTATCCCATTTTAACCAAACACATACCTTTCGATTGAATTGTAGAATGAAAATATTTAAATGAAAAAGAATCATTGTTACTTGTACCAAAAATTAAGTTATATGTAACTTAAAGTTTGTTTATACATATATTTAATCTTGACATGAAGTGTATTAATTTTAAACAAGTAATTACTATGATGATCGAATAGCATCCGGCATAAAATCAGATTTTTTCCTTCTTGTGCTTACATAAGTTACAAACTAAAAACTTCTTCATGAGACATCTTCAATAGTATCAATATAGAAATACAGGTAAATCATATTACATCTGTACAGGTATAAGGACACAGGTAGATATGGACACTCCCATTACCTGTAAGGGGTTTTTGTGGTCACACCTGACTGGACGTAGTGCACTACTAGTTTACCTGTAGTTTAAATGTAGTGCACTACTAGTTTAAACGTAGTGCACTGCACTAGGGTGTAAAGGTTAGCTTACACTCAACTGTGTACTTTGTCGTATTTCCCCTGCAGTGTCAAATGTTAGCGATTTAAAAACATTCTCGCCCTGTTTACCCATAGCGTAGATTAAAGAACTTATCTGGACAATGTCCTCTTCTTTATTCAGCTTTGTAGCTAGCCTGTACCGCGAGAATCTCTGGAGCCAGTCTGGCCACTCGATCGGTGATGTGAAGTCAAAGGCTTCCGGAGCGTGAAATTTCGCCATTGTTGAATCCTTTCCGGGTGTTCAAATGGACAGTGAATTTCTCCGTCGATCCTAACCTTATTTCACATACAAAGTCACTTCTGACACCATGTTATAGGCTCTTTATTAGACATGGAGACGAACACACGTGTTAACAACATGGAGGTTTTATTCAATGTCCTATAATATTACTTGACACACGTTGATACATAGATGTTACGTAACACACGCGTGAGACTAGCTGGGGTACTTCAAGTGAACCAATAATATTGACTAATACAAACAGCCCACCTATGGTGTGAAGAATGATGGCGACCTGTGTGGCTTCGGGCTTGTCCGAACCACCTCACGCTGATAGATACACGTTCAACCGCTGCGACCAACGTCGCCAGTTCTCACTGAGGATTCCCCCGTCGAAACTCATCGGACTTGGAGGCTTGAACTGCTCAATTTTAGGCGATTTCCCGTCTTTCTGACACCATGTTATACCCTTAATTATAAAGATGGTTAAACCACGAGGCGCGGGCAACTACGAAGTTTATTCAATGGTTAAATTTGATTGGACAATAATACGTATTTATGGGGAGTGACTAATTTACGGCACAGACGACCGGATTGACTAGAATAGATATATGACAGCACCATTCTGTATGTGTACCTGTGACGGCTTGAACACATGTGCCCTCGTCAAGCACCGGTAAAAAGGAGAATGCTGTTATATTGACTGATGAATGTGATAGCATTCACTACAGTACATTCTTTAATATGTACAAGTGGTCACGACCAACATGTATATGTCAATACTGTGTCGCTTTCTTGTCTGTATATATCTGCTTGTGATTCATGTGTTTACAACTCACAATTCAACATCAAACCGTAAATGATTCTTACAACCTCCGCCTCGTTCTGGGTATCACAGTGACAAGGGAGGTAACAACAAACAGCGATTGTGAAAAGGGTCTATTTAGTGATATCTCATATGAAAAAAACTTGTTTGATTTAAAAGATAACTCTCCTGGTTATTGATTAATGTTGTATTGAATTTGTTTTGAATTTGTGATGTAATGGGTTTAGAAGCAGTTTAAATCTATTTCTTATATATATAATTTGTAATTGGAATCTTTCTTTTTATATAAGGATATTGTACCTCATTTTGACTGCGTATACGGTAGTATGCCCGAAGTTGGCAACGAACAACGTTAGCCCACCCGTGGTGGATGTTGTAAACAGTTAATGGCGGCCATTACTAAAAACACGTCAATAAACAACCATTTTGAAATACAAATCACACAATTTCAGAGCCATTGTTTCACTTTAAAATGATACATGTACAGTACGTGTTGATAAAATACATATAAAATTATTATTATTTGTAGTCCTTGTGTTTAATTCATTGGTCGCAGTCAGTGTCCTGTGATGACCGAGGCGGAGGTATTTTCTCCCCAAATCTTGCCCAAATCTTACAAGTACACCACAACCATAATAAAATCAGTAGCATCAATTTTGAATGGTCGATGTCGTTTTCTCCTGATTTCAGTAAGGGTTATCTCCCCTGTATAACGCATGCCAAAGAATGTCACCAACAAAACGTATATTTCATTATATAAAAATCGGATTACCCAAATCTACCAAAATCTTACACAAATCTTCCCAAATCAGTTTAATTCAATTGATAGGTATAACGTGACATGTATTTATATAAAATGATCTTTTAATTCATACGATAAGTGAAACAGGACATGTATAAAACGATCATTTTAATTCATTTGATAAGTATAACGGGTTATGTATAAAACGATCGTTTTAATTAATTTGGTAAGTGAAACGGGGCATGATATAATAATCGTTTTTAAGATCTAGACGTATCTATCTTCAAAGTTTCTGCAGTTTGTATTATCTTCTTATGATATCTTCGTCTCTTTTATATAACCCAATTGAGATTGTGACCCTAATTAGGAAATAACACAAAACTGTTATTTGGTGCTAGCTTCACTTTGGACTGGACCACTACAATATACTACCACAAAGGGACTTAATTAGACCATGGTAAGTGTCAATAAACATCTTACAGCATATACAGTTACGTGCCATAAGTCTTTCATTTTTTTAATTTTGCAATATATTCTTTGTATTTCCAACTTTTTTCAATGAATTTTCCTGACTTCGTTTATGGAAGGATTTTGACAATGTTTTGACATTTGGTACAAATATACAAGGTTTCCTCTCATAATATTTATTTAATTTTCCGTTGTGTATTTATGGAGCTATACCGAATTATCTACACTGCTAATTTCCGTGTGACGCCATTTCTCGTTAACGTTACCAAAATGGCGTCCCGAAAATTGGATGTTGTAAATAAATTATGATTTCTCTAGTTATGCATAACGGAAAACAGTGAAAATATTATGAGATGAAACAGGAAACAATTCTCTATAAGTACACAAAATTTCATTAAAAATGATCCCGAAACGAAGTCATGAAAATTTATTGAAAAAAGTTGGAAATACAAAGAATATATAGCAAAATAAAATAAATTGAAAGACTAATGGCACGTAACTGTATATATAATTAGAGACATACGTCTCTGGTCTCTGATATAATAAATAATTCGCTTAGTACGACGGGACGTACAGTATATCGATAAACTTTTATGAAATATAAAATGGGACTTGCATTTTGAATACAATCGCTAGACACAGGGACGTAAATATATAATTATATTATTAATTAAAATAATTCACATGGTAATTAGTTGAATAATAAGCCAGTTACAAAAGAATGACGTATAGATATCGAAAATTCTATAAAATTTAATAAACTCATTTTCAGGTTTTAACGGGATGGATAATATCAGGGAAGTCCCTGTACATATATATAATTAATTGGAATATTTCGCTTAGGATAATAGAAATATCAAAATTTATGGTATATAAAATAGAATGCTAACACCTTGGAATTAGCTAAATTAGTCCAAAGTTTTAATCCGAAATTCGAAAATAAGTGAAAATGCTACGTATACATGAACCGGAAATACTAAGAGAAGGATGAACCGGTTATGGTCGGAACTACTAGTGGGTTTGACTGGGAGAGACCGGAACGACTTTAGAGTGGTCTCCCTTACATTGAACTTGACCTTCCTTTTCTCGAAACGTCATTCATAAACACACCACCCTCCAACGTCATAACCGAGCAAACTACCGGAACGGCGACCTCGTCAGACAACATGTCCTGTTTCCCATATTACGCTGAGGGAGAAGTGATCAAGGGGTTCGGCCGAGGCAGTAAAGAACTGGGAATACCAACAGGTAAAATTGAGAGTTCGATCCTTCTGGAAATATATTGCTGACAATAAAAGCTGTCGATGTTCATCTGTTCATTCAGTTTCATAACCGCGGTGTCCATGTGTATTTCGTAAGTTCAATTTATATGATATAGAATTTTACATACACGTACAGACTTAAACTTACGGTCACCAACTATGGAGTTAGAGAAAAGGAATGAATTATAAATCTTCCTTCAGAACACGTGGGCATCAATAGTACTACCATCAGCAAATTCAGCATTAGGCCTACTCGTCATTTCATCATATTTTGACACCGATAACGATACTGTCACAGTGACATATACAATACATACACTTTATGGGCTGAAAGGTGTTAAGGAAGGGCTCTTTAAACTATCCTTGGACATCATATTGTTCCTTTGACAAGGCTTATATAATTTACTAACCATTTTTTTTATAGATTTCTATACTAGATCTAGTTTCCTCTTTATCTGGCTCTGACATCAGTCCTAAATACTTTGCCAGGTACATGTACAGCACAATGTAGGTGTGTGTTAATGTTGTGGGTCTATATACATATGTATGTATAGTCCGAAGAGTTGAAGACTCGCGATTACTGATCCGCTAAATATTGAGACGGCTGGCGACTCTCAGAGGCACATTTCTCCTTATATAAATGTTAGAAATTTCAGCAATTACCCATCCATGAGTCATTGACTAGGCAGTCGTTTTATAATATGCAATGTTTTTTATACATGCAAATTAGGTATCGGTGCAAAGGAATCACCAACGCAAAGAATAGATATATACATTTTTCTACTAAAGGGGCATCCCGGGGAAGTCTACACTGAAGTTCTTGAATGTACATGCTGTCTGCACTACCAGATACATTTTCGTGTTATTTCAATATTCAAAGTCCACTCAAAATGTGTTTATTAGCCACTTGCAAAATTGCATTCCTCGGGAAAGCCCGATAAAAATAGCGCTGATCACGCGACAAGTGAGAGCGTTCTCGGCCAATTTGACAAAGGGGCCCAAGAGGGGACGCGTAATGTATATACATGTACGTCCGATGATGAACCAGATACAAAGTCCATGTATAAATTTATTGAATCACATTCACATTAATAATCAGACGTTAATTACACACGATATTCATCTGAAGAAATTTATGTCGACATCTCTGCATCATTTACCGACATCAGTACCTGACTGAAACCGATGCGAATCGCCAGAAACCCGCACGACACTGCACTCTTACATTGTACGTTTAACAGTGTGGGTTTCCGACGATGACAACCATAGGGCAAACCTTAATTTCTGTAAAAAGTTATTTTCACGAAACCTCATTTAGAACCATTTCACTAAAGGTGTGCATGCATTGAAAAGTACAAAAATAAAATGAAATTATTCCGATTTTTTTTATACAACTCGATGTCTTGAAGATTTTTTTTCAAACTATCTATATATTCATCTAAAATCTATCCAACTTTTAGCGTCAACATACTTTAACACTTACAATTATATATGTATCACGGAAGTCCGTGCACTCATATGATGCACCGACACTAAACATGTAGAATACAAGTATAATATATATATCAAATTTGGAACTTGTCGAGAAGATAATTGTCCAATACTTAATCCATTTATATATGTTATGATTCATTTTACATTTTTATGTAAATTTAAAGGTTCGTTAACATTTTCAACACAACTGCAGACATGGGACATACATGTATATGATTTTTTTTTTATGAATTAATGACTTCACTTATATAATGCATATATTTTGATTCATATCAAATTTATTACCGGGGTCCAAACCCGATCATATTTGTACAATCCGTATTTTATAGATTAGGTATGACAAGATTTTTTTATCCGCACATGATGACATAAATTTATTCATTTTGTCCAAATTGAATCTGTATACATTAAACTCAATCGCCATATACCGGCGTTTTACAACGTAACCCCCACCCCCATACGGTTTTTCTTGTATGTGAAAAGGTCTTTCTCTTCAGATATATATTTCAATAATGCCGTTTTACTGGAATATTATAAAGGGAATATTACAATACACGCTTTCACGTATTTCATGTAACAGAAAATTGAAAGTGTTATCCCTTGGGAGGCCCCAAAACCAAATACAAACTGTGTTACCGGCAATCCAGAAGAAAACTGTAACATGCAAACAATTGGGCTGTTAGTCTCTTCCTTGAATACTTCCCATCCCTCATTATGCTTCCGTAATATAATCCTTACGTTAAAGTTTGACCATTCGGCCACTTTTCGCTTGATAGTTACATGTAGGTCACGCGGATCGCCATTTTTTGTTTACCGATGTAGCTTGTTATGCGCATGCGTTATCATATGTGATGCAAAAAAATTTACATGTCCAAATCGTTGATCAACGAATAGTGATTCCCTTTTTTAATCATTAATTAAAATTTTTGAGAACATATTTCAGCGTAAATCGCCCATTAATTTTCCACAAGAGTATACATTTAATTCATATATACAATAATTCTAAATAAGCATAAAAAATATATAGTTTTACCGTGATACCTCTTTAAAAAAACAACACATTAAATCAAGTCACAGAAGATTGTTAACTAACTGTCGCCAGCTGTTTCTAAAAAATAACTAGATTCCAGACATTTGTTTGAAAATGGCCGTGCGTCGTAAGATTACATTGTATGTGAGAATTTCTCTGTGAACTATATGTTTGATTACTTGGCGTCAGACAATGGCTATATTCTGGTGTCCTTCATCATATGAAGATAATCTGCCCCATTTCGTCACAGACATCCACTATCTGTATCCTGTAGCTTCCTAATTACCCGGTCCTCAAACTAAAGTATTTCTGGTGTTATAATCTATGGCTCTATACCATCTGAATCGAAAAAACATGTTCCATCAGCTGATTGACAGAGACCGTATTTGACACTACATTTGTATGTACAAGCCACACCGACCTGCTCCTTATGCATTATAACATCTAATGGTCATCACCCTGCTTTTATTACCCAGGGTTTGTGCTGGGTATTTTATAAATGGGGTCCTTTCGTAAATAAATGGGATCCTTCTGCATACATTGTAGTTTAAATAGGAATCCTGAAAATTAGTAAGGTCCTTTTTAGTTTCTTTGCTTGAATAAGATAAAAGGACGGCTTCAATGCAAACCCTGGCACCTGTACCTGTATCAATTATAAAAGACAGTGAGTTATTCTGTCCCGTGTCTGTATGATACATGAGGTACAGTGAGTTATTCTGTCCCGTGTCTGTATGATACATGAGGTACAGCCTACAGGTGCTGTGTTACCAACCAAACAATAACTATGGTTTATATAAAGGTCAGTGTGTGTTAGACCATGCAGGACGCTGACCCCGGATCTCTATGCTGACATTTAGACAGGCGTACATTTACACTTTGACTAGTGACGTGGAGTAGACAAAACAGCCTTTTAATTTGTAACCAGTCACCCGAGACTGTGAGTGTCAGTTACACCGTTACACCTAATGTTCAACCAATACTTTAAGGTTTATTTTTCCAAGGTAGAAATGGGGCGGCAAAGGTTAAAAAATAGAAATACTTTTACTCCATTTTAACAAAAATAATTGTACTATTAGGTAGAAAAAATATCACAACATATACTTATTAAGTTATTTGTTTTATTTTATTTAAAATTAAAATTATATGACCCGGCAAGTCGGCAAGTTCAAATTTCATTTTGATTTAAACATATTTTTAGCTCACCTGAACCGAAGGTCCGGTGAGCTTATGCCATGGTGCAGCGTCCGTCGTCCGTCCGTCATCTTGTCAACAATTGCTTCAAATTGCTACTACCGGTAGTCAAAAAGTCCTGATTGGATTTTAACCAAATTTGGTCAGAAACATCATTTGGGGAAGGGGATCTGATTTTGCATAAATGGTGACTTGGACCCCAAAGGGGCCAAAGGGGCTGGGCCAATTAGGGGAAATAGAGGTAATTCCTTTAAATCTCTTCTTGTCATAAAGTTATGAATAGATTTTGTCCAAATTTAGTCATAAACATCGCTGGGGGAAGGGGAACAGATTTTGCATAAATGGTGACTCGGAACCAAAAGGGACCAGAGGGGCGGGGCCCAATAGGGAAAGAAGAGGTAATTCCTTTAAATCTCTTCTTGTCATAAAGTTATGATTGGATTTTGACCAAATTTAGTCAGTAACATCCTTTGGGGAAGGGCAACAGATTTTGCATAAATGGTGACTCTGACCCCTAAGAGGCCATTTTGGCGACTTTAGGGTTACAAGCCAGAGATTAATTCCAGGTGAGCGATGCAGGCCCATTGGGCCTCTTATATTTGTCTCAAATATATATGTGTACAGTAAGTCTGGGCTCAAGTACACCAACTTGTATTTAGACTTTTCCCAACAGCGTTTGACCATATATACATATATTTTACAAGATGAGTCTTTAATACAAAAGACAAGAGTTTGATCATGCAGTAATATATAACAAACTTAATGGTAAATTTTGGGCTTTGATTATCTGTAGGTATACTTACTGTGATAAGACTTTTGAATTTCATCACTGAACAATCTAATTAAAATGCAGATCCTTATTCTCACTCCATTATATAAGGATCTGACAATATAAACTTAATACAATTACATATTTTCTGTTTCAATTATCTGGCCCTGGTTTCATCAACATTCCTTAACTTAAGGAAATTCCTTAACTTAAAAATCTCCATAGGAAATTATTACAGAATTTAACGAAAATTGCTGAACTTAATTGCTGTAATGCTTTCCTATGGAGATTTTTAAGTAAAGGAGTTTCCTTAAGTTAAGGAACTTTGATGAAACAGAGGTCTGTCCTTGTTTAGTAGAAAAAAATCAGGTCCATTTCATAAATCCCTTATGGAATGGATACTTATTTAAGATCCTATGAACAGTCATTAAAGAGGTGCGTACCTGGGCCTCTATTTATGTGTGCCAGAGGCAGGCTAGGACTGATAGGTTTTAATTAATTGTCAGATAAATGTACATGTGCTATACAAGTGTGACAGAGGCAGGGCTAGGACTGATAGGTTTTAATTAATTGTCAGATAAATGTACATGTGTGACGGAGGCAGGGCTAGGACTGATAGGTTTTAATTAATTGTCAGATAAATGTACATGTGCTATACAAGTGTGACGGAGGCAGGGCAAGGACTGATAGGTGTTTTAAAATTAATTGTCAGATAAATTTTCAGAATTTTATACTGATTTTTGCAATTGTAATTTAGCATGAAAATCGCTAAAATAAGACTATACCTCTAAAATATACATGAAATTGATGAATTACGTTTTGATTTATTCATACGACTACATGAGATTTATCTGTGTGTTGCTGTACGCTAAAGAGCCATCAAAGGATATAATGCAACAGGAGATCGAGGCAAAATGCACGGTTAGACCGTGGTCGGAACCCTGGACCTTCTGAACTCTAGAACCAATAGAGCTATATCTAGTCGCTGAAGATCGACCTGGTCCAGATCCACTACAGTAACAGTATGTAATCATAGAAATGTTTTTTTTTTTCAGCCAATTTCCCGGAGGATGTGGTCGAGAAGCTACCAGAAGCTATAGAGGGTGGCGTCTATTACGGCTGGGCCAACGTAGACAATGGGCCGGTCTACGAAATGGTGATGAGTATAGGAAATAACCCGTACTACAATAACGAGAAGAGGTCTATGGTAAGTAGTCAGAAGTTTAAGATATACCTTTTTTTTTGTAACCAATGAAAGGTGTTGTTACATCAGTGATGTGGTATAAGTCTGTAACCAATAAAAAGTGTTGTTACATCAGTGATATGGTACAAGTCTGTAACCAATAAAAGTGTTGTTACATCAGTGATATGGTATAAGTCTGTAACCAATGGAAAGTGTTGTTACATCAGTGATATGGTATAAGTCTGTAACCAATGGAAAGTGTTGTTACATCAGTGATATGGTATAAGTCTGTAACCAATGAAAAGTGTTGTTACATCAGTGATATGGTATAAGTCTGTAACCAATGGAAAGTGTTGTTACATCAGTGATATGGTATAAGTCTGTAACCAATGGAAAGTGTTGTTACATCAGTGATATGGTATAAGTCTGTAACCAATGAGAGGTGTTATTATATTATTTCCCAAATGAGATATGATTTTGTATCAATGAAGCAGTGGACAAGAAACAAGTAGTTGATTTTTTAGGCACTTTCAAGGTCATGGGGGTCAATATTGTTAAAATCTTCAAATGACTTCTCAATAACAAAAATGTCAAGGGTTCTGATATTGAGCCAGTGGGATAAAGGGTTACCAAGTTTATCTAATGGATGACCTTGATACACTTTTAAAGGTCACAGGGGTTAAATGTTTTTAGTTTTAGAACTATCAGCTTATTCTTTTCAATTAATCAATAGGCCCTGGGCTATAGTGTTTGTATGATACTAGCACGTGTTAGAAATTGGCCTTTCAGCTTACAGAAGTTCTCTCAATCAAGTGACAAATTTTGTTCAGCTGTAGAGTAGGTAATTATAGTTATGTCTATTAAATGTGTTCTGTTTTATTTCCAGGAAACACATATAATCCACACCTTCCACGAGGATTTCTATGGTAGTACACTGAAGACCGTCATGCTGGGCTTTATACGACCGATGAAGAACTTCTCCTCTTTAGGTAAGTTTGGGATTTCACAGACATGCAATGAAAAAGGCCATTCTGCACATATGATTGATATATTTTCTTGCCCAATCCGATTAAATTGCAGATAAAATTCGGATCCTTGCTCTCACTCCGTTACACAAGGACCTGACAACATCCCATAAGAGGTCATGTTCTGGTGTCCTTTGTCGCCTCGTAACTTCCAACTAGTAGAACTTTTCAATGACGCTGTCATCTTGCAGTAAATGGTTTTGTCAAATTATTGGACAAATCTGTTGATGAAGAAATGACTTAACCTACAAATACAATAATGCAATCTTTGTGGCCTCAAAAATCCACATTTCAGACTATGAAAGTAGTATGTAATTTGATTAGCTAATGCAAAAGGACACCTGGGTGTTCTCAGTTCTTAACAGCAGAGAGAAGTTATCAGAATGACACGGAAATCAAGATATGTTTTTTATGAGATTGATAAAACTCGAAAAATTCACCCTCGTTTTATGTTCGTCTTTTTCGCCTAGCAATGGAAGGGCAAATTTAAGACAGGGCGAATATTTTTCCAAACATAGGTTTGGGTTTCATATTACATGTAAGATGATGACCCAAGTTTGAGAGAGCGAATACAACACAGGGCAAATGAAAATCTTTTCATGAGAGACCAAAATAAAGACAGGACGAATTTTTTCCGTTTTACAGCATTCTAATGAATATCTGATAAGTGTGACATACAATTATATAAATATGGTATTACACATGTGTAATAACGTTATTGTGACGTCATAAACAAATGATGTCCTAATGACATCATAAGATAGTCTTGGTAGTGAAAATTGTAATGTCTAAGTAGAACTTGCTTTTTATGCCCCCGCCATGAAATGGGAATCATTTAGTGGTACCCATGTCCTTCCTGTCCCGTACCGTCCCACGGTAATGTAACCAGCTTATTTCAATAACTACTGATCCGATTGTGATCAAACTTCACACATGTAGTAAGCATGAAGAACTAATTTCATATGGGAGAAGGGGGCTTTTATGTCTCACAGACATTTCTAGTCTTATAAAGAAAAGAATTTGATGGTCTATGTGTATTTTCTCTTGAAAATTAGTTTGAGTATAAGTTAAATGATAAATAGAATCTTACAATAGTGTCAATGAAACATGGAATTGATTAAACTTGTGAAATAAATTAATATGTCACTCGCCTAAAGGCCAATGACATAATTAATTATTGAATTTGTTTAATAAATTACATTGACACTCATGTAAGATCCTCTATTTACTCATCTACAATAACTCATCTGGTAAATCTTATAAGTAAGTTTATAATAAACAAGAAAACGTTGCTTTCTCTACATCACGCCCAGTATCACCACTCTGTCTGGTATTGGAGTCCCGGAGGTTTGGTAAAGGTCATGTTTAATTCTGTAGTTACAATATATTACATTAATTTAACTGAAAATGTTTTTTTCTTTTCCCGAACAGATGAACTAGTAACAGAAATCCATGCAGATATACTGGCAGCCAAAGAGAGGCTAGAACTTCCCGAGAACTCCTCCCACAAACACAACAACTTTTTCTACGGAAGTGAACAGAAACAGTCTTGATGATTGGCTGACAGGATAGCCAATCATATCTCCTCTAACTTTTTCTGATGTCGGCCGGAGGAAACATATCCTAGGATCATTTATTGATGGGACACAACCAATAGGCTGTCTTGTTACATATGCACCTAGGATAAATACGTGGACCAATCACTAGTGATGTTATAAGCTGTGTTTAACTGATGTGTTGTGCATCTACAAATAGTTCATTGTTATGATTTATTAATTATTTAACTGTTCATCGTATAAGATCTAAGGATAAATAACTGTTACTGTATTGCAATTTTTTGGAGGGTTAGATTATTAAAAACATCAATTAAGCAAATATGGTATAGCTTCACCAATGAAATGATTTTCGGTGTGTTAAGGCTGTATAGTATTTACTGTGACATGACATGAATCTCCATTCTAAAAGAGTTCCACACTAAATAATCTATCAGATAAGTGCTTTTTAATAGAAACTTCATGCAGAGTTTATGACAAATAATGATATATGCATTGCCTAGAAAAATTTAGGTCACATTTATCAGATAAAGAAGAGGTATGAAGGGAGACAACTGAAGTAAAAGTGTATATGGATCAAACTTCCGTACTTCGTATGATAGGATAACGTGTCCACTTTTTTATTATCATCAATCTGCTGGATAGCGCTTTAATCTTTAAAGTATATAAAAGGATATGTTGCTGTGTTTTCTAGTTTAGTACTGTAGTTCACTGTAAGCTTCAGTTTTCTGAACTTACCCTGAGAGATTATATCTTAAGATGCTATTTTTATAAAAAGTATACAAAAATGTAAGTTGGTATCATATGTGGTATTAATTGATAGTTTTTAGACAAGAATGATTGGGGAGATTTTACTAAGGAGAATTTAATCAAATAGTTTATGATCTTGGTGATACATGTAACAACGAAAGAGCTGGTAAAAAGTGTTGTCCAGGCCCTGAGATCACGAAACAATCTTAGACTTAAATTTTTGCTAAGCCAATCAGGTATGACGTTACTTTTAGTGATGTTATTTGTGATTGGCTAAGTCCAAACTTAAGACAAATCTATTCTAAAGTCTGTTTCATGATCCCGGGGCTAGATGTACAGTTGAACCTCGGTATCTCAAACTTGTAAAATCTCCAATTGATTACAAGTATTTTGTCAGTCCTGGCCAAAGTTTTGCACTAAATTTGTAATTACTCAACTTGAGTACTTGGATGACTCGAACTTTCCCCACTCTCCCACCGACTTCTAGATTAAAGGGTTCGCCTGTACTTTATCCTTCTCTATAATGTATCATGGTAGTGTCATGCTGTTGCTTTAAGGTTTATACTGCTTTAGTTCAGTGATACATGCATTGGCCTGAGAACCAAGTAATTAATTATTTTGGCCTTAGTTCAGTGATACATGTATACCTTTGTGGTCCTGATGCTGTTTAGGTTATTTGTTTAGTCTGTATGATCTGGGGCATTATATACCAACTAGATGTTATATGTAGGGGGGCTGTACTCTGCTTTGATGCTTGGGGTTATTAATATTACCCGTCCTCTCAGAAATCCGGTGTTTATAAAGTAGCTTTTTATGTTTCATTGCGATGCTTTCCATGTCTTATTTTGCTACTGGAGTTATATTTTGTCATCTATTAAAATTGAATCCTGTATATTGGATCTTGAATGACATTCTGTAATAGGCTCATGTTGTAAAATTCAATGAAATGGAATCAGATGATATACATGTACAGTGATCAATTTACAATTTATTTCCATGGGTCCTTTTAGTGCATATTGCTAAAACCAATGGGTCCCACAATGTTAAATTGAAGTATTTCCAGAATTTCTATGAATCCCAGCATAATGTTATGAGTACAGGACTCGGGACTCGCACGTAGATTGATCACTGCAGGTAATGTGAAAAGTTATTATATTATTTTTTATTTTCGTTACTTGTTAAATGTCAATATTACAATAGATCATGTACCACGATCAAATTCATACGCAAATATGTGACAGGGTAATTGAATTTGTACATAGAATTATATTGTAATCATGTGATGAAATTAATACTTTGTCATATCACAGAATGTAATACTTTGTCACAATTTGGCCATCTTCGCTAGCCAAGGGTTACGATCCGCACACTCATAGGTGATCGTAACCCCTGGATATCGAGGATGCAATTTGGCGGGAATGATGTGTTTTCGCGCAAATATCATCCGCGGTTCACAGAAAACAACATTGCCACTATGACTTAATAGTATTGGGGTAGAAAAAGGTCACATAATTCGTGGTTATTGAATAAAATATTATGGTGGTAGAAACGGATCACATGACTCATGGTTATTGGATATGGAATTTATTTCACTCTCGTTAATTATTTTTTTAAAGTTACAAAAGACACTCGCTAAATTTTGTTTTAAAAATTATTAACGAGAGTGAAATAAATTCCACATCCAACAACCAAAAAAAAACTCGTTGCGTAACCTCTATATATTTCATTTTCCAAAATCAAACAAATTACAAAAGTTGTTTGTTTACTTCTTGCCCAGGTCTTGAGTGGATGTTTGAATCCTTCACCGAGTAAGTACAGCTGAGACCAGTGTCTCTACTTATACCGCTATCGGGCTACCCAGTCATCCATACAGCATGATTTCAATTCCTTTTTGATGCATGTGAATCTCAAAATCGTTTCATAAAAATGTGTATCAAAATCAGTAATTGTTAGTGATCCTTTTTGTTGGTTAATCAAAATTTTTATGATTTTATATGTAGCCAAAGTTCAACTGTACTTTCAGGTGAATATTGGGGCCACTGTATATCATTTATTTTGAAGAAACGTTTTAATTGTATATCTAAGGTGACTTGAAATTGTTTACAAGTCACCTTAGATATACAATAAAAAGTTTTCTTCAAATAATTATTGAAATGACATAATAATATGAAACAAAGCATATTGTCTCCGTAAACTGTCAGGTAATTTATAGATACTACTTTATGCGAGTGATTTGGTTGATCCAAATAGTAGTGAGGACTTATATATTGTGTGTGTCCTCATGATAATTTACACCGATTCAATCGACTGAAAATTAAAACCGAGTCTATGTATAATCAGGATCACCTAAACTTTCGTTTCTGTCACTACAGTTGGCATACATTATTTTAATTCACTCATTCACCCCTGAAATGTCATAATGAACTATCCCAACCTTTGAACGGGGAAAGCACAAATGTGCGTCAGGGGTGAACAAGTTAAGGACTTGTTGAGTATAATGTTAATTGTTGGAGATTTTATTTTCCTGTTATTGTGTTTGTAAATTATTACGCGGATTTGTGCGATTGTGTTTAAATGTGTATGATCATTTTTGTACAAATTAAAATCAGACTGAATCTGATGTTGTGTTTGTTATTTTTTGACTGACAACCTGACTCAACTACAGTTGTACATAGCAGGCCCTTCACCGAACACTTAAATCCAGTCCATCTGTTGATTCAGTGACAGTGTCAGAATGGACAGGTGAATTTGTAAAATTAAAACCCTTCAGCAACCGCTCTGATCTTGTCAATTTTAAATCACACATGGTGTCAGGCCCCAGTTTTATGAACATTCCTTATTTAAAAGAAATTCTAAAAAGTATCCATAGAAACTGAAGGAAGAACCTTTCAACTTAATGTAATGTTTTGCTATATAGATTTGTAAACTTAGAGACTTCACTAAAGAATGTTCGTGAAACTGGGGCCGGATAAGACAGATTGAGACAAAGTAATAGTGGTGAACAAACAACAAAAACAAACTTGAACATTTTTAAGAAATATTATTTTCTCACAGATAAATTTGTCTACCACAACATATATACCTAAAACAAACAGATCTTAGGATTGAAATGAAATGCAATACCCAATATGTGTATATATATATATAATAATTATATATCTTCAGTACATATCTTTAACAAGGTGAGTTATGGTAAGCTACAGCAGATTTTCTTGAAGAATTTAAAAAAAATATTTTTTTTTAATTATTATTAAAATGAACTAGCACACGATGAACATTTACAAATAGATATATATATTCTATAGTCATGACCTTTTTACACAATGTTATAATACAGTATAATCATGTTATATCTTGGCATATCATGATTTCCACAATCAAGATTTTATATAGAGTTATAATATCATGCTATAATCATATCTTAGCATAACTTTACAATCATTGTTTTCACTCATATGAATTTTTTCATAATATTGTCTTACTTATATATATAGTACAGTTATGTTGTCAATAAAACGCTATGGTACATCTCTTATATAATAATTCAATCTGATAAAGAAAATGAAATACAGGTACACGCTTAGTTTACATTTGTACAATATTTGGTTATGAAGAAATCATATCCTACACTAACACACTCTACTAACTAAAATATTTAACGAATTAAAGATGAGAGTTATATAAAATATTGCAACATTTATAAAAAAAACACACCTTCAAAGTCATGTTTTCATCTGGGTAGAATTTGGAACTTACAGAATGTATCTGGTAGGTGTAATGAAATCGATTGGGTCATTATCAAATGTTAAAACCCAATTATAACAGACGTCAACCCTATGTGTACAGGTATACCAGGAGTCAACTCTATGTGTACAGGTATAACAGGAGTCAACCCTATGTGTACATGTATAACAGACATCAACTCTATGTGTACATGTTTAACAGGAGTCAACCCTATGTGTACATGTATAACAGACGTCAACCCTATGTGTGTACAGGTATAACAGGAGTCGACCCTATGTGTACAGGTATAACAGGAGTTAACTCTATGTGTACAGGTATAACAGGAGTCAACCATATGTGTACCGGTATAACAGGAGTCAACCCTATGTGTACAGGTATAACAGGAGTCAACCCTATGTGTACAGGTATAGCAGGAGTCAACCCTACATTGTATGTGTACAGGTATAACAGGAGTCAACCCTATGTGTACAGGTATAACAGGTGTCAACCCTATGTGTACCGGTATAACAGGAGTCAACCCTATGTGTACAGGTATATAACAGTCGTCAACCCTATGTGTACAGGTATAACAGGAGTCGACCCTATGTGTACAGGTATAACAGGAGTCAACCCTATGTGTACAGGTATATAACAGGAGTCAACCCTATGTGTACAGGTATAACAGGAGTCGACCCTATGTGTACAGGTAGAACAGGAGTCGACCCTATATGTACAGGTAGAACAGGGAATATGCGTGAATAAATTCTATAGAAAATTACATTTAACAAAATATCAAGTTTTCTTTTCTTCAATTACAAAATCAATGCAGACTAATTTGATCTTTGGTATATATAATGTTAAGATTCTAAAAGCAAATTAATCTCTAACAATTAATTAATAAACAGCTACAAAACAAAATTTGACTATTTTTTGTGACATATAATGTTCTAATTGACAAAAGTATTCTCCCCATGAATACCACTCCCACTAGGAAATAATGCAGATTTAATTATACAGATAATCCAGAATTATCGGATACACTACCATGGCAACCACTAACCCAAAGGGAGACAACCTAATCCCTACACATTTCAAGTAGCAACCCAAGATTTTTATATCTCCACATGACAAATTCATTACAAATTACATGAAAATATAACAATTTTAGCCCTATTTTTTCCTAATGTTATACAAAAAAAAAATCAGATAAAAATGAAGGTAACATAGCTGGTATATATGTAATCTGATCTCAGAGTTGATCTGTGATTAGCTTAGTTAGACAAAAGATATATAAAAAAGTATTGATATAACTAGTTTGTGAATGAATTGTCAAATTGAAATGTCTTTCTTTACAAATACAAAATGATGGAGCTCTTATTTGTCAACTTATTACAGATAAGAATTCTAAACAATTAAAATAACAGAAAAAAAAATAAATGAAGATCTATTAATTAAAAACTCAAACTCACAAATTTCACAATGAAGTATTCTAAAATTTGCAGTTGAAATTTAGAAAATATCTGTAGGGTTAAATTAGATACAGTATATATAGAATAGGGAGAGTAGGCGAGATTTGAAGATAAAAATACTGATAAAATATTATTAAAAATAAAATCTTTTGAACCAGAAAAAAATAAACAATTCCCTTCATTAATATAAACTTAAATACATTGCTTGTTATTTTTAAGAAACACATTATGTAACTTAAAACATGAAGATCATGTGATAAGAGGAGAACGTATATAAACCCAGAAACCTAACTGGTGTTGGTGTGTGTACATGGTACCGGTATGATCAATAATTGTGAATACATCTCCCCTGATGATACACTATCAAGTTACTCACCCAGGGCATGTAACAAGTAGAAAATGACATCAGTGACAACTGAACTATATTATAACATCTCACCCATCTGTTATAACTTGACCACACATTTATGGGAACTAGTCCATTTTGGTCTATGTGGGTGAAAGGATTATTAAATTTGATATTAATTTTGGTGTAATTCACAAGGAGAATCCTTTGCGAATTCAATTTTACACCATTATCTTAATTAAAGATTTAAATATTCATGAAGAAGGTGTACAGACATGTACACTGTCAACGAAATGATGAATGTTCCAAAATAAAGTGCTGTACTGTACATGTGTGTATGACAATTCATAGTGAACATTCACCAAATGAATAAAAGTGAAAAAGATATATCTAATAATAATAACTAATTGACACAATCAACCTCTGTTAGCACATGGTTACTGAAAATATCTGAAAAGTTTCTGTAGAATACACATGATAATTCTGTAAGTGAATGGAGATGTATTTATATATATATACATGATATACATCTATAATGCATACAATGCTAATATTTTACAAAATACACAACTGTATGTGTGTATCACATGTTAAAAGTAGGTATAATATACATATTCAAAGTCACTATACTACATAAGGTAGCTACAAATGTATACTGTACTTTCTACTCACATTAACTTTTAAAATAAAATCGGCAATAATATGCGATTTTCACCAGGAAAATAGATTATGCCATAAAATAACATTAACTCAATCACATACATGAAGCTTGTGTAAAACTTGTCAATCATAACTTTAAATTTGATAATAATGATGATTATTTACACGGTTTAAATTTATTCCTATTTGACCAACATTGGTTTCCATGGTTTCCATTGGTTCAACATGACATGAGTTTATCAATAGAGTAAAGCCCCACTTACTCGAATCCAGCTACTCGAATACCCCTCATTTGTAGAACAGATCGTTTTTGTCCCAACAAATTTCATACATATTCAGCCAACCTGGGATTACTCGAATACCCTGTATTCCTCCCTCCAACTTTTGATTAGCTTCCCCATAAGTTCAAGTAATTCAGGTTTTACTGTGCATATATATCCATAATTTGCAGACCTGAACATGAAAGAAGAAAATGATAATGCTATGCTATAACTATAATAGTTATGTTGTACCTAGTAGGGAAAATATTTGTAATTTTCAGCAATTAATTCATTGTTTAATCAATCATTCTATCTGTAAGTTACTAGATGAAGTTTTCTCGATGTGTGACACGTTAGGGTTGGTCAGATATATTTAATATTGATATAATTATAACTCATTTACCCCTGAAGATAGTTGAGCTCTGCCAATTCAAAGAATGGCATAGTTCATTATGAAATTTCAGGCGTGAATGAGTTTTAAGGTTGGACACTAGTGGTCAGGTGGCCTGTTTTTTTCTCACAACCTATTACAATGTACTACAGTACCCTATATATCTATGTACTGTGGAAGTACTCTGGAAAGATTTGATTACTGTATTCAACCTAATAAACACATCCCATCTTTTTTAGGGAGAGAGGATGTGTGCACGAATCAAAACTTAATGAAAATTAATATGTTGGGTTAATCGTTAATTACATGTAAGTGTACATGTTTAACGCCGCTACAGACACAGAAATAAACGACCAGCGTGTCGCGGTCAATAAAACAGGTCAAAAATAACATCTGCTATCATAATCGTAATAATCAGTTTTTTGATGGAGGTTCAAATGTATATGAAGATATGACAAACACCCTGTTCAGACTTTAACTTTCACCATGAGAGAACAGATAATCCCAGCAGAGCGCGAGATTTTTTAACTTTTCCCTGTACATGGTTTACATGCCTAAGTGTACCGGGCACTTATTAGATGAAATACAGCACTACATTCGTACAACTTTTACAAATTCTAATTATCTATACATCATTGACTTTTTGGTAAAGGTTTGATACCAGTTTGAGATTTTTTATGCATCTTCCAAAACAATGTGAAAATTTGAAATATGAAAAAAAAAATCAAAATCTTGAGGGAACATCAAAATGAACCATACACATATGCCTATGTACCATTTCGAGAATCAATTTTGGAAGTCCAAAGTTTAAAATCATTCACTGTTTCTCTAGTAATCATAGGATTTATTTTACAATTCATAACCTTATAAACTGATTTGCATTACTTTGTCCTTTTATTTTTGATAAAGTACAAGTTATGACTTTTTGTTTAAATTTAATGTTATATGACATGTGATGTATTAATGCTTGCCCATTCCATGACTTTTTATTATTTTACCGTTAGTTATATATAATAAAGATACAATTTGTATCTGAGGTTTTTAAGATCATACAAAATCATATTAAAACAATGCACATTACATTTTATATTTAGTATAATTTTTTTTCAAATTACAACCCTGTAATAATTCATCGCAAACTATGCTTTTCAAAAAATCTAAAAACATTGTACTACAGACAGATTTTTATATTGATGTTCTACAAAAGCTAAAGCAATAAAATATAACAACTTTCTCTTTTGAGCAATGTAGCATTCATTTAGTAGATCTCAAGCTTTACCCACCCATTCACCCCTGTTATTTTATAATAAACTATTCCAACCTTGAATTGGAAAAGTTCAAATGTCGTTTCAGGGGTGAATGAGTTAAACCAGAAAACTTGTTCAGGTCACCAGCTCTCATTAGAGTCCGATGTTACAACGAGGTAAGGTAAACAAACAAATAAATAAAAATATGTATGTTTCAGGTATCCCAACCGACCCTAGTTATTTTATCACCATTTTGTATCTAAGATTACTTTATTAATTCATAAGCCTTAGAAAAACACTGTACCATAATTTACACTGTACCATGATTTACACTGTTCCATTTTCATCACAAAGGTTTTTGGTGTTTTTTTGCACAGGTCTTGAATGGAGGTTTGAATCCTTCACCGAGTCGGTGCAGCTGGGACCAGTGTCTCTACATAAAGGACTCACTGTTGTTTTTTAGGGCCGGTCATATACAAAACTGCAAGACGTGTTCGCCATCTTAGAACTACTTTTATTAGCACTGCAGCTTAGAGATTAATACGCAAGGCGTGACTGATAAAAGAAACGTGAATCCGGATGGATACATAATACTCACACAACTAAATCAGCCTATCACGAAGTGTTTCATACGTTTGTAGTCCCGACTGAAAATTTGTTCCGGCTAAATACAGCGATTCGGAATAATTTAAATCGGTAATTGTTGACCTATTCTGCATTGAATGAAATCTACAGATACTTAACTTTTCAAAAATATAATACTTTTTGGTAGATTTTGATATGTGATGGCGGATTGATATGGAGTCAAAAGGCCCCGTCCCATTTCACTGATTTGCCATGTAAATTTCCGGTTGTCCGAAGCAGACGCCTGTAGCGAGCTATTATTAGCTCGAAAGCTTAGTAATGACATATATAGAGAATAATGCATACCATTTTCCATTTCGGACCAAATATTGGCCCAAGGGCCAATATTTGGGTCGAGGGCCAATATTGGATCCGATATGGAAAATGGTATGTTTTATTCAATTTATTGTATACTTAGTAATAAATCAGAGAAAAATATATTATTTGACCAGAATAAATAATCTTTGAATGAACTTCATTTTTCATTAAAGCAACACATTTGAAAGTAAACACTTATTTATTTTAACTTCTTCAAGTGTTTGAAGTCTATATAAGTTCAATGTAATGTACATATTTGTCATATTAACAATAAGTTTTACACTAACGTCCTTTACCAAATGTTTTTTTTCCTATCATGTGATTGTCACCGATCATTCCGGTGAGAAAAATAGACTAAATTATCATAAAAATATACTTTTGCTGTGGAGCGAGAATTTACTATTCCCTCTGCTTTCATTCTTTCTTTATCTGCTAGATATTCTAAATCTACCAATCTTGCTGCTAAGTAATTCAAAACTTTCTCTCCCTATATCTTGATCTCTTCGTTTTCGTGACGACATGTTCTGTTCTCGTTTTGCTTGTAACACATCAGCTAGCTAAAAACTCGAGAGACCCGAATGGTTTGATGCGACCTAAAATCTAGAGGTGTTCCGCGAAGAGGGCCAATACGGGTTTTGGGGTGCATTACTGAATCAATAATGCATGGGTGACGATTACGGGTTGGTAGTTTTGGCGCCATAATGTATATGCAATAAACCTGTATGTATTACTAAGTATACAATAAAGTAAATTATTTAGTTGTGTGAGTCCTTATTCAGCTACCCAGTCAACCATACAGACAAGATTTAGACTCGTTCTTGATTCATGTGAATCTTAAACTCGTTTCATAAAAATATGTGTAAATCAGAAATTGTAAGTGATCCTCTTTGTGGGTGGACAAGAAAAAAATATTTGATGTATCATACCTGACTTATAGGCACTTTCAAGGTCATGGGGGTAAATATTGTTGAAATCTTCAAATGACTTCTCAATAACAAAAATGTCAAGGGTTCTGATATTGAGCCAGTGGGATAAAGGGTTACCAAGTTTATCTAACGGATGACCTTGATACACTTCTAAGGTCACAGGGGTTAAATGTTTTTAGTTTTAGAATTATCAGCTTATTCTTTTCAATTAATCAGTAGGTTATGGGCTATAGTGTTTGTATGATACTAGCACGTGTTAGAAATTGGCCTTTCATCTTACAGAAGTTTTGTCAATCAAGTGACAAATTGTGTTCAGCTGTAGAGTAGGTAATAGATACGTCTATTAAATGTGTTCTGTTTTATTTCCAGGAAAGATATAATCCACACCTTCCACGAGGATTTCTATGGTAGTACCCTGAAGACCGTCATGCTGGGCTTTATACGACCGATGAAGAACTTCTCCTCTTTAGGTAAGTTTGGGACCTCACAGACATGCAATGAAAAAGGCCATTCTGTACATATGATTGATATATTTTCTTGCCCAATCTGATTAAAATGTAGATAAAATTCAGATCCTTACTCTCACTCCGTTACACAAGGACCTGACAGCATCCCATAAGAGGCCATGTTCTGGTGTCCTTTGTCGCCATTTACTTCAGACTAGTAGAATTTTTCAATGACGCTGTCATATTGCAGTAAATAGTTTTGTCAAATTATTCCACAAAACTTTTGGTGACCTCACTATATGGCAATTGACGTTGTGTATTGATTTGTAATAAAAAAAACCGTTGTTAAACTCATATACATATATTAAAACTGACCAGTTCAGTCATGTCATATGGCCATGTCATAAATATGGTATTACACACGTGTAATAACGTTATTGTGACGTGATAAACAAATGATGTCCTAATGACATCATAAGATAGTCTTGGAAGTGAAAATTGTAATGTCAAATTGGAACTTGCTTTTTATGCCCCCGCCATGAAATGGGGGTCATATAGTGTTACCCATGTCCGTCACGACCCGTCGCGTCCTGTCCAATCCCATGGTAAGGTAACCAGCTTATTTAAATAACTACTGATCCGATTGTCATCAAACTTCACATACGTAATAAGCATGAAGAACTAATTTCATATGGGGGAAGGGGGCTTTTATGTCTCACAGACATTTCTAGTCTTATAAAGAAAAGAATTTGATATGAAAAATGTGTATTTTCTCTAGAAAATTAGTTTGAGTATAAGTTATGTGATAAATAGAATCTTACAATAGTGTCAATGAAACATGGAATTTATTAAACTTGTTAAATAAACTAATATGTCACTCGCCTAAAGGCCCATGACATGATTTATTATTGAATTTGTTTAATAAATTACATTGACACTTATGCAAGATCATCTATTTACTCATCTGATATATCTTATAAGTACAGGGTGTCCCAAAAAACATGTCCCGACTTTGACAGGTAATAACTTTTGCAATACTAAACTTTTTTTGAAAATTCAAAATGCTTTGGAAAGCAGGAGTATCCTAATTTAACTTAATTGGGAACACATGTAATGATTACGTCATCAGTACGTGTGATGACGTCATGATAGAAATGATGACGTCATCGATGATGTCACAATTCAGTGACCTTCCAGCAACATGAAGATTCAGACTGAAATTATTGAACTCTACTATGCTACCGGAAAATCCCCTACTTTAGTGAATGAAATGTTATGAAAACGTCACCCAGGTATGCAGTCCATCTCCAGGAAGCAAATTTACAGAATTGTAACAAAATTTGAAGCTCATGGATGTGTCACCGATCGCAGGAAAGGAAGCAGTGGTAGACGGAGGAGCGCAAGGTACGACGAGAACATCAGTCAAGTGAAGACCATCATAGAGGAAACACCACAGAGGTCCATCAGAAAGGTACTGTCTGACATGAACCAACATCCAAGTAAATCATCAGTGCAAAGGATTCTGAAATTCGATCTCAAATTGACACCATACAAAATATCTGTAATGCAACACCTGAAAGAAAGTGATATTGCGTCGAGATTAAGATTTACGAACTGGGTGCTGGAACACGACGACATTTTGGACAGTGTGTGGTTCTCAGACGAGGCTCACTTCACATTGAGTGCCCAAGTGAACAAGCAGAACATGAGGTTTTGAGGGACATCCAAACCAGACTTTTATGAAGAAAAACCTCTGCATAGTGACAAGGTAACTGTATGGGCAGCTTTAAGCAGACATGGGATCATTGGACCTTTTTTCTATGAGTCGGCAGGCGAAACGGCTACTGTGACGTCAGATCGATACCTTCAAATCCTCAGCAAGAGGTTCATACCAGCACTGAGGAGAAAAGGACATGAACTAAATAGTGTGTGGTATCAGCAAGATGGAGCGGCACCCCACACAGCAAATCGAGTGTTGAGCTGGCTAGCAGACACTTTTAGCAATAGGCTGATATCGTTGCGTACTGACATTGAGTGGCCACCTCATTCTCCAGACCTGAACCCGTTAGATTTTTACCTCTGGGGCTACCTCAAGGACCGTGTTAACACTCCTCCTCCATCTAATCTCCAAGAGCTCAAAACTGCCATCAACAGGGAAATCAGAAACATCCGGCCAGACACATGCAGGGAGGTGGTGAGGAATTTCAGGGACAGAATTCAGCATGTCATCGAAAAGAAGGGCAGACACCTCGAACACATTCTTTGACTGAAATTATCAATTTTCTGAACAAATCGCAAAATTAGCGAAATGTCACTTTCTCATGAATTTCAATATAAGTAATAACAAAAGGTATTTTATAGGGTTGTTATATATCGTTGTACTACGCAGATCATTACCTGTCTTATGGTATATACATCAAATTCCTCCGTCTTTTAAAACATTTTTTATAAAGCGTCAAACTTGGAACATGTTTTTTGGGACACCCTGTAAGTTTATAATAAACAAGAAAACGTTGCTTTCTCTACATCACGCCCAGTATCACCACTCTGTCTGGTATTGGAGTCCCGGAGGTATGGTAAAGGTCATGTTTAATTCTGTAGTTACAATGTATTACATTAATTTAACTGAAAATGTTTTTTTCTTTTCCTGAACAGATGAACTAGTAACAGAAATCCATGCAGATATACTGGCAGCCAAAGAGAGGCTAGAACTTCCTGAGAACTCCTCCCACAAACACAACAACTTTTTCTACGGAAGTGAACAGAAACAGTCTTGATGATTGGCTGACAGGATAGCCAATCATATCTCCTCTAACTTTTTCTGATGTCGGCCGGAGGAAACATATCCTAGGATCATTTATTGATGGGACACAACCAATAGGCTGTCTTGTTACATATGCACCTAGGATAAGTATGTGGACCAATCACTAGTGATGTTATAAGCTGTGTTTAACTGATGTGTTGTGCATCTACAAATAGTTCATTGTTATAATTAATTTATTATTTAACTATTCATCATATAAGAGCTATGGATAAATAACTGTTACTCTACTGTAATTTTTTGAAGGGTTAAATTATTAAAAACATCAATTAAGCAAATATGGTATAGCTCCACCAATGAATTGATTTCCGGTGTGTTAAGGCTGTATAGTATTTACTGTGACATGACATGAATCTCCATTCTAAAAGAGTTCCACACTAAATAATCTATCAGATAAGTGCTTTTTAATAGAAACTTCATGCAGAGTTTATGACAAATAATGATATATGCATTGCCTAGAAAAATTTAGGTCACATTTATCAGAGAAAGAAGAGGTATGAAGGGAGACAACTGAAGTAAAAGTGTATATGGATCAAACTTCCGTACTTCGTATGATAGGATAACGTGTCCACTTTTTTATTATCATCAATCTGCTGGATAGCGCTTTAATCTTTAAAGTATATAAAAGGATATGTTGCTGTGTTTTCTAGTTTAGTACTGTAGTTCACTGTAAGCTTCAGTTTTCTGAACTTACCCTGAGAGATTATATCTTAAGATGCTATTTTTATAAAAAGTATACAAAAATGTAAGTTGGTATCATATGTGGTATTAATTGATAGTTTTTAGACAAGAATGATTGGGGAGATTTTACTAAGGAGAATTTAATCAAATAGTTTATGATCTTGGTGATACATGTAACAACGAAAGAGCTGGTAAAAAGTGTTGTCCAGGCCCTGAGATCACGAAACAATCTTAGACTTAAATTTTTGCTAAGCCAATCAGGTATGACGTTACTTTTAGTGATGTTATTTGTGATTGGCTAAGTCCAAACTTAAGACAAATCTATTCTAAAGTCTGTTTCATGATCCCGGGGCTAGATGTACAGTTGAACCTCGGTATCTCAAACTTGTAAAATCTCCAATTGATTACAAGTATTTTGTCAGTCCTGGCCAAAGTTTTGCACTAAATTTGTAATTACTCAACTTGAGTACTTGGATGACTCGAACTTTCCCCACTCTCCCACCGACTTCTAGATTAAAGGGTTCGCCTGTACTTTATCCTTCTCTATAATGTATCATGGTAGTGTCATGCTGTTGCTTTAAGGTTTATACTGCTTTAGTTCAGTGATACATGCATTGGCCTGAGAACCAAGTAATTAATTATTTTGGCCTTAGTTCAGTGATACATGTATACCTTTGTGGTCCTGATGCTGTTTAGGTTATTTGTTTAGTCTGTATGATCTGGGGCATTATATACCAACTAGATGTTATATGTAGGGGGGCTGTACTCTGCTTTGATGCTTGGGGTTATTAATATTACCCGTCCTCTCAGAAATCCGGTGTTTATAAAGTAGCTTTTTATGTTTCATTGCGATGCTTTCCATGTCTTATTTTGCTACTGGAGTTATATTTTGTCATCTATTAAAATTGAATCCTGTATATTGGATCTTGAATGACATTCTGTAATAGGCTCATGTTGTAAAATTCAATGAAATGGAATCAGATGATATACATGTACAGTGATCAATTTACAATTTATTTCCATGGGTCCTTTTAGTGCATATTGCTAAAACCAATGGGTCCCACAATGTTAAATTGAAGTATTTCCAGAATTTCTATGAATCCCAGCATAATGTTATGAGTACAGGACTCGGGACTCGCACGTAGATTGATCACTGCAGGTAATGTGAAAAGTTATTATATTATTTTTTATTTTCGTTACTTGTTAAATGTCAATATTACAATAGATCATGTACCACGATCAAATTCATACGCAAATATGTGACAGGGTAATTGAATTTGTACATAGAATTATATTGTAATCATGTGATGAAATTAATACTTTGTCATATCACAGAATGTAATACTTTGTCACAATTTGGCCATCTTCGCTAGCCAAGGGTTACGATCCGCACACTCATAGGTGATCGTAACCCCTGGATATCGAGGATGCAATTTGGCGGGAATGATGTGTTTTCGCGCAAATATCATCCGCGGTTCACAGAAAACAACATTGCCACTATGACTTAATAGTATTGGGGTAGAAAAAGGTCACATAATTCGTGGTTATTGAATAAAATATTATGGTGGTAGAAACGGATCACATGACTCATGGTTATTGGATATGGAATTTATTTCACTCTCGTTAATTATTTTTTTAAAGTTACAAAAGACACTCGCTAAATTTTGTTTTAAAAATTATTAACGAGAGTGAAATAAATTCCACATCCAACAACCAAAAAAAAACTCGTTGCGTAACCTCTATATATTTCATTTTCCAAAATCAAACAAATTACAAAAGTTGTTTGTTTACTTCTTGCCCAGGTCTTGAGTGGATGTTTGAATCCTTCACCGAGTAAGTACAGCTGAGACCAGTGTCTCTACTTATACCGCTATCGGGCTACCCAGTCATCCATACAGCATGATTTCAATTCCTTTTTGATGCATGTGAATCTCAAAATCGTTTCATAAAAATGTGTATCAAAATCAGTAATTGTTAGTGATCCTTTTTGTTGGTTAATCAAAATTTTTATGATTTTATATGTAGCCAAAGTTCAACTGTACTTTCAGGTGAATATTGGGGCCACTGTATATCATTTATTTTGAAGAAACGTTTTAATTGTATATCTAAGGTGACTTGAAATTGTTTACAAGTCACCTTAGATATACAATAAAAAGTTTTCTTCAAATAATTATTGAAATGACATAATAATATGAAACAAAGCATATTGTCTCCGTAAACTGTCAGGTAATTTATAGATACTACTTTATGCGAGTGATTTGGTTGATCCAAATAGTAGTGAGGACTTATATATTGTGTGTGTCCTCATGATAATTTACACCGATTCAATCGACTGAAAATTAAAACCGAGTCTATGTATAATCAGGATCACCTAAACTTTCGTTTCTGTCACTACAGTTGGCATACATTATTTTAATTCACTCATTCACCCCTGAAATGTCATAATGAACTATCCCAACCTTTGAACGGGGAAAGCACAAATGTGCGTCAGGGGTGAACAAGTTAAGGACTTGTTGAGTATAATGTTAATTGTTGGAGATTTTATTTTCCTGTTATTGTGTTTGTAAATTATTACGCGGATTTGTGCGATTGTGTTTAAATGTGTATGATCATTTTTGTACAAATTAAAATCAGACTGAATCTGATGTTGTGTTTGTTATTTTTTGACTGACAACCTGACTCAACTACAGTTGTACATAGCAGGCCCTTCACCGAACACTTAAATCCAGTCCATCTGTTGATTCAGTGACAGTGTCAGAATGGACAGGTGAATTTGTAAAATTAAAACCCTTCAGCAACCGCTCTGATCTTGTCAATTTTAAATCACACATGGTGTCAGGCCCCAGTTTTATGAACATTCCTTATTTAAAAGAAATTCTAAAAAGTATCCATAGAAACTGAAGGAAGAACCTTTCAACTTAATGTAATGTTTTGCTATATAGATTTGTAAACTTAGAGACTTCACTAAAGAATGTTCGTGAAACTGGGGCCGGATAAGACAGATTGAGACAAAGTAATAGTGGTGAACAAACAACAAAAACAAACTTGAACATTTTTAAGAAATATTATTTTCTCACAGATAAATTTGTCTACCACAACATATATACCTAAAACAAACAGATCTTAGGATTGAAATGAAATGCAATACCCAATATGTGTATATATATATATAATAATTATATATCTTCAGTACATATCTTTAACAAGGTGAGTTATGGTAAGCTACAGCAGATTTTCTTGAAGAATTTAAAAAAAATATTTTTTTTTAATTATTATTAAAATGAACTAGCACACGATGAACATTTACAAATAGATATATATATTCTATAGTCATGACCTTTTTACACAATGTTATAATACAGTATAATCATGTTATATCTTGGCATATCATGATTTCCACAATCAAGATTTTATATAGAGTTATAATATCATGCTATAATCATATCTTAGCATAACTTTACAATCATTGTTTTCACTCATATGAATTTTTTCATAATATTGTCTTACTTATATATATAGTACAGTTATGTTGTCAATAAAACGCTATGGTACATCTCTTATATAATAATTCAATCTGATAAAGAAAATGAAATACAGGTACACGCTTAGTTTACATTTGTACAATATTTGGTTATGAAGAAATCATATCCTACACTAACACACTCTACTAACTAAAATATTTAACGAATTAAAGATGAGAGTTATATAAAATATTGCAACATTTATAAAAAAAACACACCTTCAAAGTCATGTTTTCATCTGGGTAGAATTTGGAACTTACAGAATGTATCTGGTAGGTGTAATGAAATCGATTGGGTCATTATCAAATGTTAAAACCCAATTATAACAGACGTCAACCCTATGTGTACAGGTATACCAGGAGTCAACTCTATGTGTACAGGTATAACAGGAGTCAACCCTATGTGTACATGTATAACAGACATCAACTCTATGTGTACATGTTTAACAGGAGTCAACCCTATGTGTACATGTATAACAGACGTCAACCCTATGTGTGTACAGGTATAACAGGAGTCGACCCTATGTGTACAGGTATAACAGGAGTTAACTCTATGTGTACAGGTATAACAGGAGTCAACCATATGTGTACCGGTATAACAGGAGTCAACCCTATGTGTACAGGTATAACAGGAGTCAACCCTATGTGTACAGGTATAGCAGGAGTCAACCCTACATTGTATGTGTACAGGTATAACAGGAGTCAACCCTATGTGTACAGGTATAACAGGTGTCAACCCTATGTGTACCGGTATAACAGGAGTCAACCCTATGTGTACAGGTATATAACAGTCGTCAACCCTATGTGTACAGGTATAACAGGAGTCGACCCTATGTGTACAGGTATAACAGGAGTCAACCCTATGTGTACAGGTATATAACAGGAGTCAACCCTATGTGTACAGGTATAACAGGAGTCGACCCTATGTGTACAGGTAGAACAGGAGTCGACCCTATATGTACAGGTAGAACAGGGAATATGCGTGAATAAATTCTATAGAAAATTACATTTAACAAAATATCAAGTTTTCTTTTCTTCAATTACAAAATCAATGCAGACTAATTTGATCTTTGGTATATATAATGTTAAGATTCTAAAAGCAAATTAATCTCTAACAATTAATTAATAAACAGCTACAAAACAAAATTTGACTATTTTTTGTGACATATAATGTTCTAATTGACAAAAGTATTCTCCCCATGAATACCACTCCCACTAGGAAATAATGCAGATTTAATTATACAGATAATCCAGAATTATCGGATACACTACCATGGCAACCACTAACCCAAAGGGAGACAACCTAATCCCTACACATTTCAAGTAGCAACCCAAGATTTTTATATCTCCACATGACAAATTCATTACAAATTACATGAAAATATAACAATTTTAGCCCTATTTTTTCCTAATGTTATACAAAAAAAAAATCAGATAAAAATGAAGGTAACATAGCTGGTATATATGTAATCTGATCTCAGAGTTGATCTGTGATTAGCTTAGTTAGACAAAAGATATATAAAAAAGTATTGATATAACTAGTTTGTGAATGAATTGTCAAATTGAAATGTCTTTCTTTACAAATACAAAATGATGGAGCTCTTATTTGTCAACTTATTACAGATAAGAATTCTAAACAATTAAAATAACAGAAAAAAAAATAAATGAAGATCTATTAATTAAAAACTCAAACTCACAAATTTCACAATGAAGTATTCTAAAATTTGCAGTTGAAATTTAGAAAATATCTGTAGGGTTAAATTAGATACAGTATATATAGAATAGGGAGAGTAGGCGAGATTTGAAGATAAAAATACTGATAAAATATTATTAAAAATAAAATCTTTTGAACCAGAAAAAAATAAACAATTCCCTTCATTAATATAAACTTAAATACATTGCTTGTTATTTTTAAGAAACACATTATGTAACTTAAAACATGAAGATCATGTGATAAGAGGAGAACGTATATAAACCCAGAAACCTAACTGGTGTTGGTGTGTGTACATGGTACCGGTATGATCAATAATTGTGAATACATCTCCCCTGATGATACACTATCAAGTTACTCACCCAGGGCATGTAACAAGTAGAAAATGACATCAGTGACAACTGAACTATATTATAACATCTCACCCATCTGTTATAACTTGACCACACATTTATGGGAACTAGTCCATTTTGGTCTATGTGGGTGAAAGGATTATTAAATTTGATATTAATTTTGGTGTAATTCACAAGGAGAATCCTTTGCGAATTCAATTTTACACCATTATCTTAATTAAAGATTTAAATATTCATGAAGAAGGTGTACAGACATGTACACTGTCAACGAAATGATGAATGTTCCAAAATAAAGTGCTGTACTGTACATGTGTGTATGACAATTCATAGTGAACATTCACCAAATGAATAAAAGTGAAAAAGATATATCTAATAATAATAACTAATTGACACAATCAACCTCTGTTAGCACATGGTTACTGAAAATATCTGAAAAGTTTCTGTAGAATACACATGATAATTCTGTAAGTGAATGGAGATGTATTTATATATATATACATGATATACATCTATAATGCATACAATGCTAATATTTTACAAAATACACAACTGTATGTGTGTATCACATGTTAAAAGTAGGTATAATATACATATTCAAAGTCACTATACTACATAAGGTAGCTACAAATGTATACTGTACTTTCTACTCACATTAACTTTTAAAATAAAATCGGCAATAATATGCGATTTTCACCAGGAAAATAGATTATGCCATAAAATAACATTAACTCAATCACATACATGAAGCTTGTGTAAAACTTGTCAATCATAACTTTAAATTTGATAATAATGATGATTATTTACACGGTTTAAATTTATTCCTATTTGACCAACATTGGTTTCCATGGTTTCCATTGGTTCAACATGACATGAGTTTATCAATAGAGTAAAGCCCCACTTACTCGAATCCAGCTACTCGAATACCCCTCATTTGTAGAACAGATCGTTTTTGTCCCAACAAATTTCATACATATTCAGCCAACCTGGGATTACTCGAATACCCTGTATTCCTCCCTCCAACTTTTGATTAGCTTCCCCATAAGTTCAAGTAATTCAGGTTTTACTGTGCATATATATCCATAATTTGCAGACCTGAACATGAAAGAAGAAAATGATAATGCTATGCTATAACTATAATAGTTATGTTGTACCTAGTAGGGAAAATATTTGTAATTTTCAGCAATTAATTCATTGTTTAATCAATCATTCTATCTGTAAGTTACTAGATGAAGTTTTCTCGATGTGTGACACGTTAGGGTTGGTCAGATATATTTAATATTGATATAATTATAACTCATTTACCCCTGAAGATAGTTGAGCTCTGCCAATTCAAAGAATGGCATAGTTCATTATGAAATTTCAGGCGTGAATGAGTTTTAAGGTTGGACACTAGTGGTCAGGTGGCCTGTTTTTTTCTCACAACCTATTACAATGTACTACAGTACCCTATATATCTATGTACTGTGGAAGTACTCTGGAAAGATTTGATTACTGTATTCAACCTAATAAACACATCCCATCTTTTTTAGGGAGAGAGGATGTGTGCACGAATCAAAACTTAATGAAAATTAATATGTTGGGTTAATCGTTAATTACATGTAAGTGTACATGTTTAACGCCGCTACAGACACAGAAATAAACGACCAGCGTGTCGCGGTCAATAAAACAGGTCAAAAATAACATCTGCTATCATAATCGTAATAATCAGTTTTTTGATGGAGGTTCAAATGTATATGAAGATATGACAAACACCCTGTTCAGACTTTAACTTTCACCATGAGAGAACAGATAATCCCAGCAGAGCGCGAGATTTTTTAACTTTTCCCTGTACATGGTTTACATGCCTAAGTGTACCGGGCACTTATTAGATGAAATACAGCACTACATTCGTACAACTTTTACAAATTCTAATTATCTATACATCATTGACTTTTTGGTAAAGGTTTGATACCAGTTTGAGATTTTTTATGCATCTTCCAAAACAATGTGAAAATTTGAAATATGAAAAAAAAAATCAAAATCTTGAGGGAACATCAAAATGAACCATACACATATGCCTATGTACCATTTCGAGAATCAATTTTGGAAGTCCAAAGTTTAAAATCATTCACTGTTTCTCTAGTAATCATAGGATTTATTTTACAATTCATAACCTTATAAACTGATTTGCATTACTTTGTCCTTTTATTTTTGATAAAGTACAAGTTATGACTTTTTGTTTAAATTTAATGTTATATGACATGTGATGTATTAATGCTTGCCCATTCCATGACTTTTTATTATTTTACCGTTAGTTATATATAATAAAGATACAATTTGTATCTGAGGTTTTTAAGATCATACAAAATCATATTAAAACAATGCACATTACATTTTATATTTAGTATAATTTTTTTTCAAATTACAACCCTGTAATAATTCATCGCAAACTATGCTTTTCAAAAAATCTAAAAACATTGTACTACAGACAGATTTTTATATTGATGTTCTACAAAAGCTAAAGCAATAAAATATAACAACTTTCTCTTTTGAGCAATGTAGCATTCATTTAGTAGATCTCAAGCTTTACCCACCCATTCACCCCTGTTATTTTATAATAAACTATTCCAACCTTGAATTGGAAAAGTTCAAATGTCGTTTCAGGGGTGAATGAGTTAAACCAGAAAACTTGTTCAGGTCACCAGCTCTCATTAGAGTCCGATGTTACAACGAGGTAAGGTAAACAAACAAATAAATAAAAATATGTATGTTTCAGGTATCCCAACCGACCCTAGTTATTTTATCACCATTTTGTATCTAAGATTACTTTATTAATTCATAAGCCTTAGAAAAACACTGTACCATAATTTACACTGTACCATGATTTACACTGTTCCATTTTCATCACAAAGGTTTTTGGTGTTTTTTTGCACAGGTCTTGAATGGAGGTTTGAATCCTTCACCGAGTCGGTGCAGCTGGGACCAGTGTCTCTACATAAAGGACTCACTGTTGTTTTTTAGGGCCGGTCATATACAAAACTGCAAGACGTGTTCGCCATCTTAGAACTACTTTTATTAGCACTGCAGCTTAGAGATTAATACGCAAGGCGTGACTGATAAAAGAAACGTGAATCCGGATGGATACATAATACTCACACAACTAAATCAGCCTATCACGAAGTGTTTCATACGTTTGTAGTCCCGACTGAAAATTTGTTCCGGCTAAATACAGCGATTCGGAATAATTTAAATCGGTAATTGTTGACCTATTCTGCATTGAATGAAATCTACAGATACTTAACTTTTCAAAAATATAATACTTTTTGGTAGATTTTGATATGTGATGGCGGATTGATATGGAGTCAAAAGGCCCCGTCCCATTTCACTGATTTGCCATGTAAATTTCCGGTTGTCCGAAGCAGACGCCTGTAGCGAGCTATTATTAGCTCGAAAGCTTAGTAATGACATATATAGAGAATAATGCATACCATTTTCCATTTCGGACCAAATATTGGCCCAAGGGCCAATATTTGGGTCGAGGGCCAATATTGGATCCGATATGGAAAATGGTATGTTTTATTCAATTTATTGTATACTTAGTAATAAATCAGAGAAAAATATATTATTTGACCAGAATAAATAATCTTTGAATGAACTTCATTTTTCATTAAAGCAACACATTTGAAAGTAAACACTTATTTATTTTAACTTCTTCAAGTGTTTGAAGTCTATATAAGTTCAATGTAATGTACATATTTGTCATATTAACAATAAGTTTTACACTAACGTCCTTTACCAAATGTTTTTTTTCCTATCATGTGATTGTCACCGATCATTCCGGTGAGAAAAATAGACTAAATTATCATAAAAATATACTTTTGCTGTGGAGCGAGAATTTACTATTCCCTCTGCTTTCATTCTTTCTTTATCTGCTAGATATTCTAAATCTACCAATCTTGCTGCTAAGTAATTCAAAACTTTCTCTCCCTATATCTTGATCTCTTCGTTTTCGTGACGACATGTTCTGTTCTCGTTTTGCTTGTAACACATCAGCTAGCTAAAAACTCGAGAGACCCGAATGGTTTGATGCGACCTAAAATCTAGAGGTGTTCCGCGAAGAGGGCCAATACGGGTTTTGGGGTGCATTACTGAATCAATAATGCATGGGTGACGATTACGGGTTGGTAGTTTTGGCGCCATAATGTATATGCAATAAACCTGTATGTATTACTAAGTATACAATAAAGTAAATTATTTAGTTGTGTGAGTCCTTATTCAGCTACCCAGTCAACCATACAGACAAGATTTAGACTCGTTCTTGATTCATGTGAATCTTAAACTCGTTTCATAAAAATATGTGTAAATCAGAAATTGTAAGTGATCCTCTTTGTGGGTGGACAAGAAAAAAATATTTGATGTATCATACCTGACTTATAGGCACTTTCAAGGTCATGGGGGTAAATATTGTTGAAATCTTCAAATGACTTCTCAATAACAAAAATGTCAAGGGTTCTGATATTGAGCCAGTGGGATAAAGGGTTACCAAGTTTATCTAACGGATGACCTTGATACACTTCTAAGGTCACAGGGGTTAAATGTTTTTAGTTTTAGAATTATCAGCTTATTCTTTTCAATTAATCAGTAGGTTATGGGCTATAGTGTTTGTATGATACTAGCACGTGTTAGAAATTGGCCTTTCATCTTACAGAAGTTTTGTCAATCAAGTGACAAATTGTGTTCAGCTGTAGAGTAGGTAATAGATACGTCTATTAAATGTGTTCTGTTTTATTTCCAGGAAAGATATAATCCACACCTTCCACGAGGATTTCTATGGTAGTACCCTGAAGACCGTCATGCTGGGCTTTATACGACCGATGAAGAACTTCTCCTCTTTAGGTAAGTTTGGGACCTCACAGACATGCAATGAAAAAGGCCATTCTGTACATATGATTGATATATTTTCTTGCCCAATCTGATTAAAATGTAGATAAAATTCAGATCCTTACTCTCACTCCGTTACACAAGGACCTGACAGCATCCCATAAGAGGCCATGTTCTGGTGTCCTTTGTCGCCATTTACTTCAGACTAGTAGAATTTTTCAATGACGCTGTCATATTGCAGTAAATAGTTTTGTCAAATTATTCCACAAAACTTTTGGTGACCTCACTATATGGCAATTGACGTTGTGTATTGATTTGTAATAAAAAAAACCGTTGTTAAACTCATATACATATATTAAAACTGACCAGTTCAGTCATGTCATATGGCCATGTCATAAATATGGTATTACACACGTGTAATAACGTTATTGTGACGTGATAAACAAATGATGTCCTAATGACATCATAAGATAGTCTTGGAAGTGAAAATTGTAATGTCAAATTGGAACTTGCTTTTTATGCCCCCGCCATGAAATGGGGGTCATATAGTGTTACCCATGTCCGTCACGACCCGTCGCGTCCTGTCCAATCCCATGGTAAGGTAACCAGCTTATTTAAATAACTACTGATCCGATTGTCATCAAACTTCACATACGTAATAAGCATGAAGAACTAATTTCATATGGGGGAAGGGGGCTTTTATGTCTCACAGACATTTCTAGTCTTATAAAGAAAAGAATTTGATATGAAAAATGTGTATTTTCTCTAGAAAATTAGTTTGAGTATAAGTTATGTGATAAATAGAATCTTACAATAGTGTCAATGAAACATGGAATTTATTAAACTTGTTAAATAAACTAATATGTCACTCGCCTAAAGGCCCATGACATGATTTATTATTGAATTTGTTTAATAAATTACATTGACACTTATGTAAGATCATCTATTTACTCATCTGATATATCTTATAAGTACAGGGTGTCCCAAAAAACATGTCCCGACTTTGACAGGTAATAACTTTTGCAATACTAAACTTTTTTTGAAAATTCAAAATGCTTTGGAAAGCAGGAGTATCCTAATTTAACTTAATTGGGAACACATGTAATGATTACGTCATCAGTACGTGTGATGACGTCATGATAGAAATGATGACGTCATCGATGATGTCACAATTCAGTGACCTTCCAGCAACATGAAGATTCAGACTGAAATTATTGAACTCTACTATGCTACCGGAAAATCCCCTACTTTAGTGAATGAAATGTTATGAAAACGTCACCCAGGTATGCAGTCCATCTCCAGGAAGCAAATTTACAGAATTGTAACAAAATTTGAAGCTCATGGATGTGTCACCGATCGCAGGAAAGGAAGCAGTGGTAGACGGAGGAGCGCAAGGTACGACGAGAACATCAGTCAAGTGAAGACCATCATAGAGGAAACACCACAGAGGTCCATCAGAAAGGTACTGTCTGACATGAACCAACATCCAAGTAAATCATCAGTGCAAAGGATTCTGAAATTCGATCTCAAATTGACACCATACAAAATATCTGTAATGCAACACCTGAAAGAAAGTGATATTGCGTCGAGATTAAGATTTACGAACTGGGTGCTGGAACACGACGACATTTTGGACAGTGTGTGGTTCTCAGACGAGGCTCACTTCACATTGAGTGCCCAAGTGAACAAGCAGAACATGAGGTTTTGAGGGACATCCAAACCAGACTTTTATGAAGAAAAACCTCTGCATAGTGACAAGGTAACTGTATGGGCAGCTTTAAGCAGACATGGGATCATTGGACCTTTTTTCTATGAGTCGGCAGGCGAAACGGCTACTGTGACGTCAGATCGATACCTTCAAATCCTCAGCAAGAGGTTCATACCAGCACTGAGGAGAAAAGGACATGAACTAAATAGTGTGTGGTATCAGCAAGATGGAGCGGCACCCCACACAGCAAATCGAGTGTTGAGCTGGCTAGCAGACACTTTTAGCAATAGGCTGATATCGTTGCGTACTGACATTGAGTGGCCACCTCATTCTCCAGACCTGAACCCGTTAGATTTTTACCTCTGGGGCTACCTCAAGGACCGTGTTAACACTCCTCCTCCATCTAATCTCCAAGAGCTCAAAACTGCCATCAACAGGGAAATCAGAAACATCCGGCCAGACACATGCAGGGAGGTGGTGAGGAATTTCAGGGACAGAATTCAGCATGTCATCGAAAAGAAGGGCAGACACCTCGAACACATTCTTTGACTGAAATTATCAATTTTCTGAACAAATCGCAAAATTAGCGAAATGTCACTTTCTCATGAATTTCAATATAAGTAATAACAAAAGGTATTTTATAGGGTTGTTATATATCGTTGTACTACGCAGATCATTACCTGTCTTATGGTATATACATCAAATTCCTCCGTCTTTTAAAACATTTTTTATAAAGCGTCAAACTTGGAACATGTTTTTTGGGACACCCTGTAAGTTTATAATAAACAAGAAAACGTTGCTTTCTCTACATCACGCCCAGTATCACCACTCTGTCTGGTATTGGAGTCCCGGAGGTATGGTAAAGGTCATGTTTAATTCTGTAGTTACAATGTATTACATTAATTTAACTGAAAATGTTTTTTTCTTTTCCTGAACAGATGAACTAGTAACAGAAATCCATGCAGATATACTGGCAGCCAAAGAGAGGCTAGAACTTCCTGAGAACTCCTCCCACAAACACAACAACTTTTTCTACGGAAGTGAACAGAAACAGTCTTGATGATTGGCTGACAGGATAGCCAATCATATCTCCTCTAACTTTTTCTGATGTCGGCCGGAGGAAACATATCCTAGGATCATTTATTGATGGGACACAACCAATAGGCTGTCTTGTTACATATGCACCTAGGATAAGTATGTGGACCAATCACTAGTGATGTTATAAGCTGTGTTTAACTGATGTGTTGTGCATCTACAAATAGTTCATTGTTATAATTAATTTATTATTTAACTATTCATCATATAAGAGCTATGGATAAATAACTGTTACTCTACTGTAATTTTTTGAAGGGTTAAATTATTAAAAACATCAATTAAGCAAATATGGTATAGCTCCACCAATGAATTGATTTCCGGTGTGTTAAGGCTGTATAGTATTTACTGTGACATGACATGAATCTCCATTCTAAAAGAGTTCCACACTAAATAATCTATCAGATAAGTGCTTTTTAATAGAAACTTCATGCAGAGTTTATGACAAATAATGATATATGCATTGCCTAGAAAAATTTAGGTCACATTTATCAGAGAAAGAAGAGGTATGAAGGGAGACAACTGAAGTAAAAGTGTATATGGATCAAACTTCCGTACTTCGTATGATAGGATAACGTGTCCACTTTTTTATTATCATCAATCTGCTGGATAGCGCTTTAATCTTTAAAGTATATAAAAGGATATGTTGCTGTGTTTTCTAGTTTAGTACTGTAGTTCACTGTAAGCTTCAGTTTTCTGAACTTACCCTGAGAGATTATATCTTAAGATGCTATTTTTATAAAAAGTATACAAAAATGTAAGTTGGTATCATATGTGGTATTAATTGATAGTTTTTAGACAAGAATGATTGGGGAGATTTTACTAAGGAGAATTTAATCAAATAGTTTATGATCTTGGTGATACATGTAACAACGAAAGAGCTGGTAAAAAGTGTTGTCCAGGCCCTGAGATCACGAAACAATCTTAGACTTAAATTTTTGCTAAGCCAATCAGGTATGACGTTACTTTTAGTGATGTTATTTGTGATTGGCTAAGTCCAAACTTAAGACAAATCTATTCTAAAGTCTGTTTCATGATCCCGGGGCTAGATGTACAGTTGAACCTCGGTATCTCAAACTTGTAAAATCTCCAATTGATTACAAGTATTTTGTCAGTCCTGGCCAAAGTTTTGCACTAAATTTGTAATTACTCAACTTGAGTACTTGGATGACTCGAACTTTCCCCACTCTCCCACCGACTTCTAGATTAAAGGGTTCGCCTGTACTTTATCCTTCTCTATAATGTATCATGGTAGTGTCATGCTGTTGCTTTAAGGTTTATACTGCTTTAGTTCAGTGATACATGCATTGGCCTGAGAACCAAGTAATTAATTATTTTGGCCTTAGTTCAGTGATACATGTATACCTTTGTGGTCCTGATGCTGTTTAGGTTATTTGTTTAGTCTGTATGATCTGGGGCATTATATACCAACTAGATGTTATATGTAGGGGGGCTGTACTCTGCTTTGATGCTTGGGGTTATTAATATTACCCGTCCTCTCAGAAATCCGGTGTTTATAAAGTAGCTTTTTATGTTTCATTGCGATGCTTTCCATGTCTTATTTTGCTACTGGAGTTATATTTTGTCATCTATTAAAATTGAATCCTGTATATTGGATCTTGAATGACATTCTGTAATAGGCTCATGTTGTAAAATTCAATGAAATGGAATCAGATGATATACATGTACAGTGATCAATTTACAATTTATTTCCATGGGTCCTTTTAGTGCATATTGCTAAAACCAATGGGTCCCACAATGTTAAATTGAAGTATTTCCAGAATTTCTATGAATCCCAGCATAATGTTATGAGTACAGGACTCGGGACTCGCACGTAGATTGATCACTGCAGGTAATGTGAAAAGTTATTATATTATTTTTTATTTTCGTTACTTGTTAAATGTCAATATTACAATAGATCATGTACCACGATCAAATTCATACGCAAATATGTGACAGGGTAATTGAATTTGTACATAGAATTCTATTGTAATCATGTGATGAAATTAATACTTTGTCATATCACAGAATGTAATACTTTGTCACAATTTGGCCATCTTCGCTAGCCAAGGGTTACGATCCGCACACTCATAGGTGATCGTAACCCCTGGATATCGAGGATGCAATTTGGCGGGAATGATGTGTTTTCGCGCAAATATCATCCGCGGTTCACAGAAAACAACATTGCCACTATGACTTAATAGTATTGGGGTAGAAAAAGGTCACATAATTCGTGGTTATTGAATAAAATATTATGGTGGTAGAAACGGATCACATGACTCATGGTTATTGGATATGGAATTTATTTCACTCTCGTTAATTATTTTTTTAAAGTTACAAAAGACACTCGCTAAATTTTGTTTTAAAAATTATTAACGAGAGTGAAATAAATTCCACATCCAACAACCAAAAAAAAACTCGTTGCGTAACCTCTATATATTTCATTTTCCAAAATCAAACAAATTACAAAAGTTGTTTGTTTACTTCTTGCCCAGGTCTTGAGTGGATGTTTGAATCCTTCACCGAGTAAGTACAGCTGAGACCAGTGTCTCTACTTATACCGCTATCGGGCTACCCAGTCATCCATACAGCATGATTTCAATTCCTTTTTGATGCATGTGAATCTCAAAATCGTTTCATAAAAATGTGTATCAAAATCAGTAATTGTTAGTGATCCTTTTTGTTGGTTAATCAAAATTTTTATGATTTTATATGTAGCCAAAGTTCAACTGTACTTTCAGGTGAATATTGGGGCCACTGTATATCATTTATTTTGAAGAAACGTTTTAATTGTATATCTAAGGTGACTTGAAATTGTTTACAAGTCACCTTAGATATACAATAAAAAGTTTTCTTCAAATAATTATTGAAATGACATAATAATATGAAACAAAGCATATTGTCTCCGTAAACTGTCAGGTAATTTATAGATACTACTTTATGCGAGTGATTTGGTTGATCCAAATAGTAGTGAGGACTTATATATTGTGTGTGTCCTCATGATAATTTACACCGATTCAATCGACTGAAAATTAAAACCGAGTCTATGTATAATCAGGATCACCTAAACTTTCGTTTCTGTCACTACAGTTGGCATACATTATTTTAATTCACTCATTCACCCCTGAAATGTCATAATGAACTATCCCAACCTTTGAACGGGGAAAGCACAAATGTGCGTCAGGGGTGAACAAGTTAAGGACTTGTTGAGTATAATGTTAATTGTTGGAGATTTTATTTTCCTGTTATTGTGTTTGTAAATTATTACGCGGATTTGTGCGATTGTGTTTAAATGTGTATGATCATTTTTGTACAAATTAAAATCAGACTGAATCTGATGTTGTGTTTGTTATTTTTTGACTGACAACCTGACTCAACTACAGTTGTACATAGCAGGCCCTTCACCGAACACTTAAATCCAGTCCATCTGTTGATTCAGTGACAGTGTCAGAATGGACAGGTGAATTTGTAAAATTAAAACCCTTCAGCAACCGCTCTGATCTTGTCAATTTTAAATCACACATGGTGTCAGGCCCCAGTTTTATGAACATTCCTTATTTAAAAGAAATTCTAAAAAGTATCCATAGAAACTGAAGGAAGAACCTTTCAACTTAATGTAATGTTTTGCTATATAGATTTGTAAACTTAGAGACTTCACTAAAGAATGTTCGTGAAACTGGGGCCGGATAAGACAGATTGAGACAAAGTAATAGTGGTGAACAAACAACAAAAACAAACTTGAACATTTTTAAGAAATATTATTTTCTCACAGATAAATTTGTCTACCACAACATATATACCTAAAACAAACAGATCTTAGGATTGAAATGAAATGCAATACCCAATATGTGTATATATATATATAATAATTATATATCTTCAGTACATATCTTTAACAAGGTGAGTTATGGTAAGCTACAGCAGATTTTCTTGAAGAATTTAAAAAAAATATTTTTTTTTAATTATTATTAAAATGAACTAGCACACGATGAACATTTACAAATAGATATATATATTCTATAGTCATGACCTTTTTACACAATGTTATAATACAGTATAATCATGTTATATCTTGGCATATCATGATTTCCACAATCAAGATTTTATATAGAGTTATAATATCATGCTATAATCATATCTTAGCATAACTTTACAATCATTGTTTTCACTCATATGAATTTTTTCATAATATTGTCTTACTTATATATATAGTACAGTTATGTTGTCAATAAAACGCTATGGTACATCTCTTATATAATAATTCAATCTGATAAAGAAAATGAAATACAGGTACACGCTTAGTTTACATTTGTACAATATTTGGTTATGAAGAAATCATATCCTACACTAACACACTCTACTAACTAAAATATTTAACGAATTAAAGATGAGAGTTATATAAAATATTGCAACATTTATAAAAAAAACACACCTTCAAAGTCATGTTTTCATCTGGGTAGAATTTGGAACTTACAGAATGTATCTGGTAGGTGTAATGAAATCGATTGGGTCATTATCAAATGTTAAAACCCAATTATAACAGACGTCAACCCTATGTGTACAGGTATACCAGGAGTCAACTCTATGTGTACAGGTATAACAGGAGTCAACCCTATGTGTACATGTATAACAGACATCAACTCTATGTGTACATGTTTAACAGGAGTCAACCCTATGTGTACATGTATAACAGACGTCAACCCTATGTGTGTACAGGTATAACAGGAGTCGACCCTATGTGTACAGGTATAACAGGAGTTAACTCTATGTGTACAGGTATAACAGGAGTCAACCATATGTGTACCGGTATAACAGGAGTCAACCCTATGTGTACAGGTATAACAGGAGTCAACCCTATGTGTACAGGTATAGCAGGAGTCAACCCTACATTGTATGTGTACAGGTATAACAGGAGTCAACCCTATGTGTACAGGTATAACAGGTGTCAACCCTATGTGTACCGGTATAACAGGAGTCAACCCTATGTGTACAGGTATATAACAGTCGTCAACCCTATGTGTACAGGTATAACAGGAGTCGACCCTATGTGTACAGGTATAACAGGAGTCAACCCTATGTGTACAGGTATATAACAGGAGTCAACCCTATGTGTACAGGTATAACAGGAGTCGACCCTATGTGTACAGGTAGAACAGGAGTCGACCCTATATGTACAGGTAGAACAGGGAATATGCGTGAATAAATTCTATAGAAAATTACATTTAACAAAATATCAAGTTTTCTTTTCTTCAATTACAAAATCAATGCAGACTAATTTGATCTTTGGTATATATAATGTTAAGATTCTAAAAGCAAATTAATCTCTAACAATTAATTAATAAACAGCTACAAAACAAAATTTGACTATTTTTTGTGACATATAATGTTCTAATTGACAAAAGTATTCTCCCCATGAATACCACTCCCACTAGGAAATAATGCAGATTTAATTATACAGATAATCCAGAATTATCGGATACACTACCATGGCAACCACTAACCCAAAGGGAGACAACCTAATCCCTACACATTTCAAGTAGCAACCCAAGATTTTTATATCTCCACATGACAAATTCATTACAAATTACATGAAAATATAACAATTTTAGCCCTATTTTTTCCTAATGTTATACAAAAAAAAAATCAGATAAAAATGAAGGTAACATAGCTGGTATATATGTAATCTGATCTCAGAGTTGATCTGTGATTAGCTTAGTTAGACAAAAGATATATAAAAAAGTATTGATATAACTAGTTTGTGAATGAATTGTCAAATTGAAATGTCTTTCTTTACAAATACAAAATGATGGAGCTCTTATTTGTCAACTTATTACAGATAAGAATTCTAAACAATTAAAATAACAGAAAAAAAAATAAATGAAGATCTATTAATTAAAAACTCAAACTCACAAATTTCACAATGAAGTATTCTAAAATTTGCAGTTGAAATTTAGAAAATATCTGTAGGGTTAAATTAGATACAGTATATATAGAATAGGGAGAGTAGGCGAGATTTGAAGATAAAAATACTGATAAAATATTATTAAAAATAAAATCTTTTGAACCAGAAAAAAATAAACAATTCCCTTCATTAATATAAACTTAAATACATTGCTTGTTATTTTTAAGAAACACATTATGTAACTTAAAACATGAAGATCATGTGATAAGAGGAGAACGTATATAAACCCAGAAACCTAACTGGTGTTGGTGTGTGTACATGGTACCGGTATGATCAATAATTGTGAATACATCTCCCCTGATGATACACTATCAAGTTACTCACCCAGGGCATGTAACAAGTAGAAAATGACATCAGTGACAACTGAACTATATTATAACATCTCACCCATCTGTTATAACTTGACCACACATTTATGGGAACTAGTCCATTTTGGTCTATGTGGGTGAAAGGATTATTAAATTTGATATTAATTTTGGTGTAATTCACAAGGAGAATCCTTTGCGAATTCAATTTTACACCATTATCTTAATTAAAGATTTAAATATTCATGAAGAAGGTGTACAGACATGTACACTGTCAACGAAATGATGAATGTTCCAAAATAAAGTGCTGTACTGTACATGTGTGTATGACAATTCATAGTGAACATTCACCAAATGAATAAAAGTGAAAAAGATATATCTAATAATAATAACTAATTGACACAATCAACCTCTGTTAGCACATGGTTACTGAAAATATCTGAAAAGTTTCTGTAGAATACACATGATAATTCTGTAAGTGAATGGAGATGTATTTATATATATATACATGATATACATCTATAATGCATACAATGCTAATATTTTACAAAATACACAACTGTATGTGTGTATCACATGTTAAAAGTAGGTATAATATACATATTCAAAGTCACTATACTACATAAGGTAGCTACAAATGTATACTGTACTTTCTACTCACATTAACTTTTAAAATAAAATCGGCAATAATATGCGATTTTCACCAGGAAAATAGATTATGCCATAAAATAACATTAACTCAATCACATACATGAAGCTTGTGTAAAACTTGTCAATCATAACTTTAAATTTGATAATAATGATGATTATTTACACGGTTTAAATTTATTCCTATTTGACCAACATTGGTTTCCATGGTTTCCATTGGTTCAACATGACATGAGTTTATCAATAGAGTAAAGCCCCACTTACTCGAATCCAGCTACTCGAATACCCCTCATTTGTAGAACAGATCGTTTTTGTCCCAACAAATTTCATACATATTCAGCCAACCTGGGATTACTCGAATACCCTGTATTCCTCCCTCCAACTTTTGATTAGCTTCCCCATAAGTTCAAGTAATTCAGGTTTTACTGTGCATATATATCCATAATTTGCAGACCTGAACATGAAAGAAGAAAATGATAATGCTATGCTATAACTATAATAGTTATGTTGTACCTAGTAGGGAAAATATTTGTAATTTTCAGCAATTAATTCATTGTTTAATCAATCATTCTATCTGTAAGTTACTAGATGAAGTTTTCTCGATGTGTGACACGTTAGGGTTGGTCAGATATATTTAATATTGATATAATTATAACTCATTTACCCCTGAAGATAGTTGAGCTCTGCCAATTCAAAGAATGGCATAGTTCATTATGAAATTTCAGGCGTGAATGAGTTTTAAGGTTGGACACTAGTGGTCAGGTGGCCTGTTTTTTTCTCACAACCTATTACAATGTACTACAGTACCCTATATATCTATGTACTGTGGAAGTACTCTGGAAAGATTTGATTACTGTATTCAACCTAATAAACACATCCCATCTTTTTTAGGGAGAGAGGATGTGTGCACGAATCAAAACTTAATGAAAATTAATATGTTGGGTTAATCGTTAATTACATGTAAGTGTACATGTTTAACGCCGCTACAGACACAGAAATAAACGACCAGCGTGTCGCGGTCAATAAAACAGGTCAAAAATAACATCTGCTATCATAATCGTAATAATCAGTTTTTTGATGGAGGTTCAAATGTATATGAAGATATGACAAACACCCTGTTCAGACTTTAACTTTCACCATGAGAGAACAGATAATCCCAGCAGAGCGCGAGATTTTTTAACTTTTCCCTGTACATGGTTTACATGCCTAAGTGTACCGGGCACTTATTAGATGAAATACAGCACTACATTCGTACAACTTTTACAAATTCTAATTATCTATACATCATTGACTTTTTGGTAAAGGTTTGATACCAGTTTGAGATTTTTTATGCATCTTCCAAAACAATGTGAAAATTTGAAATATGAAAAAAAAAATCAAAATCTTGAGGGAACATCAAAATGAACCATACACATATGCCTATGTACCATTTCGAGAATCAATTTTGGAAGTCCAAAGTTTAAAATCATTCACTGTTTCTCTAGTAATCATAGGATTTATTTTACAATTCATAACCTTATAAACTGATTTGCATTACTTTGTCCTTTTATTTTTGATAAAGTACAAGTTATGACTTTTTGTTTAAATTTAATGTTATATGACATGTGATGTATTAATGCTTGCCCATTCCATGACTTTTTATTATTTTACCGTTAGTTATATATAATAAAGATACAATTTGTATCTGAGGTTTTTAAGATCATACAAAATCATATTAAAACAATGCACATTACATTTTATATTTAGTATAATTTTTTTTCAAATTACAACCCTGTAATAATTCATCGCAAACTATGCTTTTCAAAAAATCTAAAAACATTGTACTACAGACAGATTTTTATATTGATGTTCTACAAAAGCTAAAGCAATAAAATATAACAACTTTCTCTTTTGAGCAATGTAGCATTCATTTAGTAGATCTCAAGCTTTACCCACCCATTCACCCCTGTTATTTTATAATAAACTATTCCAACCTTGAATTGGAAAAGTTCAAATGTCGTTTCAGGGGTGAATGAGTTAAACCAGAAAACTTGTTCAGGTCACCAGCTCTCATTAGAGTCCGATGTTACAACGAGGTAAGGTAAACAAACAAATAAATAAAAATATGTATGTTTCAGGTATCCCAACCGACCCTAGTTATTTTATCACCATTTTGTATCTAAGATTACTTTATTAATTCATAAGCCTTAGAAAAACACTGTACCATAATTTACACTGTACCATGATTTACACTGTTCCATTTTCATCACAAAGGTTTTTGGTGTTTTTTTGCACAGGTCTTGAATGGAGGTTTGAATCCTTCACCGAGTCGGTGCAGCTGGGACCAGTGTCTCTACATAAAGGACTCACTGTTGTTTTTTAGGGCCGGTCATATACAAAACTGCAAGACGTGTTCGCCATCTTAGAACTACTTTTATTAGCACTGCAGCTTAGAGATTAATACGCAAGGCGTGACTGATAAAAGAAACGTGAATCCGGATGGATACATAATACTCACACAACTAAATCAGCCTATCACGAAGTGTTTCATACGTTTGTAGTCCCGACTGAAAATTTGTTCCGGCTAAATACAGCGATTCGGAATAATTTAAATCGGTAATTGTTGACCTATTCTGCATTGAATGAAATCTACAGATACTTAACTTTTCAAAAATATAATACTTTTTGGTAGATTTTGATATGTGATGGCGGATTGATATGGAGTCAAAAGGCCCCGTCCCATTTCACTGATTTGCCATGTAAATTTCCGGTTGTCCGAAGCAGACGCCTGTAGCGAGCTATTATTAGCTCGAAAGCTTAGTAATGACATATATAGAGAATAATGCATACCATTTTCCATTTCGGACCAAATATTGGCCCAAGGGCCAATATTTGGGTCGAGGGCCAATATTGGATCCGATATGGAAAATGGTATGTTTTATTCAATTTATTGTATACTTAGTAATAAATCAGAGAAAAATATATTATTTGACCAGAATAAATAATCTTTGAATGAACTTCATTTTTCATTAAAGCAACACATTTGAAAGTAAACACTTATTTATTTTAACTTCTTCAAGTGTTTGAAGTCTATATAAGTTCAATGTAATGTACATATTTGTCATATTAACAATAAGTTTTACACTAACGTCCTTTACCAAATGTTTTTTTTCCTATCATGTGATTGTCACCGATCATTCCGGTGAGAAAAATAGACTAAATTATCATAAAAATATACTTTTGCTGTGGAGCGAGAATTTACTATTCCCTCTGCTTTCATTCTTTCTTTATCTGCTAGATATTCTAAATCTACCAATCTTGCTGCTAAGTAATTCAAAACTTTCTCTCCCTATATCTTGATCTCTTCGTTTTCGTGACGACATGTTCTGTTCTCGTTTTGCTTGTAACACATCAGCTAGCTAAAAACTCGAGAGACCCGAATGGTTTGATGCGACCTAAAATCTAGAGGTGTTCCGCGAAGAGGGCCAATACGGGTTTTGGGGTGCATTACTGAATCAATAATGCATGGGTGACGATTACGGGTTGGTAGTTTTGGCGCCATAATGTATATGCAATAAACCTGTATGTATTACTAAGTATACAATAAAGTAAATTATTTAGTTGTGTGAGTCCTTATTCAGCTACCCAGTCAACCATACAGACAAGATTTAGACTCGTTCTTGATTCATGTGAATCTTAAACTCGTTTCATAAAAATATGTGTAAATCAGAAATTGTAAGTGATCCTCTTTGTGGGTGGACAAGAAAAAAATATTTGATGTATCATACCTGACTTATAGGCACTTTCAAGGTCATGGGGGTAAATATTGTTGAAATCTTCAAATGACTTCTCAATAACAAAAATGTCAAGGGTTCTGATATTGAGCCAGTGGGATAAAGGGTTACCAAGTTTATCTAACGGATGACCTTGATACACTTCTAAGGTCACAGGGGTTAAATGTTTTTAGTTTTAGAATTATCAGCTTATTCTTTTCAATTAATCAGTAGGTTATGGGCTATAGTGTTTGTATGATACTAGCACGTGTTAGAAATTGGCCTTTCATCTTACAGAAGTTTTGTCAATCAAGTGACAAATTGTGTTCAGCTGTAGAGTAGGTAATAGATACGTCTATTAAATGTGTTCTGTTTTATTTCCAGGAAAGATATAATCCACACCTTCCACGAGGATTTCTATGGTAGTACCCTGAAGACCGTCATGCTGGGCTTTATACGACCGATGAAGAACTTCTCCTCTTTAGGTAAGTTTGGGACCTCACAGACATGCAATGAAAAAGGCCATTCTGTACATATGATTGATATATTTTCTTGCCCAATCTGATTAAAATGTAGATAAAATTCAGATCCTTACTCTCACTCCGTTACACAAGGACCTGACAGCATCCCATAAGAGGCCATGTTCTGGTGTCCTTTGTCGCCATTTACTTCAGACTAGTAGAATTTTTCAATGACGCTGTCATATTGCAGTAAATAGTTTTGTCAAATTATTCCACAAAACTTTTGGTGACCTCACTATATGGCAATTGACGTTGTGTATTGATTTGTAATAAAAAAAACCGTTGTTAAACTCATATACATATATTAAAACTGACCAGTTCAGTCATGTCATATGGCCATGTCATAAATATGGTATTACACACGTGTAATAACGTTATTGTGACGTGATAAACAAATGATGTCCTAATGACATCATAAGATAGTCTTGGAAGTGAAAATTGTAATGTCAAATTGGAACTTGCTTTTTATGCCCCCGCCATGAAATGGGGGTCATATAGTGTTACCCATGTCCGTCACGACCCGTCGCGTCCTGTCCAATCCCATGGTAAGGTAACCAGCTTATTTAAATAACTACTGATCCGATTGTCATCAAACTTCACATACGTAATAAGCATGAAGAACTAATTTCATATGGGGGAAGGGGGCTTTTATGTCTCACAGACATTTCTAGTCTTATAAAGAAAAGAATTTGATATGAAAAATGTGTATTTTCTCTAGAAAATTAGTTTGAGTATAAGTTATGTGATAAATAGAATCTTACAATAGTGTCAATGAAACATGGAATTTATTAAACTTGTTAAATAAACTAATATGTCACTCGCCTAAAGGCCCATGACATGATTTATTATTGAATTTGTTTAATAAATTACATTGACACTTATGTAAGATCATCTATTTACTCATCTGATATATCTTATAAGTACAGGGTGTCCCAAAAAACATGTCCCGACTTTGACAGGTAATAACTTTTGCAATACTAAACTTTTTTTGAAAATTCAAAATGCTTTGGAAAGCAGGAGTATCCTAATTTAACTTAATTGGGAACACATGTAATGATTACGTCATCAGTACGTGTGATGACGTCATGATAGAAATGATGACGTCATCGATGATGTCACAATTCAGTGACCTTCCAGCAACATGAAGATTCAGACTGAAATTATTGAACTCTACTATGCTACCGGAAAATCCCCTACTTTAGTGAATGAAATGTTATGAAAACGTCACCCAGGTATGCAGTCCATCTCCAGGAAGCAAATTTACAGAATTGTAACAAAATTTGAAGCTCATGGATGTGTCACCGATCGCAGGAAAGGAAGCAGTGGTAGACGGAGGAGCGCAAGGTACGACGAGAACATCAGTCAAGTGAAGACCATCATAGAGGAAACACCACAGAGGTCCATCAGAAAGGTACTGTCTGACATGAACCAACATCCAAGTAAATCATCAGTGCAAAGGATTCTGAAATTCGATCTCAAATTGACACCATACAAAATATCTGTAATGCAACACCTGAAAGAAAGTGATATTGCGTCGAGATTAAGATTTACGAACTGGGTGCTGGAACACGACGACATTTTGGACAGTGTGTGGTTCTCAGACGAGGCTCACTTCACATTGAGTGCCCAAGTGAACAAGCAGAACATGAGGTTTTGAGGGACATCCAAACCAGACTTTTATGAAGAAAAACCTCTGCATAGTGACAAGGTAACTGTATGGGCAGCTTTAAGCAGACATGGGATCATTGGACCTTTTTTCTATGAGTCGGCAGGCGAAACGGCTACTGTGACGTCAGATCGATACCTTCAAATCCTCAGCAAGAGGTTCATACCAGCACTGAGGAGAAAAGGACATGAACTAAATAGTGTGTGGTATCAGCAAGATGGAGCGGCACCCCACACAGCAAATCGAGTGTTGAGCTGGCTAGCAGACACTTTTAGCAATAGGCTGATATCGTTGCGTACTGACATTGAGTGGCCACCTCATTCTCCAGACCTGAACCCGTTAGATTTTTACCTCTGGGGCTACCTCAAGGACCGTGTTAACACTCCTCCTCCATCTAATCTCCAAGAGCTCAAAACTGCCATCAACAGGGAAATCAGAAACATCCGGCCAGACACATGCAGGGAGGTGGTGAGGAATTTCAGGGACAGAATTCAGCATGTCATCGAAAAGAAGGGCAGACACCTCGAACACATTCTTTGACTGAAATTATCAATTTTCTGAACAAATCGCAAAATTAGCGAAATGTCACTTTCTCATGAATTTCAATATAAGTAATAACAAAAGGTATTTTATAGGGTTGTTATATATCGTTGTACTACGCAGATCATTACCTGTCTTATGGTATATACATCAAATTCCTCCGTCTTTTAAAACATTTTTTATAAAGCGTCAAACTTGGAACATGTTTTTTGGGACACCCTGTAAGTTTATAATAAACAAGAAAACGTTGCTTTCTCTACATCACGCCCAGTATCACCACTCTGTCTGGTATTGGAGTCCCGGAGGTATGGTAAAGGTCATGTTTAATTCTGTAGTTACAATGTATTACATTAATTTAACTGAAAATGTTTTTTTCTTTTCCTGAACAGATGAACTAGTAACAGAAATCCATGCAGATATACTGGCAGCCAAAGAGAGGCTAGAACTTCCTGAGAACTCCTCCCACAAACACAACAACTTTTTCTACGGAAGTGAACAGAAACAGTCTTGATGATTGGCTGACAGGATAGCCAATCATATCTCCTCTAACTTTTTCTGATGTCGGCCGGAGGAAACATATCCTAGGATCATTTATTGATGGGACACAACCAATAGGCTGTCTTGTTACATATGCACCTAGGATAAGTATGTGGACCAATCACTAGTGATGTTATAAGCTGTGTTTAACTGATGTGTTGTGCATCTACAAATAGTTCATTGTTATAATTAATTTATTATTTAACTATTCATCATATAAGAGCTATGGATAAATAACTGTTACTCTACTGTAATTTTTTGAAGGGTTAAATTATTAAAAACATCAATTAAGCAAATATGGTATAGCTCCACCAATGAATTGATTTCCGGTGTGTTAAGGCTGTATAGTATTTACTGTGACATGACATGAATCTCCATTCTAAAAGAGTTCCACACTAAATAATCTATCAGATAAGTGCTTTTTAATAGAAACTTCATGCAGAGTTTATGACAAATAATGATATATGCATTGCCTAGAAAAATTTAGGTCACATTTATCAGAGAAAGAAGAGGTATGAAGGGAGACAACTGAAGTAAAAGTGTATATGGATCAAACTTCCGTACTTCGTATGATAGGATAACGTGTCCACTTTTTTATTATCATCAATCTGCTGGATAGCGCTTTAATCTTTAAAGTATATAAAAGGATATGTTGCTGTGTTTTCTAGTTTAGTACTGTAGTTCACTGTAAGCTTCAGTTTTCTGAACTTACCCTGAGAGATTATATCTTAAGATGCTATTTTTATAAAAAGTATACAAAAATGTAAGTTGGTATCATATGTGGTATTAATTGATAGTTTTTAGACAAGAATGATTGGGGAGATTTTACTAAGGAGAATTTAATCAAATAGTTTATGATCTTGGTGATACATGTAACAACGAAAGAGCTGGTAAAAAGTGTTGTCCAGGCCCTGAGATCACGAAACAATCTTAGACTTAAATTTTTGCTAAGCCAATCAGGTATGACGTTACTTTTAGTGATGTTATTTGTGATTGGCTAAGTCCAAACTTAAGACAAATCTATTCTAAAGTCTGTTTCATGATCCCGGGGCTAGATGTACAGTTGAACCTCGGTATCTCAAACTTGTAAAATCTCCAATTGATTACAAGTATTTTGTCAGTCCTGGCCAAAGTTTTGCACTAAATTTGTAATTACTCAACTTGAGTACTTGGATGACTCGAACTTTCCCCACTCTCCCACCGACTTCTAGATTAAAGGGTTCGCCTGTACTTTATCCTTCTCTATAATGTATCATGGTAGTGTCATGCTGTTGCTTTAAGGTTTATACTGCTTTAGTTCAGTGATACATGCATTGGCCTGAGAACCAAGTAATTAATTATTTTGGCCTTAGTTCAGTGATACATGTATACCTTTGTGGTCCTGATGCTGTTTAGGTTATTTGTTTAGTCTGTATGATCTGGGGCATTATATACCAACTAGATGTTATATGTAGGGGGGCTGTACTCTGCTTTGATGCTTGGGGTTATTAATATTACCCGTCCTCTCAGAAATCCGGTGTTTATAAAGTAGCTTTTTATGTTTCATTGCGATGCTTTCCATGTCTTATTTTGCTACTGGAGTTATATTTTGTCATCTATTAAAATTGAATCCTGTATATTGGATCTTGAATGACATTCTGTAATAGGCTCATGTTGTAAAATTCAATGAAATGGAATCAGATGATATACATGTACAGTGATCAATTTACAATTTATTTCCATGGGTCCTTTTAGTGCATATTGCTAAAACCAATGGGTCCCACAATGTTAAAATGAAGTATTTCCAGAATTTCTATGAATCCCAGCATAATGTTATGAGTACAGGACTCGGGACTCGCACGTAGATTGATCACTGCAGGTAATGTGAAAAGTTATTATATTATTTTTTATTTTCGTTACTTGTTAAATGTCAATATTACAATAGATCATGTACCACGATCAAATTCATACGCAAATATGTGACAGGGTAATTGAATTTGTACATAGAATTATATTGTAATCATGTGATGAAATTAATACTTTGTCATATCACAGAATGTAATACTTTGTCACAATTTGGCCATCTTCGCTAGCCAAGGGTTACGATCCGCACACTCATAGGTGATCGTAACCCCTGGATATCGAGGATGCAATTTGGCGGGAATGATGTGTTTTCGCGCAAATATCATCCGCGGTTCACAGAAAACAACATTGCCACTATGACTTAATAGTATTGGGGTAGAAAAAGGTCACATAATTCGTGGTTATTGAATAAAATATTATGGTGGTAGAAACGGATCACATGACTCATGGTTATTGGATATGGAATTTATTTCACTCTCGTTAATTATTTTTTTAAAGTTACAAAAGACACTCGCTAAATTTTGTTTTAAAAATTATTAACGAGAGTGAAATAAATTCCACATCCAACAACCAAAAAAAAACTCGTTGCGTAACCTCTATATATTTCATTTTCCAAAATCAAACAAATTACAAAAGTTGTTTGTTTACTTCTTGCCCAGGTCTTGAGTGGATGTTTGAATCCTTCACCGAGTAAGTACAGCTGAGACCAGTGTCTCTACTTATACCGCTATCGGGCTACCCAGTCATCCATACAGCATGATTTCAATTCCTTTTTGATGCATGTGAATCTCAAAATCGTTTCATAAAAATGTGTATCAAAATCAGTAATTGTTAGTGATCCTTTTTGTTGGTTAATCAAAATTTTTATGATTTTATATGTAGCCAAAGTTCAACTGTACTTTCAGGTGAATATTGGGGCCACTGTATATCATTTATTTTGAAGAAACGTTTTAATTGTATATCTAAGGTGACTTGAAATTGTTTACAAGTCACCTTAGATATACAATAAAAAGTTTTCTTCAAATAATTATTGAAATGACATAATAATATGAAACAAAGCATATTGTCTCCGTAAACTGTCAGGTAATTTATAGATACTACTTTATGCGAGTGATTTGGTTGATCCAAATAGTAGTGAGGACTTATATATTGTGTGTGTCCTCATGATAATTTACACCGATTCAATCGACTGAAAATTAAAACCGAGTCTATGTATAATCAGGATCACCTAAACTTTCGTTTCTGTCACTACAGTTGGCATACATTATTTTAATTCACTCATTCACCCCTGAAATGTCATAATGAACTATCCCAACCTTTGAACGGGGAAAGCACAAATGTGCGTCAGGGGTGAACAAGTTAAGGACTTGTTGAGTATAATGTTAATTGTTGGAGATTTTATTTTCCTGTTATTGTGTTTGTAAATTATTACGCGGATTTGTGCGATTGTGTTTAAATGTGTATGATCATTTTTGTACAAATTAAAATCAGACTGAATCTGATGTTGTGTTTGTTATTTTTTGACTGACAACCTGACTCAACTACAGTTGTACATAGCAGGCCCTTCACCGAACACTTAAATCCAGTCCATCTGTTGATTCAGTGACAGTGTCAGAATGGACAGGTGAATTTGTAAAATTAAAACCCTTCAGCAACCGCTCTGATCTTGTCAATTTTAAATCACACATGGTGTCAGGCCCCAGTTTTATGAACATTCCTTATTTAAAAGAAATTCTAAAAAGTATCCATAGAAACTGAAGGAAGAACCTTTCAACTTAATGTAATGTTTTGCTATATAGATTTGTAAACTTAGAGACTTCACTAAAGAATGTTCGTGAAACTGGGGCCGGATAAGACAGATTGAGACAAAGTAATAGTGGTGAACAAACAACAAAAACAAACTTGAACATTTTTAAGAAATATTATTTTCTCACAGATAAATTTGTCTACCACAACATATATACCTAAAACAAACAGATCTTAGGATTGAAATGAAATGCAATACCCAATATGTGTATATATATATATAATAATTATATATCTTCAGTACATATCTTTAACAAGGTGAGTTATGGTAAGCTACAGCAGATTTTCTTGAAGAATTTAAAAAAAATATTTTTTTTTAATTATTATTAAAATGAACTAGCACACGATGAACATTTACAAATAGATATATATATTCTATAGTCATGACCTTTTTACACAATGTTATAATACAGTATAATCATGTTATATCTTGGCATATCATGATTTCCACAATCAAGATTTTATATAGAGTTATAATATCATGCTATAATCATATCTTAGCATAACTTTACAATCATTGTTTTCACTCATATGAATTTTTTCATAATATTGTCTTACTTATATATATAGTACAGTTATGTTGTCAATAAAACGCTATGGTACATCTCTTATATAATAATTCAATCTGATAAAGAAAATGAAATACAGGTACACGCTTAGTTTACATTTGTACAATATTTGGTTATGAAGAAATCATATCCTACACTAACACACTCTACTAACTAAAATATTTAACGAATTAAAGATGAGAGTTATATAAAATATTGCAACATTTATAAAAAAAACACACCTTCAAAGTCATGTTTTCATCTGGGTAGAATTTGGAACTTACAGAATGTATCTGGTAGGTGTAATGAAATCGATTGGGTCATTATCAAATGTTAAAACCCAATTATAACAGACGTCAACCCTATGTGTACAGGTATACCAGGAGTCAACTCTATGTGTACAGGTATAACAGGAGTCAACCCTATGTGTACATGTATAACAGACATCAACTCTATGTGTACATGTTTAACAGGAGTCAACCCTATGTGTACATGTATAACAGACGTCAACCCTATGTGTGTACAGGTATAACAGGAGTCGACCCTATGTGTACAGGTATAACAGGAGTTAACTCTATGTGTACAGGTATAACAGGAGTCAACCATATGTGTACCGGTATAACAGGAGTCAACCCTATGTGTACAGGTATAACAGGAGTCAACCCTATGTGTACAGGTATAGCAGGAGTCAACCCTACATTGTATGTGTACAGGTATAACAGGAGTCAACCCTATGTGTACAGGTATAACAGGTGTCAACCCTATGTGTACCGGTATAACAGGAGTCAACCCTATGTGTACAGGTATATAACAGTCGTCAACCCTATGTGTACAGGTATAACAGGAGTCGACCCTATGTGTACAGGTATAACAGGAGTCAACCCTATGTGTACAGGTATATAACAGGAGTCAACCCTATGTGTACAGGTATAACAGGAGTCGACCCTATGTGTACAGGTAGAACAGGAGTCGACCCTATATGTACAGGTAGAACAGGGAATATGCGTGAATAAATTCTATAGAAAATTACATTTAACAAAATATCAAGTTTTCTTTTCTTCAATTACAAAATCAATGCAGACTAATTTGATCTTTGGTATATATAATGTTAAGATTCTAAAAGCAAATTAATCTCTAACAATTAATTAATAAACAGCTACAAAACAAAATTTGACTATTTTTTGTGACATATAATGTTCTAATTGACAAAAGTATTCTCCCCATGAATACCACTCCCACTAGGAAATAATGCAGATTTAATTATACAGATAATCCAGAATTATCGGATACACTACCATGGCAACCACTAACCCAAAGGGAGACAACCTAATCCCTACACATTTCAAGTAGCAACCCAAGATTTTTATATCTCCACATGACAAATTCATTACAAATTACATGAAAATATAACAATTTTAGCCCTATTTTTTCCTAATGTTATACAAAAAAAAAATCAGATAAAAATGAAGGTAACATAGCTGGTATATATGTAATCTGATCTCAGAGTTGATCTGTGATTAGCTTAGTTAGACAAAAGATATATAAAAAAGTATTGATATAACTAGTTTGTGAATGAATTGTCAAATTGAAATGTCTTTCTTTACAAATACAAAATGATGGAGCTCTTATTTGTCAACTTATTACAGATAAGAATTCTAAACAATTAAAATAACAGAAAAAAAAATAAATGAAGATCTATTAATTAAAAACTCAAACTCACAAATTTCACAATGAAGTATTCTAAAATTTGCAGTTGAAATTTAGAAAATATCTGTAGGGTTAAATTAGATACAGTATATATAGAATAGGGAGAGTAGGCGAGATTTGAAGATAAAAATACTGATAAAATATTATTAAAAATAAAATCTTTTGAACCAGAAAAAAATAAACAATTCCCTTCATTAATATAAACTTAAATACATTGCTTGTTATTTTTAAGAAACACATTATGTAACTTAAAACATGAAGATCATGTGATAAGAGGAGAACGTATATAAACCCAGAAACCTAACTGGTGTTGGTGTGTGTACATGGTACCGGTATGATCAATAATTGTGAATACATCTCCCCTGATGATACACTATCAAGTTACTCACCCAGGGCATGTAACAAGTAGAAAATGACATCAGTGACAACTGAACTATATTATAACATCTCACCCATCTGTTATAACTTGACCACACATTTATGGGAACTAGTCCATTTTGGTCTATGTGGGTGAAAGGATTATTAAATTTGATATTAATTTTGGTGTAATTCACAAGGAGAATCCTTTGCGAATTCAATTTTACACCATTATCTTAATTAAAGATTTAAATATTCATGAAGAAGGTGTACAGACATGTACACTGTCAACGAAATGATGAATGTTCCAAAATAAAGTGCTGTACTGTACATGTGTGTATGACAATTCATAGTGAACATTCACCAAATGAATAAAAGTGAAAAAGATATATCTAATAATAATAACTAATTGACACAATCAACCTCTGTTAGCACATGGTTACTGAAAATATCTGAAAAGTTTCTGTAGAATACACATGATAATTCTGTAAGTGAATGGAGATGTATTTATATATATATACATGATATACATCTATAATGCATACAATGCTAATATTTTACAAAATACACAACTGTATGTGTGTATCACATGTTAAAAGTAGGTATAATATACATATTCAAAGTCACTATACTACATAAGGTAGCTACAAATGTATACTGTACTTTCTACTCACATTAACTTTTAAAATAAAATCGGCAATAATATGCGATTTTCACCAGGAAAATAGATTATGCCATAAAATAACATTAACTCAATCACATACATGAAGCTTGTGTAAAACTTGTCAATCATAACTTTAAATTTGATAATAATGATGATTATTTACACGGTTTAAATTTATTCCTATTTGACCAACATTGGTTTCCATGGTTTCCATTGGTTCAACATGACATGAGTTTATCAATAGAGTAAAGCCCCACTTACTCGAATCCAGCTACTCGAATACCCCTCATTTGTAGAACAGATCGTTTTTGTCCCAACAAATTTCATACATATTCAGCCAACCTGGGATTACTCGAATACCCTGTATTCCTCCCTCCAACTTTTGATTAGCTTCCCCATAAGTTCAAGTAATTCAGGTTTTACTGTGCATATATATCCATAATTTGCAGACCTGAACATGAAAGAAGAAAATGATAATGCTATGCTATAACTATAATAGTTATGTTGTACCTAGTAGGGAAAATATTTGTAATTTTCAGCAATTAATTCATTGTTTAATCAATCATTCTATCTGTAAGTTACTAGATGAAGTTTTCTCGATGTGTGACACGTTAGGGTTGGTCAGATATATTTAATATTGATATAATTATAACTCATTTACCCCTGAAGATAGTTGAGCTCTGCCAATTCAAAGAATGGCATAGTTCATTATGAAATTTCAGGCGTGAATGAGTTTTAAGGTTGGACACTAGTGGTCAGGTGGCCTGTTTTTTTCTCACAACCTATTACAATGTACTACAGTACCCTATATATCTATGTACTGTGGAAGTACTCTGGAAAGATTTGATTACTGTATTCAACCTAATAAACACATCCCATCTTTTTTAGGGAGAGAGGATGTGTGCACGAATCAAAACTTAATGAAAATTAATATGTTGGGTTAATCGTTAATTACATGTAAGTGTACATGTTTAACGCCGCTACAGACACAGAAATAAACGACCAGCGTGTCGCGGTCAATAAAACAGGTCAAAAATAACATCTGCTATCATAATCGTAATAATCAGTTTTTTGATGGAGGTTCAAATGTATATGAAGATATGACAAACACCCTGTTCAGACTTTAACTTTCACCATGAGAGAACAGATAATCCCAGCAGAGCGCGAGATTTTTTAACTTTTCCCTGTACATGGTTTACATGCCTAAGTGTACCGGGCACTTATTAGATGAAATACAGCACTACATTCGTACAACTTTTACAAATTCTAATTATCTATACATCATTGACTTTTTGGTAAAGGTTTGATACCAGTTTGAGATTTTTTATGCATCTTCCAAAACAATGTGAAAATTTGAAATATGAAAAAAAAAATCAAAATCTTGAGGGAACATCAAAATGAACCATACACATATGCCTATGTACCATTTCGAGAATCAATTTTGGAAGTCCAAAGTTTAAAATCATTCACTGTTTCTCTAGTAATCATAGGATTTATTTTACAATTCATAACCTTATAAACTGATTTGCATTACTTTGTCCTTTTATTTTTGATAAAGTACAAGTTATGACTTTTTGTTTAAATTTAATGTTATATGACATGTGATGTATTAATGCTTGCCCATTCCATGACTTTTTATTATTTTACCGTTAGTTATATATAATAAAGATACAATTTGTATCTGAGGTTTTTAAGATCATACAAAATCATATTAAAACAATGCACATTACATTTTATATTTAGTATAATTTTTTTTCAAATTACAACCCTGTAATAATTCATCGCAAACTATGCTTTTCAAAAAATCTAAAAACATTGTACTACAGACAGATTTTTATATTGATGTTCTACAAAAGCTAAAGCAATAAAATATAACAACTTTCTCTTTTGAGCAATGTAGCATTCATTTAGTAGATCTCAAGCTTTACCCACCCATTCACCCCTGTTATTTTATAATAAACTATTCCAACCTTGAATTGGAAAAGTTCAAATGTCGTTTCAGGGGTGAATGAGTTAAACCAGAAAACTTGTTCAGGTCACCAGCTCTCATTAGAGTCCGATGTTACAACGAGGTAAGGTAAACAAACAAATAAATAAAAATATGTATGTTTCAGGTATCCCAACCGACCCTAGTTATTTTATCACCATTTTGTATCTAAGATTACTTTATTAATTCATAAGCCTTAGAAAAACACTGTACCATAATTTACACTGTACCATGATTTACACTGTTCCATTTTCATCACAAAGGTTTTTGGTGTTTTTTTGCACAGGTCTTGAATGGAGGTTTGAATCCTTCACCGAGTCGGTGCAGCTGGGACCAGTGTCTCTACATAAAGGACTCACTGTTGTTTTTTAGGGCCGGTCATATACAAAACTGCAAGACGTGTTCGCCATCTTAGAACTACTTTTATTAGCACTGCAGCTTAGAGATTAATACGCAAGGCGTGACTGATAAAAGAAACGTGAATCCGGATGGATACATAATACTCACACAACTAAATCAGCCTATCACGAAGTGTTTCATACGTTTGTAGTCCCGACTGAAAATTTGTTCCGGCTAAATACAGCGATTCGGAATAATTTAAATCGGTAATTGTTGACCTATTCTGCATTGAATGAAATCTACAGATACTTAACTTTTCAAAAATATAATACTTTTTGGTAGATTTTGATATGTGATGGCGGATTGATATGGAGTCAAAAGGCCCCGTCCCATTTCACTGATTTGCCATGTAAATTTCCGGTTGTCCGAAGCAGACGCCTGTAGCGAGCTATTATTAGCTCGAAAGCTTAGTAATGACATATATAGAGAATAATGCATACCATTTTCCATTTCGGACCAAATATTGGCCCAAGGGCCAATATTTGGGTCGAGGGCCAATATTGGATCCGATATGGAAAATGGTATGTTTTATTCAATTTATTGTATACTTAGTAATAAATCAGAGAAAAATATATTATTTGACCAGAATAAATAATCTTTGAATGAACTTCATTTTTCATTAAAGCAACACATTTGAAAGTAAACACTTATTTATTTTAACTTCTTCAAGTGTTTGAAGTCTATATAAGTTCAATGTAATGTACATATTTGTCATATTAACAATAAGTTTTACACTAACGTCCTTTACCAAATGTTTTTTTTCCTATCATGTGATTGTCACCGATCATTCCGGTGAGAAAAATAGACTAAATTATCATAAAAATATACTTTTGCTGTGGAGCGAGAATTTACTATTCCCTCTGCTTTCATTCTTTCTTTATCTGCTAGATATTCTAAATCTACCAATCTTGCTGCTAAGTAATTCAAAACTTTCTCTCCCTATATCTTGATCTCTTCGTTTTCGTGACGACATGTTCTGTTCTCGTTTTGCTTGTAACACATCAGCTAGCTAAAAACTCGAGAGACCCGAATGGTTTGATGCGACCTAAAATCTAGAGGTGTTCCGCGAAGAGGGCCAATACGGGTTTTGGGGTGCATTACTGAATCAATAATGCATGGGTGACGATTACGGGTTGGTAGTTTTGGCGCCATAATGTATATGCAATAAACCTGTATGTATTACTAAGTATACAATAAAGTAAATTATTTAGTTGTGTGAGTCCTTATTCAGCTACCCAGTCAACCATACAGACAAGATTTAGACTCGTTCTTGATTCATGTGAATCTTAAACTCGTTTCATAAAAATATGTGTAAATCAGAAATTGTAAGTGATCCTCTTTGTGGGTGGACAAGAAAAAAATATTTGATGTATCATACCTGACTTATAGGCACTTTCAAGGTCATGGGGGTAAATATTGTTGAAATCTTCAAATGACTTCTCAATAACAAAAATGTCAAGGGTTCTGATATTGAGCCAGTGGGATAAAGGGTTACCAAGTTTATCTAACGGATGACCTTGATACACTTCTAAGGTCACAGGGGTTAAATGTTTTTAGTTTTAGAATTATCAGCTTATTCTTTTCAATTAATCAGTAGGTTATGGGCTATAGTGTTTGTATGATACTAGCACGTGTTAGAAATTGGCCTTTCATCTTACAGAAGTTTTGTCAATCAAGTGACAAATTGTGTTCAGCTGTAGAGTAGGTAATAGATACGTCTATTAAATGTGTTCTGTTTTATTTCCAGGAAAGATATAATCCACACCTTCCACGAGGATTTCTATGGTAGTACCCTGAAGACCGTCATGCTGGGCTTTATACGACCGATGAAGAACTTCTCCTCTTTAGGTAAGTTTGGGACCTCACAGACATGCAATGAAAAAGGCCATTCTGTACATATGATTGATATATTTTCTTGCCCAATCTGATTAAAATGTAGATAAAATTCAGATCCTTACTCTCACTCCGTTACACAAGGACCTGACAGCATCCCATAAGAGGCCATGTTCTGGTGTCCTTTGTCGCCATTTACTTCAGACTAGTAGAATTTTTCAATGACGCTGTCATATTGCAGTAAATAGTTTTGTCAAATTATTCCACAAAACTTTTGGTGACCTCACTATATGGCAATTGACGTTGTGTATTGATTTGTAATAAAAAAAACCGTTGTTAAACTCATATACATATATTAAAACTGACCAGTTCAGTCATGTCATATGGCCATGTCATAAATATGGTATTACACACGTGTAATAACGTTATTGTGACGTGATAAACAAATGATGTCCTAATGACATCATAAGATAGTCTTGGAAGTGAAAATTGTAATGTCAAATTGGAACTTGCTTTTTATGCCCCCGCCATGAAATGGGGGTCATATAGTGTTACCCATGTCCGTCACGACCCGTCGCGTCCTGTCCAATCCCATGGTAAGGTAACCAGCTTATTTAAATAACTACTGATCCGATTGTCATCAAACTTCACATACGTAATAAGCATGAAGAACTAATTTCATATGGGGGAAGGGGGCTTTTATGTCTCACAGACATTTCTAGTCTTATAAAGAAAAGAATTTGATATGAAAAATGTGTATTTTCTCTAGAAAATTAGTTTGAGTATAAGTTATGTGATAAATAGAATCTTACAATAGTGTCAATGAAACATGGAATTTATTAAACTTGTTAAATAAACTAATATGTCACTCGCCTAAAGGCCCATGACATGATTTATTATTGAATTTGTTTAATAAATTACATTGACACTTATGTAAGATCATCTATTTACTCATCTGATATATCTTATAAGTACAGGGTGTCCCAAAAAACATGTCCCGACTTTGACAGGTAATAACTTTTGCAATACTAAACTTTTTTTGAAAATTCAAAATGCTTTGGAAAGCAGGAGTATCCTAATTTAACTTAATTGGGAACACATGTAATGATTACGTCATCAGTACGTGTGATGACGTCATGATAGAAATGATGACGTCATCGATGATGTCACAATTCAGTGACCTTCCAGCAACATGAAGATTCAGACTGAAATTATTGAACTCTACTATGCTACCGGAAAATCCCCTACTTTAGTGAATGAAATGTTATGAAAACGTCACCCAGGTATGCAGTCCATCTCCAGGAAGCAAATTTACAGAATTGTAACAAAATTTGAAGCTCATGGATGTGTCACCGATCGCAGGAAAGGAAGCAGTGGTAGACGGAGGAGCGCAAGGTACGACGAGAACATCAGTCAAGTGAAGACCATCATAGAGGAAACACCACAGAGGTCCATCAGAAAGGTACTGTCTGACATGAACCAACATCCAAGTAAATCATCAGTGCAAAGGATTCTGAAATTCGATCTCAAATTGACACCATACAAAATATCTGTAATGCAACACCTGAAAGAAAGTGATATTGCGTCGAGATTAAGATTTACGAACTGGGTGCTGGAACACGACGACATTTTGGACAGTGTGTGGTTCTCAGACGAGGCTCACTTCACATTGAGTGCCCAAGTGAACAAGCAGAACATGAGGTTTTGAGGGACATCCAAACCAGACTTTTATGAAGAAAAACCTCTGCATAGTGACAAGGTAACTGTATGGGCAGCTTTAAGCAGACATGGGATCATTGGACCTTTTTTCTATGAGTCGGCAGGCGAAACGGCTACTGTGACGTCAGATCGATACCTTCAAATCCTCAGCAAGAGGTTCATACCAGCACTGAGGAGAAAAGGACATGAACTAAATAGTGTGTGGTATCAGCAAGATGGAGCGGCACCCCACACAGCAAATCGAGTGTTGAGCTGGCTAGCAGACACTTTTAGCAATAGGCTGATATCGTTGCGTACTGACATTGAGTGGCCACCTCATTCTCCAGACCTGAACCCGTTAGATTTTTACCTCTGGGGCTACCTCAAGGACCGTGTTAACACTCCTCCTCCATCTAATCTCCAAGAGCTCAAAACTGCCATCAACAGGGAAATCAGAAACATCCGGCCAGACACATGCAGGGAGGTGGTGAGGAATTTCAGGGACAGAATTCAGCATGTCATCGAAAAGAAGGGCAGACACCTCGAACACATTCTTTGACTGAAATTATCAATTTTCTGAACAAATCGCAAAATTAGCGAAATGTCACTTTCTCATGAATTTCAATATAAGTAATAACAAAAGGTATTTTATAGGGTTGTTATATATCGTTGTACTACGCAGATCATTACCTGTCTTATGGTATATACATCAAATTCCTCCGTCTTTTAAAACATTTTTTATAAAGCGTCAAACTTGGAACATGTTTTTTGGGACACCCTGTAAGTTTATAATAAACAAGAAAACGTTGCTTTCTCTACATCACGCCCAGTATCACCACTCTGTCTGGTATTGGAGTCCCGGAGGTATGGTAAAGGTCATGTTTAATTCTGTAGTTACAATGTATTACATTAATTTAACTGAAAATGTTTTTTTCTTTTCCTGAACAGATGAACTAGTAACAGAAATCCATGCAGATATACTGGCAGCCAAAGAGAGGCTAGAACTTCCTGAGAACTCCTCCCACAAACACAACAACTTTTTCTACGGAAGTGAACAGAAACAGTCTTGATGATTGGCTGACAGGATAGCCAATCATATCTCCTCTAACTTTTTCTGATGTCGGCCGGAGGAAACATATCCTAGGATCATTTATTGATGGGACACAACCAATAGGCTGTCTTGTTACATATGCACCTAGGATAAGTATGTGGACCAATCACTAGTGATGTTATAAGCTGTGTTTAACTGATGTGTTGTGCATCTACAAATAGTTCATTGTTATAATTAATTTATTATTTAACTATTCATCATATAAGAGCTATGGATAAATAACTGTTACTCTACTGTAATTTTTTGAAGGGTTAAATTATTAAAAACATCAATTAAGCAAATATGGTATAGCTCCACCAATGAATTGATTTCCGGTGTGTTAAGGCTGTATAGTATTTACTGTGACATGACATGAATCTCCATTCTAAAAGAGTTCCACACTAAATAATCTATCAGATAAGTGCTTTTTAATAGAAACTTCATGCAGAGTTTATGACAAATAATGATATATGCATTGCCTAGAAAAATTTAGGTCACATTTATCAGAGAAAGAAGAGGTATGAAGGGAGACAACTGAAGTAAAAGTGTATATGGATCAAACTTCCGTACTTCGTATGATAGGATAACGTGTCCACTTTTTTATTATCATCAATCTGCTGGATAGCGCTTTAATCTTTAAAGTATATAAAAGGATATGTTGCTGTGTTTTCTAGTTTAGTACTGTAGTTCACTGTAAGCTTCAGTTTTCTGAACTTACCCTGAGAGATTATATCTTAAGATGCTATTTTTATAAAAAGTATACAAAAATGTAAGTTGGTATCATATGTGGTATTAATTGATAGTTTTTAGACAAGAATGATTGGGGAGATTTTACTAAGGAGAATTTAATCAAATAGTTTATGATCTTGGTGATACATGTAACAACGAAAGAGCTGGTAAAAAGTGTTGTCCAGGCCCTGAGATCACGAAACAATCTTAGACTTAAATTTTTGCTAAGCCAATCAGGTATGACGTTACTTTTAGTGATGTTATTTGTGATTGGCTAAGTCCAAACTTAAGACAAATCTATTCTAAAGTCTGTTTCATGATCCCGGGGCTAGATGTACAGTTGAACCTCGGTATCTCAAACTTGTAAAATCTCCAATTGATTACAAGTATTTTGTCAGTCCTGGCCAAAGTTTTGCACTAAATTTGTAATTACTCAACTTGAGTACTTGGATGACTCGAACTTTCCCCACTCTCCCACCGACTTCTAGATTAAAGGGTTCGCCTGTACTTTATCCTTCTCTATAATGTATCATGGTAGTGTCATGCTGTTGCTTTAAGGTTTATACTGCTTTAGTTCAGTGATACATGCATTGGCCTGAGAACCAAGTAATTAATTATTTTGGCCTTAGTTCAGTGATACATGTATACCTTTGTGGTCCTGATGCTGTTTAGGTTATTTGTTTAGTCTGTATGATCTGGGGCATTATATACCAACTAGATGTTATATGTAGGGGGGCTGTACTCTGCTTTGATGCTTGGGGTTATTAATATTACCCGTCCTCTCAGAAATCCGGTGTTTATAAAGTAGCTTTTTATGTTTCATTGCGATGCTTTCCATGTCTTATTTTGCTACTGGAGTTATATTTTGTCATCTATTAAAATTGAATCCTGTATATTGGATCTTGAATGACATTCTGTAATAGGCTCATGTTGTAAAATTCAATGAAATGGAATCAGATGATATACATGTACAGTGATCAATTTACAATTTATTTCCATGGGTCCTTTTAGTGCATATTGCTAAAACCAATGGGTCCCACAATGTTAAATTGAAGTATTTCCAGAATTTCTATGAATCCCAGCATAATGTTATGAGTACAGGACTCGGGACTCGCACGTAGATTGATCACTGCAGGTAATGTGAAAAGTTATTATATTATTTTTTATTTTCGTTACTTGTTAAATGTCAATATTACAATAGATCATGTACCACGATCAAATTCATACGCAAATATGTGACAGGGTAATTGAATTTGTACATAGAATTATATTGTAATCATGTGATGAAATTAATACTTTGTCATATCACAGAATGTAATACTTTGTCACAATTTGGCCATCTTCGCTAGCCAAGGGTTACGATCCGCACACTCATAGGTGATCGTAACCCCTGGATATCGAGGATGCAATTTGGCGGGAATGATGTGTTTTCGCGCAAATATCATCCGCGGTTCACAGAAAACAACATTGCCACTATGACTTAATAGTATTGGGGTAGAAAAAGGTCACATAATTCGTGGTTATTGAATAAAATATTATGGTGGTAGAAACGGATCACATGACTCATGGTTATTGGATATGGAATTTATTTCACTCTCGTTAATTATTTTTTTAAAGTTACAAAAGACACTCGCTAAATTTTGTTTTAAAAATTATTAACGAGAGTGAAATAAATTCCACATCCAACAACCAAAAAAAAACTCGTTGCGTAACCTCTATATATTTCATTTTCCAAAATCAAACAAATTACAAAAGTTGTTTGTTTACTTCTTGCCCAGGTCTTGAGTGGATGTTTGAATCCTTCACCGAGTAAGTACAGCTGAGACCAGTGTCTCTACTTATACCGCTATCGGGCTACCCAGTCATCCATACAGCATGATTTCAATTCCTTTTTGATGCATGTGAATCTCAAAATCGTTTCATAAAAATGTGTATCAAAATCAGTAATTGTTAGTGATCCTTTTTGTTGGTTAATCAAAATTTTTATGATTTTATATGTAGCCAAAGTTCAACTGTACTTTCAGGTGAATATTGGGGCCACTGTATATCATTTATTTTGAAGAAACGTTTTAATTGTATATCTAAGGTGACTTGAAATTGTTTACAAGTCACCTTAGATATACAATAAAAAGTTTTCTTCAAATAATTATTGAAATGACATAATAATATGAAACAAAGCATATTGTCTCCGTAAACTGTCAGGTAATTTATAGATACTACTTTATGCGAGTGATTTGGTTGATCCAAATAGTAGTGAGGACTTATATATTGTGTGTGTCCTTATGATAATTTACACCGATTCAATCGACTGAAAATTAAAACCGAGTCTATGTATAATCAGGATCACCTAAACTTTCGTTTCTGTCACTACAGTTGGCATACATTATTTTAATTCACTCATTCACCCCTGAAATGTCATAATGAACTATCCCAACCTTTGAACGGGGAAAGCACAAATGTGCGTCAGGGGTGAACAAGTTAAGGACTTGTTGAGTATAATGTTAATTGTTGGAGATTTTATTTTCCTGTTATTGTGTTTGTAAATTATTACGCGGATTTGTGCGATTGTGTTTAAATGTGTATGATCATTTTTGTACAAATTAAAATCAGACTGAATCTGATGTTGTGTTTGTTATTTTTTGACTGACAACCTGACTCAACTACAGTTGTACATAGCAGGCCCTTCACCGAACACTTAAATCCAGTCCATCTGTTGATTCAGTGACAGTGTCAGAATGGACAGGTGAATTTGTAAAATTAAAACCCTTCAGCAACCGCTCTGATCTTGTCAATTTTAAATCACACATGGTGTCAGGCCCCAGTTTTATGAACATTCCTTATTTAAAAGAAATTCTAAAAAGTATCCATAGAAACTGAAGGAAGAACCTTTCAACTTAATGTAATGTTTTGCTATATAGATTTGTAAACTTAGAGACTTCACTAAAGAATGTTCGTGAAACTGGGGCCGGATAAGACAGATTGAGACAAAGTAATAGTGGTGAACAAACAACAAAAACAAACTTGAACATTTTTAAGAAATATTATTTTCTCACAGATAAATTTGTCTACCACAACATATATACCTAAAACAAACAGATCTTAGGATTGAAATGAAATGCAATACCCAATATGTGTATATATATATATAATAATTATATATCTTCAGTACATATCTTTAACAAGGTGAGTTATGGTAAGCTACAGCAGATTTTCTTGAAGAATTTAAAAAAAATATTTTTTTTTAATTATTATTAAAATGAACTAGCACACGATGAACATTTACAAATAGATATATATATTCTATAGTCATGACCTTTTTACACAATGTTATAATACAGTATAATCATGTTATATCTTGGCATATCATGATTTCCACAATCAAGATTTTATATAGAGTTATAATATCATGCTATAATCATATCTTAGCATAACTTTACAATCATTGTTTTCACTCATATGAATTTTTTCATAATATTGTCTTACTTATATATATAGTACAGTTATGTTGTCAATAAAACGCTATGGTACATCTCTTATATAATAATTCAATCTGATAAAGAAAATGAAATACAGGTACACGCTTAGTTTACATTTGTACAATATTTGGTTATGAAGAAATCATATCCTACACTAACACACTCTACTAACTAAAATATTTAACGAATTAAAGATGAGAGTTATATAAAATATTGCAACATTTATAAAAAAAACACACCTTCAAAGTCATGTTTTCATCTGGGTAGAATTTGGAACTTACAGAATGTATCTGGTAGGTGTAATGAAATCGATTGGGTCATTATCAAATGTTAAAACCCAATTATAACAGACGTCAACCCTATGTGTACAGGTATACCAGGAGTCAACTCTATGTGTACAGGTATAACAGGAGTCAACCCTATGTGTACATGTATAACAGACATCAACTCTATGTGTACATGTTTAACAGGAGTCAACCCTATGTGTACATGTATAACAGACGTCAACCCTATGTGTGTACAGGTATAACAGGAGTCGACCCTATGTGTACAGGTATAACAGGAGTTAACTCTATGTGTACAGGTATAACAGGAGTCAACCATATGTGTACCGGTATAACAGGAGTCAACCCTATGTGTACAGGTATAACAGGAGTCAACCCTATGTGTACAGGTATAGCAGGAGTCAACCCTACATTGTATGTGTACAGGTATAACAGGAGTCAACCCTATGTGTACAGGTATAACAGGTGTCAACCCTATGTGTACCGGTATAACAGGAGTCAACCCTATGTGTACAGGTATATAACAGTCGTCAACCCTATGTGTACAGGTATAACAGGAGTCGACCCTATGTGTACAGGTATAACAGGAGTCAACCCTATGTGTACAGGTATATAACAGGAGTCAACCCTATGTGTACAGGTATAACAGGAGTCGACCCTATGTGTACAGGTAGAACAGGAGTCGACCCTATATGTACAGGTAGAACAGGGAATATGCGTGAATAAATTCTATAGAAAATTACATTTAACAAAATATCAAGTTTTCTTTTCTTCAATTACAAAATCAATGCAGACTAATTTGATCTTTGGTATATATAATGTTAAGATTCTAAAAGCAAATTAATCTCTAACAATTAATTAATAAACAGCTACAAAACAAAATTTGACTATTTTTTGTGACATATAATGTTCTAATTGACAAAAGTATTCTCCCCATGAATACCACTCCCACTAGGAAATAATGCAGATTTAATTATACAGATAATCCAGAATTATCGGATACACTACCATGGCAACCACTAACCCAAAGGGAGACAACCTAATCCCTACACATTTCAAGTAGCAACCCAAGATTTTTATATCTCCACATGACAAATTCATTACAAATTACATGAAAATATAACAATTTTAGCCCTATTTTTTCCTAATGTTATACAAAAAAAAAATCAGATAAAAATGAAGGTAACATAGCTGGTATATATGTAATCTGATCTCAGAGTTGATCTGTGATTAGCTTAGTTAGACAAAAGATATATAAAAAAGTATTGATATAACTAGTTTGTGAATGAATTGTCAAATTGAAATGTCTTTCTTTACAAATACAAAATGATGGAGCTCTTATTTGTCAACTTATTACAGATAAGAATTCTAAACAATTAAAATAACAGAAAAAAAAATAAATGAAGATCTATTAATTAAAAACTCAAACTCACAAATTTCACAATGAAGTATTCTAAAATTTGCAGTTGAAATTTAGAAAATATCTGTAGGGTTAAATTAGATACAGTATATATAGAATAGGGAGAGTAGGCGAGATTTGAAGATAAAAATACTGATAAAATATTATTAAAAATAAAATCTTTTGAACCAGAAAAAAATAAACAATTCCCTTCATTAATATAAACTTAAATACATTGCTTGTTATTTTTAAGAAACACATTATGTAACTTAAAACATGAAGATCATGTGATAAGAGGAGAACGTATATAAACCCAGAAACCTAACTGGTGTTGGTGTGTGTACATGGTACCGGTATGATCAATAATTGTGAATACATCTCCCCTGATGATACACTATCAAGTTACTCACCCAGGGCATGTAACAAGTAGAAAATGACATCAGTGACAACTGAACTATATTATAACATCTCACCCATCTGTTATAACTTGACCACACATTTATGGGAACTAGTCCATTTTGGTCTATGTGGGTGAAAGGATTATTAAATTTGATATTAATTTTGGTGTAATTCACAAGGAGAATCCTTTGCGAATTCAATTTTACACCATTATCTTAATTAAAGATTTAAATATTCATGAAGAAGGTGTACAGACATGTACACTGTCAACGAAATGATGAATGTTCCAAAATAAAGTGCTGTACTGTACATGTGTGTATGACAATTCATAGTGAACATTCACCAAATGAATAAAAGTGAAAAAGATATATCTAATAATAATAACTAATTGACACAATCAACCTCTGTTAGCACATGGTTACTGAAAATATCTGAAAAGTTTCTGTAGAATACACATGATAATTCTGTAAGTGAATGGAGATGTATTTATATATATATACATGATATACATCTATAATGCATACAATGCTAATATTTTACAAAATACACAACTGTATGTGTGTATCACATGTTAAAAGTAGGTATAATATACATATTCAAAGTCACTATACTACATAAGGTAGCTACAAATGTATACTGTACTTTCTACTCACATTAACTTTTAAAATAAAATCGGCAATAATATGCGATTTTCACCAGGAAAATAGATTATGCCATAAAATAACATTAACTCAATCACATACATGAAGCTTGTGTAAAACTTGTCAATCATAACTTTAAATTTGATAATAATGATGATTATTTACACGGTTTAAATTTATTCCTATTTGACCAACATTGGTTTCCATGGTTTCCATTGGTTCAACATGACATGAGTTTATCAATAGAGTAAAGCCCCACTTACTCGAATCCAGCTACTCGAATACCCCTCATTTGTAGAACAGATCGTTTTTGTCCCAACAAATTTCATACATATTCAGCCAACCTGGGATTACTCGAATACCCTGTATTCCTCCCTCCAACTTTTGATTAGCTTCCCCATAAGTTCAAGTAATTCAGGTTTTACTGTGCATATATATCCATAATTTGCAGACCTGAACATGAAAGAAGAAAATGATAATGCTATGCTATAACTATAATAGTTATGTTGTACCTAGTAGGGAAAATATTTGTAATTTTCAGCAATTAATTCATTGTTTAATCAATCATTCTATCTGTAAGTTACTAGATGAAGTTTTCTCGATGTGTGACACGTTAGGGTTGGTCAGATATATTTAATATTGATATAATTATAACTCATTTACCCCTGAAGATAGTTGAGCTCTGCCAATTCAAAGAATGGCATAGTTCATTATGAAATTTCAGGCGTGAATGAGTTTTAAGGTTGGACACTAGTGGTCAGGTGGCCTGTTTTTTTCTCACAACCTATTACAATGTACTACAGTACCCTATATATCTATGTACTGTGGAAGTACTCTGGAAAGATTTGATTACTGTATTCAACCTAATAAACACATCCCATCTTTTTTAGGGAGAGAGGATGTGTGCACGAATCAAAACTTAATGAAAATTAATATGTTGGGTTAATCGTTAATTACATGTAAGTGTACATGTTTAACGCCGCTACAGACACAGAAATAAACGACCAGCGTGTCGCGGTCAATAAAACAGGTCAAAAATAACATCTGCTATCATAATCGTAATAATCAGTTTTTTGATGGAGGTTCAAATGTATATGAAGATATGACAAACACCCTGTTCAGACTTTAACTTTCACCATGAGAGAACAGATAATCCCAGCAGAGCGCGAGATTTTTTAACTTTTCCCTGTACATGGTTTACATGCCTAAGTGTACCGGGCACTTATTAGATGAAATACAGCACTACATTCGTACAACTTTTACAAATTCTAATTATCTATACATCATTGACTTTTTGGTAAAGGTTTGATACCAGTTTGAGATTTTTTATGCATCTTCCAAAACAATGTGAAAATTTGAAATATGAAAAAAAAAATCAAAATCTTGAGGGAACATCAAAATGAACCATACACATATGCCTATGTACCATTTCGAGAATCAATTTTGGAAGTCCAAAGTTTAAAATCAATCACTGTTTCTCTAGTAATCATAGGATTTATTTTACAATTCATAACCTTATAAACTGATTTGCATTACTTTGTCCTTTTATTTTTGATAAAGTACAAGTTATGACTTTTTGTTTAAATTTAATGTTATATGACATGTGATGTATTAATGCTTGCCCATTCCATGACTTTTTATTATTTTACCGTTAGTTATATATAATAAAGATACAATTTGTATCTGAGGTTTTTAAGATCATACAAAATCATATTAAAACAATGCACATTACATTTTATATTTAGTATAATTTTTTTTCAAATTACAACCCTGTAATAATTCATCGCAAACTATGCTTTTCAAAAAATCTAAAAACATTGTACTACAGACAGATTTTTATATTGATGTTCTACAAAAGCTAAAGCAATAAAATATAACAACTTTCTCTTTTGAGCAATGTAGCATTCATTTAGTAGATCTCAAGCTTTACCCACCCATTCACCCCTGTTATTTTATAATAAACTATTCCAACCTTGAATTGGAAAAGTTCAAATGTCGTTTCAGGGGTGAATGAGTTAAACCAGAAAACTTGTTCAGGTCACCAGCTCTCATTAGAGTCCGATGTTACAACGAGGTAAGGTAAACAAACAAATAAATAAAAATATGTATGTTTCAGGTATCCCAACCGACCCTAGTTATTTTATCACCATTTTGTATCTAAGATTACTTTATTAATTCATAAGCCTTAGAAAAACACTGTACCATAATTTACACTGTACCATGATTTACACTGTACCATGATTTACACTGTTCCATGATTTACACTGTTCCATGGTTTACACTGTTCCATTTTCCAAAGTCAAAGAAATCACAAAGGTTTTTGGTGTTTTTCTTGCCCAGGTCTTGAATGGAGGTTTGAATCCTTCACCGAGTCAGTGCAGCTGGGACCAGTGTCTCTACATAAAGGACTCACTGTTGTTTTTTAGGGCCGGTCATATACAAAACTGCAAGACGTGTTCGCCATCTTAGAACTACTTTTATTAGCACTGCAGCTTAGAGATTAATACGCAAGGCGTGACTGATAAAAGAAACGTGAATCCGGATGGATACATAATACTCACACAACTAAATCAGCCTATCACGAAGTGTTTCATACGTTTGTAGTCCCGACTGAAAATTTGTTCCGGCTAAATACAGCGATTCGGAATAATTTAAATCGGTAATTGTTGACCTATTCTGCATTGAATGAAATCTACAGATACTAAACTTTTCAAAAATATAATACTTTTTGGTAGATTTTGATATGTGATGGCGGATTGATATGGAGTCAAAAGTCCCCGTCCCATTTCACTGATTTGCCATGTAAATTTCCGGTTGTCCGAAGCAGACGCCTGTAGCGAGCTATTATTAGCTCGAAAGCTTAGTAATGACATATATAGAGAATAATGCATACCATTTTCCATATTTGGGTCGAGGGGCCAATATTGGATCCGATATGGAAAATGGTATGTTTTATTCAATTTATTGTATACTTAGTAATAAATCAGAGAAAAATGTATTATTTGACCAGAATAAATAATCTTTGAATGAACTTCATTTTTCATTAAAGCAACACATTTGAAAGTAAACACTTATTTATTTTAACTTATTCAAGTGTTTGAAGTCTATATAAGTTCAATGTAATGTACATATTTGTCATATTAACAATAAGTTTTACACTAACGTCCTTTACCAAATGTTTTTTTTCCCTATCATGTGATTGCCACCGATCATCCCGGTGAGAAAAATAGACTAAATTATCATTAAAATATACTTTTACTGTGGAGCGAGAATTTACTATTCCCTCTGCTTTCATTCTTTCTTTATCTGCTAGATATTCTAAATCTACCAATCTTGCTGCTAAGTAATTCAAAACTTTCTCTCCCTATATCTTGATCTCTTCGTTTTCGTGACGACATGTTCTGTTCTCGTTTTGCTTGTAACACATCAGCTAGCTAAAAACTCGAGAGACCCGAATGGTTTGATGCGACGTAAAATCTAGAGGTGTTCCGCGAAGAGGGCCAATACGGGTTTTGGGGTGCATTACTGAATCAATAATGCATGGGTGACGATTACGGGTTGGTAGTTTTGGCGCCATAATGCATATGCAAAAAACCTGTATTTATTACTAAGTATACAATAAAGTAAATTATTTAGTTGTGTGAGTCCTTATTCAGCTACCGAGTCAACCATACAGACAAGATTTAGACTCGTTCTTGATTCATGTGAATCTCAAACTCGTTTCATAAAAATATGTGTAAATCAGAAATTGTAAGTGATCCTCTTTGTGGGTGGACAAGAAAAAAATATTTGATGTATCATACCTGACTTATAGGCACTTTCAAGGTCATGGGGGTAAATATTGTTGAAATCTTCAAATGACTTCTCATTAACAAAAATGTCAAGGGTACTGATATTGAGCCAGTGGGATAAAGGGTTACCAAGTTTATTTAATGGATGACCTTGATACACTTCTAAGGTCACAGGGGTTAAATGTTTTTAGTTTTAGAATTATCAGCTTATTCTTTTCAATTAATCAATAGGTTATGGGCTATAGTGTTTGTATGATACTAGCACGTGTTAGAAATTGGCCTTTCATCTTACAGAAGTTCTCTCAATCAAGTGACAAATTTTGTTCAGCTGTAGAGTAGGTAATAGATATGTCTATTAAATGTGTTCTGTTTTATTTCCAGGAAACACATATAATCCACACCTTCCACGAGGATTTCTATGGTAGTACCCTGAAGACCGTCATGCTGGGCTTTATACGACCGATGAAGAACTTCTCCTCGTTAGGTAAGTTTGGGACTTCACAGACATGCAATGAAAAAGGCCATTCTGTACATATGATTGATATGTTTTCTTGCCCAATCTGATTAAAATGCAGATAAAATTCAGATCCTTACTCTCACTCTGTTACACAAGGACCTGACAACATCCCATAAGAGGTCATGTTCTGGTGTCATATGTCGCCTTTTACTTCAAACTAGTAAAATGTTTCAATGATGCTGTAATCTTAATAAATTTTCCATGATTGTACGCAAAATGGCCATGTCATAAATCTGGTATTACACATGTGTAATAACGTTATTGTGATGTCATAAACAAATTATGTCCTAAAGATAGGCTTGGTAGTGAAAATTGTAATGTCAAAGTAGAACTTGCTTTTTATGCCCCCGCCATGAAATGGGGGTCATATAGTGTTACACATATCCATCTCGACCCGTCACGTCCTGTCCCATCCCATGGTAATGTAACCAGCTTATTTCAATAACTACTGATCCGATTGTGATCAAACTTCACATACGTAGTAAGCATGAAGAACTAATTTCATATGGGGGAAGGGGGCTTTTATGTCTCACAGACATTTCTAGTCTTATTAAGAAAAGAATTTGATGGTCTATGTGTATTTTCTCTTGAAAATTAGTTTGAGTATAAGTTATGTGATAAATAGAATCTTACAATAGTGTCAATGAAACATGGAATTTATTAAACTTGTGAAATAAATTAATATGTCACTCGCCTAAAGGCCCATGACATGATTTATTATTGAATTTGTTTAATAAATTACATTGACACTTATGTAAGATCATCTATTTACTCATCTGATATATCTTATAAGTAAGTTTATAATAAACAAGAAAACGTTGCTTTCTCTACATCACGCCCAGTATCACCACTCCGTCTGGTATTGGAGTCCCGGAGGTATGGTAAAGGTCATGTTTAATTCTGTAGTTACAATGTATCACATTAATTTAACTGAAAATGTTTTTTTCTTTTCCTGAACAGATTAACTAGTAACAGAAATCCATGCAGATATACTGGCAGCCAGAGAGAGGCTAGAACTTCCCGAGAACTCTTCCCACAAACACAACAACTTTTTCTACGGAAGTGAACAGAAACAGTCTTGATGATTGGCTGACAGGATAGCCAATCATATCTCCTCTAACTTTTTCTGATGTCGCAGGAAACATATCCTGGTGTCATTTATTGATGGGACACAACCAATAGGCTGTCTTGTTACATGTGCACCTAGGATAAATATGTGGACCAATCACTAGGGATGTTATAAGCTGTGTTTAACTGATGTGTTGTGCATCTAAAAATAGTTCATTGTTATAATTTATTGATTATTTAACTATTCATCGTATAAGATCTATGGATAAATAACTGTTACTGTATTGTAATTTTTTGAAGGGTTAAATTATTAAAAACATCAATTAAGCAAATATGGTATAGCTCCACCAATGAAATGATTTCCGGTGTGTTAAGGCTGTATGACATGACATGAATCTCCATTCTAAAAGAGTTCCACACTAAATAATCTATCAGATAAGTGCTTTTTAATAGAAACTTCATTCAGAGTTTATGACAAATAATGATAAATGCATTGCCTAGAAAAATTTAGGTCACATTTATCAGATAAAGAAGAGGTATGAAGGGAGACAACTGAAGTAAAAGTGTATATGGATCAAACTTCCCTACTTCGTATGATAGGATAACTTGTCCACTTTTTTATTATAATCAATCTGTTGGATAGCGCTTTAATCTATATAGTATATAAAAGGATGTTGCTGTGTTTTCTAGTTTAGTACTGTAGTTCACTGTAAGCTTCAGTTTTCTGAACTTACCCTGAGAGATTATATCTTAAGATGCTATTTTTCTAAAAAGTATACAAAAATGTAAGTTGGTATCATATGTGGTATTAATTGATAGTGTTTAGACAAGAATGATTGGGGAGATTTTACTAAGGAGAATTTAATCAAATAGTTTATGATCTTGGTGATACATGTAACAACGAAAGAGCTGGTGAAAAGTGTTGTCCAGGCCCTGAGATCACGAAACAATCTCAGACTTAAATTTTTGCTAAGCCAATCAGGTATGACGTTACTTTTAGTGATGTTATTTGTGATTGGCTAAGTCCAAACTTAAGACAAATCTATTCTAAAGTCTGTTTCATGATCCCGGGGCTAGATGTACAGTTGAACCTCGGTATCTCAAACTTGTAAAATCTCCAATAGATTACAAGTATTTTGTCAGTCCTGGCCAAAGTTTTGCACTAGATTTGTAATTACTCAACTTGAGTACTTGGATGACTCGAACTTTCCCCACTCTCCCACCGACTTCGAATGTATCATTGTAGTGTCATGCTGTTGCGTTAAGGTTTATACTGCTTTAGTTCAGTGATACATGCATTGGCCTGAGAACCAAGTAATTAATATTTTGGCCTTAGTTCAGTGATACATGTATACCTTTGTGGTCCTGATGCTGTTTAGGTTATTTGTTTAGTCTGTATGGTCTGGGGCATTATATACCAACTAGATGTTATATGTAGGGGGGCTGTACTCTGCCCTGATGCTGAGGGTTATTAATTTTACCCGTCCTCTAAGAAATCCGGTGTTTATAAAGGCGCTTTTTATGTTTTATTGCGATGCTTTCCATGTCTTATTTTGCTACTGGAATTATTTTTTGTCATCTATTAAAATTGAATCCTGTATATTGGATCTTGAATGACATTCTGTAATAGGCTCATGTTGTAAAATTCAATGAAATGGAATCAGATGATATACATGTACAGTGATCAATTTACAATTTATTTCCATGGGTCCTTTTAGTGCATATTGCTAAAACCAATGGGTCCCACAATGTTAAATTGAAGTATTTCCAGAATTTCTATGAATCCCAGCATAATGTTATGAGTACAGGACTCGGGACTCGCACGTAGATTGATCACTGCAGGTAATGTGAAAAGTTATTATATTATTTTTTATTTTCGTTACTTGTTAAATGTCAATATTACAATAGATCATGTACCACGATCAAATTCATACGCAAATATGTGACAGGGTAATTGAATTTGTACATAGAATTATATTGTAATCATGTGATGAAATTAATACTTTGTCATATCACAGAATGTAATACTTTGTCACAATTTGGCCATCTTCGCTAGCCAAGGGTTACGATCCGCACACTCATAGGTGATCGTAACCCCTGGATATCGAGGATGCAATTTGGCGGGAATGATGTGTTTTCGCGCAAATATCATCCGCGGTTCACAGAAAACAACATTGCCACTATGACTTAATAGTATTGGGGTAGAAAAAGGTCACATAATTCGTGGTTATTGAATAAAATATTATGGTGGTAGAAACGGATCACATGACTCATGGTTATTGGATATGGAATTTATTTCACTCTCGTTAATTATTTTTTTAAAGTTACAAAAGACACTCGCTAAATTTTGTTTTAAAAATTATTAACGAGAGTGAAATAAATTCCACATCCAACAACCAAAAAAAAACTCGTTGCGTAACCTCTATATATTTCATTTTCCAAAATCAAACAAATTACAAAAGTTGTTTGTTTACTTCTTGCCCAGGTCTTGAGTGGATGTTTGAATCCTTCACCGAGTAAGTACAGCTGAGACCAGTGTCTCTACTTATACCGCTATCGGGCTACCCAGTCATCCATACAGCATGATTTCAATTCCTTTTTGATGCATGTGAATCTCAAAATCGTTTCATAAAAATGTGTATCAAAATCAGTAATTGTTAGTGATCCTTTTTGTTGGTTAATCAAAATTTTTATGATTTTATATGTAGCCAAAGTTCAACTGTACTTTCAGGTGAATATTGGGGCCACTGTATATCATTTATTTTGAAGAAACGTTTTAATTGTATATCTAAGGTGACTTGAAATTGTTTACAAGTCACCTTAGATATACAATAAAAAGTTTTCTTCAAATAATTATTGAAATGACATAATAATATGAAACAAAGCATATTGTCTCCGTAAACTGTCAGGTAATTTATAGATACTACTTTATGCGAGTGATTTGGTTGATCCAAATAGTAGTGAGGACTTATATATTGTGTGTGTCCTTATGATAATTTACACCGATTCAATCGACTGAAAATTAAAACCGAGTCTATGTATAATCAGGATCACCTAAACTTTCGTTTCTGTCACTACAGTTGGCATACATTATTTTAATTCACTCATTCACCCCTGAAATGTCATAATGAACTATCCCAACCTTTGAACGGGGAAAGCACAAATGTGCGTCAGGGGTGAACAAGTTAAGGACTTGTTGAGTATAATGTTAATTGTTGGAGATTTTATTTTCCTGTTATTGTGTTTGTAAATTATTACGCGGATTTGTGCGATTGTGTTTAAATGTGTATGATCATTTTTGTACAAATTAAAATCAGACTGAATCTGATGTTGTGTTTGTTATTTTTTGACTGACAACCTGACTCAACTACAGTTGTACATAGCAGGCCCTTCACCGAACACTTAAATCCAGTCCATCTGTTGATTCAGTGACAGTGTCAGAATGGACAGGTGAATTTGTAAAATTAAAACCCTTCAGCAACCGCTCTGATCTTGTCAATTTTAAATCACACATGGTGTCAGGCCCCAGTTTTATGAACATTCCTTATTTAAAAGAAATTCTAAAAAGTATCCATAGAAACTGAAGGAAGAACCTTTCAACTTAATGTAATGTTTTGCTATATAGATTTGTAAACTTAGAGACTTCACTAAAGAATGTTCGTGAAACTGGGGCCGGATAAGACAGATTGAGACAAAGTAATAGTGGTGAACAAACAACAAAAACAAACTTGAACATTTTTAAGAAATATTATTTTCTCACAGATAAATTTGTCTACCACAACATATATACCTAAAACAAACAGATCTTAGGATTGAAATGAAATGCAATACCCAATATGTGTATATATATATATAATAATTATATATCTTCAGTACATATCTTTAACAAGGTGAGTTATGGTAAGCTACAGCAGATTTTCTTGAAGAATTTAAAAAAAATATTTTTTTTTAATTATTATTAAAATGAACTAGCACACGATGAACATTTACAAATAGATATATATATTCTATAGTCATGACCTTTTTACACAATGTTATAATACAGTATAATCATGTTATATCTTGGCATATCATGATTTCCACAATCAAGATTTTATATAGAGTTATAATATCATGCTATAATCATATCTTAGCATAACTTTACAATCATTGTTTTCACTCATATGAATTTTTTCATAATATTGTCTTACTTATATATATAGTACAGTTATGTTGTCAATAAAACGCTATGGTACATCTCTTATATAATAATTCAATCTGATAAAGAAAATGAAATACAGGTACACGCTTAGTTTACATTTGTACAATATTTGGTTATGAAGAAATCATATCCTACACTAACACACTCTACTAACTAAAATATTTAACGAATTAAAGATGAGAGTTATATAAAATATTGCAACATTTATAAAAAAAACACACCTTCAAAGTCATGTTTTCATCTGGGTAGAATTTGGAACTTACAGAATGTATCTGGTAGGTGTAATGAAATCGATTGGGTCATTATCAAATGTTAAAACCCAATTATAACAGACGTCAACCCTATGTGTACAGGTATACCAGGAGTCAACTCTATGTGTACAGGTATAACAGGAGTCAACCCTATGTGTACATGTATAACAGACATCAACTCTATGTGTACATGTTTAACAGGAGTCAACCCTATGTGTACATGTATAACAGACGTCAACCCTATGTGTGTACAGGTATAACAGGAGTCGACCCTATGTGTACAGGTATAACAGGAGTTAACTCTATGTGTACAGGTATAACAGGAGTCAACCATATGTGTACCGGTATAACAGGAGTCAACCCTATGTGTACAGGTATAACAGGAGTCAACCCTATGTGTACAGGTATAGCAGGAGTCAACCCTACATTGTATGTGTACAGGTATAACAGGAGTCAACCCTATGTGTACAGGTATAACAGGTGTCAACCCTATGTGTACCGGTATAACAGGAGTCAACCCTATGTGTACAGGTATATAACAGTCGTCAACCCTATGTGTACAGGTATAACAGGAGTCGACCCTATGTGTACAGGTATAACAGGAGTCAACCCTATGTGTACAGGTATATAACAGGAGTCAACCCTATGTGTACAGGTATAACAGGAGTCGACCCTATGTGTACAGGTAGAACAGGAGTCGACCCTATATGTACAGGTAGAACAGGGAATATGCGTGAATAAATTCTATAGAAAATTACATTTAACAAAATATCAAGTTTTCTTTTCTTCAATTACAAAATCAATGCAGACTAATTTGATCTTTGGTATATATAATGTTAAGATTCTAAAAGCAAATTAATCTCTAACAATTAATTAATAAACAGCTACAAAACAAAATTTGACTATTTTTTGTGACATATAATGTTCTAATTGACAAAAGTATTCTCCCCATGAATACCACTCCCACTAGGAAATAATGCAGATTTAATTATACAGATAATCCAGAATTATCGGATACACTACCATGGCAACCACTAACCCAAAGGGAGACAACCTAATCCCTACACATTTCAAGTAGCAACCCAAGATTTTTATATCTCCACATGACAAATTCATTACAAATTACATGAAAATATAACAATTTTAGCCCTATTTTTTCCTAATGTTATACAAAAAAAAAATCAGATAAAAATGAAGGTAACATAGCTGGTATATATGTAATCTGATCTCAGAGTTGATCTGTGATTAGCTTAGTTAGACAAAAGATATATAAAAAAGTATTGATATAACTAGTTTGTGAATGAATTGTCAAATTGAAATGTCTTTCTTTACAAATACAAAATGATGGAGCTCTTATTTGTCAACTTATTACAGATAAGAATTCTAAACAATTAAAATAACAGAAAAAAAAATAAATGAAGATCTATTAATTAAAAACTCAAACTCACAAATTTCACAATGAAGTATTCTAAAATTTGCAGTTGAAATTTAGAAAATATCTGTAGGGTTAAATTAGATACAGTATATATAGAATAGGGAGAGTAGGCGAGATTTGAAGATAAAAATACTGATAAAATATTATTAAAAATAAAATCTTTTGAACCAGAAAAAAATAAACAATTCCCTTCATTAATATAAACTTAAATACATTGCTTGTTATTTTTAAGAAACACATTATGTAACTTAAAACATGAAGATCATGTGATAAGAGGAGAACGTATATAAACCCAGAAACCTAACTGGTGTTGGTGTGTGTACATGGTACCGGTATGATCAATAATTGTGAATACATCTCCCCTGATGATACACTATCAAGTTACTCACCCAGGGCATGTAACAAGTAGAAAATGACATCAGTGACAACTGAACTATATTATAACATCTCACCCATCTGTTATAACTTGACCACACATTTATGGGAACTAGTCCATTTTGGTCTATGTGGGTGAAAGGATTATTAAATTTGATATTAATTTTGGTGTAATTCACAAGGAGAATCCTTTGCGAATTCAATTTTACACCATTATCTTAATTAAAGATTTAAATATTCATGAAGAAGGTGTACAGACATGTACACTGTCAACGAAATGATGAATGTTCCAAAATAAAGTGCTGTACTGTACATGTGTGTATGACAATTCATAGTGAACATTCACCAAATGAATAAAAGTGAAAAAGATATATCTAATAATAATAACTAATTGACACAATCAACCTCTGTTAGCACATGGTTACTGAAAATATCTGAAAAGTTTCTGTAGAATACACATGATAATTCTGTAAGTGAATGGAGATGTATTTATATATATATACATGATATACATCTATAATGCATACAATGCTAATATTTTACAAAATACACAACTGTATGTGTGTATCACATGTTAAAAGTAGGTATAATATACATATTCAAAGTCACTATACTACATAAGGTAGCTACAAATGTATACTGTACTTTCTACTCACATTAACTTTTAAAATAAAATCGGCAATAATATGCGATTTTCACCAGGAAAATAGATTATGCCATAAAATAACATTAACTCAATCACATACATGAAGCTTGTGTAAAACTTGTCAATCATAACTTTAAATTTGATAATAATGATGATTATTTACACGGTTTAAATTTATTCCTATTTGACCAACATTGGTTTCCATGGTTTCCATTGGTTCAACATGACATGAGTTTATCAATAGAGTAAAGCCCCACTTACTCGAATCCAGCTACTCGAATACCCCTCATTTGTAGAACAGATCGTTTTTGTCCCAACAAATTTCATACATATTCAGCCAACCTGGGATTACTCGAATACCCTGTATTCCTCCCTCCAACTTTTGATTAGCTTCCCCATAAGTTCAAGTAATTCAGGTTTTACTGTGCATATATATCCATAATTTGCAGACCTGAACATGAAAGAAGAAAATGATAATGCTATGCTATAACTATAATAGTTATGTTGTACCTAGTAGGGAAAATATTTGTAATTTTCAGCAATTAATTCATTGTTTAATCAATCATTCTATCTGTAAGTTACTAGATGAAGTTTTCTCGATGTGTGACACGTTAGGGTTGGTCAGATATATTTAATATTGATATAATTATAACTCATTTACCCCTGAAGATAGTTGAGCTCTGCCAATTCAAAGAATGGCATAGTTCATTATGAAATTTCAGGCGTGAATGAGTTTTAAGGTTGGACACTAGTGGTCAGGTGGCCTGTTTTTTTCTCACAACCTATTACAATGTACTACAGTACCCTATATATCTATGTACTGTGGAAGTACTCTGGAAAGATTTGATTACTGTATTCAACCTAATAAACACATCCCATCTTTTTTAGGGAGAGAGGATGTGTGCACGAATCAAAACTTAATGAAAATTAATATGTTGGGTTAATCGTTAATTACATGTAAGTGTACATGTTTAACGCCGCTACAGACACAGAAATAAACGACCAGCGTGTCGCGGTCAATAAAACAGGTCAAAAATAACATCTGCTATCATAATCGTAATAATCAGTTTTTTGATGGAGGATCAAATGTATATGAAGATATGACAAACACCCTGTTCAGACTTTAACTTTCACCATGAGAGAACAGATAATCCCAGCAGAGCGCGAGATTTTTTAACTTTTCCCTGTACATGGTTTACATGCCTAAGTGTACCGGGCACTTATTAGATGAAATACAGCACTACATTCGTACAACTTTTACAAATTCTAATTATCTATACATCATTGACTTTTTGGTAAAGGTTTGATACCAGTTTGAGATTTTTTATGCATCTTCCAAAACAATGTGAAAATTTGAAATATGAAAAAAAAAATCAAAATCTTGAGGGAACATCAAAATGAACCATACACATATGCCTATGTACCATTTCGAGAATCAATTTTGGAAGTCCAAAGTTTAAAATCATTCACTGTTTCTCTAGTAATCATAGGATTTATTTTACAATTCATAACCTTATAAACTGATTTGCATTACTTTGTCCTTTTATTTTTGATAAAGTACAAGTTATGACTTTTTGTTTAAATTTAATGTTATATGACATGTGATGTATTAATGCTTGCCCATTCCATGACTTTTTATTATTTTACCGTTAGTTATATATAATAAAGATACAATTTGTATCTGAGGTTTTTAAGATCATACAAAATCATATTAAAACAATGCACATTACATTTTATATTTAGTATAATTTTTTTTCAAATTACAACCCTGTAATAATTCATCGCAAACTATGCTTTTCAAAAAATCTAAAAACATTGTACTACAGACAGATTTTTATATTGATGTTCTACAAAAGCTAAAGCAATAAAATATAACAACTTTCTCTTTTGAGCAATGTAGCATTCATTTAGTAGATCTCAAGCTTTACCCACCCATTCACCCCTGTTATTTTATAATAAACTATTCCAACCTTGAATTGGAAAAGTTCAAATGTCGTTTCAGGGGTGAATGAGTTAAACCAGAAAACTTGTTCAGGTCACCAGCTCTCATTAGAGTCCGATGTTACAACGAGGTAAGGTAAACAAACAAATAAATAAAAATATGTATGTTTCAGGTATCCCAACCGACCCTAGTTATTTTATCACCATTTTGTATCTAAGATTACTTTATTAATTCATAAGCCTTAGAAAAACACTGTACCATAATTTACACTGTACCATGATTTACACTGTACCATGATTTACACTGTTCCATGATTTACACTGTTCCATGGTTTACACTGTTCCATTTTCCAAAGTCAAAGAAATCACAAAGGTTTTTGGTGTTTTTCTTGCCCAGGTCTTGAATGGAGGTTTGAATCCTTCACCGAGTCAGTGCAGCTGGGACCAGTGTCTCTACATAAAGGACTCACTGTTGTTTTTTAGGGCCGGTCATATACAAAACTGCAAGACGTGTTCGCCATCTTAGAACTACTTTTATTAGCACTGCAGCTTAGAGATTAATACGCAAGGCGTGACTGATAAAAGAAACGTGAATCCGGATGGATACATAATACTCACACAACTAAATCAGCCTATCACGAAGTGTTTCATACGTTTGTAGTCCCGACTGAAAATTTGTTCCGGCTAAATACAGCGATTCGGAATAATTTAAATCGGTAATTGTTGACCTATTCTGCATTGAATGAAATCTACAGATACTAAACTTTTCAAAAATATAATACTTTTTGGTAGATTTTGATATGTGATGGCGGATTGATATGGAGTCAAAAGTCCCCGTCCCATTTCACTGATTTGCCATGTAAATTTCCGGTTGTCCGCAGCAGACGCCTGTAGCGAGCTATTATTAGCTCGAAAGCTTAGTAATGACATATATAGAGAATAATGCATACCATTTTCCATATTTGGGTCGAGGGGCCAATATTGGATCCGATATGGAAAATGGTATGTTTTATTCAATTTATTGTATACTTAGTAATAAATCAGAGAAAAATGTATTATTTGACCAGAATAAATAATCTTTGAATGAACTTCATTTTTCATTAAAGCAACACATTTGAAAGTAAACACTTATTTATTTTAACTTATTCAAGTGTTTGAAGTCTATATAAGTTCAATGTAATGTACATATTTGTCATATTAACAATAAGTTTTACACTAACGTCCTTTACCAAATGTTTTTTTTCCCTATCATGTGATTGCCACCGATCATCCCGGTGAGAAAAATAGACTAAATTATCATTAAAATATACTTTTACTGTGGAGCGAGAATTTACTATTCCCTCTGCTTTCATTCTTTCTTTATCTGCTAGATATTCTAAATCTACCAATCTTGCTGCTAAGTAATTCAAAACTTTCTCTCCCTATATCTTGATCTCTTCGTTTTCGTGACGACATGTTCTGTTCTCGTTTTGCTTGTAACACATCAGCTAGCTAAAAACTCGAGAGACCCGAATGGTTTGATGCGACGTAAAATCTAGAGGTGTTCCGCGAAGAGGGCCAATACGGGTTTTGGGGTGCATTACTGAATCAATAATGCATGGGTGACGATTACGGGTTGGTAGTTTTGGCGCCATAATGCATATGCAAAAAACCTGTATTTATTACTAAGTATACAATAAAGTAAATTATTTAGTTGTGTGAGTCCTTATTCAGCTACCGAGTCAACCATACAGACAAGATTTAGACTCGTTCTTGATTCATGTGAATCTCAAACTCGTTTCATAAAAATATGTGTAAATCAGAAATTGTAAGTGATCCTCTTTGTGGGTGGACAAGAAAAAAATATTTGATGTATCATACCTGACTTATAGGCACTTTCAAGGTCATGGGGGTAAATATTGTTGAAATCTTCAAATGACTTCTCATTAACAAAAATGTCAAGGGTACTGATATTGAGCCAGTGGGATAAAGGGTTACCAAGTTTATTTAATGGATGACCTTGATACACTTCTAAGGTCACAGGGGTTAAATGTTTTTAGTTTTAGAATTATCAGCTTATTCTTTTCAATTAATCAATAGGTTATGGGCTATAGTGTTTGTATGATACTAGCACGTGTTAGAAATTGGCCTTTCATCTTACAGAAGTTCTCTCAATCAAGTGACAAATTTTGTTCAGCTGTAGAGTAGGTAATAGATATGTCTATTAAATGTGTTCTGTTTTATTTCCAGGAAACACATATAATCCACACCTTCCACGAGGATTTCTATGGTAGTACCCTGAAGACCGTCATGCTGGGCTTTATACGACCGATGAAGAACTTCTCCTCGTTAGGTAAGTTTGGGACTTCACAGACATGCAATGAAAAAGGCCATTCTGTACATATGATTGATATGTTTTCTTGCCCAATCTGATTAAAATGCAAATAAAATTCAGATCCTTACTCTCACTCTGTTACACAAGGACCTGACAACATCCCATAAGAGGTCATGTTCTGGTGTCATATGTCGCCTTTTACTTCAAACTAGTAAAATGTTTCAATGATGCTGTAATCTTAATAAATTTTCCATGATTGTACGCAAAATGGCCATGTCATAAATCTGGTATTACACATGTGTAATAACGTTATTGTGATGTCATAAACAAATTATGTCCTAAAGATAGGCTTGGTAGTGAAAATTGTAATGTCAAAGTAGAACTTGCTTTTTATGCCCCCGCCATGAAATGGGGGTCATATAGTGTTACACATATCCATCTCGACCCGTCACGTCCTGTCCCATCCCATGGTAATGTAACCAGCTTATTTCAATAACTACTGATCCGATTGTGATCAAACTTCACATACGTAGTAAGCATGAAGAACTAATTTCATATGGGGGAAGGGGGCTTTTATGTCTCACAGACATTTCTAGTCTTATTAAGAAAAGAATTTGATGGTCTATGTGTATTTTCTCTTGAAAATTAGTTTGAGTATAAGTTATGTGATAAATAGAATCTTACAATAGTGTCAATGAAACATGGAATTTATTAAACTTGTGAAATAAATTAATATGTCACTCGCCTAAAGGCCCATGACATGATTTATTATTGAATTTGTTTAATAAATTACATTGACACTTATGTAAGATCATCTATTTACTCATCTGATATATCTTATAAGTAAGTTTATAATAAACAAGAAAACGTTGCTTTCTCTACATCACGCCCAGTATCACCACTCCGTCTGGTATTGGAGTCCCGGAGGTATGGTAAAGGTCATGTTTAATTCTGTAGTTACAATGTATTACATTAATTTAACTGAAAATGTTTTTTTCTTTTCCTGAACAGATTAACTAGTAACAGAAATCCATGCAGATATACTGGCAGCCAGAGAGAGGCTAGAACTTCCCGAGAACTCTTCCCACAAACACAACAACTTTTTCTACGGAAGTGAACAGAAACAGTCTTGATGATTGGCTGACAGGATAGCCAATCATATCTCCTCTAACTTTTTCTGATGTCGCAGGAAACATATCCTGGTGTCATTTATTGATGGGACACAACCAATAGGCTGTCTTGTTACATGTGCACCTAGGATAAATATGTGGACCAATCACTAGGGATGTTATAAGCTGTGTTTAACTGATGTGTTGTGCATCTAAAAATAGTTCATTGTTATAATTTATTGATTATTTAACTATTCATCGTATAAGATCTATGGATAAATAACTGTTACTGTATTGTAATTTTTTGAAGGGTTAAATTATTAAAAACATCAATTAAGCAAATATGGTATAGCTCCACCAATGAAATGATTTCCGGTGTGTTAAGGCTGTATGACATGACATGAATCTCCATTCTAAAAGAGTTCCACACTAAATAATCTATCAGATAAGTGCTTTTTAATAGAAACTTCATTCAGAGTTTATGACAAATAATGATAAATGCATTGCCTAGAAAAATTTAGGTCACATTTATCAGATAAAGAAGAGGTATGAAGGGAGACAACTGAAGTAAAAGTGTATATGGATCAAACTTCCCTACTTCGTATGATAGGATAACTTGTCCACTTTTTTATTATAATCAATCTGTTGGATAGCGCTTTAATCTATATAGTATATAAAAGGATGTTGCTGTGTTTTCTAGTTTAGTACTGTAGTTCACTGTAAGCTTCAGTTTTCTGAACTTACCCTGAGAGATTATATCTTAAGATGCTATTTTTCTAAAAAGTATACAAAAATGTAAGTTGGTATCATATGTGGTATTAATTGATAGTGTTTAGACAAGAATGATTGGGGAGATTTTACTAAGGAGAATTTAATCAAATAGTTTATGATCTTGGTGATACATGTAACAACGAAAGAGCTGGTGAAAAGTGTTGTCCAGGCCCTGAGATCACGAAACAATCTCAGACTTAAATTTTTGCTAAGCCAATCAGGTATGACGTTACTTTTAGTGATGTTATTTGTGATTGGCTAAGTCCAAACTTAAGACAAATCTATTCTAAAGTCTGTTTCATGATCCCGGGGCTAGATGTACAGTTGAACCTCGGTATCTCAAACTTGTAAAATCTCCAATAGATTACAAGTATTTTGTCAGTCCTGGCCAAAGTTTTGCACTAGATTTGTAATTACTCAACTTGAGTACTTGGATGACTCGAACTTTCCCCACTCTCCCACCGACTTCGAATGTATCATTGTAGTGTCATGCTGTTGCGTTAAGGTTTATACTGCTTTAGTTCAGTGATACATGCATTGGCCTGAGAACCAAGTAATTAATATTTTGGCCTTAGTTCAGTGATACATGTATACCTTTGTGGTCCTGATGCTGTTTAGGTTATTTGTTTAGTCTGTATGGTCTGGGGCATTATATACCAACTAGATGTTATATGTAGGGGGGCTGTACTCTGCCCTGATGCTGAGGGTTATTAATTTTACCCGTCCTCTAAGAAATCCGGTGTTTATAAAGGCGCTTTTTATGTTTTATTGCGATGCTTTCCATGTCTTATTTTGCTACTGGAATTATATTTTGTCATCTATTAAAATTGAATCCTGTATATTGGATCTTGAATGACATTCTGTAATAGGCTCATGTTGTAAAATTCAATGAAATGGAATCAGATGATATACATGTACAGTGATCAATTTACAATTTATTTCCATGGGTCCTTTTAGTGCATATTGCTAAAACCAATGGGTCCCACAATGTTAAATTGAAGTATTTCCAGAATTTCTATGAATCCCAGCATAATGTTATGAGTACAGGACTCGGGACTCGCACGTAGATTGATCACTGCAGGTAATGTGAAAAGTTATTATATTATTTTTTATTTTCGTTACTTGTTAAATGTCAATATTACAATAGATCATGTACCACGATCAAATTCATACGCAAATATGTGACAGGGTAATTGAATTTGTACATAGAATTATATTGTAATCATGTGATGAAATTAATACTTTGTCATATCACAGAATGTAATACTTTGTCACAATTTGGCCATCTTCGCTAGCCAAGGGTTACGATCCGCACACTCATAGGTGATCGTAACCCCTGGATATCGAGGATGCAATTTGGCGGGAATGATGTGTTTTCGCGCAAATATCATCCGCGGTTCACAGAAAACAACATTGCCACTATGACTTAATAGTATTGGGGTAGAAAAAGGTCACATAATTCGTGGTTATTGAATAAAATATTATGGTGGTAGAAACGGATCACATGACTCATGGTTATTGGATATGGAATTTATTTCACTCTCGTTAATTATTTTTTTAAAGTTACAAAAGACACTCGCTAAATTTTGTTTTAAAAATTATTAACGAGAGTGAAATAAATTCCACATCCAACAACCAAAAAAAAACTCGTTGCGTAACCTCTATATATTTCATTTTCCAAAATCAAACAAATTACAAAAGTTGTTTGTTTACTTCTTGCCCAGGTCTTGAGTGGATGTTTGAATCCTTCACCGAGTAAGTACAGCTGAGACCAGTGTCTCTACTTATACCGCTATCGGGCTACCCAGTCATCCATACAGCATGATTTCAATTCCTTTTTGATGCATGTGAATCTCAAAATCGTTTCATAAAAATGTGTATCAAAATCAGTAATTGTTAGTGATCCTTTTTGTTGGTTAATCAAAATTTTTATGATTTTATATGTAGCCAAAGTTCAACTGTACTTTCAGGTGAATATTGGGGCCACTGTATATCATTTATTTTGAAGAAACGTTTTAATTGTATATCTAAGGTGACTTGAAATTGTTTACAAGTCACCTTAGATATACAATAAAAAGTTTTCTTCAAATAATTATTGAAATGACATAATAATATGAAACAAAGCATATTGTCTCCGTAAACTGTCAGGTAATTTATAGATACTACTTTATGCGAGTGATTTGGTTGATCCAAATAGTAGTGAGGACTTATATATTGTGTGTGTCCTTATGATAATTTACACCGATTCAATCGACTGAAAATTAAAACCGAGTCTATGTATAATCAGGATCACCTAAACTTTCGTTTCTGTCACTACAGTTGGCATACATTATTTTAATTCACTCATTCACCCCTGAAATGTCATAATGAACTATCCCAACCTTTGAACGGGGAAAGCACAAATGTGCGTCAGGGGTGAACAAGTTAAGGACTTGTTGAGTATAATGTTAATTGTTGGAGATTTTATTTTCCTGTTATTGTGTTTGTAAATTATTACGCGGATTTGTGCGATTGTGTTTAAATGTGTATGATCATTTTTGTACAAATTAAAATCAGACTGAATCTGATGTTGTGTTTGTTATTTTTTGACTGACAACCTGACTCAACTACAGTTGTACATAGCAGGCCCTTCACCGAACACTTAAATCCAGTCCATCTGTTGATTCAGTGACAGTGTCAGAATGGACAGGTGAATTTGTAAAATTAAAACCCTTCAGCAACCGCTCTGATCTTGTCAATTTTAAATCACACATGGTGTCAGGCCCCAGTTTTATGAACATTCCTTATTTAAAAGAAATTCTAAAAAGTATCCATAGAAACTGAAGGAAGAACCTTTCAACTTAATGTAATGTTTTGCTATATAGATTTGTAAACTTAGAGACTTCACTAAAGAATGTTCGTGAAACTGGGGCCGGATAAGACAGATTGAGACAAAGTAATAGTGGTGAACAAACAACAAAAACAAACTTGAACATTTTTAAGAAATATTATTTTCTCACAGATAAATTTGTCTACCACAACATATATACCTAAAACAAACAGATCTTAGGATTGAAATGAAATGCAATACCCAATATGTGTATATATATATATAATAATTATATATCTTCAGTACATATCTTTAACAAGGTGAGTTATGGTAAGCTACAGCAGATTTTCTTGAAGAATTTAAAAAAAATATTTTTTTTTAATTATTATTAAAATGAACTAGCACACGATGAACATTTACAAATAGATATATATATTCTATAGTCATGACCTTTTTACACAATGTTATAATACAGTATAATCATGTTATATCTTGGCATATCATGATTTCCACAATCAAGATTTTATATAGAGTTATAATATCATGCTATAATCATATCTTAGCATAACTTTACAATCATTGTTTTCACTCATATGAATTTTTTCATAATATTGTCTTACTTATATATATAGTACAGTTATGTTGTCAATAAAACGCTATGGTACATCTCTTATATAATAATTCAATCTGATAAAGAAAATGAAATACAGGTACACGCTTAGTTTACATTTGTACAATATTTGGTTATGAAGAAATCATATCCTACACTAACACACTCTACTAACTAAAATATTTAACGAATTAAAGATGAGAGTTATATAAAATATTGCAACATTTATAAAAAAAACACACCTTCAAAGTCATGTTTTCATCTGGGTAGAATTTGGAACTTACAGAATGTATCTGGTAGGTGTAATGAAATCGATTGGGTCATTATCAAATGTTAAAACCCAATTATAACAGACGTCAACCCTATGTGTACAGGTATACCAGGAGTCAACTCTATGTGTACAGGTATAACAGGAGTCAACCCTATGTGTACATGTATAACAGACATCAACTCTATGTGTACATGTTTAACAGGAGTCAACCCTATGTGTACATGTATAACAGACGTCAACCCTATGTGTGTACAGGTATAACAGGAGTCGACCCTATGTGTACAGGTATAACAGGAGTTAACTCTATGTGTACAGGTATAACAGGAGTCAACCATATGTGTACCGGTATAACAGGAGTCAACCCTATGTGTACAGGTATAACAGGAGTCAACCCTATGTGTACAGGTATAGCAGGAGTCAACCCTACATTGTATGTGTACAGGTATAACAGGAGTCAACCCTATGTGTACAGGTATAACAGGTGTCAACCCTATGTGTACCGGTATAACAGGAGTCAACCCTATGTGTACAGGTATATAACAGTCGTCAACCCTATGTGTACAGGTATAACAGGAGTCGACCCTATGTGTACAGGTATAACAGGAGTCAACCCTATGTGTACAGGTATATAACAGGAGTCAACCCTATGTGTACAGGTATAACAGGAGTCGACCCTATGTGTACAGGTAGAACAGGAGTCGACCCTATATGTACAGGTAGAACAGGGAATATGCGTGAATAAATTCTATAGAAAATTACATTTAACAAAATATCAAGTTTTCTTTTCTTCAATTACAAAATCAATGCAGACTAATTTGATCTTTGGTATATATAATGTTAAGATTCTAAAAGCAAATTAATCTCTAACAATTAATTAATAAACAGCTACAAAACAAAATTTGACTATTTTTTGTGACATATAATGTTCTAATTGACAAAAGTATTCTCCCCATGAATACCACTCCCACTAGGAAATAATGCAGATTTAATTATACAGATAATCCAGAATTATCGGATACACTACCATGGCAACCACTAACCCAAAGGGAGACAACCTAATCCCTACACATTTCAAGTAGCAACCCAAGATTTTTATATCTCCACATGACAAATTCATTACAAATTACATGAAAATATAACAATTTTAGCCCTATTTTTTCCTAATGTTATACAAAAAAAAAATCAGATAAAAATGAAGGTAACATAGCTGGTATATATGTAATCTGATCTCAGAGTTGATCTGTGATTAGCTTAGTTAGACAAAAGATATATAAAAAAGTATTGATATAACTAGTTTGTGAATGAATTGTCAAATTGAAATGTCTTTCTTTACAAATACAAAATGATGGAGCTCTTATTTGTCAACTTATTACAGATAAGAATTCTAAACAATTAAAATAACAGAAAAAAAAATAAATGAAGATCTATTAATTAAAAACTCAAACTCACAAATTTCACAATGAAGTATTCTAAAATTTGCAGTTGAAATTTAGAAAATATCTGTAGGGTTAAATTAGATACAGTATATATAGAATAGGGAGAGTAGGCGAGATTTGAAGATAAAAATACTGATAAAATATTATTAAAAATAAAATCTTTTGAACCAGAAAAAAATAAACAATTCCCTTCATTAATATAAACTTAAATACATTGCTTGTTATTTTTAAGAAACACATTATGTAACTTAAAACATGAAGATCATGTGATAAGAGGAGAACGTATATAAACCCAGAAACCTAACTGGTGTTGGTGTGTGTACATGGTACCGGTATGATCAATAATTGTGAATACATCTCCCCTGATGATACACTATCAAGTTACTCACCCAGGGCATGTAACAAGTAGAAAATGACATCAGTGACAACTGAACTATATTATAACATCTCACCCATCTGTTATAACTTGACCACACATTTATGGGAACTAGTCCATTTTGGTCTATGTGGGTGAAAGGATTATTAAATTTGATATTAATTTTGGTGTAATTCACAAGGAGAATCCTTTGCGAATTCAATTTTACACCATTATCTTAATTAAAGATTTAAATATTCATGAAGAAGGTGTACAGACATGTACACTGTCAACGAAATGATGAATGTTCCAAAATAAAGTGCTGTACTGTACATGTGTGTATGACAATTCATAGTGAACATTCACCAAATGAATAAAAGTGAAAAAGATATATCTAATAATAATAACTAATTGACACAATCAACCTCTGTTAGCACATGGTTACTGAAAATATCTGAAAAGTTTCTGTAGAATACACATGATAATTCTGTAAGTGAATGGAGATGTATTTATATATATATACATGATATACATCTATAATGCATACAATGCTAATATTTTACAAAATACACAACTGTATGTGTGTATCACATGTTAAAAGTAGGTATAATATACATATTCAAAGTCACTATACTACATAAGGTAGCTACAAATGTATACTGTACTTTCTACTCACATTAACTTTTAAAATAAAATCGGCAATAATATGCGATTTTCACCAGGAAAATAGATTATGCCATAAAATAACATTAACTCAATCACATACATGAAGCTTGTGTAAAACTTGTCAATCATAACTTTAAATTTGATAATAATGATGATTATTTACACGGTTTAAATTTATTCCTATTTGACCAACATTGGTTTCCATGGTTTCCATTGGTTCAACATGACATGAGTTTATCAATAGAGTAAAGCCCCACTTACTCGAATCCAGCTACTCGAATACCCCTCATTTGTAGAACAGATCGTTTTTGTCCCAACAAATTTCATACATATTCAGCCAACCTGGGATTACTCGAATACCCTGTATTCCTCCCTCCAACTTTTGATTAGCTTCCCCATAAGTTCAAGTAATTCAGGTTTTACTGTGCATATATATCCATAATTTGCAGACCTGAACATGAAAGAAGAAAATGATAATGCTATGCTATAACTATAATAGTTATGTTGTACCTAGTAGGGAAAATATTTGTAATTTTCAGCAATTAATTCATTGTTTAATCAATCATTCTATCTGTAAGTTACTAGATGAAGTTTTCTCGATGTGTGACACGTTAGGGTTGGTCAGATATATTTAATATTGATATAATTATAACTCATTTACCCCTGAAGATAGTTGAGCTCTGCCAATTCAAAGAATGGCATAGTTCATTATGAAATTTCAGGCGTGAATGAGTTTTAAGGTTGGACACTAGTGGTCAGGTGGCCTGTTTTTTTCTCACAACCTATTACAATGTACTACAGTACCCTATATATCTATGTACTGTGGAAGTACTCTGGAAAGATTTGATTACTGTATTCAACCTAATAAACACATCCCATCTTTTTTAGGGAGAGAGGATGTGTGCACGAATCAAAACTTAATGAAAATTAATATGTTGGGTTAATCGTTAATTACATGTAAGTGTACATGTTTAACGCCGCTACAGACACAGAAATAAACGACCAGCGTGTCGCGGTCAATAAAACAGGTCAAAAATAACATCTGCTATCATAATCGTAATAATCAGTTTTTTGATGGAGGTTCAAATGTATATGAAGATATGACAAACACCCTGTTCAGACTTTAACTTTCACCATGAGAGAACAGATAATCCCAGCAGAGCGCGAGATTTTTTAACTTTTCCCTGTACATGGTTTACATGCCTAAGTGTACCGGGCACTTATTAGATGAAATACAGCACTACATTCGTACAACTTTTACAAATTCTAATTATCTATACATCATTGACTTTTTGGTAAAGGTTTGATACCAGTTTGAGATTTTTTATGCATCTTCCAAAACAATGTGAAAATTTGAAATATGAAAAAAAAAATCAAAATCTTGAGGGAACATCAAAATGAACCATACACATATGCCTATGTACCATTTCGAGAATCAATTTTGGAAGTCCAAAGTTTAAAATCATTCACTGTTTCTCTAGTAATCATAGGATTTATTTTACAATTCATAACCTTATAAACTGATTTGCATTACTTTGTCCTTTTATTTTTGATAAAGTACAAGTTATGACTTTTTGTTTAAATTTAATGTTATATGACATGTGATGTATTAATGCTTGCCCATTCCATGACTTTTTATTATTTTACCGTTAGTTATATATAATAAAGATACAATTTGTATCTGAGGTTTTTAAGATCATACAAAATCATATTAAAACAATGCACATTACATTTTATATTTAGTATAATTTTTTTTCAAATTACAACCCTGTAATAATTCATCGCAAACTATGCTTTTCAAAAAATCTAAAAACATTGTACTACAGACAGATTTTTATATTGATGTTCTACAAAAGCTAAAGCAATAAAATATAACAACTTTCTCTTTTGAGCAATGTAGCATTCATTTAGTAGATCTCAAGCTTTACCCACCCATTCACCCCTGTTATTTTATAATAAACTATTCCAACCTTGAATTGGAAAAGTTCAAATGTCGTTTCAGGGGTGAATGAGTTAAACCAGAAAACTTGTTCAGGTCACCAGCTCTCATTAGAGTCCGATGTTACAACGAGGTAAGGTAAACAAACAAATAAATAAAAATATGTATGTTTCAGGTATCCCAACCGACCCTAGTTATTTTATCACCATTTTGTATCTAAGATTACTTTATTAATTCATAAGCCTTAGAAAAACACTGTACCATAATTTACACTGTACCATGATTTACACTGTACCATGATTTACACTGTTCCATGATTTACACTGTTCCATGGTTTACACTGTTCCATTTTCCAAAGTCAAAGAAATCACAAAGGTTTTTGGTGTTTTTCTTGCCCAGGTCTTGAATGGAGGTTTGAATCCTTCACCGAGTCAGTGCAGCTGGGACCAGTGTCTCTACATAAAGGACTCACTGTTGTTTTTTAGGGCCGGTCATATACAAAACTGCAAGACGTGTTCGCCATCTTAGAACTACTTTTATTAGCACTGCAGCTTAGAGATTAATACGCAAGGCGTGACTGATAAAAGAAACGTGAATCCGGATGGATACATAATACTCACACAACTAAATCAGCCTATCACGAAGTGTTTCATACGTTTGTAGTCCCGACTGAAAATTTGTTCCGGCTAAATACAGCGATTCGGAATAATTTAAATCGGTAATTGTTGACCTATTCTGCATTGAATGAAATCTACAGATACTAAACTTTTCAAAAATATAATACTTTTTGGTAGATTTTGATATGTGATGGCGGATTGATATGGAGTCAAAAGTCCCCGTCCCATTTCACTGATTTGCCATGTAAATTTCCGGTTGTCCGAAGCAGACGCCTGTAGCGAGCTATTATTAGCTCGAAAGCTTAGTAATGACATATATAGAGAATAATGCATACCATTTTCCATATTTGGGTCGAGGGGCCAATATTGGATCCGATATGGAAAATGGTATGTTTTATTCAATTTATTGTATACTTAGTAATAAATCAGAGAAAAATGTATTATTTGACCAGAATAAATAATCTTTGAATGAACTTCATTTTTCATTAAAGCAACACATTTGAAAGTAAACACTTATTTATTTTAACTTATTCAAGTGTTTGAAGTCTATATAAGTTCAATGTAATGTACATATTTGTCATATTAACAATAAGTTTTACACTAACGTCCTTTACCAAATGTTTTTTTTCCCTATCATGTGATTGCCACCGATCATCCCGGTGAGAAAAATAGACTAAATTATCATTAAAATATACTTTTACTGTGGAGCGAGAATTTACTATTCCCTCTGCTTTCATTCTTTCTTTATCTGCTAGATATTCTAAATCTACCAATCTTGCTGCTAAGTAATTCAAAACTTTCTCTCCCTATATCTTGATCTCTTCGTTTTCGTGACGACATGTTCTGTTCTCGTTTTGCTTGTAACACATCAGCTAGCTAAAAACTCGAGAGACCCGAATGGTTTGATGCGACGTAAAATCTAGAGGTGTTCCGCGAAGAGGGCCAATACGGGTTTTGGGGTGCATTACTGAATCAATAATGCATGGGTGACGATTACGGGTTGGTAGTTTTGGCGCCATAATGCATATGCAAAAAACCTGTATTTATTACTAAGTATACAATAAAGTAAATTATTTAGTTGTGTGAGTCCTTATTCAGCTACCGAGTCAACCATACAGACAAGATTTAGACTCGTTCTTGATTCATGTGAATCTCAAACTCGTTTCATAAAAATATGTGTAAATCAGAAATTGTAAGTGATCCTCTTTGTGGGTGGACAAGAAAAAAATATTTGATGTATCATACCTGACTTATAGGCACTTTCAAGGTCATGGGGGTAAATATTGTTGAAATCTTCAAATGACTTCTCATTAACAAAAATGTCAAGGGTACTGATATTGAGCCAGTGGGATAAAGGGTTACCAAGTTTATTTAATGGATGACCTTGATACACTTCTAAGGTCACAGGGGTTAAATGTTTTTAGTTTTAGAATTATCAGCTTATTCTTTTCAATTAATCAATAGGTTATGGGCTATAGTGTTTGTATGATACTAGCACGTGTTAGAAATTGGCCTTTCATCTTACAGAAGTTCTCTCAATCAAGTGACAAATTTTGTTCAGCTGTAGAGTAGGTAATAGATATGTCTATTAAATGTGTTCTGTTTTATTTCCAGGAAACACATATAATCCACACCTTCCACGAGGATTTCTATGGTAGTACCCTGAAGACCGTCATGCTGGGCTTTATACGACCGATGAAGAACTTCTCCTCGTTAGGTAAGTTTGGGACTTCACAGACATGCAATGAAAAAGGCCATTCTGTACATATGATTGATATGTTTTCTTGCCCAATCTGATTAAAATGCAGATAAAATTCAGATCCTTACTCTCACTCTGTTACACAAGGACCTGACAACATCCCATAAGAGGTCATGTTCTGGTGTCATATGTCGCCTTTTACTTCAAACTAGTAAAATGTTTCAATGATGCTGTAATCTTAATAAATTTTCCATGATTGTACGCAAAATGGCCATGTCATAAATCTGGTATTACACATGTGTAATAACGTTATTGTGATGTCATAAACAAATTATGTCCTAAAGATAGGCTTGGTAGTGAAAATTGTAATGTCAAAGTAGAACTTGCTTTTTATGCCCCCGCCATGAAATGGGGGTCATATAGTGTTACACATATCCATCTCGACCCGTCACGTCCTGTCCCATCCCATGGTAATGTAACCAGCTTATTTCAATAACTACTGATCCGATTGTGATCAAACTTCACATACGTAGTAAGCATGAAGAACTAATTTCATATGGGGGAAGGGGGCTTTTATGTCTCACAGACATTTCTAGTCTTATTAAGAAAAGAATTTGATGGTCTATGTGTATTTTCTCTTGAAAATTAGTTTGAGTATAAGTTATGTGATAAATAGAATCTTACAATAGTGTCAATGAAACATGGAATTTATTAAACTTGTGAAATAAATTAATATGTCACTCGCCTAAAGGCCCATGACATGATTTATTATTGAATTTGTTTAATAAATTACATTGACACTTATGTAAGATCATCTATTTACTCATCTGATATATCTTATAAGTAAGTTTATAATAAACAAGAAAACGTTGCTTTCTCTACATCACGCCCAGTATCACCACTCCGTCTGGTATTGGAGTCCCGGAGGTATGGTAAAGGTCATGTTTAATTCTGTAGTTACAATGTATTACATTAATTTAACTGAAAATGTTTTTTTCTTTTCCTGAACAGATTAACTAGTAACAGAAATCCATGCAGATATACTGGCAGCCAGAGAGAGGCTAGAACTTCCCGAGAACTCTTCCCACAAACACAACAACTTTTTCTACGGAAGTGAACAGAAACAGTCTTGATGATTGGCTGACAGGATAGCCAATCATATCTCCTCTAACTTTTTCTGATGTCGCAGGAAACATATCCTGGTGTCATTTATTGATGGGACACAACCAATAGGCTGTCTTGTTACATGTGCACCTAGGATAAATATGTGGACCAATCACTAGGGATGTTATAAGCTGTGTTTAACTGATGTGTTGTGCATCTAAAAATAGTTCATTGTTATAATTTATTGATTATTTAACTATTCATCGTATAAGATCTATGGATAAATAACTGTTACTGTATTGTAATTTTTTGAAGGGTTAAATTATTAAAAACATCAATTAAGCAAATATGGTATAGCTCCACCAATGAAATGATTTCCGGTGTGTTAAGGCTGTATGACATGACATGAATCTCCATTCTAAAAGAGTTCCACACTAAATAATCTATCAGATAAGTGCTTTTTAATAGAAACTTCATTCAGAGTTTATGACAAATAATGATAAATGCATTGCCTAGAAAAATTTAGGTCACATTTATCAGATAAAGAAGAGGTATGAAGGGAGACAACTGAAGTAAAAGTGTATATGGATCAAACTTCCCTACTTCGTATGATAGGATAACTTGTCCACTTTTTTATTATAATCAATCTGTTGGATAGCGCTTTAATCTATATAGTATATAAAAGGATGTTGCTGTGTTTTCTAGTTTAGTACTGTAGTTCACTGTAAGCTTCAGTTTTCTGAACTTACCCTGAGAGATTATATCTTAAGATGCTATTTTTCTAAAAAGTATACAAAAATGTAAGTTGGTATCATATGTGGTATTAATTGATAGTGTTTAGACAAGAATGATTGGGGAGATTTTACTAAGGAGAATTTAATCAAATAGTTTATGATCTTGGTGATACATGTAACAACGAAAGAGCTGGTGAAAAGTGTTGTCCAGGCCCTGAGATCACGAAACAATCTCAGACTTAAATTTTTGCTAAGCCAATCAGGTATGACGTTACTTTTAGTGATGTTATTTGTGATTGGCTAAGTCCAAACTTAAGACAAATCTATTCTAAAGTCTGTTTCATGATCCCGGGGCTAGATGTACAGTTGAACCTCGGTATCTCAAACTTGTAAAATCTCCAATAGATTACAAGTATTTTGTCAGTCCTGGCCAAAGTTTTGCACTAGATTTGTAATTACTCAACTTGAGTACTTGGATGACTCGAACTTTCCCCACTCTCCCACCGACTTCGAATGTATCATTGTAGTGTCATGCTGTTGCGTTAAGGTTTATACTGCTTTAGTTCAGTGATACATGCATTGGCCTGAGAACCAAGTAATTAATATTTTGGCCTTAGTTCAGTGATACATGTATACCTTTGTGGTCCTGATGCTGTTTAGGTTATTTGTTTAGTCTGTATGGTCTGGGGCATTATATACCAACTAGATGTTATATGTAGGGGGGCTGTACTCTGCCCTGATGCTGAGGGTTATTAATTTTACCCGTCCTCTAAGAAATCCGGTGTTTATAAAGGCGCTTTTTATGTTTTATTGCGATGCTTTCCATGTCTTATTTTGCTACTGGAATTATATTTTGTCATCTATTAAAATTGAATCCTGTATATTGGATCTTGAATGACATTCTGTAATAGGCTCATGTTGTAAAATTCAATGAAATGGAATCAGATGATATACATGTACAGTGATCAATTTACAATTTATTTCCATGGGTCCTTTTAGTGCATATTGCTAAAACCAATGGGTCCCACAATGTTAAATTGAAGTATTTCCAGAATTTCTATGAATCCCAGCATAATGTTATGAGTACAGGACTCGGGACTCGCACGTAGATTGATCACTGCAGGTAATGTGAAAAGTTATTATATTATTTTTTATTTTCGTTACTTGTTAAATGTCAATATTACAATAGATCATGTACCACGATCAAATTCATACGCAAATATGTGACAGGGTAATTGAATTTGTACATAGAATTATATTGTAATCATGTGATGAAATTAATACTTTGTCATATCACAGAATGTAATACTTTGTCACAATTTGGCCATCTTCGCTAGCCAAGGGTTACGATCCGCACACTCATAGGTGATCGTAACCCCTGGATATCGAGGATGCAATTTGGCGGGAATGATGTGTTTTCGCGCAAATATCATCCGCGGTTCACAGAAAACAACATTGCCACTATGACTTAATAGTATTGGGGTAGAAAAAGGTCACATAATTCGTGGTTATTGAATAAAATATTATGGTGGTAGAAACGGATCACATGACTCATGGTTATTGGATATGGAATTTATTTCACTCTCGTTAATTATTTTTTTAAAGTTACAAAAGACACTCGCTAAATTTTGTTTTAAAAATTATTAACGAGAGTGAAATAAATTCCACATCCAACAACCAAAAAAAAACTCGTTGCGTAACCTCTATATATTTCATTTTCCAAAATCAAACAAATTACAAAAGTTGTTTGTTTACTTCTTGCCCAGGTCTTGAGTGGATGTTTGAATCCTTCACCGAGTAAGTACAGCTGAGACCAGTGTCTCTACTTATACCGCTATCGGGCTACCCAGTCATCCATACAGCATGATTTCAATTCCTTTTTGATGCATGTGAATCTCAAAATCGTTTCATAAAAATGTGTATCAAAATCAGTAATTGTTAGTGATCCTTTTTGTTGGTTAATCAAAATTTTTATGATTTTATATGTAGCCAAAGTTCAACTGTACTTTCAGGTGAATATTGGGGCCACTGTATATCATTTATTTTGAAGAAACGTTTTAATTGTATATCTAAGGTGACTTGAAATTGTTTACAAGTCACCTTAGATATACAATAAAAAGTTTTCTTCAAATAATTATTGAAATGACATAATAATATGAAACAAAGCATATTGTCTCCGTAAACTGTCAGGTAATTTATAGATACTACTTTATGCGAGTGATTTGGTTGATCCAAATAGTAGTGAGGACTTATATATTGTGTGTGTCCTTATGATAATTTACACCGATTCAATCGACTGAAAATTAAAACCGAGTCTATGTATAATCAGGATCACCTAAACTTTCGTTTCTGTCACTACAGTTGGCATACATTATTTTAATTCACTCATTCACCCCTGAAATGTCATAATGAACTATCCCAACCTTTGAACGGGGAAAGCACAAATGTGCGTCAGGGGTGAACAAGTTAAGGACTTGTTGAGTATAATGTTAATTGTTGGAGATTTTATTTTCCTGTTATTGTGTTTGTAAATTATTACGCGGATTTGTGCGATTGTGTTTAAATGTGTATGATCATTTTTGTACAAATTAAAATCAGACTGAATCTGATGTTGTGTTTGTTATTTTTTGACTGACAACCTGACTCAACTACAGTTGTACATAGCAGGCCCTTCACCGAACACTTAAATCCAGTCCATCTGTTGATTCAGTGACAGTGTCAGAATGGACAGGTGAATTTGTAAAATTAAAACCCTTCAGCAACCGCTCTGATCTTGTCAATTTTAAATCACACATGGTGTCAGGCCCCAGTTTTATGAACATTCCTTATTTAAAAGAAATTCTAAAAAGTATCCATAGAAACTGAAGGAAGAACCTTTCAACTTAATGTAATGTTTTGCTATATAGATTTGTAAACTTAGAGACTTCACTAAAGAATGTTCGTGAAACTGGGGCCGGATAAGACAGATTGAGACAAAGTAATAGTGGTGAACAAACAACAAAAACAAACTTGAACATTTTTAAGAAATATTATTTTCTCACAGATAAATTTGTCTACCACAACATATATACCTAAAACAAACAGATCTTAGGATTGAAATGAAATGCAATACCCAATATGTGTATATATATATATAATAATTATATATCTTCAGTACATATCTTTAACAAGGTGAGTTATGGTAAGCTACAGCAGATTTTCTTGAAGAATTTAAAAAAAATATTTTTTTTTAATTATTATTAAAATGAACTAGCACACGATGAACATTTACAAATAGATATATATATTCTATAGTCATGACCTTTTTACACAATGTTATAATACAGTATAATCATGTTATATCTTGGCATATCATGATTTCCACAAACAAGATTTTATATAGAGTTATAATATCATGCTATAATCATATCTTAGCATAACTTTACAATCATTGTTTTCACTCATATGAATTTTTTCATAATATTGTCTTACCTATATATATAGTACAGTTATGTTGTCAATAAAACGCTATGGTACATCTCTTATATAATAATTCAATCTGATAAAGAAAATGAAATACAGGTACACGCTTAGTTTACATTTGTACAATATTTGGTTATGAAGAAATCATATCCTACACTAACACACTCTACTAACTAAAATATTTAACGAATTCAAGATGAGAGTTATATAAAATATTGCAACATTTATAAAAAAAACACCTTCAAAGTCATGTTTTCATCTGGGTAGAATTCGGAACTTACAGAATGTATCTGGTAGGTGTAATGAAATCAATTGGGTCATTATCAAATGTTAAAACCCAATTATAACAGACGTCAACCCTATGTGTACAGGTATACCAGGAGTCAACTCTATGTGTACAGGTATAACAGGAGTCAACCCTATGTGTACAGGTATAACAGGAGTCAACCCTACATTGTATGTGTACAGGTATAACAGGAGTCAACCCTATGTGTACAGGTATAACAGGAGTCGACCGTATGTGTACAGGTATATAACAGGAGTCAACCCTATGTGTACAGGTATAACAGGAGTCAACCTTATGTGTACAGGTATAACAGGAGTCAACCCTATGTGTACAGGTATATAACAGGAGTCAACCCTATGTGTACAGGTATAACGGGAGTCAACCCTATGTGTACAGGTATAACGGGAGTTAACCCTATGTGTACAGGTATAACAGGAGTCGACCTTATGTGTACAGGTATAAAAGGAGTTGATCCTATATGTACAGGTATAACAGAAGTCGACCCTATGTGTACAGGTATAACAGGAGTCGACCCTATGTGTACAGGTATAACAGAAGTCGACCCTATGTGTACAGGTATAACAGAAGTCAACCCTATGTGTACAGGTATAACAGGAGTCGACCCTATGTGTACAGGTAGAACAGGGAATATGCGTGAATACATTGTATAGAAAATTACATTTAACAAAATATCAAGTTTTCTGTTCTTCAATTACAAAATCAATGCAGACTTATTTGATCTTTGGTATATATAATGTTAAGATTTTAAAAGCAAATTAATCTCTAACAATTAATTAATAAACAGCTACAAAACAAAATTTGACTATTTTTGTGACGTATAATGTTCTAATTGACAAAAGTATTCTCCCCATGAATACCACTCCCACTAGGAAATAATGCAGATTTAATTATACAGATAATCCAGAATTATCGGATACACTACCATGGCAACCACTAACCCAAAGGGAGACAACCTAAACCCTACACATTTCAAGTAGCAACCCAAGATTTTTATATCTCCACATGACAAATTCATTACAAATTACATGAAAACATAACAATTTTAGCCCTATTTTTTCCTAATGTTATACAAAAAAATCAGATAAAAATGAAGGTAACATAGCTGGTATATATGTAATCTGATCTCAGAGTTGATCTGTGATTAGCCTAGTTAGACAAAAGATGTATCAAGAAGTATTGATATAACTAGTTTGTGAATGAATTGTCAAATTGAAATGTCTTTCTTTACAAATACAAAATGATGGAGCTCTTATTTGTCAACTTATTACAGATAAGAATTCTAAACAATTAAAATAACAGAAAAAAAAAATGAAGATCTATTAATTAAAAACTCAAACTCACAAATTTCACAATGAAGTATTCTGAAATTTGCAGTGGAAGATTTGAAAAGTATCTTTAGGGTTTAATTAGATATATATATATATTGGAGAGAGTAGGCGAGATTTGAAGATAAAAATACTGATAAAATATTAATAAAAATAAAATCTTTTGAACCAGAAAAAACAAACAATTCCCTTCATTAATATAAACTTAAATACATTGCTTGTTATTATTAAGAAACACATTATGTAACTTAAAACATGAAGATCATGTGATAAGAGGAGAACGTATATAAACCCAGAAACCTAACTGGTGCTGGTGTGTGTACATGGTATGATCAATGATTGTGAATACATCTCCCCTGATGATACACTATCAAGTTACTCACCCAGGGCATGTAACAAGTAGAAAATGACATCAGTGAAATCTGAACTATATTATAACATCTCACCCATCTGTTATAACTTGACCACACATTTATGGGAACTAGTCCATTTTGGTCTATGTGGGTGAAAGGATTATTAAATTTGATATTAATTTTGGTGTAATTCACAAGGAGAATCCTTTGCGAATTCAATTTTACACCATTATCTTAATCACAGATTTAAATAGTCATGAAGAAGGTGTACAGACATGTACACTGTCAACGAAATGATGAATGTTCCAAAATAAAGTGCTGTACTGTACATGTGTGTATGACAATTCATAGTGAACATTCACCAAATGAATAAAAGTGAAAAAGATATATCTAATAATAATAACTAATTGACACAATCAACCTCTGTTAGCACATGGTTACTGAAAATATCTGAAAAGTTTCTGTAGAATACACATGATAATTCTGTAAGTGAATGGAGATGTATTTATATATATACATGATATACATCTATAATGCATACAATGTTAATATTTTACAAAATACACAACTGTATGTGTGTATCACATGTTAAAAGTAGGTATAATATACATATTCAAAGTCACTATACTACATAAGGTAGCTACAAATGTATACTGTACTTTCTACTCACATTAACTTTTAAAATAAAATCGGCAATAATATGCGATTTTCACCAGGAAAATAGATTATGCCATAAAATAACATAAACTCAATCACATACATGAAGCTTGTGTAAAACTTGTCAATCATAACTTTAAATTTGATAATAATGATGATTATTTACACGGTTTAAATTTATTCCTATTTGACCAACATTGGTTTCCATGGTTTCCATTGGTTCAACATGACATGAGTTTATCAATAGAGTAAAGCCCCACTTACTCGAATCCAGCTACTCGAATACCCCTCATTTGTAGAACAGATCGTTTTTGTCCCAACAAATTTCATACATATTCAGCCAACCTGGGATTACTCGAATACCCTGTATTCCTCCCTCCAACTTTTGATTAGCTTCCCCATAAGTTCAAGTAATTCAGGTTTTACTGTGCATATATATCCATAATTTGCAGACCTGAACATGAAAGAAGAAAATGATAATGCTATGCTATAACTATAATAGTTATGTTGTACCTAGTAGGGAAAATATTTGTAATTTTCAGCAATGAATTCATTGTTTAATCAATCATTCTATCTGTAAGTTACTAGATGAAGTTTTCTCGATGTGTGACACGTTAGGGTTGGTCAGATATATTTAATATTGATATAATTATAACTCATTTACCCCTGAAGATAGTTGAGCTCTGCCAATTCAAAGAATGGCATAGTTCATTATGAAATTTCAGGCGTGAATGAGTTTTAAGGTTGGACACTAGTGGTCAGGTGGCCTGTTTTTTTCTCACAACCTATTACAATGTACTACAGTACCCTATATATCTATGTACTGTGGAAGTACTCTGGAAAGATTTGATTATTGTATTCAACCTAATAAACACATCCCATCTTTTTTAGGGAGAGAGGATGTGTGCACGAATCAAAACTTAATGAAAATTAATATGTTGGGTTAATCGTTAATTACATGTAAGTGTACATGTTTAACGCCGCTACAGACACAGAAATAAACGACCAGCGTGTCGCGGTCAATAAAACAGGTCAAAAATAACATCTGCTATCATAATTGTAATCATCAGTTTTTTGATGGAGGATCAAATGTATATGAAGATATGACAAACACCCTGTTCAGACTTTAACTTTTACCATGAGAGAACAGATAATCCCAGCAGAGCGCGAGATGTTTTAACTTTTCCCTGTACATGGTTTACATGTCTAAGTGTACCGGGCACTTATTAGATGAAATACAGCACTACATTCGTACAACTTTTACAAATTCTAATAATCTATACATCATTGACTTTTTGGTAAAGGTTTGATACCAGTTTGAGATTTTTTATGCATCTTCCAAAACAATGTGAAAATTTGAAATATGAAAAAAAAAATCAAAATCTTGAGGGAACATCAAAATGAACCATACACATATGCCTATGTACCATTTCGAGAATCAATTTTGGAAGTCCAAAGTTTAAAATCATTCACTGTTTCTCTAGTAATCATAGGAATTATTTTACAATTCATAACCTTATAAACTGATTTGCATTACTTTGTCCTTTTATTTTCGATAAATTACAAGTTATGACTTTTTGTTTAAAATTAATGTTATATGACATGTGATGTATTAATGCTTGCCCATTCCATGACTTATTATTATTTTACCATTAGTTATATATAATAAAGATACAATTTGTATCTGAGGTTTTTAAGACCATACAAAAGCATATTAAAACAATGCACATTACATTTTATATTTAGTATAATTTTTTTTCAAATTACAACCCTGTAATAATTCATCGCAAACTATGCTTTTCAAAAAATCTAAAACATTGGACTACAGACAGATTTTTATATTGATATTCTACAAAAGCTAAAGCAATAAAATACAATAACTTTCTCTTTTGAGCAATGTAGCATTCATTTAGTAGATCTCAAGCTTTACCGACCCATTCACCCCTGTTATTTTATAATAAACTATTCCAACCTTGAATTGGAAAAGTTCAAATGTCGTTACAGGGATGAATGAGTTAAACCAGAAATCTTGTTCAGGTCACCATCTCTCATTAGAGTCTGTTGTTACAACAAGGTGAGACAAAAATATATATAATTTCTATTATTTCAGTGAAAATTATTGATAAATGTTAGTTGATGGTACCACTAAACAAATGCTTGATTCCCGGGGTTGGATAGATATTTTACTAGAATAGTCCTTGTCAAAAACCTACATAATCATTTCCTCCAAATCTATACCATAGCAGAAATAATAGAATATGAAGAAATCAGCCACATGTATGTACATGTATCAATGTACCATAATTTATATGAATGAAAATATAAAAAAAAAAACGATTCAAAGGAAAAAACGGTTAGTTCATTATCAAGGTGACAGAGCTATGAACAGTCCAGGGTGCCAGACCCAGAAGTGTATCTACAGGTATATCCACAGCATTGGAAACCAACATGAAACTGAAATTATCGTATTTGCCGTAATTAGCTCCCCTCCCCCATTCTATGGAGGTACAATAATTATATAAGCGACACTTTCAATCGTGACAAAACCAATGGTTTTTGTTTAGCGGTGCGATAAAACCACTGTGTGCAATATCATTATTTGTGTACAAATTATTCAAAATTGATGACAATAGCGTTGCACATCATGAGTACTACCCATTCTTTTCTTTTAAGTACAATGTAAATACATTGTGCTTATTTACCTTATAAAAAAGGCATTTTTTGTCCACATCCTTTTTTAATATCCTATTAAACACCTCCCCCCCCCCCCCCCCTTTTGGAACCAATCTCTTAAGGCGCCCTGGGTGCTAATTATGGCAAATAAGGTACTTTTGTGTCACGTTGGTTTCTGACGATGGTATACCGCCCAGGCTGGAGGGATATCTATTTAGTATCGGCTACATCCTGGTGGACGCTCTCGTCCTCCTCTTTCACCTGTTGCTCGCCCTGGTTGTGGACCTTTAAATGATGTGTAAGCTGCCGGTTTTCTCCGAATCGTTTCGGGCAGTGAGGGCAACCATACGGTTTCTCTTTGGTGTGTGTACGTTTATGCCTGTGTAGAGTTCCATACTGCGTGAAACGTTTCCCACAATAGTCACACTTGAACGGTTTTTCACCCGTGTGTATACGTCTATGAGATTCCAAATGTTGCTTTTCTATGAAACCTTTCCCACAGAGTTCACACTTGTGCGGTTTGTCTCCGCTGTGTCCGACCATGTGACGACGTAAACCGAATACACCGGTAAATCCTTTTCCGCAGATTTCACACTTACACAACTGCTCACCTGTGTGTAGCCTCACGTGACGATAGAAACTACGCTTGTTCATGAACTGTTTGTGACAAATTTCACACACAAATGGTTTTGCGTTTGCCAGTGAAAGCGATGATTCGTCTGCACTGTCGGCCACGGGGCTCCGAGTGGGGGTGACTTGGACGGTAGACTCCTGTTTAACAGACGTAGCTGGTGAAGGCGCCGGTTCCACATGACCTGTGCTCTGGAATCCGCTTGTGCTTGGGAAAACTGGAGTCGGCAGTGGCGTCCTTCCAAGATTTCTTTGCATGACCTGACTAGCCAACTCGGAGAATGAGCTGAGGATATTGCCGGTCTCGATGAACTTTGGTATACCTTCTCCAGCCAACTTGTCTGACATTGTGTACGAGACAGGCTGAGTGTGTGCATTCTCTACAATGGTGGAAGGAAGAGTTATGTGGGTGTGAGACGGCGTTGAGGTAGCCAGAGGATGGTGGTCCGCCATTGTCCCGTCCATATCGTCATCCTCGCTGTCCGATGATTTCTGATTTTCCGAGTCCTGATTTGTTGCTGCCATCTCTGATTGGTGAGCCTGTATCTGATGATCCAGGTCATTTTTAGCGTTATTAGTCCCGTTGTGACCTTGACCATGCCCGTGACCATGACCTTGATTATGTCTGTGACCTTGGACTTGTGACGAGTCCTGACGCATGATTACGCCAACGTGTGTATCACTAACCCCCTGTGTGATGATGGATCCAGGAGCGTACCCCTCGACCGAATGATGATGTGCCACAGTGACTGGTACGTGTGACTGGTCCGCTAGCTGTTCTGTAGTGGGTATGTGATGAAACAGCTCACTTGGTCTTACATCCTCTAGTGGTGCCACCTGTTGAGCAGTATGGACATCAGTCACAGCGCCCTCTACAGGAATTTGACTGTCTTTTAGCAAAGCTCCGTTTGCAGGACTTTGTACTTGCTCGGTCTGTAACATAGCGCGCTCAACAGCATGAGACTGGTAGTGTATAATTAAATGTTCCGCTACGGTGAAAGTCTCGCCACAAATTTCACACCGTAACTCGGTACTTCCTGTATGCTCTCTTAAGTGGTACACCAGCGCTGGTAGCGACTCGCACTGCTGACCACACACGTTGCACGGATATACGACAGTCGATACAGTGGCGTCGCGTGTGTCGTTGGAGTCGCTGTGAAGCTCGGCCGTAGTGGGGATGAGATGTTGGTGCTGAGTGGCGGCGATTGTCTCCACCGCCGCGTTGTACTCCACTGCCTGTTGTTGAGACAATGTTGTGGTAACATTCAGACGATGGGATCCGATGCTGTAATCCGCAGGTTGAGGAATTGCGGCAGTTTCTACGGCCTTCCCCACCTCAGATGAAGGATACCGATTATCCGTCAGATTCATGGGGAGGTCATCTTGTGTGGGTATTTTATCGTCGTGACTATCGACTGTCTGAGGGATTTCTGTTCCTCCCTCCTTTGGTATCAGAACAGCGCGGGCGTCTATATTCCCGAACAGGAAGTTATACTGGTGCTGAAGGTAATCACGTCTCACCATGTCTGATATGACATCAAACTTGGTTTCGTCTTCGCTCAATGCTGTGCTTGTTTTTGCTTTAGCCTCTTGGTATTGCATGCCTGCAGAACGAGCTACATCGTATTTTTGAATCTGACTCAAATATGTCGGTGAGAATGCTGCTTGATATGCTGCTGCCGTCAGGTCAATGTTTCTTTGTTCATTTTGTGCGGTGTCCGTCTTATCGCCCGTCCCTTCCTTCACCATGGCAGCCGTCTCGTTGGAGTCGATGAATCGTATGTTACTCAGATCTTCAGGTATATTAGACTCAGCCGTTTTATTTTCTAAGCTAACATTAGGTTGAAAATTTGGCTGGTGGTTTTCATCTAAATGACGATTTCGTAAAATATCGTGGGCATAAAGCAGCGCGGAGTCGAGTTTTTCCTGCTGTGTACTTGAAGGGATTGCATGTTGTGTTGTTGGAATAGCATGTGTGGACACAGAAGCATCCAAGGGCGCCGACTGCATGTGAGTTGAGCTGTACGTACTAGAACTAGACTCGTCTAACTCGGGCGTCTTCTGCTCTAGCTGATAACTCTGAATAGCCTCCGATAGTTGGTCCGAGACATTCGGTTCATCTTTAATTTTAACTGATTTTCCTTTTAAATGTATCTGAACATGACGATAGAGTGATCCACCCTGGGGGAACCTTTTCCCGCAGTATTTACACTGATATGGTTTTTCGCCAGTATGAATTCTGGTGTGTATCATCAAATGCTGTTTCTCTATAAATCGCTTCCCACAGGTCGGACAAGCGTGAGGCCTCTCGCCCGTGTGCGTCATGACGTGTCGCCGTAGACAGTAGCTGGTGGTGAAGCTCTTCTGACAGTAATGACATAGGAACGGTTTCTGACCTCTATGTGTGCGCGTGTGCCGCTCCAGGGTGATCGGAGAGTTGAACTGACTCTGACAATAGTCACACTTATGTCTCTTGTCAGTGACAGCGGCGGCCATAGCTTCCAGTTCCTTGTTAGACAGGACAGACAGATCGACATTTGGAGCAGTTACCTGCCCCAGTGCATTCCCAAAACCATTTTCAACGTAGTTAGCGGCCAGCTCCCCTTGCTCTTTCTTTACCTGTACATTTGGTATCGAGGCGTTGTTAAACTTTCCTAGTGAAGCTTCCTTCGTCCCTGCTATTTCTTCCTTAGTTGGAGCTGAGGTTGAGGTAGATTCTCCATACTTTCCAGGAATTACCTCCCCTCTTTCCCCGTTGCTTTCCCCTTCCGTTCCTTCAAAGTCATTGCCTTCCATCTGGGTCATTGACGACTTTCGACTCTCTAACTCGCGAGTGTAAAGCTGCATTTGTAAGTGAAGTGCCTGTGAAAACTGAAGCAGTGGGTTGCTAAGTGACGATATACCCTGCATTCCACTGAGGAGAAGCTCCGGATTAATTTGATTCTCCAACTCCTTTGGAATTTCCTGTGGTTTTGCCAGATGATGAGACAATGTGGGGTGATGCGACGCGGCCGTACTTTGTTGTGCTGCGGTTACTGCAGCAGCCTGCTCCGGAGTGGGTGACTCCTTTTGCTCCGTTTTCAAATTTAAAGATTCCGGAGATGCCTCTTTGTTGTGGGTCTGGAGATGGTTGTGGAGTGTTCCGTACTGTGTGAAACTTTTCGAGCAGACGTGACATTTATATGGTTTCTCTCCCGTATGAATCCTGATATGGCTCTGTAGGTGCTGTTTCTCTATGAAACCCTTGTGACAGTATGGACACCTGTGTGGTTTCTCCCCCGTATGTAGCATGATGTGACGGCGCAGACAGAAACTAGCACTAAAGCGCTTTCCACACACGTTACACCGGTAAGGTTTCTGCCCAGTGTGATACTTACTACAGTGCGATTGCAGTTCAAATATTGAAGCACACTTTATCAGACAGAATTTACACTGTAGACCATCATCGCCAGATTTTGATCGCCCTGGCGACAGCTGTGACGGGTCCATCTTACTAAGTAAGTACTCCATCTCCTCCTGTTTTTGACTTTCAGTCTTCACTTCTTCTTCTGCAAGCATCGGATCATCATTTTTGAGATTCTGTTTAAAATTTTCACCATGAGATGTTCCGCCAACATCCTCCGGATTTCTATCTTGAAGACATTTTGCATTTCCTTCTGTAGACAAAATTCCAGCAGGCATTTCCTGAACTTGTTCCACTGAAGAGCTGTGCTTTGACATGCTGGTATGTTGTATGGCGCCAATTCGACCTTGTGTGTGCATTTGACCTTGAGAATGGATGTGACCTTGAGCCTGACTGTCAGTATGACTTTGTAAATGGTCATGACCTTGTCCTTGTGAATGGTCATGACCTTGTGGGTGACCTTGAGGTTGCCCTTGTGTAGGAAGGTCAAAGTTCATGTTTGGAATGTTACCAACCTGGCTCTGACCACTAACTGCCTTACTCAGATCTAATTCTAAATTTGGAGGATGACCTTGAACTTGTGTTGGGACCTCATCATGACCATCCTCCTCCGTGTCTGGCCCCTCGGTACTGATAGCCAGTCCCTCCTCTGCAGAGAAGGACCCGGATCCGTCCATTTTTAAGTCACTTTCACTATGTGATGCGTCTGCCGTGTAAGATTCTGATCCTGGCTCTGAGGGCTTAAAACATCTACCATGCCTCTCACGGTGTTTATACAACGATCCATGTTGTGAGAATTTCTTGCCGCAAACCTCACAAGCGTACGGTTTCTCTCCAGTGTGCACACGCCTATGGACCTCCAAGTTCTGTTTACCAATAAAACCTTTCCCACAAATGTCACATTTATCAGGGCGTTCATTATTGTGACTCATGGTGTGACGACGAAGCGCAAAGCTGGTTCCAAACACACGACCACACGTATCACAATTGAAAGCTTTTCCGTTGCCAACACTAAGTGCATATTTTTGTAAGTCACTAGGTGAAGCACCAGTCATATCTAACCCATCCAAACCCTCGGTGTGCTGGTTTTCCATTTGTGACGCCTCTTGGTATTCAGTCTGACGATTTAATTTCTCGACCAGAGTCACAGCTGCTGCTGTCTCTAAACTTGACTGCGTGGAAGTTGCCAGATTAGTCTGCATTTGAACGGCTAAATTTTCCTCCGTTTGTCGAGCCTGCTCCAAACTCAGTCGTATACTAGCCTCGTTTTTCTCTACAGAGGGACTCAGACTGAACCACTGGCCGGTTTGTCTGAGTTGAGATAGGGCCGATTTTAACGTCACGATACACGTATATAACTCGCGTTTGGTATGAGTCTCTATGTGGTTCTGTAATGAGGTATGGTCAATGAAATAGTTCAGACACACCTGACACTGATTACCATCCATGGTAATACAACTTTATATCAAAAACTGTTGGATCAACCGTCAGTGATTTCACAACTCTCTCGTGACATTCTCAACGGCCAGCGATTCCACAAATCTCCTGTGACATTCTCCTATGTTCTGAATACTGCTTTCTCGTCTCATTTTTTCACATTAATGTCCAGACCTGTACGATTTTCAACAAGATCCAGGTTTTGCTAAAAAACCTGTTCTTCTAGATCTCCTCCTTCAAAGGAATTCATTAAAGTTTTTGTTTCGTCCCTTCTGACAAAACTAGAATCTTCTTTAGAGTCATTTAAACAGCTGGAGGGAAATTGTCTGCCAGTGATTGTGAATCATCTAGTATTTGTCTTTTTCCCAGTAGAGGATTAGACACTCAATCTCACAAAGTCTGTTATCTGCACACATATCTTGAGGGAGATCGATTGGAGAGGAGTTTCAATCCAAAACATGAAGAATTTCTCGGACAGAAGTTTCCGACATTTTCCATTTTCTTTCAGAGCTCTGTTATCCTGTGCTGAAGTCAGTGATTATATCACATCCTGAAAAAGAGAACAAATCAGTATTATAAAAATTCTGAATATTTAATTACAGTAAATAGCAATTATATCACTTTAATTTCCAGGCGCGGATGCAAGATTTTCGAAAGGAGGGGGTCAAACTGATACTTTTTGAATGATACAACAGTAAAAATTTGTACTTTTTAACTAATGAATAGACAAGTTTGAAATATGTAAAAAGGGGGGGGGGATGGTGTCCTGATCCCCAGGCCCCCCTCCCTGGATCTGCTAGTGATTTCTACAGAAAGTATTGTGAGTGCACAAATTCCTCCTGTACCATGAAATTAGTAGCTTCATATTGGTATGATATATATGTTTTTATCACATAACTGACCTGTCCAGTCATGTCATATGGCCATGTCATATAAAAATAGTATTACATATGTATGTGTAATAACACTACTGTGATGTCATAAATAAATGACGTCTTCATGACGTCACATCGTCTCGGTAGTGAAAATCGTACTGTCAGAGAAGAAATCTACCTTTCTTATAGAGAATTTATTTGAGAGTTTGCGTGTATTTCCCCATAAATATAATAAGTTATGTGATAAATAGAATCTTACACTCGTGTCAATGTCATATAGAATTTATTAAACTTGTTAAATAATTTAATATGTCACTCGCCTAAATGCTGGTGACATATTAAATTATCTAACTCGTTTAATAAATTCCATATTACATTGACACTCGTGTAAGATCTTCTATTAATGTAAATCTATGAATCTAATGGTACCTTTATTCTCCAGAATTTATGTTTACTTTTTGTACTCTATATTTGAGGGGATTTCAAAAAGTTAATCATAACCATTGCCTTATCATTGTTATTCTTGACCAAAATGTGATGTGTATAGTTACATACCGGTAATCTAATTAAGTGTCAGGTGAACAAAATCTTTTAGAATGTGTGATTGCAATATAGGTATTACATAGTTATCTATCCTGACATTATCTGCACAGGTTTTTGATGTCTTGATAAACAACATCATTCCTCAAGATCCTAGTATTGTTATCCCATTAAACGCCCCCTTATGAACCATTTTTTAGCTGCAGCCTTGGGCGCTAATTACGGTGAATATGGTAATAATTTCACATGGTGTGGAAAACTTTCTTTCATTTAACTGTTTAATTGCTGTAATTATTACATTAAGATTCTTAAAATCAGACCAGTATACTGATTAATGATGTTTTAAATAAAACTAAAAAGTCTTTGACTTCTAAGTCATTTTTTTAAATGTTCAACCAATGAAAACTTTGGTGATTAATTTTGAAAAAACAATTAAGAATAATGATAAAGCACAAATGAGAAGGCAGTGATTTTTTTTTTTTTACATTTCTCTCCAAATTCTCTTAATTTTGTTGCATGAAAAGTTGAAATTGGGAATTTTACGACGATTGAATCTATCTAGTATTTTTTTCTTCCGTTTCCTCTTGGTCGCAGAGAAGTTAGATTTTCTGATCATAATTATTGACTACTATGGACCGAGAGATGAACTGAAAGATTCCAAGTTCACGCGAAAGTGGCAGATTATAAACAAACTAAACTTGAAGTTAATATGAATTATCAGAAATATTTTTATTATTTCTCCGAGTTAAAAAACACAGACAAGTTAAGTTAAATCTTGTATTTTTTACTGAACTTTATTACACATTGTATCAACAATTGGGAACAATTAAGGCAAGATTAGCAGTGTTTCTGCTACCTTGATTTTACAGCAATCTGTGCCTTATTGAATTGGAAAAAATAGGAAGATTTTCAGATAAATTGGGAAAATATTCTTGGATTTTGCTTAAATTTGGGAAAATAACACAAATTTTGCCTAGGGGAAACAGCCTTATATCAGCTGTAAAAATTGATAAACAAAATCAGTGATTGGGTAAAGTTCACAAGAGGAAATTACCTCTTAAGTCAGCATGCAAGTTCAAAAGGGATAAACACACACTGGAAGGTTAGACATGAGAAGCAAAATGATAAGTACTGACTTTGGTACAAATTAACTTCATTATTTATTTTCGTAGATAACGACTCCAACATTTGGTAAAGAAACAAAGTGGTACACATCGACTTGATTGTGATAAAACCTTATCAAAATTTATGGTACGTAACAACCAAACGAGCTGGTACAGATTGCTTGTTTGTGTAGCTCACAAACTACAACAAGACATAGACGCAGCAGGACAGTGGGAAAAGGACTGGCTCATGACATTTCATCCAAACAAATGTAACATCATATCCACTACAAACAAACGCACCAAAACAATATATAACTACAAACTGCATAACCACACACTGCAACAAGTCGACGCCACCAAATACCTAGGACTTACACTACAAAAAAACCTCAAATGGGACACACACATCAACAACATCACCGCAAACGCGAACAGATCACTAGGCTTCCTTAAACGTAACCTTAAAATAAACTCACAAAATATAAAAGAACACGCATACAAAGCCCTAGTGAGACCCAAACTAGAATACTGCTCTTCCATATGGGACCCGCACAACACAAACCATATCAACCAGCTAGAGAAAATACAACGCAGAGCAGCACGATACGTACAAAACAGATACCACAACACCAGCTCAGTACAAGACATGATGGACAAACTAAACTGGCCCACACTCCAGACACGCAGACTCAACACTAGACTAATTTTACTATATAAAATTATCCACCATCATGTCGCAATAGACGCAAACACAATCTTACACCCAGCAGACCCTAGGACAAGACAAACACACCCATACACATATAGACACCTATCTGCCACCAAGGACACATACAAATACTCCTTCTTCCCACACACAATAACACAATGGAACCTCCTCCCGGTGGCAGCAGTACAATGCCCTACACTAGAGATCTTCAAGGCACATATACACAACGCAGCCCTTGTCGATCTCAAACACACACCAACACCCTAAACCCACAAAGTTCTTTTATCTTATAGCTCAAAAAATTAAAAATAAAAAAACAGCACCGACCCCTCACTGTAAATAACAATTTCCTCACTCTTTTTAACAGCGGCCAGCAAAAACAACCTACATTACCCGTAAACATCATTTCTGATGGAGGGTGTACCCCTAAAGAAGAAGAAGAAATGACTGGTCTGTATATAAAATTGTTTCCTCATCTAAAGTTATGTTATCTACACGAATATTTGGTACTGCTATTTTATAAATGTGTTCAAAATACTTGAAATAGCAAATTTCAAACATTTGTATATAAAGTTTCATGATGATTGCCAGGTTGTAGAACAGAAAGTTACTAGTTTAATCTAATTATAATGCTATATGTAAGTTCTCACAAACTCAACCATCTCAAATGTATATGTGTATATCAGCAAAAGCAAAATGTATTAAATAGTAATGTTATTTACCACAACAAATACATCTACCGACTGACAACTTACCTAAATTGACCTGCTTAACCAGATAAAAAATGGGAATAATTGTGGGCGGAGTTACCTTTCGCGTGACCTATTTAATTTACACACGAGATTTATAACAAGAAATACAGTCAACACTTTCAAATCAAAACAGATTTAAACGAAAAAGTATATGTCATGACAAATGTAACACTGTCATTTGAACTGGACGACTGTCTGAACATATTTACTGTAACTTTGACACGAATAAATATCGATGTCAACCGCTTGGATAGTGTAATTGTAGAATTAACTCAAGACTTCAAAGCCACAAACTAACTTTGATTTCTTGTTTCAAAGGGATCATATGTCAAAGTATGGCTGTAATTATGAACAAAATCATCAATATAAAACTTTGAAATATATAGCGACATGATTTTATATTAATAATGTCAATTTCTTGAAACGAAACTGAACGATTTACAGAAATTGATTCTGCAACCAAACTTGGAGAAGCAGGAAACTCGAAAATATGGATGACTATTTCCGATAAAAGTAGCGTTTCCGTCACCATGCACAGTGTTCATTAGCTAGTTAAATAAGTAAAGTAGCCTTAGCAACCTCTACACTTACGATAATAGCCTCCATTTTGTAGTTTATGTCGATTTTTATGCTGCAGCTTTGTTTACACACGAACAACAAAGGTGGAAAACGGGAAATGATGCTTTACGTCTAATAAACAAATGGGATATACGGGTAAGAAATTCCGGAAGGAATATATATTATGTCTAAGTTATCATCCACCATGGATGTCCTCGGTTTCAACCAATCCTTTTCAGGCTAAAACCAACGAACGTTATTACAAATGCTGCTACGAAATGCAGAAGGACACAAACTCGTTCCCCGTAAGCGCAACCATGCACCATTTAGAAGCTCTGAGCCGACAGCACTCCGTCCCCGTTGCCATAAGGTTGGTACCTAACAACGGAAAGATACAGTCAGCCAGGCCAACCGATGAGAGAGAAATGAAAGTTAAACAAAATAACTTTTATAGAGATAAACGAGCTGGGAGTGTTCTACATATTTCTCAAATATCGTAAATAAAACGTTCTAGATAACGCCGTGTTATGTTTCAACATTCCACATAGGAAGGTTATCCGAAATAATTATCTAGAACAGGAGAACTGAAAAAACCCACCAAAAAACATATTGTGTTTTATTGAACAGTGCCTAGGATTATAGAAACAGAATTGGTGTTGTAGATATCTTATTTGAGTAGGCCTAATGCCTGTTGTCATCGTTACGGAGGTCAGGGTTTGAACCCTAACTTAATATTGCAACCTTATTTGATAAAGGCTTAATTTTGGTGTGTTTACTTGTTGTGATGGCAATGATGACTCGGTTCTCATTTTGAGGATTGATGCTTACTTGGATGTGACCAAGATTTACAAGGCGGGTGTCGTCGATGAAGCAGAAAACGCTTACTCTTCCGGAACACCTGGTCTTATTCTCTTGTGCTTTTACGAGACTTGAGTTCGGATTATGGTTTTGTTGACGCTTTGGTATTCTCTCATTTTTTTTTTTTTTTGGGGGGGGGGGGGGTAAATGGAACATATACAATATCTTTTCTACAAGCAAAAATATTTAATGTTCATGACAATTCATTGGAATGTACAAGTTGCAATAACTTGTGCCCAATCGTTTTGTATCTACTTTTGCAATAAAATATGTGTAATTTATTGGAGTATCTTGGTTGCCGCGGTCTATATAGCGAGATGATCATAAAAAAACTAAGACTAGTGAGTAACATAACCTTCAGGCGCAGATGCAGGATTTTCGAAAGGAGGGGGTCCAGCTGACGCTTTTTCAATGATACAACGTTTCCCCCTCCGAAAAAAGGGAGGATGGGTGGGGTCCTGACCCCTAGTCCCCCCCCCCCCCCCCTCTGGATCCGCTAGTTGTCCTACTGATCTTTTAAGCGTGTGATAAGTTGTGACCACAAGAGATGAGTTTATTTCTGATGCAAGACTCCTTCTTAACCATTTCTTCCTTACCATTCTAACCGGGAAAAGGTCTTTTGGAGTATCCCGCTTTTCGACTTATTGCTCGGTAGGTATTTGGTTGTTTATTCCTAATTCCATTACAATATCATTCAGTAGACATATTTCAGTATAGATTTTTTTTTTAACTTTTTTACATCTCTGTACACGGAATAAGTTTAGATTATTGCTACTATCTAATAATTCACATGTTTTGCTTTGTTTTTAATATTCTGTTCTGAATACGTTGGCGCCATCAAAACCGTTCGCAAATGATATATTCAACTGGGCGAGTTTTTTCGGGGGCCGGAACTGGACGGGGCAGGGCAGTGAGTCTAGCCAGGAGCAGATGTGTGAATCGAAGATTTCCCGCTCTTTGTGTTGCCATGTGGAACACTTCATCCTGATCAATTGCAGATGGTGGAATCTGGCGAGGAGTTCCGAATGCCGAATTTTGTTGGTCTGGACAGAGACGAGGCTTTATACGTCTCTGGTCTGAATGCTGTTACTTTTAACATCGCCAAACTGAGAAGAAAAATATGAACAAGACAAACACATATAAATGAAACCGATCAAAAATAAAAGCTGAAATAACTAACACACTCATCGAAATGATGCACAAACCAACTTCTGAAAGATGAGTCAACATGTTAAATTCCGCCATGTCCGGAAACGTTTCTAATTTTAGTGAATGGGACATGTCTTCCGTTTCAACTTTGTTTATTTTGCGCCTTCAAGAGGATCGAAATATTGTAAAAGGTAACAATGCATACATCATCTATATGTAAGAAGAAATATAAGCCTACTTTAACAATGGCTTGTTCAATTTGAGAATGTATATTGGGTAAATCGCGATGTTGGATCTTTGCTGCGACTGTCGCGATATGCAGTTTCCACAGGCGTATCTTTTGTGCTTTCTTTTAGCTTGCTTGTGTATTGGTCATTTACCCAAATCGGATCACTATTTCCTGTTTGTCATGGCTTTTTCTGGGGTCTCTCAGGGGCCGAAATTCGGCCCCATTCCCAATGAGATTTAGGCTTCATTTAGGACTTTTCCCCCCAATCTGATGTTAGATCTAACATTGGTTTAAAAAAAAAAAAAAAAAAATTGTGCATTTTAAAACTGAACATCTGCATCAGTTGAAAAAGAAGCTATTTGAAAAGAAGTATTGTCATTTTGTTGCTTTTATCTGATTAAATTACATTGTATTATTAGTCGATTCGTTGTTAATTTTTCCCAATTTCACTCAGGGGCCTTTTCCCAATTTAACCAGAAAAAACCCTTTTCCAGAAATGCTTTTACATCAATAGATGTGCCAACAGATCAGTTAAAACAAAGATTAAGTCTTAGAATAGCTAGCCATGCACTATTTTTGCCCACTTATGAAAGTTATGATAAGTTTTAACATTTGAATTATCAATAGACTAATCTGATTGTAACAGCTAGGTCATTATTTTTTCAATGCCTCCGGATCCGCTAGGAGTCGAACCCGGGACCTCTGGCTACTAGTCTTACGCTCAACCGATCGAGCTAAAGAGAACATCTCTCTAGCCGAGCGGTATATTGCAGCTAGTATTTACTATTTACCAGGGTTACAGGATTAAAATCATATCTTGATCTCCGCGCCGTTTCGTAAACTTCTCTAGATCTCTGCTGCGTAAAACAGAGTGAGAACACGGATCTGTACTTTAATCAGATTGTGAATAGACCAGAAAAATATCATTTAAATTCAAAAGTGTTTTTGTTTTTTAGTCTAAACTTCCCATTACCAATTTAATTTCTGCGCACTTCAGAATTCGAAGCATCTTATGAAATTACGGATGACTCATAGATATAACAATCTACGACTGGAAACAAAAACTATCATCATAAAAATCTGTATTGGAAAATAAAATAAAATATTTAAGATAACTTGATTTCATCGAGGAATAATTAATTTTCCATTGATGCTAAGAAAATCACCACAGTGGTCTGTATTGATGAACAGGTGATGGGATCATTTCAATAAAATTTATATGTTCTTTGATTGTCAAATTAATAATCTGAAAATAGAACAATGTTTTTAACATTTTAATTTATTTTTTTGATTTGTCAATATATATATACCAACTTGGATTATTTCAGGTTCTTTCATCATTGATCAATTCATTTTTATTTTATTTATTTATGTTCACCAAAATAAGTTCAATAGCCTCTGAGTAATGCTATAACCACGGACTGTGGATGTCCGCGTTATAACGTCTTATTTTTTGTGTGTCAACTCTTATCAGTTTGAATTATTTCTCATATTATTCTTTAAAAAAAAACTGGCATTATTATCTAGTTAATGTTTCTTTGAAAGCAGTGTTTATTTTATCGATATATATAATTAACAATTTCTTGTTTACCCTTAGAAAGTGAAAACAAATTGGCCAGGACTAGACATTATAGCCTGATTTGCATATATGACATTTTCGTATATTTGCCGGACTACAAAAAGACTAGTTCATGAATGAAATGATTGAATCACTTTGTTTTCCAGATATAGGTTCATTTTTAGGAGTATAAAAAGTATATTATTCGAAACTGTATATTTTTTGCGCATTTTTCAATGAATAAGCGAGTAAATCAATGCTTACATTTTTCCAGATGAACTTCCATTCGTTCTTGTGTCAGTTTATAGACCCGGATGAACTTCCATTCGTTCTTGTGTCAGTTTATAGACCCGGATGAACTTCCATTCGTTCTTGTGTCAGTTTATAGACCCGGATGAACTTCCATTCGTTCTTGTGTCAGTTTATAGACCCGGATGAACTTCCATTCGTTCTTGTGTCAGTTTATAGACCCGGATGAACTTCCATTCGTTCTTGTGTCAGTTTATAGACCCGGATGAACTTCCATTCGTTCTTGTGTCAGTTTATAGACCCGGATGAACTTCCATTCGTTCTTGTGTCAGTTTATAGACCCGGATGAACTTCCATTCGTTCTTGTGTCAGTTTATAGACCCGGATGAACTTCCATTCGTTCTTGTGTCAGTTTATAGACCCGGATGAACTTCCATTCGTTCTTGTGTCAGTTTATAGACGATGCCCCAAATGTTCAAAATTTCCATGTGAAGTATCCAGCCTGTCGCATAAGAACTAGATATTGGTTGATAACAGACGCATGCAGCAACTTTGCATACTGATGTTTTGTACTATAAAAACAAATTCACCCGATGGAAAAACCTTCTTCATATCAATTCCAAAACTACATGCCTTGATCTTGTTGTTTAGAGCTACTGGTAATTCATTTAAATATTAAATATAATTCATATCAAAATACAGGTATACTTAACAATTGGTGGCTTTAGGCCTTTCCCGAAAGTCTTGTTATTTCCCTTTGATAGGCCACAATGGTGGATAAAAAATGGACTCCCGGAAAGTGTTTTTGTATTGATTTGGCGCAATGTGACAATCAGATGATGTCATCCCCATTATAACATCATATTTATATGCTCAAATGTTTAAAAACACTTACCAGTAAAGCCGTGTTACAGCAAACAAGGGAGATAACAACACTTTTGAGATGGGCCTCTAGCCACCACAAATTGAAGTTATTGTAAAGCATTAGTGCTGTCACGATATACTGATATATTGCAATGTGTCAATAGAAATGTATTGCACCGCGGTACGAAATTGAAAAACTGTTTTTTTGTGGTACATGTAAATTTTGAGTACTTATATTCAATCTTGCCTAATTTCCTTCAATATTTTGCATGAATTCCAAGAAAAACAGTTAAATTAAGTCACTTCCATGAAACCCTCATTCTACTTTCTCTTTGTGATAGTCTGGATCAGCTAAATGTTTGAACTTTCAAGAGCCCCATCTTTTTTCTCGGGCGTCTCTTCTACTTTGTCAAATACAACAGCAAGTATGGCTGATGATGGCTATGATTGTTTGCCAAATTAAAAGGCAAAAAAGTGCCATATGGGGGCATTTTTGTGTAAGACAAAACAAACAAACGACAATTGAAACGGGAGTGGCCATTTGTCTAATCAATATATTGCGGTATGTATCTTTGTTTTATAATACACCCTCCATCAAAAATCGTGATACAGTCACTCGGTATTACAATATATCGTGGTACAGTTTTCCCGTATCGTGACAGCACTATAAATTATTGCAATGTTATTCAAATAATGGTTTCAATACACTTCATTAGTATTACACTATTTTCTTTGTTATCAGAATACCTGTGTAACAGAGTTCGTGATTTATTCTAAACACTTCTGCCAGGAGTTGAACCCTTAAGCTCAACTGAAACTCTCTGTAGCTGAGCAGTATATATACTGCATATACAGCAGCTAGTATAGTAAAGCTGACTATCTAATGCTAAATCAATTTTGTATTTTCAGCATGTGTTGGCCCATATCATTAACTTGCTGGGCACAGATATAATACACTACCAAGGTATAGAAAGGTAAGAGTTGCTTCCCCTTGTACACATCCTCTCTCTCTCTCTCTCTGTATATATATGTAATGATAAAAAAGAAATCCCAAATGTTTAGACAAACTGGTGCTGTCAAATTTTCGGAGTAATCTACTCCTTTATCAAGACACAAAGAAACATAAAACAATTACATTACATAAAAAACAATATTGAAAGTATAATAATAAATTTTAAATCAATAAGCCCCTCGGCTAGTGTCAGAATTTAGAATGACTGTGTCATCGTCCACCGAGTATCATGTCATCGTCCACTGAGTGCGGATTGCTCCGAAAATTTGACAACACCAGTTTGTCTACACTGTTGGAATTACTCCTTTGCCCTTTATAAAATTTTAAGTAATTTGTATCCTATAAATATCCATTTGTAAGGATCAAGTGAAATTTGGAAAACTACCGTTGATATTACTTCTTTGACTCATATATATAAAGATAAGTGTAGGATATAATATAACCATACAGTATTAAGTAATGCTTTTACATGTTCTGTTCCTAAATTATTACCAAAGCTTGGATATATAAAAAGGTTTTAGTTTAAACATATTTTATTGCTTTTAATTGCAACAGGATAGGGAAAAAGTTATACAACTTATATCAAGCCAGTTCCTATTCATAACACAACATATATATTTCTAAGTATCAAGAATTGCAGTGATAGAGTTCTATACAATCATATGCTAGTCACTCATAAATTTATCACACTTAGAGAAATAGAAGGTGGACGAGATGAAATAGGAAGAGATTGAGAGAGAGAAAGAGAGGGGGGGGTTACTTGTTATTATTGACTAGTAGCAAAGCATGACAGTTAAACTTTGAATGTATTTCTGACCATGTGGTTGTTCTTTCTCCGTGCAAACAGAATTAATGATGATCGTATCACTGTTCCTATCTTATAAGAAAGGCAGGGTTTTCCCTGACACGCAAAAACCTGCATTTTGACTGCTAAGATTGTCAAAGGACTCCCAAAATTCATGAATTGTTACTCTATATTATGTGTGGTGGGAGTCCCAGGACTCCGAAATTTATTAAATTTGAGGGTCGCAGGGAAAACCCTGGAAAGGTGATCAGTGGTCTATGGTCTGGTAAATCTTGGACCATACTTTTCTTCCATATTACATCCAATGTTCTTAGCAGATTACAGTCAAATTTACGGATCAAAAGTTACCTACAATTCACAGATAAAGACTTGGACCATGCATACTTGTAGTTGAGGGGTGAAAAGGTCAAACAAATTGATCTGTATAACATTATTTCTTCCCAATGCAAACTACTGTCTGTTGTGAACTACAGTCAATCGAACTTCGATGATTCAAATTTCTCGATGTGTCGAACTTTTGACAAAGTCTTATTTTGTTCATTATATATCACTATTAATTTACTTTTCATGAATCGAACTTCTTTAAATCAAATTTTTCACTGTATCAAAGTTTTAATCTGGCCCGTTTGTTATGAAAACATTGAAAAGTACAACTAATATATCGAAGTGAAAATTTCACTTCGCTTTGAAAATGAAGTTGACGTGCAAAAAATTTTACAAGATCATCACATTACAAAAATGACTGTGTATTTTAGTATATTATTCTTTATAAATGTGAATCTACAATTTCTTAGCATGTGTTACGTGACACTAGCACCGCATCAGTTGTTCTTATGTATAGTACATATATACATATACAGTTGAGTGTAGACTAAAGGTTACACAAAGTGCACTCCGAGTGCACTCCGTTTGGACTCCAGGTAAACTTGGAGTGCACTCCGTTTGGACTCCATATGAACTTGGAGTGCACTCCAGGTCCATTCCAAGTCTACCTGAAGTCCTATCAGGTATTAATACCTTTACATATAAGGGCCACATTCATATTACATTTTGAATTGTAGATAGTACAACATATACATGTATCATATAAATCAATATTTATTAATACATATTTTTGTTGCTGTAGATGTTTATATTAAAGGTTCATTATTTAGTTGTTTAACAAGCAATATAGACTATGTCTGCTGTTTAATCTTTGTATAATTTGTGCAATAAATTAGTTGAAATTGATATAAAAACCTTAAAATGTATACTTACATTACTGTATTTGAAACTTTGACAATAACAGATACAAAATAACTGAATAAATATCCAGGATTTACAATGCAATGAAGGATTTTGGAACAAGCACAACATGTATTTGACTTGTACTCCTTTGTGATCTTACATATGTGAAGTCTAGATCTGTGTGTGGATTTTAAATGACGTGTAGTGATAAATTCAATTATAATAAAATTTAATGTTATAAGAAAGTTATATTTTAATTAAAACATTACACATTCAAGTATATAAATGTGAAGAAGATTTACTGTTTCACATTTGAAAGTTTTCAAACAACAACAACAACAACTTCAAAACACAATAAATAATGAATGGCTTTTGATAATTGGATGTTGCCCATCCCGCCCTATTCAATGTTTTGTCTGTATCGGGCCAGATCAAATTTGAAGATTTGGACAGACTTACACTTGACCATTTAATTAGATAATGACCCCCTCAGGCTTCAACCCCTCCTGGTCAAAATTTACCTGTATCAGGTCTGATACAAGGTGTGAAGATCTGGAGAAAATAACCCTGGGCCCCTGTTGTTAGTTGGGAACAGGTCATAACACCTTATACATGTCTGACCTTTACATATTACCTTTATTTTTACCTGGACAAAACCGAGTATAGTCTCTTTCAAAATTTACAAGTCTAATAATTACCTGTTCTTTTATTTTAAGTTAAACTCAGCCTTCAATAGAAAATACTTTTTACTTATCAAAATGAAAAATGTTAAAATAAACATTGTAAAGGGAATAAATTAGAAACGATGAAGCATTCCACAGGTGAGTTGTTACCCGAAAAGTATAGTTAGTTTTCAAAAACAGGCTATAGCCTTATCTGTAATTAGTACCCATTGTTCTCACCCTGTACCTGTGTCCTGTTTACTAAAATACAAGGATATATATGATATTGGCTGAGTGGGACATTTTCCAAAACCTCTGACTATGGTGTTGCTGGTATCTGCAGTTATGCAGCCGTCAGCGCAAAACCATAATTTATTATAATTAAGCAGATCGAACTCCGATAATTATAGACCCTGAACCCTATATGGACTAAAATATATAATATGGGAAGACACCAGACCTTGTATTTTCTATAAATTTGAAACTTAATACAAACAAATACATACACGTAATAGATAATGTAATAGCCATGAAAAAAGTAATATTCCAACATATACCACAAACGGTACATGGAATTAATTCTGATTGATCTAAAACTGGTCAACATACATTACATTATGCAATATATTAATACTCTGGAATATCAGTATTATTTGACTTATATGGAACACATTTTATTAGCTTTTATTGCATAATAAAATATTAAAAACAAAATATGACTCTTCTAATATTTAGAAATGTCAGTTGGCCACTATAATTATAACAGATATATTAGTTTCATCCCAATAAGACATGGCTTTTCATCAATTTAAAAGTCTATAACTTTATGGTCTTAATTACACTTCAAATGTTTACTCATACTTGTATTTGTAACATATGATGTAATGTGTGACACTATCTTCAGTAAAAAAACTGTTGGTGCTCAAATGCCATATATACAAGCAAATAAAATATACACTGGTCTGAGACAAGGCTCTCCAATATAATGACAGCCATGTTATTTTAGTTTTAGTTTACTCATAGCCAGAACCTGATTTGCGTCTTATATCCTCATACAACTACATAATTATATTACCAAAGTTATGGTTCAATATCTCTATCCATGGATATAGAGGAATTAATTATCAGAAACAAAATTATGACAGAAAGATGGAACACGGGAGCATAAAATTACAACATCATGAGAGAATTAAAGGTATATATATATATATATAGTACCACGGAATAAGATTAGAGCTCTGATATCTAAGTCTGTGATTGTACTTGGAGATAATGAATTAAAGTTACATTTCATATACCGGTATATAAAAGTGAAGCTGATTTTATTCTGAATGCATGATACATACATGTACATGAAGCTATAAAATAACATGAATGTCAAAGCACCGACAAAACTTGAGATCTATACAGTGTAATTCTGTGGTCAAAGTCATACTTTAAGATTTTTCATCATTACACAGACTGCAAACCAGGTATACCTGCAGTGCCTGTATCAGTACTTGGCTATCAGGTCATTCACCTGGAACAAATCTCAGGTGTGACAGACCAAAGTCAGCCATGCATGGCGGCATTGGCCACTAGATAATTGACACTGATATTGGGTAGTAGACCGTAGTACACAACCTGCATACTGTAGTGTGGGTACAATCTACCATTAAAAATGTATAGTTAGTGTAGGGGTTTTAAGCCTAATCATATAAGCTAAACTGATTTTAATAGAAGTTAAACCTTTCTTCATTAGGCCATACCAATTTGATTTATTGTTCTTCGGAAAATGAGATTTCAAAATTGGAGCGAGCGGGCGCAATTTTTTTGTTTTTACAAAAATTTTGAATTCCTTAAAATTTCGAGCGAGCGGTAGTTTTCAAAAAACTTAATGTCAGAATAATTGTTTGACTATTGATATAATGTATCACCAAATAGTACACGTGTTTAAACTGTGGAAGCGTTTTTTTAGAATAATTTCCATGGTACAAACTACTTGCATAATGCTGTGCAATAAAACAGCATTTGAGAGAAAAGCTTTCCTGAATCACCTTCGTATTAGAAGACCCAAGGTCATTCATTCAAGTTTAGTGATTGAACCAAAGCCGTAGGAAACACCTTTTAGCAACCACATTTTTTAGGTCATCTGACCCGAAGGGTCAAGATGACCTATTGCCATCATGCTTCGTCCGTCGTCGTGCGCCGTCCGCCGTCCGCCGTCCGTAATCTTTTCCTTTAACAATCTTCTTCTTAGTAACCAAAAGGCTCTAGGTGCTGATATTTGGCCAGTAGGCACCTGGGATTGAGTGCTACAAAGTTTCCTCATTTCAATGACCTTGACCTGTTTTCAAGGTCACAGGGGTCAAATATGTAAAAACCTTTAACAATCTTCTTCTCAGTAACCAAAAGGTCTAGGGTAATGATATTTGGCCAGTAGGCACCTGGGATAGAGTGCTACAAAGTTTCCTCATATCGATGACCTTGACTAACTTTCAAGGTCACAGGGGTCAAATATGTAAAAAAGCGTTTGACAATCTTTTCCTCACTAACCAATAGGCTATGGGTGATCATATTTGGCCAGTAGGTACCTGGGATAGAGTGTTCTAAAGTTTCCTCATATAAATGACCTTGACCTACTTTCAAGGTCACAGGGGTCAAATATGTAAAAACATCTACACAACATTATCTAAAGAACTAAATGATCTAGAGCAATGATATTTTTGTATGATATGTAGACCAGCAATGCGAATCTTTTTCTAATATATTGTGTTTAGGTCAAAGGTCAACTTTGAGTGCTGGACGGGGTCAAAGGTTAACATGGGTTATAATAGGTAAAAAGCTTTAAGAATCTTCTTCTCAAGTTCCATAAGGCCCAGGGTTCTGATATTTGGCCAGTAGGAACCTGGGATAGAGTGTTCTAAAGTTTCCTCATATAAATGACCTTGACCTACTTTCAAGGTCACAGGGGTCAAATATGTTAAAATATCTACACAACATTATCTAAAGAACTAAATGATCTAGAGCAATGATATTTTTGTATGATATGTAGACCAGCAATGCGAATCTTTTTCTAATATATTGTGTTTAGGTCAAAGGTCAACTTTGAGTGCTGGACGGGGTCAAAGGTTAACATGGGTTATAATAGGTAAAAAGCTTTAAGAATCTTCTTCTCAAGTTCCATAAGGCCCAGGGTTCTGATATTTGGCCAGTAGGTACCAGGGATGGAGTACTCTAAAGTTTTCTCATATAAATGACCTTGACCTACTTTCAAGGTCACATGGGTCAAATATGTTAAAATATCTACACAACATTATCTAATGAACCGAATGATCTAGACCGATGATACTTGCATATATTATATGTAGACTGGCAATGCAAATCTTTTTCTGATATATTGTGTTTAGGTCAAAGTTCAACTTTAAGCGCTGGACGGGGTCAAAGGTTCACTGGGGCTATAATGGGTAAAAAGTTTTAAGAATCTTCTTCTCAAGTTCCATAAGCCCCAGGGTCCTGATATTTGGCCAGTAGGTACCTGGCATGGAGTGCTACAAAGTTTCCGCATATGAATGACCTTGACCTACTTTCAAGGTCACAGGGGTCAAATATGTAAAAATCTTTAACAATCTTCTTCTCAATAACCAAAAGGCCCTGGGTGCTGATATTTGGCTGGTAGGTACTTGGCATAGTGTGCTATCAAGTTTCCTCATATGAATGATCTTGACCCACTTTCAAGGTCACAGGGGTCAAATATGTAAAAATCTTTAACAATCTTCTTCTCAATAACCAAAAGGCCCTGGGTGCTGATATTTGGCTGGTAGGTACCTGGCATAGTGTGCTATCAAGTTTCCTCATATGAATGATCTTGACCCACTTTCAAGGTCACAGAGGTCAAATATGTAAAATCTTTTAACAATCTTCTTCTCGCTAACCAAATGCCCCAGAGTAACATGGTATTTGGCTAGTAGGTACCTGGGATAGAGTGCTACAAACTTTCCTCATACAATGGACCTCAACCTACTTTCAAGGTCATAGGGGTCAAACATGTAAAAATACCTTTAACAATCTGCTCCTCAACAACTTAAAGGCCCTGGGTGTTGATATTTAGCCAGTAGGTACCTCTAATGGAGTGCTACAAAGTTTCCTTGTATGAATGACCTTGACCTACTTTCAAGGTCGCAAGGGTAAAACATGTAAAAATCTTTTAACAAACGTCTTCTCGCTTACCAAAAGGCCCTAGGTGCTGATATTTGGCCAATGGGTACCTGGGACAGATTGGTGCAAAGATTCCTCATATAGACCTTCACTTATACTTTCAAGGTCACAGGGGTTATAAACATGTATGTAGATATCTTTGAACAACTTGGCAAAAACAAGCACAAATGATATAGATCTTTATAGTCAGATGACCGTTGAGGCCCCTGGGCCTCTTGTTTCTTGTAGGTATTAAGATGCTTCTATTCATGCATAATGCATATTTGATTGAATTGATATAAATTAATGATGACAAAATATATGTAGGATCACAGACTTAGATAGTCTAATCTAAATCCGTGGTATGATGTACTGCTATATAAAACAAACCCTGAAGGCTAAATGTATGATACTAGGTGTTTTGCTGACATAACCTTCGAGTTGCTATAATATTAAAAATAATATTAATGGACACAAGCATTATTTGTGTACTACATATCCAAATCAGAAAGATTAATATCAGTTCATAAGCTGACGTCCCATATATGAATAAGTTCATTATTGTCTATATTGTGGTTGAATAATTATAAGCATCATGAACCCAGTGTTCATCCATTCGGGATTTAAATGTTCTGACTACTGATGACTAAGTAACTACGGCATCTGGGAGAGAGTTCGAATGGTAATACCTACATGAATATTTCAAAATATGAATAACAAAAACATTTTTTAACTATCAACATTAGTCCTTTTCTACTACAATAAGACTGATGAAATGACATTGATGTCACCTTCGCTAGGTAAGTTGTCAGTGTTTTGGGTACCTGTTATATGTCGGGGTAAGTTTGACACGACTAGGCCACCGTAGGCGAGACCGACATGACGGTGAGTACGGGTCAGTACGGTCCGACACCGGGGCAAGTGATTTTGTACATTATATTCGGTGTTTATACCACCAAATAGCCCATATTTTGGAGGAGGCACAGAAAAAGACTGTGCAAACCATGTCGGGATAACGGGAGAACTCAGAAGAAGCGCCAGACTTGGTCAGCAACAGGACCAGTTGCTTCCGTGAGGTGATTGCTGAAGTACGATGGAAAGAGACGCTTGAGCATCAGAACGATATGAACGTCCTGTGTGGACACCAGCCTTTGATATTTCCTTGGTGGAAATGAGTCCTTTGTGGACGAGAGTACAGAATCCTTCGTGGACATCATCGAACTTAGCGGGTGGCGGAATGGAGGCCGAGGCATCGCTAACCGGTGTGGAGCCATTCCAACTTTTTGACATCCTATAGAGTCCTTCGTGGAAACCTTGTTATACCTGTGTGGACATTCGGCATACTTATATGTTGAACCTGTGTGGACAGATTGATGTGCTACAGAGCCTTTCTTCGTGGTGACAGAGACTGTAGTGATAATTTATAGTATAAAGTGTGCTAGGCGTGTGGTTGTGAGTGAGTTTTGTATATATCGTTACTAGGGTATATGTCGTTATTGTGGCATTTGTTTATTATATTATATTAATTGTTTATATTGGTGTTTGTTTTTTGTTGGTTCCTTGTGCGATTGATCCCGCTGTTCGTCCTACGTTACAATTGATGTCGGCCAAAAAGGGTTGATTGCTTGAGAAGAGTGTCGATTTGAAATTCAATATAGAGATGTTATTATAGTTGTACATTTGTATTAACAACATATCTTAATTCTGATGTTGCTTACTTAATTCTGGATTTAAAAAGATATTTGATTGAAGTCGCTTTTTAGTGAGACAGCTTGATTTCTGTATTTTGTTTATTTGAGCAAGAGATGTTGGAACGATAAATTATTTATTGCGGTATTTTGCAATACATTATGGCGACCGGATTATGTAGTGATCAACACGATAAAAAGCAATTTTGACGCATTCTCAGTTTTCTTTATTCACAAGTGAAAAAGCCTCGTTGTGCATTTCCCTTGTGTTGCTACCGAAAAAAACCGCTTAAAATACCATTTTTACCTTTATTTCAAACATTCAAATGATCCGAAATGGCGTAATTTTGAACCATTGTAAAATATATCCAGATTCGTCATTTTTCATTGAAGCTAAAATTGGAGCGGTAATATTTTACTTTTATTTTTATTTTATTTTTCCAAAATAGGAGCGGTAAATCCAACGAACAATAAATCAAATTGGTATGGCCTTACAATAAGTTTTCCCTTTGGTGTAAACCAAAAAGCTAACTTACATGAAATAACATACTTTTTCATTCATTGAAAATTGAATAAGTTTCATTAATACATGTAATAATAGCATATACATGAACACATACACAAAAAATGTTTTTTGACATTCAGATGCGCAATAAAAAATGTTTAATTCGTTTTTTTTTCTATACAAATATTATCAATATCATTTTAAATATTATGCAATTAACTTTCATAAAAACTTGATATTGTACTGTCTTTTATGCATCTTTATATACATGTAGGTTAAATGGTTCAATGTGTTCACAACACAAGTGTATTATAAAGTTATGTAATAATGGTCCAGATATCTATTCCTTGTACACGAAACAACAAATTTAATGTAGATTCTAACATCTATCTTTTATTTATTGTAAACAGAACTACATGTCTTATATAGTGTTTTATGTAATTTGAATGTGAACCCCAAGTAGAATTTAATTTCATGTCTTTAAAAATAGGACTCCAGGTAGACTCAGAGTGGACCAGGAGTGCACTCCAAGTTCATATGGAGTCCAAATGGAGTGCACTCCAAGTTTACCTGGAGTCCAAACGGAGTGCACTCGGAGTGCACTTGGGTGTAACCTTTAGTCTACACTCAACTGTACATGTCAATGTTCGATGTTCAAAATTCATGATTCGAAGTCCCGATGTTTTGAAGTTTTCATGACGGTCCCACAAAGTTCGAAACATTGAAGTTTGACTGTAGATGTTTTAGATAGCATCCCTTTAAGGTTTTCATCAAAATGTGTGTTAATGGTGGGTCTGATACTTGAAGTCTTAAGTGGGGCACTGCAACTAAATTTGGTTAATTTGCAATTTTACTTTAAAAACATCTCCAAAGAATCTGCTAGACAGACTATGACCAATTTGTTGTTGTATTTTCTTAACATTATTCCCATTGAAAGTTTCGTGAAATGGCTTAAATTCCAAGGGACTAGAAAGTTAAACGGTCACATTTCAAATGAAAGTGGTTATATATATAAAATATATAATATATTATGTATTTTCTTTAAATTTCAGAGAATGGTAGTCATCAATTGAAAACAGTATCACAGTTGAAGTGACAGATGATATGGACTCGGTCATAAGGAAACAGACTATAACATTACTATGAACTGAAAGAGGGTTTGGATGTGGACCAGGCAAACAGACTATAAAATTACTATGAACTGACAGAGGGTTTGGATGTGGACCAAGGAAACAGACTGTAATATTACTATGAACGGACAGAGGGTTTGGATGTGGACCAGGCATACAGACTATAAAATTACTATGAACTGACAGAGGGTTTGGATGTGGACCAGGCAAACAGACTGTAATATTACTATGAACTGAAGTTTTAAGTCCCATTGGGACAGTTTGAGATAAGATGGAGGAGGATGTCGTGCCTGTCCCAGAGGATGAGGTTAATTTTGATACTCAGGATCTTCTGGGAGACCCAGCCAGACACGAGATTTCTCAGACCTCCTTAGAAATAATGCAGCTTCTCGCTGAATGTGAAGGCGGACATGAAGTGTTTGGAAATATCCACCAGGGTAATTTTATTTACGATAGTGCAAGTCTGGTTGGTAGCTCTTCGGAATTGTCAGACATTTTTCAAGATGACGGCCAAATCAGTGCTCACTCTGGACATCGGTTAGATGACATTTTAGGTAAAAGTATTGATTCATTGAGTAAATCTCCAAAAAATAAGACCTCAAAGAGTCAGGAGGATTCATCAAAGAATAAAAAACCTAGAAAGTCAAAAGAAACTTTGAAAGAAAAAGCTTCCCAGAAATCTTCAAAATCAAAAATCAAGTCTTCAAGGAAAAAGAAGGACAGTGAAGGTGATAGTGATGGAAAACGCACAAGAAAACGACGAGTGAAATTGTCAAGATCACCAACATCTGATGATGCTGAAACTGGAAAAGAACTATCAAATGATGTTGAGAACTTGTCTAGTTCACCACAAAGTGTTTCATCTCTGTATTCTGAAAAAAACTCGAAATATAAAATTGGAGAAAGTGGAACATATACCTGCTCTATATGTGGGAAAAAGTTCTCCGTTCTAAAATCTCTTCAAATACATTCTACAGTGCATCGACGGAAGGTGAAGCTGGTAAGGAAGTCACAGAGTAAAGAGGATTCCGAACTACACCGAAGTGGAAGGAAAAGCAGCACCCAATCAATTAAAAATACTCGCCCGCCTTATACTGAACTTGTACATAATGGTACAGTGCTTTCTGGTTATAACAAGGCTGCTGCCGGCATCTGTGTTTATGAAATATCACCGAAACGCACGAGACTAGATACGAGTAGACATGATGTGTGCTCCAAAACCTCTCCCATCAATGGTGTCTGTAGCAACGAAGGAAAGGCTTCACGCTCCAGGAATCCAAAATGTTCTGGTAGCAGTGAATTCAGCAACACAAGAATTGGGAATACATCATGTTCTAAAACATTAGAGTCTTTATCCAAACATGGTACACAAGAGTACTTGACTTTGAGTTCAAAAAAATCCACAGAGAGCTGTTGCTATAGAACTCCTTGCATCAACAGTGGTAATGATATAGATTTGGTTGTAAAGTCAACAGCAAAGAAAACAACTGACATTCAGATCTCAAAAATTCAGAAAAAATCTGTGATACCAAGAAGGGAGAGTTCCAGAACTGAATGTGATAACACCAAGAAAAGATATGCTTTGGATAGATATAGTGGAGAAAAACAGCCAATGAAAAGGGTCTGTTTGTTGGACCGATTTAGGGAGGACCACGGGTCAGAGGAAACTGGAACAAGTGAAAATTCTGATGATCTGTGTACGGTGGATACTGACCCAAACACGAACGGTGGACTGTTACAGCAGTTTGTTGTTGACAGTTCGCTAGAAAGTTCGAAAAAAGGACGGACACGAGTACGCATAAAGCGAGGCCAGCTGGTGAGAAAGAGGACAGTGAAATCACATAAATCGTCGGCTGGTGAATTGGGAAATGTTGTAGTGGAGAACAGTATAGCGGAAAATACTTCATGCAAGGAAAATGGTCTAAGTGTTGTAGGGAGTACTTCTGACAAAGATATGTCTAAAAGCATGGACAGTGATAAGAGTTCCTGTATTGTCGCCAACTCTCGTAAGGAGGTTACAAAACAGAATAAAAATGTTGACCAGTGTCAGACAATGTCAACGTCACAAAGCACAAATACAGTTTCTACGCACAGTTCAGCTTTGGATTCAAAATCAGAATACTGTCAAACAATTCATCCCAAAAAACATTCACCAAAACTGCAACATGCTGATCAGTTACCTGGCAACAATGAAGGGTCCACAGGCGATAACACTTTTCATCAAGATCTGGATAATTCAATGAAAAGAAAAGCTATTTTATCAACCACAACCCAGATTGTGTCGTTACTAGGAGGCAGTAATGAGAAAACACTACACACCAGTCGGAGAACAGGATGGAAGGGAGAGGCTGTAAATGGTTCAATGGAGAACCATTATATGTCAACAACAGATCAGAATCGTATTCTTCCTACACCAAGCTCTACTGATGACAGTTGTGTAGATTTGAAGTCAAATGATAAGGAGGTTGTTGCCATAATTTCCGATAAAGGGAATTTAGAAACAAAACAGACTTTCTCCAGTAATAACAAGGAGGTTAGCAGTAAGCCACTACCCAGTGAAAAGAGTGATGCACAGACTAGCTTGAACAAGCTTTTATCTTGTGAAAGTAAGACTATGGAGTTCCGTACTGATCATAGTGAAGAATGTTCTGACTGTGACAGGGAGAGTGTTAGTGATGTCAGTCCAAGTAATAGTTCTGATGATGAAAGCGAACCTCTGGTCTTTTATCGTCATTCCTGTAGGACTCTACCGCTCTGTGCCCTGTTGAAATTAGCGAGACGTCAAAAACTTGCACATGACCTGTCTGTGAATGTCCATTATACATTTAAAGAAAAAAACGGGTATGAACAGGGGAATCAACAAGTGATGAGTGACAATGAGAATGATTTGTCTCGGAAAGCGAAGAATGTTTCTTCACTTTCTCAAGGAGTCAAAGACATGTCATGTCCTTCTAAAATGACGGGATTGATGTCTAGTTACGATAAAGAGGCCATCACCATGGAAACACCTGTAAATGGGAGTAGCACAGACATGCCGAACAATAGCTCTGTTGGCTTTGCAAGTGTATCAAAATGTTTGCTCATGGACCCACAAATGTCTGTAAGGGTTTCAGAATCAGCCACTGTCTCTGCTGCACCAAAAACTTCTGATAAGATGTCAAAATCATTAGAATTGTCTTCCAAACAACATTCTTCTGATCAGGATAGAAAACAACAATCTTCTGATCAGGATAGAAAACAACATTCTTCTGATCAGGATAGAAAACAACTTTCTTCTGATCAGGATAGAAAACAACGTTCTTCTGATCAGGATAATCTGGAGTCTACCCCCACTGACCAGGACCACTCAACATCACCATTAGAAAACACAACATCGGCTCAATGCCATGTGGAACAACAGGGAGTTATCTGCGAAGAGAAATCTGATCACCGTGGTAACTGTCTACCGCAAGCATTATGTAAAAATCACGACAACTCGCTACCATTACCAGTGGTACAGTGTGATGTGTCTGTAGGTCTGTGTGTTGAGGAGAAAGGAAGTGACAAGGTAACACGACAACTTCACGAGATTAGGACTGATTGTGATGTTCTAGGGTGTTCAAATCAACATACCTCCACTGACTGTACGCTGTCTTCACTGAAAAGCATAGCCGATGATAATTGTACAGAAATTTTAAAATCTGAAATACAGCGATGTTATATAGATTCAGAAGATGATGAAAGGGATATGTCTGTTGAAACTGCAACATCTGAGGCTGGAGAGGAAGCAGAAAATGATGTGTTCGACAGGAATCAACTTCAGGGGAATAATGAGGAGTCAGATCATGTTGATGATTCTGTCGATGAATTTTTAGATGACAGTTCTGTAAATCATGTGTCAGATAGATGTTTAGATGATAATTCAGTAAGCTTGGAGACAATAAAGTGTTTAAATGACCTTAAAGATTACGACCATGAGAATCCTGTGACCTCATCAAGATTTCCTAAAGAAGAAACTAGCATGTATTTCTCGAAAGGGTCAGACGTGTGTTTTAAGCCGTACCAGATTGAAGTTCAGCAGAATTTACCGAGGAACCTCATGTCTACCTGTAATGTCGTCGGGACATTCGCTGATGATATGGTAACGGGGATGATTAATGTTATAGATATGGGGACCAACTCCTCAGATTCTGTCTCGTCTAAATTCCACGATTACTGTGCACGGCAGATATCATTTCAGAACTTCCTTCACTGGAAACTGGATGAAAATCACAATAAAGAAGTGTGCCAGGACAGCAGTATATGTGCCAGAATGCTGTCTTATCAAGCTTTCCATAGGACGAAGTCACAAAGTCTGTCAACGGAAAGGCCACTAGAAGGGATCCCACAACTTTGTGACACTACAGGTCTCCACAGGGAGGAACATTCAGGAAACGTATTGATAGAACAGCCATTTTATAGTTTGGAGCAGGAAGGGTTAACAGGAACAAATAGCAAAGAGATCAGGAGCACAGAACAGACAGCTGTTACAGGGTCACACAACACAGTTGCAAAGAGTGAGGAACAGCCAGAAGTAACTAAGAAGGGGGAACAATCTGTACTGGACATTACATTTGCTGTGCGCCGGGAACAGTTGGTAACAACAGAGTTAAATGTGAATGCTGCTCTCAGTGAGGATGTCCAAGCTAAAAGTGAGGGCATTCATACCAACAGTGAGGGCATTCATGCTAGAAGTGAAGGCATTCATGCCATCAGTGAGGGCAGTCATGCCATCAGTGAGGGCATTTATGCTACATGTAACAGTGAGGACAGTGAGGGCATTCATGCTAACAGTGAGAAAAGTGAGGGTAGTCGTGCTAGCAGTGAGGGCATTCTTGCTAACAGTGAAGGTGTCTCTGCAAAAAGTGAGGTCATTCGTGTTAACTGTGAGGGAGATTGTGCTTACAGTGAAGAAATATGTGCTAGCAGTGAGGGTGTCTGTCCTACCAGTAAAAGTGCATGTGCTAACATGGAGGATGGGGATGATATAAGTGAGGGTGTTGGTGCTAACAGTGAGGGTAGCTGTGCTAACCGTGAGGGTGTCGATGCTATTAGTTGTGACTGTATGAACAAGACAATGTCACAAGTTGTCAATGAAACTTTCTTGGATTCTGATCATGAGGAAAACAGAAACATCTTTGGATCCTATGTTCCTGGCATAGTCTCTACCGACATAAATCAGAATATGTTTGTAACGTCTGGTACTGCATCAGATCATCTCAGCAAGCAATTATCTAAAGACCAACAACCGTACATCGATTACGGGTATTCTGTAAAGGAAACCATACCAGACAATCCAGTATCTGTGTGTAGCAAAGGGTTATCAAGTGACAAAGGTGAAACATCGAAGGATGAATGTGACGTCATTTACACTTCAAACCAAGCTGACACTTGTGCAAGAGTTCAGCCTTTTGAAACTAATATCATGCATAAGTTTTCGGACACGACAAAACTGTTGTTTCAGGAATATCATGATCGTCAACAAAACTCTATGGACATTTCCTATAGTGACACTGAGGGGAGGAGTTCTGGACTGGAAAGGTTTAGCACTGAAAATCAAACTCAAACGGTGTCCAGTTTGGAGGAAAATGAATGTTCTGTTTACGAAATGCACATGCTAGGCAGTGTTTCTTCTGGAATCTCAAACTCAGCGAATAATCAGGATGAGTTAAAAGGGAGCACAGCAAGTGTTGAAAATAAAACATTTTCTGCACAAAAATTGACAAATACAAAAGAACTTGTGAATCCCAGAGATACTGGTGATTCTCAAGTTTCTAGTTGTAACGGACTAACATCAAAATCTGACATGGTGCCTTTTAAATCTAGCATGAACATTTTTAATCTGGAGGACATTAGCACGTCACTGTTCAGCCAACAAAATATTCTCTTATCTGAATCGGAACAGCGGTATTTAAAATCACCAAAAAAACTATGGTACAGAAATTACATGGGTAGAATGTCACCTGCTGAAGAAGGCAAGGGAGATAATCCCAAAACAACTTCTGAAACTTCTAGTCATCAAAAAGCATTTGTATTTCCTGAACTTCATGATTCTGAACGGCTTGAATTCAATGATTTTGAAGATGAACTTAGTAGGTGTTCGGATCCTAGTTCAACCATGCTTGGTAAAGAAAACACTCCCGAAAAGAACTGGGAAGGTGAAACCAAGAAATATTCTGAACCGCTTGAATTCAATGGACATTTGTGTGAAACAGTTTCAGTAAATGGCGAAGAAAGCCAAAGTTTTAATGTGTGCGTACGACAAAGTGATGATGATTACGCGAGTGATACAACTAATAGATCTGATGTGTGCTCCAGAATGAGACAATTCAGAAAACGACGAAGTTGTGCGAGAGCATGTCGCGACGGTTATGTGTCAGGTTGTGCGCGAAGTAGGTTGTTTGTTAAAAAAGCATGTGATAAGAGTTAGGATTGTTTACATCTAGTAACTTGATAGCCTAATTATGATTCTTCGTGGTAGTCCGTTCCCAATTGTCATTCTGAGTGGTAGCCCAATTTTCATTCTGAGTGGTAGCCCAATAGTGATTCTGATTGTTGATATTCAGATGACAAAATTGATGATAAAAATTCTTCTTGGTGCTTTAGTGCCTTCATTCCTTTAAAAACTGAGGTAAAGCTTCACACTTGTAAAGGACCACAATATCTCAGAGAAGTTTCAGGGTCGTAGAGTTGAAGTCTTTATCATTGTAGAGTGTAAAAGCTCAATGCTGTGACTGGTAGGGAACCTGTACTGCTTAAGCAATGCGCAGTATGCTTGTTTTATATGTAAACAACATAACACATATGTTCCGATATTCTACCACTTGCCCTCCACCTCTGGGCCACAGTGGCCGAGTGGTTAAGGTGTTCCGACTTTCTACCACTAGCTCTCCACCTCTGGGCCACAGTGGCCGAGTGGTTAAGGTGTTCCGACTTTCTACCACTAGCCCTCCACCTCTGGGCCATGGTAGCCGTGTGGTTTAGGTGTTCCGATATTCTACCACTTGCCCTCCACCTCTGGACCAAATCAAAGTAAACATCAGCTTTGAATATTTTACAAAAATATTTCTTCAGAATTGTTATAGCGGGATTATCCATTAATTAATAGACACCATATCATATGTGGTAACAGGCTCTGTAGAAAATATAGCAGCATACTTCCGTATACACAGTCAAAATGAAGTGCAATCCTTAATTATGTGGTTTTATGTAGAGTGTTAAAAATAGATATTCTGTTTTTAATAGAGGAACTCTTTTTCAGAAAAGAGATATTAAAATAGCATACATTCTTGAGTTGAGATGTAAATTTAAAATCTGTGTATGGGGAATTCAAGTGATCTTTCAACCAATTGTTGAGGAGTTCTAGCACACGTAGTAAATGACTTTTCAGAAATAATGTAATTATGACTCAATCAAAGTTATACAAAATAAAGCTTACTTATAGTGGGGTAATGTCCACAGAATAATGTCCACTTCGTGGGATAATGTCCACGGAATAATGTCCACTTTGTGGGATAATGTCCACGGTATAATGTCCACTTAGTGGGATAATGTCCATTTCGTGGGATAAGGTCCACTTAGTGGGATAATGTCCACGGTATAATGTCCACTTCGTGGGATAATATCCACGGTATAATGTCCACTTAGTGTGATAATGTCCACTTCGTGGGATAGGTCCACTTAGTGGGATAATGTCCACTTCGTTGGATAATGTCCACGGTATAATGTCCACTTAGTGGGATAATGTCCACTTAGTGGGATAAGGTCCACTTAGTGGGATAATGTCCGCTTAGTGGGATAATATCCAGGGTATAATGTCCACTTCGTGGGATAATATCCACGGTATAATGTCCACTTAGTGGGATAATGTCCACTTCGTGGGATAAGGTCCACTTAGTGGGATAATGTCCGCTTAGTGGGATAATGTCCACTTCGTGGGATAATGTCCACTTGGTGGGATAATGTTCAAATTTATTTTAAAACATTTTCAATTCAGCATTAAAGCCTTCTAAACTGATGAACAAACCTTTAATAGTTTCTTTATAAAATCATAATCAAATATACTGAACTTTTAACAATATAAAATACATGACTGTTTGTTGTACTTTGTGCTGCATTGTGATTTGTGTAAGCGTTATCTCCCTTAGGCTATATGTGTTTGATTTTAATCAACTATCAAAAACATATTTCTCAAGTTATGATCTGTTCAAGTTATGAAGGGTTTTGCAGATTTTCAGCAACTGTAACTAGAGCTAGACCGAGTGCCTTAAATAAGCCAGTATGTGAATTAGAGAGTGGCACCAAATTAACTAAATATGATATATAGTTGACAGTGACTGTTGAAGATATGCCTTTGAAATTAAGATGTTTTTGACTTGGCTGTTTGTTCCCTTGTACCTGTAATCGGAGTAGGAGATCATGGACATTAAACATATTATTGAAATAGTTAATACGAGTTTGCCCTGTCAGATATTGACCCCTTTAAAATCAATTTTCCTTCTCTAAAATACATTCTGTGAAAAATCCCGGTATATAGTATTTGGGATTAATTGTGAAACATTTGTCAGGTATGAAGGTAACTGTTTCTTCTAATGCAGGATATATATAGTTCTAAGGATTTCATTACATAATTTGTGTATCAAGGGAGATAACTCATGGACTTTTTCCTTGAAGTATTCCCATGCAGTTTTGCAGCTCTATTTTCTTACATAATTCTGTATATTTTCACTATTTCGCAGGAATAAGCAAAATATGATTATGTAAAAGATTAATTGAATATTTTGTCATACACATGTACCAGCAAAATAAGAGTTGTGGCCCTTGAAATTCAGAATTCCATTTGTGTAGCATGCATTGTGCTTTTAAAACTTACAGTTGATATATATATCGTCACTGAACGAAGAAATCCACATCACCACATAAATGTCTCGACAGATAAATATGCACATATTAAATTTGATCTGGTAAGAAATACTTACAGATATAAATATAATGTATAGAAATTTCAAGGTCTCTTTGTCTGTTTTATTGCGACTATCTGAAAAGTCTTGATTTTTTCCTTATGAAGTTATTTTTCCTACTTCTGTTGCATTGACATGAATTTTAAACTACATAAATATATAAATGTGCATTTATTGATGTTTAATTAGTAAAACTAGAGGATTAACAAGACAACATCGATGTCCGTGACAGAAAAAATGGCATTATAGTTGTGTGTGTTTGAGTAAATGTGTTTTATTAATTTGTTATTTATTTTGTGCATATAGTGATTTTAATCATTTGATTTGAAGAAAATACTCTGAAACTAATGTTTTATTGATGAAAAATTAAAACATTTTCATGTGATATTTATAGTTATTGTTTTTCAGTGTAGTTTAAAAACATATTTCAGTGCAATTTATTATGACTCATTAAGAAATACAAAATGGTATCGTAAACATGTATATTTGAAATATAATAATAAAGCAGTAGGTCTCACCGGGTCAACACGGCATAAAACCTTACCTAGGTTGTAGTAGTCTTTTTGTTTGTCATTCTACTGTCTGTCCATCATCCTTCTGTCTGTCTGTCATCCATCTATCAGTCATCCTTCTGTCTATCATCCTAACTTCTGTCTGTCTGTCATCCTTCTGTCTGTCATCCATCTTTCAGTCATCCTTCTGTCTATCATCCTAACTTCTGTCTGTCTATTCAATCTTCTGTCTATCCATCTTCCTGTCTTTCATCCTTCTGTCTATCCATCTTCCTGTCAGCTAGCTGTCATCCCCCTCTCTGTCCATCTTCCTGTCTGTCCATCCTTCTGTCTGTCATCCTTCTGTATGTCTATCTTCTGTCTTTCATCCTTCTGTCTATCCATCTTCCTGTCTGTCATCCTCCTCTGTCCATCTTCATGTCTGTCCATCCTTCTGTATATCCATCCTCCTGTCTGTCATCCTTTTGTCTATCCATCTTCTGTCTTTCATCCTTCTGTCTATCCATCTTCCTGTCTGTCCATCCTTCTGTATGTCATCCTTTTATCTATCCTTCTTCTGTCTGTCTTCATTTTATCTATCATCCTCCGGTCTGTCTATCCTCCTATCTGTCTACCCTCCTGTCTATTTATCCTTCTGTCTTTCCATTTTCCTGTCTGTCCATCCTTCTGTCTGTCCATCCTCTGTTTGTCATTCTTCTGTCTGTCTGTTATCCTACTGTCTATGCATCTTCCTGTCTGTCATCCTTCTGTCTGACCATCCTCTGTCTGTCATCCTTCTGTCTGTCCATCTTCTGTCTGTCTGTCCATCTTCTGTCTGTTATCCTTCTGTCTCTCCATCTTTTGTCTGTTATCCTTCTGTCTGTCCATCCTCCTGTTTGTCATCCTTATGTCTGTCCTCCTGTCTATTCATTCTCCTGTCCGTCCATTCTCCTGTCTGTCAATCATCCTGTCTGTCCATCTTTCTGTCTATCTATCATCCTGTCTGTCATCCTTCTGTCTGTCCATCTTCTTGTCTGTCCATCCTCCTGTCGGTCCATCCTTCTGTCTGTCTATCCTCCTGTCTGTCCATCCTCCTGTCGGTCCATCCTTCTGACTGTCCATCCTTCTGACTGTCCATCCTTCTGTCTGCCCATCCTTCTGTCTGTTCATCCTTCGGTCTGTCCACTCTCCTGTCTGTCCATCACCTTGTCCATCCACCCTTCCTTATGTCCATCTTCCTGTATTTTTAGTTTTATTGGTGTCGATTTTAACCGGTATGTGATCACGACATTCTTTTGGTTTACATCAAAGGATCGAACTTGTCATCTTGCCTCAACATGTCATGACATATTACAGGGATGTAGAGAGTGTAGGTGAGCTTAACCCATGGAAATTGAGGATGGCTTCCTTTTAGAACATCCTAAAGATAAAAATAACATACAAAACTTTTTTTGCGGTATTTGAAATATGGACGCTCACACATGTGCATGCATACATATTTTTTTGCTACCAATAAAAGATGACATTTGAGATGTGTTCAGTGCAATGATAGATTTTGAGTCTCCTAGGAACAATTTCTCATCCTTAAGAAAAGACGAGCACATCTAATTAACAGTGACTACTTGTCCTGTGACTGGTGTTATATGTTACGTAACTCCGAGGTCTGAAAAAACCCTAAATATATTCTGTAGCGTGTCATATATTCTGTAGTCTGTCATATATCCTTAGTGTGTCATATTCTGTAGCATGTCGAAATTAAATGTCATCCGACTTTGTTAATAATTTCTCTCGACCTATTTCGGCAGGATATTTGATCACACCTTGTCTTATTTTTTGTTGGGATGTAACGTGATTTATCATAGTGCCTTATACCAACAACACGTTTATCAAAATGTTTTTATCATTGAATTTATAGAAGATAAAAAAGACATACAGTTAACACAATAAATAGGAGTGTTCTATCTGATCCGCTAGATATTGGTGATGCTGGCGAGTCTATATTATCGGATCCATCTCAATACTTTCACATGGCTTTATTTACTGTGTCACGTGATATTAGCAAGTTAATATAAACTTTAGTTATTTTACTACAATTACGAAACAATTAATCTCTTTTCTTGGTTCGGATGTTACTTCAGCAATTTACAGGAGAGTTTGAGCAATCCTCATGATAAGTCCATTGTCATGTCGATTAAAAATATTTTCAATATGATATTCATATCATCACACGACTTGAGATTTTAGTGGACCCGATAGTGTGTCATGTTTCATGTGATCTCATCTGCCAAAGCTAAGCTATCTTTACCGTTACGACCCAACAATCTATTTCTATCATCGTTCTACGAGACCTTGCCTATTAAAGATTGGGTGTTTTTGTTACATTACAGTGCTGTTCAGTTTACCACCCTCCAGGCGACCACAAAACGAATATTCAACAAATTGCAGTGCATCCAGCTCTGGGAGTCGTTCCTTCAGACAGGCAAATTAATATAACAGCAACTGCATTTGTAGAAACGCATCTTTCACATAACGCCAGTGAGAGATTATCAGATATCTGTAAAACTAAGGTCAAGGTTAATTGTGTCTGGTCACGTGAGTGGATGTGGTAGTGCAGCGTCAGGCGTCTATATCGTTCAAAGCATCAGCTCAAGAACGATGTCATCTTTGTCAAGTTGTTGTGACAAACGGTTATCAAAATGTGTCAATGTTTAAGATCCAAGAAACCCCCTAAACATGCAATAGTCCCCCTAAATATCAACATCCTGGTTAGTTATAATAAAAACCCATTATCAAATGTTAGAATATGTCTATGTTATTTAGATATATTGTTCTTATTGAAAAATGTACATATTAACCAGGGTAACGTAGCGACTGATAAGGCATTAACCCTGGTGTCTACATCAAATTAGCTCACCAGAGTTATAACATGTCAATCTATTCAGCAAAATTATTGAATACTACAAAATGACATTTATTATTTATTATTTTTTATTAAGTTTATTTATATACCTAGGTCATGCGGAGCATGCTTTCCCTTAACTGGGTGTGGAGATGTATACCGGTGTAAAAAAGTCATTTTTGGAAACCCTCGGTACATTTCTATGACGTTTGCATCCGTAGGCTAGAATAGTTGTAAATCTTTGTTTCCAAGTATAGAAGTTTATTCGGAGATTTCTACCAAACAGAATGGTCGTTTCTCGTGACACCCTGTTAGATTATTTCTGTAGGTATGACGCCGATGTCAATCTCCGTATAGTAGGACCTTATATTTTAATCACAATCGACACAATTTTAACACAATCGACAGGTTTTGTTGACAGCCAGCGCTACAAATTAAACGGGATATCCCGGCTGGATTTAGTCACGGATGAAAGTATCGATATGATTGGCTGCAATTTTAGTACGAAAACGAGGATTTCCATCTATTCTAGTCCACGGTATGCAAGCGTCAGAGAAGTGTACATGTACCGTGGGTTTTCGACGATAAAAAAAGTAGATGATGTATCTTTAAATTAAATGTCATTTGGCAGCATTAAGAAGAGGATGACATGTTACAAATTGGCTAGTTTTCTGAGGATGCTCTATTTTAAAGTATCTTAATTCAGCTATGTAATTGCAATAGCCAATAACCAAGTTCAATATATCATAATTAGATACATCAGTTTCGAATCTAATCAAGGTCTTCAGAAAAGACATATATCAGGCTTTGCAATCTAGGATGACTTTTGCTCTCTTTAGGGGGTTTGTGAAGCTTAATGCTGATACTTTTGAGACGGTTCCACGTGGTTACCCTATAAAGGAGTTGGTAACTGATTAATTCTTTGTCAGTGACGCCCAACTGTAGATGGTGCACATAAGAAAGAGAAATGTTTGACCAGGCCGGGTTTCGAACCCTGGACCTTCCGGAATCTAGACGGACACGCTACCACTGAGCTACCTGGTCGCCGATGATCGACACATTCAGTTCAGCTACAATTCTACTTGACAGTTTGGTTGACATTCTTTCATGATCAATAATCATATACACAAAGTATTCTAGATTGGCCAAAATTTAATCAGACAAATCACAGTATAACAATTCTTTTGGTAAACAAATTAAATAAACAATATAATTGTAATTAATGACATATCATAATTAATATGAAATATCCCCAGCCAAAGTATTGTTAAGATTATTTATGTTGGAAAATTGAAAGAGGAATGGTATAATGTAAGCCCCCCCCTAATAAAGGAATACACCAAAGCTTCAAGGCAAACATTGAATCAAAGTAATCCCACTTTACGTCTAGCTGGCGCATTGGTATGTTTTCATGGTAGAAAATTTGGCATCAAGATCTGATTCTATATTATACAAATATATCATAGGTGTCTGTGCACAGATAACCATGATATACTTGTTTTATTACAAAATCACTAAAACACACTTTGAATCACTGAAATTGTTTATTTCATTAAAATGGTTTTTTTTAAATAATAATATATCAATTTTATAATGTCTTGCGTGAACTCTGGTATGTAAAAAAACCCCAAAAAGATAAACATTCCATTATCTGAGTAATAACCTCAACAATATCAATCCGTATTCATTGGCGACTCCAAATCTCAACTTTCCTGTAGAAATCGCCATACCTGTTGTCTGGCAGCATTGACAACTGACTGACTTTGACGCTTGAAATGGTAAGAAACGTCACGCGGTGTTCAATAGTCCGCACGTGACCGTGCAATAGTCATTTTAGCCGTGCAATAGTTCATTTCACTAGTAAATGGTTCAAAATATAGCTGATGTGTATAGTTAAGGAAAATCAAACGCATTATGTAAATAAACGGAATACTGCATCACTGGCCCAGAACCCCAATGTTTTAATCATATTCACAGGGAAACCAAGCTTGGAGAGCCAAGAGGCTCCTCCTCGCCGAAACGAACAGCCTTTAATGTTACCACTGTCAACCCCAACAGAATGTAAGCAAATAGACAGTCTGAATTCTTTGTAACTTAATGTACCGCCATTGTCATTGCAAACCCTGAGGCTTTATGAATGTGCTTGATTGATATCTAAAACTTCTCATGGTTGTCAAATATGCAATATACACACTTGAAGCATACGTGATGACGCTGGCAATGGATCATACTTCATAGTCTCACAGAAGCTGAGGTAGCAGTTGAGGTGCGTGGTGTATGTGGCACTCGTTGAATTAGCCCATGTCTTTCGTTTCAATGCATCTTCCGTACAAAGTAGGTTTGATTCCTGCAAACCACCTGGCCCCGGTTTCATCAACGTTCCTTAACTTAAGGAAATTCCTTTACTTAAAAATCTCCAGAGGAAAGCATGACAAAATTTAAGGAGAAATTCCTTAGTTAAGGACTTTTCTTAAATTCTCGAAAAAGTGTGCAAACACAATGATGGCAGCAAGTCATATAACATACTTAAATCATTAGGTTCGTGTAACCTAGAACACCTGTCCGCTATAATGTTACTAGTACCTGGCAGGTAAATGGACTTAATGCTAAAGTTTAAATAGGCACAAAACCAGAACAGGATGCGTAGAACAAGCATGCAGATCTAGACTTCACTTTGAGCAATCGGGAACCGTCGGCACTTTCCGTAAACGAGAATCGTTTACGGAAAGTGCCGACGGTTCCCGATTGCACCTCGGGATGAGCCTTTATTAATCCACCCGGCTGCAGATTTGTTTTCGGTGTAACTAATGACCTTATGGCCCCGAAAATGTTCGCACCAGCGACATACTACTAAAGTTATTGCCATTAGCTTGTTCACGTTAATATGCTGGTTGGACATATTTGGCATATCCAGAGTTCAATTAGTGTTCATATAATCACTATTATAATAGGCTCCAGCTCTCATGTTACATGCATCTGTTTGTAATGACGTAACTGGGGGTTATAACACACAAAAAACGGAGTGTACTCTCATTATCAACAGCTTCGCGGTTTAGGGTCTTTGATACTACAACTCCCATTGAAAGTCCTCAGAAATACAAACCACCATGATATTTTTTTCTTTTTAATTCGGAAGACAGCAAGGGTTTTTGCTTACGAATAGAGTCATTTAAAGTAATCATACGACGAAGGGAAGTCCTTCCTCCACAGATAACCTGAGATGCCCAACTTAGTTTTCCACACAAAGTCCCTAGCTGAGCTTTGTTGGTTTTCTCACGACATAAGACTGAAGGAGTTGAGTGATCTCGCACAATTTTTCCTCGTTTAATTCCAGCGACATTCTGACTGTGTCAATCACTATACCTAGGAACACCAAGCGGGTAGTTGGGCCTAACAGTTTAGACCAGTTAATCAAGAAACCAAGTTGTCGTAGCACACAGAGCTATGACATCAGTGCCAACTGGTAACGCTCTGCTGATGTCTCCAGAACAAGAAAATCATCTAGGTAGGCCATAACTGTAAAACCGTATTTGCGATTCATTATTTAGCAGACGGCTGCACTGAGTCTCTGAGATATTTGTGGGTTATGCGAAACCTCAAAAGGCAATCGACAGTAAAACATATATATGGGGTCATCATGACCTGAACATTAGCTAGGAAACACTCGGTCTCTAGAATATTATACAGATATTGAAAAAAGTCAAAGCAAAGTGTTTCATAGGTACATAATAAAAATACGCGACTTCTGATATAAATAACCGTTCAAGGGATGGCTTTATTTCAAGTGTCTTCAATATTTCTGTCTCTGTAATCCTATGAATAATATAACTGTAATCCATGTTAAAAAGTTATTAGTTGTCTTAAAATGTAATAATTTAATTTTGTTTGAAACAAGCATTTTCATTGGTTTCAAAAGTTATGTTATCAGCCCATAACGTAAAAAATGACGTCGCCGTTTATAACGTCGCTTCTGATTGGTTGATGCTGCAGCGTATTAATTTGCAAGAGAAAGGAGTCCATCAATAAAGTTAATTTTCGCATGGTATAGATTAAAGCATAAGTATTATGATGAGAGTACACTCCGTTTTTTTTGTGTTATAACCCCATAACATGAAAAATAGATTCAAGTTAATCCTTAAGTATTTTTTTCACTAAACGACATCGTACGCCGATAAGTAGGCGTACTTGTTGTGATTGAAAATGACGCTTCATTTTTCACTTTGAGGACTTGGCATTTACATGGAAGTGGCATTCATTAACATGGCGGGTATCGTCCATGAATACGCTCACTCTTCCGGAACACCTGGTCTTATTTTCTTGCACTTTGTAGAGTCTCCGTGTGAATAATTCCATCCATGATTTATATTTGGTTGCTCGTTTAATCTTACCCCTTTTTTTTATTGATTTCTGTTTTTTCTTGTTTAATCAGTGTTTAAGTGTTTTGTTTGATCTTTTACTTTGTTTTGTCTGGCTCCTCCGAAAACATAGCGTCCATGACACAAAAGGGGCCTATCATTTAAAAACACTGGAAATATCTCATGTAAACACCAAGTTTTCATGTTTAGTGCTATAGTTTTCTTTATTTATCTTTTAATCTTATCATTGTTTTTCAACATTAAAAACTAAAACAAAACAAATGCGCACACTCAATCTCTAAACACACACGTACACTCCATCTCTAAACACACACGTACACTCAATCTCTAAACACACACGTACACTCCATCTCTAAACACACGCGCACACTCCATCTCTAAACACATACGTACACTCTATCTCTAAACACATACGCTCACTCCATCTCTAAACACACACGCTCACTCCATCGCTAAACACACACGTACACTCCATCTCTAAACACACACGTACACTCCATCTCTAAACACACACGTACACTCCATCTCTAAACACACACGTACACTCCATCTCTAAACACACACGTACACTCCATCTCTAAACACACACGTACACTCCATCTCTAAACACACACGTACACTCCATCTTTAAACACACACGTACACTCCATCTCTAAACACACACGTACACTCCATCTCTAAACATACACGTACACTCCATCTCTAAACACACACGTACACTCCATCTCTAAACATACACGTACACTCCATCTCTAAACACACACGTACACTCCATCTCTAAACACACACGCACACTTCATCTCTAAACACACACGTACACTCCATCTCTAAACACACACGTACACTCCATCTCTAAACATACACGTACACTCCATCTCTAAACACACACGTACACTCCATCTCTAAACACACACGTACACTCCATCTCTAAACATACACGTACACTCCATCTCTAAACATACACGTACACTTCATCTCTAAACACTTACGTACACTCCATCTCTAAACACACACGCACACTTCATCTCTAAACACACATGTTCACTCCATCTCTAAACATACACGTATACTCCATCTCTAAACACACACGTACACTCCATCTCTAAACACACACGTACACTCCATCTCTAAACATACACGTACACTTCATCTCTAAACACATACGTACACTCCATCTCTAAACATACACGTACACTTCATCTCTAAACACACATGTACACTCCATCTCTAAACATACACGTATACTCCATCTCTAAACACACACGTACACTCCATCTCTAAACACACACGTACACTCCATCTCTAAACACACACGTACACTCCATCTTTAAACACACACGTACACTCCATCTCTAAACACACACGTACACTCCATCTCTAAACATACACGTACACTTCATCTCTAAACACATACGTACACTCCATCTCTAAACATACACGTACACTTCATCTCTAAACACACATGTACACTCCATCTCTAAACATACACGTATACTCCATCTCTAAACACACACGTACACTCCATCTCTAAACACACACGTACACTCCATCTCTAAACACACACGTACACTCCATCTTTAAACACACACGTACACTCCATCTCTAAACACACACGTACACTCCATCTCTAAACATACACGTACACTTCATCTCTAAACACATACGTACACTCTATCTCTAAACACACACGTACACTCCATCTCTAAACACACACGTACACTCCATCTCTAAACATACACGTACACTTCATCTCTAAACACACACGTACACTCCATCTCTAAACATACACGTATACTTCATCTCTAAACACATACGTACACTCTATCTCTAAACACACACGTACACTCCATCTCTAAACACACACATACACTCAATCTCTAAATACACACGTACACTCCATCTCTAAACACACACGTACACTCCATCTCTAAACATACACGTACACTTCATCTCTAAACACATACGTACACTCTATCTCTAAACACACACGTACACTCCATCTCTAAACACACACGTACACTCCATCTCTAAACATACACGTACACTTCATCTCTAAACACACACGTACACTCCATCTCTAAACATACACGTATACTTCATCTCTAAACACATACGTACACTCTATCTCTAAACACACACGTACACTCCATCTCTAAACACACACGCACACTCCATCTCTAAACACACGCGCACACTCCTTCTCTAAACACACACGTACACTCCATCTCTAAACACACACGCACACTCAATCTCTAAACACACACGTACACTCCATCTCTAAACACACACGCACACTCTATCTCTAAACACACACGCACACTTCATCTCAAAACACGTGAACACGTTTAGATGAACCTTTGAAAGGAATGATTCTCGAGACGTAACACGTGCTTTATTTCTGACGTCACAAATCAAACTATCGGCAAGTTTTATGGTCGCCATCTTTGTCTCATTGAGAAATATTCTGTATCTTTAAGTGATATGAAGATGGACGTTTTTGAGTATTCTCATTAGTGTGTTTACTTGTTGTGATGGACAATGATACTCGGTTCTGGTTTTGAGAACTTGGTGTTTACTTGGATATGACAAAGATTTTACAAGCAGAAGACGCTTACTCTTCAGGAACACCTGGTCTTATTCTATTATGCTTTTATGAGAGCCTCCGTGTAAAGCTTTCTTTTGTTCATATTTTGCCTCTAGTTTAATTGATTTTGAGTTCGGATTATGGTTTTGTTGACGCTTTGGTATTCTCTGATTTTTTTAATCAACCTTGTTCAATGAGAGTCTTGTCGGTTTGCTTCGAATAACTTTGAAAACGCCGCCGCGACAAATGCTCAAAAAACTAATGTTGATCATTGGCGCTAATTTATGAAAAACAATTGACGTATGGTAAGGAAAAGTTTCAGTAATTTAAAAAAAGGCATTTTGGCTAGGCTTAGCCAAAAGCAGAAGACACTGATCGTGTCAATGTCCGCGGAGGGATATTAAACGACGTATATATTTTTAATATATATTGTTAAGAGAGAGTTTTATTCTCCTGGGCCCATCTTAGATATACTCCTGGACCTAATTGGTCGTTAAATAGACTAAGATATATTTCCCCATAACGTCGATACCCACCAATACCCATGTAAACAGATTAGTGTGTGTCACTGGAGCGGACGTCAATGATCCTTTATCGCCGACGAGGGGACTTAATATGGATAACGCGCACCTGCCGCACCATATCAAATCTGGTTATTAGGGCGAAACGAAGGCGTTGTATTCCACTAATATTTCCAAAATGCTACCTCTTTTTCATTGCATAGCTACAATTAAGTTTGTTTTGACGTCGTAAAGTGCTAGTGTAATGGTGACGTCATCAACAGGAGATCCATATCACAAGCAATGGTATAATGGTAAAGATACAAGATTTTAATTCTATCGTTTGTACTTATTACGAATGTAATCCTCTCTGTGATCTTGAATCCCACGTTTATAGAGGCAGGATTTGTAAAAGCTGTTACTACTTTCAGCGATGTATTTGGCTATAGTTCATTGGAGATTTGCCATCGACCGAGTTTGTTCAATATTCATATTCCGTACGGAAAATGCGTTGTAATTTCTATTTTAGGTTTTGCATTCTGTTAACATATATTTGTATACGTTCTACATCTTTATTTTCCCTTGCATATGACATTACCTTTTCGTCAAAAGGCATGTTGTTGGAATATAAGCAATTATCCATTGATTGTATGCAGAATGCGGCTTTCTGATTGGTTGAGATTTTCTTTTCATACCTCTATGGGAAAAAATCCAAAAATGGCGCCTAAAATGTGACGTCACAAAACGGCAATTGACGTTGCGTATTGATTTGTAAAAAAGAATCCGTTGTTAGATCAATCAAATTGTACATAAACATGTTTAAAATTTGAAAATAAGTTTCAAAAATTAATTATAAACGTTGATGTCAATTATATTTTAGTTTCATAGGGTTATGAAAAACATTTTGCTTGCAAACTTTGCAAACAATTTTTTTTTTCATACCCCAATGAAACTAAAAAAATGTCGTCAATGCTTAAATAGTTTGCATCATGGATCTTGACTGCAATTTATCGAAAATATTTTCATTGACCATGAAGACAATCAACATGCATAATCCTTTACGCAAACTTGCGCAAGACCTAGGCATATTTCGATATTTGTCACCGTAGATAACACTTTTAATAAATAATTGAAATTCAAAACTGAAGCTACTTTTGAGGTGTCCTTAGATGCTTCCTGTCAGGATGACCGGAAGTCGTTTACCTTTTTACACAGCACAATAATAAACTTCACAGACGATTTCTATTGTCGTCGTATCAGGATCAAATGTTGAAATGTCCCTTGTCGGTGTTCATTTGGCTAATTATTGTGATATAAGAAACTAGTTTCCTTTTCCCTTCCCATATCCTGGATGTTGTTATAAATTTGTTCTTAAAGTTGGGACCGTTATATAAGTTCTTCGCTGTTTAATGGGAATTGAATGTAATAGTTGTTTATGGGTATGTATTCCCCTCACATGTTTCCCCTGTACCAATGTTTTCTGGCATTGTTAAATATTTTTGAGGACATGGTTCTGTGTGTGCATGCGTGTTTTATACGGGTGCATATCTGTGTGTGCCAAGTGTGTGTGTGAGTGTGTATGTTTTGTGTTATTGTGTGCCCTACCGGGTGCACATGATGGTGTTTTTGTATGTTGCAGTGTATGTAAGTATGCATGTGTACATACATGTGTATGTATGTGGTTGTGTGCATGCACAGGGCATAAATGTATGTATACACTTACATCCTGGTGCATGGATATGTGCACACATGCTTGCTTATATGTGTATGTAGGCATGCTCTTACGTGATAATAACAGAAAAGGGAAACCAGCAGCTAAATTCAAAACACAATTTAATGATATATACAAAATATATACAGATATAATTAAATCAGTGGTGTACAAAGACGTTTAGGTGAATAATTAATAAGAAAAGTTTATTTAAACTTATCTGCAGGAAAGATGTCCTTGCAGGTTTTCTTCCAATCCGTAATTCCAGAATCACGGTTCACAGGCAATATTACAGTTCCAGGCAATTAATATCCAACAGGTCATTTAATCCTTCAAGCTTTACCAGTTCTACTCTTGTCTCTTTCTATCAGGGTATTTATACCAAAAATCATAAAAGCTAGTATAATCTTGAAGTCTCTTCTTCTGTTAAATACTTCTCTAGAATACTAAATCACGACATATTTGTATAAACAACCTGGCTTTTTCTCGAAACTTCTAGAGTTATCACCCTTATGCCATGCATTACAATGTGTGTATAAGTGATGTTAATTTTTATGTTACGTGATTATTTCATTGTTATTAATCACTATGTAAACACGTCTTGATGCATGTATTTTGTGCAAAATGTTTTGCTAAAAACACCAAGTCAACAACATTGGCGAGAAAACGAAGGTTTAGTTCTATGGGAATTTTTCAACATTCATGCAGACGATTTTCAGGAGCAAAGTTCTTTGTTGGTCGTCGATGAAACAGAAGACGATTACTGTTCTGGAACGCCTTTGTATCTGTGTAAATCCTTCCCCTTAGCAATTTTATGCCATGTTTGATTGATTTTGTTTTAGAAAAGGTTTTGTTGACGTTTCGGTGTAATCTGATTTTCTCTGGTCAATTGATCCCGTAACAGTTTTAAAAGGCACGATCACTGAGGTCGGAGGCAGAATAATTGTTTTGTGTCCCAAAATCTCGTACTGTGATCAACGCAAACCGGTGTTTTGGAAGAGTTCCGGCCACGTTATGGAAAGCTTACCATCCGCTATCAGAAAAAAACTAATACTCTGGCCAAATTCAAGAAATATTTAAAGACGTACATTTTCAAGTCTGCATTTTGAGGGTCTTAGACGATATGTTTATACTGATATCTGTTTATCTAGTATGCATTTATTAATTGATTTGATTTGCGTTAATGTTCATGCCGCTATGAATGAAAAGCGGTTACATCCATATTGCATGAAGCCTGCTAGGGCTTCGTGGTCAATATGGATGTAACCGATTTGCATTCATAACGACATGGAAGTTAAAACAACGCCGTTCAATCCATATATTTACATTTTTCTATTGAACGATTGTTTTGAACTGATTAATCAACGGCGTTTTTTTTTTGCGACGTCCTTTAAACGAAAAAGGCGCATCAGCCATAAGTTTAGTAAAATTGGCGCCAATAATTTACCGTAACCATTTGAACGTTTGACGCGCTGGCGTTTTCCATGTTATCCAAAGCGGAGCCGTAAGACTCGTTTTGAACAAGACTTATATATTACATCATATAAGGATTGTACCTCATTTTGACTGCGTATACGGTAGTATGCCCGCAGTTGGCAACGAACATATTCTTTGGTGAGCGTTAGCGCTCCATATTGAATATGTTCGTTGCCAACTGCGGGCATACTACCGTATACGCAGTCAAAATGAGGTATAATCCTTATATTTACATCATTATTTATTTTCAAGTGTTATTCGAAGAAAAAACCCATTTGGAGCGGGTTGCTACGTTGGTTACTATGATGGTCGTGGTTGCTAAGATAATATAGTCCCACTGAATCTTCATCGATATATTGCTAAGTTTAGAAAATACACAGTGAACAACACTATGTTTCGTCATTACATCATTTGTAAATTTGGTGTTAAATAATATTACTAGCACTACGAATTTATTTCTTTGTTTATAACGGTCGTTATGTACACGCATTGACACAGTGAGCTGGTTGTGACGCGGTCCGACGTCGGACGTAACAACTGCTGGGCGACGCCGTGTTTGCATTACCGTCAAAGAATTTCGAATGCACATCCATTGGAATCAAAAGTTTTTTCCAGAAACCTTTTATTGTATAATAAGAGGAAATGGATTCCATATATGTTCAATGTTTCAAAATTTTGAAGGAACTAAACAATGACCGTCAGGGAATAGTTATTGTTCTGAAGCGTGAACGACGCCATATTTGAACATATATCAATCCGCCGAGCCTTTTTTCATTGCGTATACACTAATTTATTCGCAGTCAGAGTTTACTAAGCTCAAGAAGGGAGAGGTGTAAATATAAGTAATGCACGTGAATGGATGTATTCATTGTCTAGTGTTTGTTGTTTTCAGTTGGTATCTTCATATAGACAGAAAACTATCAGAATGTATATATATGCACTTTGGTATTATTATTGTGAGCTTGAATTGTAAGACTTTATTTATGCATTATAAGTATCAAATTATTATCCACATGTTGTTAAGCGCTTTAGAGAAATTTTACAAATTACATGGAACGCTATATAAATAATATTATTATTACAAGCTTTACCGAACATAATCTTACAGTGTACGTGAATGAAGAATGCATTTTCGTACAAGTATCAGCTGTGCGTTTTGTTTTTCGAAAGCACTGTCAACTCAACCACACTTCGTCCGTCAAACCATGCTCTTCGTCTTCTTTGATAGTGTCGTATTTCTTTTTGTTTGTCAGATGCATCTGTTCCGATCTTTCAATAGTCTCTTTCAACTTCTTTCTTGTCTAGTCTTAGCTTGTGACTCTGTTTTCGTCAGCCAATATTTGTTTATCGCGGCTACCTGACAATTGCGCTTCCCGTTCTATTTTTATACGAGAAATCACGTGATTTTTTTTCGAATCATGTGACCACTATCCTGCTGCAGGTTCCGTGCCGATTCGCAAGAAAACATAAGGAATGTTTTTTTAACATTGAAAACGATAATAAAATAATATAATTATAATTATGGTACTGATGTGCTAAGTAATAAATCTTGATATTACATAAATATTTTATTGTTTGATAATCTAAACTGTTAAGGTTAAAAAATTATAGAACACTTTTCATGTTGTACCATGTTGAGATTCCTATAATTAGTCGAATGGCGGCGGCGAAATTGAGCAGAAGAGCACCAAATTTAGCAAATAATGCCGTTTTAAGGTACTTTCCGCTTAATTGACACAACTGAGACCTTGATTTTCCTTCTTAGAATAACATTTGCCTTCAGAAAATGTATTATATTTAGAAATTGGTCCAAACACGAGCTAATTATTATTATTATGTAAGATTATGTTTTAATTATTATTGAAAACTGCAAACTAATCCACTTAAATATACTTCTTATATTTTTGATTATGTGTCGTTTGTTGCTGAACGTTTCCTACAATTCCTAAAAATCACAAAAATGTTTCCTTCTTATGATTTTAACGGAAATCAAGAATGGAGCGACAATTTCAGACTGCGTTCACAAGCGTCAATTTTTATGGTAATGCTTCGAGAGGGATTAGCATGGTAAATGTAAGAATATGTACAATATGCAGTAGATAAAACATAGTGAAGAACTCAAAAGTATATTTGAAAATTAATACAAATCGGTATGAGATAGCAAAACATACGACTCTCCATTGCAAATATATTTGTCATAAAAAATTGAAAGATCAAGGAAATATAACACAAAGATGACGCAACACACACATATGCTGCTTCTAGGTGCGTAAAACCCCTTTAATTTGTGAATTAGAAAATATCATTAGTTCTTTATAATTTCAAATCGTGTACTACGAAAATGTGTATATTATGTATCGAAAAAGATCTTTTCGTAAATATAAATTTGCTATAAATGTTTATAACGAGGGACAATATGTTTTCAGGGAAACGAGAAAAAAGATAAAATCAAATATCTTCGAGACCAATGTTGTTTAGTGAAATTTCTAGACAATCATTGTTAATGCACCCGTCAGCGCACTGTTTAACACTAGCCAGGTCGTACGGTATTGTCTCCGGGATGGATACATATCTAATTCTAACATTGCCCAACATCAATTCTTAGCAGACAATTGGATTCCTTTAATGAACTGTCGGCGTTAACTGTCTTTAATTTAATTGCTTTGTTCCTAAGTAATTTGTTTTGAAAGCGGCGAAAAATGTTTACAACATTAATCAATTGTTTCGCCGAAAGCATATTTAAAAACTCAAATGTTAGCCGTGTTACCGAAACGTAGCTGTTTGTATCGCTTGTTTTTGTGTTACAGTTCGGATTATGGTTTTGTTGACGCTTTGGTATTCTCTGATTTTGAGTTCGGATTATGGTTTTGTTGACGCTTTGGTATTCTCTGATTTTGAGTTCGGATTATGGTTTTGTTGACGCTTTGGTATTCTCTGATTTTGAGTTCGGATTATGGTTTTGTGTACGCTTTGGTATTCTCTGATTTTGAGTTCGGATTATGGTTTTGTTGACGCTTTGGTATTCTCTGATTTTGAGTTCGGATTATGGTTTTGTTGACGCTTTGGTATTCTCTGATTTTGAGTTCGGATTATGGTTTTGTTGACGCTTTGGTATTCTCTGATTTTGAGTTCGGATTATGGTTTTGTGTACGCTTTGGTATTCTCTGATTTTGAGTTCGGATTATGGTTTTGTTGACACTTTGGTATTCTCTGATTTTGAGTTCGGATTATGGTTTTGTTGACGCTTTGGTATTCTCTGATTTTGAGTTCGGATTATGGTTTTGTGTACGCTTTGGTATTCTCTGATTTTGAGTTCGGATTATGGTTTTGTGTACGCTTTGGTATTCTCTGATTTTGAGTTCGGATTATGGTTTTGTTGACGCTTTGGTATTCGCTGATTTTGAGTTCGGATTATGGTTTTGTTGACGCGTTGGTATTTTCTGATTTTGAGTTCGGATTATGGTTTTGTTGACGCTTTGGTATTCTCTGATTTTGAGTTCGGATTATGGTTTTGTTGACGCTTTGGTATTCTCTGATTTTGAGTTCGGATTATGGTTTTGTGTACGCTTTGGTATTCTCTGATTTTCAGTTCGGATTATGGTTTTGTTGACGCTTTGGTATTCTCTGATTTTGAGTTCGGATTATGGTTTTGTGTACGCTTTGGTATTCTCTGATTTTGAGTTCGGATTATGGTTTTGTGTACGCTTTGGTATTCTCTGATTTTGAGTTCGGATTATGGTTTTGTGTACGCTTTGGTATTCTCTGATTTTGAGTTCGGATTATGGTTTTGTGTACGCTTTGGTATTCTCTGATTTTGAGTTCGGATTATGGTTTTGTGTACGCTTTGGTATTCTCTGATTTTGAGTTCGGATTATGGTTTTGTTGACGCTTTGGTATTCTCTGATTTTGAGTTCGGATTATGGTTTTGTTGACGCTTTGGTATTCTCTGATTTTGAGTTCGGATTATGGTTTTGTTGACGCTTTGGTATTCTCTGATTTTCTTTACGTTTACCCTGGTATTATGGATTGCTCGAGTGGTTTGGTCCCCGAAATCGTCTTACGAAAGGAGTATTCAGAGAAAGCAAATTTACGAATACACAAGAAGCGACTGTAAAGTTAATATTGTCATAGAAACATACAGCTGTATCTATTACTGCTGTATTTATCATAAATTTAAAGGCCCAATATACGTAACTTCAGGGAAATTTTCGTGATTCTGAAAAATTCTGAAAAAAAATCCAGTTGATAACCATGCAAAAATAAGCTTTTAACGAAGTAAACCTGAGCGGTAACTGACAAGAAACTCTTGACAAAAAAATCCAAAGAATTGAAAATAATTCAGGTGGGGCCCACTTCAACAACAAACCGAAGGTAGAAGACGGTTCGAAATAGACGCGTGTTTACAAATAGCGTGTTTCAACTGCTGCTGTACCGGTAACCGCGAAGGAATTTATTTTGGATATTGCTGATATCAGTTAATTTTAACTAAATCTATAAATATAAAAAGTTATTAGGCTTGATTTTCGCTTCAGGTTTTGCCGAAAGTTACGTATATTGGGCCTTTAATAGGTGCAGCATATGTTTGTGTTACGTCATCACAAGTAATTCATTTTATAATTCACAGTAAGATGTGTAAAGTGTCATTGTGTTTTGAATGTCAAAGTGTTGTTGATAATAAAAATATATTAGAGAATACCGAAGCATTAACAAAATCATAATCCGAACTCAGAATCGATTAAGCTAGGGGCAAAATATGAACAAAGGAAAGATTTACATGGAGACCCTCGTACAAGTACTAGAGAATAAGTCCAGGTATTCCGAAAGAGTAAGCGTCTTCTGCTTCATCGACGACACCCGTCCACATTTGTACCTCGGTATTTCGAAATGTGAGGGAACATTGGAAAGTTGTATTTTTTTGAGAATATGAGATATGTGAGAATAAATGTTTAAACTTGAGCATAAATCTTTGTCACGTCCAAGTAAACATGAAGTTCTCAAAATGAGAAGCGAGTATCATTGTCAATCACAACAAGTTAACACACTAATGACCATACTCAAAAACGTCCATCTTCATATCACTGAAGATACAGAATATTTCCCAATGAGACAAAGATGGCGACCATAAAACTTGCCCATAGTTCTGATCAGCCTGCATACCTCGAATCTTTGTGATGTTTGTTTGTCAGCAGTCGACATCGATCACGACAATCACGATATTTAGAGCGAGCCCTAGAATAATTCAAAACAAAACAAAACAAAAGAATATAACAAAGAACGCAATAAACATGTATTTTACATTTTTTAATTTGTAACGAGATGTCATAGTACACCGAAACATAAATAATCCTTTTTACAATTGACATGTTTATTTATTCCTTACATAGAAAAATATTTTACGTGTAACCTATATCTACAACAAAGATAGGTATACCAAGACAATAAAGAAAATATGTATTAGATGAAATTACAAATTTCAGTAAAGGAACATATCAGTAAGCGACAATGTGGAGTCATGATTGTAGCGACGACAAAACCCTTCTACAATATTTGTAGATATGGACATCGGTATTTCTAAATTGAAGGGACCGTTCGAAAGAAAGAAACAAAACTTCAACGATTGTCCGCCAGTTCTCACGCACCTCTAGTCAGGCCTAATTCTACATTTTATTTGTGATTTATGTTACAAAAAAGTTAATTAAAATAGATAAAAAAGAGGGAATACTATGTGTGTGGAATAAGAGTGTATGCTTTAGCATAAAACCTTACATGATTGCTACGCCACTGGACTATTGATTTATCACATAAACAGCTTTGAAATGCCATTCGGAATTGTATGCTATTAATGACACAGATCAGATTCCTCCAGCGGTTTCAAGAGAAAATTAAAGATTGATACATATTGGAATATCAATTCATTGACACCTCAATCGTATAAGATTACCTCGGGCTACGTATTTGTACATCAATCCGCGCGAGACTTGCTAACGTTTAATTGGTTGTCTGATACAACGCTGCACTTTGGTATGGTTTCTATCGGTGGATATCTGATGGAGCTGGTATTAAAAGTACAAACTTTGCTCGAAACATTTCGTCTGATATGTAGAAAAGTTCTATGATATAAAATTAACTTTTTACAGATGACTACAGTTTGGCTGGTTTTAAAATGAAACCTCTGTTCTAGAGAGCCCTCAAGCTACTGAAGTGTTACTTCCGTTCTAGATATCAGTCGTGCTATTAAAATGAAATGTCTTGTCTTTGCGGGCTGCTGTGCTATTGAAACAACACCTCTGATCTTACGGGATTGTTACTAGCTTGCCTTTTACCAACGAGACATGTGTTACTTTATCCTGACTCAAACTGAATAAAGATGACGTAACACACACATGTGCTGCACCTTCTAAATTTAGTAATATATACAGTATGCCGAAAACAATCAATTAAACTGCACAATACAGCTGTTTCGTTCTCCTAGGACTCTTCAGTGATGCTAGGGGCCAGAAGGTGGGAATCAAAAATTTCTAAACTAATGTAGAAGCTGAAGGGTCAGGTGCGTAAAAACCCTTTGATTTATGAATTTAGAAGTATAATTTCAAATCGTGTACTACGAAAATGTGTATATTATGGACCGTGCCACTACTCAAATGAGTTTAACTGTGGCTATGGATGCTCCAGCAAACCTCGGGGACAAAACATTTCACCTGCAGATAATAAGGCAATGTGAGCACATATATATATTATACTCCTACCCATACAAAGTGGTCAAGTGTGATCTTTGACCCTATAACCTTGACAGATGACCACACAAATCTAATCAGGCGTAGACTTTCTAAAAAGCAAAGAACAATGACGTTAAAAGTGAAACGTCCCTTCAATGTCTGGTGTAGGTAATGACTTACTGTTCACGCGAAAAACCATAAAAACTAGTTTAATTTTACATCTAAATTCATAAAATTTCGCCCATGAAGCAGAAGACGCTTACCCGTCCGGAACACATGGTCTTATTATCTTGTACTTTTACGAGGTCTCTATGTCAATCTTTCCTTTGTTCAAATTTAGCCTATAGTTTAATCGATTTTGAGTTTTTCTTGACGCTTTGGTATTCTTTAATTTATATCTGGCGCTATAACCGTCTATGAGTTAGTGCATTTTCATTGGAAAAGAAACTTTGTTCGTTATCAGGATGGTCAACTACTTTTGTTTTGCTGGATATTTAATTTGGCATAAGGCTAAACATGTAACGTTCATATACTGCTTTGAATTCTATGCATAATCAAAGACAATCTTTGAGAACATTAAGCTAAACAGTAGTAACATAAATTATTCAAAGTGTTTACATAGTATTCTGTAGCGTCACAATGGATGGAATTTCATATGATTGTCGTTACATTTTGCATTACAGCAACTGTATTGTTATTTAAGGATAAACTTGAACGTCGAAGCAGTTTATGATGAGAGTACACTTCGGTATTTTGTGTTATAACCTCGTAACATAAAAAAATAGATTCAAGTTAATACTTATAATTTAATCTGTACCATGCGAGAATTTTCGTTATTGATGAACTCTTTTCTCTTAAAAATTAAAACGCTGCTGCATTAGCCAATCAAAAGCGACGTTATAAACCTAACCCAGTTTTTACGTTTTGGGCTGATAACATATGTTTTTAAACCAATAAAAAAACTTGTTAAATTAATGTTTCCATAAATAAATGTTGCCTCACATTTTGTAGTTATTTATGTCAATACAACTGCGACGTCATTACATTGCTAAAGAAACGGCGTTTCAGCCAACAGTTTGTCGCATATTTACGTCAATTTCATAGCACTATAATGACGTCACAATGGAAATGACAATATACCTACACAATCGCAAGGCATCTCTTGCTTATCAAAAGATATAATATTGTCCCACAGGATATTTATAATTCGAGTGAAAATAAATCTTCATTCAAACGAGAGGACATAGAGTCAATACATGATCACGTTTTCGCACATTTGTTTTGCTAAAAACCGCAAAGAACACTATTTTTATCGTAATAAGTAAACGTATGAGATTCCGCGATTCTGATGTCTATCGACTCCGCTTTCACGTCGTATTATAATCTGACGCCACCTCTTTATATTTTGTGACGTTAGACTAGGATATATTACAAAAATTCGTATGAAAATCTCTATATAAGCATATTCAAAAAGTTTGACTATTTTCATTGTCAATCCAATGTATTTCATTTACAGCCATGAATTAATTAAACTATTTGGCTGATGACGTCGTGAACTAATACACGTTTCCTTGGACATTTTCTGACAGTTTGACATTGACTGACTGTTAGACAATGTCTACCAAGTTGACAGAACACGAAGTTCGCTGTTTGAAGAGATTCATATAACACTAAGAACATGCTAATTTCGACAGCATCAATTATCAAAGTGGCGCAAAAGGATTTAAGATAACACGAGTAATGAACATGGTACAAAATTCTAGGGCTTTGAATTAAAGATAAAAATAGTTAATTCATGTCCTTTTATTCAATAGTAAAAACAGTTTTCCCTCAGTGTTGGGACCAACACCTCGGAAAAATTGTTTTGACTATGGGGCTTGAAGAAACTGTATAGTATCACAATATTATATGTATATTCACTGACTTATGATTGGTGGTTGTGATGGCGATACGAATGTTCCGAGAATGAACGACATTCCTGTACATATGACGCTGTTTACATACACAATGATACAACATTACTGTCAAACAACATAACAAAGGAAAACAAACTGATTGAAATGCAGATCCGTTGTCGCTCCGTTACGCTCTGCGTATATACCCCGTACATTATGATTTTTTATGGTACAACAATTTTAATGTCCAGAACAAATATATGTTATTCCAGGGTTGGAGCCCTGGATTCATAAACCTTACAAATATTCCTCACGCAGGAGGTATCCATGTTCACTGTACAGATTTAAAAAAATTTTCATATTTTCCCCCATTTACATATTTATATTCATACCCATATACATGAACACACGTGTATATTATGATCTTACAACATTCCATTATATTTACATTTGCTCTGCAATTTTCTATTGACACAATGCTAAGACGCAGCTGCTGCCATACGCCTATAACACCCAGTGCCTCAAACAATAACAGCAATTGATATTGTAACGTCATCAATCTCTGTTGTGACGTCATCAATTTCATTGTTGTCTTAATTTGATTTGCTGTTTAAAATCGGTCCGAAGAAACTAAATAAAGCACCATAATTCGATCAATATGTAAATATAAGTAATGAACATTTTAGCAAATATTGTTACAGTCCTATAACACATATTGTTATTGCTGATAAACTTACATAAAGCCCTACCGGTCTTTTTTTAGTTTGTCATTAATAACAAAGTGTGTGTTATAGGACAATATTTGCTCAACCATTCACTGCTTTATGGGTCATGGTCTGATGAACGGTTGCATCAGCAACTCTAATTAACGCTTCCGGATTCTTGAAAGCTATTTCGTCACAACAAAAGCTTAAATGTTTGTTATGACGAAATTATTTTCTGCAGATCTTTCACCTGTCACCAAAAAGACAATTCTACTAGAATGTGAAGTATCAGCGGTTACAAGAACCTAAACTCTTATTGGAAGTTGTCAGAGCCTTATGTAACAGATCGAAAGTAAGGATCTGCATTTAATCAGATTGCAAAAGTCAGGTAACGTTATATACATGTCTTCACCAATGTATTTTCAAAAAATGTTATTTAAAATTCAGAAAAACGTAATGTCTGTTTCCGAGAAAATTCATTCAATTTCAAAGACCTTTGCAAAATATGTACAAAAAAACTCATGCCAACAAGAAAAGTATTTGTTTAAATACATGTACAAGTGATTGTCTTAAATATTTCAAACAAACAGTTTCAACAATTTTATCAAGCTTAAAAAGGATACAAGCAAACAATATATATCGACAATTACCATCTGTAAATGAAAGTTAACGATTTTGACCTCAAACACATTATTTGCTGCGATGCTGTGTTGCTTATCGACAAACCCGAAAACTCGCGCTAAACTATTCGATTGGATGACTAAATACAACCTGACCAATCGCTTGCCTTACAATCTTACAAAATCCTTATATTAAATATCCTCAATTTTCACTTATCACACGACTACAGTGATATCAAACGAAGACAACGATCTGGTCTACTTGTTTCTCGTCAATCTAAGTCGTAACATACCGAGACGATGTATGTACAGAGTCAAATATTTTGATATCAAGTATGACAATTTTGTACATCCGGGAGACTGACCGCCACGTTTACCTGTTAACATATTTGATGCTTTGACGTTCAGATCAACGATGAACCCAATTTTCACAATAAACTACTATCAAATAGAAGAACCATGCTCGCCCAAACTTATCCGGGTATTCACTAAAATAACGTTTGATTTTGAAACACAATACCTAAATTACGCAATAGTTTCCCCTTCGGTGGTCCCCGTTATTCTGTCGAAGGTTGGACCCATATACTGAAAATAATATGCAAGCTGTCAATTTTGCTTAAACCTTATATTTGCTCTCCAATATTTGCAGTCATTTTTAACCACGTGACGTTATTGTGATGACGTCACTATCAGACCATGGACAGCGGCGTGTTACTGAAGCTTCATCACTTCCTCTCTTGTTCTCGTACCGCTTGTTGAACTGTGTCTTTCCTTTGCAAAAATCATTCTGCGCAGTTCAAACCGGAAGGACTGACCGGAAACGACATAAATAAAGAAATTAATTCCATAGTTTACAAACGATATTACAGACACAAGATCATGCCACGGTTGAATCGTAATCATCATCTTTTGGACCTCCATGATGGGTTTACCGCTGTGTAGCGCTATGTGAACACAGACTGAGATGATAACGAGTGGCAGCATTGTGATTATATAGATAATGGAGATGGCAAGAAGCATGAACGTAGTCTTGTGTGTTCTGGAAACTACTCGCGATCTCGAGTCGCCGCTCGCCTCTCTCCTCACACGGTAAATCTGGTAGAGAACCATTGTGTTGAAAATGAAAACGAGCAGAAACGGAAGTATAAAAATGAGTGTGAATTGGTAGAGGTAAATATGTAGGTTGACGTACAACTGGATAAAGGACTCCATCGCCTGACACGTGTTCATGTAACTACCAATCATAATGAATCGGAACACCTGGGTATAGGACAAGATAACAAAGAGAGAGAAGATAATGGCCACGGCGCCGGTCTGGGTCCGTAAAACGGTTTTCTTAAACGGTAGACACACCGCCACCACCCTCTCCGCCGCCATGCATACGATTAACCATGACGACATGAGGTAACACATGTGTTCCAGGAAGTTGTAGGTCTTACAAGCCGCGTCATTAAAATGGTAAAACACACTTTTGTGGCCGATACCGAGGTGATTGTACAACTCGTCCACCAAAGTCACCTGTCGACCAATCAGCGTGAGGCTATCAAACACGGCTAGGGCACACAGGAAATGGCTGTAGGACTTCTTCCGGAGGTTTCTGGACTTCATGACGGCAAAACTAAGGCAGTTGCCGATGATGCCGACCAGGACGATGATTGGGGTGACACACTCCTTTATCCACCATCCCCACTTTGCGGGCTGCATGTCTGCATACGGGAACAAATCTACACGGAAACAAACAGAAAACAAACTTTAATATATTACATTGAATACACACATTGGTAACTGTGGCGTAAGTAAGTAGTTTTCAGTCAAGATTCAAGATGTCGAGTGTTATAACAAATTACATTACCTCAGTAGAGCTATTTCTACGACGGACAGAATTGTATTCAATTGTAATACAAGATGATACCCACACATAATAAGTAGGCTAACAGGCATGCAAACATACATCACAGTTGGACCACCCGTAAATAAATAAGACAATACCTAAGCGTTAACAAAATCATAATCCAAACTCAAAATCGATTAAATCAGGGGCAAAATATGAACAAAGATTTACATGGAGACTCTTGTAAAAGTACAAGAGAATAAGACCAGGTGTTCCGGAAGAGTAAGCGTCTTTTGCTTACATACATTCAATACAAGTAGTAACAGATGAGATCTATATAAAATATATGAGGAACTAGAAATCCAAGTGATTGGTCAAACCCCACCAATGAAGATTCTGGTCTCCAAGCACCATAATCTTTTGTACATTAATAATAATACCATTCCAGAATCTGAATATATAAAATACCCAGAGATACACTGTACCATTGAAAAGGTTTCAAGGTCGAGGGGATAAGTGTGCTAAACATTTTCTGCAGACTGTCAATTTTACAGTAAAAATGAACATTTTTAATTATATCTTAAGAATTGTAGAGGGGAATTACAAACAGATTAGAGATACCGTCTGTTTGCAATGTTTACTTGACCAAAGTTGCTTGAGTTTTTGTCATAATACATAATTGTAATTTGTAATGTAATGGAAGTATTCCAACGTTATTTCTCAACTATTTGTAAACAATGCACATAATTTACTTGTTGTGAGGCTGTCGTGCAATTCTTAGACTAAACACCGACATTTCTGATAAATTTAGATATTAATCCACCACTACATGCTAGTTTCGTTACATCTAACGATACTTTCTTAGTCGCATAGACGTTTTTTTAATGACGAGCGTACCGGCAAATTTTTAAGCAGGCCGCCATGGCTTTACATATGTGACGTCACATTCTGAACAATTCAGTGCAGGACGAAACATTAGGAATTCCTCGGACTTTTTCAAATTTCCTCGAGAATTGGAGTTATCTCCCTTATCTATGTAAATTTCAACATTTATAAGGAAATCTCTTCGTGCTTAAAAAATGTAATCTACGTTCCACGGGAGCGTCTATAATTTAATGAACTCAACAATCGTCAGCATGTATTTCATTTGAATAAAAAAACATTATTTATTCTTTTGTATTCCATGCGGTTTCGTGACCTCACACATATTCAAGCCATGGCGGCTTGCTTAAAATGTTGCCGGTACTCTCGTCATAAAAAACCCGTCTATGCGAGAAATAACGTTGGTATACTTCCATTACATTACTGTAATGGTATACTTCCATTACATTACTGTAATGGGAGGCTCATTTTACATATATATATTTATTATTTACTGACAGAAACTCAAGCAACTGTGGCTTGACAAAGAAAATAGCACGCCGCAAAATTTGCATTTCCTGTTTTGGTTTAAAAAAAAAACACGTAACCTTTATCACACTATGTACAGCGACTCCTAGAAAATAGAAGAACTAATAATAAAACACCAGTGTCCTTCATCACTAAATCCGTTTCTGATTGAGGAGGCATGTGTCAGCCCTCAGAGGAAGGAAAGCTCTATGGGTTCGCGGGTGAAAAATTACACCAGCCTCAGTGTAAACAAGCAATTAATATAGAATGTAGCGTGGGTTTGTCTCTGTACTTTAACCTATGGTGGTTATGGTTCGATAAGTGACATGGACATCGGGTTCTATACGCTTATGTAATAAAACATGAAAAACACATTCCTGCCTAGTCGAAACAGGGTCTCTTCGGTGTGATAATCTACGGCTCTACCAACTGAGCCAAATAAGCAGGCTCCGTCAGCTGAGTGACAGAGACCGTATTTAACACTATGAACAAGCCACACCAACACTCCGTCAGCTGGGTGACAGAGACCTTATTTAACACTATATACAAGCCACACTGACCCCTCAATCAGCAGAGTGACAGAGACCGTATTTAACATTAAATACAAGCCACACCGACCCTCTGTCATCTGAGTGACAGAGGCCTTATTTAACACTATGTACAAGCCACACCGGACCTCCGTCAGCTGAGTGACAGAGACCATATTTAACACTATGTACAAGCCACACCGGACCTCCGTCAGCGGAGTGACAGAGACCGTATTTAACACTATGTACAAGCCACACCGACCCACCGTCAGCTGAGTGACAGAGACCGTATTTAACACTATGAACAAGCCACACCGACCCGCCGTCAGCTGAGTGACAGAGACCGTATTTAACACTATGTACAAGCCACACCGATCCTCCGTCAGCTGAGTGACAGAGACCGTATTTAACACCATGTACAAGCCACACCGACCCGCCGTCAGCTGAGTGACAGAGACCGTATTTAACACCATGTACAAGCCACACCGACCCACCGTCAGCTGAGTGACAGAGACCATATTTAACACTATGTACCAGCCACACCGATCCTCCGTCAGCTGAGTGACAGAGACCGTATTTAACACCATGTACAAGCCACACCGACCCACCGTCAGCTGAGTGACAGAGATCATATTTAACACTATGTACCAGCCACACCGATCCTCCGTCAGCTGAGTGACAGAGACCGTATTTAACACTATGTACAAGCCACACCGACCCGCTCCGTCAGCTGAGTGACAGAGACCGAAGAGCATGCTGTGTCCTATTTCAAGTTCAGAAGGGTATAAACGACCGAAAGGTCCGCACAATTGATTCGTTATTTTAGGGTTTGCTTTAAATATCGAGATTTTCGTGATAGATGTCAACTGCTGACAGACTGACTACACAGGAATTCGAAAGATGCAGAACTTTTGTGTGATATGGAGATGAATGTTTACTAGTATGTTCATAAGTATGCTTACTTGTTGTGATTGAGAATGATGACTCGGTTCTACTTTTGAGGACTTTGAGTTTACTTGGATGTTACCAAGGTTAACATGGCAGGTGTCCGCGATAAAGCAGAAGACGCGTACACTTCTGGAACACCTGGTCTTATTCTATCGTACTTTTACAAGGGTCTCTAGTAGGCTCTATGTAAATATTTCGTTTGTTCATTTTTTATTCCTTGTTAAATCGATTTTGAGTTCGGGTTGTGGTTTTGTTGACGTTTCGGTATTCTCTGATTTTGTTCTCGTAGCATTTGTTAGTTATCTTTTAAACTTTAGCTCTTAGCTTTTAGGTCATCTTAAAGGTTAAGCTCATACATTGCGTAGGTCATATGTTTAACACATCTTTAATGCTTTTTAATGCATCTAAAGGTTTTGACTCGGTCAGCTTATGAGCCATGATCATAGCGTTTAATGTAATCTGTTAAAGTGAAGCTAACAAAACAATGAGTCGTGAAGTTAAAAACTAATATCCACGTGTTACATAAATACCGGTTAAATATATCCGGAATTCTGGCGATATGTTTTGTCGTGCTTTGCTCTCTGACAGGACGTCATAATATTCCATTTATAGCCAATTAAAACTTGATATTGTCAATCCATTTAGAGAACGTCCTTGTTTATACTGAAATAATTAATATTTCGTCCTTGGTCATGTTTTTATACAACTAGAATGACGTCATTTATATCTTTAATAAACCATTCATATTTTAATGACCTGTCAGTAAAAATAAAAAAATAGTGCACACAGGATATTGGCGATGAGGACCGTTTTCAATAAATAATAATTAATTGTCATTTTTGGAAAGTGAAAAAGAAAATGAAAGAAATGAATCAATTAATAAGTGCCTGAGCTGTAATATATGCCTTTAACGACACGCGCACTCCATGTATCTATGATGATTTGTTCTCGAACAAACAACGCATTGATTGGTGTCAATCATATTCTTGAATTTTGGACATGACATGAGACCAATACTCTTAAACTGCCAAAACAATAAACAATATTTTGAAAAGTAAGTCTTTTGAATATACATGTAAGACTGGAAATGCTTGAGTCAAATGTGCCAAGAAAATAAGACGGTTTTGAGATCAGTCCAACTCTCCAATTCAACGTTCATTTTTCTTCTTTGAGCAAGTAACAACCATTTTTAAAATACATTGTATAAGCCGGTTATTAAAAAAATCGTTCAGGTCTCACAGTTTCAAATAAGCTTAAGACTCCCTACTAAAAAATATTTAAAAAATATGCCGTGGCTTAATTTTAATATATGTGGTATAGTGTAAAGGATGGTTTGGGGAACCTGTAACTTATAAAGACTTCTTAAGAACTACATTTTGCAAGCGCATATAACAGTAAATCTCATTTGAGTAGTGGCACGGTACTTAATATACACATTTTCGTAGTACACGATTTGAAATTATACAGAACCAGTTTCATTTTACTTCTAAATTAATAAATTAAAGGGATTTTACGCACCTGACCCTTCTGCTTCTACTACATTAGTTTAGAAATTCAGGATTCTTACCTTTTGGCCCCTAGCATCACTGAAGAGTCCTAGGAGGACGAAACAGCTGTATGATGCAGTTTAATTTATTTTTTTCGCCATACTGTATCTACTACTAAATTTAAGAGGTGCAACATATGTGTGTGTTATGTCATTATTATCATATGAACTTTTCCAACACTTTGAGTTTGTTGGTTTTTGCCGAAATAGGTTATATACTACAATTGCTTATTAAAATAAACATAATCTGGCCGTGGAAGATGACATAAATATTTCAAATAACAGAAGAAAATGAACTCATATGAACTATTAAACACATGATTTATTCATAATGACAAGCTGATAACACTTATGACATCACAATACTAATGTTGCTATGGTAATAATAAGTGTTGCTATGGCAGCACTAACATTTTAATTCTGATATTGATATACTGTGACAGCTGTTTTATCCTCACTCTACCGTGCATTAGTTTTATCAATTAGTCCTGGTATCTTGATCAATTTCTGGAGATTATATTTTAGTTACACATCTCCCCGCCCTACCGATGTCTGGTCGAGGCAAACAGACGGAATCATCCAAAGGTAGAGATAGGATAAACCTACGTTACCATGATACCTCTGACGTGATCAATTCGTCGAAATGTTAAAATATCAAATGATATAAACAAAATGACAGATGAAACAATTTGATTTATCAAAATAACTGACGATGTGGTCCAATTTAACAGAATGATATATCTATGATTTATTAAAATGACTTAAGATGAAGTCAAATTTAATTAAATGATATTTGGTGATATATTTCAACACCTTCACTCTTACCCATTACTGAGAGAGAACACCGAAATTCTTATTCCACACAAGGGCAATCACGTCTGCAAGTCTAGTTACATTTTACTGTCAATTGTGTAACATGTGTCTGTGCTTGAGTTTCTGTCAGTAAATACAACAATATATAGGCCTACAGATATAAGGAGCTGCCCCGAAAAGCAAAGAAAACCCAATCACCAACACCAATGTTTTCTAAACTGGAAATTGATTAAACCAAGGACAAACAATGAACAAAGGAGGAATGTACACGGTGACAAATGAAAAAAGTTCAAAAGAATAAGACCAGGTGTTCCGTAAGGTTAAGCGTCTTTATCAGAGACTCCCGCAGCAGAATACGATAACACTTGACCACGGGCTGTAATTTTCGAATCTTTGTGTTGCGAGTTTGTTCATCAGCAGCCAAATCATGAAAATCTCGATATTTAAAGTAAGACCTTGAATATCGAATCAACTACGTGACGTTAGGATGGAAAACAAGGGCTATTAGTTTAAAGAAAGTAAAAATCCAAGACCGAAAAAAAATCGAAATCGAAGTGTTTATATTGTGAGGAGAAAAAAATATTGATTTTTTTTCTGTTATTTATGGACGATACATCGACGATATATATTTTTAAATGAAAGATTTGCCAAATTTTTTGTTGCCTGTCATAATACGCTCCTGAATATTGCCATTAAAAAAACGTTCGTTAAACTTGCAACCGAAATCCAACAATGACTCAATCACTGTAAATATTTTCTCATCATTCATATTTATTTTTTCTTCTAAATTCATAAATTAAAGGGGTTTTTCGCACCTGACCCTTCTCCTTCCATAACTTTACAAATTTAAAGTTTTGAAAAGATTCCAACCTGTAGGCCCTATCGTCACTGAGGAGTCCAAGAAGGATGAAACAGCTCTATAATGCAGTTTTATTCATTTTGTTTTGGAATACTGCATCTTTCACTAAATTAAAGCGGTGCAGCTTGTGTGGGTGTTACGTCATTTTTTTGGCTATTGTTTGCTTCTTACAGAAGCGTTTCTGAAGGATAACATAAAGGTTGTTTTTCTCCGAAATCTGACGGTACAACAACTATTCAGCATGGTCATAACGCTTTTGTATAAACTTGAAATAGTTTCATCGTAAAACTCGTGGTTAACAAAAATAAATCCTTTAGAAAATATCAAGGCCATTCCAAAACGTGTTTTAATTCCCCTTGATATGCCACATTAGTGGATACAAGTTGGATTTCCAGGAAGTGTTTTGCGATGAGTCGGCGCCATAATTGGCATCATAATAAAATAGCGGAAATCTGTCTCAAAAACAATTCCCAATGTAGCCATGATATGGCCAACAAGGGAGATAATAACACTTTTATACAGGACTATAGCTGCCAATTAAACGACAATATTTGCATTTGACCATTCATTATCAGATGACGACACTAATTCTGCGAAGTCTGAGTAAGCTGTAAATCATACCGACGCGCGCTTTGGACCACCTGCTGCTCTCCAATGCCTCCCAGTGGTGTATAGGCCTACAGTATGTCCTGCCATTGCCCGGTTCCTAAGACAAATGTTAGGCCTAAACAACACATTGTAATAATAAGGATATTTTGAGTCCGGCTGCTAATACGGAGTACTTCGAGTCATAACCAGAAGGTTTGACTACACGTAAATCGGCTATCCCACTCCCTGAATTTTCCAAATGTTTGTATCTCTTTCTCTCTAAATCGTTGCATAAAAAGGCAGTATAATGAAATATATTTATTTTACTTTCTCTACTTTTTCCGGCGTTTCCTGGATACCTGTCCTCATATAACCTTCGCTGTTGATCCCATGTGACCCAGACTGTTGTGTCTCCCTACAGCCCTATCAGTATATGACTATGGTGGTTTTCTCCCTAGGCAACCGTACTTATATTATGTTGTGTCTCCCTAGGCAACCGTACTTATATATTGTTGTGTCTCCCTAGGCAACCGTACTTTTATATCGTTGTGTCTACCTAGGCACCGTATTTACATGTTAGATCGAGATAAATGGTCTACTTTAACTATATATATGTTAGAACGAGATAAATGGTCTACTTTAACTATTTTCATTTTAGAACGAGATAAATGGTCTACTTTATTTATTTACATGTTAGATCGAGATAAATGGTCTACTTTAACTATTAACATGTTAGAACGAGATAAATGGTCTACTTTAACTATTTTCATTTTAGAACGAGATAAATGGTCTACTTTATTTATTTACATGTTAGATCGAGATAAATGGTCTACTTTAACTATTAACATGTTAGAACGATATATCTAGTGTACTTTAACTAAGAACATTTTAGATCGAGATAAGTGGTGCAGTTTATCTATTTAGATATTAGAACGAGATGCATTGTCTACTTTAACTATTTACATGTTAGTGCGAGATAAATGGTTTACTTTTTTATTTACATGTTAGATCGAGATAAATGGTCTACTTAACTATTAACATGTTCGAACGAGATAAATGGTCTACTTTAACTATTTACATGTTAAAACGAGATAAATCGTCTACTTAAACTATTTTCATATTAGAACGAGACAAATGGTCTGCTTGCACAATTAACATATTAGATCGAGATAAATAGTCTACTGTACGGGCCGTGATTTAGAGAGTGTAGTCAATGCATTAGAATGCCTTAGTCAGTGATCTAGGTTTCTTTCCTGTTGTAAATGGTTCCCAGTTAGCCGTTGCCGACTCTGTAATTGTTCATTGTGATGTATTTATTGGCCTTGAATCTACAGCTAGATCGACATTTATTTATCTAGCAAATTAAACCGATCGGGAAAATGTTACAATCTTAACGAAATAAATATGCAGATTTTCATTGATTTTGAAGATTTAGATATATAGCGTATGCACTTTTTGAAATATATTTGTTTTACTCCAATTTTATAGCAAAGATTCACTTGAGGACAAATAGGTAACGTATTTTTAGTTGGTGTTAACTATTGACAAATTGTTGATGAAAATAACCGCATACAAATATATTCGACACAGACGAACGGCACTTATCTATACAATTATCTGCCCTTCCTAATCCAATCGATTGGTAAATTATGTTTCCGGTTCTGGTCCTCAAGCCGGATACATGCTGGTATTCACAGACATGTAGATATGCTCACATAGCAATAATTCATTTACCGACTGTCCTTGAAATGTATTCCGTATGTTGATTACATTGTAGATAAATGTTCGTATCAAGGAGACAGACAAATTCAGGTAAATTGATTTATTTTTTTATTTTTATTGAAAGTTATTTTATTTGTGAAACGTGCAAATTTACTTTAAAACTGTAAAAAGTAACCACGACCACTTATTTCACAAGTATACAGACATTCTGTAGTCTGGGCAGAGACGATATTATTCAAAAATGTTTTTTTATTGACATTTATGTTCTTCGCATAAAAATCAATACTAACACCTGCGTCATTAATCAATTTTCTAGAAAATGAAATAATCATTATAAATGTCACGTGACTAGGATATTCAATCGTTATTGTTCTTTTTATCTATATATATGTTATAGGTTGGTAAGAACAATGGAGCCCATGCAGTTTGACTACCACGCCAAAGTTATTCATCAAAATTACAACCTTTTCTGTGAATGACTCATAATTATTTTATTCATTAGTCTAATCAGGGGTCACCTAGTTTAGTTTTAAAACATATTAACACGTGGTGGACTCAAAGATGACTTAACACACACATATGCTGCACCTTTTAGATTTAGTAATAGATACAGTTTGCCGAAAAAATGAATTAAACTGCATCATACAGCTGTTTCGTCTTCCTACGACTCTTCAGTGATGCTAGGGGACAAAAGGAGGGGATCCAAAATGTTTAAACTAATGTAGAAGCAGAAGGGTCACGTGCGTAGAATCCCTTTAATTTATGAATTTAGAAGTAAAATTAAACATTTGCATATGTTAATGATGACGTCAACACGAGACGTGAGTTGAAGGGAATTTTACTGTTTTGATCATTTGGAGGTTAACTTCCTTAAATAAATTCCAAAGTTCTACACAGAACCTACATCTAGATTTTTGCCCTATTCATGTCTTGTACATATTTGCTACCAAAATTGATAACATTTGGTCAACTATTACAATAATCCATATGTGAGATCAAAACTAAACATAAACGAGATCGAAACCACAGAGGAGCAAATCTTTAAGGAAACACATAAGTTTCTTTTCCGATACAGGATCAATTAAACTTCTTTTCACTGGTCTAAGAATCATGATATTTAAATTTTCAAAACTATAGATAATGATGAAGTTATGAATATATTATTAATGTATCTCAGATCTGTAATTGAACAGGAGTTCCTGGTTCTTCGGGTGCTTATCCTTTTTAAAAGTGGTTACATTCGGCGCTGATACCACAATTTCCTGAAGATTGTTCCATATTTTTACAGGTAAAAACAGTCATCCCGCGAGAAACGACAACACATTGAGAAGAGAAACAAGTAAACAAGGAATTCGTGAGAGACAAAGTCTTAAACAGATAATTTTAAGATTCGGATACAATGCATCCGGAGAAAGAAAAATGATCGGATACAATGGAATTCGAACCCGGTAGCACCCGGAAGTTCAGACAGGCGCTATCCTTTTGCGAATAACAACAAACAGCTGATTCATAAGGCAGTGCCGCGTACCGGCCGTATCAGAGGCTTCACACGTACGCGAGTAATACGTCTCTATCTCTCTAATGCCTAGTAAAAGGTCATTCGTGTGATGCGTCTGTGTTTGTCGCCGGACGTTTATTTATCTGGAGGATAATTACCCGGGGCCCAGTAGACACACAATTTAGATTATTGTCTTTCGCTGGCCTCTGTAATTCCGTAGGACCTATTTAATGTTAGCTATCGTATCTCAGTCTTCAGAACTGGACGCATTTTATAAGCATTTGTCATTTGTAAACAATATTTCATGTGATGGCTTTGTTTTTTCGCCCTGACTTGAGCTTGGAATTAGATATTCCTTCGGAACACCTCGTAAAACAGTGATGGAATACTTTGTTTTCGTTTTGTTCTCTCTTTTATATAGCTTATGAAGTCGGTTAGGGGAGATACGTGGTATCCCAAATTGACCCACAATCACGTATACTTTAAGTAAGACTTTGGTACCCCCCTTCCCCCAAATCTCGTCTTCATCTGCCCGGGTGATGATCACCAACATATTCTTATGACCCCTTTTCTTGTTTTGTTAAGAATTAAAAATGATGATTTTCTCCAAATATCGCCAAACCTTTTTATAGCGCAAATTTTCCCTGTGCAAATGGTGACAGTTCACGACGCCATACTCTGTGTTTGATAACAAATGTACATTTCCACTCCACAAACACTAGCTGATTCTACTTGCCCCGAGATCATGAAACAATATTACAATTATGTTATTAGGTTATTGGCTAAGTCCAAACTAAGACAACTTTAGACTAAAGATTGTTTCGTGATCCCGGGGCCTGGAGTCAATGTATGTCAATAACATATATTGGGACATTATGACGTCGTCATGCTTATAATGTCAAAGAATACACTGTTCCACTGCCAAAGGTGGCTGTTCTTTGTCTGGATTTACCTCTATGTTGAAACATGCTTTGACCAATATGTCGCATTGGTTGTCCTATTTTTGAAATGTACAATTGTACTGTTGTTTTACATAGAATGGCTTACATTCATATTAAACATGTGTTGTACGCCAATGGATGTCAAATTATGAAAATCTCTATCAGTGTCTATCTCTACCTTATTGCATGTTCTAGGCTTCGTTCAAAACAGTTACTTTTGTACATATATCACGGCAAAGTTATATATATATAGTTTTAATTAAGCTTGTTATTTAAGATGAGAAGGCCAGTGTATAAGATTAATAGGTCTTGTTTCCTAATCATCAGAATAGAAATACATTTCGTAATTTGTCTATAGCAATTGTCATGGATAAATATGGTTTAAACTAAATTATGAAAACAAATCTTTCAATAAAATGCATTACTAGTAGTTAATTGAGAGAGGACACAAACTGATGTGTCGGGCTTGAATACGCATACCCTATACAGTTTGGTGTTTGGTTACCCTAACTCTAATACCAGAACAAGACTGAATTAAACAAAAACATAATTAACCAATTTTCTACAAAACGTTAGGTCTAGAATAACACAGATTGATGGTGATTAAAATGTAAGAGTAATTAAATATATGTAACTACAAATGCTTTTCAATTTCTGCTTAATAGGAACAAAACCATCGTATGCATCAACATCAACCAAATTATGAAATAGACTAGAAAAACTTTAAAGATTGAGTCAGACTCACAATACACTCTATGAACAGTTTAACAAGGTTTAGCATTTATTAAAACAAGTGAAAATATGGAAATATATTGCAGCGAGATTTGACATTGTTTAGAAAATAATTGCTATTTCATACTCTACTTTCTTTTCTGTTTAATTAAAAAAATATTCTTTGAACTTGAAACCGAGAAGGAATATAATAAATCCCTTGGCTAGAATTGTTGGAGTATATTATCCAATTATACCCACTCCTGTTTTGTCCACAAGCAATATTTGAAATGTACTAGAATTGTTGGAGTATATCATCCAATTATACCAACTCCTGTGTTGTCCACAAGCAATATTTGAAATGTACTAGAATTTTTGGAGTGTATTATCCAATTATAACCCCTCCTGTTTTGACCAAAAGCAATATTTGAAATGTTCTAGAATTGTTGGGAGTATATTATCCAATTATAACCCATCCTGTTTTGTCCACACGCAATATTTGAAATGTACTAGAATTGTTGGGAGTATATTATCCAATTATAACCCAATCTGATTAAAATACAGATCCTCACTATTACTATCGTGTGTAGGATCTGACAGCGACCAGTAGAAGGTCATGTGCAGATGACCTTTGTATTCACCAATCAAATCGCTGCTTACCAGATTCTGAAAGTGAAAAGCTAACTTCGATTTGTTTCTACACGTGCCGTTAAACCAGGTAAAGAAGCGAGAAACCCGAACGACCGTAAACAAAAATGGCGGCGCCCAGTTCAGCGGTCTGTACGCCAAGGCGTGTGTTCTTCTTGGACATTATCTGTTTGATTTGTAGTTTTTCGTTTTTCCAAAAGAAATAACAACTGACGTTAAAGAAATTATCACAAAATATACTAATCAAATTGTTATATAACGCCCTGAATGATTTTCTCTTCTTCGCTTCGACCCGCCGCCATTTTTGTACGTCTACCAAACTCCGTTTACAATGTGCATTTTGATTGGCTGTTCATTTCCTAGAAATGGAAATAATAAAGGTCATCTGCACATGACCTTCTACTGGTCGCTGTCAGATCCTACACACGATAGTTATAGTGAGGATCTGTATTTTAATCAGATTGATTATAACCCCTCCTGTTTTGACCAAAAGCAATATTTGAAATGTACTAGAATTGTTGGAGTGTATTATCCAATTATAACCCCTCCTGTTTTGTCCACAATATTTGAAATGTATAAGAATTGTGGGAGTGTATTATCCAATTATAACCCCTCCTGTTTTGTCCACACCCAATATTTGAAATATACTAGAATTGTTGGAGTGTATTATCCAATTATAACCCCTCCTGTTTTGTCCACACCCAATATTTGAAATGTACCAGAATTGTTGGAGTGTATTATCCAATTATAACCCCTCCTGTTTTGTCCACAAGCAATATTTTGAAAAGGATGTATGTTTGGTTTAATTAGTTTTACGTACCTTAACAGCCAAGGTCATTTAAGGACGTGCCAGGTTTTGGAGGTGGAGGAAAGCCAGAGTACCCGGAGAAAAAACACCTAATTACGGTCAGTACCTGGCACCTGCCCCACGCGGGATTCGAACTGGTAACCCATAGATTGATTGTTTGAAGGAATTCATAAGTTATTATTATCGAAATATTGCAAAACTCCTCTAAAATGTGTGACCATTTCAACAGTATCGCATGTAGTCATTCCTGAACCCTTTCACCCTATGCTTCTCCATGCATTGATATGATCAAGTCCATTGTAGTATACAGAGATAGAATGGCTAAATGAGTCTTCCCTCACTCGACGTATGTGGAACATGCAATAAGTCATTAAGAATAGAATAGCAATAAAAAACATGATTTTTCCAAACAGCGTATATTTACATATGACTTGCATGCTGTATGATCTTGATTCAGAACCAAGATGTCATGTTTTCTATGTTTCAGATAATCGATTCAGGATAGCAAAAACCTTGCCAAATCTTTCAATTTCACTTATAGGTATATCGGCGATGTGTTGTCTATAAACAACAAGACGTTTGCTGATCTAGTCGGTCGTATATACCCCACTTAACTTGAGATTAAAGATACAACAGACTCTCCTACATCAGCTTCTTACCTCGATCTTTACTTAAACTATGACCAACACGGGCAACTTACTACTAAGTTGTATGCTAAAAGTGACGATTTCGACTTTCCGATCGTGAACTTTCCCTTTCTTGATAGTACCATCCCTGCTTCTCCATCCTATAGTGTTTACATATCGCAGTTGATTCGTTATTCTAGGGCTTGCTCTGAATATCGAGATTTTCGTGATAGATGTCAACTGCTGACGAACAAACTTACGGCACAGGGATTCGAGAGATGCAGGTTGATGAAGACTATGGGCAAGTTTTATGGTCGCAATCTTGATCTCATCGAGAAATATTCTGTATTTTTGTATACTATGAAGATAAACGTTTTTGAGTTTACCTTTTAGTGTGCTTACCTGCGGTTCTCATTTTGAAAATTGATGTCTACTTGGATGTGACCAAGATTTACATGGCGTGTGTCGTCGATGGTTTTGTTGATGCTTTGGTATTCTCATTTCCCCCCTTTTATTTAAGTGTCTTTATATGTATTTGAGGATAGCCGCACACTATACTATTCTTACCGTAATGTTCATCCCTGGGTTTATCTTAACTACTTCAGTGCCTAATATGTGTCGCCGTTTTGCACATTATTATTTTCCTGGAGATAGAAAATATAAGAAACCTACATTTTTTATGCTAGATAAGATATAAATGACGGCTTTGTTTCACCAGCAGATTTATTGAGGTGGCAAAAACCTCACGTGGTGGTTTTGGGATTGGATGCGTTAAAGATATTCATTCCAGACAATTGCGTCACAGTAGATTCGTCGTACTTTAAATTTTCAATAAAAAAGAAACCCATTGGTGAGAAACGAGACGTGTTGGCCTTGACCTTCCACTCCTGTGGACAGCGTCACAGCGCAATGTAATGATATATACTAGTAAACATGTTCAAGGTTTCTCTAGAGTGTTTATTGATGCACTCGATATAACATCATATCACTTCGGGGTTTCTCTTGACTTATTATTGCCTCGCAGGTACAAATCTTCTCTTTGGATATTGATAAAAATAGAGCCGAACTATATATATCTGTTTGAATAGATATGTCACGTGTTCGTTTCTATGGCAGTGACGTATGTTATCTTGACTCATTTCGTCTTCCACAAAAAGAAAATAGTAACGTCTCGTTATTTAGTATGACCGCTAGTAACAATCAAATACACGTAATTGTACCTATATCAGGTGATAAAGAGGAGCTATACGGTACCGTGTTTATTAACGGTCGTTAGATTATACCTTTGTTGATGTCCACAATGTCCCTAATCCTCGGTAAGTACCTATAATAACAACGAGCTCGGAAATTAAGTAGAGCCGATTAGTCCGAATTGACTCCAGTAAAATTACCTATTTATGGAAGCACGTGCGCGGTCTTTGTTTAGTCTGGCTAGTTTAAGGGTTTCTAAAGAGAGAGTAACACGTGGTGTTCATATACTGTCCAACGACTTTTACACTTGCACGAACATACTGCAGTCTCTCAAATACACACACATCCACATCACATACACCGTGAGGCCGTCCTTAAATGACACTGGCTGTTAATAGGAGGTAAAACAATCAACCAACCCATACGGTAAAAAATATTATGTTAGAATCAAAATGAATAAAGAGATTGATTAAAATGAAATTTTACGCATTCAAAAAATGTTCAATCTAATCGGATAGATTTTTTACGATGGTTGCATGCACATTAACATTTTCCTCGCATTTTCACTAAAAAATTTTGTAAGACAACCATGAGCTATGTGATCGTATAAAGTGTGCTGATCGTAGCGTGATTAAAGAGTGCGAAACATCAACTAACTGAAATAGGTGACTAACTTATAGAAACGTGGCTTCTTCTCCGCCAATGTCTTCCCGACCAATACGGGAAACAAACAGTACAAAGGGAAGAATAAGAAATATTAAACAAGAATTCTGCGAAATGATATGTCTCGCCCTTTAACCATAAATATTTCCATTCTTTGTTGTATCCACCTATATATCATTAGTAAACCTAATTGTTGTATATCACATTAGGGATGCAATAATAAAACAAGGGGGAAATTAATTAAACTTAAATCCTCTTTCTTAACCTCCCCCAAAATACTTAAAACATGAAAACACTCACATAACATGGGCCTTAGCGGTCACCTGAGTACTGTTATCGGTGGCTCAATTTCAATGTTGAAATCAACATATAAACTACATTTGTAGATGAATTGCAACATTTGTCATATCATTACAGGAAAAGAATTCTAAAACTTTTGGAATTGTACTGAAATTTACAAATTAAACAAAGCCCCTGATGATCTTCCTATCCATGTAGGGAAATAGGCTGTAGTACCTCTGAGTCTGGAGAAATTTTATTTTTGACATTTAGGATAGTTTTCCCTTTGGGGCCCCGCCCTGGCCCCTGGGGTAGGGGCAGGAATCCAAATTTTACAATTTGATTCCATCTTTCTCCAAGGATGAATATGACTATGTAGGAATAATTACCTACTTATAATGGACAAAATATTTCCAAAAGTGTCATTTCCCTATATAAACTATAGTAAATTTTACCCCCTCTCTGAGGGAAACGGATAGCCCGGGGGTACTGAAATTTACAAATTACACAATGCCCCTGATGGCCTTTCTATCTATGTAGAGAAAAAGACAATGTTTTCCTGAAACTCCAACTTAACTGGAAGTTATTTTTTCAAAGCATTTTCCATGTATTATATCAGTGGTCACTGACATAATTAATAGACAAACATCATTTCTAGCATGTGTGGGTTAAGATGTCATACTATGAGGAACCTCTCTACTAAATACCAGTATACTAATGTCATTATTATTTAGTTGAACGCAAACCTTTATGCTGGACAATGGGTATGTTGGATAAAAAAATTTAAGACCAGACTTATGTCAGGATTGAAAAACTTGAATTAATTGTACACATTCCCAACAGGATACTGTAAGAACCCTTCCCGCCAAACATCAGCATTCTTGTGGCAATATAAAATGATTTAGCGGAAGCAAATATAGAGTAAACGTGGCAATTTAACGATAACGAGAATGCGTGCAAAATTTTCTGAACCAAACGATATGCGCAATGCTGTTTTTAGCATTTAAACTAAGGGAGTATAGCATTTAAACTAAGGGGGTACCACATTTAAACTAAGGGAGTATAACATTTAAACTAAGGGAGTATAGCATTAAAACTAAGGAAGTATATACATGTAGCATTAAAACAAAGGGCGTATAACATTTAAACTAAGGAAATATATCATTTAAACTTTTAAAAATATACTAGTATGCAAATATTCACGAAGTCGGCGCTGCCACCAGAAAAGCAATACCTATGTCTCGCCCCATGCAGCGACTCGTCACAAACGCGACAAAACGGATTTCAACCAACAGTGCAGTTGTTCTCCATGAATAGCGTTTCCCGTAAAAGTGCTGTTGAATAATAAGAGCAAACCATTGCCCTTGGTAACAAACCACCTTGTTTGTACTCCGTTGCTGACAATAAAACATCATTTTCTCCTGTATTTGACTCCAGCATCAGCCGTTTTGACCGCCATGCCTTTAATCATTGAGTCGACTATCAGACAGTGGCGTTTTGTTTTGTATAGGTACGTATGCACTGTATAAGTCAGCTGAAGTATATGTATTCTTATTTCAGATGTCACGGTCGCCGAGTGGTAAAGGCTTCTAACAGTTTAGGATCACTGGCCTCTAACATTGGGCCGTTGTCGCTGAGTGATTAAGGCGTCTGACCGCTTACGATCACTGATCGTCCACTATTGGGCCGTTGTCGCCGAGTGATTAAGGCGTCTGACCGCTTACGATCACTGATCGTCCACTATTGGGCCGTTGTCGCCGAGTGATTAAGGCGTCTAACAGTTTACGATCACTGATCGTCCACTATTTGGCCGTTGTCGCCAAGTGGTTAAGGCGTCTGACCGCTTACGAACACTGATCGTCCACCATTGGGCCGTTATCGCCGAGTGATTAAGGCGTCTAACAGTTTACGATCACTGATCGTCCACAATTGGGCCGTTGTCGCCGAGTGGTTAAGGCGTCTAACAGTTTAGGATCACGCGTCTCTAACATTGGGCCGTTGTTGCCGAGTGGTCAAGGCGTCTAACTGTTTACGATCACTGGTCGTCCACCATTGGGCCGTTATCGCCGAGTGGTAAAGGCGTCTTACCGCTTACGATCACTGATCGTCCACCATTTGGCCGTTGTCGCCAAGTGGTTAAGGCGTCTAACAGTTTACGATCACTAGTCCTCTAACATTGGCCCGTTGTCGTCGAGTGGTCTAACAGTCTATCAACACTGGCTGACGGTCGCGGTGGATGAGTATTTATCATCTACGATCATATTTGTCCATTACCGCTGAGTCGCGGTTTCGAGTCTAAGTTGGGAATTTGAAAGGTATTGGCCGCAGTTAGCGGTTTTTGCAGGTAGTCTGGTATCATTCAACATGAAATGTGGCATAATAAACCACCTCCTTACTAACTGTGAAAACACTTTAAAAAACAGTGTCTATGTGAACTTAAATATTAATAATGTTCTCTATAACCTATGTGGACTATATTTTCAGCGTTATGACATAAACTTTGTGCAATGCATTGTCATATTTCAGATCAATCATGACTTATTCCAAAGGCAATTTAAACCCATAGATTCACAAAACAGATCACGATGATCAACATTATATCATTATATGGAAGATTTAGCAAACAGTGATTCGACTGATTCGGTGATACATTGTACTTGACGTTTATGTGGTTTGATTTGTCGTGTAATATAACCGTAATTCCAATCAACTCCACATTGTTTTTGTTTTGTCATTAATCCAAAATGTTAACTTTTCCAAAAAAACAAACAGCCTCTCTTCAATAGAACCCAACAGTTACAAAAACAAACAACATTCAAACTTAAATTGAATTTAGAATTTAAAAGGAATATTAATTAATATCATATTTGATATATTTTTGTAAATTAAATTTGATATTGAAGCTCTAGTGACTTGTTAATCCTAATTCTCCAGCTTGTCATATATGAAAAATCTGTTCCTATTCTGACGAGATAATTTACAATAACAATATTTTTTTTTAAACAATCAAATTAATGTCACATATTTGATATAAACATGCCAATTCTTCATTTAGTAAACCCATTACGGAAACAATTATAATATTTTATATGAATTTTCTGTTTATCTGAGTAATCCTATAAACCTTTTAAAACATCAACAACACCATCAATCAACGCTAATAGGTTACAAAATGTAAGATTTTTATTTTATATAATTATCAAAGTAAAAGAAAATTGGTAACTGTTAAAACTCCATCAAAACATCAACACCAACAAAATCATCAATCAACGCCAAAATGTGACATTCAATTTATATACATATTTAAAGCAAGCTTTTTATTTACTCATTGTAAAAGTATCTTTCCTGTACCGTAGATAAAACACTACATGATTGTAATAACAATTTGGGGTCCAGTGTAGAAAAAATAATGTATGTATGCAATTATGTTGGCAACAATGCCACTGCTTCTGATTGTGTTGGTTAATTCTAAAGCCTACCAAAGCTGAAATAATGGCAGAAAATTAATTTCCAATACAGCATTTTAGCTAAGGGCAATGGGGAAAGGGCTTTATATAAGTTGGTTAACTTGTGCCTAGGCACACTGTATCAACTTTATATAAATAAAATATGTTTAAATGAAAAGGGATTTTTTTTTTAATATGGTGACATTTTCTTAGTTTTCCTTCAATAGTTCTCATACGGGCCCGGACTAAGGTTAGATCTTATAAAATGATACATTTGTTTCTTACACCCGCTACGGTCAAACCAAAGACACGTATATCAACTCAATATCACATTGTTTTAGAAACAGCTGGCCAATCCTATCTCCTTGCATCACTTCAATCGGGTCGTTGTAATGGTCTAAACCAAAATATGCCATATACATGTACCTGATTTTTTGTTCATAGTATACCCCCCCCCCCAAAAACACACCCCCCCCCAAAACTGCATTATGTCCAATGTAACAGTTATTATCTTTAATTGGTCCCATACTTATTTCATTGCAATCATATTCAACCGAGGAATAATCACAATTCCGACTGTACGTCACAAAAACTTATAATAAGTAATGTCCCCCTTTTTCTATGTTATCAATAAAGTGAATTTTCATAGGATATATATTATATAATAAGGATTAACTTGAATCTATTATGTTATGGAGGTATAACACAAAAAAACACGGAGTGTACTCTAAATAAACCGCGAAGCTTTTTTTTAAACAAAATTAAATTATATCTCAATTAACATTCAACAGCCTGTTCTAAATACAAATGGTTCTTTGTTTATATGCGTCCTGCATGAGCTGCTACACATAGATTATTAGGGTTTTCCACCGCAGATGGTTATGAATACAATGCAGAATACGCTTTATATCATACCCTATTTTGCAATTTTGGGATAATCTCGCCTGTGAGTGAGAAATAACACGTGTATTTGTCGACCTAAACCGATCCCCAATCAATCGAAAACGATTTACTTTTGAGGTTGATCTCAGCAACTATAGGGACCTGCGTCATGTCAATCAAATTGTAGTGCTTGACGCACGTCACGCTATACTCGACTTTGCTTCTACTTCCGTGATGGTATAATGGCATAAACAGCTCGTGGACGACCGTAGCACTGGACATAATAAACTCTGTTCGCCCTTAGAAGTCATGTACCACTTCCGGATCTGCTTAGTGACATATGCTAATTATCGTTTAAATAATTAAATGTCACTTAAATTCTAATAAATGGAGTCGACGACCCTCCTGTTTCTTTTATGATAAGACAAGTCAGCTGAGTTGGTTCGGTATTGTGAACGCGGATATCTCTAATTGAATACGACTACAAAGAAGATCGGCATGTTATTAATCAACTTCGATGTTGTCGAAACGGAGAGTTAGGGAATAATTTGACCTGGCGGTGACGGTCGAACCAATGTATTGTCTGATCGTAAAGGGTACACAGTAAGGGTAAGTCAATTACTGACTTGATGTAGACTGTTTACCCACGCTCAGAGTGTACTTATTAAAACTCCCACTGTTATTTTAGCTAATATGATAACCATGGCTTCCCCGTATCGTAAATCACATATTTTGTTATAGGTTGTTATTCATAACCCTCTCAGCAAGGACAACTCTTTATTACATTTTTACCAGTGAAATATCGAAAAAGTTTCATTCTATAAAAGTGAAAATTTTCACTAAAGAGAAATATGATATTTTCACTTCTAAATTTGAAGTAATTCCGATTTTATGGTACCTGTGTGGGATTTTCATGCCCAAATTCACTTAATTGGTTATAAAATATGATGTAGCTAAATTCTTCAGAAACTGAGGCACATAATTGTTGACAGGGTCTTTCCCAACAATCCTGCAAAATTTGGAACAAATCGGTACATAGATGCCATTCTTATGGCCGTTTGAAGTGGACAAATTGTTGAATTTATGAAAGTGCTCTAAAGTCAATTTCCACTCTTTGAAATCGGATACCTCTGGTTTTAACACTTATCTGACCGATTCTGCCTACCAAACCATTAATCATGACTAGACATGTATCCATCAAGCTGTCCTCCGAAAAAACTGAGCATGTATTGGTTCAAATATCTTAATATTAAAAAGATTTCTCAGTGAAATGCCCCTTTCCCGCGAAAATGTCAGACAAGCCACACGATAAGCCCCTCCCATGTAATACCAGAGTCATTAGCTATGGTTCCTGTAGTAGTAGGGATACAGGGCCATGAATATTACATCAAAGACTGATCACAGTTTCGAAGACTATGTAGCACAGTGCTTATGACTATATAACTGATCACGTCACTGTATGGGGGTCTGTTTATTTTGTAAACAGTACCACGTGCTGACTTGTATGTTTCAAGTTCAATGTTAATACACAGTAATTGGCTCATTTATGAAAATAATTTTGAATATTTTTGTTTGGTTATATGATGTTTTCTAACTGGACTGATATCTGAATTTACTTAAGGCGCACGGCGGATGGCAAATGCCGACAGAAGAAGTATGATGGCAATAAACGACCATAAAATTAAATGCCCAAATTTAGTTGAAATGTATTCAAGCGTTAAGGAGGAGTAGCGTTATAAATCAATATTTTACCAAACCTCCCTTTTTAGGACATGCCCTTTAGCCCCCAGCGGCCCAATCAGTTAAGACTTAATTACCAGACCAATTAATACATCATACAGAACCTGATTGAAATCAACCAAGTCATTAGGGATGGGTAGCGTTTTAGAGTAAAATTATAGATGGCTTCTCCTTTCAGGGCCCCGCCCCCTCCATCCCCAGCCCTCATACTAGCCAAGCAATGCAGTACACGTGTTATACCATGGCAATAACGGTAACAGACAGAACAAGGACGCCACCCTGTAGCAGCCTTGGATGGTGAGAAATTGTTGAACACTTTTTAGTTTGAATTCGCTCGTTATATCTGAAGATAACGTCAGACGTGACAAAGCTGTAAAGGAAGTAAGGCAACGAGGGTCGTAAACCATTCATACACCGCACGTATTACATCACAGACCTTGAGTTGTTGCCCAAACACTGACCGTACACTAATCACTACTTCAATTGCTGATAGCGGTTTAATGGGCAGTTATATCCCTTTACGGTGGTTGGGCCGCTATGTTTGTTTGTTTGGTGTTGCACGTTCTCACCTCAGTCAAGGTCACAAGCTGACTCGTTGCTAGGGAGGCATCACAAGCACAGTACCGAGGCGAGAAAACGAATGTTCTTTACAATCAGTTTACATTAGAAATGGCTGCTTTAGAATTCGACGACCTTGCAGTAAGATATGAATGCATATTCCATTAAAGGGTTAGCTTAAGGACGACTTCGATGTGTTGGTCTTAATATTGTGAGAACAGAATAACCATCAGAGCATAAGGATACACTAGAAATGAAGCAACGTCAGGTTAAACTGTCCGACATTATGCTACCGTGCCTGGTCCTTCACCTCTGGGTCACGTGTTTGAGGCTTGGGTGGGGCAGTCGTCAAGTACCTAGCCATTGGTCGGTGTTTTTTCTCCAGTAATCTGTTGTTTTCACTGTTTAAACCTGGCACGTGCTCACATGACTAGTCGTCAATAGGACGTACAGCACAATCAACCAGGTCCCATAGTTGATACAAGTGTGGTAAGAAGGGAAAAATCTATTTAGAACTTTAAAAACGACATAGATGAGGGATATTGTAGCCCAATATTGACTTTCATTGATTTCGAAGGTGATTCGACAAGCTTAGTATAACAGCAAAACAGCTATCTATTGCAAATTATATTTGTTGGCTGACTACAACTAAGGGCATGTAAATAAAATGTCAATACACAATAAATAATGCCACTGGAATGTTAACAAATTATATCAGTGTAATAGGTTGATTAATATGTCATGGTTTATATAATTTGTATGTATATATTTTATTGACTTGTGTTATTTATTTGTCTGTGCCCATATTGTTTAGTGTGTGTGAAAGAGAAGAGGTGTATGTATATGTGTGTAATAGGTTACAGTGAGTGATCCTTTGATGACTTACCTGTAGTTCTATTCTTAGATTATTTTTACCTGTATGGTTATATTTTTATACATCACATGATGTACATGTGATAAGTTTATGAACATTCTATTGGTCTAAATAATATAATAGCCTTTGGTCAGTTTGGCGGGAATCTCTTTGTAAGGAAAGTTAGTATACTACAGCCTGCCAAACTGAACAGACCTATATGTTTTTGGAGCCAGGACTAATTTAAACAAAGGACCGAAAGACAGACACAGAATTTGTAGATGATCATGTAGAAACATGGAATGCGGTGATATGTCCTAAAAAAAGGTGGTTTAAACGGCTCTGTGCCATACACAGGTGAATACCTTTTTATTACAGTATATGTGCTAATATTGTGTTAATTTGTAATGGAAGAACCAAGTTTATCTATATATGTTATGATACAGATCTTTGTAAGGTGATTTGTAATAGAGAAGATCTTTCGTTCTCAAAGATCAGTTTCATGTGAGACGTATATTCTCAATATTTAATGTAATTCGAATAAGATAGATGTAAAGATAATTCTTGCATTGTATATTTCTTAGTAAGATGTAATTAAATGAGTCTATAAGATGTATATTTCGTGTTTAGAATAACTAGTGTGATTCGCGAGTTATCTCCCTTGATTGTATCGTGTAATGTATGTGCTTTGTGTAATTTTAGTCTTTTATGTTTATTACAGAGTGTAGGTGTTTAACCTACTGAAATCATGGTGTAATAAAGAATCACGACAAACAAATCATGGCCTTAGTGGTTATTTGAAAATCCCCGGTTACATGTGGAGCCTTCAGTGAGGATTACCCATCGACAGTACAGTTGTCACCGACCGTGTTTCCGCGACAGTGTGTGTACGCGTGTGCCTATTCAAGCGTCTGGCCGACAGAGACTAAGTTTCTCTCATTCTTGTCTACATGTGCTTCCATTTGTGATTCAATCACTTTAGTGATTCAGACTTTCCAAAATGGCGGCATATTATGTGTTTTTAAATTCCTATGGAATTTTATATACAAGTTTTGGCGTTTCCAGCTGAAGAACAAGGTAATTCCTAGTATTTGCTGACAATAAACATTATTCAGATATTGCAGAAGCTGTATTTACTTGAGACATTGGTTGCCATTCCGTAAATATATTGACATTTTGTTCTAACATAATTGACATTTGTTTTCATGTTTATAATTATTTGCATGTGACCTCAATTGATCTATTCACATAGTGAATTGAATTTAATATAGAATTGTAAGGTATTGAATATAGTTGTATTTCTTTTTCAGATTTTGATTATCTGTGTTGAAATTTATTGGATTGTTATCTTCACAACTGGTCATATCACTGGTATTTCATATTTTTTTTCTGATCACATATATTATTGATTTTTTTTCCATAACTAAGTAAAATGTTTTTTTTTGTTATAACTTGTTTTGCTAGGTATTTAGACAGCGACATGACTCTGACCTAGACATTTCCCAACTATTTTGTTTGTGATGTAGTAGGATAAATAGATAGGGATTTTGCTTTCAATTTAACTTATTTTTTTCCTCCTTTGACATTTACTTCAAAAATATTCAGATAGATTCTATATAATTTTTTTATATTGTTTTTTTCTCTGATATTTTCACAGCTAGTGTTCAGTTACACTTAGTATATAGTGAGTAACTTGTTCTCGCTCATATCTGGTAAGTAGTTTCTGATAGCTATATATATATATATATATATATATATATATTTTACATTTAGTGTATGATTGTGTGTGTGGTTGTGTTTGTTCCTGGGCATTTGTGTTTACATGTTTTCATTTCAGTAGTAGTTTAATATAACTGAAATACACCGATCTGTTGCTGATGCTATTGACGATGACAGTATTCTTGTGGTAAGTATATAGTATTGTGTAGTACATTGAATTTTGTGGTGCTTACATTTACTCTGTAACTCTATTTGCCATTTGAATTTATTGCAGGTGTCGTCTGTGATTATTGCTTTCAGTATCCATTTGACTGATTGTGTTTAAAACTGTTGAGTTTTCATTTATCATTTATTATTTTTCATGTGTACATTTGGACTTTGAATATTATTTTCAGGATTTAATATCAATTTGGACTTTGAATTTTGTTTACAGTGATTTCAGTGAACAGGACTTTGCATTTTGCTTTCAGTGTTTTGTTTCCTTAACGTTACAGTGGTTTGATATGTCATTGGACTTGTAGTTATTTCTGTGTATACATGTACATGCTCGCGGGTTGCTACTTGGTGTTTCTTTGTATATACTTAAATCATTCGCCATGTCGGACATTGAAATTACCCAGGATGAGATCAACAAGATGGTGGAGCATCTCAAGACTATGAAAATGAAACCGAAGGTGGAGAGTTTAGAGGATTTTCAGGCCTGGATGGGAGATCATGGCACTGCAGGTCAACACTCAGGGGATGCAGAAGGGAGAAGTTATATTGTTTCGTCAATGCAACACTTTCCTAAGATTTCTAAGTTCTCTGGGGATGACAAGAAAGATGTTCCATATGACGTGTGGAGGAATGAGGTGGAGTGTATAATCAAGGAAGGTCATCCAGAACAGACGGTTTCTCAGGCTATCCGGAGTTCTCTGAAGGGGGAAGCGCTAAAGACAAGATCACGTTTGCCTGTTTCAGTGACAACAGCACAGGTTATCAGCAAAATGGATAGTGTTTTTGGAACTGTTGTCAAGACTGAGATGTTTCTGGCCAAGTTCTACAGTGCGAGACAAGATCAAGATGAAACTGTTTCACAGTGGAGTTGCCGTTTGGAGGACATGCTGTATAAGGCCATAGAAGGGGATCAAGCTGAGATGACTCAAGCTAACTCCATGTTGTGTACCATGCTTTGGCAGGGTCTTCGGCCACAGCTGAAAGATGTTACAGCTTTTATTGCGGATAGGATAAAGGATTTCGATGAACTGAGAGTGGCAATTCGTCGTGTTGAGGAAGATCAGAACCAGCGCCATACAGAGGAAAAGTGTACGACCAAAAACCAGGTTGCTACGTCTAAGGCAGCTGTTGCCACACCTTCAGCTGAGGAGGGAGGACTGAAGGAGATCAAGGGGATTGTGCAACAGCTGGCCGCAGATGTCCAAGCACTTAAAGAGGAAAGTCGGGACAAACGGAACAAGCCAAAGAAGAATAAGATGTACCAACAGAGGGAATCCCAACCACCTCAGCATCAATACAATCAGCCAAGGGGGAATTATTTCCAGCCTCAGCAGGTCTATCCGAACTCTGGCTACAACCAGCAGGAACCTACTGCTGCCATGGGTAGTGACCAGGATGACAGAGAAGAGCCAGAATGTTACAGATGCCATCAGAGAGGACACATTGCATTGGGATGTCGGGTTAGATTGGATCATACCAGGAAACCTTTAAACTCCCAGTGGCCATCATCAAGGGGGGGACGATAGGCCATGATGGACGACGGAACCAGACCACTAGACAATCTCCAGATTTACTTGGACCACCTACTGAAGCCACCATTCTCATAGACAGATTCCAGACTAAGGCTCTTTTGGATTCAGGCTCTACAGTGTCTACAGTTAGCCGTAATTTCTACGACAAACATCTTAGCCACCTGGAGTTAAAATCTTTGGATACTGTCCTGAAGGTGGAGTGTGCTGATGGCCAAGATTTGCCATATCAAGGATTCATTGAAGCGCTTATCAGCCTGGAGGGAACTGGTCTCAGTGGTGAAGATAACAAGATTGATAATGGTATCTTTCTTGTGGTTCCGGATAGCCCCTATAACACCACAGTACCTGTACTTGTGGGGACAAACATGTTAAATGTGATGCTGCAACGTGTAAGAGATGAATATGGACGGACATTCTTACAAAAAGCAAGACTCATAACACCTTTGTACTTGGCTTTTAGATGTATGACATTGCGGGATAAGGAGTTAGAGAAGCACAACCATCGCCTAGCTGTTGTTAGAAGTGCTGAAGATAAGCCAGTAACCATACCTTCTAACTCTGAGGTCACCATAGATGGGTTCACCAAGAAGAATTTGGCCTACCCCACTGTTTGTGCTCTTCTTCAACCTACTCCTGGATCCTGTATACCAGATGACTTGGATATCACCCCATCTCTAGTTCCTTATCACTATGATAGGAAGGGAATTGTCAAGGTTCACATCACCAACCTATCTACATCCACTGTAACGATACAGCCCCGAGCTTTACTATGTGAGATGCAGCCCGTTACAGTTGAAGACATCACCAAGGAGACAGAGGTGAATTCTTCAGAGGATGTATTGGAGAAAGTAGAGCTATGCACAGAGGGATTGTCAGAGGATGAGATAACCAAAGGGAGACAATTCTTGGAGCAACATCGCCATATCTTCTCTACTGGTGATACCGATTTAGGACATACATCCTTAGTGACCCACAGGATCGAGCTTACTAATGACATACCCTTCAAACAGAGATGTCGACGCATTCCACCGTCCATGTTTGACGAAGTGAGGACTCATCTTCATCAGTTACTAGCTGCAGGAGTCATCCGTCGCTCACATTCCCCATGGTCATCGAATGGTGTACTCGTTCGGAAGAAAAATGCAAAGCTCCGTCTTTGTGTGGATTACCGTCAGTTAAATGAGAGGACCGTCAAAGACGCTTATGCCTTACCACGCATAGATGAGACTTTGGATTCGCTTGCTGGTAATAAGTTCTTCTCAGTGGTAGATATGAAGTCAGGGTACCACCAGGTTGAACGTCATCCCGAACATAAGGACCGTACAGCCTTTACCGTAGGACCATTCGGTTTCTACGAGTACACCCGCATGCCCTTTGGATTGGCGAACGCCCCGGCAACATATCAACGTTTGATGGTAGAAGCATTGCATGGACTACATACAAAGATTTGCTTTGTTTATATTGATGACGTGATAGTTTTCTCTGGGACTTTTGAAGATCATCTACAACGCCTAGAAGTGGTATTTAAGCGCTTAGAGGATTGTGGGATGAAGCTTGCGCCAGACAAGTGTTCTTTATTCCGTCGCAAGGTGAAGTATGTGGGCCATATAGTTTCAGAGCATGGAATAGAGCCAGACCCCGAGAAAATTGAGAAAGTTACCTCCTGGCCACAACCTGAGAATTCTGACGACGTGAGAAAGTTTTTGGGTTTTGTCGGATACTATCGCCGATTCATCAAGAATTTTTCCCGCATAGCTCGGCCACTCACCATTCTTATGACCCCACCTGAAAAGAAAAGAGGACGGAAGCCCAAGAAGCAAGACCCAGGCATACATCCATGGATATGGGGAAAAGAACAAGAAGAGGCTTTTCAGGAGCTTAAGACCAGTCTTACTGGACCACCCATTGTGAGTTATCCTGACTTTTCAAAGCCTTTTGTTCTCCACACTGATGCCTCTGGATTAGGATTAGGTGCCATATTATATCAGTACCAGGATGATGTCAAGCGGGTTATAGCATATGCCAGTCGAGGATTGACTAAAGCTGAGAGACGTTACCCAGCGCACAAAATGGAGTTCCTCGCTTTGAAATGGGCAGTAACAGACAAGTTTTCAGACTACCTCATCGCCTGCCCTTTCACTGTCATCACAGACAACAATCCTCTGACGTATGTGTTGTCCTCTGCTAAGCTTGATGCCACGTCGCAGCGATGGATAGCAGCATTGGCCAACTATGACTTTGATATCCAGTACAGACCTGGTATCAACAATGCTGATGCTGACAGCATGTCCAGACACCCTTCACTCAGCAAAGATGCAGAGATGATTTCTAAGGATGTTATCCAAGCACTTAGTAAGGGCATCGGTGCCACTCCATACATTGAGACCATTGCTATGTCGGCACATGTACCTCTGAATATACCACCTTCAGCTACTCAGCCTATTCCAGGATTACAAGAGGAACAGATGAGCGACCCACTTATTGGATACTGGATTCCATTGGTGAAGTCTGGGATTAAACCGCGACGAGAGGATCTGCCTCCTTTAACTGGAAATCAGGCTATGCTGAAGAACTTTGAGAAGTTTAGATTCAGAGATGGTGTATTGTGCCGTGACGTATTGAAGGATGCTGATGTTGAGACCCAGATAATCCTACCGAAGTCCAGAATCTCTACTGTACTCACCATGTTGCATGATGACTTTGGGCATCAAGGACGCGACAGGACTTTATCCTTAGTTCGTGAGAGATTCTACTGGATCGGGATGACGAAGGATGTTGACGAGTGGGTAAGGAAGTGTGGTAGATGTTTACTCAGAAAAACACCAGCTAGGATCTGTACTCCACTTGTATCCATCAACACCTTTCAGCCATTAGAGCTCGTTTGTATGGATTTCCTTTCATTAGAGACCTCTAAAGGTGGCATCGAGAACATCCTTGTAATGACAGATCATTTTACTAGATATGCCGTGGCAGTACCTACTAGAAACATGACAGCACGTACCACCGCCGAAGTGTTCTTTAACAACTTTGTTGTTCATTATGGACTACCTCACAGGATCCATTCTGACCAAGGACCAAATTTTGAGAGTAACCTAATGAAAGAACTCTGCAAGATCACCAGCATAGAGAAGTCCCACACAACTCCTTACCATCCCATGGGCAATGGTTTGTGTGAGAGATTCAACAGGACTCTACTGGGAATGTTAGGTACACTGTCATCAGAACAGAAGAAGAACTGGAAAGCCCATGTTTCTAGTATGGTACATGCATACAACTGTACACGTCAGGAATCTACTGGACAAAGCCCTTATTTCCTGATGTTTGGACGTAACCCGAGGATTCCCGTTGATCTCGCATTCGGAGTCAACTGCGAACCAGAAGCAGACACCATGTCTAAGTATGTGGAGGATCTTCGAGAACGGCTACGCAGCGCTTATGAGCTCGCAGCTGAGCGTTCAGAGAAAGCGAAGACCAACCAGAAGGCCTATTACGATAAGCGTGTTCGTGAGGCTATGCTGAATGTCGGGGATCGGGTTCTCGTCAAGATCGTCGCATTTGATGGACGACATAAATTATCCAACAAGTGGGAAGAGGAGCCATACCTGGTCATAGACCAGCCGCATGCCGGAATTCCAACCTATGTTGTACGGAAGGAAAATGGTGAGGGACGGGTAAGGACATTACATAGGAACCTCCTTTTACCCATTGGATACATACATAGTACTAAGCCAGACTCGACTGCACCCTTACAACCAGGGAAACCGGTTCCTATCCCGAGAGCAAGAAAGAATGTGGCTAGGAAGGTGCCTTCTTCTGACGAAGGGTCCACCTCTTCATCTTCAGAGGGGGAGGAAGTGTTAGTGGTTGCGACTGATGTTAGACACAACATCGTATCCGGATCGGCCACTAGCACAGGTTCTGAAGGTGAGCCTAGTTTGGAAATGGAGCAACCGGTGCCAGATACGATAGCGGAGCCAGAACCAGATAGTCAGGAAACCCCTACTGTGCCTAGACGGTCGCAGCGTAGTAAGGTGAAACCTGCATGGATACGTGGCAACCAATATATCATGAGGCAACAGGCCAGTGAGCCCGAGTGGAAAGTACGCGCGAGATTCCTATCAGAGTTGGTTGAAGATGGAGCTCTGAGCGGGCAGGATGATAGAGTTGTCTCAGCACTACTTAACATAGTATCTGGTAAAACCTGAGTTTTTTGTCCATTTGCAGTACTAGTGTTGATAGTTTTCCATTCATTGCATACTTGTATAATTTCATATAGACTATTATCGACCATTGTACATCCCATGTCGAGGACGACATTTTTCGAAGCAGGGGAGGATGTAATAGGTTGATTAATATGTCATGTTTTATATAATTTGTATGTATATATTTTATTGACTTGTGTTATTTATTTGTCTGTGCCCATATTGTTTAGTGTGTGTGAAAGAGAAGAGGTGTATGTATATGTGTGTAATAGGTTACAGTGAGTGATCCTTTGATGACTTACCTGTAGTTCTATTCTTAGATTATTTTTACCTGTATGGTTATATTTTTATACATCACATGATGTACATGTGATAAGTTTATGAACATTCTATTGGTCTAAATAATATAATAGCCTTTGGTCAGTTTGGCGGGAATCTCTTTGTAAGGAAAGTTAGTATACTACAGCCTGCCAAACTGAACAGACCTATATGTTTTTGGAGCCAGGACTAATTTAAACAAAGGACCGAAAGACAGACACAGAATTTGTAGATGATCATGTAGAAACATGGAATGCGGTGATATGTCCTAAAAAAAGGTGGTTTAAACGGCTCTGTGCCATACACAGGTGAATACCTTTTTATTACAGTATATGTGCTAATATTGTGTTAATTTGTAATGGAAGAACCAAGTTTATCTATATATGTTATGATACAGATCTTTGTAAGGTGATTTGTAATAGAGAAGATCTTTCGTTCTCAAAGATCAGTTTCATGTGAGACGTATATTCTCAATATTTAATGTAATTCGAATAAGATAGATGTAAAGATAATTCTTGCATTGTATATTTCTTAGTAAGATGTAATTAAATGAGTCTATAAGATGTATATTTCGTGTTTAGAATAACTAGTGTGATTCGCGAGTTATCTCCCTTGATTGTATCGTGTAATGTATGTGCTTTGTGTAATTTTAGTCTTTTATGTTTATTACAGAGTGTAGGTGTTTAACCTACTGAAATCATGGTGTAATAAAGAATCACGACAAACAAATCATGGCCTTAGTGGTTATTTGAAAATCCCCGGTTACATCAGCTTCCTAAAAATCATAAATCGATCTTAAGTTTAAAAGTTCTTGAAATAAGCAGGAGCAACATGTATTCCAACGCCCAACACACTCGCTATGACCTATGACCCTAAACCAACAAACGAGTTCCCATGACAACAAGCGTTTGCAATGTAACTACGGTGGTTGCCCTATACGAGCGTTCCTTATTGATATAGACGTCATCAATCACGATATTATATCATTCCTGACACAGATGGACATTGTGAAAAACTATTAAGCGTTTTAAGAAGAATTTACCTTCCCATAATCTGATATAATCTGATAATCCCGCAAATAGATTCTGGTTAATTATTATCAAGCGAAGTAATGGCACCGGTGTCTTCGTTCCCATCATTAGTAATACTTATCTCGCTATTAGCAGATCATCTAAAGGAGCAGCAACCAGCGACGTTAATACAAAAGCTGTCGATAACAATAGCTAGTCTAGTAAGATGCAAAAAAAAGTTTAATCTGTTCTTATCGATAACACTTTGTTTCACTGTGTCCTCAATGTTCGTGGTCGGATCTTTGTCATAAATCAATTATGTTTGTTGGTTAAAGTTTATCAAAGGTACCTGTACGGTGATATGTTTTATGTATCGGGGTTTATGGATTTCTCACTGCCTTGTGACAGACGTATGTCAGTAAAGGAGTACCTAACGAGAGACACCAAGTAAGATAAGTATACAAGTTTCCTTATCCGACCAGGGCCACCGGAAGGGGATAACTATTACACACGTGTAACTTTATCAGTGTAGGTGTAACAAAGGGTGATTGATTACATGTGAGTCTATAAGTTCAAGGCATCGTTAGAATTAAAGATGTATACCTTTGTATCATTCATCGGCATCCTTTTATTATATGATGTGTTGTATAGCCGCTTTCATTGGATGAATCGCTTACACGTGACTTTTGTAAAATAGTGATATTGACTGGACCTAAAAATAGATTCTGGAAATATCCTAACATCCGGGATCCTGTACATGTATACCACGTATGTGTTGAGCTTTGTCATCAATAATCTTTACTCACTATATAACAAAAGTTGTGGTCTCTTTACTTGGTTAATACGCTGATATATTGACCGGAAGGAAACATTGACAAAGTTCAATGTTTCCTTCTAGACAATATCACAGCATATTAACCAAGTAAAAGGTCCATAATTGTATAGTGTTAACTTTATGGAATTCGATAAATGTATATTGCCAACTCATCATATGTTGCCATTTACAATGACATGTACTGTAAACGTACTTAATTTGGCGCAATCAAATTTTAGCGCATTTTTACTGTTTGTCATATTAGCGCAATGATAAATTCGCGCATCAGTGAAAATAACTATATAAGCAGTATATTAAAACTCCAATTAGCGTAATCATATTTTAGCGCAAAACTTTCAACGCGAAAAGCGCTAAAATAAGATTACCGCGAAAATATGTACGTTTACAGTAACAGGATGTGAAAGACCGGTGACTTCAGTGAACAGCGATCGATTTGACAATTAAAAACAAACGAATACGGATCAGTTTGGCCTCCCGTGTGTTCTGTCAACAATATATTAATGGATGGTTGGGATATCGTAAAGACGCAAGGTGTCTTACACTGTAGTGTAAGTATCAACACATTAATCCGAGAACGGCAGCCATAAACCCTGCACCAATGTTGTCACGTGACCGAACAGATTAGTTGCCGATAGGTGGCTCGTCTCCCTGTGGTAAAGGAAGCTGAGGTTCAGTAATAAACCAACGATAATAAATATCTAGTAATAGATCGGAAAGTCATCGCACACTTGTACGTCGAACAATGACCCTGGTCAGTTAAAACCCGATAATTCATTCGGATTTGTCAAACTTCAGGTTCTTCAAAAAAAGTCTTCTGTAAAAGCAAGATGCCTTAGTTTATCAAAGCTCTACAAATGAATGACCTTTACTTAAAGTCCGGGCCACAGTGGTAACGTCCGAACAACCTCTTATCAAAAGAAAAGGCCAGTGGCATGCTGCAACGAAGTGTCAAGTTTCGCTCAAACGAATGAACTTGACTTTTATTAAATGTAACAGGAACATTTCATTCATCAAAGAAAAATAAACCACTTAAATATTTTTATGCTCAAACGAAAAGCATCGCTATCTTATATATCTGGTTGGCTTGTTTCAATTTTGAGTTCAATTGCCATAATATTATATTAAATGGTGCAAGATTAATTTTCTTGTTTTTAGGTTTACCAGTCCTGCAAAGTGAACCCTGTCAATGGGAAACCATTCGAGGAGTTACGCCATGATTTGACGTCATGGAAAGACCCGACCAATATTAGATTGAAAGGCCTTCACGTGTAAATTAATGTTCCCGTGATTATTTATTGATTATCACTATTATGATGGTAGGTTATATAAAGACCAGTACTTCAGTAAGGTAATTATCACTATGACAACTAATATCTTACTTGAGCATCAGAACGGTCGGTGATCTATCAGTGATATGATCGAAATACCGGAGCGTTAGCAAAAACATAATCAAAACTCATAATTGATTAAACCAGGGGCAAAACATGAACAAAGGAAAGATTAACATAGAGACTCCTGTAAAAGTCCAAGAGACTAAAACTAGGTGTTCCGGAAGAGTAAGCGTCTTCTGCTTCATCGACGAAGGAACATAGTAGATCTTATCTGCCCCATTGTCGAATGCTTCGTTGCATGCTGTTTTACAATTAAGCTGAGCTTTTATTTAGTGTGAAAGTTTGTTTTATTTAGCTTCATTGTATGTTTTATCGAGTTGTTGTTGGCGGTTTATATTCGAGGCAAAGACAATTTGCACTCCTGACTTGACGCTAACAAATGTACTTAAACTAAAACAGTGTTCAGTTCAAGTGTTCAAAACGAAGTTAACATTTACCGTCCTATTTATTTGACATAACAAACATGTAGTACAGCTATAGACAGGTGACATTAACACCAAAAACGGCATTCATAAATTCTGCACCAAAGTTGTCACGTGACTGAACAGATTAGTTACCGATAGGTGGCGCGCCCCCCTGTGGCAGAGGAAGCTGAGATTCAGTAATAAAATAACGATGATAAATATCTAGTAATAGATCGGAAAGTGCGCGCACACTTGTACGTCGTACAATGACCCTGGTCAGTTGAAACCCGATAAATCATTCCGGTTTGTCAAATCTCTGCCTTTTTAAACAACATCTTCTGTATGAGCAGGAGACCTATGATGAAGGGCTAGCAAGTTTCTTGAAATGAATGACCTTTATTATAGTCAAGGTTACAGGGAAAAATATGACAAAATTTTGACCAGTGGCATGCTGCAACGAGGTTCTGTCGCGTTTGTTCCAATGTTGTTTTTTTTCGAAAGATGAAATACTGTCGAACCATGCTTCTGTATTACAATCTTTCCACGTACCGGTTAATGAGCAAGATGCTGACCTACCTTGTCTCTATTGGATACCGAAAACTACACAAGGATCATTATAAGCAACGTTTTATCGCTGGCTCTGCTAATTGCTCGACCAAGCCGTTATCAAAACTTCTTACTTTCATTCGTAGTACCATAAAATCAGGGCTTCAGTCTTATTGTGACACTGTATACTCCAGAAGTAGAATTAATGGGATGTGGATTTTGAAAAACTCGTAAGATCTTTTGATCTATCTTGATTCTAGGTTCTCATTTTGAGAACTTGGAGCTTACATGGATGTGACAAAGATTTACATGGCGGGTGTCGTCGATGAAGCAGAAGACGCTTACTCTTCCGGAACACCTGGTCTTATTATTTTCTACTTTTACAAGAGTCCCCATGTAAATCTTTCCTTTGTTCATATTTTGCCACTGATTTAATCGATCGATTTTGAGTTTGGATTATGATTTAACGCTTCGGTATTCTCTTATTTATTTATACTTAATTCAACACGTAATTTTATATCATCAAAGAAAACATTTGGACATTTAGACAAAAAACTTTTATTTTGTTTCTATTTAAAGACATAATATTGATTTTTTTGTGAATGTGAAATGACAGAATAAACAAACACTGCCGAAAATTATAGAGTGAAAGGCCTATAATATATACATGAATAAACAATTCTTAAAGGCATTGCAATGGTAAACATGGATATTGCTACGAAGACGCTTACTCTTCGGGAACACCTGGTCATATTATGATATACTGTTACAAGAGTCTCCATGTAAAACTGTCATTTGTTCATATTTCGTCCCCTGTTTAATCAATTTTGAGTTCGAATTATGATTTAGTTAACGCTCAGGTATTCTCTGTTTTGAAAGTCGCTTAATGTGTTATTTATTTAAATATTTTTTTAGTGCATATCTAATCACTTCTATTGTTTAAACAATCGGTTTCGAATGTGGCGAATGATGTTTCTATCTTGCCTTGATGAACTAATTATCGGAGTGAACGTCGTAGAGCCTATCAGCACTATTGTTGTACGTTTTACGTTGGCTTTAAGATTAAGGGCTATTAGAAGTACAAATCCATATTCCAGCAAAACATAATATAACATAATAGTTGGCATTTCCATTTTTGATCAAAAAATATCATGGAAACAAACAAAACATGACTATATACAACTTCGCAAAATTGGTGGATTGTGAAACAAAAGTTTTTAAACAAGCAATTAACTGCACTGAATGCTTTCATGTTTTCCCTATTTTTAGCAAAACACGAAAGAGTCTCGTTGAAATTCGACCTCTAACAAAACACCTAGATACTATACAACCAAAACATGACTTTTGTCGGCTGGCTGAAAACTCATCATAATTAATAATTACGCAAATAGAAAAAAAAACCCTTTAGTATACTTTTCGTAGTACTGTGGTAATGATTGATTCATGTTTAGCTAGAAATAAGGAAAACTTAAAGTTTTCAGTGCTGGTTAAAAGTTTCTGTTGCACAACCCACACAAGATGGCGATCTGTACTTTTGGAAGTGCTAAGCCTTTAATCAATGTAAAAGTCCGTTTTATTTAGCGTCACTGAGTGTGCCTTATTGAGTTGTTTTTTGCGGATTAAATTCGAAACATTTGCACTTTTGCTCGGTCTAACAGACGTTTACGAAATCTCAAAAATGTGTTCTTCTAATCCTATGTACAGATTTTGCCACTGGTTTAATCGATTGTGAGTTCTGGTTATGGTTTTGTTGACGCTTTTGTATTGTATGATTATTTTAATTCTAAACGAAGTTAGCAATTACCGCCCTTTTGATTAGAAATATCAAACACATAATGCAACCATAGACCGTGCCGTCGTTGGGGGTAATGTTTCATTGTGCATCTTACGTCATCGCCATTCTTTGTGTCTCTGAAATTATTCAGGTTTCATGAGTACGAAGAGAAATGCGGTAGAATACTATAACCAATGTAAGTCAGTATCATAATTATTTGTATAACGATTTCTCATAGGCAATTTATGCTACTGTCAGCAAAATTGAATCATATACAGATTACAGACGTGTGGTTAATATATTGTATCAAAAGTTGAAATTTTACTGATGTTTGTCTGCGATTAAAAGTCCGTCGTTTATAAACTCCAATCTACGTACGCTAATAGATTGCAGGCAATTTTCATTTCAACATATTTTATAGACATCTGATCGTATAAGTCAACGTGGATAAAATAACAGGCAAAGCGTATATCTAATTCTCTCAATCATTGCAGGCAATAATATAAATAAATATACACTGAGCACACATACAGAGCTTTTAAGAACAGTCTTAGATTAGATAAGATAGATATATTAAAAACAGTTCTTCATACTGTTATGATGGTAAAGTGATGGGCGAGACCACACAGTGAATTATTCATTACCTATAAAGATTCCTCCACGAGTACATTGTTCGCCCAGACTCGCGACACTGTAAGCTTTATGTTGTTCTCAAACATTATAAATCTTCCTACGGATCAGAACAATTAAAACTATAAATACTTTTTCTTTTTAGCGAACTCCCTGAGGGGGTTCGCAGGGAATTTCTCTGATTTGACAGGCGCCTATCAATTGTGTTATTCTCTACATAAAAGTGCACCAGACGCCATTTAAACATTAGTCGTAATCTCGCGTGATGTGTGTGTTACTCTCGTGCGACCCTGCGTCAATATTTTTATTCATGCATACACAATGATTGGATTTTGAAAATGAATTTTAAAGTTGTACCAGTGAGGCGGTTGTTAACTGAGATAAGACAAAATAACGATTATGGGATATTTATTTTTCTGTCTGTTTAAATGTGTTATTGTGTTCTGTTCTGTTTTTATATCCATGTATATTATATATTATTCGTTATAGCCATTTAATAAGGTCGATACAAACATAAGAAATAAAAATTCGACCGATATAAAAAAGGTTTAATAGTTTTATTATAAAATGATATTTTTTGGTTTCAGTAGATGGAATGAAATTTTCTTAATTGTTATAAGATAAGGGGAAACACACTATGAAAAGAGTATTGCAATAACGTGCAGTTTTGACTTGCACAACAGGCAAATTTGGCTACACTTAAGATTGTTCTCTTGATTTCCGTGATGCTTTGCTAAAGATATTAACGTTTCTTAAGTTAAGAAGACTATATAAAAAAATCTGAGAATACCAAAAAATACAATAGTTCACGATCGGAAAATTGAAATGATAACGTTTATCGTATAGCTTAGTAGTAAGCTGTCCATGTTGGTCGTAGTTTTGGTAGAGATCGAGGTAGGCAGCTAATGTAGAAGAGTCTTTTGTGTCCTTTAATGTTCAGTTGAGTATATACGATCGACGTAGTCAGTAAACTTCTTTCGTTTATACACAACACCTCTACATAGAAAACACCGTCTACCTTGGTACCGTACATTCGTTTCTGTTCGTCGTTTGTCGCCTCCGACAACATTTATTTTAACAATCAGAGTATACAAAAGCCTCAATAAAACCATAATCAGGACTCAAAATCTAAACGAAAAAAAGATTCACACAGAGACCATTGAAAAAGTGCAGGATAGGACAAGGTGTTCGGGAAGAGTAAGCGTCTTTTGCTTCATCAACGACACCTGCCATGTAAGTCTTGGTTACATCAAAGAATACATTACAAGTTAAGCATGACTTACTGATAACATATTTGTATATCATATACAAAATTAGAGCCATAATATATTTGTATATCTTATAACAAATTAGAGTAATAACATATTTGTATATCATATAAAAAGTTAGAGTAATAATATCATACAATTATGGACTTTTTACTTGGTTAATATGCTCTGATATTAACCAAAATGGAACTCATATTGACCGAGGCAATATGGTTACATTCTTGTTAATATCAGAGCATATTAACCAAGTAAAAAGTCCATAACTGTTTTATTACATAATCAAAGTATATACATGTATGATGAAATGATAAATGACTCAACTCAAGAAAACGGTACTGTACAAAGTTCTTTTCTTTTATATATTCCTTAATTTTCTTTACAGCCGAGTCTGTCGCTCATCTTGAGTTTATGGAATCCTTTTCTGTCATTAACTTGTTAATGTTCTCATTGTTTAGAGACGCAAACCGCATTTTTTAGGACTCGAAGCCGGCGAAACAGCAGACGCAGCCATTTCCTATGCGTTGCTATGGTATTACGTAACTTCCGGTAGGGTATTTCCAGAATCTATTTTTAGCGGAGGTGTTATTAACTGGTTTTTCATAATCTTTTTTTTATCGCCGGTGTTATTAACTGTTTTTTTTATATTAACTTGGTTTGCTTTGGAAACCAGTTAATATCGCTATTTATCAAAAGTCACGTGTTAGCGATTTAGCCAATGAGAATATAGATAAATACACATTATATAATAAATTAGTATATCACATAACAAATAAGAGTAATAATATATTTGTATATCATATAACAAATTTAAGCTATAATATATTTGTATATCATATAACAAATTAGAGTAATACGATATTTGTATATCACATTACAAATAATAGTAATACTATATTTGTATATCATATAACAAATTATAGTAATGACATATTTGTATATCATATAACAATTTAGTGTAATGACATAATTGTATATCATATAAAACATTGGAGTAATAACATATTTGTATATCATAATTAATAATAAATCTTGGTTTCTTTGGACTCCGCCTTCCCAGTTTGATGAAATGAAATTAGCATTCACAGAAGGTACATGCAATTATCAACGAAAGCCTGCCTTTATTGAGACTTACACAGAATAATTACTTTATCATTATTAGTGAGAATTCATAGAACTTAAATACAAAATAAAATCTCACCATGATGAATGTAATATCATTTGGTTTTTATGAACTCTCTGTCATTATTGATGATAACGATTCTACTTAATTGCAAAAGAAAAACTTTTGTTTTAGAGTTCCCAATTTGTAATGATACCTTCCCCCAACTACCCGATCCATCAATGTCTTCCGTGATGTAATACACTAGTGTTACCGATATCTTTGCACTTTAAACAATCGTTGTTTGGAGTGCTGATCAAGATCAGGGTCGACTTCCCGAAAATATCTTCTGGCTCACAGAGTTCTCGATTGGGAATCATCTGTTTTCAAACATCATGTACTGGCTTGTCGACGACTTTGAGAGATCTAGATTCTAGCTTGAGAATAATCTGTTTTAAAACATCATGTACTGGTTTGTCGATGACTTTGAATGATCTAGATTCTCTATCTTGTAAAATAATCTTATTTTAAACGACAAGTACTGTTTTGTCAATGATTTTGATTCTGTTTATTATTTGTAATGCATTCACATGAGAATCCCTGTGATTTGTATCTATGACATTCTCGGATCAATTGTCTTGACGCTTATCACAAGATATACGTGAACATTTTCTGATATTTGTAGACCCTCGCCAGTTCGTTAACGGAATTGTAAACTTGCTGTATACGCTGTGTAACACAAACGGACTGGGAATGGCTTCTTTTATATTGTATTGAAAAACCAAGGTTAAACCAGCTGTACCTTACTGCACATCAGGGACAAAACACTAATGGTTTTGTTCATTTCCTTTTAGGAAATATTTGAAAAACTAAAAATAAACCAGCTGTTTCCCCCTTCATACTTGCCTATTGTCTTTCCCGTCCCTGTTGTGTCTTTGCTGGCAACTGTTTAGTGTACTGATGATGCAGTGCTTATCGGAATTCTACAGGTTTTTATAGAAAATCTACAAGTTTTGATGGGCATATAAGATCAATAAGATCTATAAGATTGTATTGGCATTCTACAAAATCTTATAGGAATACTTCAAAGGAATTCTACAGGATTCAATATGCATCTACTAGTTTTCATTTTGGCATTCTTCAAGTATCTATAGGCATTCAACAGGTTTTTATAACATTCTTCAAGTTTTTATAGGAAAACTACACAGAATTCTACATAATTCTATGGGCATTCTTCAAGTTTGTTTTGGCATTCTACATGTACAAGTTTTAATAAGTGTTCATTTCATTTCTAAATGCATTCTACGCGTTTTTATAATAATTCTACAAGGTTTTATAATATTTTTACAAGTTTTAGAATAATTCTACAAGTTTTTGATAGACCTTACCGATGTGGTTAATTAGTAATTACACTGTCTGCATCAAGCCATTTTTTTGTAATTTACTTTAAATCAATATATAATGTTGACGTTATAAATGTGTTATATTGACCTTAACATTCAAATATCTTACTTGTTTTTTATTTTGTTTGCAACAACAGTTACAGTTAATATGTAAGTTGTTCAAATATTAAATCACATGTCATAATCTTTCAGCCATATGAACAAAAAAGGACATCGTTAAGAGCTGTAATATCAGCGTTAATGGCATGGCTAGCGAAAATATAAATGCTGTACGGAGGGAATGTTGAGACTACCGCATCTTCCTCAATTACCAGGACGGAAGTAGAATGTGTCACATACCAGATTTCGAGTCAGACTCCGGAATCTTTCGAGAGTGGAAAATATGTCTATGGTTGTTCTCAGGGATAATGCTTCTTTATTATTGCTCTAAAATTAACGATATTTTACGTTAACATTGGAGCGATCCTGATAAATAATTGCTCTCTTGGTAAAAAAATCTCACTAGAGGGTGCTGTAATCCTCAGTTGCCACAACGTGTCGTTATCATCGGTACCAAGATGTGGACGGATGTATTGGTAGAGCGGTAAAGTGGTTGACAGGAAGTAACAAACTATTAACAGATAAAACAAAACGGTTTTTGCCGGAAGTGTAGAAGTCTAGACCAGATTCCGTTTTATATACTGTTATTAACGTTGTATCGAGGGGACATTTAGGCTGTACTTCACATCGAAGAGAAATTGCATTTACTCAACCTGGGATAAAGGCAAGAGTCTAACTCGTCCTCATCAACCACAAAGATGATTATACTACGTGAACTGACGGCGGAAAAGTATTGCCCTAATATTTACATACTACACAGACATTCACTCGATAACCATTGTTATCAGTTATCACCTTATAACTTGACTTTAGCAGGTGCCTAATACCCATGACGTCGACATTAAGACTGATGCAAGTGGACTGAGCTGAGCATTTTCCGGAATCGGAACACATATTGTGTGACGTCATCAACAGTTAATGTTCGATGATTCACACAGGGTTTATGAAAATATAATGCTGTTACATTTTTAGAACCGTTCTAGAGTTTATAAGTTCTTAAAAGAAGCATCTGATCGCTTATCGGACTATAATAAAATCTATTAAAATCTAAATATTTAGATAAATCCAAATTGACCGTAAAATCATCAATCTAATGTAAGCTTATACGAACTGCTAAGTACTCTTTGTTATGAGGGCATTCGTCAATATTGTACATAGTTAGGGTACATAGTTAGGGTACATAGTTAGGGTACATAGTTAGGGACTATGATAGATATATACAAAAGCTTGGGGGAGGGCAAAAGATCCACATAATCATGCTCATAGAAAGTTCACAAGACTGAAAAATCCGTAAGTCGCTTATGAAATGACAAAATACATATTCTACATTTGATTTAGCGCCCATTATAGCAAGCCTAAGCTACCTTAAAGAACTGTATAGAACATAGATATATAATTAGCTTGCGGGAGCTGCATTATCAGACACTGAACACTAGTTCTATGTCACCTTTATCTCAGTGTGCTTGTGTACCTGTGTGTGCTGAAGATGTATTGTGTTCATTTGGTTATGGGACCGTGTTTCAAACGACATCTTTTTGATGTGCCATCTTACTGGAATGCTACAGCACAGATACCTCAACACTACCCTAGACCGTTTTATACCCCGCCTAGGCTCTTGAAAACGTGTGCGCAGGAGAAAACCAGGTTCCTTGAATATTGCAAACAAAATTACGACGTTTGGGGTTGCGGATATTTATGTCTAGTAACCAGAGATGGCTCAAACCCACACAACCATTGTCAAGGAGATGTCGTGAAATCAATAGATTTGAAATGAGTTTCTGAAATCGACATTTGATACATTATTTGTTCCTACATATTTCTTTGGAATACAATTTGTTCCAATACAAAATTTGTTGCCATATCTGTTTTTTTATTTTTTTTTGGAGACGACAGTCTTCAGAGAGAAATTATTTTAAATCCGGTTAAAACTGATTATAAAAACCCATAAATAACAGACTTTTACGAGTCAAAATACATTATTCTTTCATTCCAGACCGATAAATCCACATTTTCGGCAATATTAACGTATTTAAAATCTATTCTTGTGTGAAGACCTCTTACATTTACAGGGGGGTGGGGTAGGGGGGGGGGGGGCAACTCTTCCATGAACAAGGGGGCAACTTGTGCTTTATTTTGACATTTGTACTACAGTAGGCTAGTGGAGGTTTAAGAGGGACCTGAAATACAAATATATACCTTTACCTGTCACGGTGTATTCTGTGCAAAGTGTTGTTGCTGTTTTTACGCAAAATAATGCTCGAAACATTTTATAATCTGACTACAGAATAACTTCTTCTTTCAAAAATGATTACGATCTGATATAAAACAGGAGGTGTTAGAATGATAAGTGTATCCAAACTCGACAGAACGAGAGAGTTGTTGTGACGATGGTAACATGGGTTTGAGTTCAAAAAGGTATCACCTATTATATATATTTATGTTATGGGTTAATGAAGTAATACGAATGGTAGTTTTCGAAATAACACTGGATCCTTACAAATGAATTTATAGGATACGAATTACTGATAATTTTATCAAGAGCAAAGAAGTTATTCCAACACTGTTTCTTGCCCTATGTATATATGATACATATATCATATTATAACCATCCACATTTGTGCATTTTACTTCACTATAATTATATAGTTAAGTGGAAGGGAAATAACTCTCTGTGTCTTGTGTTTCATTCGTGCCCCCCTTTGAAACTCTTTTGCTGCGAAAGTAATAAAAAGTTTGGAACGAATAGGAAATGATTGTGCTTCCCCCGCTGCCAAGTGGTGTCCGCCTCTTCGACGTTCTATATTAGTAACACCAAGATAATCAAAACATGTAATCGAACCTCAACTTTATTGTTATGTCCAAACGTTTTGCCTGAGTACGATATGTGTTTACATTTTGACATAACGTAACTGTTAAAATCTTAAATGATGTCAAAACTTTATACTTACCTTATTATGGTTTACAAATTGTATACGTTCTTTTTTCTCTACTCCATTTGTTTATATATTGATGTCACTGACGTATTATCATATTATGTGTAATTTATAAGGCCAGTAGCTTGTCAAAAAATGAGAATGATTTATATAAGTACACCGTACTTGTTTCCTGATCATATTTGCGTATGTGATCTGTATCATTCATGCCATGTATTTCAAAAATTAAATAAATACAGTTTAAACCAAAATTATAAAAGACTAAATAAAAAATACTTGATTCCATTATGACTATCTATACCAACCACTCTACGTAGCCTTTAGGCCTAACGCACAATGCCTGGAGATTGAGTTCACTCTAATAGCAATTTCGTATGCGCATTCCCAAACAGCAAATTCGATTATTTTTCCACAATTCTTCTTCTAAAAGTTCCGGTCTCTTGCCTTTAAGGCATTGATGAATTGTTTTCTAATATATATTCCATTATAGCCAATCTTTTTCTGTTATTTTCTGAATCTAAATTCAATTATTTGACCTTTTATCACGTGGTAACGTCTTAGAGATAATTGATCAACATTTAAACTCAAGTCCTTCGGTTAGCTGAGTCTGCAAGATAATACGTAAGTCGGTGATGTAATCAACGGTACGTATTCTCGCGACTTTGAAAAACGGTCGATTATTGAGCTCAGTTTCCGATCCATTAAAACATGAACGTGGCAGGTAGAATTCAACGGGCTTAATAATAATAATAATAAATTCTTTTATTTAGACAGGGTTACATATTTAGACTTTCGTCTAGTTTACAATACGGCCCTGCTTTTTCGTGTATACTACAATGACAGATAATCAATGATAAGTGATGCTACGGCTGGAATTTATTACGGTGTGTCAAACTTCAATCAAAACGACTAAACCACAATCATGACAGTGTATTTCTCTAATCTTCAAATAGGAACTGTGATCCATACAAGAAACACAACCAGTTGTCTTTTTAAACTTCAAGTAAATGATTTAGATTTTTTTCAAAGTACGAGGTCCCTCCACGAATCAATATTATATGGAATACCTCTCCATGTTGTTTTGGCACGACTGTTGGAACGATTAACATTTTCCTTGATTACTCTGCTTTAAACAAAGCTCCATTGGTTTACATGTTTTGCAGCTAATGTAAGCAAACTTTAATTGAAAATAAATAACTACTTACCAAAAGCCAAGTGTTCATTTATGTGAATTGCCTGCGATTATTTTTTTGTCGTTGTATCGGGTATTAATGTCATTGTAGAAATTGAATATTTCTGCACGGTTTATAACTATAACGAGACAGAAGAGGAGAGCAGGTGCGTGAGGTACGCCGCCGAATGCAGTGTTTTATACAATTAGCCATACGATATTGTTGTTGGACGTCCCTGCAACAGCTGACATGTAGGTGGTATACAGATATGCGGCATTGGATATGACGCCGGGAATAGGAATAGAAAAGAGAGAAGAGAAAAAACTATATAATAAAACTGTTCATCACGTTACAATTTAAGTGACACTAATGTTTTTATACAGATGCCTTCCTCCGTGACAATAGAACAGTAACGTTCAGTAGAAAAGAAAAACTTTATAAAAAAATGACCAACTGCCATAAAACAAATCGGAGAATACCAAAGCGTTAACAAAACCATAAGAATTTGTAAAGTTAATGCATGCCAAAAGAAAATAAAAAAAAAATCAGAGAATACCAATGGTCAATAAAACAAAAATCAGAACTCAAAATTGATTAAACTAGGGGAAAAGTATGAACAAAGAAAAATTAACAAGGAGACAATTAAAAAAGACCATGGCTCGTATTCATGAAACCGTTCTCATGCTCAAGCATGGATTTCGTGCTTAAGGCTTATTTCTTGTTCTGGCTATAAATTATTTTGAAAATATATAATATATAAAATGTTGAAGAGACATAAAGCCAAAAGCTGTTTTCAACATTTACATTGATTTTTTTACCCTTCGACATGATTAATGAGAGTTTCAAGAAAGCTGTCTTGAGCACAGAATCCATGCTTGAGCATGAGAACGGTTTCATGAATACGGGCCCAGGTGTTCCCGAAGAGTAAGCGTCTTCTGCTTCAACGACGGCAGGCACAATGTAGATCTAGGGCAGATCAAAGTAAACTTAAGTCCTTATTCTCAATAATAACAAGAGACATACCAATGAGCATATTCTGAAATGTCCACCTTCATTTCATGCATGAATACAGAAATCTAAATCCTTCCCTTAATGGTAATATTTAAAAGTTAATATAGTGAGGAGAACATAAGAGTCGATCATGTTTGACGAGAGAGAGTATACTTGGTTATGCACCTGAACATTCTGCTTCTATATTAGATCAGAAATTTTGGATTCCCACCTTTTGGCCCCTAGCATCACTGAACGGTCCTAGGAGAACGAAACAGCGATATGGTGCAGTTTAATTCATTTTTTCAGCATACTGTATATATTATTAAATTTAAAAGGTGCAGCACATGTGTGTGTAACGTCATCTTCCATAAAGATGCCTCGAAATAGGCTTTACTGAATTTCAATTTCGTGGCGTAACAAGTGTATCGGATTTTTTGAGTTTTAATATGTGTGTAATAGTGTGACGTGAATTAGTGTATGTTGTAGTGTAAGCCCGTCAGCATCATTACGTAATAACTCAACTCTATAACCTTAGCACTATCTAATGTAGTTATTGTGTAATGGAAACTTGTGCCAAATCCTGTTGCTTAGGAAGGCAACGAAATATGTTTAAATTGAATTATTTGGGTTATTATTCTCAATCATTTCCATATAAAATGTCGAGTAATTAGATGATCCCGTGTTCCACATGCTTATATACATATTTTCCGGCAGTAATTTAGTTGTTAACAAGTCATTCGAGTATTTAGCACTATGCTGACAGGTACGGTGTTATGACTTAATTGGTTTCTCGGTGGCTCTCAAATGTCATAAAATGACGAAGCTTGATGTATGTACAGTCTCCTTACTCTGTCTAGCAACACATGTTTGTCCTCGGAATTTGTGAGTATCCCGAACTGTCGTTTGGTTAACCAGTCCATTTTATTCCTTTGACAATTATAGACATTCACTGGTGTTGTGCTAATCATCTTACATCTATGGTTTTTTTAAAACAGCTTTGAGTTTGGGTGATATTTGTATTTATAAGAAGAGAAAATCGCTGCACTTTTAGAACATATCGACAAATATTTCAATATCTAACATTTGATCAAAAATGTTATTGATTGGAGCTAATTATTTAGACATGAAATATCGATGGGAGTTTCATTTTTACGATAATGCCGTTAAACGGCATTTTAAAAATGAAGTCATCAAATGTAGAAATAAAATATGTACTTTTCTGATGTTTTCTTATGCTGATGAATGCATCGCCATTTAAAACATGTACGTAACAAGTCATGTGATCGATTGATGGGCCACTGCTAGTCGATGTTATACATTTTGTATCTAAAGCGTCAAAACGACGAATACAAAATAATGGCGACATTAACAAGTTACGTGTATTTGTTTTCTTCGTCAATTTAACAAGAAATATCAGAATATAAAAGGAATGCGATAAAACTTTGTCAAAATAAAAATAAAAGAAAGTGTTCGTTTTACTTTACAAACCAAGAAATGCTGGTTAATGCAAACTAGTGTCAAGTTTTTGGTTGCCATCTTGATCTCATCGAGAACTATTCTGTATCTTTGTGTGATATGAAATGGACGCATTTGAGTTTGTTTATTAGTGTGCTTACTTGTTGTAATTGCTGACAATGATGACTCGGTTCTCATATTGATGATTGAAGATAACTTGGATGTGACCAAGATTTACATGGCGGGTGTCGTCGATGAAGCAAAAGACGCTTACTCTTCCAGACCACCTCGTCGTATTCTCTTGTAATTTTACGATGGTCTCGATGTAAATCTTTCCTCTGTTCCTATTTTGCCTCTAATGTAATCGATATTGAGTTTGGATTATGGTTTTGGTGACGCTTTGGTACTCTGATAATTTTTTTAAAGAAGAAAAAAGATAATTAAACTTATACCAACTGTCATTAAATATGTTTGTCCGTTTTCAATACTCGAGCACTATGTGTTCTTTCACAAAATGTTATTAATGATTTTATGCGATCGAAGATACATCAAGCCAAATACCGTTAATAATTATTACACAATTCGATGGTTGATAGTGTCTAATAATAAAAGCGAGGAAGTGGACTGTTGGCTGTAACAAAATAGAGAATACCGAAGCGTCAACAAAACCATTGACCGATCTTAAAATAGATTAAACTGGGGGTAAAATATTAAATACTTGTGAGGCTGTGATATTATGTTCGTGTAAGCCTGCCTGCCGGATCTTTTGCCGATTTAACGTGCTACCACACTGAAGTATACTAGCGAAGGCAGAGCACCCCACCAAGTTATACTGACAGCGGGTGAAGCGGTCGATCCACTCCTATAATGCTGAGCGTCAGGTAACGAGCAGTATCTACTATTGTATAAGAGTTGGGTTTGTCCCGGCCAAGGAACAGAACCCAGGTATGTCTCGGCCAGGGAAAAGTACCCGAAGTGTGTTTCAGAGGGGCGGACGCTCAACTAAAGGCCAAGCATTAGGTAGAGTCAAGAGAGGCATTAGGAAGGAAGAATTTGTTTAGATAGGAGAGAAAAGATAAGATTCCAAGTACCAGCGTCTATTAAGTTCATGCAATTTGGGCAGAAGGTACAAAGTTTTCGCCTTACCTGCAGAACTAAAACAATAGGGTGGTTTGATAGCACAGGGAAAAGCTAAGGCGGTATAAAGACGCTGTCCACGGATTATCGGCAACTCTGAAGTACCATCGCGTTTCACCAGACACAATGGCACGGCTCCGATCACATTGTATAAATACATGGTCAACTGGCCCTTTCAGAGAACCATTGAGGGGGTGAACGTGAGTGCATGCCAATTGGAATGACATGCCCGTCGGGTTTGCTTTTGTTAGGGAACAGATTCTCTGACATTCAAACCTTAAAGCAAATGTTTAAAGCAAAAGGAATGACAACAACACCAACGAGTGGGCGATAAACAAGAAAATATTCGAACCTAAAATGAAAACACCGTCGAAAACAAGAAAGGATTTAAAACAAACGCAAAGCATATAAATGCACAAAGTACCATGGATCTGGAAAACGAAAAGTATCTCCAAAATCAAGATGGATAGCTGCAGTCTGGATGTCATGGATGCGCCAGACATAATTAAAGAAATAAATCCCGAGTGTAAATTATAGTGTTACAGGTTGGCGCACCTCACCAACGTGATACAAACCTACGACACTCTGTCTCTCATAAACGTCGATCTAAAACCAATCCTTCCAGTACAATTAAACCCCTTTAATTCAATTATCATACAGAGTTCGTTATATAAACTTTTATTATGTTTGTTTATCTGAGTAACATCTCTCAAAGTACAAAAAAATATATAAAAATCCTGTTTGATCACGTCTTGACCCTGAAGTAAACTGACGCTCCCACAACTATTTAAGATCAATATAAAGTGGATCTTATGTATCTTAATATATATAAAGACGATTGTAAACAGTTATGTAATTTGTAAACGGAAAATCATGTGTTCGAAAATTAAACGAGTTTTTTTTTTATTATTATGTGTTTTATACATGTTAAAGGAAAGAAGAAGTATTGTGCCCCAAGGCACTTTATGAAAACCATCGAGAAACAGGGTTTCCAACGTAGAATCAAACGTGAAGAAAGTTAAATTATTATATATTTTTGCTTAACGCATGAGATGATGTTTTTTCATGAATTTTACATGAATTTTATGTGAATTTCATGAGATTTATAATTAAGTTGATTTCTAAATGTATACAATGTATTTTATTTGTTTGAAACGTGAAATTCACGTGAAAGATTTCATGTGAATTTCACGTGCAGAAACATTGGCTGTTTACGCCAGGGCATTTTATGATATTCTTAAGTATTCATTCTTGTGAAAGACTCGCGGAGAGAATTACATCAGATCTATAATTATTTGTATGAATGGCACGGACGTAATAGTCCTAGACAAATAAACCTGGTAGCAGATCATACCGTACGGAATCAATTAATGGAGGTTATTCCTGCCACGATAACACCTTAACCAAGCGAATGTCGTAAAAACAAATTAGATTCCGATGTTTGCCGAATACGACCGAGGTGATTAATAGTAATTTTATACTTTATGTGGTGTCTCGCTCTCCACTCTCATGCGTGAAAACTTTCCTTTTGTTGTTAATGTTGAATATTGCGAATTGAGGGAGATATTTGTCATGCCTTTGATGCTGACGCAAGTGGACGTCTTAAAATCGGTTCTTGCTACTCAAGTATTGACTTTCATTTCTACCCCGTTCAATCCTATGTAGACCATCATTGTATAAAGGGGTGAAAGGTTTAAAGAATCGTCAACTCAGAATCGGTAGAAAATAATTAAAACCTTATTCAGCCAAATCGTTATGGGTGTTTTGTCACTATATTTCACCAGCTCCATGGAATGAGGTCTCCATGTGTACAAAGCATGCTATATTTCACTCGCGAAATGACGTCACAATACATTGAATGGCATATATTTCACTACTGAAAAGTTTAAAGATAGAATATTAAATATATCATTTAACAAATAGAGCTACGCATTAATCAAGCTTCTACATTAGTTTAGACATTTTGGATTCCAATCTTATTGCCCCTGGCATCACTGACTATGAGGACGAAACAGCTGTATGGTGCAGTTTAATTCATTATATCGTCATGTTGTATCTATTACTAAATTTAAAAAGTGCAGCACATGTGTGTGTTACGTCATCTTCAGCAGTTTTCATTATCTTTATGCCTATTTTCTCCAAATGTAACTATTAATGTTTTAGGCTGTTCTCGCTGTCATCTTTTTTTTTCTGAATCATTATCATTTATAATTGTATGTAAGATGCCAACTGTGGCTGATTCCTAGGTGTATTGAGTTCATATTTTGAATTCGCAGATAATGAATTCACAAATCACTGTATAAAATTAATTAATCAAGACAATGTGTGGGCCCGGTTACCTGTAAATTAGTACAAAAACCATTGAAAATAGTGACATACACTCGTGAAATGACGTCACAATACATTGAATGGTTTATATTTCACTACTGAAATGTTTAACAGGAGACAAAATAAAATCTCCTCATTCGATAGCTAAACCCGCTTTGAGACGACTTGGAGACTTGGTTGTGGGATAACGAAGTCTATATCAACCGGGAGTTTTAATTTTTCATTTTAATGTTTGTACTACTCAACCTTTCAAACTGTCGTTAACGTTCAAGGGTATCCGTCTCCATATTTTCTTTTTGTATACTTTGACCCATGTTTAATCGATTTAGAGTTCAGCTTTAACATGTGTTGGTGCTTCGACATTCTCTTTTGTTAAAAGGTGGTTTATCCCCTTCCTATAGGATACGGCTCTTTGGGAACAAAGTATCTAGCTGTATCCAGCGGTATGGTATCGTAAGTATGCCCCTGTATACACTAGGGACAATGACATCCTATCAACTCTTTATCATTGATGGTTTTTTTTCATAAAATTCCGACTTTTCATTTTCGGAGTCGTCCCCTCGTGCATTTGTCTTCATATCAACCTAGATATATATGTGATGTAAGGTTATTTTCATCCACGTAAATAATTAAATATGTTTTAAGGTGAAAATTCTGTTGCACAACGTTATGTACTCTGTCACCTTCATCAGTCAAAATGGTTAAGTGACAAAGTACATAACACTCTAGCCATCGAAACGTCACATAAAAACATTAATTGGCTGTGTAAGATGACATAACACACACACATGCTGCACTTTTAAATTTAGTTACAGATACAGTATGCCGAAAGAAATTAATTAAACTGCATCATACAACTGTTTCGTTCTCCTGAGACTCGTCAGTGATAAATGAATCTTAATATAAACCATACTTTATTTTAATATCATTTAAATCATTTAGTCAAAACGATTTCAAATATAATACATATTTGTTTCGGTGTTTTCTCCATCATTCTTAGATTTTTCTCCACTTTTACCTGTTCAATATTTCTGTGCCACCCCCTAGGGTATGACAGATAACACGAGTTGTCAACAAGGTAATTAAGTCACGAAAACAACATAATGGCGCCACGACAACAATACCATTCGCCAAATCAACAATTGAAACACGTCACGTCAGGATAGTGTTTCATTGAAACTTTAATAAAAAAAAATGATTGAAGAAATATAATCATCTCCTACCTTGTAGAAATTTCCAGCCCTCTAGCTAATATTCTTGATTGTCTGACCCTCGGTAGAGCCTCGAGTTAGACAATTAAGAATTTTACCCCTTGGGTTAGATATTTCTTTGTCATACCCTCAAGGTAGGGGAATATTATATTCCCCCATCCCGATCGAACCATGTTTAACTATACTGGACTACATTGAAATAACTATGTGTACCTTAGCCCAAAGATCTATCCGTAATCACAACGTTTGCTATTGGGACATAACTTCACAGGTAATTAAATTGAGGAATCCGAATCCTGCCTACCAGCTGACTGTTTTTAAAGCAATGTAAAGCTTAAAGACATGTACCAATACAATTTCCTGTTTTTGGAATAATGCTTATCCTTACTTTAAATCGAACAAATAAATCAGCCAATCATCAAGTTATGTACACTTAAGTACAAGAACAGTTTTATGGTCGCCATCTTGATCTCATCGAGAAATATTCTGTATCTTTGAGTGATATGAAGATGGACGTTTTTGATTTTGCTTGTTAGTGTGTTTACTTGTTGTGATGACAATGCTGAATCGGTTCTCATTTTGAGGATTGGTGCTTACTTGGATGTGACCAAGATTTACATGGCGGGTATCGTCGATAAAGCAGAAGACTCTTACTCTTCCGGAACACCTGGTCTTATTCTCTTGTGCTTTTACGAGAGTCTTCATGTAAATATTTCCTTTGTTCCCATTTTGCACCTAGTTTAATCGATTTTGAGTTTGGATTATGGTTTTGTTGACGATTTGGTATTCTCTGATTTTTTTTCACATGTAACTCAGTTGAGGAATCCAAATCCTGCCTACCAGCTTACTGTTTGTATGCCCCCGCCATGAAATGGAGGGATATAGTGTTACCCAGGTTCACCCCGCCCCGCCCCGTCCCGTCCCGTCCCGTCCCGTCCCGTCCCGTCCCGTCCCGTCTGGTCCCCCCGTCCCGTCCCATAAAAATGTAACCAGCTGAGGTGGGGCATTTATGTTTCACAGACATTTCGAGTAAAATGCTGTGTTAAGCTGAAAAACATGTGCCAATAAAACTTCTTGTTTTAATTTTAAGTTTCGGAATATTGCTTAGTTCTTATTTTCATAAATCTAAAAATTAAATCAGCCAGTCAGCAAGTGATGTACTGTATGTTACACTTACGTACAGTTCCTATGAGTAATTTCAATGTATGTATACGAATCTAGATGTTTTATTTTCGAAAGAAGAACCTTACACATTTATCTTAACATATAGTTTGGTAATTATTAAGTATGCTAATAAGTGTGTTTACTTATTGTAATTGACAATGACAATCGGTTATCATTTTGAGAAATTACTGTTTACTTGGATGTGGCAAATATTTACATGGTGGGTATCTTCGATGAAGCAGAAGATGTTTACCCTTCCGGAACACCTGGTCTTATTCTCTTGTACTTTTGCAAGGGTCTCCATGTAGTTCTTTCCTTTTTTTCGTATTTTGCCTCCCTTTTAATCGATTTTTGGCTCCGATTATGATTTTTTTTAAACGCTTCGGTATTCTCTGATTTATTTTCGTTGCGTGATAACTTGAACTGTTTGCAGAACTATTTTAATGTACACTCCCACGAGTAATACATCAACCATGCACTCCATCAACGGGATCTCAACAAAATAGGGAGGGAATACCAAAGCATCAACAAAGCCATAATCCGAACTCAAAATCGATTAAACAAAAGGCAATATACAAAAAAAGGAACGATTTATTCGGAAAACGTTTAAAAATAACAACGGAATAAGAACATGTTCAAGAAGACTAAAAGTTTCTGCTTAATCAACGACACCCGCTTATCTGGCACGATCTACCTGACCAAAGCGGATAATAGGAAGTAAAACAAAAACAAACCTTCCACGTCCTTAAACGACCAAAGATAACACTAGGTCCCATCCAAGTAAATGTCACGTCCTCAAAGCGAGATACTTAGGCATTATTCTCAATCACAATCAATAAGGCATACTACATTGTAATAAGAAAAAAATTCAGAGAATACCAAAGGTTCAACAAAACCATAATCCGATCTCAAAATCGATGAAACTAGGGGCAAACTAGGAACAAAGGAAATATTTACATGGATACTCTCGTAAAAGCACAAGATAATAAGACCAGGTGTTCCGGAAGAGTAAGCGTCTTCTGCTTCATCGACGACACCCGCCATGTAAATCTTGGTCACATCCAAGTAAGCATCAATCCTCAAAATGAGAACCGAGTCATCATTCAAAAACGCCCACCTCAATATCATGCCAAGAGACAGAATATTTGTGAGCGAGACCAACATAACGACTAGGCTAATCTCATTGTGTTCCATTAGTTCCTTTATAAGTAGGAATTCTCTCATACGAACCAAGAAAATGATAAAATGTATTTATTACAGATCTCTTATTATCATTTTGAACGAAACTTCAAATAAAACCAGCGTAACGTTGACAGAGCACGTGTTTTATTTCCTAACATGTGGTGTTTAAATAGGTATATATATAGTTTAAGATTAACTAGAGTTATGAAATAGACTTTCGCTTCTCTTCTCACCAAACTAAATATTAATAAATGCGACATTATACCTCCTTGCTGTGCAATGAATTATTCATCTTACCTTTATTGGTCCTCTTGGAATCAATATAATCATCATATCCCTCCCGAACACAAATAGTGGGTTAAAAAGCAAGGTGATCAATGATACCTCACCCCGCAACAACAGACACATGATCTGAGATAATCTCATTTGAGTAGTGGCAGGGTACATAATATACACATTTTCGTAGTACATGATTTGAAATTTTTCAGAACTAGTTTAATTTTACTTCTAAATTCATAAATTAAAGGAGTTTCACGCACCTGGCCCTTCTGCTTCTACATTAGTTTCGAAATTTTGGATTCCCACCTTTTGGTCCCTAGCATCACTGAAGAGTCCTAGGAGGACGAAACAGCTGCATGGTGCAGTTAAATTTTTGTCGGCATACTGTATCCATTACTGAATTTAAAAGGTGCAGCATATGTGTGTGTTACGTCATCTTTAAGATTATGAAGTTAAGCATAAATATATATACACAATCTGATTAAAGAAATCTAATAAAAGTCTTTCACAAAATTCCCTGAAGTTGTTTGTCTCAATATTGTATCTGCTTGTATAAAGAGTATATGCAATAATAAATTTCGTACATGTAAACAGTCTTGTTATTCAATCATAGTTTTATTTTCAAACATCAAACTATACCTTACTAGATGTCGTTCTGTTATAGGTGTATGTATTGTTTACATAACCACATCGAAAGACGGCAAATCAATTCAATGTGTTCTTTTTGATAAAAGAAACAGTGTGATTATTCAACTGTAGTGTCGCTCTAGATTATGTGGATACTGTCATTTCCAGCTAAGTTTGAAATAAATTGGGGGTGTGGGGATTAGAAAGTATCGAACTGTCAACAAAACCAATTCCGAACTCAAAATCGATCAAACTATGGGCAAAATATGAACAAAACGAAAATGTACATGGATATCTCTAAACGAATACAAGGGAATAATACAAGGTGAATCGCTACTGATCAAACACAGCGGAAATTACTGTTGGAACATGATCTCATTTTTTTCTTCATTGAAAACATTGCACTTCATTTCCTTGAAACAAGTAAATGTAATGAAAAGTCAGCTCGCCTGGCCGTGATGAACGTTTACCGCGGTGTATCAGAATATTTATGATCAATGGAAAATTTCAACATCAATAACTTGATCATAAAGAAAATCCGTAATATCTAGGTGACATTGGTCTGTCAGAATAGTAGGTTGGATTCAGCTTTGGTAGACGTCGTCATCATCATACCAAACAAACCAGAGCGCTGTTAAATATGACAAAGGGCAATTAAATCTCATATTGAGAGTGACGGGTGATGTGTATCCTTCAATTAAAGTTCCACTTTACTTGATAATCGACTTTCCTGACATTTTTCATTATCCTGGAATTTTCTACTTTCCTAGAATATTCCATTTCCCTGATATTTTCCACACCCCTGACATTTGCCACTGTACTGGAATGTCGAAGGCACGCGTCTACCAATTTCAATAGTTTCGGGCCCAGAACACAATTGCTTAGGCTAGAAATGACCGATATTAAGCTGTTCATTACTGTTTACTATAATGGACTGATTCATATCAATACATAGAGTAACGAAGGGGTGAAAGGGTTAAAGCCGTTAAATATTACCGTTATGTTGCTGTGTTGTTATCTTTGAGTAATCAAGGATGCTTACATTGTCCACAAAGTACATAGGTTTGATTTTATAGATTAAAGAAAAAGCGACATTGCTGGTGTTGGAGGTTTAAGTTGATGTAGGATAGACAGACATACCGTGTTTAGCACTTGTTAACACAGGACATAGTGACTTGATTTATTTTCTTAACGAAACGTATAGTTTTCAGTTGTTGACAAAAATGGTTAAACATACCCTATACTATAAAAGCCAATATTTTCGCGCGTTGAATTTCTTTCGCTTAGTCAGTCTCCAAAATGTTCGAGGTGTGGAAATGTTCGCGCTGGAAGTCATACTGTTTTGCACTGTGTACCTATAACACTTATACACTGTAGAGATTGAGTGGTGTTAAATATTTTCGCGGGTTGACATATTTGCGGAAAATTAAGGCTAGCGAAATAAGCGAACATTTCCACACCGCGAACAATTTCACTTTTTTTCGTGCTTTGCCCCAGGTCTGATTGTTATGTTGTTGACACTTCAGTATTCTGTTTTTTTTTGCAATACTATTACATATTCCGTAGCTGCGGATGATAATTAGTAGCATAATCTAAACCGAAGCTCATAGTTCACCCTTATATAGCGCCTCCAATTTATTTTTCAAAATCGAATGAATAAATGCAAAAAAAATGGCAAATCGGGCAAAACATGAACAAAGATTTACACGAAGACTCTAGATAGTATACAAAAATAAGACTCGAAATCAAGAAAAGTAAGCGGCTTCGGCTTCATCGACAGCATCCTTCTTAGCGTTATAAACTCTTGTATAAATCTTGATACTTCCTGTCTCTTCACTGGTGAAATATACTCTTTTATTCTCGTGTCAAAACGTCGTTATATCTCTCCTGCAATATATGACAATCGTAACAACACGTGTCTCGGGAAAGGATTCCTAATCCCAGGGTCCCCCTGCGGATTTCGTCTACCTACCTTAATTAATCACGTGATATCAGTGTTCCGTCATTACTGCTCACTCGTCATACATCATATACTAAAATAAGCTGTACTAATTGATCATTACGTGTACGGGTGTCTGAGATTAATTGTACCGATGACGACACTTATCAGAGAGGACATGACAGTACGTCCTCTCCTAACTTCGTTACTGACAGGTTTCGGTTTCAGTTCCATGTCACATGGAATCCCAGATGTGTCAGTGCGACCTCCTGATGTAGTGTGTATCGTTTACTTATGACAGACGAACCATCAAATTCTATATTTATTTCCAGATTTAATTCCGCTGTTTCTCCATAGCATTATCACGTGCTACCGTGTTGTAACGTCAGCGGAAAATAATCAGAGAAAACTGAAGCTTCAGGAAAACCAGCTCGAATTCGATTAAACTAGGGACGAAAGATGACAGCGGAAACATTTACAAGGAGTCCCTTGAAAAAGTACAAGAGAATAAGACCATGTGTTCTGGAAGAGTAAACGTCTTACGTTTTGTATCATAACAGAAAATTGAGAGATAGACTGCGATATAGGAGGCAGTTTTTATTGAAAAAAATTATAAATCATATATACATGGCCATCTTATTCAAGTGACTGAAGATTGTGTTGTCGCTACGGTATGCCTTTGAACGTTTGTGAGGAATTATATGTGATTTATTACTTAATTTTTCTAATAGACTATTAGTTTACATATTTATATACATTATTTATAGAATTTTACCATAGTCTTACACTGAGAGGTAAGTTTTTAGTGATGGAGAATCGATAATTCCAACCATATTTTAGTACGGTTGGTGGTTTTTCTTATATATCGTGTTATATGCCCAAAACACGTGCACGTTCGCAGAATACTGCGAAAGATAATAAAAAAAAAAAACAATAAAAAATAATTTTTTGTTTCTTTGATACACACAGAATGATAGACAAGCCTTCGATTTTTGAATAAATTCTCTTTCAATTGAAAAGCACAGGAGAAGAGAACGTACTCGTTATAAGAGCTTCAACTTAGGCACATTCTGAACACCGATCACTTCTGGATCAAATTTTTAAAATTTCCATCGTCGATCGACAAAATTATGTGGCACGCACATAGCCAAAACAAAATCTTACCGTCTGCGGTATGACGAGTTATGACATTATGTCAGATCTCTTAAATCAAACATTTTGCTGTTGCATGTAGCGAAATATACTCCTTGCCTTCCATTTTGAACTATTTACTTTTTTTTAGATATTCACACGCCTGCCTTAGAGACATAGGGAAACATCGACAAAATTAACAATTAAATTGGATTCGAGCATGCAGTTAAGGTAAATTTTACTTTGTATATTGTCATAAAGCAAAGCACGCCCTTTCCTGTCATGATAAATTGTTTTTAGCGACTGCCATCTTTTCTTTTTTGGGCGAATGTACAACCAGATAACTACAAAACAAATATGTCTGTTCCTATTCCTTAAATACTTTGTCTAGTTTAACATGGCGGTGTTGTCGATGAGGAATAAGACAATTACTCTTATGGAACACCTTGTGTTATTCTCTTGTATTTGTTCAACGGTATCCTTGTAAATCATACCAATGTTCAATATTTGCTCCTTGTGTAATCTATTTTTGGTTTCGATTATGGTTTTGCAAACGCTTCGGTATTCTCTGATGTTTTTACAAATGTTTTTTTTCCTGTATAGTCCCTTGTATGGTCACGTGATCCTGATTTGACGAACAGTTTTGTTATATTTTATTTTACAACAGGCTCTATCGACTTCTATTTCACACTCAAGCTGTCTGACTATAGGAGTAAAACAGAGAGTCGTACATGGATGAAGACATTGGACTCACGTGATCGATTAGAGGACCTCATACCTTTACCTTCCGGTCAGATGTGTCTAGATAAAAGACGAGTCCGGTATTTAGTACTTCCCCTTCAACTAAATGAGCCTATCACGAAGTGTTTCATACGTTTGTAGTCCCAGTGATTCTGAATAATCTAAATAGGTAATTGTTGACATATTCTGCATTGAATGAAATCTATAGATATTTTACTTTAGAAAAATATATACTTTTGGTAGATTTTGATATGTGATGGCGGATTGATATGGGGTCAAAAGTCAGAGGATGTTCCCGTCCCTTTGCACTGGTTTGACGTGTAAATTTCCGGTTGTCCGAAGCATACACCTGTAGCGAGCTAATATGCAAGTAAACTCCTCATAAAATGCCTCTTAAAGCCTTTGTCAAGTATGTATCTGTGAATTTAGGCAATTTTCACAAATGTTGAACTTCAAATATTAAATATATTAGCTCGAAAGCTTAGTAATAACATAAAGTAAATCATTTAGTTGTGTGAGTCCTAAATGGATGAAGAAATTGGACTCACGTGATCGATTAGGGGACCTCATACCTTTAGCTTCCGGTCAGATGTGTCTAGATAACAGACGAGTCCGGTATTTAGCACTTCCCCTTAACGACACAAGTACACCAGCAACCCATCATCTTTAGAAACAAATTATTTTTGGGTTGTCAGAAAAATTCAATACTGCGTTGAAAATAAATCCTTTAAGACCAAACCATTATAAATGATTTTATAACAGTACAATGGAAACCAATTATTTCCTTTTTCTGGTGTCAAATCCATCAAAACTTCCTGCATTATATCATATGAATACATTGCAAATAAAGGCGAATCGGATAATCCGTGTTTGAGATTGAAAAATGATAATAGTCTGTAAGCAGATCAACAAGAAATAGTTTTATGAACGTATACACTATACAGCAGAATATTTCATCAGTACGAATGTCAGTTAAATACGAGACAATGTACATGTATTAATAGAAAACAAGTGTTTATTTCTTACATTTCAAAACAGATGGATTTTCAATAAAGCTCGATCCAATTACGAGTGAATGATTAGTAAAGCTGTTGATGATATAAATCTTCGGGTTTAATGTGTGCTTACCTACGTTCTAGTCGTATAAAAGGACACGATTCTAGATTTAAAAAGTCAGAGGATACTGAAGCGTCAACACAACCATAATCCGAACTCAAAATCGACTAAACTAGTAGGGCAAAATATCAACAGAGGAAGGATTTACAGGGACTCCTTTGTCAAAGTACATGAAAATAAGACCAGGTGTTCTGGAAGGTTAAGCGTTATCTACTACATCGACGAAAACTGCCATGTAAATACTTGTCACTTTAACATCATTAGATTCTAGTTACAATATATACGATATAAAACACTTGTGTATTGTATCATATAACGCATTACAATCATTTCAGTGTAAAGCTGTATATTTGCAATAAACCATGCACACAATCGTGTCACTATTGATATGTTTTACTTATATATTGAGATGTTTCAGCAGTGTTTTGAAAAATCCAGACGAATATACTATTCTTTCCAATGGTTTCCGTTTAACTTTTTTCCCTTTTGCCAACGTTTGCCTCTAGATAACTCGATTTTGTGTTCGGATAATTGGTTTTTCAGTATTTCCCATATGCAATGATAAAGACATCTGTGATATAGATTTGATCAGATTGGGCTCCATGTCTACCACAACTCCTGTTCTATATGTACGTATGTTTACACACGTGCTCCAGTTTGAACGCTGTGTAAATATATATATAAATAAACAGAAGTAACATCATTGTGGCGATCCGAAGTTCAGGGATTGTACTGAAGACACACACGAGGATAACACCTTTATAATTAAGTTTAGATAGAGTCGACACAAATAATGAATCAAACAGCACCATACAGCTGTTCCGTCCTTCTAGGCTTTATCAGTGCAAGAAGCAGAAGGGTCAAATGCGTAAAACCCATTTAATTTCATGAATTTAAAAGTAAAATTAAACTAGTCGTGTATAATTTCAAATCGTGTACCACGAAACTGAGTATAGTATGTACCATGCCACTACTCAAAATCGATTAAACTAGGGGCACAATTCTAAGACTCGTCAGTGACTCTAACCAATGGCCTAAAAAGTGAAGCCCAGGAGTCGACTCTATCAGACAAAATTTTACGAAAGAAATGTCTTTAACAGATCCTTTCAGTGAATGATCGGCGCTGTATTTTCTATAGAGAAAAGAACAAGTAAGAGACTGTGAGCAAGTTAAGCGTAAGCCACACACGAGCTGGAGGATGAATTGGGGGGTGGGGGGATGTTTATGAGTCATATGTTGTCAAAACTTATTTTTTATTTGCACTAATGCAGCACTTGGAATGGTATTAGTGCGACAGAGTTTGACTTATAAGGTCTTGCCTTGGTTTGTAAACGTTTTACGTCATATTATCAGCTTTGGTCGTTTGAGGACGTGCCAGGTTTGCTTTTGTGTTTTATGTCCTATTATCAGCTTTGGTCATTAAGGACGTGCCAGATTAAAGATGAATGATAACCGGAGTTCTCGGACAATAACGGCCAGTACCTGGTGACTGCTCTACGTCGTACATGGCCACCGCTTCACGTTGGTCTCCAATCGTATAAGGTAACACGTGTACATGTGCTAAAGGATATCCTGCACATCTCGTGACATCACGCCGTATACTATGCCAGATCACCGATACAGAGAGTTGTCTTATAGATTTGATCCGATTGGGATCCGTAATATGTCTACCAGACAAACAATCGATAAGGAATAGATCTGCCCAGCACCTCACACATAGTGTAGACTTTACACATTGTCTGTTGGACAGAAATAACTCTATAACTGTGTGTTATCTCTAAAGATTATCTTGATAGTATTGTTTATGGTGCGTCTGAAGATATAATATATTAGCTGAAACCTGAAGGCGCTGTAACTTGCTGACTAAACAGTGTTGTATTGTAGACTAGCGTTTTGTATATCCAGTCCAGTGTGATGTACAATGGTTGGGAAGAACACTGTGTTGTCCTAACAGATACACACCTTAAGAACACCCGGTCTTTTTACAAGGGTTTCCATGTAAATCTTACATATTTTGCCCCTAATTACATCGATTTTGAGTTCGGATTATGATTTTGTTAACGCTTCGGTATTCTCTAAAAAACATTTAATAGCCTTATGTTTATGGTATCTGCTAGTACTATACATATTCCAAACCTAATGTTTAAAGGCCCAATAAACGTAACTTTCGGCAAAACTTGAAGCAAAAATCAAGCCTAATAACTTAATATGTTCATATATTTAGTTAAGATTAACTGATATCAGCAATATTCAAGATGAATTCTTTCGCGGTTCCTGGTACAGCAGCATTTGAATCACGCTATTTGTAAACACGCGCACATTTCGAACCGTCTTCTACCTTCGGCTGGTTGTTGAAGTGGGCCCCACCTGAACTATTTTCAATTCTTTGGCTTTGTTTGGTCAAGAGTTTCTTGTTAGTTACCGCTCAGGTTTACTTCGTTTTAGGCTTATTTTTGCATGGTTATAAACTGGTTTTATTTTTCAAAATCTTTCAGAAGTACGAAAATTTCCCTGAAGTTACGTATCTTGGGCCTTTAAAAAGCATCAGAGAATACCGAAACGTCCAAAAAAAACAATATCCGTACTCAAAATCGATTAAACTAGGGGCAAAATATGAAATGATTTACATGGAAACCCTTGCAAAAGAAATAATATACTAAATGTCATAGCGCCTATTATCGGGCAAAATATAATTCGTATGGACATTAGTATAATAAATAGATAAACAGTATTAGAGATGTATGGCAACATTGATGACACTACTCTAGTTTCATAGCAGGAAGTGATGACGCGGCTGTTATGTTTTCAGAACAACAAAACGGATGCGCTCTGATTGTGTAGAATACCAATGACAGTAATAAAGGAAATGCACCGGTAAAGTGTAAGTGTTAAATTAAAAAAAAAACCAGGTCAACAACGTCAAGATATGTAGTACGCTTTGAAACGTAGTATTCAGGATATCAAGCCAAGATCAACATAATGATGTCAAAAATGTACTTGTTCGGATGGAATTCGCATTATTGTCATAATTTGTTGATTAAACGCGTTTTTATATGTATGGCTGTTTACGCTGTGTAAATATATACAGATAAGCAGACGGAATAGTCACGTGATGATCCTGAGTCTAAAACAAATGTGTTCAGAGATTGATAAGCGCCAAATTTGTTATAGTCGAAAGTATAAGCTCGAAACTGGAGCAAAAGTAGAGTTAAGATAGATGTAGGACGGAGGAAACTGAATGTGGTAATGTATTTTTATAACTCTAATAGTTGAGATAGGAATAATTCCCCTTGGAAGGCACTTGGTCAATACCAAAGCGTCAACAAAACCATACTCCAAACTCAAAATCGATTAAACCAGGGGCAAAATAGGAACAAAGGAAAGATTTACATGGAAACTCTCGAAAAAGCACAAGAGAATAAGACCAAGTGTTTCGGATAAGTAAACATCTTCTGCTTCATCGACGACATCCGCCATGTAAATCTTGGTCATATCCAAGCAAGCATACATCAAGCAGACATGTTTTTGCCATTTTGTTTTATAATTGCTGAGATTTTGAGATGGATGTGCAATGAACAAACATCATCCTTCCTTCCATTCTTAAATTAAAGGGGTTTACGCACATGACCTTTATGCTTCTACATTCGTTGAGAGATTTTGAATACCCACCTTTTGGAACGTAGCATCACTGAAGAGTCCTAGGAGGACGAAACAGCTGTATGGTGCAGTTTAATTCATTTTTTTTTTGGCATACTGTATCTATTACGAACTTTTAAAGGTGCAGCACATGTGTGTGGTACGTCATCTTTAATCGGTTTGGAGTTCGGATTATGGTTTGGTTAACGCTTCGGTATTCTCTTAAAAAAATCATTAACTTGACGAAATTGAATTCGTTATCATAGCGACGGACACTACAGCCTCATACTTAATGAAGTGACAGCTAAAAAGACGAAGTCCTCTCCTGCGTTTGCTGCAATAAAATAATGATTTTCTTTTTCAATCGGAACTTTAATTATATAACATTGATGAGATCAATCACCATGGTAACCTTGAACACGAAGCGACACTGGCGGTATCATCCCGTAGCCTGATTGTCACAGACGACAGTTCTTTCACTTAACTACGGACACTGACTGTGACAGGCAAATCCCGATATCACGTGTCAACTTCAATTTTGTCAATTTTTACATTCGGCGTCATGTCTGATTATGACGTCAATCATTATAATAATTATGTGAAGGTTGGTTCAACAGATATTTTATCGACAGAGTAAAGAGAGAAAAGCTAAATCATAGTCAAATATATTCTTTTTCATATCCCATCGTTTTGAACACTTCGTCGCATTGCAATATTTGAAATTGCTAAAAGAACTCTTTTAAACAGCACAACATTTTTTAATCGGACGAACATTTAAGCAAGCTCAGCTTGATTTTAAAATAACTAAGTTCATTCGTAAAGCATTCACGGTCTCATTAACACAATTACTCCTGATACAATCGTTTTCTGTTGGGTGTATCATTTAGAAGATACTATGTTTCTTTAGCCAATGACGATGGGAATTGGTAATATATCTGCCAATAAGATAACCAGGCATTCAACTATGACATCATATCCGGTTTGTCACGTGTGTTCAAAATCGTAAAAGCATATTCAAACGTATGGTGATCAATTTCCGATAGTAAATGGATTGTGTCTATCATATTGTGACCCTGAACACGGTGATTTATTTCCCTTCGTGATAAGAATTTCGATAGTGTTACACGCATTATTCTTTCTGCTGCGATTTCAATGCTTTATCGAATAACACCACCAAGCTCTAAATCATTGTCTGATAAGTAAGTCAATCGGAACACGATTTCACGATTAGTTTCTTGATTAATTTCTATAAGTTGAAACCGTTAGTTTTAAGATTGACTAAGCGCTTGCATGTTTAAATTTTATTTAAATTACAAGTGAAACCTGGAAAATAAATGACAGGTAAACTCTGAACTTGGGATTAGAGAAAAAAGAACGAGTTTTGTTAATATTTTAAATCTATTTTTTCCATCAGGTTATAGTGGCGATTTGTGGAATGAAGACATGACCGAAAAACAACAAGAAATAAATAAAACAATAATAAGTAATTTAAGAGAAAAGTCTTCGATGAAAGGCTTCCTTTAATTCTTCAGTGATTGAAGTGATGATTTATTTTGCTTTGAGCAAATATTGCATTACAATAATATCACAGATATAATTAAAAATGGTCCTAGCGACATCATTCCTTCAGGGAAATGGATTAGTATAAGCTACTAGCTTGTTTCCAAATCCTTCATCAGACCTCTTTGTATTGTATTGCATATCCATGTTGTTACTGAAATAAAATACTGTTTAAACTAAATAATATACGTAAGTCGTATTTTCTTATTCTAGTAACACTACATCTGTTTGATTAAAATTGAAATGACAAGTAAAACTGTTAACTAGGGACTAGAGAATAAGAGACGAGTTTTGTTGAAATCATCAAGAATTTAATACAATGACTTCTCAAAAATGGCTCCAGGATGTCTTAGGCTGATTTTCAAGGAGACTCTTTGTCGTGTTACAATTAGTGAGATATGATATATCCGCAATAACAGGTGTAATGTAGTTTCATATAATAAATAAATGATACATCAGATTTTAAATATTAAAGATGAAAAATAATATCATGTTGATGTTAAAAGATGACCATTGGCGCCACCTGGAGACGTCATTGTTACGACCGAAACAACACACGAAATGTCAAAACGTAACATAATAAAATAAAACAGGGAAGTATTAAAATATTTCACAGTGTGTATTTTAATAACTTATGCTGACTAATTATAGAATACAGTTATTGTACGTCAAGTAAATAGGCCAAGAGCTGATTTATTCGATCTTTGGCAAAATGCCTCGGCCTAATTTCTGAATCAATGACATTTCACTAATAAGCTAGAAGTTTTTCGTTATATTTCTCAGAAATTTTATAACGCATTCCACAATAAACATTGCAAACCTGTCAGTATTTCAATTTAGTTTTGCTGATTGTTTTCAACAGGAACTTCTTTAATTAACGATTCGGTATCTCTGACTTCTAACTGATTCAAACATGTTATAAAAACTGGTCTTAAGATCAGATTTAAAGCCCTTTCCTCTTGAATTGTTGACCAATTGTTGAAGTACCTATTTTAAGTGCGCGAAACTTGCAAATGATTCGAGTTTAAGAGGTAGTGGAAATAAATCGGTCTGGGGACAGAACCCATAGCCTTCCCCACAGGGAATAGTAACTACCATTATTGGAGACTCTGGTATGTCTCGGCCTGGGGACAGAACCTATGCCTTCCCCACAGGGAGTAGTAACTAACATTGTTAGAGACTCTGGTATGTCTCGGCCTGGGGACAGAACACATAGCCTTCCTCACAGGGGGTAGTAACTATCATTGTTAGAGACTCTGGTATGTTTCGGCCTGGTTACAGAACCCATAGCCTTCCTCACAGGGAGTAGTAACTACCATTGTTAGAGACACTGGTATGTCTCGCCCTGGGGATAGAACCCATAGCCTTCCTCACAGGGGCGAACGGACAGAACATCGAGTCTAACAAGGCTTAGGAACGGCCACATTGTTTCTTTTGCAGATGGGTTTCGTTCTCATTATTGTTGCAAACTTCGCCAATCATATATCGTTTTTTCTATCAGAAATATTACTGAAATTCTCTTTTGCAGGCTCACTTGTATCTGATTCAGATGTCTAACCATTATAAGTCATTGTCAGGTAGAGCCTGGGGGACACCAAAGGAAAATACTTGACCTGCCAAATATATTGAATCATCGTGTAGGGCTGTTATGGCTATAGAACATAAATATACACAAAAAGTAAATTCCAGGTGCTTATGAGTAACGCTATGAATGATTTATGTTTTCACTTTTAATACCTAGTATACTGTTCAAGTGAAGCTTATGACCAAGGTTAGGGTTGATTTGATCCCGAAAAATCCAAAGTATCCAAAAAATGACATATCATTTCATCTCATCTATATAAAGCTGGATTTATTTTATCATGATAGACGCTTTTAAAATTCTGACAGGTAAGCAAAACGTTGAAGGACGCGCCGTATAATAAACCGGATATTGTTAACGCTCTGGGTAAGATGTATCTAAGGCAGGATCACCGAGGTGGATCAGGCATCACATCCGGCCCACCGTCCCTCAAATGTCGCTAATCCCTGTTCACCGAGGGAAAGGAAGACTATCAAGGCCAATACCGATCAATGTCAGGTATCGACTTGTCGTATCTGATGTAACTTCCGGTTCTGTCTACTACCTAATACAGAGCTGTCTCGGTGAATGGCCCGCGTTACTGAGGGATAGCGCGCAAGGAAACACACACTTCCGGTTCATGCGGTGTTCACTTACGTTCAAGTGACGTTTTTCATGACATAACACCACGGTACTAAGGTCAGATTCAGCGTTTATTTGGTTCGAGTTTCCATTTCGTTTAATTTTATCGCTGGATTGATAAAGCGAATTAGAAAAACATGTCAGAACATCTATAGGGACTATAAACGGACAGATTCAATATTAATTCATTCATTACTCTGTCTTTTCTGAATGTATACGTAAACTTCAAAACGTTAACACATTCAAATGTACAATGATATAAAAAGCTCGTCTAAGATTAGCCAAGCTGGTGTTGATAACACGTTATGTGGCTACATACTACAAGAGCTCCAGAATAAAAGGTGAACGCGTTGGTGACAGATGAGCCTCGTTCTACAGCGGTATGCCTTGCCGCGCGTTATTCCCTTCGTAAAACCTCTATTGTCATTCGGAACACCAACCTCATCTTGGTAAAATTGTTTATATCTCAAACTGAATCGTTCATATTTCAAGTTCCAGTCCTGCATTTCAAACTTTATGGTCATTTCCTTACAGGAAATCAAATATTACCAGTCATCTCAGTCGTACTCGCATTTTACATTAAAACTCTGTTGTTGATGACTTTCGGTTTCTTTAATTGTTAGAATAAATTTTGATAAGAACTAAATAAAGTAGCCGTAATAATCAGTTTTTAGTGCACGTTTAGAATTTTGAACAGAAGTATATTGAAAACATTGTGTATGTAACTCATTCCTCCCGACGTTGAATATTGTAACCTTTGTATTGGAAGATTTCAAATTTGTCTTCAGATGTGAATGGGTTATGTCTAACCGATCACTTACCCAGACGGAACTATTTTTACTTCAGATTTTGATAGACGTTCGCGTCGTCCTGATATTCACAGCTCGGCCCTTTATAGCCCTGTTCTGTATCAAAATGACCCGAAGAAATCAATCAATCAATCGATTCTTGTTCAACACTTTGTCACTCCCCTGCTGAGACTGGACAGGCCTAATACGTGTACATCTGACAGTGGGTGTGTAGTTTTTAATCGCCACTGACTAGGCAGGTTTACTCGCACGCTCCGACAGATACTTCCCGTGTGTAAACGGAGAGCTCGTTTATGTCGCTTTGATAGACTCTCGGTGCTGTCGGACGTGTTAGACGGGTAATATAATCATCAGCCATGTGATATAACTGTTGGACAAGAAATTAAATAATCGCTACCAAACGTACTTTGTTTCAATAATTAATCTGTGTAGGAGGCACATTCCCGTGTATACCGGCGGGATTAGGTCTGATACCACTAGTAGGTGTATTTAATGTCTACCCCCTTACCCCCCCCCCCCCACCCCCCCCCCCCCCCCCCCCCCGTCGTCGTTTGTACTACAGCAGGGTGATTCAGATGAAACACGAAACAACAAACAGGCCAGGGAACTTTGTCATTGTTACATATGTCTTTGGAGTTCAATAAGTTGTGTCCACAAATGATGAAATAAGTAAATTAGAATAAAAGAAATCGATACATTATGTATATAGACTATATGATACCAACAAATAATAACCACACGCACTCAATATAAGGGTTAGTCCTTGAAGGCCCAATATACGTATCTTTCGGAAAAACTTGAAGTGAAAATCAAGCAACCGGTACAGCATCAGTTGAAACACGGTATTTGTAAACACGCGTCAATTTCGAACTGTCTTTTACCTGCGGATTGTTGTTGAAGTGGGCCCCACCTGAATTATTTTCAATTCTTTTGATTTTTTTTTAAGAGTTTCTTGTTAGTTACCGCTCAGGTTTACTTCGTTTTAGGCTTATTTTTGCATGGTTATTAACTCGATTTTTTTCAGAATTTTCCAGAATCACGAAAAAATTCCTGAAGTTACGTATATTGGGCCATTAAAGAGTAATTGGAGTGCAAATGGAGACTGAAAATACACGTACATACAATTTCTCGTATACGTCATCTCCTTAAAACTAACTTTTAAGTTCTCTGAACACTTAATAACTCTGAATAATTAATCAATATGATTTCAATAATTCTTATATCTGGATTTATATTGTGTATTTTGTTAAAATGATAGCAGATCTACGTACTAGTTGTACGATTTTCACGATTTAAAATTATACATAACTGGTTTAGGTTTACTTCTAAATTCATAAATTAAAATGGTTTTACGCAGCTGACCCTTTTGCTTCTATATTAATTTAGAAATTTTGGATCCCGAACTTTTGGCCCCTAGCATCACTGAAGAATCTTACAAGGACGAAACAGCTGTATAGTGCATTTTAATTTTTTTTCGGCATACTGTATCTATTACTAAATTTGAAAGGTGCAGCATATGTGTGTGTTACGTCATTTTTGTACAGAGTCGGCCACGGTAAACGTCATACCGGTCCGGACAACAAACGACGTAGTATCGAGTTCCCATGGTAATATTTATAAACTTTCTGGTGGCGTTATTCTGAACACATCAATGGGATCTAGGAATAATATTTTCTCATTCGTGACTGTGTTATCCTCTTCACTTCCAATATCAGTTTAATGAATTCTGTTTTTTAACTACAAAGCATTGCCGAGCGCTTAAAATCCAAAATCAATAAAGAGTGTTGAAAAGAGAGAAACCTCTTCCGTCAAAAAAGGTAAAATTGTTTTCATATCCGACAGTTAGAGAATACACGCTGGTGAACTCACGGCCTATCAAATATTCCTAGTCACAGAACACTTGACGCGAAAAGAATGATGATCTCCGCAATAAAACAAATATCACTGTCAATGTAAAACCCTAGATTTAAAAAAAAATCTATGACGCGGTGCATCATACCAGACAATGACAGATATCAAATGACCGTTTTCCAAAGTGATTTTCTTTTGGCAGAAAGTCTTTTCGAAAAGCTGTGTAAAAAAACACTTTTTGGAGTTTTGTGATAGGTTTGGTATTTGATGCAGTTTGATACATGTATTAGAAGCATAACTTTATGAGAAATCTTTATCAGACGCCACGGGATTATTGTCTAGTTCTCCCATTACGAATAAACACGGGTGGTGAAGGTGTCCCGACATTCTATCACTACCCCTACACCTCCGGGTTGCGAGTTCGAACCAACGTGGGACAGTTACCAGGTTCTGCCCATAGTTTGGTGGGTTTTCCCCCTGGGTACTCCGGCATCCTTCAACCTCCAAAATCTGGCACATTCTTAAATGACCATGGCTGTTAATAATCAAACAAACCAAACGTATACACATTTTAAGAGTCCTAGAAAGACGAAACAGCTGTATGATGCAGTTTAATTAATTTTTTCGGCATACTGTATCTTACTTAATATAAAAGGTGCAACATATGTGTGTATTACGTCATCTTACAACAAAGTAAGGGTTCACGTGCACTTTGTGCCGTCCTATTTCACTGTTTTATGGTTTTAGGTTTACGGATTAATACGTAATCGTTAACGAGGGACGATTGGTCGTCATTTGTTTTGTAATGTTAAGAATGGCAGCCAATCGACAGGAATTAGTTTCGATGACAAGCTTTCCCGTAGCCATTAGCAAACATGTCAGTCTGGGGTATCGCGTACGTTCCAAACTAAATGAGGAGCGACATTTTTGTAGTGACAAGCTACATGTATTATTAACATATTTCCATGACCCAAATATATGTATCTAGGGCCCGACTGATAATATTCAAACTGTACAAGCATAAAATTTCAAGATGTTTGTTATCGAGATTCCTATATAATAAAATAGTTAACTTTGTGCCATGCTATCGTGATTCCAATGTGTATATCTAGGGCCCGACTGATAATGATTCAAACTGTACAAGCATAGTACATTTCAAGATGTTTGTTATCGAGATTCCCATATAATGAAATGGTTTACTCTTTTTTGGTTCAAACATATTTATAATTGTCCAAAATGTCATCGTAAAGCAAGGGAGGGAGGCGAAGTTACCCTTTCCTTCTTACAAACGTTTTATAAATGGTGATTGCAGTGGAATCAGGCATTTCATAAAATGAACTTAATTTTAAGTCAAAATCTGTTTCTTGATTAGATGACTGAATTAAATATTTTATAGATACCTTTGTTCTATGGAAATAATAAAGTTCTCACATCAAAGGTAATATGTTCTGTTCTCAGAAGTATTGATATTAAGAGCGGAAGAATAATCCAGGTTTTGAGTGTACGAAATGTAAAACAGTTCCATCTCAGAGCTGTTGTTCGTAAACAACACATGAATCATATATAATCTGAGGCAGACTTAGCTTTCAGTTATATTTGTAGGTGATGCATATTTCCTAACCAATGATAGATTGATTTAAAACTCATAAGGCTTTTTTGTGTTAAGGCATTGTATGTCAAAATGAGCATTAGATAAATAAAGAATTGGGTTTTTTTATATTGAAAAGTTTGAAAACATAATAAAAGTTAAAATTAGAGTAAACTATTTGAATGGCATATATTGTTTTTGTTTTCCTGCAGCAATTGTAGTTCTTACAACAGCTGCAGAGAGCATCCGAGTAATACTCCATAGACGGGAGGTAATTACATTCGGAACGAAATACACACTAGTCTTATCGGAAGTCCTGACATGAGGGTACAGGTATTGGCGTTTTAGACAGCAAAATATCAGAGCTTAAATTGTTTAGATATTTTCGTAAATCAATATGAATATTTTACATTGACAAAAGTCGATATGTCTTTGGCTTAGAAATATATAGCATACTCCAGATGTTTACTATAATGACTTCCGTCCTTACGATCTTCAAAGAGTTTTCGTGTTTGATTAAAACTGAAATTTGACGATGCTTGTATTTCCCTATCCTACATTTTCTATCCTGGCATGAATCGGTATTTTATTCTCAGTCTTTTAAATAGGTTCAGAAGCAATAAAAAAGACATTTCAGCGTGGACATAATCATTTGTATATAAACTTATAATATGTCTGATATTAATTATGCCTTGAGATTATTTTACGAAAACAGAACCCGAAAACAAAATTAAGAATTCCCAATTTGTCAAATATGCTTGCAATAGCTAGATCTATATTTTAAAAGCTTTCGCAAAAAAATGTAGTTCGTCTCTCCATGTTTCACAACGCAGATTATATTTCATCGACAACATAAATATCTAAAAACATCCAAATGAAAGCGTCTTCTGCTTCATCAATGGCATCCGCCATTTCAAAGAAGAAATCTTCGACACGTGAAGACAAAAATTCGTGTTTCCGCATTTATCCCTATTTAATTTGCTGTCATGTTTCAATGTTATATAGATCATAGGTCCAAGTTACGTGTACGTGTTGTTGTGTTCTGTGAATGTCATCGTCAACAGAGAAAATGGCGCCATTTTCACTACGCTACAGTTAAAAACATTTTCGTAAACACAAACAAAAACATCCATTATTGTAAAGTTCTGTTCGTGTCGGCTAATAAGGAACTTCCGATTTTTTTTTTATTTCTAAAAGAGTAATTATTTAGGAAAACAATTGTTCTAATTTACACAACAACTGTGTACCGCCATTATCTGCAGCTCCTGTTTTTATATCAAATTGGTTTGTCGAGAATCGAATTTCAAACCTAAAACAATCCTATAATCTAAAAACAGAAAAAATAGCATTGAAAATCGATGAGCAGGACAACAGGAACCGAGGAAAATGAACAAAATGAAAGACAAGACGTCATGACGTCACAGGGAAGACGCTCTCTTAGGCTATCTGATTTGATCGTTAAATCATGTTTACTTTAGAAAATTTAGATAACGTGTGAAACTGCGACACACCAAACAAGCTTCTGGTGGGTGGGGAAAGAGAAAGTGAAAAGAAAAAGTCGAATATAAAAATCAATTCATGTCGAAGCCCAAAACAATTTCCTCTGCGTTATAAAAGGCGTGATGATCCAGGTTAACGTTGTTCCTATGACAGCTGTAGGAGTGGTAGAAACACAGGGATTAACATTGACATGTGCTATCATGATCAAACGTGTTGTTACAAATTCGCCACGAGGAAAAAACACTGCTGATCGCCATACAGATGCAGAAAAGGTGTAAAAATGTCAGGTTATAAAAGTAGGATTGTGTGATGTTTGAGATGGTAATAATAATATTTCTAAGCTGACAACGTACAACACACGACATCTCTCTTCTTCACGTACAGCACGCGACATCTCTCTTCTTCACATTTTATTCGATCCTGTACTTTATTACAAAAGAGTTCCCACAAAGGGAGTGAATATTAACAAAATAGTTATTTCCCCTTTTACCATTAGCTAAGTTCTACAACTCTCAAGTGTCCCAGTATAACCATGTACACAACAATTGGAAAACGATTTCTGTAACTGTAGACACATTCTCCCTTCCCCCTGAACTCCCAACTGTAGACCCCTTCCCCCTGAACTCCCAACTGTAGACCCCTTCTCCCTTCCCCCTTAACTCCCAACTATTCTCCTGAATCTAGCACATTGACAGTACAAAAAATGTAGAAATCGATAACGCAAAAGTCGTAGAACGGAGACCCGCCCAGAGTAACAATTAACAAATCTTGTGATCACTGGCTATAATGTCCCGCTGTTTAACTGACTCTGTACTTTCAGTCTGAGTACATAAACGAGTTTTGTCTAAACACAGAACGCTGAGCGAGCATACTAACGTTTCTGCCGATTTTTTTGGGGGGAATTTCAGTCAACTCTCATTCTTTATAGAGCTATAGTAGATCCAGATCGGTTTAATAAAAATAATTTATTTGCGGGACGAGATCTTAAGGAATCCTCTACATCGGACTCCCCTAACAAGAAGAAATTCGTAAATAATTACAGTCCGAGTTCAAGGAGGAAAAAAATCACCGACTTAACGAGCTGTAGAAGAACCTGGCAACTGCCCCAAACTTGCGACCCAATGGTGGAGGGCTAGTCGTATCAGGATGTCAGACACTTTAACGACTTTGTCATCGCCTCTCCCTCACACCCCCTTCAAACGGTGATTAATGAGGCATTAGTGTTAATCAGATTGAAAATAGGTTTGATCGGGTAACGTAACAGACGACGTCATTATGGCATCCATAGTAAGGAAATGCGATCAAAGACAATATTTTTTGTTCCTGAAATTTCAAAGTTGTTGTAGTATAGAGCATAGGGTGATACCAAGTAGATGATGCTACTGTACAACGCTAACAAACATACACAAACTCTGACCCCGAAATCGATAAAAAATACAGATAAAACAGAAAGCTAAATGTTGTACCGGTAATGTCACTTATGTACGGGCCTCTTATAGGACCAGCTGTGTTCTCTGGTACATATATGGGGCGTTATTGACCTGATAACCCATCGTCCCTCCAAACCTTCTCCCCCTCCCCTAAGTCCAACGCAAAATTTAACAAGGAATATATTTCATTCTGTATAACAATATGTAATAAGAACCTCGGGTAACATCTTTGTCAGGATCTGTTTTCAGTGTATGGTGCCCTTATCTGTTGAGTGGCACTGTATGGCCAAATAGTATGATAGTATGATATCAGATACAATTGTGGACTTCATCCGAGTTCTTAGCCTGACTTACGAACCTGGTCTGAGCAGTATTCACCGAGACCGAAGGCAGAGACAAATATAATCAAGATTAGGGATAAGGGAAAGACCGCAAACGTTTTATTATATGACATTTTATGATGCAATTAGTCATCTTAAACACATATGGATGACACAGTTTAGATTAACAGAGCGAAAGACTTAAAATACAAAATGATAAGCATAAATTCATTAATTCAATATTTGATTCAACGCAAATAAGACTTACGCAATCGACGACATCACAGGGATCACGTAGCTCAGAGTGTGTTCATTTGAAGTTGAATTCAGTTGTGTGATTTGTAACAAATTTGCAGATTGGAGAAATAACCTATGTATGTTTAAGAAACGATATGTGATACATAAGGATTGTACCTCATTTTGACTGCGTATACGGTAGTATGCCCGCAGTTGGCAACGAACATATTTACTATGGAGCGCGTACATACGCAGTCAAACTGAGGTACAATCCTTATATTCACATCATTATTAATTTTAAAGTGTTATACGAAGAAAAAAAACACATTCAAAGCGGGTTGTTACGATGGTAACAACGATGGCAGTGGTTGCTAAGATAATATAGTCCCATTGAATCTTCATCGATATATTGGTGAGTTTAGAAAGTACATGTATACAGTGAATAGAATAACACTCCTTATAACAGCATTTGTAAATTTGGTGTTTGCAACAATTACTAGCACCTCGAACTTATTTCTTTATTTATGGTGGTTGTTATGTTCAAACTGACACAGTGATCTAGTTGTGACGCGGTCCGACATCGGACGTCAGAACTGCAGGGCGCCACCATGTTTGCGTTACTGTCAAAGAAATTCGAATGCGCATCATTTGGAATCAAAAGTCTGCCATATATATTCCATGTACATAAAAATACAAGTAGATTAATATAACGTGGGCATTTTAGAGGTATCATTCTGTAACAACTATTCTATTTATAGAACAATGTATGTGCAGACAATTTGGTTACCTTGATGGCTCGGAATGTAAATGTGTCTATTTTTAGTAGGACTCTGTAACAGTAACACTCCTGTCTTCATAAAACAAAACCCGTATCAGATTTACACTCTCCCCACGGGAACTCACTCCTCAAATCAGGAATAAGCATTCGTCAGTCAAATAGCATTATTTCTTAGGCAGGTCCTTTCGCCAGTTGCCAATGTCGTTCGACCTAAAATTAGATCATACTGGCTCCATCATTAGTGGCAAATGTCTTACGACCTAAAATTACATCATACAAGCTCAAACACAAGTTGCCAATGTCTTATGACCTAAATTAGATCATACTGGCTCAAACATGATTGGCAAATGTCTTATGACCTAAAATTAGATCATACTGGCTCCATCATTAGTGGCAAATGTCTTACGACCTAAAATTACATCATACAAGCTCAAACACAAGTTGCCAATGTCTTATGACCTAAATTAGATCATACTGGCTCAAACATGATTGGCAAATGTCTTATGACCTAAAATTAGATCATACTGGCTCCATCATTAGTGGCAAATGTCTTACGACCTAAAATTACATCATACTGACTGCGACATGATTGACCAATGCGTTAAAACACTACGTTAAATTATACGGGCTTCATTATAAGTTGTCAGCGACGTATGACATAATCGACAGAATGCGTCAGTGTGATCTAATTCGTGTGACCTATTTTACTGGGTCACCACATCATCTGTGTTCAAAGTCGTGTGGCATTGCCTGTTGCTATTGTCCAGGATCAGTCGCCAGATTCGTCCAAAATACAATCATTTGGCGAAGATATACGTCCAGCCACTGAACGTTAACGTACAACGGTAAAACATGATTCAGCTCACGTCCAGCACCCCAATTAGTGTGACCTTTTATAAGAAATAATTCGGAACTCCTCGGTTACAGTGATTCTCGTGAGCATGCGAGTACACGGACAGAGGTATTCCAAATGCCGAAAGCCATTCATCAGCTTCCGTCTAATTTGCCTGGCGTCCAATACCGACTGTAAGTCAGAGCATGATTACAAATGACGAATCCTTACTATAACGCCCACAGACGCAATAAGTGTGGTAAAGCACGGGTTATCTCCCCCTATTGTACACGGAGACAGTGGTATAGGAGATGTAGTGTGGTATAACACGGGTTATCTCCCCCTATTGTACACGGACACAGTGGTATAGGAGATGTAGTGTGGTATAGCACGGGTTATCTCCCCCTATTGTACACGGACACAGTGGTATAGGAGATGTAGTGTGGTAAAGCACGGGTTATCTCCCCCTATTGTACACGAACACAGTGGTATAGGAGATGTAGTGTGGTATAGCACGGGTTATCTCCCCCTATTGTACACGGACACAGTGGTATAGGAAATGTAGTGTGGTATAGCACGGGTTATCTCCCCCTATTGTACACGGACACAGTGGTATAGGAGATGTAGTGTGGTATAGCACGGGTTATCTCCCCCTATTGTACACGGACACAGTGGTATAGGAGATGTAGTGTGGTATAGCACGGGTTATCTCCCCCTATTGTACACGGACACAGTGGTATAGGAGATGTAGTGTGGTATAGCACGGGTTATCTCCCCCTATTGTACACGAACACAGTGGTATAGGAGATGTAGTGTGGTATAGACGGGTTATCTCCCCCTATTGTACACGGACACAGTGATATAGGAGATGTAGTGTGGTATAGCACGGGTTATCTCCCCCTATTGTACACGAACACAGTGGTATAGGAGATGTAGTGTGGTATAGCACGGGTTATCTCCCCCTATTGTACACGGACACAGTGGTATAGGAGATGTAGTGTGGTATAGCACGGGTTATCTCCCCCTATTGTACACGGACACACTGGTATAGGAGATGTAGTGTGGTATAGCACGGGTTATCTCCCCCTATTGTACACGGACACACTGGTATAGGAGATGTAGTGTGGTATAGCACGGGTTATCTCCCCCTATTGTACACGGACACAGTGGTATAGGAGATGTAGTGTGGTATAGCACGGGTTATCTCCCCCTATTGTACACGGACACAGTGGTATAGGAGATGTAGTGTGGTATAGCACGGGTTATCTCCCCCTATTGTACACGAACACAGTGGTATAGGAGATGTAGTGTGGTATAGCACGGGTTATCTACCCCTACTGTTCACGGACACAGTAATATAGGAGATGTAGTGTGGTATAGCACGGGTTATCTCCCCCTATTGTACACGGACACAGTGGTATAGGAGATGAAGTGTGGTATAGCACGGGTTATCTCCCCCTATTGTACACGGTACAGTGATATAGGAGATGTAGTGTGGTATAGCACGGGCTATCTCCCCCTATTGTACACGGACACAGTGGTATAGGAGATGTAGTGTGGTATAGCACGGGTTATCTCCCCCTATTGTACACGGTACAGTGATATAGGAGATGTAGTGTGGTATAGCACGGGTTATCTCCCCCTATTTTACACGGTACAGTGATATAGGAGATGTAGTGTGGTATAGCACTGGTTATCTCCCCCTATTGTACACGGACACAGTGGTATAGGAGATGTAGTGTGGTATAGCACGGGTTATCTCCCCCTATTGTACACGGACACAATGGTATAGGAGATGTAGTGTGGTATAGCACGGGTTATCTCCCCCTATTGTACACGAACACAGTGGTATAGGAGATGTAGTGTGGTATAGCACGGGTTATCTCCCCCTATTGTACACGGACACAGTGGTATAGAAGATGTAGTGTGGTATAGCACGGGTTATCTCCCCCTATTGTACACGGACACAGTGGTATAGGAGATGTAGTGTGGTATAGCACGGGTTATCTCCCCCTATTGTACACGGACACAGTGGTATAGGAGATGTAGTGTGGTATAGCACGGGTTATCTCCCCCTATTGTACACGGACACAGTGGTATAGAAGATGTAGTGTGGTATAGCACGGGTTATCGCCCCCTATTGTACACGGACACAGTGGTATAGGAGATGTAGTGTGGTATAGCACGGGTTATCTCCCCCTATTGTACACGGACACAGTGGTATAGCAGATGAAGTGTGGTAAAGCACGGGTTATCTCCCCTATTGTACACGGACACAGTTGTATAGGAGATGTAGTGTGGTATAGCACGGGTTATCTCCCCCTATTGTACACGGACACAGTGGTATAGGAGATGTAGTGTGGTATAGCACGGGTTATCTCCCCCTACTGTACAAGGACACAATGATATAGGAGATGTAGTGTGGAATAGCACGGGTTATCTCCCCCTATTGTACACGGACACAATGGTATAGGAGATGTATTGTGGTATAGCACGGGTTATCTCCTCCTATTGTACACGGACACAGTGGTATAGGAGATGTATTGTGGCATAGCACGGGTTATCTCCCCCTATTGTACACGGACACAGTGGTATAGGAGATGAAGTGTGGTAAAGCACGGGTTATCTCCCCCTATTGTACACGGACACAGAGGTATAGGAGATGTAGTGTGGTATAGCACGGGTTATCTCCCCCTATTGTACACGGACACAGTGGTATAGGAGATGAAGTGTGGTATAGCACGGGTTATCTCCCCCTATTGTACACGGACACAATGATATAGGAGATGTAGTGTGGTATAGCACGGGTTATCTCCCCCTATTGTACACGGACACAATGATATAGGAGATGTAGTGTGGTATAGCACGGGTTATCTCCCCCTATTGTACACGGACACAGTGGTATAGGAGATGAAGTGTGGTATAGCACGGGTTATCTCCCCCTATTGTACACGGACACAGTGGTATAAGAGATGTAGTGTGGTATAGCACGGTTATCTCCCCCTATTGTACACGAACACAGTGGTATAGGAGATGTAGTGTGGTATAGCACGGGTTATCTCCCCCTATTGTACACGGACACAGTGGTATAGGAAATGTAGTGTGGTATAGCACGGGTTATCTCCCCCTATTGTACACGGACACAGTGGTATAGGAGATGTAGTGTGGTATAGCACGGGTTATCTCCCCCTATTGTACACGGACACAGTGGTATAGGAGATGTAGTGTGGTATAGCACGGGTTATCTCCCCCTATTGTACACGGACACAGTGGTATAGGAGATGTAGTGTGGTATAGCACGGGTTATCTCCCCCTATTGTACACGAACACAGTGGTATAGGAGATGTAGTGTGGTATAGACGGGTTATCTCCCCCTATTGTACACGGACACAGTGGTATAGGAGATGTAGTGTGGTATAGCACGGGTTATCTCCCCCTATTGTACACGAACACAGTGGTATAGGAGATGTAGTGTGGTATAGCACGGGTTATCTCCCCCTATTGTACACGGACACAGTGGTATAGGAGATGTAGTGTGGTATAGCACGGGTTATCTCCCCCTATTGTACACGGACACAGAGGTATAGGAGATGTAGTGTGGTATAGCACGGGTTATCTCCCCCTATTGTACACGGACACACTGGTATAGGAGATGTAGTGTGGTATAGCACGGGTTATCTCCCCCTATTGTACACGGACACAGTGGTATAGGAGATGTAGTGTGGTATAGCACGGGTTATCTCCCCCTATTGTACACGGACACACTGGTATAGGAGATGTAGTGTGGTATAGCACGGGTTATCTCCCCCTATTGTACACGAACACAGTGGTATAGGAGATGTAGTGTGGTATAGCACGGGTTATCTACCCCTACTGTTCACGGACACAGTAATATAGGAGATGTAGTGTGGTATAGCACGGGTTATCTCCCCCTATTGTACACGGACACAGTGGTATAGGAGATGAAGTGTGGTATAGCACGGGTTATCTCCCCCTATTGTACACGGTACAGTGATATAGGAGATGTAGTGTGGTATAGCACGGGCTATCTCCCCCTATTGTACACGGACACAGTGGTATAGGAGATGTAGTGTGGTATAGCACGGGTTATCTCCCCCTATTGTACACGGTACAGTGATATAGGAGATGTAGTGTGGTATAGCACGGGTTATCTCCCCCTATTTTACACGGTACAGTGATATAGGAGATGTAGTGTGGTATAGCACTGGTTATCTCCCCCTATTGTACACGGACACAGTGGTATAGGAGATGTAGTGTGGTATAGCACGGGTTATCTCCCCCTATTGTACACGGACACAATGGTATAGGAGATGTAGTGTGGTATAGCACGGGTTATCGCCCCCTATTGTACACGGACACAGTGGTATAGGAGATGTAGTGTGGTATAGCACGGGTTATCTCCCCCTATTGTACACGGACACAGTGGTATAGAAGATGTAGTGTGGTATAGCACGGGTTATCTCCCCCTATTGTACACGGACACAGTGGTATAGGAGACGTAGTGTGGTAAAGCACGGGTTATCTCCCCCTATTGTACACGGACACAGTGGTATAGGAGATGTAGTGTGGTATAGCACGGGTTATCTCCCCCTATTGTACACGGACACAGTGGTATAGAAGATGTAGTGTGGTATAGCACGGGTTATCGCCCCCTATTGTACACGGACACAGTGGTATAGGAGATGTAGTGTGGTATAGCACGGGTTATCTCCCCCTATTGTACACGGACACAGTGGTATAGGAGATGAAGTGTGGTAAAGCACGGGTTATCTCCCCTATTGTACACGGACACAGTTGTATAGGAGATGTAGTGTGGTATAGCACGGGTTATCTCCCCCTATTGTACACGGACACAGTGGTATAGGAGATGTAGTGTGGTATAGCACGGGTTATCTCCCCCTACTGTACACGGACACAATGATATAGGAGATGTAGTGTGGAATAGCACGGGTTATCTCCCCCTATTGTACACGGACACAATGGTATAGGAGATGTATTGTGGTATAGCACGGGTTATCTCCTCCTATTGTACACGGACACAGTGGTATAGGAGATGTATTGTGGTATAGCACGGGTTATCTCCCCCTATTGTACACGGACACAGTGGTATAGGAGATGAAGTGTGGTAAAGCACGGGTTATCTCCCCCTATTGTACACGGACACAGAGGTATAGGAGATGTAGTGTGGTATAGCACGGGTTATCTCCCCCTATTGTACACGGACACAGTGGTATAGGAGATGAAGTGTGGTATAGCACGGGTTATCTCCCCCTATTGTACACGGACACAATGATATAGGAGATGTAGTGTGGTATAGCACGGGTTATCTCCTCCTATTGTACACGGACACAATGATATAGGAGATGTAGTGTGGTATAGCACGGGTTTTCTCCCCCTATTGTACACGGACACAGTGGTATAGGAGATGAAGTGTGGTATAGCACGGGTTATCTCCCCCTATTGTACACGGACACAGTGGTATAAGAGATGTAGTGTGGTATAGCACGGTTATCTCCCCCTATTGTACACGGACACAATGATATAGGAGATGTAGTGTGGTATAGCACGGGTTATCTCCCCCTTCTGTACACGGACACAGTGGTATAGGAATTGTAATGTGGTCTAGCACGGGTTATCTCCCCCTATTGTACACGGACAAAGTAATATAGGAGATGTTATGTGGTCTAGCACGGGTTATCTCCCCCTATTGTACACGGACACAGTGGTATAGGAGATGTAGTGTGGTATAGCACGGGTTATCTCCCCCTTCTGTACACGGACACAGTGGTATAGGAATTGTAGTGTGGTCTAGCACGGGTTATCTACCCCTACTGTACACGGACACAGTAATATAGGAGATGTTATGTGGTCAAGCACGGGTTATCTCCCCCTATTGTACACGGACACAGAGGTATAGGAGATGTAGTGTGGTATAGCACGGGTTATCTCCCCCTATTGTACACGGACACAGTGGTATAGGAGATGAAGTGTGGTATAGCACGGGTTATCTCCCCCTATTGTACACGGACACAATGATATAGGAGATGTAGTGTGGTATAGCACGGGTTATCTCCCCCTATTGTACACGGACACAATGATATAGGAGATGTAGTGTGGTATAGCACGGGTTATCTCCCCCTATTGTACACGGACACAGTGGTATAGGAGATGAAGTGTGGTAAAGCACGGGTTATCTCCCCCTATTGTACACGGACACAGAGGTATAGGAGATGTAGTGTGGTATAGCACGGGTTATCTCCCCCTATTGTACACGAACACAGTGGTATAGGAGATGTAGTGTGGTATAGCACGGGTTATCTCCCCCTATTGTACACGGACACAGTGGTATAGGAGATGTAGTGTGGTAAAGCACGGGTTATCTCCCCCTATTGTACACGGACACAGTGGTATAGGAGATGTAGTGTGGTATAGCACGGGTTATCTCCCCCTATTGTACACGGACACAGTGGTATAGAAGATGTAGTGTGGTATAGCACGGGTTATCTCCCCCTATTGTACACGGACACAATGATATAGGAGATGTATTGTGGTATAGCACGGGTTATCTCCCCCTATTGTACACGGACACAATGATATAGGAGATGTATTGTGGTACAGCACGGGTTATCTCCCCCTATTGTACACGGACACAGTGGTATAGGAGATGTATTGTGGTACAGCACGGGTTATCTCCCCCTATTGTACACGGACACAGTGGTATAGGAGATGTTGTGTGGTATAGCACGGGTTATCTCCCCCTATTGTACACGGACACAGTGGTATAGGAGATGTAGTGTGGTAAAGCACGGGTTATCTCCCCCTATTGTACACGGACACAGTGGTATAGGAGATGAAGTGTGGTATAGCACGGGTTATCTCCCCCTATTGTACACGGACACAGTGGTATGGGAGATGTAGTGTGTTATAGCACGGTTATCTCCCCCTATTGTACACGGACACAGTGGTATAGGAGATGTAGTGTGGTATAGCACGGGTTATCTCCCCCTATTGTACACGGACACAGTGGTATAAGAGATGTAGTGTGGTATAGCACGGTTATCTCCCCCTATTGTACACGGACACAATGATATAGGAGATGTAGTGTGGTATAGCACGGGTTATCTCCCCCTTCTGTACACGGACACAGTGGTATAGGAATTGTAATGTGGTCTAGCACGGGTTATCTCCCCCTATTGTACACGGACAAAGTAATATAGGAGATGTTATGTGGTCTAGCACGGGTTATCTCCCCCTATTGTACACGGACACAGTGGTATAGGAGATGTAGTGTGGTATAGCACGGGTTATCTCCCCCTTCTGTACACGGACACAGTGGTATAGGAATTGTAGTGTGGTCTAGCACGGGTTATCTACCCCTACTGTACACGGACACAGTAATATAGGAGATGTTATGTGGTCAAGCACGGGTTATCTCCCCCTATTGTACACGGACACCGTGGTATGGGAGATGTAGTGTGGTATAGCATGGGTTATTTCCCCCTTTTGTACACGGACACAATGATATAGGAGATGTTATGTAGTCTAGCACGGGTTATCTCCCCCTAATGTACACAGACAAGTCCTTGCTGTTTTCAAGCTTTCACAGTATTTACGTACACGTCCCGGCAATACATTTTCAAGCTGAGTATTTGAATTATGAAAATAGGGTTTTTCTGAGCTGTTTGATGGTATCTTAATAATTTTTCGTTATGCAGTTTTCACGTTTTAATAAGTCAATTTCGGTATGAGATGTTAAGATACAATTTTGATACATGTGAGATAAAGAACGAGATGGCATAGTAAAAAATTATTTAAATTTGTTGCGTGTTGGAAACTACTCAACGAAAAAAAATCATTGTCGGAGAAACATTCAGACATTTTCTTGTCCATGGTGTTTCTGAAGAGCTGTGGCTAAAATTCAAGAAATGACAAAAAATGTAGAAATGCAAGAAGAAATACGTTTGCGACACTAACGTTTGGCACAGTACTGTGAAAACGTACTCAAGGTACACATGTACCTGAGATGAGTGTTACCTAATTGATTTTTGTTTCGTTTATTTCGATTTCAAGGTTTCACAGCCATATTTTTCATCAGGACGATGATACACACAACAGCATAACAACAATTTAATCAAGTTGTTTTAATTAATTATAAAACAAATAAAATTTAGCTTTGTTTAGTTAAATTAACTCTCCTCTGAAACCTGTGTTTTGTAAAGTCTAACACACAGACATTTAGTAGGGAGAAGCAAGCTTAATTCATTCTTCTTTGTCTCGTTTTTGTATCCTCTTTCCATTTTTAGGACACATCATTATGGAAATTAAATGGAAGTAGCGTGTTTTCCTTTGTGTCGTTGATGCTTTTTCGATTATTGACTAAATAGATTGGACATACATCACCCGAATATATGCAAGGCAATTTCTCTTATATTTACAAGTCTAATCCATTTCCGTTCCCCATGAATACCCAGCTCCTTGCCCTCACACTAGAGCCGTGGACTCGACCGGCATTTTATTGAAACGTTCTTGTGTAATAAATTAATCAAACTTTTTGCAATAGAAGAAACTGGCTGCAGCTGTCAGTTAAAGAAGCCTTTAATTTCTTCAACTTCTTAGAATTGATCACAAAGGAATCAGATTTTTTGCACTAATTTGTTCTGTAGTGTATTGCTGTGCGTATAGAAATCGTTAGTTCGTCAATTCTCGGAAAGTCCTGAAAACGTCCCGTGCCTCATTGAGGTACATGTAGTGTGAGCGAGTGCTTCTGTTGTCATGCTGTTTTAGGTATTGATGAAATGACCTAAATACGTCCTTATTAATAATAAGAGCATACATTTGTATGTATATTCTTGTTATTTCCAATATGCGGCGGGTTTTTTTGCATATACCCCTCGCGGATTTGTGCAATAAGCACACATTTCGTTCTGTATATACTGAATAATCCCCAAAAAACTGTGACTATTCCCAAACTATAATAAATTTTGCAAAGTCCGTCCCTACCGATGAACCCTATATCACGGCCCGTCGTGTTTATACTCCATCAGACAGTCATTTGTCTAGAATCACAGAACTGTTATTACGTACTTACTGTAGTCTATACATAACTTGACACATTTAATTCCTTTTGGAGTTTGTATAAATAACGTATTACAATTAACACGAAAGGGCGAGATTTTTATAAGAACACACGGCGCCTTTTCGTGTTCATTTTCTCGCCTTTTCGTGTTCATTTTCTCGTCTTTTCGCCTTTTCGCGTAAAATTTACAAGGCGAAAACCCGGGGTTTTCGCGTAAAAAATTTCGCGAAAAGGCGAGATGGCAGAAATCAGCCACCATATATTACACACTGTTAACACGATCAGTGGAACAGCCAGCAATCGGCGTTACCTACATATGTAGTGCCACTCTGGAATATACCATATATGGTATTCACACGTGACTGATACAGCGTGAAACAATAGGTAACATGTCTAATCAGACACAAGGAGCGTAACTAGCAACATTTTAAAATAAAAATCGTAACTTTTTATTTCAATTTACAACAATAATAAAACAAGTTAATTCAACTGATAGTAATCACATTTGTAAGCGCGTGATAGTCTTATTGTGGGAGGAAACCGGAGAACCCCGAGAAGACTCATGTACATGTAGTCGGGCAGGTGACCCCATACGATTTCACGTCCGATCGGGGAATCGCCATATGCATCGTGAAAGGCAAAATGATATCCACTGCATCACCCGAGCACCTGTTTGGGATAAATTGATTTAGTCACGGGCCAAGGGCGTGGACTTGGCATTTCGAGTCCGGGCCAAGAAAATGGACTTGGTGATGTTAATCCGGAAACAGGGCCTCATCACGTGATGGACTACGTACATGTACTTGATTGGTTTTAATATATACATTTCATCCCGAAAACTGTACATTAGGGTTTAAAAAATTCAAAATCCTGTTAAAACTGGAATAACTCGAACTTGCCCTGTTTCTTTAGCTATTCACAGACACATAATATCGCAGCCCAATACTAATATTTACTCTCCTTTTGTTCCGCAAATTATTTATTGCCGTTTCGCCGACAAAACAACGTTCAAAATTACATGAATCATTATTTTACTACAGTCAATGTGTTATTTCACTTGGAGGTAAAAACAATCAAACAAAAAAATAAGCAGCACATATATGTACACGTAGTATTGTGTTTAAAACTGGAATATGAATAAAACCTTAATAAAACAAAATAAGGGAATTTTCACTTACCAAAAGTCCCGTTCATAGTAGAAGATATATTCTGGTCCGGATCTTGAATCAAAGAGTAATTCATCTTCGTTTTCTTCTGTTAGATACCTCCTGTAAACAACAAACAACAACAATGATCTCCTTCAGCCAGCTCTGCTGTTTAACGTTAGAACACCCACCATATATTGCCATAGTGACCAAGGAAATGACTATCATAAAATATGTAGACAAAAAATTGTCATCTTAATTAAAGGTTTCCTAAAATGTAATTTAATATAAACTTATTAGTTAAGATATATTTTTTTGCCTTACGTAAATGTTGAGTTCTAAGCTGTGTCCTGACGTAATATGGAATAGTTTAAGGTAATTATGTTTTCTGGTTTAAAAAATAAATGTCACATTTTAAATAATATCATTTTACATCGTTAAGCTGACAATGCTGAACGTTATGACTTTATAGGAAAAGGAAGATGACAGTTAAAGCGGAACACTCCCCTGCGTGTAAAAACGTGGAACTTCGTACGGAAGCATTCGCTTTATAGCAGCACTCTATGTAGAACTGGACACGGCTACACTGACACATCACGTCAGCTTAATGACAACACAAAACTAAAATTTAAAGGTTTTTATATCATAAAATCAATACCACTTTTTTTTACAAAATATGTTTACTGGGTGCACAATGATAATGGTCGTAGTATTTATATACAATAAATCCCATTAATTGGTGTTATTGAACAATTTTTTCTTTCAAAGTTTTGATTTGACGTATAAACAAGCTACCATATCTTTTTATAACTTGAACGGTATACGTACCCGGGTTAGCTAGTAAAATGGTGAGTTTAACGAAGGTTTGATAGTGGTCGCGATCGTTAAAAGGATAAATTCCGGAAAACAAACATCTGATATTTCGGTTAAGAAGTTCACACTTAGATGTTATATGTAAAACTTTTATCAAACCATACCCAGGACAGTTATAGTATCTAAATGTTAGATGTGGGTAGGTTCGGTATGTTCCGGTTTAAACATTTTGTTTTGATTCCCGCCAGATTCAGGTCGCTGTAGATCCCAATGATGATATCGCTGTAGGACTCCCCCGACTAAGTAATTCTTAATCTATGATTACATTTTTACTACAGATTTATCTTTCAAAATAACATATTCCAGTCAGCCATTCCTTTTATCATAAACTATTTGTGTCATTCAGGTGGCCATTCCTTCAAGATCCGGTAAGTGCGCGCGCATTAGCAGATTTAAATAACATGACCAAGTAGTTCCGGTTCGTATTTTTATGGACGTTCTTTATATTAAGAAGATTTTGAGGATTTAATGAATGAAAGTTACTGTTTCCATGTTTTCAGAAGTTAAAACAAAGAATGAAAGTAATTTTAGATGTCAGGTTGTTTGAACTTAATTCCTGTAAAACGTTATGATTAAAGTATTAACGCCATGTGATCAAAGTGTTTCGACTGTTTGACAAACAATAATTGGGGGGAAATTGAGAGAGGAAAAACAACATCTCCGTTATAACATGTATCAACGTTAATAGTATTTGATGGTTCACTTTTGAACGGTGATATGGTTTCTAAGATCTTAGTTATCATTTTATAATTAAGTTTCAATATAGAACTAAAAATGTTATAAATCAAACCTTAGATACAATAACAACGTTAGATGTCAATTTCAATTACAGAATTAATTACGAAAAATTGGTTTCATTGTTTGCCGTAAAAATGCTCAAATAACCAATCCTTAGACGAAAGATTGGCATTAAAGTATGTTCAAATCAGATCAATGAAGGAAAGAAACCCTCCCCAAAAAACAGGCTAATTTAAACTTGAAAATAAACCGATATAAAAAATCTCAATTTATCACAGAGAAAGAAATCGTAATCAAATTCCCAAAGTAATCAAGCCAGATGTTGTCGCTGTCATTAAGTTTATGATCGTTTCTGAAGTCATTACCGCCTGTCAGTATCGGTACACGTCAAAGCGAGGTGTGTAATATACCGTGTTAAATAAACATGCCTTTCATTTAATTATGTAAAATAGAAGTAATGAAACAGCCCGTTGTCTATTTGAGCGGAAATTAGATAGAACAATGTTCATTACCAGAAATGTCAGCCATTGTTTATCGAAGATGAAACGTCAACAATCTTAACAAAAAACTCGGCAGCTATGTTCCGGAGAAAGCTGTTGAACTGTTGATAAAAATGGTGAACGGCTACTTGATAAAGGGTCGATGTTTCGGAGTATTTTTTTGGACTGTTGATCAAAATGGTGGGCGGCTATACTAGATCAAGGTTCGATGTTCCGGAGATAGTTGTTGGAATGTTGATGAAAATGACCACCGTCTACTTGATAAACAGACGACCTAAATATCTGTCTTCGTTGAAAGTTAGCCGTTTCAAAAGCGGAATGAAATGAAAAATGAAGGATTACAACTTTCAATCAATCGATGAGTTTTATTCTCATATCCATAACTTCAATTTGAAATAAGAACGGTATTTTATATATGAAAAATAAAACAAAAACACGGATTGCTTCTTTAATTTAGCAGCACAAATCAAAGTAGGGCTGGAATGGAAACCTTGTCATGATGTTGTTAGCAATTGCTTTTGGCCCTCGTTTTGAAATTATTTTGGTATAATACCAATCTGATTAACATGCAGATACTTACTCTCAATCCGTTACATGACGCGACAGAAATAAGTTTACAGAACGACGCGGAGATTAAGATTTAGAGGATATTCAATGGTTTGCCGTTTAATATCGAGTATATTTCACGAGTATGGCAACAATGCCGAGCCTCCAAGATTCGATCAAGGGGAAAAACTCGAACGAAAGTTTCGGTGTTACGTGAAAAAAATGACCCAGTCGAAAACAACCCACCGTTGAAAGCTACGGCGGATCACTTTTTCACAGGACGAATTACGGAAAAATCAAATGGGGTCATTTTTCTACAGATGGCCGTGTAAGATTTCTACTGTTAAATAACGACCCCCGGTAACTTTTGCAACGTAGAATAATGACCCGGGTGGAATTTTATTGGCGGGTCACTTTTCACTTTACACTGAAAAAGCCTTTTATCTTCACGGCAAATCTTATATTTTCACTGCTCATCACTGGCAAAAATGTAATAAATGACTTTTATCAGATTGAAATGAAACAAACTCGAACTGTACATTTTCTTTAATTTTGATCTCCTTTAGGATACAATTTATAAATGACTTGCACCTAAACAAATATGAGAGTTATCGCCCTTAGATGTCATTCTATGTTTACCATTATCAGTCCTCGGGTAAAAGGCCGATATGGTATCCTACCTCACACGTACAGATCGACAAGATAATGAGTTACAAGTACAGTATCATTTTATCAAGATTCAAGATTCATTTATTTCTCAAACAAACCTACCGGGCTTTATTTAGTTTGTCATCAATAGCAATGTGTGTTATAGGACTGTAACAACATTTGCTAAAACATTCATTGCTTAAATATTTACATTTGCTCTGCATTTTCCCATTGGCACAATGGTAAGAGGTACTTGCTGTCATAAGCCTATAACACCCAGTGCCTCTAGACTATAACAACATTTGCTATTGTGACGTCATCAGTCTCTTTTGTGACGTTATTACTTTCATTGTTGTCTGCTCTTGATTTGCTGTTCAAAATTGAAAATTTTCCCCTAGGAGTCGAACCCGGAACCTCTGGTTAATAGTCTTACGCTCAACCGATCGAGCTAAAGAGAAGATCTCTCTAGCCGAGCGGTATATTGCAGCTATTTACCAGAGTTACACAGATGTTAATTGTAGTTTTGGATTTACACATTTTCAGGAGAATAGACTTTATCATTAACTATCATTAACACTTTTGATAAGCTTACAGCGATTTCTGATGCTTTAAGATAAGATTCAAAACAGAAGCAAGAATTCTAAAATAAAACATATAAAAGACTAGTGATATAAAGATTGACGTTTTTGAATTTGCTCATATGTTTACTTGTTGTGATTAACAATGATGGCTCGCTTCTCCTTTGAGGATTGATGTTTACTTGGATGTGACAAAGATTTACATGGCGGGTGTCGTCGATGAAGCAGAAGATGCGTATTCTTCCGGAACACCTTGGCCCGTATTCATGAAACCGGTCTCATGCTCAATCATGGATTCTGTGCTCGAGCCTTATTTTTTGTTATGGCAATACAATTTTTAAACAATCTAATTTTGTCAAAATTTTGGTAAAAAGTTGAAGAGGAATGAGCAGTTTTTTAACAATAACTTTTTGACCTTCGATATGATTCAGGTGAGTTTCAATAAAGCTGGCTTGAGCACAAAATCCATGCTTGAGCATGAGAATAACGTGCTCTGTCTTATTCTATTGTCCTTTTACAAGGGTCTCCATGTAGATTTTTTCTTTGTTCATTTCTTGCCCCTACTTTAATCGATTTTTAGTTTTGATTGTGGTTTGGTTAGCGCTGCGGTTCTCTCTAATATTTTATCAATACTACAAGGTATTAATAATCGGAACGTTAAGAATATTATCACTGCGGCTATTATCACTTGTGTATTTAAAGGATAATACTGTACAGTAATGTCATCGCAATGCTCTAAGCCGTGTAGGTATTAGTGGAGACAGAAACATTATATACATATTGTTGCCATAGCAACAGTTACCTTAAAGCTTGGGCAGGCTTACCATGTACATGTAGTTCTGATTTTTAACCTTCAATAGCAAATCTGATTAAAATCGTCAAGATGTAACAGAAATTAACGATAACATCTGTTTAAGGCGATATGGTACCTTTTTTTCTATTTTAAGAGTTGTCGTTCCTTCATTTTGAAATTATAAATATTTGATATCAACAGATACATCTTTGTTATTAATTAACGAAAATAAATAAATAAAAAAATAAAGTCAAGTTGTTTGATTTTCCATCTTGTTTTCAATAAAATCATCAAGGTCTAGTTTCTACTTTTTTAAAACTTCATCTTAGAAGTTACCCTCTTTTGTGTACATACATATTTGAAAATGTATATATCATCTTTGAAGTAATAACGATAGTACGGACAAGACTATTCGCCCTCTATCAAGACACGAGAAATATGTTAAATCACATACACGGAATGTACAAAACGTGAAACAAAGTTATCAGAAAGAAAATATCAGTATATAACTCAAAAACATTGCCATACTACTTATTGTAAATTAACCGAATACAAAAAACTCACCAGAAAAGTATGAGTTTACAGTTGTACTTAAGTCATATTATCCGAATTAAAATACGACAAAAAAGTAGAATCGTCAGTACGATTTCAAGTTAATCAACAGATTTACAGTGCTAGCATCTGACTATTTTACAAGTACTCACGTGACAACTGATACTCTCGCGAGATTTGCGTTGACTTCTCGTGTAAAGATGTAGAATCTGTACGTAAACTCCACTTGAGAGAATCGTACGCTAAAATCCAATATAGTTTATAAGGAAGGTAAGAGCTTGGGAAACAGGTGAAACACTGTCTACTTCTGGAGCAGACCTTGACAGTACGCTGTATACGTATATGTAATGTATGACGGTGACACACACATATAATCCAGATTGATCGAATTCACTTTATAATGAAGATTTCACACGTAGGTTTATTATATATTTTTAAAAGTATAGAACCGTTGAGATCAATAACTGGAAAATCACTGTTGAAAAAAAAAAATTGCAAACACTTTTTTTTTTAACAAGTAAATACAAAGGCTCGCATGAGTTTCAAATCTGTGACTTGCGTAAACGCTAGAACAGAATGTGTTTTTGTAAACAAGGTAGAATCAGAACTACTATCCGCGATCAGATGGTATTTACTTACTTTTTCTGAAACCGAACACTTATCCGTGTGTGAAGTACACTTTTAATGGTTCTTTATTTATAAATGACTCAATCACCCTGGACACAGTTCCGGTATTAAAACGTCTCCAGCGCCCTTTAGTTGTAGGGAAGAATGATGTGAAATTAGGAAATAAATCCGTTTTCTGAAAACACATATAACTTTTACACTGACACCTCGTCACTGATACGTCTTTGTTCAGGCGGAAAAGAAAAAAAAACAGATTTTAACCCTTGTTTTAAAGATATCCAAACTTATCTCAGAAACAGTTGGGAACGTGCAAGTGACGAGCATTCCGGACGGTAATCATTGTCATTAAAAACTATTCACCAATCAGCCATAAAGTAAAGGAAACGCACGTCAGTGCTTTCGGATTTAATTTTCGTGTCAACACCTGCGCAAATAAACGGAACGCACTCAGTAAACAAACGAAACGAAATGTTCTAAAATGTTTCACCTCAGTCAAGAAGTTGGAGGTTTAACACCGAGCCCTAATGTGTTAATGGCCCATCAGGAGTGAGCCCTGCTGTCTATCTCGTGTAATTGCCTCTATAACAGATGGCGCTGTGATCGCCGTGGTCAAATCGGATCGCTTAGTTATGACCCTTTCCAGATATCGATATTTACCATTACAGCAATCTGATCAAAAGGTATCACATTATTTACGGTGCTACTGCCATCGAGATACCAGCCCAGACCCAGAGATAGATGTCAGTCGTAACGCGTGTCCTGTAAACACTAGAGCCGCCGTATACCACGGGCCGTCAGTCATACGAAGCGGGGCGAAAATACAAATATCTTAATATCCGCGTACAATATTTTGGGGACTGTTTTCTCCCTGCCTCTGTAGTCCTCTTACAGTAGTTTGGGGCTTGTTTTCTCCCTGCCTCTGTAGTCCTCTTACAATAGTTTGGGGACTATTTTCTCTCGTGCTTCTGCAATCATCTTACCATTATTTTAGGGATACGGAGGGGTTTGGTGGGGCTTGAGACTTGGATTGGTGAGGGGGTGGGGAGGGGTGAGGGGATGGGGATGGATGGGGCGGGGGATGGGTGAGGGGGTGGGGATGAGTGAGGGGGTGGGGATTGGTCAGGGGGTTGGGATGGGTGAGGGGTGCGGTTGGAAGAGGTGATGGGTGAGGGGTGGGGGATGAGTGAGGGGTGCGGTTGGAAGAGGTGATGGGTGAGGGGTGGGGGATGGGTGAGGGGATGGGGATGGATGTGTTGGGGATGGAGTGGGTGGGGATGGGTGATGGGGTTGGGATGGGTGAGGGGATGGGATGGGTGAGGGGTTGGAGGGGTCGGGGATCGGTGAGGGGTTGGGATGGGTGAGGGGATGGAGGGTGGGGATGAGTGAGAGGATGGAGGGATGGAGGGGTGGGGATGGGTGAGGATACAATTCTAGTAATGTCTGAGGCTATACCATACAGTGACGACATTCAAACACAAACTTTTCAAGAAAATCCATCGGCTAACCAAAGGTCATACATTGCCCTGGACTGTTAGGGGTAGCCACGATAAGGTCACATGGTAAAACAGAAGAGAAGACATCATTTAAATCAGATTGACATTCATGGCGGTCTTTTGAACTCTTCACTGAATTACGCGCGGTAATTGGTGATCTTAATCATCTGGGTGTTTACATCAATAGTGCGAATGTAACAGTATCGGATGAGCTGATATAACGGGGATGTTCTGTCTCCAGTTCTACTGGGAATGTTTTCACGTCAGATATAATTCTGTGGGCATGCTCAAATTTCCTTCAAATACGAGAAACGTAATCATCTCGATCGTTCGTACGCTTTCTTCATCATTTATTTCATTGACAAAAAAAAAAATCAAAATTCCATCATTTTCGCAAGTTTTTAATCAGAAGATTGAAAATTATGCCCAATTTTTGGACATTTTTCGGACAAGAAAGCGGAAATATCAGAGTATTCTTATTTCAATTTAACGAAAATTACAAAGCAAATCTACTTAAACGTGCTCGATATTATCTTTAGCGGTTGTTTTAAATTCACGTCAATAATAACAATATTGATTTTATGTTATTTCCAGCAATAATTTATCTCGATTTCCGGACGTAATAGTTACAAACTTCGTCAAAATTGCAATTTAGTATAATTACATACTTCATACTTTTGGTGAAATTCGTCTAATTTCTGACGTGAATACTACTTTGATTATAGTTGTCCGCCCTTCATCAGCTGTTTTCAATCAGAGCGCTACTCCGTACTGTGACTGTTGTATCGCCCGGTAACCCCCTCCCTCCCTGTTATTTAGATAATAGTCGTGCTGCCCGCTACTGGTAGTGTAAACACAACGTACCAGCTATTCGAGGGAGCAGACGACAAATTACGCGAGTTTCAGTATGGAATTGTGGCCAGCGTACCGAGTCGCGGGGAGGTGTGGAAGGTGTTTGGGGGGCGGGGGGGGGGGGGGGGATTACAGTATAAACAATAAATAGCGTCCAGAGTATTAGCATTAACAAGTAAGTGTGAAAGGGATGGGGCTAGTGGTTTGAAAAATAATGTTATTCAATTCAATTTTTATTAATTTTATTCAACTTTAACACGTCGTCTTGTAATTTTTTCTCCAGTTTACATTACCTGAAATTGAGTGTCATATACAATGCCGTCACAACTTCAGTGAGCCTCCAAAACTACTTATGTGTCTCCGAAAAAATCATGAAATATAATTTGTATGATCTTGAAATACGTTAAGATAAAAATATATATTACGGTCGCGTTTAAAGATATGATTGTCATATGGTCATGGCGTCGGTTACACACTATGGATCCTTAAAAACCTTGTTACCAAGACAACCGCTGAAATAATTGGACTGAATATAGAGAAATGTAAATTAATGTCAATCTTGAGTAAAGATATTTGATAAGAAAATGAAAATGCCGAAATATCCCGAGGGTCATATTTGGCTTCAATGGCTAATTGCGTTTTCTTTATCCTATATACAGGATAGACATTTCAACCATGTCCATCTACAGAAAGTGTGAACATCGTGGGCTAGAGATCTGAGCCACGCCCCCTACAGGAAGTGGCAACTTCGTGGGGAGAAATCCGAGCCACTCCCCCCAACTGGAAGTGTGAACGATCACAGCTCATCATTTTGTGCAGCAAATCCTATTTTGCGCAGCTAAATCAGTGAAAGAATATCGGTCATATATATCTTTACAAATACAATTTATCGAGTTTCGTATATGTGGCTCAACGTGTAAAAGGAAGCTGTAAATTATATTCAAATAGAAATGATGAAAGCAGAGACAAGCATTTCTACAATCGCAAATCAAGTTATGACTTCCCGTCTCTTTCGACACTTAAAGCATAGACACATGGTGTTGGTATGATGTCTATGTACCGTATTCTTGTGTCAAATATGGATAATTATAAGGAGTGCTAGCACGAGTGATTCAATATAGCTTTGTAGGAACCAGGGTTCGTTCGTATACACACCTTAACTTGTGTGTAAAGAAATAGTTTTATAGACACTAGAGGTTGTCTGGCCCTCGTCTCTAGAATAGAATACAGACACGAAAATTATTGAAAAATCACTGATACCTTTGATGACTTGGATCTCTGATTATGGATGCTTTAAAATGGTGAGATGATAAAAGTTATCTAGCTAGTATTAAAATTAAGGAAAAGTAGGGAAATTCTTCATTAAACACTTATGAAAGCCAGCCTAGGACTTGATCTTACTCACAAGGGTTTTGATCGTGGTTTGAGTGTTAAGTGTAGGACCGCTTTCTTTTAAACGGTCAATAATACAGTTTGATTTGATCTTTTATAACAATTTAATTCAAATGACGATTTTTTGTTGTGCAGCATCGTCTATCAATAAGTTGAATAGGACTTAACACTTATATTTGGACATTCATAAACAGATGCAATGAAACCTCTCTATTAAGACTACCTAAGGGAACCCACCGAAGTGGTCTTAATAGCGGGGTGGTTTTTATACCAAGGGTGACCATGCTGACAGATTTCTCTGAAATCCACTTTTTGACCTGTTTACATGGTCCATTAACTAATATATAAGCTGTATAATGTTAAACACACAGTAATTTTAACTAATAACCAATTTGACACCAAAATACAGCTTACAGATCTGACACTTGACAGGTTTACACAATGGAATACACACCAAGTGTTTAATATATCCTAACAAACGATATCAAACAAAGGACAGGTAAAGCATGATACTATATCAGTATTTTTGTGGGTATTGTTTGGAGTTAGGAAATCTAATGCCACGGGAACTCAGCGATAACAATACAAATGTCACCCTGGTTAGTAGATACTATAGGCGTTCTCTATCGACTTGTGTAAGGAGAATCTGTGTTCTTGGAAGGAAAAGTCATGACCTCTGCTACACATTTGTTTTCTAATTCGTTTCAAGCTGTACGCATTTTAGTATCATTCAGACTTCACTGACGTTCACTCCCTAACCATTGTTCCGCACACTTTAGTTTTATCATCTCATAACTGCAACACGTGCCAAAGCTATGACGTCAGACAACAAGAGAAGCTATGCAAAGTATCCGGTTCGAGACAGAATTGTGTGACAGGGGGTGGAGTTAGCTAAAGATTATGCAAATGTCATGCTGTTTCATTTATTGAACCATTCTCAAGTTTTTATATGTGAGTTTGGAAATAAGATCAATGGAGATGGATAAATATAAGTTGCAAAACTTGTTTCCAAATCCAATTTCAAAATTTGTGTATTTGCTCTTCACTATGTATTGAATTGAAAAAGAAATAAAATAAAGTTTATACTAAATGAGATCTTTCTCCGCAGACAGGACCTTAATGAACGCAATAGTTATGAAGCATGTATAGATGAAATACCGTAGAGGAGAAGATGACGTAACACACACATATGCCGCACCTTTAAAATTTAGTAAAAGATACAGTAATTCGAAAAATGAATTAAACTGCATCATACAGCTGTTTCGTCCTCCCAGGACTCTTCAGTGTAGAAATAAGGACTACATTTTTATTTTGTTGGGTTTATGACGGTAAATATTTCGTAAACGCACCTCGTGCTTCACTGGAATTATGCTCTCATCAACTTACATAGAACGTCAATCCTTTGATGTATTGGCAAACTAAAAATGTCTGTGAGACATAAATGCCCCATTCCCCAAATATGAAATTATTTCTTCATGCTTATTACGTATGCGAAGTTCGATGACAAACAGTAGTTATATTAATAAGCTGGTTACATTACCATGGGACGGGACGGGACGGGACGGTACCATGTGACGTTGCTTCACTGGAATTATGCTCTCATAAACTAACATAAAACGTCTATTCTTTGCTGTTTTGGCAACAAGGAACATTTGCCTTAATTACTGATGAACACGTATTCATTTTGCGATATTTCAAGAACATTTTATACTCGTTAAACACTTAAAACCGAACTATCGTTACAACACACCGCTAATAGGGTCCTTGGGATATGTTATATCCGCGCGTAATTGTAAGACATAGTTAAAGAAATATTTTACTTGAAATAGTTTTATCGATTCGCTGTTTAAAATTGCTCTCAAGCTTTAAATAACTTGCTCCACACGTGAACAAAAGTGATGACCAGTGTTTATATGTATATATGTTACGTAGATAAAGTCCAGACCTGACTTATCACTGTAGCTTGTTATGGCCCTGCACATTGATGCAATATCGTCAAGTCTATATCATAACCCTACAACTTACGATTGCGGCCCAAACTGAAATCCAATTTGTTGGTCTGTGTTGCTTATCTTTCATTACTCTTCTCGGATGAATATGAATTCAAGGTTAAGTGAGAATTTGTAGGCAATCTACCTCGGGGCTAAGTCTGTTTCGATTTTCCATACGGTACAAATTTAATGTTCCCTTCATTTTGTTAAGCATTTTTCCTTTACGTCTATCACCACTCGGAAACGTGATATAATTATATAGAAATGCTATACAGAGGATGTCCAGCATACGGCGGAGTGTAAATGTTAAAGCAAGGATTCCAGGTACAGAATGGTGTAAACTAGATGTACAATCTGATTATCCTGTTTGCCCGGCAGACCTAGTCGGGGAGGAATATAGTATAAAACACATTTTCATGGTAATTTTGAGAGGTGATTAAAGACGGAAATCTCTTTTATCAAGTTTATTAATATTTTCCATTGCCAATACAGCCCTTTTCAAGGCCGGCGGTATTCCTACTATACTTAGAGAGAAGGAAAATGTTGCCTGATTTTTACAAACCATGTTACGTATAACCGTTCATGCTCGTCTGTTGTGCTTCGGAAATTCATATGCTGATGTGTTTGTTCACTTTATTGCTTGTGCAATATCTCCCAAACCATTACCCCACCTAACCTCTACCAGTAAAATACCTCCAAAACCATTATCCTACCTAAACTCTATTTGTAAATACCCCCCAAACCATTACCCCACCCAAACCCTACCTGTAAAATATCTCCAAAACTATTACTCCATCCAAACCCCTCCCCTTACATCTACTTGGCTGAATTTGTCGCGTGGCATATCAGGACGGGTAACAAAAACCTTGCCAAAATCGATGATGTGCTGTCAATAAACAACAAGAAGTTTGCTAACATAGTCGACCGTATATACCCTACTAAACTTGAGATTAAGGACACAACAGACTCTTTCATCAGCTTCTTGCCTCGATCTTTACTTAAACTATAACCAACACGGGCAGCTTACTACTAAGCTTTCTGATAAACGTGACGATTTCAAATTCCGATCGTGAACTTTCCCTTTTTGATAGTTACATCCCTTCTTTATCCTTTGGTGTTAACATATCGCAATTGATTCGTTATTCTAGGCCTTGCTCTAAATATCGAGATTTTTGTGATATATGTCAGCTTTTGACGAACAAACTTATGGCACAGGGATTCGAGAGTTGCAGATAGTTGAAGACTATAAATGGTCACGTTTATAGTCGATATCTTTGTCTCATTGAGAATCATTCTGTTTCTTTGTGTGATATGAAGATGGACGTTTTTGAGTTTGCTTGTTAGTGTGGTTACTTGTTGTGATGACAATGATGACTCGGTTCTCATTTCGTGGATTTGATGTTTACTTGGACATGCCAAAGATTTACATGGCGGGTGTCGTCGATGAAGCACAAAACGCTAAATCTTCCGGAAAACCTAGTCTTAATCTCTTGTACTTTTACAAGAGTCTCCGTGTAAATCTTTCTTTTGTTCATATTTCGCCTTTAGTTTAATCGATTTGGAGTTCGGATTTTGGTTTTATTGACGCTATGGTATTCTCTGAATTTTGGACGATGAAAATGGACGATGAAAAAGTCTAGAATCAGCCTGTTAAGGAAAATGGAAAGGTATTGTAATACCTGGTCGTTATGGAAATCATACTGTCCGGGACGAAAAAAATCGCTGAATTCTACAAAGTTACAGGCCGTGATGCAGTCTCTGATTCAAGGTCTACGTCATGTCATATAAGTCTAGGTCGGTCCAAGCTTTTATACAAATTGGGTTAAATGTCAAATCCCAGACTTTACTTTAAAAACATCGCCATGAGCCTTCCAATCTGGACGATAGCGTCTGCAATTCTTCAAATACTCCGTCTGACAGGGAACATTATAAGTTATAGCGTTCATAAACCGCCAGTGTTTTTCTTGTCAACTTTGTACCGAAAAATGCCTAGATGTGTAAGGTTATCTTAAGGATGCATGCTACAATATACTGTAACACCACACTTTCAATAGAGTTCCACAAAAGGTATTAAAACATGAAAAGGTTGAGAGAATATTTATATTGCTTCTATAAGATCGTATGAGGGTTTGAAGAATACAGAAAAACTTCTTTTTTAAAACTAGCGTTAATGAACTGGTAATCCATATAAGCCGAGAATTAACAGACAAACCGTCCTACTAGGCAGATAACTCTGTGATGTGTTCGATAGGATATAAGACCTGCATTGGCCCGTATTCATGAAACCGTTCTCATGCTCAAGCATGGATTTTGTGCTCAAGCCTTATTTCTTATTCCGGCTAAAGCTTATTTGAAAGTTCTTATCTTGTCAATTTTTTGGTAAAACAAGTGAAGATCCATGATGCTAAATACTGTTTTCTACCACAATACCCCGAGTTATTCCACACTCAGACCATTGTATAAACGTGCTTACTGTTGGATAAATATATGTTATATACCACTAGTGGAATATGACCTTCCGGACTTTTGATTGGTTGAGAAGTTGAACTTTGACCGGAAATCACGATTGTTGACGTCGTCATCGATTGTCGACGACGTCACAACTTGGCGGGAATATATGCGAGATGATGCGTTTCACTTCAAAAATCAACACTGACACTGCCGATTTAATATTGTGGTAGAAACAGGTCACACCACTCGTGGTTATTGGATATGGAATTTATTTCACTCTCGTTAATTATTTTTTAAAAGTTACAAAAACACTCGCTAAAGCTCGTGTCTTTTGTAACTTTTAAAAAATAATTAACACGAGTGAAATAAATTCCATATCCAACAACCACTCGTTGTGTAACCTCTATTTATACTTACAAATGACATTTTGATCGTTGATATGATTTTGGTGAGTTCCAAGAAAATTCGCTTGAACATTGAATCTTTGCCTGAGCACGAGAACGGTTTCATGAATACGCGCCCTGGAGTTTTTAACATAAGTGAAAAGAGCTTTTAGGTATTACTTCTTTTTAAATGTATTATAAAACGGCGAAAATATTTGATCTATTTAGTGTTATTGGTATCCTTGCTGCATTCAATCACGTCTCCAATATTCTACAAAAGACTTTGATGCTTTCACGGGTATGAATACGGACATTGTTGATGGAAAATGATAAAGCAGGTATGTTAGAGCGATAGTCGCGTTGGCCGCCTACATGCTGCCGGTACACAATGGTCATTCCAATCCTCCGAGAGAATACGTGAACCAATATGTAAAGTCTGTTTTATAAACGGAATTCAGAGGAGTTCCGAACAATGTATCTGTCTTGTCAGCAATATATCCGGCTTTGTATGCCGCCACACGTCAGGCTCTATCGGGAGGACTAGAAACCAGTTATTTATTGTTTATCATTTTGTTTGGAGTAATCGCATGAACACGAATAGAAAGATTAACATATTATAAAAATCTGCAAAACCATTGATGTCGGTGATGGAATACGACATATTGATATTTTTTTGTACATGTCTAATAAGACTATCAAAAAACAAAATCAAACAGAATTCGAAATACATTTTTACTCAGATAGGGGGGAGTTGATGTTATGTTTTTGTTCGAGTGAAAACTAAAATTCCCCACAATGCCAATATTATATATTAAGACTGATGCAGAGGAACCACCGACAAATGAAATGAGTGAGAAAGGAAAGACGAAATGCTCAGGTACGATTGTCGTGACAGGGCCTGTTATGTATTTGTTTATATTTTTAAAAATGAAAACATTCAATTTAAGCGAGTTTGAATGAGTGTGAGGTTCGTCAAAGACCAACTACATGTTTCTATTTTTTGCTGGAGCCTCCATAGCCACAGCTAATCTCATTTAAGTAGTGACACGGTACTTAATATACACATTTTCGTACTACACTATTTGAAATTATACAAAACTAATGTAATTCTACTTTTAAATTGATAAATTAAAGGGGTTTTACGCACCTGACCCTTCTGCTTCTAAAGTTGTTTAAACATTTCGGATTCCTACCTTTTGGCCCCTAGCATCACTGAAGAGTCATAGGGAGACGAAACAGCTGTATGATGCAGTTTAATTCATTTTTTCGGCATATTGTATCTATTACTAAATTTAAGAGGTGCAGCATATGTGTGTGTTAGGTGATCTTTACAGGGTCTTTGAGTTAAACGAGGTCGAAATTACGAGGCTCGACTCTGAAGGAAGTACGTGATAGACACGTCCATAATTACAGTTCCAACTGCCACAGACAAACACAGAACGGAGTCTGCATTACCAGAAACAACTGTCACAGACGAACACAGAACGGAGTATGCATTACCAGAAACAACTGTCACAGACAAGCACAGAACGGAGTATGCATTACCAGAAACAACTATCACAGACAAACACAAAACGGATTATGCATTGCCAGAAAAAACTGTCACAGACAAACACAGAATGGATAATGCATTACAAGAAACAACTGTCACAGACAAACACAGAACGGAGTATGCATTACCAGAAACAACTGTCACAGACAAACACAGAACGGAGTATGCATTACCAGAAAAAAAACTGTCACAGACAAACACAGAACGGATTATGCATTACCAGAAACAACTGCCACAGACAAACACAGAACGGAGTATGCATTACAAGAAACAACTGTCACAGATAAACACAGAACGGATTATGCATTACAAGAAACAACTGTCACAGACAAACACAGAACGGAGTATGCATTACAAGAAACAACTGTCACAGACAAACACAGAACGGATAATGCATTACCAGAAACAACCGGACCCCAACAGACAAACGCAGAACGGATTATGCATTACAAGAAACAACCGGACCCCAACAGACAAACGCAGAACGGATCATGCATTACCAGAAACAACTGTCACAGACAAACGCAGAACTGATTATTTATTACCAGAAACAACCGGACCCCAACAGTCAAACAAAGAACGGATCATGCATTACAAGAAACAACTGGAGCTCAACAGACAAACGCAGAATGGATTATGTATTACCAGAAACAACCGGACCCCAACAGTCAAACAAAGAACGGAGTATGCATTACAAGAAACAACTGGAGCTCAACAGACAAACGCAGAACGGATTATGCATTACCAGAAACAACCGGACCCCAGCAGACTAATAAATTGTAAAATCAGAGCATTAAAGCTACTTTTGGATCGCTTTATAGATTTAACATACACGCTATCTGATATCACCAGGGTACCATATCACAATTCTATCAGCAATCACATATATATATTCGTGTATATAAATCTTGTTTAAAAACAGGTCGTTCGGTCGACTGACGACAAATGATGATATAGTTGTATCGGAGACGCGGGGGAATCTGTTCTCGATGACCAGTGGTGAGACTCGTAGGGACAGATTTAGCTTTGGGGAAAGTATTTCCATCGCTTTATTGCACTTGGATAAAAAATACCTTCATTGTATGTGAAGGTGTGCTTCAATAAAAAGCCCACTGTAATTTAAAGATTATGTGCATAAATAGATGATCTTACACGAGTGTCGATGTAATACCTATGAAATTTATTACACGAGTTAGATACTTTGATATGTCACGAGCCTTTAGGCGAGTGACATATTCAATTATCTAACGAGTTTAATAAATTCAATATTACATTGATACGAGTGTAAGATTCTATTTATCACATAACTTATATTTATGAGAAAATGCATAGAATTTATTCTCTATAAGAAAGGCAATTTTCTTCTGTGACACTACGATTTCACTACCGAGACAATCATCTGACGTCATTTGTTTATGACGTCACAATAGTGCTCTTAAACGTGTGTAATACCATTTTTATGACATGGCAGTATGACATGACTGAACGGGTCAGTTATGTGATAAAGAACGTTATGTAAGCATGAAAGTACATGTTAAGAGGATACGGAATTAATTGCTATTGGCATACCTTGGTTTTTAAAGCATACTGTTGGTACATTATTAATTGATATTGTGTACTATATGTTTGCCTTTGTTTAGAAGCTATCGAAACAAGATGAATAAAGAATCGGGCCAGGTTCTGCCTTGTCTTTTGTTACCAGAAATACTGAATATGTAACGCAAAATGCTATCCTTATAATGGCCTGCTGCCAATATTACAACTTTTTTCATTTGTCCCCCCCCCTCTCTCTGTCACGGTCACATATATATTTTTGTAAATATTTTAACCATATTTACTGATAAAGTGTATCATTTGATTATTATTTTACGAATACGGAGTTTTGGTCATCCGTCTACGGTTTTAAAGTTAGAGATCGACAGGTAGCCATGAGTAGCCACAGGTAGATTTGCTGAATCGCTATTGGAAATTGTTAGCAAGCACAAACTACAGATTGTGGTGAGTTTTTACAATCGTTGTTATATTGTTAGTTAAAGACATGTACATATTTGTTAATCAGCTGTGATATTTCTAGTCAGTTTACCTGTTGATTGGATAGATGGTCATACCTGTATATCGTAGGCCCATTGTTTACATTCGCGCGTACGATGCGAGTATGCTATATTAGCTTTATTAGATCAAGGCAACCATAAGCCGATCAACATGTATTATTTTAGCTAACATTACCTATAAGGCCCTCCAAATTATAATTTTTGCTATATTATTCGTTATATATGTAGTAAACAGAGATTTCATGTGTACGCGTCACGCATGAGTGGACCGCACACGTATGTGGTTTTCGGGTTCTAGCCTCAAATAAAAAACGCCAAGACGTCGGTGCAATTGATGATTTATTCCCAGTAGAGGAACGTTGGGAAGAAAACCCCTAAAATACAAATAACATGTTGTAGACAATATGACGTATACAATGGACAACATTTTGAAACGAACGCACCTAACATTTACGTGTTTACATTATTGACGATAAACGAACAGAACGAAGTTAAAAATATATATAAAGCATAGAAATATTAAAAATGGTATCCCTTTCATATAAATGTGGTTCATATTAGGACTATATATAATAAATAACTTTTACCCTGTGCCTTGACATACAGACTACATTGCAAAAGATGTGAAAAGTTACGGTTACATTAATATTTTATAATTTTGGTAAAAAGGTTTCTCATAATAATTCTGGTAATAATAATTTATCTTTTACATTATCACTTACCCTGCATGTGGTGCTGGGGGTTAACAGATATAGAAGTAATGGCTTGGAATATACTATAAGCTAGCTGTCTGGCAGGTCGCCGTGGCTATGTTCTATTAGCTGGCATGGGACGTCCTGTCCCTTCGTCGCCCAAGATAGGAGTGAAGGGAAGGCAGAGAAGGGATAAACAAGAAGACAATAAGGCGGGAAAGAATTAGTATGTCGCATGATTTTCAGTCGTTGTCTGCAGTCCAGGGAATACATGGGGACACGTGACAACACAGGTATACACACAAACATGTACACGTAACAGACACGCCCCTTACTATAGACAAAATGAAAGTACAAATCACGTGACAACACGAAGGTACGGATCACGTGACGACACGGATGACGCGGCTAAATCGGTAGGCCCTAAATCTGTATACGGAGACGAAACATAACAACAAGGAAATATAAAATATAACAGGGTGTCACATACACCCCCCTGTTAGAGAAGATGTCGCCCTCGACATATGTAGTAAACAATAATGTAAGTTAACTATGAATCTATTAAGACATTGTAATGAACACAGTAATAACATTGTAAAATTCTACTCAGATGCAGTCACAATCGCTACAATAGCAGCCAACAGCTTCTCAGCCCCGGGAACGAGCAGTCCATCAGGGGCTAACGAATGCAAATAATCTGCTTTCTGTTTCCATGGTTGCTCAACTACCTTAGTCGTCATCATGACGTAATCCTTAAACCGTACTGGTTTCTTCCGTGTCCTTCCGGATCGTCTCGGAACAGGCGAGCTCTGTTCTGGAACCAACACAGCAGTGTCATTGTCCACCTCATCCTCACTAGATTCCTCCTCCTCAGCAGGTGGTCCACCTCCATCCCCATCAGGAGGATCCTCTAGGGCGTCTACCATGGTCGACTCATGGTTTACGGAGTCATCCCTAATGTCTGTGGCAACATCAGGGACCATCCGTCTAACTCGAGGCACCGTCACCCAAACATCCCCCTCCTCATCACTACTGCTCCCTTCCTCCGAACTGTCATCCACGGGTTCGCTCTGTGGAGGCGGAGGGTCGGGCTTAGGTGGGGGTTTTGGTGTCGGTCTTGACGTCGGTTTAGGCGTTGTTTCAACTGTCTGTTCAGAGGCGGGTTCTAAATATCCAATTGGTAGCAGGAGGTTACGATGTAAAGTTCGCTTCCTACCCTCCCCAGTCTCCTTCTGTACCACGAATACAGGCATCCCTGGGTTAGGTTGACTTAACACCGTATAGACATCTTCCTCCCATCTATCTGACAGTTTGTGCTTCCCCTCGAAGGCCACCATCTTGACAAGCACCCGGTCTCCAGGTGAAACACAAGATCCACGGACACGTCGGTCATATTCTGTCTTCTGCTTCCCCTGTGACCGAGTTGCCTTCGAGAGGGCAATAGCGTACGAATCTTGTAGTCTCTTTCTCAGCGATCCAATGTACTTGGTACATGACGCAGTTCCTTCCCCGTCCTTCCCGATACCAAATGCAAGATCAACTGGAAGTCTGGGCTCACGTCCGTACATCAGAAAGAAAGGCGAGAATCCGGTTGTATCATTCCTGGTGGCATTGTATGCGTGCACCAAAGGAGCAACATGCGTTTTCCAGTCTGCTTTCTGTGAATTATCCAATGTCCCAAGCATGCTCAAGAGTGTCCGGTTAAACCTTTCACATTGGCCATTTCCTTGAGGATGATAGGGTGTTGTCTTTGATTTAGAAATTCCAGTCAGCTCATAGAGATCCCTCATGAGACGGCTTTGAAAATTAGCACCCTGATCAGAATGCACTCTTCTCGGCATCCCATAGTGGACAACGAAATTATTGAAGAAAGCTTCTGCTGTTGTTCGGGCTGTCTGATTTCGGGTTGGCACTGCTACGGCATATCTGGTGAAGTGGTCTGTTATCACAAGGATGTGCTGAAAATTTCCCTTTGATGGCTCTAAGGTGAGGAAGTCCATGCACACCAACTCGAGCGGTTGGGTCGTAGATATAGACACCAAAGGTGCACGTTCATTGGTGGCCGATTTCCGCCTCAGGCATCGTGAGCATCCAGCAATCCATTTCTCCACATCTAACGTCATGGATGGCCAATAGAATCTATCCCGGCATAATGACAAAGTCCTTTTAACTCCTAGATGTCCCATATTGTTGTGAAGGTTCCTCAACACAAAAGGTACAAGGTCCCGTGGCATAACTATCTGTTGTTTCCGCTCCCCTTCCATCTCTATCTCACGGTACAGTACTCCTCTGACTACCTTAAGGGAGTCATACTGCCGGTACAGATTCCAAGCAAATGCTGGTACTGTAGTTTTGTTTGGTTTCACACCCATTGACACATACTTTAAACATGGCCCAATGATGGGATCTTTACGCTGAGCTATGCGCACATCCTGATGGCTAACATCATCAAAATCATCATAGGATTCCTCTGCAGCCACAGTAGTCAAACAAATGCTATCCATGAAAGGCTGAGCGACACATAGCTGACAAACTGCCTGCACCGCGTCCCGTGCAATGGGTATCCGTTCCATTACTTCCTTGGTAGGAAGTCGCGACAATAAGTCTGCTGGTACATTTGACTTTCCAGGGCGATAACTGATGGTGAAGTCATATGCTGATAAAGCAGCCAACCAACGATGTCCGGTTGCGTCTAATTTGGCACTAGTCAAAACATAGGTTAGGGGGTTGTTGTCGGTTATCACAGAGAACCGGTGATTGTACAAATAATCCTTGAATTTCTCAGTGATGGCCCACTTCATAGCGAGGAACTCAAGTTTGTGGGCGGGGTAGTTCCTTTCTGACTTTGACAAACCCCGGCTGGCATAGGCAATAACCTTTAAGTCTTTTTCCTGCCTCTGGTATAGAACTGCACCAAGTCCTTGGTGGCTGGCGTCGGTGTGCAACTCAAAAGGCTTCTTATAATCTGGGTAGGCAAGCACGGGTGGTGAGGAAAGCATATGCTTCAGCTTGTTGAAGGCCTCCTCCTGTTCCGTTCCCCAGCTCCAACCCCTGGTCTGATTAGCATGTCCTTTCCTGCCCTTCTTGGGTGCTGGCATGACGTCGGTCAAGGGTCGTGCAATCTTGGAGAAGTCCTTGATGAATTTCCGGTAATATCCGGCAAAACCGAGAAACCGTCTAACATCTTCTGGGCTTGTTGGAGTAGTCCAGTTGGCAATCTTTTCCACTTTTTCTGGATCTGCCTCAATACCCTGTGCCGTCACTATGAATCCCAAGTACTTCACGCGTTGTTGGAAAAATGAACACTTCTTTGGGGACAATTTTATTCCATGTTCACGCAGACGCTGTAGTACACGCTCCAATTTTTCCAAGTGTTCCTCATATGTTGCAGAAAAGATGATGAGATCATCTAAATAGATGAAACAGTCAACCATGTGCAATTCCCCAAGACACTGTTCCATCAGGCGCTGGTAAGTTGCAGGGGCATTGGCAAGGCCAAAGGGCATTCGATTATATTCATAAAAACCCAGGGGTCCTACCGTGAATGCAGTCCTTTCCTTGTGTTCGTCCTGGATGTCCACCTGGTGGTAACCACTTTTCATATCCAAAACTGAAAAGAAGGCAGAACCGGATAATGAGTCTAAAATTTCCTCGATCCTAGGTAAAGCATAAGAGTCCTTGATGGTTCGCTGGTTAAGTTGACGATAATCTATGCACATCCGTAATTTTCCGTCTTTCTTTCGGGCTAGCACAACCCCGGATGCCCAAGGGGAATGTGATTTCCTTATGATTCCACAAGTCAACAACTGTTGAAGGTGCTCCTTTACTTCCTGCACCATTCCAGGTGGTATTCTGCGATGGCGTTGTTTAAACGGCCTGTCGTCATCCAACTCTATTCTGTGGCAATAGTCACCAGTGTGCCCAAGATCAAGTTCACCCTTCGAGAATACATCCAAATACTTTCCAATAACTTGTTTTCCCCGTTGGAGAAGGAGATCATCTAACATAGGTGAGAATGTCACTTCATCCATCACAGATGTATCTGGCAAGTTTTCCTCCATCACATCTTTTGGTGTAACAGATTGCTGAATGGCAACTGGCTGAATCTCACAAACTACAGATCTGGGTGGCACCACGACAGTTCTGGTGGTAAGGTTGGATACATTAACGTTTATGGTTCCATTCTGACGATATTTGTAGTTGAATATTGTTGGCGATATATCCAAGTCCTCGGTGAGGGATGTTCCAGCAGTAGTATGAATAAGCGCACACACATCCGGGTAAGGCAGTTCTTTATCCAGCTTGCAACAAATGTCTACCTGCCCATTAGGTGGTATGGTAACATTCCTATCTTCTGCATTCTTGACAACCGCTAAGCAATAACTGTTATGCTCCAACTGTTTCTCTCTGATAGAGATGCATCTGAATGAAAGATACCAAGGTGTAGATAGGGGCGCTTCCTGTAGGTATTTAGGACCAAACCATTCCTGACATTGACGCATGAAATAGGCGAGTACATTAGTTCCAAGAAGAATGGGAACAATCTTGTTGAAATTGTAGTCCGGGACGACGAGGAGTAAACATTTAGAGTCTTCATCATGCCGAATCCGGTCAACCTGCAAGTTCACCTCTACATATCCAAGATATGGCAGTAAATTTCCTCCCGCAACTTGTATCTCCAAAGCCCCATCACTGAGTGGATGTAGCGGTATGTGGTTCAGGTGGCTCCTATAAAAATTTTCACTAATACTGGATACGGTTGCACCTGTATCAAGCAAAGCTTTGGCTCCAACTCCCTCGACAAAAATATCTGCCACATTACACCTCCCTGTTAGGCCAGGTGGGCCCTCATCTGGTTGTTGTCTCATCTCATACGTGGGTTTCTGTCCCCGACCTACGGGTAACCCTGGTCCATAGGTCGCTGTCCGTTTAAATGATTCCTTGAATGATCCATAATAACCCTGCAGCCTAGTTGTAGATGTCCATACTGGCCACATCGATAACATTTTGGCTCCTCTCTTGGCTGATTAGCTGTATATTGTTGTGTCGCATTCTGATGTGGTCGAGCCTGATTATCACGTCTGTTTTCCTTCTTCTTGGCCTGCTTGTCTTTCTGCAAAGTATCGAAGCGGGACGACAGCTGCTTAATCATCTCCTTCAAATCTTCGATCTCGAGATTTGGTGGCGGCTTGGTTTCCGATGACAACATCTTCACATGTGCCTCCTTGGTATGATCCATTCCCCGACTAAACTCAATCCTCCGGACTGCTTGTCGCAGAGCATCAAACTCTTTAATGGTATCGAACTTATGACCGGAGACATCTTTAAGAGCTGGTCGTAGTCCTTCATAGAAAACAGAGCGCAACATGGCATCTCTCCTCTCAGCTTGAATTGGTACAACACCTTTCTCGGATGCTTTGGATAGAATATCCTCTAACCTCAGACCCCATGAAGACACAGTCTCACCATCTCTTTGTCTGGCACTATAGAATGAACCCAACAAGGTTTCAACAGATTCCATCCTATCATATACAAACTTCAGCTTGCTCAGTATATCTTCCAAACTGGCTTTTGGACCAAGTCGCATCAGCACACTCTTTGGTTCACCCTTCAGAGAGAGTCTAATAGCTTCACATAGACTGGCATTGGAATGCTTCTGATCTTCCATGTGGCATCTGACTTCGTAAGACCATTGGTCATAGGTCACATCTCCCTTGGATAAGGGTGGGTCACCAGAGAAAATAGACAATCTCGGCCGTGTAGTATTGATATGAGAGGCTAGCTCCTCAGCCGCAGCAACCATTGACTGATCCATTTCCTGCTTCACCTTATGTACGGGTGGGCTGACATCTTCTTGGTGCTGTTGATCTGCATATTCCAGTACCCATTGTTTTAAATCGGCTGCGTTACCTGCTTTTGGAACCACTCCCAACTCCTGAAAGGCCTTCAGCAGAGCTGCTGCTTCTGCTGCCTCATCTGAAGGATCCGCCATAGTGTAAAGATATTTACACTCTGAAAATAAATTACTTACCAAGTCCTTAGTAAGCAAAAGAAGGTCCCGCGAATACTGAAAACAAAACTAGAAGTAACTTACCTCAGTCCCAATGAAGTATCCTTGCAAGGTATTCACTGTATAACCTTACAACTTCCAGCTAATCAAATATCAAATTACATAAATTTTACAAAATAAACAAAATATCAGAGTAAAATGAACAAGTCAACACGGATTTATATTATTATTGTATGTTTAACACTCTGCAGCAGCTACGAAACACGAAAATGACGCGATATATTCCGCAAAGTTAATGAAATCCTAATTATGCACTATAAGCGATTCACGATCAATAACATGGGGAAATACACTGGGATTCGTGGATATCAAGCAATGCACGGTATATATAACTCTCGGTATAAAGCAAATCACACAAAACAATCAACACATAAACATATTTGATAATCACACAAATGGGAATAGGTAAAGTCAAATGTCAGGTCAGTATATACTTATAATACTAAAGTATTGTTAATACCGAAAAAACAGGAGAAATACCAAAAGAAATTCTAAGATGATGTAGAACAGCAATTCAGAAAGAAAATATAGCACCAGGTAGACTACAAAAAAAACAACTATCAACTCCTAAGGATATATCTATCAGTACCACAAGCACAAAAATATATAAACTGAATGGGAAAAAAAAAAAAAATTCAAACAAAAACAAACCAACAAAAAAAAGTAAAAAAAAAAAAAGTATCGAAGTTCAAATCCAAAAATTTCTAAAAAAAAAAAAATATTACAAAAAAAAATCAATGGATGAAATTATCAAATAAATTCTATGTGGGATTAGATAACAAAAAAAAAATCGCTTCAAAAATAAAAGGAGAGAAAAAAAAATCAAGCTAATGCAATGTAGCCTACAAGTCAAATTATACACACAAAAAACAAATTAATTTCCTATACTACACCCTACTTCCGGAACGGAATAACATGGCTTACTTCCTACTTCCTAGTTCCGGAACTACAGAAAGGGGGGGGGGGATAAGTACTTAAAAAAATGCAAGAGCTCTAACACATAATAATCACATAAAAATCACAGATCTGTATAGCCAATATAATGGAAGATAATCACTTTTGTATATATATATAATATTATAAGTCAATAGGCTAATCACAGTTGGCATCAATCAATATCCAAATTATTCAAATTCAAAAGTGATATATAAATGTCAAAATGTCATCTCACAGCAGCTCCTCTTCGGCGACGAAATTAATGAAAAAAAACTGTTCTGCACAGTATACCACGCGTAGTTATTGCGACGTTAGGCCTAACTCAAGAATACATACAGTTTGTGGTCATCCTTCCGAGGTGTCCTCCTTCCTGAATCCAGTGGTCCAGTAGAATACTTGTAGGAATATCAATGACAGACAATAGCACTGAATCAGCACTTCAAACACACAAATCACAACACACCGCATGGAATCTCCGGTGTAGCTTTATATAAGGTTAAATGCAGAGAGGTTCCGGTCGAACGGTCAAGGTGTTCCGGTACGCACTGTCGGCGAGTTCGGCAAGGACGTCTTGAGCTTGAAGCTATCTACGTGGGCGCCATTGTGGTTTTCGGGTTCTAGCCTCAAATAAAAAACGCCAAGACGTCGGTGCAATTGATGATTTATTCCCAGTAGAGGAACGTTGGGAAGAAAACCCCTAAAATACAAATAACATGTTGTAGACAATATGACGTATACAATGGACAACATTTTGAAACGAACGCACCTAACATTTACGTGTTTACATTATTGACGATAAACGAACAGAACGAAGTTAAAAATATATATAAAGCATAGAAATATTAAAAATGGTATCCCTTTCATATAAATGTGGTTCATATTAGGACTATATATAATAAATAACTTTTACCCTGTGCCTTGACATACAGACTACATTGCAAAAGATGTGAAAAGTTACGGTTACATTAATATTTTATAATTTTGGTAAAAAGGTTTCTCATAATAATTCTGGTAATAATAATTTATCTTTTACATTATCACTTACCCTGCATGTGGTGCTGGGGGTTAACAGATATAGAAGTAATGGCTTGGAATATACTATAAGCTAGCTGTCTGGCAGGTCGCCGTGGCTATGTTCTATTAGCTGGCATGGGACGTCCTGTCCCTTCGTCGCCCAAGATAGGAGTGAAGGGAAGGCAGAGAAGGGATAAACAAGAAGACAATAAGGCGGGAAAGAATTAGTATGTCGCATGATTTTCAGTCGTTGTCTGCAGTCCAGGGAATACATGGGGACACGTGACAACACAGGTATACACACAAACATGTACACGTAACAGACACGCCCCTTACTATAGACAAAATGAAAGTACAAATCACGTGACAACACGAAGGTACGGATCACGTGACGACACGGATGACGCGGCTAAATCGGTAGGCCCTAAATCTGTATACGGAGACGAAACATAACAACAAGGAAATATAAAATATAACAGGGTGTCACACGTAGAATACCCTAAACATTAAGGCGGCGTGTGCCGTGCTTTTATATTTTTATACAGATATACTCTACTTCAAAAATTGGTAGACTATTTGGTTAATATGTCCCAAAGTCAATGTTCATTGTGTATACACATAGATATTGTGGGTACTTGACGTATATTTTACCTTTTAGTAAAGTAAAGATAGAGGTAGTAAATCTGATGTACATATATTTTGTAGCTTCAACCATGGGTCATTGATGGGAAGGTGATGTGATAGTGTCGATCCAGTGAGGGCTTTAACATCCTTTAGATGAGGTGGTAGCTACACCTTTGGTGACTGTCCTGTGGGGACTTCATCTGTAGGTTCTTTGTGAACCGAGTGCTGTGTGCTATGTAGGTAGCTGCTAGGGTTATGTACCCTTTATTTATGAACAGACTGTGTTCTGTGTGGACACTTCTTGTCGTTGGTTTGTTCATTCTGTGAACATCTCATGTGAGTGTGATGAGCCCATCAGCACAGGAGACATGGACATGAGAAGAGACGATACCGGGACTTCAGACCGCGGTGAACAGACCATATGCTATGTATCCAGGCAGTGGTAGTGACTCTTGACATTCTTAGCAGTGGTGATAGGTTACTTGAGTGTATTGAATGGTTGTATGTTATTGTAAATACTTACATTGAGTGAGTGAGATGTACCAATGTTTTATATATTATGGAAACTGGAAAAAACATAATGTATATTTTGTAAAGTAAAAGCTTGTATATATTGTAAAGCAGTCTTAGTGTCATTCTACACCACACTTGCATTGTCCCGTTCGTCCATAGTTACACTCTCTTCCTGGCGATGTGATCATAAGTACCATTCTTTGTATCTCACAAGCCCTGGCAAGGACTTTGTTATAATACGACTTTTTTGTACTTGGTTTTAAGAGAGCTCCATTAAAAAAATATAAAGTTAATTCTTTTTCTTAGTTTTATCAATTAATATGATATTCTAAAAAGAGGAAACTATAATTTTTATAACGTGATATGTGTACTGCTATAGGCGAAGAAAGAGAAATCCTCAAATGGTTTGCTAATATTTTGCATGTTTTCGTAGATTTATCATTATTTGATATTTTGACCGTCTAATTTCATCAAAGTACAGACATTTTATCTAGACTGAAGTTTTTCGGCCGTGGGGCTTAAACATCGATTGATGAAAACACTTGAAACCAACATGGCTGCCCTACTGCACTGCCGTAAAACTAGAAATCTATGTCAGCTTGACACTTTGATTATACGAATATTGCACACATTGAATCAAACAACCAACGAATACAGATGAGTCTATGTCTTATCACGTCTATGCCGAATTTGTGCAGTCTTCAACAATTTTACAACGTTGTGAGGTTGAAAGTTAAAGAATCATATTTTATATCGCAAACTGATTGTTGAAGATTTTGAAATTCTACCAGCTTCGATCGGCTGTCAGTTCTACAGCGTTTGACGGTGTTTTAACACCGACGTTTAGGCAAAAGTTTAATCCTTCATGTCGGGTCACTTTGTTTCAGCATAAGATTAATGTATATATATATTGTTTCGTATTGTTTATTTCACGGAAGACCTTTCATTTATTTTTCGCCTATAAAGTTGGCAAAATCTCACTGAACCAACACAGCACAGCATTCTACTCGGTCATATAATACGACAACGGGGGTCCCAGTTGTAATCTCATGTACATACACATAAACACACACACATAAACATACTCCGTCTCCGGTACCTATACACCAACATACTCCGTCACCGCTACATATACACCAACATATCCTGTCTCCGGTACACATACACCAACATACTCCGTCTCCGGTACATATACACCAACCTTCCCTTATCTCCGGTACACAAACACCAACATATTCCGTCTCCAGAACACATACCCCAACATAATCTTTCCCCGGTACACATACACCAACATACTCCGTCTCCGGTACACATACACCAACATATTCTGTCTCCGGAACACATATACCAACATACTCCGTCTCCGGTACACATACACCAACATACTCCGTCTCCGGTACACATACTCCAACATAATCTTTCCCCGGTACACATACACCAACATCCTCCGTCTCCGGTAAACATACACCAACATACTCCGTCTCCGGTACACATACACCAACATACTCCGTCTCCGGTACACATACACCAACATACTCCGTCTCCGGTACACAAACACCAACATGCTCCGTCTCCGGAACACATAAACCAACATACTCTGTCTCCGGAATACATACACCAACATACCCTGTCTCCGGAACACATGTCGGGAGGATTAGAAACCAGTAATTTATTGTTTATCATTTTGTTTGGAGTCATCGCATGAAAACGTGTAGCGATATTAGTCGTGGTAGTCTGATAGGAAGATTAAACAGATTATATAAATCACCAAAACAATCGATGTTGTTGATGGAATGCGACATATTTATATCTTATGCAGGTCTAATAATACCACCAACAAAACAAAATCAAACGGAATTCGAAATACATTTTTACTCAGATAGGGTGGAGCTGATGAAAGCTAAAATTCCCCACAATGCCAATATTATTGATAAAGACTGATGCAGAGGAAAACACTCTTTCGCGCCATTTTCGGATTTTTTTTCATAGAGGTATGAAAAGGAAAACTCAACTAATCAGAAAGCCACATTATGCATACAATCAATGGGAAATTAATTATTACGAATGGGAATCAGGAATAGACCAAATGTCTGCTGTCAATATTACAACACCTTGTTTTTCTTTTGTCTCTCCCCCACCTCTCTCTCTCTCTCTCTCTCTCTTATAAGCGATGTTATACCCTTCTCCCTATCTCACTGACCCTGGCAAGGCCTTTATGACACGCCTGCCTCTGTACTTGGTTTGAAGAGAGTTCCAAAATATAAAGTTAATTCTTTCACTTAATTTTATCAATTAATATGATGTTCTAAAAAGAGGAAAATATCGTTTTAATAACGTGACGTGTACTGCAATAGGCGAAGAAAGGGAAATCCTAAATTGGTTTGCTAATATTTTGCATGTTTTCGTAGATTTATCACAATTTGATATTTTGACCGTCTAATTTTGTCAAAGTACAAACATTTTATCTAGACTGGAGGTTTTAAGTGGTGCCTATTGGCCATGGGGCTTTAGCATCGATTGATGAAAACACTTCAATTAAACCAACATTGCCGCCACACTACACTGCCGTAAAACTAGAAATCTATGTCAGCTTGACACTTTGATTATATGAATATTGCACACATTGAATTAAACAACCAACGAATACAGATGAGTCTATGTTTCATCACGTCTATGCCAGATTTGTGCAGTCTTCAACAATTTTACAACATTATAAAGTTAAAAGTTAAAGTAATATATTTTATATCGCAAACTGATTATTGAAGAATTCAAAATTCTACCAGCTTCGATCGGCTGTCAGTTCTACAGTGATTGACAATGTTTTAACCCCAACGTTTAGGCAAAAGTTTAAACCTTCATGTCGGGGTCACTTTGTTTCATCGTAAGGTTAATACATTTATTTTTTGCGTATTGTTTATTTCAGGGAAGACCTTTAAGAATACGTTTTTTCTTATTTCTTTAACAGGAAATTTCGTTTCGAATGTTTTGTTGTATAGGAAATTTGTCAGATACTCTATATCATTCCTGTCGTGACATGTAATACTATTGTGTAGACAGAATTCTATTAATAGACACGTGACGGCGGGAGATGCCAGGAAAAGAAACCGTTAATTTCTTAAATAGCGACCCTTACGTAATTAATTAACACAAGATGAGCAACGTGGGGACACATAGATGTATATATGTTCTTCAGCGTAAAACAAAATCAATACGGAAAGAGTTAATTAGACCCAGATCGATACTTCTTACTGTTGTTATTGTCATTAAGCTGGATTAGGAAGACGCTTTAATTATTATGAGTTTCTTTTAAGATCATCAATCGATAACGGAGTAAAGAATTGAATCAGGATATAGAGGTATTGGATATAGGCAGGCATATATATTACTTGATGTTCATGGAATTACTTTACATATTTACAAATAAATAAATTCTATTAATTTCGTAAGTGAGGTCTTTGTGATGAATAAACAAAATCAGAGAATACAAAAAGCGTCAACGAAACCATAATCCGAACTCAAAATCAGAGAATACCAAAGCGTCAACGAAACCATAATCCGAACTCAAAATCAGAGAATACCAAAGCGTCAACGAAACCATAATCGGAACTCAAAATCAGAGAATACCAAAGAGTCAACGAAACCATAATCCGAACTCAAAATCAGAGAATACCAAAGAGTCAACGAAACCATAATCCGAACTCAAAATCGATTAAACTAGGGGCAAAATAGGAACAAAGGAAAGATTTACATGGAGACTCTCGTAAAAGCACAAGATAATGAGACCAGGTGTTCCGGAAGAGTAAGCGTTTTCTGCATCATCGACAACACCTGCCATGTAAATCTTGGTCACATCCAAGTAAGCATCAATCCTCAAAATGAGAACCGAGTCATCATTGTTATCACAACAAGTAAACACACTAACAAGCAAACTCAAAAACGTCCATCTTCATATCACACATACAGAATATTTCTGGATGAGATCAAAATGGCGACCATAAAACTTGCCCATAGTCTTCATCAACCTGAATTGATAACCATCTTACAGATCCAGACAATAGCTTTAACGACACATCACAAGACATACATACTATAGACCCAACGCCCCAACACGACAGACCCCACACAGTAGCCTTATCGCCCAACGAACGGCATAAAGGGCTGAACAGCGTGGCCAAAATATGAACCAAGACAGATTTACAGGTAGACTTTTGAAAAAAAAGTGAGAAAAAAGCCTTGTGTGCCGAAACGTTAACGACATGTTTTAATTGCTTCATGGAAAACCCGGTTAGTGAAATTTTATCATTTCAGTATGAACACATTTGGCTTAAACGCGCAGCAGCAAACATGTTTTGCCGTGAAACGTTGATCAAACCCAATTAAACGCCGTATAACGAAGGTCAGTCTTGGAAGACATCATTAGGTAGGTCAAAATACTATGATTTCTCCAGGTATTTTAACGCACGTTTCAGCTCTGTGATTCAAGGCCGGTTGGTTATATTATATTTCACATAAACACCCAACAACCCGATAACCAATTAAACTTATAAGGAAAGCAGAAAGGTAATAGGATCGACTTTAAAATAAAGACCGACTTATTTCTTGTTTGATAAATGTCGAACAAAGAAAAAATGTTACATCTGTGCTTCTAATAGGCTTAGTTTAGAAATGAAACACAGATCTAATTAAGATTCGTAATTACTGAATTTCACAATCAGTACTTACATGAAATCGCCTTTGAAAGAAAATGTATGATTTGAGTATGTTTTACCTGCAGATATTCAATGTACAATATACATATATAGGTAAACAGGACATGAACCGTTTCAGCAGTAAAATCGGATTACTCTCTAGAGAAATATGTTTAAATCAATATATGCACCAACTGTTTATTATTACAACGTCGCATCCTTATAAAACAGCATTGTGGCCTAGAGAGGAATAATGTTGTACTTAAATAGCAGCGGGAGACATATCTCAAACTCAAAATTAAATTTTATGTGTATGCTGTTTAAAAACTTGCACGTGCTAAGACTATGTGTTTTGGATTATGGAAATAAATTCAGATAATAGAAATATTTGAATTCATTCAGATTCTTAAGACATTCATAACTTGCTCAATGCTGACAGAAAATTATAAAATTGAAAATCAAAATATTACATAACTCAAATTGTGGTCTGTTTTTGTCGCTGACATTGTTATAAAATGGAAACGCTTATTGTTGACGTCATATTTATTATATTATTTAAACTGAACCCTTGGACGGTTATTTTGTTGATATATAATACAAGTTTCTATTCATCCTCTCATACAACCATTATTCATCCGCTGATTATTCAATGAATGAAGAAAATGGTGGCTAGTTGATTCAATTCCCGGCCGAGACATGTCATAGTCTTAAAATTGGTAGTTACTTCCCCCTGCTTGGCGCTCAGCATTATAGGGGAGGAACGACTGGTTCACACGGCAAAAGATCCTGACACGAATATACCACAGCCTCCTTTATATACACACCAACATGGCTTACACTGGAAGCCGTCCTTAAACGATCCTAGCTGTTAGGGCGTCAAACAATCCAGACCTATTTCAAACCAAACCTCCGAGGAGGGTTAGACATATTAGCGTAATCTTAAAGGCCAAATATACGTAACTTTTGGCAAAACTGGAAGCGAAAATCAAGCCTTATAACTTTTTATATTTATAGATTGAGTTAAGATTAACTGAAATCAGCACTATTCAAGATAAATTCCTTCGCTGTTACCGGTACAATAGCAGTTGAAACACGCTATGTGTAAACACGCGTCCATTTCGAACCGTCTTCTACCTTCGGTTTGTTGTTGAAGTGGGCCCCATCTGAATTATTTTCAATTATTTGGAATTTTTTGTCAAGACTTTCTTGTTAGTTACCGCTCAGGTTCACTGTGTTTAAGGCTTATTTTGCACGGTTATCAACTGGATTTTTTTCAGATTTTTTCAGGATCACGAAAATTTTCCTGAAGTTACGTATATTGGGCCTTTAAATCTGCACGAAGCCGCTAAGAATCTGATACGCGTTTAGCTGTTCCATGTGTCTTTCAATGTCGACCATACTAATTTCATAGCAGTCCCAATGATTACGAAAACATTTTTCGTTCAAAGTGAGTTTGTTTACAAACTGTCACTTTCGCAAAGAAACGAATTAATTGCTCTTTAGTTCATTTCTCATACAGACATATGCATTTATGCTATCTGATATATGTTTAACTACCATAGTCGATACTGTATCGTATGCAAACCCTAATTGAAGAGTGTCTCCGATCATTTCAAGATGTTGAAAAACAAAACAACTTTTCCCGCACGCCGGATATCAAATTTACCCCTCGTTTACCGTAACTCCGGAGTCCAAACGTCACCAGGCGCCGTAGACCTAGCGACCGGGCAATATAATTAGTATTTGCAGAAGCAATTTAGCGGGAGGTTTATAAGCGAAGTTGATTTACACGGTGACAGCTCTAGCAGATTTTGGTGTATGTCACGATCCTATTGCAATCTCGAAATTTTCATTTCTCTTCATTACAACTTGATATAGACAGAACACCATCTGGATAATGGTATCGATAAAATCCTTCACCCCTCAGGACATATTTGGACCTCTACAATTCAAAGGTTGGAGTAGGTCATTTTGAAATTTCAGGGGTGACAGGATAAGCAGTGGTGTGTATAGTTTCAATATTGCCTATGGATACAGGACAAACTTACTTTCTAGTTCTATTTTTGTCCGCGTGATTTGATTTCTTTTTAGTTTCGATATTTAGATTATAGTTTGCATTAACTATGTTTTATTTGTTGTTTTGGTGTAGCCAAAAATTAGTCTTTAACATGAAGAGGCAAATGAAAGGATTTGGAAAATTTGGGTTTGTTGATTTTTTTCAATAACATGAAGAACATATAGAGCCTGAATTATTTTAAGATAATTTATGAACGCCTTGCGTGCTAACATCCGGGCCAACAAGAGTGATTTATATAAGTTGTATAACTTGTTTCATAATTAATGTAAAATAAATAAAGTTTATATTAAAATTGGTGACTGGATGAAGATTTCGTTCAGTTTTATTGCGATATTAATAACTATAACTTCGTGTGTACTTAACCCTTAGAATGCCAACGTTTTCACGTTGCCAATTTGAAGAGTTTACAACCGCTCTGCCAATGATGACGATGACGATGCGATGCGCGGCATTATAACAAGCCCCCACATTACGTTGTAGGTAGGAGAATACTGTATGCAAACATTCATTGTAATTTCTTATAATGTCTCATCTCATGCATATATATATAAGTAGTATGTCATCGATATGCGCATATGAATAATCGAAGTTCCCGATATTTATTCAAATGATTATAACTAAAATTACGCAAGGAGACATTATCACATACCATCCATTTGATCGTACTTAAGCAATGAATGTTTTAGCAAATGATGTTACATAATTTGTGCATTATTTGATGTCTTATGGATCCCTGCAGAGTTTGGGGCTTTATTTGATGTATCGTGGGTCTCTGCAGAGTTTGGGGCTTTATTTGATGTATCGTGGATCTCTGCAGAGTTTGGGGCTTTATTTGATGTATCGTGGGTCTCTGCAGAGTTTGGGGCTTTATTTGATGTATCGTGGGTCTCTGCAGAGTTTGGGGCTTTATTTGCTGTATCGTGGGTCTCTGCAGAGTTTGGGGCTTTATTTGATGGCTCTGGTTGGCCGTTTTTTATGAATATAATGTCTCAAGGAAGTTAAAGCGATAAAAAGTTACCTTTGTTATCTTGTTACTTAAGGTTTTGTATAACCTGCCTTTTCCTGAATCGTTTGCACGAAAGCGATCCAAAAGCAAGTTTCAAAAAAAATGTTTGAGCAATACAACTTGCCATTATGAAATAACACTCGTGTGAAAAGTTTTTGTTTTAAATGGCAATGCTTGATAACAAAATTATATATAAAATAACAAAATATTTTTTACAAACTGTTGATAGCAAAACGGTCAAATATTGTGAGATCGCACATGCTTTAAGTTAATGAAAATGACATCTCATTTTTAAATAGGCTACAGTTGATGATAAACTCACCTACATATAAACGTTTTACAGGTGAGCAGTCGGAAGTTAAATAAAGCTACAATGTACATGTACATGTACAAGTAATAAACGAGAACAATGACGGACCACGAGGAGGTCTTCAGCTGCTCTTCTACTTTAAGAGCTACCCTAAATAATGAATTGATTATAAACAAATGATGAAAATTCAACTTACAAGTGGACAATATTGTTTGGCAGATGACGTAACACACACACATATGCTTTTAAATTAAGAAATAGGTACAGCATGCCGAAAACATGAATTAAACTGCATCATGCAGCTTTTTCGTCCTCCTAGGACTCTTCAATGATGTTAGGGGCCAAAAGTTTGGAATGCAAAATGTCTAGACTAATGCAGAAGCAGAAGGGTCAGGTGCGTAAAATCCCTTTAATTTAGAATTTTGAAGTAAGATTAACCTAGTGCTGTATAATTTCAAATCGTGTACTACGATAGTGTGTATATTATGTACCGTGTCACGACTCAAATGAGATAACTTTGGGTATGGAGGCTCCAACAAACCTCGGGGAATATAGTCTTTCTTTGAGCTGACCAAATTCTCATCTGGAGCTTCATGAAAATTTACAATTATTTAATAAAATGAAAACTAAATTTTGGAAATCTACTTATTTTGAGATACATTTGGAACAATCATTTCAGAGATTATAAACAACAAAACCAGCCATTTTGATTTGGTATTCCAGTGAGATAGAACTAAATAGTCAGAATCAGATCCTTGCTTTCATAAGGAGAAGAGTACACCAACGTACCCTGTGACCTGCTCATATCTGCAATGCTCGCGAATACAACACATCGGCTGTTAGCATTATGCTAGACAATAAAACCAAATATTGTTATAGGCAGGGGCGGTAATGGGCAGGTGATTGTAATAGGCAGGTAATAGTTATAGGCAGGTGGTTGTAATAGACAAGTTGTAGTTATGGACAGGTGGTATATATAGACAGGTGGTAATTATAGACATGTGGTAGTTATAGAAAGGTGGTAGTATGGACATATGGTAGTTATAGACAAGTTGTAGTTATAGACAAGTTTTAGTTATAGACAGGCGGTAGTTATAGACAGGTGATAGTTATAGGCAGAGGGTAGTTATGGACAGGTGGTAGTTATGGACAGGTGGTTGTTATAGACAGATATAGCTATAAGTACACGTCCACGAACCGTAGCAGGAAGGGAAAAGAATGCATCTTCTTTATCTTACTGGATGAGTATGAGGCGCCTAATGTGATATCCCTATATAATCGGGAGTGGTGCCTTCTTTGTCGTATTAAATATGTAATTACCACCTGTCAACAATCCAATCTCCCTATAACTACTAAATATATATAACTTGTTAATCGTTTGTCCTCGTTCGAACGTACTCAAGCTTCCCTTCCCTAGTTTATAATTGTACGAGGATCTTGTACCTATACCTGTTGGAGCAATAACATACGTTAGCAATGATTAATGTTAGATACATATTACGGCTGTGTATGATAATACGTTCTACACTGAGACCCATTGTATTAGTGTGGCTAATGATCTGACGCAGGTATCGTTAGGAAAGATGCAATATCTTAGAGTTACGAGTACAATGTGAACATAAGGAACACCCAGGCCGAGGGTATCACAAAGCTCGTCATTATCTTAATCACATAGCCCTAACCGACTCACTGTAATATGTCTTGCTACCCAACCATAAATATAGTATTACTGTAAACCATCGTGGTGATTCAATTAAGCTTGTCATATGACACGACTATTTCGCGGCGATTTAGTTTCGCAATAAATACGTGTTGTTATTGCCGTGAGTAAATTATTTTTCATATATGAAATACATTATGTAGATACTCTCACACTAGGTGCATTGCATACTTTTGTTATCCGCTAGAAATATGAACCTATGTTTACCCGAAAACGGCTTATGTACAGTACGGTAGATTTCTCCTACAGTTGGCATAATTCTGATTGAAACTATTTCGCTGCGATTAATGTTCGCTAATTTTAATCAGCCACAAAATATACGAAAAATATTTGCAAGCGAAAACTAGTTGGTGAACAGCAAACAAGTGCAATAACAGTATTGTGTCTTTAGTAGTACTAGTGAGAATCGTACCGTCAAAGTACACGAAAAGAAATTAGTTTTTAAACGTTGGCGTGTTTTTCATGAATCTGATGATTTTGATAGATATGATCTTACATTCATATATATCAATGTTAAATATAATTTTTCAAACTTGTTTAACAATTTAATCTGTCACCGGCCTAAAGACTCGTAACGTATCAAATCACTGGACTTGTTTACGTTAATCCTCTGTTTATAAAACTGCCCTTCTAAAGTCCTGAACATGTCTCATTTATCATTGCAATATTATTTGTTTTGATAAGAAAATATTCACACTGCATTATCCTTGTCATGGAATTCTGATACAATGTTGTTAGGGAACATGAAATTGGTTCCCAGTTCCTTGCTGTGTTTAAGATCAACAGAACTAGGAACCCGACCCGAGTTCCGTTTAACACAAACGGAACTAAGAACCAGACCCGAGTTCCGTTTAACATAAACGGAACTAGGAACCAGACCCGAGTTCCGTTTAACATAAACGGAACTAAGAACCAGACCCGAGTTCCGTTTAACATAAACGGAACTAGGAACCAGACCCGAGTTCCGTTTAACACAAACGGAACTAGGAACCAGACCCGAGTTCCGTTTAACACAAACGGAACTAGGAACCAGACTATTTTATTTTGCACGTATATTTTATCCATGCATTCTTTAGCCATGATTCCCGCGCGGGGATCCTATTGATATTTTCTGTAGTAAATGTTTATTTTTATATATTATATATACAGTTTCAAAAACATAAAAAATAATGGAGTTTTTAACGTATTTCCATTTTGATGTTATTGTTCATGATTATATACTTGCGAATGCTTAATTCGTACATTTTTTTTTATTCGTTAAATTTGTTATTCATCCATTCATTTGATTGATTACCATAAAATGTTGCGAGTATTCATTCATGTTTCATTTTCGTTGTTTACATTAGAATATTTACATTTGCTATGCTTCCTTCCATCGTATTACTTTGTGAAGGCAAATACTGTTCTATGACTGTAATTACATATGTTTTTGTGATGTCATTGATCTCTATTGTGACGTAATCAAATTATTGGTCGTCTACATTTGATTTACTGTTCGAAAACTGCTCGAAATAAGTAAATAAAGCACAAAAAATCATCAAAATGTAGATAGAATTAATGAACGAGCTCTATATAAGTTTTTCAGCAATATCATTGTGTTTTATAGGACGGTATCAACATTTGATAAAATATTCATTGCTAAATTGAAGATTCTACCTCAGCGCTCCATAGTAAATATGTTCGTTGTTACCTGCGACAAACTATCGTTTACGCAGGTAGAATCTCTCAATGCAATACCAAGGAACAAATATTCGAGGCGGGTTGCTACGATGGTAACTATGATAGCTGTGGTTTCTATGACAATAAAGTCGAGTGAATCTTCATCGATATCTTGGTAAAGTTTGAAAATACGCTTTAAACAACCACATTTGTCTTCTTTTCATCGCATGTAGATTTTAAAATAAATAATGTAACTAGCGTTTCGAACATACTTATTCGCTATATGTACACGCATTGACATCCTTGTCTGGTAGTCACGGTCGGACGTCGCAACAGGAAGCTGCCAATATTGTTTTTATCGTCATAGAATTTCGAATGTGCATCATGGTATAAGAACCCATTTATTGTATAAATAGACTTAATGAATACTAAATGTGTTCCACGTTTCAAGATGTTCAAAGAACCAAACAATGGTTGTCATCGAATAGCTATATTCTGAAGCGTGAACGGCGCTATATTTGACACAAGCAATCAATCCGTCATGTCTTTCTACTTTGCGTATACGCTAATTCATACACAGCAAGAGTTTACAAGCTGAAGATGGGAGATATGTGAATATTTATTTTATATATACGTTTATTTATTATTAACGTTGCTCAATCATTGGCAGTTCCTCTTGTTTCAGGTTTTGGTTTCAAAGTCGAAATAACATGAAACACTTTAATCTATTCAGGTCTGACTGCGTCATAATTATTTCTGTTACATCTGAATTAAATTTTGAATTACCGTCTTTTAAAGTAACAAGTAACAAAAAATGCCAAGTTATGTCAATGAACAACTTATACAACTTTAATTGTAAATAGGGATCAATATCAGTAATCGATAGACTTGTGTCTGTTTTTTCAATTTAATTAACATTAGAAGCGTACTTCAATTTAGTTGATATGAATGTCAAATATAATATTCTGCCTAATTACTATTTTTCAAATAATGACGATAGGGTGGAAACCTGTATTGCAGAAACAATATTGAATGTATCTGTTGATCGTTAACAAGACAATTAAAGTAAAAATATTTCTTTTAATAATTTCTGTTGGAAAAATATGAATCCTTTGTAATTTCACCTGTAAGATGTTCAAAAGGTAAATTAATTGCGATTACTTTTAAAAACAGATATATCTCACCTGGGCCAGTAGTATACTACGTGCGCATCCTATACTAGCAGGATTTTGAGAGGGCCCATTGAACTTCTGGAAACGGTAATTTTTGGCAATACAAATGAAAAGGACACAGGTAAAATTATTGTAGATTGATCACTGGACATGTACATTACAAGGTGCAGCATATGCGTGTGTTACGTCATCTTTAATGATAGGGGGTGGCAGACTCTGCTGGTGGATTGTTTTAGCTTTTAGTCTCCGATGTTTGCTTGAGCCTCCATAGCCACAGTGAATCTCATTTGAGTAGTGGCACGGTACATAATATATATAAATTTCGTAGTACAAGATTTGAAATTAAACAGAACTAGCTTAATTTTACTTTTATATTCATAAATTAAAAGGGTTTAACGCACCTGACCCTTCCTCTTCTACATTAGTTTAAATTTAAAAGGTGCAGCATATGTGTGTGTTACGGCATCTTTTCTAAATTACGAGGTCCTACAATTGATAATAATCCGAAAATAAGATTTTGTCCCTATAAAATAACCATTTTAACTAAATTATAGAAATAAAAATATAGGTAAAAACTGTGCCAGAATATAAAACTAGTAAGGTTTAAAAGCAAGGCTATCTTACCTTGAGTATGTATGACGATATCAAGTTCCCAGTTGCTTAGGAAAAAGGACAATTGCTAATTAAAAATTACATTCTGTTCACATAGACAAATCACTGTCTTCAGAAATCACATATGTCCGTACGCGACAGTTCGGCAAACATGAAAACACTCAGTCTGCCTAACAGGGAAGTCGGAACTTATAGCCTTATAATTCCCACCGCTGAAGCTAAACGTGATTGATTCCCGTGCCCACCTAGCGGCTGTGTATGCTAAAATAGGATCGTTATGATAACGTTGGAATTAATAAGGTGTCCCCTCTATTGTACGTAGCATTTAGCTGTTGAGTGCCGTTATTTGGAAAGAAAATAGTACCTGTTTCATTTGAGTAAAATTTGCAGCTGGATGTAATTGTCAATACTAGGAATAAGATTCATCAGTTTGGTATGAATGATATATACTGAGATTGTTTTTTTTTTTACACAAACAGGAATTGAAAACTTAATTTTCGAGCTTTCGAAAACGTCTGTTTCCTTTGTCAAGCAAAGCCGAGTGTTGGTGTTCTGACCGCTGAAATCAGCTCACTACCCAAAATAGGGAGAAGTCAGCTGTCAAAAGCGTAGCGCGACATTTCGTCCAAATGTACTCTAGTACTGCACGTAGACAGAGGGACGGGTAAGATGTTTACCCATTCCGCCCCAACCATAATGATAACTTGGAAACATTCACTTCGAATCTATAACTACATAATCTGATAAAAAGCAGCATGTTTCCACTTCCCTAATCATAATGTTAACTTGGAACCATAACTACATAAATCTGATAAAAAACAAAAAACAAAAATTAGAAACCAAGACTTCATACAACAGCAGAAACCAAGACTTAATACAACAGAAAGAAAAAAAATATTACAACATAAACCAAGAATTATTACAACAGAAACCAAGAATTATTACAACAGAAACCAATAATTATTACCACAGAAATCATGAATTATTACAGCAGAAACCAAGGGGGTATTACAACAGAAACCAAGTAATTTTACAACAGAAACAAAGAATTATTACAGCAGAAACCAAGGCTTATTACAGCAGAAACCAAGAATTATTACAACAGACACCAAGAATTATTACAGCAGAATCCAAGAAGAACTATTATAACAGAAACCAAGAGTTATTACAGCAGAAAACGTTTTTTTGTGTGCAGATATTACACTCGTTTGTAAATACAACAGCATTGTTATATTGTCAACAGGAGGTTACATTGTAGGACATTGGGTTCTGTTATTAAGTTCAGAATACGTAATCGTCCTTGTCAACGCTTAGCACTAAAGTCAGAAGCGAGAGGTGGTGCCATGTTAAGTGTTAAGAAAACAAAACATAGTGAAAAAACCTAGAAAATACCAAAGCGTCAACAAAACCATACTCCGAATTTAAACTCGATTACTATAGAGCTAAAATAGGAAGATTTACATGGATATCCTCGTTAAAGTACAAGAGAATAAGACCAGGTGTTCCGGAAGAGTAATTGTCTTCTGGTTCATCGACGACATTCACATCCATCTTCAAAACGAGCACCGAGTCATCATTTCAATCACAACAAGTTAGCACACTAATAAGCAAACTCAAAAACGTCCATCTTCATATTACCCATAGATACATAATATTTCTCGATGAGAAATGAGGTGAAGGAAGGCATGTCATTATAAAGTTTGTCGTCAGTGGACAGTGGGGTTAAATTAGATTTCGTATCAGAACCCCTAGGCATTCGTCTTCTGTTTATCTGCTGGCGAGAACGTATTCATTGAAATAACCCACGTTGAAGTTCTGCCCTACTTTACCCTTACACCACTGTGGATTATAATGAACTCGACTAGTTCAAAGTAAGGTAGAGTCTATTAATGGTACATAAGGGGTCGGGGATAAAAACGAGTGATCTATATTTTTGTTCATTTTCCTATCCCTTTCTTCTTGTGCTGTCGTCCTCGGTACCAATTATAATATGACTTCCGCTGTTTTGTGGAATCTTAAACCCATATGGATAGGCAAATGATAGACTTAGCAGAAATCAATTCAAGGTTCAAAAGACAAGAGGAACTGAAGAGACACCGAAACAAAAGAGAAAGTAGCACGACTTCCTAAACAATGCATTCTAACATGACATGTATTGCCACATGGGACCTGTGCCACGTCCAATACAGAAATCATATATAAATAATCATCAGCGCTTACAAAACAAGACTCCATCACGTCAAATTCACGACAAACGGGGCGAGCGTAGTCTTAATAAAAACATTGCAATAGGAATGAATTGTGAATTGTTCCGCTCACATACAAGTGAAATGATCACTGCATTCCTTGTAAAGAGTTTCGTCATGTCATACATGTGTAAGATTCGGAAGACCTACAAAATCACACTGTATATCAAAAAGAGGAAACTAAGTTGGGACCCTTTACAATGTATTCATTTTCATCTATAAATTTAAGGGGAAATTAAAGAAACCATAATGAAACTAGGCCACGGTTTCATCAACTGCTTCTTCATTTTAAAGTGTTTACATGTTGCAGTTGTTCGTTAGTTTAGGGCTTGCTCTAAATAACGTGATATCCGTGATCGATGTCGACTGCTGACAAACAAATTAAAAACACGAAAGAGGCAGATTGATCAGAAGTATGGGCAAGTTTTATGGTCGCCATCTTTGTCTCATTGAAAAATATTCTGTATCTTTGTGTGATATGGAGTTTTTGAGTATTCTCATTAGAATGCTTACTTGTTGTAATTGGCAATGCCTCGGTCCTCATTTCGAGGACTTGATGCTTGCCTTGTGTAAGTAAGATTTACATCGATGGAGCAGAATATGCGGACGACATGTAAATCATTCCTTTGTTCAAATGTTGTCCCTGGTTTAATCGATTTTGAGTGAGGATTATGAGTTCGTTAACTCGTCGGTATTCCCTATTTTCCTTAACTTGAAAATATCTGTCGTAAAACCTTACATAAGTTAAGTGGGGTCTTCAGTGACTTATACGAGTATAATAAGTTATGGAACGTTGGCGGTTTGTAAATTAAATGTTAACTTCGATCTTCAATCAATTTGTTCAATTTTCTTTCAGAAAGGTTTATTTCTGTTTACAATAAATATATTACAAATGATGTCCTCTCACAGGAGGTGACCTCCCGCTATATATACAATGTATATTAAATATATTACAAATGATGACCTCTCACAGGAGGTGACCTCCCGCTATATATACAATGTATATCAAATATATTACAACTGATGTCCTCTCACAGGAGGTGATCTCCCGCTATATATACAATGTACATACATTCAGATATACAGGAATATATAATATACATTTGCGCTTCAGTGTCACTATATAAACCTAGCGAGTTCAGTTTTGGTTCATAGAACTATGACCCGAAACCAGTATGAACGCGAAATTGAGAGAAAGGTAAAAAAACAATGCATACCACGCCGAACTATCTTTTGGAGGAGAAGTACAACGTCTTGTCTTATCTATTCCGTATAAGTTACTTATTGAATAAAATCAACAAACTGGTTTTAACATTGAAAAGGAAGCGTTATCGACACAAATGTAATCTTTTAATCATTCATTAATCTCTATGTAGAGGATCCATCCCTGATTCGCGGAATGTGCAGTACAGTTTCAGTATCATCCGAAAAAATGTAGGCATTGTCATCAATCTCACACCACGTACATAGTAGATAGTAGATAGACGATTCGTATTCCTATTATCAGTAAAGTCGACCACAAATAGCATGCAGCATTCGGGTTCTTATGCAAGGCATTATTATATATCAGCCGTATCTCAAACAACAAACACCTGTTTTCAAATTCAGCGGCCATGCCTGCGCAGTATGAAGTCATAAATACGCGATGTCATTAATGATAACGACAATTATTCCAAATATTATATTAAAACACATTTAGACAATAACTTGCAAAAGTTACAAAAACAGTTTGAACTATTTCAAAATAAAATCCTTTTAGTCTAGGTTTTCCACAGACTCTAGTTAAATGTCGCCAATCCAGATTAAGTACGTGCAAAGTTTCCGTCGCTCGAAAAGGAGCACTCGCTACGGGGTGTTCTGCAAATTCAACATTCAACAGTTTCTTGGAATTCATTTTGTTTAAATTTGGTCTTATTATTTTTTAGGGATGATTTTGAATTTTCGGCTGAAGTGGTCTGTTATTTAGAGATGATTTACAAGCGGTCTTTTAGAGTCTTGGGTTTTATACACTGGAATCAGTAGTGCGAAATGTACTACTTTCGGTGTTGATTTACTTTATCGATTGTTTAGGTATATCGAAATATTAGTATGTCATTAACATTAGATGTATTTAATCTCCGGTGGGCTCTCAATTGGAACCGTCTTAATATAATTGAAAAACAGAAATCAGTTCGTTCATACATTTGCCATGTTCTTGTGAAACAGAATAAATAATCAGGGAATACCAAAGGGTCAACAAAACAATAATCCGAACTCAAAATCAATTAAACTAGAGGCAAAATAGGATCAAAAGAAAAATTAACACGGAGACTGTCGTATAAGCACAAGAGAATAAGACCAGGTGTCCCAGAAGAATAATCCTGTTCAATCGCTCGAAATTGTAATTGTAATTTATTCCGTTTTGTGAGGACAGCAATTTCATATTCCAAGGGATATAGAACTATCATCAAATTATGCTCTGGCCTTCAATGATTTAGTATTGTAATGTTATACGGCCTATTAGTCAATTACAGTCAAACGAAAGTGTGAAGTTAGCCATTATCAGAACGGATTGAACACGAAAGAGAAACAATTAGCATAAAAAAGAAATTGCACCCAAGCAAACTAACAGGCTGTAAACTATGTCTAATCTTATTACAAATATCGATTAATTAAAGGTCCACATAGAATATGTGACGGATGTTTTTGAAGGCAGTTATTATACGTTTTTATTGTAAGAGGTTAGTCGTATGCATGGAAAAATTCGATCTTATTTAAGGATTTAATACTTTTTTTTATATCATTGGATGATGAAATGTGTTGGACTTGAAATAAATTCAACATGAACTGCGGACTTGAAACAAATTTAATGAAACTGCGAAGCAGTTTCTTGTTAAAATTTTTTTAAGACCAAATCAATTCATCTATAAATCGAAAAAAGAAAAATTAAAATCATAAATGTCAGTCAAAGAGTTTCCCCCATAACTTAAAACCTGTGAAGTCGTTTTGTTTAGTTTGTCTTGTCAATTTCATCGGCTAATGAAAACAAAGCTACTTTTATGAATTATATCAAATTCAACTTTAGCAAAAAGTGACATATTTTTGTGTTATTTAAGCATGATTTGACTATGATACTCAGTTCTTTTTTTGTGAACTTGATGTTTAATTGGATGTGACAAAGATTTACATAATGGCAGGTGCGTCGATGAAGCAGAAGAGAGCCTCTTCTGGAACACCTGGACTTATTCTCTTGTGCTTTTACGACAGTCTCCGTGTTAATATTTCTTTTGTTCTTATTTTGCCTCCAGTTTAATTGATTTTGAGTTCGGGATATGGTTTTGTTGACGCTTTGGTATTCCCTGATTTTTTAAAAGATGGCTATGGCTTCTGCTCTACCTCCTCCTTTCGGCCTACTCTATCTTTTGTATATGAATCTACGTTTCGTTGATTAGTGTGGTCATTCTTTCGGCCATTTTGACAACCATAGTCATTTAAGGACGGCCTCCCGGTGTTTTTACGTCCTATTAACAGCCAGGGTCATTTAAGGACGGCCTCCCGGTGTTTTTACGTCCTATTAACAGTCAGGGTCATTTAAGGACGTCCTCACGGTGTTTTTACGTCCTATTAACAGTCAGGGTCATTTAAGGACGGCCTACCGGTGTTTTTACGTCCTATTAACAGTCAGGGTCATTTAAGGACGGCCTCCCTGTGTATGTAATGGGGATGCGTTTGTTGAGAGTTTGAGTTCTTTGGAGTCTGCGATATGTTCTTGTAAGCCTTCTTGCTAATCCGCTTTAATCCATATTGTATCTGGAAGGAAAAATAATCAGAGAATATTGCAGATTTAACAAAACAATAATCCGAACTCGGAATATATTAAACTAGGGGCAAACTATGAACAAAAGGGAAAGCTTAACATCGAGACACTTGTAAAAGTGAAAGAGAATAAGACCAGGTGTTCAGTCACAAGTGAACACACTGATGGGCATATTCAAAATCGTCTACCTTTATGTCATACAAGGATAAATATACAAAATGCAGTCCAATCGCGTTATCTCGAAATCGTATAACTCGAAGAGCCTGTTTAATTCGAATTAATTCGTCGGTCTCGGCAAAGCTTTAAAATAACATTCAAACGCATGTAACTGGAATACGGTTATAACTCGAAATATCGCAACGATCCGTCGACTTCGAGATAAAGAGGTTAGACTGTATATCCCAATGAGACCAAGATAGCGACCACAAGACAATGGAATCCTGCCGATACAGAGAACAATATTACTAGTTTAATTTTACTTCTAAATTCAAAAATTAAAGGGGTTTTTCGCTTCTGCCCCTTCTGCTTCTACATTAGTTTAGAAATTTTGGATTCCCTCCTTTTGGCCCCTAGCATCACCGAAGAGTCCTAGGAGAACAAAACAGCTGTATGATGCAGTTTATTTAATTTGTTTCGGCATACTGTATCTATTACTAAATTTAAGAGGTGCAGCATATGTGTGTGTTACGTGATCTTTGAAAGATTATCTAGCGAAAAACGCCGACTTTTACAAGTATTGGCACAACGCAGGATGACACTGCAGTTTCTCAGGAACAAGCTAGCATTAAAATAGAATGATTAATTCCTACGTGGCGAGTAGTGTGATCAATGGGCTATGAAGTGTTTAAGTGTTCGATATTTCACAGCAATTCAACACGCCAGGTCATAAAAAAACAAACGGTATAAAACCCATTAACCCATTTTTCAGTGATGACAAATATTTTCAACATTCAACATGATTACACTAATGTTTATGCAATGTTATAAGACGCTTTGGAAATGTTGCAGGATCAATGAAGGAAACTGTTAATAGATGTATGTAATATGTTTATCGTCGTTTGCTTACGGTTTCTTTAAAATGAAATACAGAATACCATTAACAAAATCATAATCCCAACTCAAAATCGATTAATCAAGGGGCAAAATATGAACAAAGGAAAATTTTACATCCAAACTCTTGTAAAAGTACATTGTGCAAAAGAATAAGACCAGGTGTTTCAAAAGAGGAAGCGTCATCTGCTTCATCGACGACACATACCATGTACATCTTTGTCACAACCAAGTAAACATCAAGTTCTCAAAATGATATTCGAGTATTATTGTCAATCACAAAAAGAAAACACACCAATGAGCATGCTCAGAAACGTCCATCACTTAAAGATACAAAATATTCATTAATGAGCCAACGATGGCGACCATAAAACTTGCCGATAGTTCTAATCAACCTGCAACTCTCGAATCCTAGTGTTGTTAGATTGTTAGCAGTCGACATCCATCACGATATTTAGAGTTATATCCACAGATAGTCAGGTAACAACGATCTGATGTTTTGTTGTTATTTGCGATGGTGCCACGATACAGTATTCTGAAGACGTTTTAAATTCTATAATGAAGTGTCCATACATTATAGTTTATCGGAACGTGATTGCGGCCACTCTAATAGCATAGAAAACACTGTCCACATATATTTTTGTTGACAAGTGAACAAAGGTCATGTTGAAATGTCCACTGACCAAACTTGATAACCTATACACGTGGGCATGATTAAGTTTGTACATGGATAAAACAGTCGACTTGGTAACATAACACAGTATGGTCAATGATTATTGGCTAAGTAGCATAGCAAAGTCTGCCATTAAAGAAAAAAAATGCAATTGTATGTGTTAAACTACACACGGTAACATAACACAGTATGGTCAATGATTATTGGCTAAGTAACATGGCAAAGGATGTCTGGACAAAAAACATAACACAATAGTAACAGAATAGGGTCTATGTAGCATGGCAAAGTCTGTAAATGGAAATACGATTTACATAGTATGGTCATGGAATAGGGTCTATGTAGCATGGCAAAGTTTAAAAATGGAAATACGATTTACATAGTATGGTCATGGAATAGGGTCTATGTAGCATGGTAAAGTTTGTAAATGGAAATACGATTTACATAGTATGTCATGGAATAGGGTCTATGTAGCATGGCAAAGTTTAAAAATGGACATAAGGTTTACACAGTATGGTCATGGAATAGGGTCTATGTAGCATGGCAAAGTTTAAAAATGGACATAAGGTTTACACAGTATGGTCATGGAATAGGGTCTATGTAGCATGGCAAAGTTTGTAAATGGACATACGATTTACACAGTATGGTCATGGAATAGGGTCTATGTAGCATGGCAAAGTTTGTAAATGGACATAAGGTTTACACAGTATGGTCATGGAATAGGGTCTATGTAGCATGGCAAAGTCTGTAAATGGACATAAGGTTTACACAGTATGGTCATGGAATAGGGTCTATGTAGCATGGCAAAGTCTGTAAATGGACATACGATTTACACAGTATGGTCATGGAATAGGGTCTATGTAGCATGGCAAAGTTTGTAAATGGACATACGATTTACACAGTATGGTCATGGAATAGGGTCTATGTAGCATGGCAAAGTTTGTAAATGGACATAAGGTTTACACAGTATGGTCATGGAATAGGGTCTATGTAGCATGGCAAAGTTTAAAAATGGAAATACGATTTACATAGTATGGTCATGGAATAGGGTCTATGTAGCATGGTAAAGTTTGTAAATGGAAATACGATTTACATAGTATGGTCATGGAATAGGGTCTATGTAGCATGGCAAAGTTTGTAAATGGAAAAACGATTTACATAGTATGGTCATGGAATAGGGTCTATGTAGCATGGCAAAGTTTAAAAATGGAAATACGATTTACATAGTATGGTCATGGAATAGGGTCTATGTAGCATGGTAAAGTTTGTAAATGGAAATACGATTTACATAGTATGGTCATGGAATAGGGTCTATGTAGCATGGCAAAGTTTAAAAATGGACATAAGGTTTACACAGTATGGTCATGGAATAGGGTCTATGTAGCATGGCAAAGTTTAAAAATGGACATAAGGTTTACACAGTATGGTCATGGAATAGGGTCTATGTAGCATGGCAAAGTCTGTAAATGGACATAAGGTTTACACAGTATGGTCATGGAATAGGGTCTATGTAGCATGGCAAAGTCTGTAAATGGACATACGATTTACACAGTATGGTCATGGAATAGGGTCTATGTAGCATGGCAAAGTTTGTAAATGGACATACGATTTACACAGTATGGTCATGGAATAGGGTCTATGTAGCATGGCAAAGTTTGTAAATGGACATAAGGTTTACACAGTATGGTCATGGAATAGGGTCTATGTAGCATGGCAAAGTTTGTAAATGGACATAAGGTTTACACAGTATGGTCATGGAATAGGGTCTATGTAGCATGGCAAAGTTTGTTAATGGACTAAAACTTTACAAAGTGTGGCTATGAAATTGAGGAAAAGTAGCATGGCAAAGTCTGTAAATGGACTAAAAGCTTTACACAGTATGGTCATGGAATAGGGTCTATGTAGCATGGCAAAGTTTGTTAATGGACTAAAACTTTACAAAGTGTGGCTATGAAATTGAGGAAAAGTAGCATGGCAAAGTCTGTAAATGGACTAAAAGCTTTACACAGTATGGTCATGGAATTGGGCTATGTAGCATGGCAAAGTTTGTTTATGGACTAAACAATACAAAGTGTGGCTATGAAATTGAGGAAAAGTAGCATGTCAAAGTCTGTAAATGGACTAAAAGCTTTACACAGTATGGTCATGTAATTGGGCTATGTAGCATGGCAAAGTCTGTAAATGGTCTAAAGGTTTACACAGTATGGTCATGGAATTGGGCTATGTAGCATGGCAAAGTCTGTTACTGGACTAAAGCTTTACAAAGTATGGCCATGGAATCGGGGCTAATTAACATCTGTCAACGAAACCAACATCAGTGCCAAACTAGACACGGTAACACAACACAGGATGGCCACTGATTAGAAGCTGAGGGGGTCATCAAAATAGAACGCGTCGTGTGCCTTTTCACATCTGATTACGTACAAATTGACATGATCGATAGGCCAGTATCCAAACAATAAATCCTGGCCTTAAAACACAAAAGATCCCGCATTAGACGCTGACATGATGAGTCAGTTCGACATATACCAGCACTATTTATATCAGAACACTTGTCAAAAGTTGAGGAGACATTTAGATCAGGAGTGCCAATGGTACGCTGGGGAGTAGGTAGGCAGTAACACTGCGCGGAGGGTCATGGCTAATACCATACTAAAACTCGGCTTTTTTTCCTGAAAACATTAGCGTTTGATGTCAGACGAAATATACTACCCTTGTGGTTTGTTCATAGGGAAATAAATTTCGGTGATGTGTTAGCGTTCATAGAGATATTAATTACGTCGGTATTTAGTGTCCATAGGGTAATACTTTGGGTGATGTTTTAGCGTTCATAGGGAAATCAAATTCGGAGATGTAATTAATATCCCCATGAACGCTAACACACCACCAAAATGAATTCCCCTTATGAACGCTTAATACAGTTGTGAGATCGCACAACGTTACACGATGTGCGGTGGGCGCACGATGGGCGAACGGTGTATGCACGATGTGCGAACGATGCGATCCTGGGCGATTATTTCTAACGCACATGTGGGCGCACGATAAACTAACATTGTGCGATGAAAATCGTGGTTGATGTAAATTTAGAAATGGTTTAACAATATATACGGTTTCGCGCTAGTTGTTTTAAACATATTTCTATATTTTACATTAGCTGATAGTTCTTTCTAAATATTTCTTAAAATTAGGAATAGTCTTTCTGTAGTTTTTGAAACAAACCAAATAGACACATGTAAACGTTCAACACATATTGACAGGTTCTCATTTAAGTAAATATTGCCAGTTTTTACTAAGTTATACACTGCACCTGTACATGGACAATATATGTAGTTGTCTCTGACCCGGGGGACTTACAACACTCGCTTAGGTGTGAAAACACAGGTAAAGTGGTGGGGAGGGGAGGGGGTTTTCAACTAACTAATTATAAGCGTCCAGTTTGTTTTCATAACGGTCGCTCGGAAATGGCTGTCGTAGCGTATCGCCGCACACGGGACAGGTCAAATTCTGGCATGTTATTTACCTATTCTGTTACCTGGTAGCTAAACCCGCACTTGGCTGTCCCATGGTCACTGTAATACTGTGAACTGTATATTGTTAAATTGACATAATCCCAATAAATATGATGCGAATTTAAATAGGTTTTGGACAAGAGGGTTCCATATGTTTTTAATTCCGTAATATGTATCGACCAATTGTACCAAATCGTGCGTGTGTGCGATTCTAATCGCACACATAAACACACGATCTTTAGATCGCCCAGTTGTGCGCACCATAGGCTAACGATGTGTGCACGATGTATGCGTGATGCAAGCCTGCAGTTTTTGGTGCGTTGTGCGATACCACAACTGTATCATCAAAATGAATTTTCCTATGGACGCTAAAACATCACCGAAACGAATTTCGCCATGAACGCTAAATATCACCAAAATCAATTTTCCTATAGACGCTAAAACATCTCCGAATATGTTTTCCCTATGAACGCTAAAACATCACCCAAATATTGTCGGTGTGATTTTTTTGTTGTCGTTTTCATTTCACCATTCAAAACAATTTTAAAACGCTAACAATCATAATTGATATAAGTTTGTTTCAAAACTCATACTGTATAACATGAAATATTTGTTGTGGATTAACTTCGTATTTGTTAATAAACCACGAAAATTAATTTAAAAAAATGAACAATATGATATTGACGATTATTCATGTTATAGAGTATCTTGTCTGATTCTGATTTTGAAAGAAAATAATATAAAACATACTTAAATTATTCTATCGTCCCTTTGGCGATTTTTGATTCGATATTTTTATAAAAAAACCCAATTATGATATTATTTTGGACCAGTTTAACCAACCAGAACTCAGTAACTATCCCAAACATTAGGTAAAAACACAACGCACATTGTACAGACTTTTAAGGATGACGTAACATCCACATATGCTGCACCCCTTAAATTCAGTGATAGAAACAGCATGCCAAAAAATGAATCAACTGAATCACACAGCTGTTTTGCCCTCCTTGGACTCTTCATTTATGCTAGGGGCCTAAAGTTGGAAATCCAAAATTTCTAAACTAATGTAGAAGCAGAAGTGTCAGGTGCATAAAACCCCTTTAATTTATGAATTTAGAAGTAAAATTAAACTGGTTCTGTATAATTTCAAATGGTATTACGTAAATATGTATATTATGTACCGTGCCACTCCTCAAATGAGATTAACTGTGGCTATGGAGGCTCAAGCAAACCTCGGGGACTAAAACACCCACCAGCTGAGCCTGCCACCACTTATGATTCAAGATGACGTAACCCATATGCTCCTCTTGTAACATCATTTATCAGCAACATTGTATAATCCATTAAAACATACATGTAACCATGTCTTGTTTAATATTTGGCACTTCACCTGTGCTGAACTTCAGGATTCACCAAATTCCAGGTTGTCAATATAATGGAAACATGTTACATTTACTATATTTAGCATGATAGTTTCAAAGTAACTGAATTATGGGCATGTGTTATGGTCGCCTTCTTTGTTTCATTGAAAAAATATTCTGTATCTTTTTGTGATATAAAGATGGACGTTTTTGAGTATGCTCATTACTATACTTACTTGTTGTGATTGGCAAGGACTCGGCTCTCATTTTATGATTTTGTTAACGCTTCGGTATTCTCTATTTTTTTCCAGTTAAGGAGTGTTTTAAGATGCTTTGCGTTCTTTTAAATGTATCATCTATGTTTCGTTTCTAAGCTTTCCTTATGTTTTTCGCTTAATCATTGTAATGAAATGTTAATCATGTGCGACATGTACATGGATAATTCATTTTCATTAGTGATTTAATGTAGACTATATTTCATGTACATCTATTTTGAGGCTTCCTACGTGTCATGTTCCCTGTTTATGTAACCATTCGTGAATTCCATTTTAGGTTTGCTTTGTGGGAATTCAAAGATGTGAAACTGATCTTTCCTTAACTACATAAACTACGATATTGTATGATGTTAAATACACTTAGACAGATTATGTTGTTCAGAACGACTGGATGATTCTACCTTTATTTTTCAACTTTAAACTGCATTATCCGGGCAATATCACACCTACTATTCTTTGAGAGACCCAAGGGACCTTGTTCGTGACAGCTTAACGTTTCTCACACAGACTTCCATTACGAGTCCCATATGACGGACTGAGCGCTAAGAAACACTTAGATGCTTTTCTCCGCTGACCGAAATGGCTATACACAATATCAATGCTAACCATTCCTACATGTATCATAGACAGAAATGTACAACAGAACACGAAGTAGAAGTTTATGAGAAGACGCTCTGGGTACTTTAAATCTAGTCCATGTCGACCCCAAACAAATGTCTTGAAACCATTCTGACAGTTTCGCAGATTTTGATATCCGCAGTCCACAAAATTCAAATAATTCTACTTCCGGCAATAAAAAGAAAGTGATTGCGGAAGCTCTCCTGGATTCCGTCCAAAGAGCTTGTGTGATATGAAGATGGACGTTATTGAGTTTGCTTGTTAGTGTGTTAACTAGCTGTGATGACAATTATGAGTCGATTCTCATTTTGAGTATTGATGCTTACTTGGATTTGACCAATATTTACATGGCGGGTGTCGTCAATGAAGCAGAAGACGCTTACTCTTCCGGAACACCTGGTCGTATTCTCTTGTGCTTTTACGAGGAGAGTCTCCATGTAATTCTTTCCTTTGTTCCTATTTTGCCCCTAGTTTAATCGATTTTGAGTTCGGATTATGGTTTCGTTGACTCTTTGGTATTCTCTGATTTTATTTACTTTACCCGTTATATAGAGAGGTGAATTAGGTTGTGGACATTGTCCAATGGTCCAAAAACTCTTTGATATGAAAGAAAACACCTGCACACCTGTAAAGGTTAATTACAAATTATCACAAGGATTACAGAAGAAAACGGAACAGCAGACTTTGTTATAAACTATGTTAATCTCTATTATAGTAATTAATTTCAACTCAATTATCAACACCATCTGTAATTTTAAACATTAAACTTCCTTAAAGTACAATGTTATTACTGTGTAGACGCCTATATGGCTTTGTGCCTTCGTCGAACCCTTTGTTACCATAATACACTAAATTGGAAACATCAGGAAATGCCACCTACTGTTTGGATAAACATCCTTCTAGGTAAACGTCTGCCTTGTGATATTTACCCAGAAGCCATGGCGAAGCTCAAATAAAGACAGCTGGGTTGTTAAAGCCATGATATTGTAACTCAGTTTTCGGTTTTCATCCAATGTTGTCGTGTTGATCAAATTTAAGTGTCCAGCAATTATGTTTTCTAAGGCAAACTCAACGTAATTGTTTTTGTCTCTGAAACACCAGGTCGCGTTAACTTAAATGGAATAGATTCAACGAATGGTTCCTTCTAATGGTTTATACTCATAATCGTCCATTTTTAACAAAGGTGGGCTTTACTTCTTCAAATTAATCACACAATCCTGATTGTAAGTTATAGTATCTATTGGATGTCAATTACACAGCGTCAATCATGTTTGCGTATGTTTTGACCTTTGACTCGGTGCGTTGATAAATGCCCAGGTAACGACTTTTCCGCTTCGTTACTTTCATGAACCAGCCTATTCTCGAAGGTTTTGATAATATGCATGAGAATCACCGGAGGGTGTAACGTGAAATGAAAATAAATCAGAGAATACCGAAATGTCATATAAATCATAAACCGAACTCAAAGTCGAACATACTAGGAGCAAACTACGTCAAAGAAAAGATTTACATGGGTACCACTGATCAAGTACAAGGCGATAATACCAGATGTTCCGACAAAGTAAACGTCTTCTATTTCATAATTGACACAAGCTATGTAATTTTAGATCATGTACAGATCAATGAAAAGGAAAATTAGTCCATTTGCAGTTGACAGTTTGACCTGTAAACATTTGAAAAACGTTGTCCGATGTATATGTTGGTGCTGGTGGATTTTTAGTCCCCGAAGTTTGCTAGAGCCTCCATAGCCACAGTTAATCTCATTTGAATAGTGGCACGGTACATAATACACTATTTAAAATTATACAGAGCTAGAGGGTTTTACGAACCTGAGCCTTCTGCTTCTACATTAATTAAGAAGTTTTGGATTCCCACCTTTTTGCCCCCATCATTACTGAAGAGTCCTAGGAGGACGAAACAGCTGTATGTTACAGTTTAATTTTTTTTCTGTATGTTGCATTTATTACTTAATTTAAAAGGTGCAAGATATGTGTGTGTTACGTCATCTTTTCCAACCCTTTCACCTATAGTAATCATTTTCGGTTTACATTATTATCTTATATGTTGGATGTTTATTGTGACCTATATCCTGAGGCAAACGTACGTAACGAAATACACAGGAAAATATACTATCCTTGTCGAAAGTGTAAATTGAGTTTACACATAAACATTTATTACATAAGGATATCCGTGAAGGACATTTCTTGGTGATATTCAGCGGATGAATGATTGACATTGAGTAGTCACTTAACACAGGAAATGATGATCAAATTTTCGCTAGAATACCATAAGCTTATAAAACAGAAGACATATGCGATAATAAAAGTAATACGACATTCTTCTACTTAGAGACATGATGCCTCCTAACTGAACTCCAAGGTAAGGATTGGACGTTTGATAAGACATTTATTACACTACATTGTGCTGTGCTGTAGACAGGATATCCGGTTATATTGGCCCACTTCCTGTACAGACATATTCTGTTTTTGGATAAAACCTTTCGTAAGACGATGATGTAATCATTTGTAACAGCAGTTTCCTGAGTTCTTTTCCAATTAATTATTTCAAATGGTATTTATTTCAAAGTCTTTGTAAAGGATAAATTGTAGGATGGGGTGTTTCATTGCACTATCAGTTTTGATTTCAAATCAAGTGTTCACGTTCTGGCCAATGTCGATGTCACGTGACGACGATGTCCAGAGGTGATTGGAACACTTCTGTGTCATTTGAAAGTGGGGTTTCAAACCTTGGACACAGTAGGATGAGCGATCACATTAACCCGATAGTACCCTCACCGTAGGTTACGTGGTAAACAGAAGTACATGTAGGTCACGAAATGTTTTAATCTAGCGTGTAAGAGATATTTTAATTGGCTTAGAAATGTGTGTTATCACATCATTATGTAAAAAAATATGACGTCATTTTGTTTGTAACGTCGTTTTGGTTTGTTGATTAAACAGCGTAATGATTTCTGAGAGGAAAGAGTAAAGAAAAAATAAAAACAAAATAAAAGTGGATTTTGAGAGGGATTATTTAGAAAATAAAGTGTAAGCATTCACTTTAATATATATATTTTATTTCATTGAGCCATACTGTACTGGAGTACACCCTCCTCGGGAACCGCTTCGCAGTTTATTTTGAGTAAATTCCATTTTTTGTGTGATGGACCAATAACATAAAAAAGAAGTTTGAAGTTAATCATCAGATAGCTTTCAAAAATCCTATATTTGAGCTGTTTGTGTATCCAAACCTTTGAAGGTTTCCACTTTTATGATTAGTCATAGAAGGACGAAAATGTTGAAATCCCATATTCAAGTCCTACGTTCATCTTCGTTAAATGGAAATAAATTCAGTGTTACACCGGCGGGCAATCAGCGTTTCTCTTTTACATTGGCAGCAGAACAGTATGTCGACAACGTTGTCAAGCTTTCTGCCTAATTTTGTCAAGAACTTCAAGTTGTCGTTACGTTCTTCTTCGTGAAATTAGATTCACAAGTAAAGTGTGTGCTTCTTCCGTGAAATTAGTTTCACCAGTAAAAAGTGCGCTTGTTTATGTGAAATAAGATTCACCAGCAAAATGTGCGCTTGTTTATGTGAAATAAGATTCACCAGCAAATTGTGCGTTTGTTTCTGTGCAATTACATTCACTAGTAAAATGTGCACTTGTTTCTATGAAATTAGATTCACCATTAGGATGTGTGCTTGGGTCAGTGACATTAGATTCACCAGTAAAATGTGCTCTTGTTTCTATGAAATTAGATTCACCATTAGGATGTGCGCTTGTTTCTGTGAAATTAAATTCACCAGTAGGATGTGCGCTTGTTTCTGTGAAATTAAATTCACCAGTAGGATGTGCGCTTGTTTCATTGAAATTCGTTTCACCAGTAACAGGTGCGATTGTTTCTGTGAAATTAGATTCGACAGTAACAGGTGCGATTGTTTCTGTGAAATTAGTTTCACCAGTAAGATGTGCGCTTGTTTCTTTGTAATTAGATTCACGAGTAAGATGTGCGATTGTTTCGGTGAAATTAATTCCACCAGTAAGATGTGCGCTGTTTCTGTGAAATTAGTTTCACCAGTAACAGGTGCGATTGTTTCTGTGAAATTAGTTTTACTAGTATCATGTGCGATTGTTTCGGTGAAATTAATTCCACCAGTAAGATGTGCGCTGTTTCTGTGAAATTTGGAAAATCAAGCTTTGAAGGAAAAAGCTTTCTGTCACATCCGTACGCATCACATACATGAAGTGGTATACTTAGATAACATGGAAAGGGATAGTTGGCTACACCAAATAAACTGCTCAATCCATAGAAAGGAATTATCTCTTTTTATGTAAAATAATCACGTGGTTCGTAAAATCATAAAGTACATGGCATATTGATACAATATATATTACCGCGACTACCACTAACACTTTACAATTTTTTGTCAGAATTGATTTTTTTTTTTTAAAATTTTGTCAAGTTAAATTTGGTTTATTTTGTTTTACGTCTTATAAACAGTCATGGTAATTTAATGACGTATCAGGTTTTCAGTTGAGAGATTTCCCTAAGTTATGAAATGTTACAGTTCATCGCAAATATGATGAATACCAACAAACTAGTCACTAACATACCAAGTGAAGTTCAGGCGGTTTACTGGAATGAAGCCGGAAGTAACATAGTAAAGGATAAGATGCCGGGATCCGGAATATGGAACGTCATTATAGGACTCACATAACTAAATCAGCCTATCACCAAGTGTTTCATACGATTGTAGTCCCTACCGAAAATTTGTTCCGGCTAAGTCCGTTGCTTCTGAGTAATTTGAATACATGTATAGTTAATTATTGACATATTCTGCGATGATTAAAATCTATATATATCTTACTTCACAAAAATGTATGCTTTTGGTAGATTTTGATATGTGATGGCGGATTGATATGGGTTCAAATGTCAGAGGGTGTTCCCGTCCCATTTCACTGGTTTGACATGTACACTTCCAGTTGTCCTCTGCAGATGCCTGCACCGAGCTTACATTATTTGAAGCCTATGTCATGTATGTACCTGTGAGTCTAGGCAGTGGAAACAAGTGTTGAACTTCAAATATAAAAGTTATTAGCTCAAAAGCTTAGTGATAACATATAGTAAATACTTGAGCTGTGCGAGTCCTATACGATAACATTTCCCAACTATATTTAAGCATTGAACTGTGGCCCGAGACTGACGTGATGGTCATGTGTGGAAGATCGTTATTACGCTGAGAAAAACAATATTTCTGAGTGACAGTCTCATTAGATTAGCTTGTGGATAAAAATTTAAAATTCAATTAAGAATTGTCAACCAATCAATAATGGACCTGTCTATCGAAACCTTGACATGCCAAACGACACATTCACAAACCGTAGAACAGGGAAATAGATTCTCCGCATGAGTGAACAAAATCTTCCGCGTGAATAGATAAGATAAACGATTTTCAGAATATTGTTTTATTTAATTTGGGGAACTCTGAACGACGGTATGTGTCTATTAGTAGACGGTCCCAGTAGCGACTAGCAAAGAAACCTTTCTAGTAGACGGTACCAGTAACTAAGGGCAAAAAGAGATTACTAGTAGACGGTCCCAGTAACTACAGGCAAAGAGAGATTACTAGTAGACGGTACCAGTAACTACGGGCAAAGCATGAATACTAGTAGACGGTTCCAGTAACTAAGGGCAAAGAGAGATTACTAGTAGACGGTCCCAGTAACTACGGGCAAAGAGAGATTACTAGTAGACGGTACCAGTAACTACGGGCAAAGCATGAATACTAGTAGACGGTACCAGTAACTAAGGGCAAAGAGAGATTACTAGTAGACGGTCCCAGTAGCTACGGGCAAAGAGAGATTACCAGTAGACGGTCCCAGTAGCTACGGGCAAAGTGAGATTACTAGTAGACGGTCCCAGTAGCTATGGGCAAAGAGAGATTACTAGTAGACGGTCCCAGTAGCTACGGGCAAAGCGAGATTACTAGTAGACGGTCCCAGTAGCTACGGGCAAAGCGGGATTACTAGTAGATGGTCCCAGTAGCTACGGACAAAGCGAGATTACTAGTAGACGGTACCAGTAGCTACGGGCAAAGCGGGATTACTAGTAGACGGTACCAGTAGCTATGGACAAAGATTGATTACTAGTAGACGGTCCCAGTAGCTACGGGCAAAGAGAGATTAATAGTAAATGGTCCCAGTAGCTACGGGCAAAGCGAGATTACTAGTAGACGGTACCAGTAGCTACGGGCAAAGCGGGATTACTAGTAAATGGTCCCAGTAGCTACGGACAAAGCGAAATTACTAGTAGACGGTACCAGTAGCTATGGACAAAGATTGATTACTAGTAGACGGTCCCAGTAGCTACGGGCAAAGCGATATTACTAGTAGACGGTCCCAGTAGCTACGGACAAATATTGATTACTAGTAGACGGTCCCAGTAGCTACGGGCAAAGCGAGATTACTAGTAGACGGTACCAGTAGCTACGGACAAAGAGAGATTACTAGAAGAAGGTCCCAGTAGCTACGGGCAAAGAGCGATTACGAGTAGACGGTCCCAGTAGCTACGGACAAGCGAGAATACTAGTAGACGGTCCCAGTAGCTAAGGGCAAAGAGAGATTACTAGTAGACGGTCCCAGTAGCTACGGACAAAGCGAGATTACTAGAAGACGGTCCAAGTAACTAAGGGCAAAGAGAGATTACTAGTAGACGGTACCAGTAGTTACGGACAAAGTGAGATTACTAGTAGACGGTACCAGTAGCTTACGGCAAAGAGAGATTACTAGTAGACGGTCCCAGTTGCTACGGGCAAAGAGAGATTACTAGTAGACGGTCCCAGTAGCTACGGGCAAAGCGAGATTACTTGTAGACAGTCCCAGTAGCTACGGACAAAAAGAGATTACTAGTAGACGGTACCAGCAGTTATGCGCATTGAAAGATTACTAGTAGACGGTCCAAGTAGCTGTAGACAATGATTGATTACTAGTAGACGGTACCAGTAGTTATGCGCATTGAAAGATTACTAGAAGGCAATTCCAGTAGCTACGGGCAAAGCGATATTTTGTACAAAAAAATCAATCCAATCTCCAAAAAATGTATTTATTATAAATGAAAATACATATCAAGGAAAATATGAAATGAAACAAACCGATTAAAACATACACATTTTTTCAGCAGTGGATAATGGTTCTTTAAATTATGCGTCCCCTAACTGCCAGTTAGGACAGTTTTTGAGGGAGACAGCCAGGGCGTTATGTAGATCGGTAACTATGGAAACAGCATCATGGGTCATATAAAGTAGGATACTTAGGGAAATACAACAGCCAGGGTTATATGAGGACGGGTACTTAGGGAGACACAACATCCAGGGTTATATGAGGATGGGTACTTATGGAGACACAACATACGGGGTTATGTGAGGACGAGTGTGTAGGGAGACACAACAGTCAGGGTTATATGAGGACGGGTATTTAGGGAGACACAACAGTCAGGGCTTCGATTTTGACGTAATTAACCATTTTTGTTAATAATATGGAGAAAGCCCCCCATGTCAAACGCTCAGGTGACTTATGGTAATCATTTGCACCAATGCTATTCAAATCAGGGATATTCTTCCACGGTTGTTTTAGTGACGACGCAATTATGAATGCAGGTAATAAACTAATTATTGAAGACGGTATGAATAAAAGTTACCAGTTGTTCTATGTAAAAATGTAAATATATTCTGTTGGTTGAACGTCACTTGTTTAAACTTTCTGTATTTTCATTGTGCTATGAAAGTTTAAAAACTGCCTTTCAATCCTTTAATAAGGATGGGTGGCTAGGGAGAAATAACAGTCATAGTTTGTTTTTGGTTTCCGCTGGGTTTATTGTCCTCTAAACATTCACGGTCATGTGAGAACGGATGTCTACGCCAGCAAGATACCGAACTAACAGGAAGTTCATTATAACTTTACCGATAGGAAGACTTATACAACCAGTCGAAATGCTGTTCCAGTCTCTTTTTTTCAGCATATATGTGTGTTTCGTGATCTCTTTGACTAGTGCTATTCATGGGTCCTAAATAATATTTTGACAGACAAGGCAATCGAAGTTGACAATACTCATCGCGCAACCACTTACATGGAATAAATGCATATGTACAGTATCCTTGGTGTTATTATCGGGGTCAAGTTCTGATTTGGTTATGGTTGAATGATTTTTACGGAGATATGGCCCTTAGACTTACAGCATTTCCGATAATTCAGTTTTCGTTCATTATCTCAGCTACGTGTCCACATATTTAGCCGACATTTTGTATACAGATTCATCATTAGGATATCTAGGCTAAGTCCCTGTAATTTGTTTAATGAATCATTGCATCTTAATAGATTGCAGGGGCCGGTAGGGGACAGGTATTGATTCACCAATATCCAATCTGCTTTGTATTATTAGTTGGCTCTAAAGGTTCAAAGACCCCGTTTGTTTGGGTTTTTTTTGGCTCGGGGTTTATGACAATCGAAGGGGTCTTTGAGCCCACACACCTCCGCCTAGTCCATAAATAACGAATTTGTCACACTGACAATCTTTGAATACTTCCTCTCTACAAAGTTTAGGTAGGTTTGTGTGTTTTATTCACATGATTATTTAGTCAGGATCAAAATCATATAGTACCTAATCGGATATTTTTTTTGCCAGAAAAAGATACTTTTAATCAAGGCGTGTGTGATCAGATAAGTTATAACAATGATGAAGTCTTACACGTAGACAAGATGTTCATATAACGCTATATTTACACCTCTTCCTTCTTGAGCTTAGTAAATTCTGACTGCGAATAAATTAGCGTATACGCAATGAAAAAAGGCTCGGCGGATTGATATTTCTTGAAATATTGCGTCGTTCCCACTTCAGAATAATAACTTTTCGGTGACGGTCATCGTTTGGTTCCTTCATGATTTAAAATCATGGAACATATATGAAATCCTTTCTGTCCGATAATAGAATGATCTTTTTTTTTCTGGCAAACATTTGATTCCCAAGATGCACATTCGAAATTCGTTGCCGGTAACGCTCACTGTGTCAATAAAGAAATAAATATGAAATGCTAGTAAAATTATTTAATACAAAATTTATAAATTATGTAATGAAGAAAAATAGTGTTGTTCAATGTGTATTTGCTAAACTTACCAATATATTGATGAAATTCGATGGGACTATATTACCTTAGCAACCACGGCCATCGTAGTTACGATCTTAGCAACCCGCTTGGAATGTTTGTCTTCGTATAGAACTTAAAAAATTAATAATGATGTAAATATAAGGATTGTACCTCAGTTTGACTGCGTATGTACGCGCTCCATAGTAAATATGTTTGTTGCCAACTGTGGGCATACTACCGTATACGCAGTCAAAATGAGGTACAATCCTTATTTTTACAACAGATATTTACCTGTTTAGGTTAAAATAGCACAGAAACACGAAGTTCAAACTCGAAAGTTTGTGTTTCAGAATTTAACGCTAGTTTAGTTATCTCACCTCGCACTGCTTAGGTTACCTAATGTTCTGTCTATGTATAAACAATTGTTTATTCAATACTGTCAAACGGGTAAGCTCTTGCGACTAGAAATAGTTTTCGCGTTGACAAAGGTTTTTTTTATTTTTGATTTATTTAAAACGATTCTTTTTGCTCTTTTTCTCTTTATTAAATTTTATGTGTTTTATGTGTTTTAATTATTCATATTTTAATCTAAAAAAAAAGGTAAAATGTTCTTTAAAATACTTGTTTTATATTTCATAAGCATTTTCTGATAAAAAAAAAACCGAACATACTACCCTGCAAACTCCATACAACGCGGTCACCATCATAATCATTCATCCTCACCATCATGTCTACCGATAGATTCTGACCGAGTACACCAGTTAATATCGTCAGATTCGACCGTTATACAATGACACACCAATATGTTATTCATCAAACGAATTGTCGTTGACGTCGACAGATACCAAGAACCTGTTATTGTGGCCACCATAAAAATTACATTCAGTATGGTTTTGGATGATTCGCGTGTTTACTTACACACAATACATACCATTCTTATCGACCTTGAGACATTTATAACCAGCTATTAAGTAAGAAGACATACTGTCCGAGTCAGAGTAAACTAAATTATGTCATCAAAGTAACTGCTGCATTCTAAAGATGGAATAATGAATGACGTGTAACCTTTCAATCGAATAAGGTTACGGAGCCTGGGAAGAAAATTGCCCGTGACACTTTACAGGAACACCATTTGGTACGGTGCCCTGCATGGTTAGCTTAACTTATTAACAGATATTGCAACAATAATATTTTTACATTCAATCCTTATAAGCCTTATGTTTAGATGACGTAACACACATGAGCTGCACATTTTAAATTTTGTAATAGATACAGTATGTCGATACAATGAATAATATTGAATCATGCGGCTGCTTGGTACTTCTGGGACTCGTCAGTTAGCAAGGGACCAACACAATTGAATTAAATATTTATTAACTAATGTAGAAGCAACAAAAAAAGAAAGAGAGAGAGGAAGAAAGGAAGCGAGAGGGAGAGAGAGAGAGAGGTAGAGAGAGAGAGGGAGAGAGAGAGAGTTATTTGTTAAAGGTGTGAGTTTGTGATAATCGAATTATGTGAGAGTGTGCAGGATGTTTGGTGAATGCAAATGCGAATGTATTTCTATGTGCTGATGACTATTTTTATCATATACAATGTACGTATGTATGTTGATACTAGAATGAACACTGAAATTTGAGAACTTACAATTAAGAGCACAAAATCTAAGCACAAAAAAAAGAGAAAAAAAGAGAGGAAAAAAACTAATGTAGAAGCAGAAGGGGCAAGTGTGTAAAACACCTTTGATTTATGAATTTAGAACAAAAAATACTTCTTAATTTCAAATGGTATACTTCGAAATTGTGCATATTATGTACTCTGCCACTACTCATATGAGATAACTGTGGCTATGGAGGTTCCAGCAAACATTGGGGATTAAACAAACCCAAAGTAGAAAAATACAAATACAATGCACAAGGTGTTTTCAAATGACGCTGAGGTTTTAAAGATGAACCCATCCGAACAACGTTGAAAAGGAATTAGTTGGTAATCAGAGGTTAATGTTGGAGTAACTGCTTTATATGTCCGTTATACATTACCAGAGGAATACTTAACCCTATTCTACTGGGAGTTGTATATTATTTGCCATTTAGAATAAAATTTATTCTTCCAAATTAGTTTCCAAACGATTCTTTCGAGATTTCCTGTCAGAAACCATTAAATTTTGACATGATTATTCGTATCCAGGACGATATATACATATCGCGCATGGCTACTGAAGTAGTTTAATTGGGTATATGGTTTTTCTTTAACCTTCAAAACACTTTAACCTTTCATAGATTGTAATGCAATTTATAAATATGTTCTAAATGCGACTATCCACGATACTAAAAATCAAGTAAGATCTTTTACGACAAAAATGGCAGCTCTAACCTTTTGCTGGTAAGTAAGATTTCAGATATCGTTGGATATCGCTCCAATATTAAATGCCGGCGTATACCGAAAACGCGACCTATCATGTTACTTTTAATAATGAAAAACAATTTAAAGAATACTGACACGTCCACAAAACCGTAACGCCAAATCGATTAAATTAGGTACAAAAATGAGCAAATGAATACTTTATATACAGAGATCCTTGCGAAAGTACAAGAACATTAGGTGCACAGGTGCTTTTGAAGGTGAAGCTTACTCTGTTTCATCGTACACTCGCAATGTAAATCTTTTAACTAAGTCAAGGTGAATCCAAATAAATGTCACTTCCTTTAAGGGAGAACTGAGGGATCATTCTCAATTACAACGAGTAGGCATATTAATGAGCATATATCAACGTCAATCAATGAAACAAAGATGGCGTAAATAAAACTGCTCAAAGTCCTTATCAGCATGCATCTCTCGAATCCCTGTTACGATAGGATGTTTGTAAGCAGTCGACATCTATATTTTTAGAGAAAACCGAAGCGTCAACGAAAACATAATCCGAATTCAAAATCGATTAAACTAGGTCAAAATACGAAAAAAGGAAAGATCATCATGGAGACCCTTGTACATTACAAGAGAATAAGACCAGGTGTCCGGAAGAGTAAGCGTCTTCCGCTTCATCGACGACACCCGCCATATAAATCTTGGTCACATCCACGTAAACATAAAGTCCTCGAAATGAGGGCAGACCATCATTGTTAATCGTTTTTACATTTCAGGAAATGTTATCGTTCAGTTCTTTGATACAATGGGTTCGGCAACAGGCGAAGCCTATGAGCGCCCTCTCCTTACAGTGCTATAAACGGTTTATACACATCTTACTGAATTCAAATATGGATAAAACGTAGATAATATATATTAAATACATAATGATAACTATATCATTACTTTAGAATGTGCCTTTGATTGTTAAACAGACTACAATTGAGGAAGAATTGATCACATTCCTCTACAGGAGAATTACAAGAGCAGGCAGGGGTATCAATGGGATTCAATTAGATCTTAATTTAAATTACTGGAACAAGTTCTAAGTTGACAGAGGATAATATTGAATTTTTTATCACCATGGTATTTAAATACATTATGACATTGAGGTTGAGATTCCAATTCATCCGAGCGTAAAACATCTCTCTGTTAGGCTACAATAGTCAATGAGGAATACAGACAGTTGGGATTATTTCATTATGACATAAGTTCCGGGATGAATCTGGTTTTATATAACTAGGTTCTAGGTAAAGGAACATCACAAACTCCATTATGACGAAGATGGGTATTGTCATAAGTATTGTTAATGTTTATCATAAACATGAGAGGGGCATTTCTTATGATATATTTTATGAAAAGTAATATTTTGATGTAATTGTCTTCTCCTATTCAGCGATTTATCATGACTAGTACCACGTCTAAGACCTCAAACTCAATGCGTAATGCTTCTAAATGGATTGACTCCAAGACGCTTTGCCCATATCACATTTGCATATTCAATTATTGGACGTATACATGTGATATATATGGTTTCAAGTAATTTTCTATCAACTTTGTATTTCAGCATCCTAAGTATAATAACTATTTAGTAGGCTTTTTATGTTCACTGGTAACATACATTAACTTACGTACATATTCAACACGGTGTGTGTTATAGGCAGGTGCGCCAATGTATTTTACACATAAAATGAATGTCAAATAGAGGACAAAATATATTTAAGCTTAAAACAGCATTCTGTTCCGTGTTATAGGACCATAACACGGAACAGAATGATGTTTAATGCGTATATTTAAAGTTTTCCATTGGTTTTGATAGCAAATTTATATTTATGTTCTAAATTTGTTCCGAAATTTAAGGTTTATTTCTAACAAATAGAGCAGTCAACAGCCAGTATCGGCAGCTATTTTCAACGTTATGATTATGACGTCACAATCGTAATGACGTCTTAAGGATATGCTTTTGTGAGATTTCAATCATGTTCAAGCAAAGAATTAGACGTCTGTTGTTGGTAGAACATGTTTCAGAAGAATTATGAAAATGACAATAATGGCGGCCATTGTGTATTTCTTGCACTTTACTTTACGAACGTTTAGCTTGATTTAAAATCGTCAGTGTGTCGGCATGTTTCATCATAGCAAGTTAAGTTTTGCTGTACAACTTCTTTATGTTCATTTTAAAGCAATTATTATGCAACAAAGTTATTTTATTTATATTTTTGTTTTTTTTTCAGATATTTTTCAGAACTGAAACTATTTTGATTTTGGACTCAAGAATAGTGAAAAATAACATGTTTTATAAAGAGACAAACAAACAACGCGCTACCCCCCAGTTTGTTTGACTGCTTTAGAATGGGAAACCCATTTCCTTTTGATCTGCAAAATATCTTAAAAAGTTTGTAGCCAGGATTTTTGTTATTAAGCATTTATTTTCAAAATATGATGAAATATTGAGTATTTTCTGTTTGAAAAATAAGGGGTAGGGTAACATAAATTTATTTTTTGAGCTGAAAGAATTATTTAAAAACATTTTACTTCCATAATTAAGAAGAAAATACTATTTTTGTCAGTTCTGCAAACATTCATACATATCTGATCACAAATCTGAAAGATACATGTATTGAATGAAATTGTCCTGCCATTGGCCAAAACAGCATTTTTCACATAAATCACGTGTTTTGCTAATCTTGCAAATGATCCTTATGGATATAACATAATCGTTTTATCTCAAGTGGGGTTGCCTCTTTATCGTAACCTGTTGCTCGCAATGACCAAGCTTTACATGGCGGGTGTCGTCGATCAAGCAGAAGACGCTTACTCTTCCTGGACACCTGGTCTTGTGCTTTTAAGAGGGTCTCTGTGGAAATATTTCCTTTGCTCCCATTTTGCCTCTAACTTAATCGATTTTGAGTCCGGTTATGGTTTTGTTGAAGCTTTGGTATTTTTAAAAAAAAAATGTTTTTCTTTTAAAACCCTGAAAACACAATGTGATAATCTATAAGTACGATGTACGCTTGTCTGTCATCACCATAATAAGTAAGGTGAATGGTCTTTACGACTTGTACTGTGTCACCTATTAGAACTAGTTGTATGAAATATTTACATGATATGCTTTCCTGACTTTATGGCTAACATTTCCCTGTCTCCTGTATTCCCATATCTCGATGATTAGCATAAGATTTGACGAAGCAGTCGTTTATTCGCTTACTATACCACGTCATTGGGTGAAGCAGAAGGTACGTTCATTCGCCTACTATACCACGTCACGGGGTGTAGCAAATGGTACGGGCTATGCGGTAAGTAAACTATTCATTTGTTGGTTACATAAAACATACCTAGCGAAATACCACCACCTCGAAATGTAACGAATGCGTCATGTCTCGACAATTTCATCAAAGCGCCAGATGTTAATACCTGTTTATAATAATACTAAGATATACTAAAATACTAAGAAACTGTATGCTAAGTGTTTTCCGACAAAGTTTTAGAACGGAATTGTCTACTGTACCTGTGCATTTTGCACTGAAAAGATGAAATTATTCTGCATGTATTAGTGCTATTGGTATTACATAAGCGTTTATGTCGGATTACTCTATTGGGGCTTAAGTTAAACAGAATATGTGTTCATTGTATTACATAAGCGTTTATGTCGGATTACTCTATTGGGGCTTAAGTTAAACAGAATATGTGTTCATTGTATTACATAAGCGTTTATGTCGGATTACTCTATTGGGGCTTAAGTTAAACAGAATATGTGTTCATTGAAAATAAAAATCAGAGAATACCAAAGCGTCAACAAACCATAATCCGAACTCAAAATCGATTAAACTAGGGGATTCACGTAAAAGCACAAGAGAAGACCAGGTTTGGAGGACGTTTCCGTCAATAGGGACAAGCTTGTTTATTTGCGCAGTCTGTCGCTGTATCGGCACTATCTGTCTATTCTAGTTTGTATTTATGTTCTGATTCATTCCTCATCCGGGCATAAATAATTTCATGTCTTAAGTATTCAAAAACAACAAAGACACATACATATATATATCGACTCTATAAGTAGCAAAGACCAGTCGGTGTACAACACGGTATGGAAAACAAAAATGTATATATATATATATTTATGCAAAATGTTCGCAAGCCCAAAGTGTTTTTTGTCCACACATCTTGGGTGTCTTCTACGAAAAAACGAAATGCATTTAACTGTTTGGTTTTATTATCGACTGTGTTTTACTGACTTTCACTATATTTCTCACTGTTTAGGCGCTCTTTCTTTTAAATAAGCGACTTCTATTTTTATAAAAGTGCAAGTTTCATTTATTTTTATATTACATCATCAGCAATTTGTACATGCAGGGTTATTTTGGGTCATACCTTTGAACTAGTATTATATACATTGCACAAATATAACCTGGTCTTATTCTATTGTACTTTTAAAAGGGTATCCATGAAAATCGTTTATTTGTTTACATTGTGCCTTTAGTTTTTTTGATTTTGAGTTCGGATTACGGATTTTTTTTTTTTACAGTTTTTTAGCATGTCATTTGCCTCCGGTCAGTGTTTTATCTAACTACGGTTTGACACTCTCGATAACCTATTGATCATCAATCTAACTAAAATGCAGGTCCTTATTCTCACACTTTACTTCATTCTCAAGTAGAATGGTTTAATGGATGACACTATCATCTGCAGCAAATCGTCACTATTTATGAACTTTTTTCATGCATTGCGTGACAAAATGACAAAAAACAAAAATACGATTATGCAAGTGGTTTTGCGCGCAAACATTCGCATTTATGATTCTGACAGCGGTAATTTGATTGGCGGATGCAAAAGTTCACCAGAACGTGACCCCGTAGGGGATATTGTCAGATCCTTATATATGCATAGGGTACCTGAGAGACACGGGATCTGCATTTCTGACATATTCATTGATCATTTCCCCATTTCCCAAAGCTTCTGAGTATCTAGTTTTTTATGCCGACGACCTTTTTTTTTTTAAATATGATAAATATTTCCAGCATTATCAGTCCAGGTTAGTTTTTAGAACACAATAACACTTAACTTGGAAGTCACGATTGAACGCGTTACCTGTGAATGTCAAGGTCAGGTATCGAATCGGTGTGATCTGAATCAACACAGCGTCACCGCTCGATATCAATATCGTCAAACATCAAATCTTGACTACATTTTTCCAGTTCCATGTGGTGATTTGTGGAAGTCAATTTCAATTTTAATAAATTGTTATTGCTGTCAAATATACAAATGGATCGGGCAGCAGGCATAGGCTATTTAATCCTTCTCTTTGTGGCAGTCAGTTGGGAAGTGAGAATCAGAAGTACCGTAATTTCCTGTGTATTGCCCGCGGGCTATACGACTTGTTTACATCAGAAGACGCCTAGTGCGGGCTTTCTGTATTTTTTAAAATTTATTTATTATAAAGTGCGGGCTATACATTGTTATAATACTGATATGAGGAGGGCATGGAAATCGGGGGCGTGGTTGGGATATGAGAAGGGGATGGAAATCGGGGGCGTGGTTGGGATATGAGAAGGGGATGGAAGTCGGGGGGCGAGGTTGGAATGTGAGGAGGGGATGGAAGTCGGGGGCGTGGTTGGAATGTGAGGAGGGGATAGAAGTCGGGGGCGTGGTTGGAATGTGAGGAGGGGGTGGAAGTTGGGGGCGTGGTTGGAATGTGAGGAGGGGATGGAAGTCGGGGGCGTGGTTGGAATGTGAGGAGGGGATGGAAGTCGGGGGCGTGGTTGAAATGTGAGGAGGGGATGGAAGTCAGGGGCGTGGTTGGAATGTGAGGAGGGGGTGGTGATCGGGTTAAATGGATCGACTCTACTATCATGAACAGTATGCTAGTGTTTTTCTCACAAGGGTTTACCTATACTGTCACAACTGGTTCACCCTTTGTCAGTATAATGTGACCGAGTGGGGTCGTCTGTAGGGAGCCATCGCCGGTATACTTTAATGTGGTAGCACATAGAATCGGCAAAAGATCCGGACTATCGTTAGGAAACGTACACGAACCTGTCGCATCCTTCCAAATACCCAAGCAATCAAAACACGAACCTACATCGCATACACCGGCATGTCGTCCAAATTTGTCTTATCAAGCTAATATATATTTCTTTAACAAATTCGAGATATGATCATTCATTCGTGTTCATTGTTTTTATCCCAATATGTACACTGTGCGTAAAAATGTGTTTTCAGAGATGAATTGCTAAAATTCGTTTCGATTCAGCACCTTTGGTATCAGTTCCTAGCCGTATGATCAATAGACTTAAAACACGTAATCATCTTGTCATACTAATATAATGCTTATAATTCACGCGTCAGCAATATACAACTAAATATTTTATAAAATACATCGCTTTGCGCAGTCGCTCATAACATATTACCACTAATGACGTGACATTAAAAAGATCAACGAGTTAATTAATTCACTGTATGGGAGCGATTCTGATTCTCAAACAATGGGACTGTGAAGATATATTCTCGCTCGTCATGTGAGTAAATCAACCTCATTCGAGGGATACCAGAGCATAGTCATAATAACATAAGACTCCAAGTATAGGCTGGAACTATACAAAGTCTGATTGCTACCGACTGGAAATGTTACGTAGGTCCTACTTCGAACGTTAACCGAAAACATGGAAAAATGAAAGATCCTGGCGATGAAGAGTCACTAGTGAAATACTAAAATAATTTACATTTATCTTCGGATGGAAATATATATGGCGTTCGTCACATCAAATCAATATGCCGTACACAACAACACCAATATGCCATACACAAAATTTTCAACATTCTTCAAACCGCCGTACACTTTCAAAAAACGTTTCTATGCGATTTTGACGCCAGTTCGAAACGACACAATGTATTTTGAGACATATGGAAGACATGCCATGAAATCGGTATGAGTTTTGGCTGCGTTGACGAGGGAATTCGTTATGAATATCAAATATGGTTCATGTAGAATCTTTAAAAATGTAGTAATACCCCGAAATTGTACCCCCTGTACGCACTGTTGTATTCACTTCCCCGGGCTTCATTACGAACTCTGCAAATGACTCAAATAAAACATATTCCGGATGACCTGTGGAAACTAGCGTCGGGACTTCATACGATTATTGATGACATGGCAGAAATTCGACTTTTCAAGCCTGTGCGAACGGACAGGCAAGAGGCTACAAAGTCGCTTTATTCAAGAATCTCTTATCATGTACAGGTTATGTTTGACTATATAAAGCAGTTCATGTTGACAAAAATTTTGGTATATTACATGACTACATTTGTTGTTTTAAGATGACCCTTAAACAAACAACGGAAGATCACAACATTGGTGTCGGACAATGACCACTAATGATAAGTTACTCGATTCCCATACTTACTTTTACCCAAAACTACAATAGATTTCCTCTAGATACCTCTAGGTCTATAGTGAACCATTATGTGTCAAGGTGTAGGCCCGGAACCACGGACAAACATAAACTATAGGTCCTATAGCACTCTATACTGTAAGACCAATCCAAGGAACGATAACTCCACGAGGTATCAGTACTGTTAGCAGTATCGGCCTATGTTGCACGGTTTATCACGCATGGATTGGCAACGTTTAACTCGCACGGGGCTTATCTTGTGTAGATGTTTGTGGAAGGTCTGGTAGTTGTGGTGAAGATATGTGAAAAGGGCCTGGTAGTTGTTGTGAAGATGTGTGAAAAGGGCCTGGTAGTTGTTGTGAAGAGGCCTGGCAGTTGTTGTGAAGAGGCCTGGCAGTTGTTGTGAAGAGGGCCTGATAGTTTTGATGAAGAAGTCCAGGTAGTTGTGGTAAAGAAGGCTTGGTTGTTGTGGTGAAGAAGCCTTAGTAGTTGAAATGAAGAAGGCCTAGTTGTTGTGAAGAAGTCCTGGTAGTTGTGATGAAGAAGGCCTAGTTGTTGTGTTGAAGAAGTCCTGGTTGTTGTTGTGAAGAAGTCATGGTAGTTGTGATGAAGAATGCCTAGTTGTTGTGTTGAAGAAGTCCTGGTAGTTGTGGTGAGGAGGAGCTGGTACTTGTAATGAAGACGTCCTGGTAGTTGTGGTGAAGTTGGCATGGTAGTTGTGGTGAAGAAGTCCTGGTAGTTGTAATGAAGAAGTCCTGGTAGTTGTAATGAAGAAGTCCTGGTAGTTGTGGTGAAGAAGTCCTGGTAGTTGTGATTAAGAAGTCCTGGTAGTTGTGGTAAAGAAGGCATGGTAGATGTAAGGAAGAGGGCCTGGTGGATGTTAGTAATAGGGCCTGTTAGTTGTGGTGAAGAAGCACTAGAAATCGGGATGACTTAGGTTTGGTTTCAGAAGTGCAAGACACTATAGAAAACTAACCCATTCTCCAGGGACCAACAGTAATCCCTTACTGTGCTCTCTCATACAGCGAGGTCCAGCAGGTCGTTTCTTTATCTCTATAAATGTTTCTCTTTAGACAAATACGTCCGCCCTGATCCGGAGTTTGGGAGTGAAAGGTGATATGGTGGAGGGATGGAGGGAGGGATGAGTTCGGGAATGGGAGTGGAGTGGGTGGTGGGGGAGGGGATCGGCTTGAGAATGAGCTCCAATAGTTCACTCTAATTACCATGCAGTATGATAAAGCATGTTTATTTTATTCTCAAAACTTTCGTGTTCCTCTTTTTTTGTTAATCAAGCGTGCATATTCTGCTCTTAACAAATAAATCAGAGAATACCAAGCGTCAACAAATCATAATCCGAACTTCAAATCGATTAAACTAGAGGCAAAATAGGAACAAAAGAAAGATTTACACGGAGACCTTCGTAAAAGCACAAGATAATAAGACCAAGTGTTCCGCAAAATCCGAGACAATGTCATGTGTTCTTTCTTTAAAAATCAAATATGTACACTGATAAGGGTAAAAAATTGTTCTTGTATGTGAAAACTGCTTAAACACATTTTGATATGGGGCCTTTGCCCCAAGGTCCCACACCTGGGTGTTACCCATGCGTGGCTGGCTCCTGGTCGCATGGACCATTGACCTGAAACTCGTCACGCATACTAATACTGTGCTCGTAATGCACGCTTCATCATTTTCGAACTGAATATTTCATACGTGCTGTCATCCTACTTCTCACAACAAAGTACCAATTATGAAAAGGTATGCTGTTTTACCATTTATTCATCAATAATGGTATTGCAGATACATCCATCTTATAAATAAACTACTAAACCAGAGTTCCACTTTGAAGGACATCCTGATCTTTTTCAGGATCTAATCTGGAATCAAACCCATCCATATGTACTCAGAACACATATATAGGATTGATTGTCATTTTTTGTCACTCACTGGCGTGTTAAGTACATTGGCTTACCTCTTAAGTCAGTATGTTATTCTTTATGAGTTTCATGTTAATCCATATGTAGTTGATACAGAAATGTAAAGACAACGTTAGCCTATCCAAGTTTTAGTATACCCCCATTTAATTAAGGAAGGTAAATAGTAATCACTTTGTCTGTGCGTCCGTGCGTCCGTCCGGACCTTGTGTACAGAATATCTCTAAACCTCTGTTTCAGGTTTGATTGATAATCACTCCATAACATCAAACGGTAAAGGTTGGAGCAATGAAATCTCAAACGCAACAAATATTACGTTATAAGCATGATGACGTGCCAATATCCCAATGCATGCTATTTATTTATTATGGTTCTCTCCTTAGGGAACTGTTCTAGTAACGAAAGGGATGCTGCATGGTGTGGCGACTGAGAGGCGACTAAATTTAGCATATTTACTTTCTTAAACATGTTCTCCTTCCTAATGTCTCTATTGACACCGCCTCTTTTTTTGGCGTTCAGCCTGTGACGCACGCGTGAAAATATAAAAAAAAAATCCATACTCGTGAAATATATTTGATATTTAACGAGAAGCCATTTAATAGCCTCCTTATATCAGGGACATATTGGAAATCTTCTTTTGTGAGTGTGTCTTTAGTGTGTTTGCAGTTAACGGGAAACCACTGAATTTTCTTTTGATTCCCAAAAGTCTGATTTCATTTTAAAATTTGCGGCTACAACCGATCGGGACGGAGTGCATAAGGCTTATATAGAATATTAATACACCACAGGATGAAGTTTTATTTTTTGTTCAAAATATAGTAAAAATACAAAAACATATTAAAAAAAATCCATTAAATATCTATTAATTTCCAACATACTGTAAAAGGTTTTGAATTTTCTAACTTCATATGATCTGATTCTAGAATAACGGAAAAATAGTGCACAAAATTGTGCGCAATGATATTGGACCGAAACTTATATCATCATTTGTGATGATATAAAATTTCTTATATCATCACTAGTAAAGATATAAGCAGTGATGATATAAGTGTTATCAAGTTGATAATTTCTGATATTTCACTGGTGAAAATGTAATAACTATTTTATATCTTTGTCTGTTTATAGAAGTATACATATTTTCTTACTGCCTAGATTTGGTTACATCAGCGATATTGGAACAATGAGATTGACAACATTGGTATGGTGGAGTTGCTGTTTCCGTTGCGTGGTTACAGGTACGTTTCGTTCTACAAATAGCATACCTACAATGTATTTATTTTCAGCTATACATATTAATGAATATAATCCAACGTTCAGCAGTGTAAATATTAGTCTTTGAGGTTCTCTGGATATTCCATTTTCTTCTACGGTAGCCCCTAGTAAGCTAACATCCTTGTAAACAAATTATCTGAAATATATTGTAATAACATTTTCCTAATTGTTGTAAAAAGCCGTGAAGTTGCATTAATGGGATAAAGAACGTCTTCGGTCTCTAATTATGAGAGCTTTCTTTACCAAGAAAGTTGAACGACGATACAAATACCTGGTTGTGAGCTGTCTCGGAGCATACTTTGTGAAAAACACAACAAAATCTAGGTTGAAATATACTGAGGAAGATATAGTACGAATGATTGAATTCCTGGTTGACAATATCTTTGTTGAGTTCGGAGGAAAGATTTTCCAACAGACTGTTGGCATTCCAATGGGCACTAACTGTGCACCACTTTTGGCTGACTTGTTTTTGTTTTCATAAGAGGCTGAATTTGTCGAGGGCCTTATCAGGACGGATAACAAAAACCTTGCCAAATCTTTCAATTTCACTTTCAGGTATATCGACGATGTGTTGTCTATAAACAACAAGAAGTTTGCTGACCTAGTCGATCGTATTTACCTTACTGAACTTCAGATTAAAGACACAACATACTCTCTTACATCAGCATCTTACCTCGATCTTTACTTAAACTATGACAAACACGAGCAACTTACTACTAACCTGTATGACAAAAGTGACGATTTCGATTTTCCGATCGTGAACTTTCCCTTTCTTGATAGTAACATCCCTGCTTCTCCATCCTTTGGTGTTTACATGTGGCAGTTGATTCGTTATTCTAGGGCTTGCTCTGAATATCGCGATTTTCGTGATAGATGTCGACTGCTGACGAACAAACTTACCGCACAGGGATTCGAGAAATGCAGGTTGATGAAGACTATGGGCAAGTTTTATGGTCGCCATCTTGATATCATCGAGAAATATTCTGTATCTCTGTGTGATATGAAGATGGACGTTTTTGAGTTTGCTTGTGAGTGTGTTTACTTGTTGTACAATGACAATGATGACTAGGTTCTCATTTTGATGATTGATGCTTACTTGGATGTGACCAAGATTTACATGGCGGGTGTCGTCGATGAAGCAGAAGACGCTTACTCTTCCGGAACACCTGGTCTTATTCTCTTGTGCTTTTACGAGAGTCTCCATGTAAATCTGTTCCTATTTTGCCCTTAAATAAATCGATTTTGAGTTCGGATTATGGTTTTGTTGACGCTTTGGTATTTTTTTTTTGCACGTGTTTGCCTAGACTGCACGTGTTTGCCTTGTATGCACGTGTTTGCCTTACCTGCACGCGTTTGCCTTGTATACTCGTGCCTGCTTGGGGCTGTTCGTGTTTGCCTTGACTGCGCGTGTTTGCTTTTACTGCACGTGGTTACCTTGTTTACACGTGTTTGCCTTGTATGCTCGTGTTTGCCTTGTGAGCACGTGTTTGCCTTATCTGCTCGTGTTTGCCTTGTTTGCACGTGTTTGCCTGATATGATCATGTTTACTTTGTATGTACGTGTTTGCTTTGTCTGCACGTGTTTGCTTTGTCTGCACGTGTTATACTTGACTATACGTGTTGGCCTTGACTTCACATGTTGGCCTTGACTACACGTGTTGGCCTTGACTTCAAATGTTGGCCTTGACTTCAAATGTTGGCCTTGACTACACGTGTTTGCCTTGACTGCACGTGTTTGCCTTGATTGAACGTGTTTGCCTTGTCTGCACGTGTTTGCCTTGACTGCACGTGTTTGCCTTTTCTGCACGTGTTTGCCTTGACTGCACGTGTTTGCCTTGATTGCACATACTTGCTCGTGTCATGTCTGCCTTTCTACTCGCATTTTCCTGTGATTAACTTAAGTTAGGCTTACCCGTTTTTGTTCGACAATGTTTAGCATTACAAGAAACGAAAGGAATGCAAGGACTTTATATAAGAACGGGGGTTCAATTCAAATGTTGTTTCGATAACTGGAATCAATAATTTGCTTTAGTATAAAAACATCTTAAATTCGACATTTTTAGAACTTCTTGGGAGCTGATATTCATTCGAAAGATAAAGTTATTTATGTTGCAATAGTTGCGAAATAAGTTTTTCAACTGATGGAAACCGCTCTTGGTCGTCTAGAAGTTAACGCGCGGAGGGTTTTTGGTGTGAGAAGAAACCGTAGGACCGGAGAAAAACAATGACCCCCAACCTTATCACGTCTGATCGGGGAATCGACCAGCCTGATATTCATTTGCAATTGTTTTCAAGTTTTCCAATGCGGTGATTCAAGTATCTGTCATTATCAATTCTGTTTATAATACATTGGAGTCAAATCAAAATAACAGTTCTGCTTTATTAACATAGCTTCTCCATATTACACAAATTCACAATCCTGATACTAAAGGAACTGAAATTCACAATCCTGATACTAAAGGAATTGAAATTTACAATCCTGATACTGAGCATTTTAACAATTCCATCTAAAATATAGTCTAATAATTTAATTTTTGCCTTTTCCCGCAATGGTAAACTTGTTCAGGTTATATTGTATAACCTCAAAAATCAGACAACGCAAAAAGTGATGACGTCATATACCGCCATGTTTGGCGCGGTATTTTGTAATCAAACTTCTGATTGGTTGAAGTTGTTTTGCGGTGAAATGTATGCACATGATTGTGTATTTTGCAAATCCTTCCGATTTTTGTTATAGTTAATACGAAATCATTGTATAAGACGTATGTCTCATATATGTATCTTCGGAAATGAAATTTTAAGGAATAACCTTAAAATATTCTGGTTATTCCTTAAATACTATTTGTCTGATAAAAGATTTACATTTATAGATGCCCTCATCTGTTCGGAATACCTCGTCTCCGGTAGTTACGGCGTCGACGACTCTGCCCTCACCGCTTCCAGTGTGCTGAACGAAACATTCCACAGAATTGACGGTAGTCCAAGGAATGCAAGGCTGTTCTATCCAGGTGATCACCGCCCTTCACCAGTCCGACTGGGAGGCTGGCACTCTGAAGATGATCCTCAAAATCCGTTCATACAGGTGATATTATGTTTTAAGAATGTTTAGTCTGTTTATATAGTGTTTAGTTAATGTTACATTGAAATAAGGTAGTTTAATCTTGTTTTTACGACGCAATTTTGTTTGCTTAAAAATTAGTGTTTTCACCTCTGAAGGTAAAAATATGGCGTCAATAGGAAGGAAAGGGTCCTGCAATAAAACTTAATTTTCATAGGGATAATGTAAAACAGATTAAATTACGAGGATTGACTTAGTGGCACGGTACATAATATACACATCAGTGGCACGGTACATAATATACACATCAGTGGCACGGTACATAATATACACATCAGTGACAAGGTACATAATATACACATTAGTGGCACGGTACATTATACACACATTAGTGGCACGATACATAATATACACATCAGTGGCACGGTACATAATATACACATCAGTGGCACGGTACATAATATACACATTAGTGGCACGTTACATAATATACACATTAGTGGCACGGTACATAATATACACATCAGTGGCACGGTACATAATATACACATCAGTGTCACGGTACATAATATACACATCAGTGGCACGGTACATAATATACACATCAGTGGCAAGGTACATAATATACACATTAGTGGCACGGTACAAAATATACACATTAGTGGCACGGTACATAATACACACATCAGTGGCACGGTACATTATATACACATCAGTGACAAGGTACATAATATACACATTAGTGGCACGGTACATAATATACACATCAGTGGCACGGTACATAATATACACATTAGTGGCACGGTACATAATATACACATTAGTGGCACGGTACATAATATACACATCAGTGGCACGGTACATAATATACACATTAGTGGCACGGTACATAATATACACATCAATGGCACGGTACATAATATACACATCAGTGGCACGGTACATAATATACACATCAGTGGCCCGGTACATAATATACACATTAGTGGCACGGTACATAATATACACATTAGTGGCACGGTACATAATATACACATTAGTGGCACGGTACATAATATACACATTAGTGGCACGGTACATAATATACACATCAGTGCCACGGTACATAATATACACATCAGTGGCACGGTACATAATTTATACATTTGTAGCGCGGTACATAATATACACATCAGTGACACGGTACATGATATACACATCAGTGGCACGGTACATAATATACACATCAGTGTCACGGTACATAATATACACATCAATGGCACGGTACATAATATACACATTAGTGGCACGGTACATAGTATACACATCAGTGGCACGGTACATAATATACACATCAGTGGCATGGTACATAATATACACATCAGTGGCACAGTACATACTATACACATCAGTGGCACGGTACATAATATACACATCAGTGGCACGGTACATAATATACACATCAGTGGCAAGGTACATAATATATACATCAGTGGCACGGTACATAATATACACATCAGTGGCACGGTACATATTATACGCATCAGTGGCACGGTGCATAATACACACATAAGTGGCACGGTATATAATATACACATTAGTGGCACGGCACATAATATACACATTAGTGGCACGGTACATAATATACACATTAGTGGCACGATACATAATATACACATTAGTGGCACGGTACATAATATACACATCAGTGGCACGGTACATAATATACACATCAGTGGCACGGTACATAATATACACATCAGTGGCACGGTGCATAATATATACATCAGTGGCACGGTACATAATATACACATCAGTGGCACGGTACATAATATACACATTAGTGGCACGGTACATAATATACACATTAGTGGCACGGTACATAATATACACATTAGTGGCAAGGTACATAATATACACATCAGTGGCACGGTACATAATATACCTTTACGTAGTACACGATTTGAAATTATAAAGAACTAGTTTAATTGTGCTTCTAAATTCATATATTAAAGGGGTTTTATGCACCTGACCCTTCTGCTTCTAGAAATTTTGGATTCCCATCTTTTGGCCCCTAGCATTACTGAAGATTCCTAGGGGAACGAAACAGCTGTATGATGGAGTTTAATTCAGTTTTGCGGCATACTTTATCTGTTACTAAATTTAAAATGTGCAGCATACATGTTGTATGTATTTGTTACGTCATCTTCAAATGATACAATATTGTCTCAGTTTTATGGTAACTAATAGTGACAAAGACTGTCATTATTTTTTATTGTATTTAAACACGTGTGCGTCGTTATCGTTTTAGGTCACGTTTCCCGGCGATAGTATAATCAATGCAGTAACTGTACAGGGGAGATTTGAAGGCGCGGACCAGTGGGTTAAAACCTATCATCTTCTGTACAGCATGGACGGCAGCACGTGGACAACCGTGACATCACCTGATGGAAGACCAAATGTAAGTTACAAACTTTCGCACATTTGTTAATTAGTTCTTCATTCAGCATTTTGTGAAATTCGTGATAATCACCACCATCCTACAGTCCCATTTTGCTATTATTCTAATGACAAACGCTCGCCAATAACGTTCTTGTGTAACTATTTTTAATACCTACTAATGACTGTCCAGTCTTTATATTTGATTCAAAGATGTGAGAAGAAATACCAGAAATACTAATGACGAATAATGACTGGTTTGACTTTGTTTTTTTCAGTTGTTTGTCGGAAGCCATGACACTAACACGCCAGCGACGTCAGAAGTTACGCCAACCGTCAAAGCTCGTCATATACGTATTAACCCACAGTCTTGGCAAGATATAATCGTCCTCAGATTTGATGTCAGTGGTTGTCAGACTCGAAAACGGAACGGTAAGCGACTATGTAATATACTCTATGTTAGTATGTATTTCAGCTCACCGGCTTTATCAATGGTCGTCTCAAAGCGGTTCACAAATTATTATCCGTTGTTATAGGCTTTATTAACCGGACAATATTGTTCTCATCTCCCTTGGGAACATAAAACGGGTGCCGCATTTTGGCCCTCACTGCCTCACAGCTAGCATTCTACAATTTCTAGCACTACAAATGTACCAAAGCACTGGAACAAGAAAAGTAAAATATCTTGCTCAAGGATACAACACAGGTGTCGTTGCCAGGACTCTAACTCTCAGCCCAGTAATACAAGTCTAGTAAGGATATCCGGTATGAAGAGAGTTAAAAAACTACTTCTATACACATGAATGGTAAACAATCTGCTAGTTACCATGTGGAACTGAAACAGTTAATGACTGATACTTACCCCCTTTCGAGATAAAATGGTTAAATATGTAACGGATACGTGCCTGCAGTTCACATTTAATGAGTGCTACTTACCCCTTTTCGAGATAAAACAGTTAAATATGTAACGGATGCTTGCATGGTGTTCTACTGGGGGCCATCGGCTGTATTCTTCAGTGTGGTAGCACTTTAAATCGGCAAAAGACCGGACTATCGTAAGAAGGCTTACACGAACAGACCTTTGCCTCCCAAATACACATGCTCTCAACCCATTAAACCCACATCGCAAACACCGAGAGGCCGTCCTTAAATGGCACTGGCTGTTAATAGGGCGTAAAATTAATCAACCCACTGACCAACCAACAGCCTAAAGTTCGTCACCAAGTTCTATCTTGGACCCAGTAATTGCCGTCCATATTACTAGAATAATCATTGCCTCATAATTCTAATAATTATTAATGAAACATCATCCGGTAGATATTGCACATTTATCACAATATTCCTCTAATAAAAAAGTGTTTAAAAGCTAATTAAAACACTGTCTCACAATCAATATATATTCGTCACCATGTAGCAACAGTTAATGACCCCTTACTGCGACATAGGTGACTGTGTACACCTTGACCGCGACACAACTTGACCAAGTCACCCCTGACCAAGACAGTGACTCTGTACAAACTTGACCGCGACACACTTTGACCACGTCACCCGTTGCCACGACTACCTTTTGTTTGTCACTTTAGACACTATGAAACATATACCTTGGTAAACCCTGAAGTCTTGGTAAAGCCTTTGTCTTGGTACTTGGTCACTTTCTATATCAATAGTACGTCGTCCTGTACTTTGATACCCTGTGACTGTACACTTAATCAAGAAATACAATTTATTTGGCATTGCTCAATAAAGGAGTTCAGTGGAATCCTAGCGTATGCAGCTAGACCCAAACTTATGCAGCTTGGTCACTGATTACCTCTCTTCTTAAGTAGTCGTTCCACTTCGGCTGCCAGAACAAGAGAGAGCTTTCAAGCTGATGAAGGCTGTATTTAAATACCTGGCCAGCAAATGAGAGGCCTTCTGTTATTAGCCAATTAGAAATAGTCTTATTCCTGAACTTCAAAAAAAATACTCAAAAAGTACATACCATTTATCATTTGCTGAACCATTGAATTAACAAAGAAACAACCAATTCAAATATATCAAAATAATGAGACGGTTCCTAAATAAGTAACTGTGTGAATGTCTGAAATGTTTTAAATAACTTTAGTAAGTTTATAATGGAAGATTGCTGCCGCTAATTCTATTAATATGAGCGATAATGCTATCCGGGTCTCTTGTTTAGCAAGGAAGGAAATACATTATCACATATGGTAAACTTTTAACTGCTTGACCTTCTTTCATTCCTAAAATAGCGAAAATGGTATTTGTCATGGCTATTAATCATGTACACTATTTATTTCTGGTAATCAGATGGAAGTCAGAAGTTCATACGACGATCTGCAATTTCTACCGAGGAACTGATGAGCTCCAAATCAGTCATTGTATCATTGTCAAAAGTGCCATCCCTGAACTACTGTGCATTCATTTGTTACTCTCATGGTACATGTGTGTCGTACACTTACCAAACTGTCGACGGAATACAACAATGTACATGTTACAAATCGACGATCGTCAATACAGGCTGTTGTACTTCTGGAGGAAGTGTGTTTGTCAACCAAGGTAAAATCAATTTAGAACAGCAATGAGATGATCCTTATATTTAAAAAAATGGTCTAGAAATACATATTACCTTGCAAGTTGTGAATCTTGAAATCAGGTGGAAACATTTCTTGGATAAATGAAAGTCAATGACTACTGGCCGATGCTACATATGTCATAATTGCAGGATGAAGTTTTAGCCAATAAACTGACGTAATTATTTCAGACAATGAGCAAAATGGCGTCTGACCTAATGGTCTGTTTTTATTGCATATAATGTGGTCGGGTTAAGAAGGTTCGGTATAATTAAACTGTATTGCATATCACTTTGGGCAATATTGGAGTAAGGCACCCAAAAATATGTATATGGAATATTAATTGTTTATCCTGTTTACTTTTGGTATGCATAACTATAAAAGTAATGTCTATACAACTGATAACGTTATACTGTTATTAATGAAACAACATATCTATTTATCAAGATGCTTTGCAACAAACTTTCTCATTTCAATTCATGTATTGAGTAAAGGTTATCAGAGATACTTGCATCGTTAAAAAAGAATTTCCATAATCAAGGGTCTAGATACTACTGTGAAGATGGGAAAAAAGTGTGGAAGAATTTGAATCAATTATTTAGGAGTGCACCAAATCCCTGAAAAAACAAAACACAGTCACATCTTATACATTTTACCTGTTTGTCCAGCTCTTATTTAAATAAAACATTTGAATGTCAATTCCACATAACGATCGTAATAAAGGAAAATATTATATTTTAGATTGATTCTGTCCCCCCGTCGAATGACGGGAGAATAGATAAGATAATACCGAAGCGTTAACAAAATCAAAATCGCTTAAACCAGAGGCAAAATATGAACAAAGAAATTATTAATATGGAGACTCTTGCAAAAGAACAAAAGAATAAGACCAGGTGTTCCGGAAGAGTAAGCGTCTTCTGCTTCATCGACGACACCCGCCATGTAATCTTTGTCACATCCAAGTAAACATCAAGTTCTCAAAATGAGAACCGAGTATCATTGTCAATCACAGCAAGTAGGCACACTAATGAGCATACCCAAAAACGTACATCTTCATATCTCTTAAAGATACAGAATATTTCTCAATGAGACATATTGTACGAGTAACGGCTCTAGTTCTTCTATTAAACCAGTGAAGATATTTTTTTCGTCTCGTTAAACTAAAACAGACATCCTCGACTTGTACAAAGAAGACCAGGAAGCTGACATGCTTTACAGAATCATAGAGGTGAGGAAAAACCAGGCAGATGCATCAATAAACTGTATAGGAGAGTACACACAATTGATGAGGGTCGACACAACATCTAAACTGACCAGTCTGCAGAACATCATCAACGGATACTATGTGTTGAGTAAGCAAGAAGCGAATTTTATTACATTTTTACCAGTGAAATATCGAAAATTATTTATTCTATAAAATTATATTTTTCACTAGAAAGAAAAATGTCACTTTTTCTAATTTGACCAATCAGAATGCTGCTTACAAACAACATTTGGGGAAATCAAAAGCTGTCACTGTAGATTTTGCTACAAAAATGTAATAAACAGAAAATCTAACAGTATCTTCAGTAATAACCAAATATATCTCACTCATGCGGCTAATATTTTAATATTTTTCATCGTGCTGCGCACTCGTGAACAATATCAAAATATTAGCTCCACTCGTGAAATTATTTTGGTATTTCTGAAGACACTGTTAGATATCCTCTTTATTATCTGTTTGGTAGTGACACGAAAATATTGTTATATCGACATCAATAATAGAGAGCTGTATAAATCACAGGATATGGTCATGAAATCCGAAATATCTTACACTGTAATAATGACTATAATATCGTTTGAAGAATTAGCATATAGAGTAGCATCCTTTAAAAACAATGTTGGAACAAAAAAACAAAAACAAAAACAAAATCAGAGAATACCGCAGGGACCAAGACCATAGTCGGAACTCAAATGTTATTCAATTAGGGGAAAGATATGAACAAAGGAAAGATTTTCATTTAGACCATTGTTGGAGTACAAGATAATAAGACCAATGGAAAATTGTTTTTGCTGCAATTTAAATGTTTTGTTTCTATTTGGTTAAATGCATGCTTGTTACGAAAATAAATATGATACCATGTTTTAATGATCGTTTTTTTCAGAACAAGACTACAGATTCTACGTCTCCGGCGTCTACAGTTCTGAGGTCTGGAGGTACAGTGGAGGAACGGATGTCCTAGAGAGTTCCCTCTGGTCCCCTAACAACCCTGACCCTACTAAAGGTCACTGCGTTATGTTGACCCTAACAGGTCTGTCCAGTGTTGACTGTCAGCAAACCCTGTTCTCAATTTGTGGGACATAATGGACGGAACTTACAGAAGCATGTTGTTCTTTTTTATTTTATGTGAGACGCGGTAGATAATACTAAAATCACTAAAACAAGGTACACTGTATGATGTCGGTAATATGTAAAACATGAAACATTGACAAAGATGACGTAACACACATATATGCTGCACATTTTAAATTTAGTATTAGATACAGTATACCGAAAAAAATGAATCAAACTGCATCATACAGCTGTGTCGTCCTTCTGGGACTGGACAGTGATGCTAATGGTACCTTGAATGACTGGTGTTTATGAACACTACGATCAATATCTACTACAAAACCAGCTTCATCGGAATGGGGAACGTAAAGACAATACCATAGAAATGCGAGATGCAACATCAAAGAAGAGAAAATCATTTGATTCTAGGGAATCATCGAAAAAGAGAAACTCTTACTTGTAGGAGCAAGTGGATAATTGCCAGAAATTTTGATGTATATAGCATTTATCTTACATTAATCCTCATTTGTGACAATGTAGTAAGAGGATGTTAAGAATCGACCAAATAAACTGTTTGACTAATTTAATATATAGTTGTAACATAGATTAGCCCTTTTAATCGCCCTTCATCCGTCGTCACAATCCTTGAAATCGCCTTTTCATGATAAGTGCATACTTGATCCTTCTCAAATGTCATGGGCAGGTTCTCCTGGGTCCCTAAGTTTGCATGGTCAAGTATTGGAGCTGATCCGAAAAATTATACGACCAACAGGCGGTCATCATGACGTTTGACAGAAATAGTTTGTGATGACTATTTCCAGACACGTGCTGGAAGGATCCGTCTTAGGTTCCCAGTTGTCCCAAATTGTGCGGTCATCTTAGACTTAAACAGCCAAAGCTTGCTATCGCTGTTTATTGAAAAGACCATTATGAATCATTCCCATATTAATTTGAATGTAAGTGCTTGGTATCTTTATCTGAATTGTTTTCGAATTTAGAAAATTGTTTATATCAATATTTTTAACGGTATTTTGATATTTGCCCCACTTTTGAAATATATTCGGTGTTACTGAATTGCTAGATATTTTTCATGTACATGTACTGTATAGTGGTGTATATATATGTATGAGGTCCTGAGCATGAACAGACTGATCCAGTTTAAGTATCTTGATATATTCTTAATAAATAAATATAAAGCTGATCTTCCTATCTGTATTTTCCTTTAATTTAGAAAATGGTGTTTGTGGTATTTTAAAGCACCAATATATATATACACATGGAAACTTTTGACATAAATTGGCATGTCCTCCTATACAATAAAACTGGACATTTTCATATTTGTATCGGGGCCGTAGTTTTCCCCTGGGGTTATAGACCAAAACGGATACACATTGTAACGTTCACAAGGTAACATGCACAAGATCTCCTGGTCAGGCATGCGCAGAGCCTATGCAACATTATGTTTAATCATGTCATTGTTCTTCACTCCTACGGTTATTGTAATACTGTGTAACACATAATACAAGTCAAGTCTAGTTCATACTAGTGGGGTGACACCTGAAGGGATGTCACAGATGGAATGAGTGTAGAAGGTACACGTATGGAAGTCTAGTGATAGGGCGCTGGGCTCATGATTGAAGGATTGCGAATTCTAGTCCTGACCAGGGCACTTATTTTTTTGCATCCTTGAGCAAGATACTTTAATTACCTTGCTTTTTTCAGTTTCAAAAACAAATAGAACTAAGAACTAGTGAACCTACATAAGAAATAAGAAATTTCCATTGTCAAAACTATTAAGATGGCCGTATGTCAGCCATCTTTTTTTCTGAGCAGTCCCAAAATCAAAAGCTGGTAGTTAATAATCCTTTACTGACCTTGATGTTCAACTTACAGAAATGGGAAGATCTCCAAAAAGTTATTTCACGTAAAGGGATGTAACTCCCTTAAAGGAAGTCAACTCTGAAATTAAATGCTAATGCACAACTACAATGTACATACATGTAACATACTGATCATTCATGCGCTACATCAAATCTATCCAGACAAGCTTTCCCCATGAAGGGCTATAACTCCCTTAAAGGGGGTTGAAATCTGAAATAAAACTGAAATGCACAACTATAAATAACATACTTCTCACCCATGTGAAGCTTCGGTGAAATGATGATGGCCTGTAAATGAAGACAGATATTCCAGACAAGTTTAATATTTGCATCAAGGGACAGTGATTTTGTTTGCCCATTTTTACAGCCAGGGCATAAGGGTGTTTCCCCTGGTCAAAATTTGTGCTTTTTCACAAAATGAAGCAAAATTCAAGAACATTTTCCCTATTTATCTGAAAATCCTACTTATTTCTCCCAATTCAATAAGGCACAGGTTGCTGTAAAATCAAGGCAGCAAAAACACTGCAGGTACATAATCTTCCTTAAAAAAATTTGAATATGAAATATGAACAGGATATATCAGTGTGACATGAATGCTCCCACTGATATCCATATATAGAGAATTGAACACTTTTGGGTTTGTTTTTTTAATGTCCAATGGTGTATGACAGGGGTCTGCAATGTAGGTCATACCATCTAAATAAAATGCAAAGTAAAATTGCAAATGTACATGTAAGTATGGAAAAAAAAAGTTATATGACAGGGGTCTGCAATGTAGGTCATACCATCTAAATAAAATGCAAAGTAAAATTGCAAATGTACATGTAAGTATGGAAAAAAAAAGTCATAACTCCCTAAAAAGGGATCGAAATCTGAAATAAAACTACATGACATATAGATATTGATCATTCATGTTAATTTTCATTGAAATCTACCAGTTAGTTAATTAGGAGGAGATAAGTGTATGACAGGGGTCTGCAATGTAGGTCATACCATCTAAATGAAATGCAAAGTATAATTGCAATGTACATGTAAGTATGGAAAAAAAAGTCATAACTCCCTAAAAAGGGGTCGAAATCTGAAATAAAACTACATAACATATATATATTGATCATTCATGTTAATTTTCATTGAAATCTACCAGTTAGTTAATTAGGAGGAGATATCAAGACAAGTAACTGCAGACAGTCAGAGTGATTCCAGTATATCCCCTTGCTTCATTGCAAGGAGGGGGATAATAACTTCATTGCGGGAGGTATAACACCACTTTCTGACAGAAACCCTTTTTTTATACATAATGCCTATATTTAACAGATATATTCAATGCTGTTACGCAAAAAATTGAAACACCTCATGATCACCAAACCCGTAATATATGTTAAATATTACAGCTGCTTAATTAAAGTCACATACCAAATTTGAGAGAAATTGAAGAGAATGCAAAAAACTTAGGACATTTTGTACATAATGCCAGAAATTGCATTCCAAAGGGAGGTTACTCTAGTGAATATTTTCAAAACGGACGAAGCCATACCATACTATGTCCTGTCATTTTTGACGGGCATGTAAAAATTATATAGAATGTACAGACCCGTACACGTTCGCTGTTCCACTTTAAGCGTACCGTTTGCGTAGCATTTCCGTAGCACTTCCATACCATTACCGTAGCATTTCCGTACCGTTTGCGTAGCATTTCCGTAGCATTACCGTAGCATTTGCGTCGCACTACCGTAGCATTACCGTAGCATTTGCGTCGCACTACCGTACCATTTCCGTAGCACTAGCGTCATTTACAAAGCGTTCGCGAAACGTTCGGTTGGAAATTTTACGGAATAAATCTGACGAAACGAATAGTTCATGTTTTTATAAGCTGCATAAACTCAGAATTTTGTAAATAATCTCAGTCTCAAAAATTTACAAAACAAAAAACAAGGCTTTTATCAATATGTATGAATCTGACTAAATTTAACATTAAATAAAATAAAATAAAAATATCAAGGTCATATGCCCCAGCCAGTCGGACAACATCGTGCCTCTCCGGCAAGCTCGGAAGAGAATATCCGAGGTGTTCGGACTGATGCCCAAGGCTACCTGTCAGCGTACGTCAGGTCTCTATGACGGAAAAATTTAATACATGTTCCAATATTACCGATATTTGATATTGTTCCCAATTACTTTTAAGGCATGTCTGTTTGTTTCACTCTCATACCATTATCTTAATGGCAAAGCAAACATTAAAAAACAATCGTACGCATGTGTACACGCTGGATCTCCACATTCGGTTTCAGCACACGTTCCCCAATGCATTATGGGTATTTCGTTTCGTTTGTATGTGTGATTATGTGGATCCGTTTTTATAAAAATCCGTAAATGTGATCGACCGTTTGCAAGCGTCACCCGTAGCATTTCCGTACCATTTGTGTAGCATTTCCGTAGCATTTCTGTAGCATTTCCGTACCGTTTTCGTAGAATTTCCGTATCATTTGAGTAGCATTTCCGAAGCACTTCCGTACCGTTTGCGTCTAAGATGGAACAGCGAATGTGTACGGGTCTGTACCATATTAGTTACATATATTTATATTTTGAAATGTTTAAATTATTTCAAGTAATGCTGTTATTTCTACCAGGAATTGAACCTGGGTCTCCCACCACAGAGTGGCAAGTGTGATTACCACTTCACTATAGAAATATATCATAGCAAAACTGACTTTTTCTTGGATATATGTTGCATTTGAAACGTACACGTTTTTACTTTTAAATTATTATCATCCTCTACTTCTCATGTTACATATTAAGTTAATTAGCACAAACATTTCCAAGGAGGATCTGGATCTGCCACAGCATCTCCTTGCAGCAATGTAATGGGATGTTATATATATTATGCAGTAATGTAATGGGATCTCAATCATTAAAAGTTATGACTCAAGAGACCAAGCCTGTAAGGGCTTGGCAGACCCTGGAGTCATTGTGATTGTCTTTTGATGGCAAGCAATTGTATATTGGTATCAGCTCCACTATATGTCCACCTCATAGTGATGCTACCTAGTGAGGCAAATAAGAGCAATATCTATTGCTCGGTTTCAGTGAAGATTACTCGTTTTTTATCATTATAGCCAAATTGACTCTTTTTGACACAGCCCCCAAGGTGGGTAAGCCCCGCCATTTTTTTTTACAATTTTGAGTCCCCAACCCTTTGGGATGCTTCTGACCAAATTTGATCGAATTCAGATCAGCGGTGGCTATAAATAAGAGCTGACTGACGAAAATGTCAAGGTCACCAGATCAAAGGTCAAGGTCACCTGAATAAAGTTATTGGTATTGTAGCTCAATTTCAAGGATGAAATAAACTTGTAAACAAGAGAAATACAACATTTGTCATGTCATTAAAGGATAAATATTCTTAAATTTCTGGAACAAATTATTTTATTATTTGGCGAGATGAGAGGGGATGGTTCAAGTCTATAACTCAAGATTACGAACAAATAAAGTATTGTCACGACCACTCCTATTGCAAAACAATAACAAAAATAGACGTACACAATATCGACACATGGTCGGACACTGACAGCGACGGCAACAGTATAGAAACAGAATCGGACGGTAGGCCTATAATACAGGTACAACTGGCCATGGTTTCTCAAACTGGAGAAAGAGTCGGCGAGTGGTAGAATTATCCGTGTTGGCAGAACGTTTACACAAGGGTTGTGCCTGGTGTCATTATATGCACTATTATGCTGTTAAAAATATAACACAGAATGCCGGTAGTTGTTATGTTCTAAAATGTTTTAGGCTTGTGGCATTCACAGTATATATGTTATGTTAAAATACTACCCACTTCAAAAACCTCCTAATAGCATCAAAGGAGACAACCACCCTAGACACAGTTTTACATCTAGTTTTCAATAAGTAGCATAAACTGCTAGTCTGTGATATTTTGATTCTATTTTTTGCTTGTGCTTTATGTAACTATATATGTAAATAATTTGACTGTGAATACTGAAATTTGTCTGCTAGATATCAAAATAACACATTTAATCTAGCAGTTAATTGCGAAAGGGTCGAGCCTCCTTAATGTCGAATGTTTGAACATGTTTTCCCAATAAGTATCGTGATACGTATCGGATCGGGGCATTACTGTATCATCCAAGCCCTAATCGGATCTGTCCAAAAATGGACCATGCATAACTGAGCATCAAACAAAATTAACCTACCTATGATATTTGAGAATACACAGATACAAAGGTAACAAAATTTTCATGGTCAAAATCCAACATGGCCACCTGGCAGCCATTTTGTTTTTCTGATCAGTCCATATATCAATAAAGTGCAACTATGCACCACAGGGAACCTGCATATGAAATTAGGGAAAGATCCATTCAGTACTTCTTAAGATATAACGGTAACAAAATTTCATTGTCAAAATCCAACATGGCCGTCTTGCAGCCATTTTGTTTTCTGATCAAAACAGCACTATTAGAGACTAAAAGGAACCTGCATATGAAACGAGTAGATCCATCCAGTACTTCACAAGTTATGACTGTAGCAAAACTTGTTTAAGGACGGACCACAGACGCAGGGTTATTTGAATAGCCCATCATCTGATAATGGTGAGCTAAATGTAGCAAGCGACCTAGGCCTTGTCCTGGCAACCTTGAGACTCAAACTTGTTCAAAATATATATACACATTGTATGAAGTCCCTATAAACCTGTTAAAGGGGCAATTGAGCGAAGTTTGTTTACTTTTTCATAATATCACCAAATATTTTATAAAGTTGTCGTACAGTAATCCTTGTGAACTATTCATGCAGATATTTTACAAAACTTGATGTTTTCCATGCATTTTTCAATAAATAATAAGGAAATCCTTAATCGTCCAACCCATGCAAATGAGACTATGTTTACAAACATCTCTAGATCTGAGCACTTTGATCCCACAGAGCATGTATGTTTTCAGGTTAACTTTCAATCATATCTGTTTTTGGTTAGTTTGAAGTATACCAACACATTTTCTCTCTGGATCTAATAAAAATCATATATATACATGTTTATCATAATTGTTGACAACGTATTTCGTAAATCGTAAATGTGTGAAATCAAACTACTCATGCCCAATTGTTTATAACATTCATATACATGTGGTATATTTTGATGTCGCTATATCTGGCGCAGGCTTTCCCAATAATCAAACTGACCTCATGGGCTACAGAGTATCTAATCATCAAGTACAGATTCCTTTGTCTGAGTATGGGTATTTTTTATTCTAGTTGATTTTAAAAAAACGTGGGTTCTCTAAATTGCCTCTTTAAACTTCAGTGGATAGACAAGCGGATGGACAAGCAAACAGCATAAAGAGAAGCCCCCCCTGCCCCCCCCCCCACCCCCCAATGGTGTATCTGTATACCAATTTCAGTTCAATTTACAATGTTAAATAAGTAGGTGCCCCAATGTATGTTACTTTGGTTTGGTTGGTTTATTTTGTCATTTAAGGATGTGCCAGGTTTTGAGGTGGAAAGCCGGAGTACCTGGAGAAAACCCACAGACCTACGGTCAGTATGTGGCATACTGCCCCACGTGCGATTCAAAATCGCAACCCAGAGTTGGAGGGCTAGTGGTAGAATGTTGGAACACCTTAACCACTAGGCCACAGTGGCCCATTGTAACTATGTTACATACCAATGAATGTCAAAAACATGACAACCGATACTTACATTGAATATAAAGTTACATTTTTTTGTTAACCAACATACAGTTGATGCTGGCACATAAATTACGACTATTAGCCAAAGCATGTTTCAACATCAGGGTTCATCCAGAGAGAGAACAGCCACCCTTTGACAGTGTCCAATACTAGAATTTTTATATCACTATGTCCCAATGTATATATGTTATTTGCATTGAACTGCTTCAGTTGGCATGCATAGGTAATATGAATGCCAACTATACAAATGCAAATTCAATGAAGTACGTAAGCGCTTACCGGTAATGCTGGATTTCCAAATTGGAATTCATATAGCCTGTGAATGCGAACTTAAAGCAACTCAATACTTTTTCTCAGTTTTCAGTTTTTAGCTCAAATAATAATAATAATATACAATATTTGATATAGCGCCCTATCTAGCTAACATAAGCCACTCTTAAGCGCTTCACAGTACAGAGATATACAATTCTTATACAATCAATAGATATACAATTCTTATACAATCAATACAATTAACACATACAGTTCTATCATATACAATTCTGAGGAGTTCGCAGGAGCTGCCTTATCAGGCGCTAACTTAACTTGTCCTGTACCACCTGGCTAATATCTCCATATGTGTGTGTGTATGTATGCGTGTGTGCTGGAGATGAATTGTGTTCTGTTTGTAGTGGGACCGTGTTTCCAACGGCATCTTTTATAGTGCCACCACACTTGAATGATACATCACAGATACTGCAACATCCACCCCAGACCATTTTATACTCCACCTGGGTTGTTGAAGTTGTGTGGGCAGGAGAAAAACACTTCTCTGAATATTCCATGCGTATGACGACTACAGGGATCGAACCCCGGCCGCCTGCATGGAAGCTAGTTGGAGTGTTAACCACTCGACCAATCCGCCCATAATAATGTTTGGTTTAATTTGTTTTACGTCCTATTCATAGTCAGGGTTATTTAAGGACATCAGGGTTCACCCTGGACCTTGGGCATAATGAGAGAAAAAATCTAATATCAGAACAAAACTAGATATTCAGAAAAAACAACCAACCCATCCAGTATAGACACTGGATGGTTTGGTTTTTTTTTTTTCTTGCTCCTAATTTTCTCCTGATTTTTAATATTAAGACACATAATTTAGTATAAATTGATAGAAGTGCTATAACAGTTAGATCTAAGTCAATAAATAAATATCATATGGTACAGTTAAATTGGGTTTCCTAATCTTTTGTTCGTTTTATTTCCCAATGAAAATTGTCCTTGTCTGCGAGTTTTATCCAGTCAAAAAAATTAAGGCCTAATTGAAGTTAAAATTCCTCCAAAATCAACACCTTCCAACATTAAACATGTTACTAACAGCAATAGCGTTGACATCGTCACGGATAGTGACAACTATCAGTATATTGGCCCCATCAAAGCGGAATTGGCGGAGTCATTTTACTATATTAGCATTCAGATTGTTTTTAATGTCAACACCAGTACCTGATTGAGTCAATTGAATAAACTTAAGACATCCCAGGCTGTTTAATCAGCTTTCAATACTGTTTTTGGTAGCATTATATATACTAACTTACATTTTATCCTTAACCAGTCACAAATTTACAGACGACACCTCTCGGTTTGCGTGGTGGCTTTGTCATCAACTGCTTGAGAAACAAGCGCTGTTGAGACTATGACTGGTACACACTATTCTCAGGATTTTGTACAACAGGAATACTTCCGGAACTATGATCAGTTTTATTGCATTTACAACTTTTTTTCGCATAAGAACAAACTTAAATGTGATCTATATGACAAGAGGCCCAGAGGGCCTGTATCCCTCAATTGGATACATTGGTATCTAGGTTAATTTATCATGGGCCGAAAGACCAATAGTTGAACCATATCAGTATAAATTAAAAATTTGGTTAATTGGTTGGTATCTCATCTGTTTTCATTTTCATCTGATCGCAAAACTTATTAATGATGTGCCAGACTCAATGCTAATATCGCGACTCCGCTCTTCTCTTTTATGTCAAGCAATGGTATATATAAGTTTGGGCTTGGGATTTCAATTGTTTAAAAGTTATGACGCAGGAGTCAAGTCCGCAAGGGCATGGTAGACCCCAAGATCAAATCTAATATCATGATTGGGATTGTCTGTTTATGCCAAGCAATTGTATATATATAGTTTTTGGGTGGGGATCTCGACCGTTCAAAAGTTATGACTCATGAGTTAAGTCTTCAAGGGCATGGCACGACCCTGGGATCAAATCAAAAATCATATTTGTGATCTTCTCTTTATGCTCAGCAAACGTATGTATAGTTTTGAAATGGGGATTTCAACCTTTTTTAAAAGTTATGACTAAACAGCTAAGCCTGCAAGAAAGTGGCAGACCCTGGGGTCAAATCTAAAATCATATTTGTGCTCATCTCTTTATGCTCAGCAATTGCATTTATAGTTTTCGGGTGGGGATCTTAACCGATTAAAAGTTACATGATATTAATATTGACAAACAGAAGCATTTTGGCCCCGCCCATCAGGCCCCTGGGGGGTGAGCTCAATCATTTGCATAAATTTGAATCTCAGCCACTAAGGTATGCTACCACTGAAATGTAAATGTCATACATTGTTTATAGAACCATGCAGAGAAGAAATCGTTAATATCAGAATTGCCAAAATGACCCCTTTTGGCCCCACCCCTCAGGCCTTTGGGGTTTCAGCCCAACCATTTGTACAATTTTGAATCCCCGCCCCATAGTGATGCTACCAGGCAAATGAGTGATATGCATGGCTCAGTTTCAGAATAGAAGTCATTTATATCAGTATAACCGAAATTGATCTCTTTTGACCCCGTCCCTCAGGCCCCTGGGGAGTCAGCTCCATCATTTGTACAATTTGGAATCCCCAACCCATATAGATATTTCCAGAAAAAAAATGAGCGATATGCATTGCACGGTTTCAGAGAAATCTTTGTTTATATAAATATAGCCAAATTGACCCCTTTTGACCCCACCTCTCAGGCCTCTGGGGGATGAGCCCAACCATTTGAACAATTTTGAATCCCCGACCCGTGATTGTAGTACTAATTCATTACCACCCCAAAACAGGGCTCTCGCTGGGCTGTATTTGGGGCCGAAACTCGGCCTCATTCCCAATCTAAAATAGTACGATTTTTTTTCACAATCGCTCAAGTTGATTTTCACAACTGCATCCGTGTTAAGTTACAGAATGCTATTAACAAATTTAGAGCATTAAGAGACAGGGCTTTGGACTTCTGAAACAACAAAAAACTACTTTGAATCTATAAGAGAAGAAATTTTTAGTTGTTTTCTTATATTTGTCGATATCTTAAATTTTCACAATTTTAGTCAATACCGCGATAATTTTCACAATTCTGAAGGCCCTGGCCCCATTCACACTAAAGGGAGAGAGAGCCCTGCAAAATTACGAGCAAGTTTCTAATTTGGTGAGTTTGAATTTAACCCACTAGCTACAAAATGAAAGTTGCTAAAAAGTTAAATTCACTAAATTCTACCCCTGTACCAGAAGAAAAACCACTGACCTATGGTCAGTCCCTGGCAACTACCCCAGGAGGGTTTTGAACTCACAACCCAGAGGTGGAGCACTAGTGGTAGAATGTCGGGACATATCTTAATCAATCACCCACCACAGCCCAAGGTACATCCAGTGTCAAAAATGATCGAAATAAGGTACAAACTTGTATGCTTGTTCATTGAATAAAACATGTACAGCGGTACCCATCACCCGGAGACGGTCAATGTTATCTAACGTTACAATTATGACATCATAGTATGACATAAACAATCCGTCAATGGCATTCATGGCCCTATGAATACCAATGGAATTGGCTCGAGTTACATTAAGTGCCAATGTCATGCAATAAATAACATACATTGTTACACATTTCTATCGTTTGTGTACAATGGGCTAAAATAGACAGGAAATCTCACTTTCGTTCTAAAATAGTAGAAATCATATCAATTCTTTCATCAGTGGCTACATTAAGGCGGAATCTCCCTTTTATGGATATATACAATACAAACCAACATGGCATCGGAATTGTCTGTCAAGAAAACCTATCGGTCGTGTTTGAACAACATTTTTTAAGGGATAATTAAGTCCTCTTTGAGATTGACATCAGCATCATGCCTACAGAAATCTCTGAATATACTTCTAATTAGGGAAATCAAGATTTCCTGTCTATTCTAGCCCACAGTACACAAAAGATGAAGAAGTGTACTCTTGGCTTCCACAATGTGGGCTCAGTTAAGTACGTTCAATATAGTTTCTGTGCAGTTGAAATGCAAAATAAATATAATTTTCAATTTTGATTGATAATGTAATTGTTCAAATTTGATCATTGTATCGAAAGTCATACCTCAATGATTCAAGAGTAGCAGTGTCAGTTATTCTTGCTCTTTATGTCCATTTCTTTCGGTGAAGTGTGTCCGAGAGTGTGTGTGTTCACTTTGTGTGTGTGTGTGTGGAGGGGGGGGGGCTTGGGGCTGGGTGGTTTACAGGTATACCACATTATAAAGTTGTGATGGTACGCACCGTGGTACATTAGTCCTGTACCGGTTTTTGGGGAACTTTCATTTAACTTATCAAAGAACTACTTGTTACATAAATCAATTGGAATTCCAATATGGTTTAATTAAATAATTTCCTATCATTTTGTTGATCATCTAGGACAGACATAGGCTAATACACTCAAACAATATTAGAGGATAACACAGCGAGAAACTTATGACAGGCCAGAACAAAAACAGTCACAGACCTTTTTCTTGCTGAAACATTCAATCAAGGTGGTATAATAATACCGTGGTACTGTATTTTTGAAAATTTGGTGGTATAACATGGTACTTTTGATTTTGTGGTACCAGTCTAGGGGAAGGTTTTTGGTCTACTAAGTTGCGATACAACTTAATTTACAGTCTTTTACTAAAAATTACCTACATTTTTTGTATTTCAAGTCTCAAATTCCACTGGAAGTGGTATGGCCAGAGCCAATAACTACCTACCATTAAGACATCTATTAACACATGTTCAACAACTTCCTTTCTCAATTCCAGTATAAGCTTAGAGCCAGCTTGGGATAAGATGTGAGAAGGGGGAGGGGGAGAGATACCCGCATTCATGCTGTTATGCTTTAAGGCTTTCATGAAATTAAAACAAATCCAATTTTAAACAATGTTGGGATCATGCTGTAAAGCTACTTTCTTGAGTCTAGATCTACATCAATATAGGCCAAACAACTTCTGACAGCGACTGACAAGATCACCATTTTTGCATCAAGATTTTTAACGCTACATTCTATGACTGACTAACAACAAAAAAATGAGAATTGTATGTGTTTTAACTAGGGCTGTTATGAGTACCGGAGTACCTGGGCACGGGTCGGGTTGGAGAAGTAAACGAGTCCTAAATGTGTACCCGGGTACCCGTCAAAATAGGAAAAATTTTGTCACACGGCTGTGTCTATGTAAAACTTCTATTAAAGTAGTACAAAATCTCACTGATTTGTGTCGGTTTCACTCACCAAGGATGACACTTCATCTGTTTACAACAAAAATTTCACATGTAACATTGTTTCAAATTTTATTTTCCATGACCGTATTTGATACGAGACGGACATGTGTACTTGAAGTTGACCGGGGTTCACCATAGTCTTATATACGATAACACGAGAGACAGTCCGAATGAAGAATATGTCATGTGATCTGTAGGTTCCGGTTGCATTGTACACGTAATTGACATTGATAATAATAAAGCACCATGTTAATTATCATGTTGTTTGTTGCCTTAATTCCTTGGTTGCAACAAATGCGTATATCGAGTACTTCAAATGCAGGTACGATAAAACAGACAATTACGGTATTGTGCCCCCCCCCCCCTTTTTGTACTTCCTATTGCGCATGGGCAGGTTAGTGTATTCATGTGTGTGTGACAAACAAGCGGGATAGCTTTGACAGTCATGTCAGTAATGTCAGCTTGTTATATATTGTTTTATCCAATTAATGCAGCTATAAAATTATCGACTGGTGCATAAAAACCACAATATCCTTATTGAATCATACTCTACTCATTGCATTGAATCTCCCTTGGTAAGCCTGTCACCCCACACAACAAACAAGGTAAACGTGAAGAAAGCTAACTTACAACTATGATTTATGTATGTTGAGTACCCGGGTACCGGTAGGGTACTAAAATCCAGGTACCCAGGGGCAAAATTTAGTACCTGTGACAGCTGTTAGGTTTGTACGGAGAGGCATGACAAAATAACTCAGCGCCATTACTTGTTAGAAGGAGAACCTTTTATTACCTCACAACCTGAAGAGTTACAATTGTTGGGCGATACTAATTTTAGAGCTGTACAATTCCGGACTCCAATTATACTGATACATAACATATCCTCCCTTCAAGCTTTTTAGATCTATACTGACTAGACTGTACCATTATGACTAGAATTAATAATGTAAATTGATCACTATAATTGTTAATTAAATTTCGAACCGGTTACTTGTCAATTAAGTTTATATGAAACATATTAGCACTGTCTTTGAGTTCCTTCTTCACAATTTACGTTACCAGAAATCTTATAACTATTATTAAACATTTTGAATGAACTTGCAACAAAAAGAAGTAATTAACTATCAACAAAATGAACCTATGTGGTTCTGTGGCACACAGGGATTATTATGCCCTCTACACAGTGTTGCCACAAACTACTTAGTATTTACAAAGTCTTTGTACTTGGCTGGTGGACACATTCTGTTAGACCGACTAGGATATCTTGGACCAGAGTTGGAGTCTGTAGTTGGAGACCTTATCAATGATGTCGAAGGTGATGGTTTGGGAGTAGAGACATCACGCAATGGTGTTGATCGATCTGAGTCACCACATGTGGCTGCTGGAGGAACCACTTCTGCTGATTTCCGTGTACCTGAGGGTATTATAGGTTCAGGTAAGGTTACCTTCAATGGAATTTGAGCACAAGCATCCCTAATTGATCAGTATGTCGTCTCCAGAATGTTCCCGGAGCAACCTCCACACGGTAAGAAACCGGACCTGTCTGTTCAAGGATTTTACCGGAAACCCATTTATCCTCCCTTCCCCGACGATAATCACAGGTAGTAACACTCTGACCTGGCTCAAAGGTTCTTAACCTTGAATTTCGCTTGAATGTCATGTTACTTTGCTGACCTTCCACTCGTCCTCTAACATTTGGGAGAAGAGAATCTAACCTGGATGGTAACCTCCGTCCTAAGAACAACTTTGCGGGTGATTCATTTGTTGTCGCATGTGCTGAGTTCCGGTAAGCTAACAAGAAATTAGCAAATTTCTTCGTCAATGTACCATTGTCTCTCCTACTAGCCTTCATTGCTGCCTTAAAGGTTTGAACAAATCTTTCCGCGAGTCCATTTGTACTCGGATGGTATGGGGCGGATGTGATGTGTTTTATACCATTAGCCTTAACAAAGTTTTTAAAACTCTCGGACACAAACTGAGGTCCGTTGTCACTGACAATTTCAGTGGGTATGCCGTTCCTTGCGAATATTGTTCGCAGTACATCTATGGTCTTCTCTGACGTTGTTGTCCTCATGGGGACTACTTCTGGCCACTTAGAGTAAGCATCCACAACAATGAAAAACATACTGTCCAGAAAAGGACAAGCAAAATCCATATGTATCCTGTACCATGGCCTTGAGGGCCACTCCCATGGATGAAGTGGAGCTGATGGTGGTGCCACTTTAACACTCTGGCACCCTGTGCAAGCCTTGCACAATTGTTCAATGTCCAAGTCTATATTGGGCCACCAAACATAACTTCGGGCCACTGCCTTCATTTTCACGATTCCGATGTGACCTTGGTGTATTTCCGCAAGAACTTCAGCTTGAAGTTTGGGAGGTACAATTACTCTAGTTCCCCACAATAGACATCCTTGATGTTCAGTAATTTCTGTGTTCCTCACAAAATATGGTTTCAGTTCTGGTTTAGTGACTTCCTCATTCCAACCATTCATTACAAACTGTAATACTGTTGCCATCACAGGATCATGAGTTGTCTCCCTTCGTATCTGGGACTGTGTTACTGGCAGCTTCTCCAACTGACCCACGTTTACTGCGTTCACCATTTCGTCCTCATCACTGTCAATAGTATTGACTTGTAAAGGTAACCGTGACAAGCTATCCGCATTTCCATGTGCTGTGGTTGATTTATACTCGATTTTGTATGTCAGTCCAGACAGAAACAAAGCATATCTTTGCATCCTCGCAGCAGTGGTTGAGGGTATTCCCTTCTCAGGATTGAAAATCGAGATCAGTGGCTTGTGGTCTGTAATTAGGGTGAACTCTCGTCCAAACACATAGTTATGAAAATGTTTGACTCCCCATACTAATGCAAGTGCCTCCTTATCAATTTGAGAGTAATTCTTCTCGGCTGCATTTAAGGTTCTCGAGGCATAAGCTATGGGACGTTCGGTACCATTATCCATTACATGAGATAACACTGCTCCCAGACCTACTGGTGACGCGTCGCACGCCAATCTCACAGGTTTTGCAGGGTCGTAATGAGTGAGCACCTCATTTGATGTAACTAGTTTCTTGACCTCTGCAAATGCTCTGGCACAATCACCATTCCACTCCCACTTCCGGTTTTTCTCCAAAAGTCTGTAAGGGGTGGAGAACTGTGGATAGATTCGGCAGAAACCTTGCATAATAATTTATGAGTCCAAGGAATGCCCTTAACTGCGTTGTGTCTGTAGGCGCTGGTGCCTGTAGTACGGCTTCAATTTTTCTCTGTGTTTTGTGTAACCCGTCCTCATCAATGTCATGTCCGCAAAAAGACACCTTTGTTTTGAAAAACTCACATTTGTCCTTTCGCAACCGTAAACCGTACCTGTCCAAACGTTCCAAAACTGCCTCCAAATTTTGCAAATGTTCTTCATCTGTGCTTCCTGTAATCAACATATCATCTATTATGCACTGAACTCCTTTTAAACCTTGTAGAACTGTGTCCATGGCCCATTGCCACATCACTGGAGCTGACGCTACACCATACACCAGTCGATTGAATCGGTATAAACCCTTCTCTGTATTTATGGTCAGTAAATCCCTGGAGCTTTCCTCCACCTCCATTTGTAGGTAGGCATGTTGCAGGTCCAACTTCGAAAATTTCTGACCTCCTGCCAAAGATGCGAAAATATCAGCGGTACGAGGAAGAGGATACTGATCCACTTCCAAAACAGGGTTTAGTGTTACCTTAAAGTCTCCACATAACCGCACGGAGCCAACTTTTTTTATAACAGGAACTATGGGTGTGCCCCATTCACTGTAGTTGACCTTAGTCAAAACTCCAACCTCTACTAACCTATCAAGCTCTTCCTCCACCTTTGGTTTGATAGCATATGGCACCGGTCTGGCCTTACAAAATTTTGGATGAGACCCCGGCTTGACATTAAGTCTTGCCTTAATGTCCTTCAGCGTTCCCCAATCATCTTGGAATATGGACGAATGTTTATCCATCATTGACTCTATTTTCTGTTGGACTGCGGGACTGTAGTCAGAGTTCGAATCCTTCTGGCTGTTGATACTGTGAATCCTTGGCCAATCTAGGGTGATATGACGAAGCCATTCTCTACCAAATAAGGGTCGGCCCCCGTCAGCAACTACATACAAGTCCAATTTCTTAGACTGTCCATTGTAATCGACCTTGACCTTGGCTACTCCTAGTGTATTCAACCTTTCCCCAGAATATGTTTTTAAACAAATGTCTGTATTAGACAAGTTCTTAACCTTTCCATGCAGAGTTTTCCTGAAAATATCCTCGGTTACAACCGATACCCCGGAACCAGTGTCTAATTCCATTTTCAATTCATATCTATTGATGTTTGGTATTACCCATATCGATTCTCGAGCAGAACTATTAGTGCTGTTCACCATCTCCACATGAGCAATCATTTCGAACTCATCCTCATGTTCAGTATCTATAGCATGTGTTCTGTGAACCCGTCGGGTTCCTCTACAAGCCTTTTTTATGTGACCATGTTTACCACATTTGTAACATGTTTCAGCTTTGAATTTACAATATTTCTGGTCATGGTTCCCTGTACATCTGTAACATGGTTTCCTGTCATGTGTATGACTACTTGTAGGTGTTTTCCTTACCTTGTGTTGTATTTTGTTTACAGTAGACGAAGTATTCCGTAGCTCTATAGCGTCCTTCGCCGCCGTTTCCATGGCTACCGACAGCTCTACTGCCCGGTCATAGGTGAGATCTGCCTCCGACAAAAGTTTCCGTTGTATGTTCTCATTCTTTAATCCACATACAAGCCTGTCGCGAAGTGCATCGGTTAGTGTGGTACCGAATTCGCAGTGCTCTGATAATTTCCGGATTGACGCAATATATTCCCGAATGGTCTCCCCTTCACGCTGTTCCCTTTTATGGAATCTGAATCTTTCAGCTATCACTAATGGCTTGGGGTTATAATGTTCCTTTAATAGGGCTATAAGTCTATCAAAAGTTTCCTCAGAGGGCTTTTTAGGAGCCGTGAGACCACGTAACAATGAGTACGTGTTTCCCCCAACTAGACTGAAAAGGGCGGGAATTTTTTTATCGTCTTTCACTTCATTGCATATGAAGTATTGCTCTAGCCTCTCACTGTATGCATCCCACGTTTCTACAGTTTCGTTGAACGGATCGATGCGACCAATTTTACCTGCCATGTTGATCCTGGTGTTTATCCTCGTCGCCAATATGTTAGGTTTGTACGGAGAGGCATGACAAAACAACTCAGCGCCATTACTTGTTAGAAGGAGAACCTTTTATTACCTCACAACCTGAAGAGTTACAATTGTTGGGCGATACTAATTTTAGAGCTGTACAATTCCGGACTCCAATTATACTGATACATAACAACAGCCCTATAGTTTTAACAGTCTTTAAACTAGAGCATGGCTTTTTATATATCGTAAAAAAAAAAAAATCACCAACACTAACAATAAAACTTGGACACTTGGATTATAGGACTACAGCGGATTGATCAGCAAGGCCTAAACATGAAGTTCTTAATCAGAACCTCTCATCATTTTCTATGTAATTTAAGACCTGGGTGGGTCAATATATATAGTTACAATCCAAAGTTAGGTCATTTTCATTTTCAGAACAACCGGTTACCCAGGTAACCGATTACAGGTCGGGTTTGAGCGCAACCAGGGTTGGAAAAAATGTACCCCAACCCCAAAACATGTGCTTAGTACTTCTAACTGAATACAATGAAATTATAGAAAGATTGCAACATCAACAGGTTTGCTATTTTTAATTAACGCAATCCTTCTGTGTACTTTTCTTTGCTTGTGTACTTGCAGCGACATGTCACTCGATGATACAGTAATTAGGAGCGCTAGCTATATATAGCCCCACGGGAACAAGATGGATCCAGGATCATTTATCATTATTTAAAGCACTTAAACACCATGTAAGTAATGTTAAAAACGTCCTAAGTTGGTGTCTACCGTTACGTTCGTTTAGACTTAGTAGCGAAGCGATACAGGAAACCAATCAAAACATGAAACGAATCATAACATTGTTGCGGTATTACTTGCACTACGTACACTATGCGGTAGAGCCTATAAGAATGCCTCGTTAGCTTTCGGGTAAACATGTATATATATGATTTAAACTTACGGTAGAGCGGTTGAAGTTTCTCCTCATCTTCTCCAGTGAATGTCCATATGCTGTAGAAATCGTCTCCACACTGGCAAACCCTACAAAAACACCAACGTTCTCTTGATTTCCTTCACTCTTCCATGATCATGATCAGTGGGCCGCTATTTGTACACGCGTCAGCGTGTTGGAGGTACTTCTTCCATTGTTCTGGTACATTTGACGTGGTCCAGCCTAGTTCTGTTGGTTTTATACCCGTCAATGCCATATTTTGCTTCTAACACCGTGTACTGTTCGTGGATAAAGGCCTCTGTGTGATCCAACAACCAGCTTACAACAGGACAACCATGACAGGTGGTCCATGCTAGCATGTGTACAGAGTCCCCGGTAGGGGAGATCACTCCAAACTACAAGACAGCTAACGTCGTACCACGGACTTAAATTCCGTGGTCGTACTAATTAATGCAATGTATATCTACCGTTACACGCATAGACTAAATAACCAAAAACATGGATCGAATAGAGAAAATATAACACAAGAAACGGAGAATGCTCCGCGTACATCTGTGTCACGTTAACAAACGGGCCGCAACAAACATGTTGTGCGACATATTTTTATTGAGATTCCTCGGTTAAGCGGAAATTTATAGCATATATGATTGTAAATATCAATCGTATAAAATAAACATGACCTATTACATTAATTTTAATACCGCAAGGTATCGTAAACTTTTAAATGTCACTCGTACATTACAGTAAAATCAGTCAAACTCAGCACTGGAAGAACTTGGACGCCATCTTTGTTTTAACGCATGCGCTTCACGATAACTAATTAATCGGAACCCATCGTAATTATTCTACATAAAATTAGAGAACACTGTTCTTGACGTCACTCAGTGGAAAAATACTGGCGAACACTCAAATATTACCCATCTTAAAAGGTCTTTTGTGGTCGTTCTATTAAAGATATCAAAAAACTAATCATACCGTTTTGTTTGGAATCACATGGACTACTTATATTTGGAGTCTCAGTTTGTTAGCTTTAAATGTAAATTTTTCGACATGAATAAAAAAGAAACTAGTGGAAAAAATGCTGATTTTGGCCTTTTTACCCCTAATATCTCCATAAAAAAATTTTTCCCGGGTATAACAGATACACAAGGAGGTAGATCGAACAGAGTTTCACAAATGAGGATTAGTTGTAGAAAAAGTTGTGGGCCAGTTTTCGTGTTCCTCACATCGCTACTGATATTGACATCTTATCATACATCTATCGTATTGGATCATTCGTAAGAATGAAATGATGAATCATTCCCTTCTAAACTCATTCCATACTAGTGGGGCGACACCTGAAGGGATGTCACAGATGGAACGAGTGTAGAAGGTACACGTATGGAAGTCTAGTGATAGGGCGCTGGGCTCATGATTGAAGGATTGCGAATTCTAGTCCTGACCAGGGCACTTATTTTTTTGCATCCTTGAGCAAGATACTTTAATTACCTTGTTTTTTTCAGTTTCAAAAACAAATAGAACTAAGAACTAGTGAACCTACATAAGAAATAAGAAATTTCCATTGTCAAAACTATTAAGATGGCCGTATGTCAGCCATCTTTTTTTCTGAGCAGTCCCAAAATCAAAAGCTGGTAGTTAATAATCCTTTACTGACCTTGATGTTCAACTTACAGAAATGGGAAGATCTCCAAAAAGTTATTTCACGTAAAGGGATGTAACTCCCTTAAAGGAAGTCAACTCTGAAATTAAATGCTAATGCACAACTACAATGTACATACATGTAACATACTGATCATTCATGCGCTACATCAAATCTATCCAGACAAGCTTTCCCCATGAAGGGCTATAACTCCCTTAAAGGGGGTTGAAATCTGAAATAAAACTGAAATGCACAACTATACATAACATACTTCTCACCCATGTGAAGCTTCGGTGAAATGATGATGGCCTGTAAATGAAGACAGATATTCCAGACAAGTTTAATATTTGCATCAAGGGACAGTGATTTTGTTTGCCCATTTTTACAGCCAGGGCATAAGGGTGTTTCCCCTGGTCAAAATTTGTGCTTTTTCACAAAATGAAGCAAAATTCAAGAATATTTTCCCTATTTATCTGAAAATCCTACTTATTTCTCCCAATTCAATAAGGCACAGGTTGTTGTAAAATCAAGGCAGCAAAAACACTGCAGGTACATAATTTCCCTTAAAAAAAAATTGAATATGAAATATGAACAGGATATATCAGTGTGACATGAATGCTCCCACTGATATCCATATATAGAGAATTGAACACTTTTGGGTTTGTTTTTTTAATGTCCAATGGTGTATGACAGGGGTCTGCAATGTAGGTCATACCATCTAAATGAAATGCAAAGTAAAATTGCAAATGTACATGTAAGTATGGAAAAAAAAGTCATAACTCCCTAAAAAGGGATCGAAATCTGAAATAAAACTACATGACATATAGATATTGATCATTCATGTTAATTTTCATTGAAATCTACCAGTTAGTTAATTAGGAGGAGATAGTGTATGACAGGGGTCTGCAATGTAGGTCATACCATCTAAATGAAATGCAAAGTAAAATTGCAATGTACATGTAAGTATGGAGAAAAAAGTCATAACTCCCTAAAAAGGGGTCGAAATCTGAAATAAAACTACATGACATATAGATATTGATCATTCATGTTAATTTTCATTGAAATCTACCAGTTAGTTAATTAGGAGGAGATATCCAGACAAGTAACTGCAGACAGTCAGAGTGATTCCAGTATATCCCCTTGCTTCATTGCAAGGAGGGGGATAATAACTTCATTGCGGGAGGTATAACACCACTTTCTGACAGAAACCCTTTTTTTATACATAATGCCTATATTTAACAGATATATTCAATGCTGTTACGCAAAAAATTGAAACACCTCATGATCACCAAACCCGTAATATATGTTAAATATTACAGCTGCTTATTTAAAGTCACAAACCAAATTTGAGGGAAATTGAAGAGAATGCAAAAAACTTAGGACATTTTGTACATAATGCCAGAAATTGCATTCCAAAGGGAGGTTACTCTAGTGAATATTTTCAAAACGGACAAAGCCATACCATACTATGTCCTGTCATTTTTGACGGGCATGTAAAAATTATATAGAATGTACCATATTAGTTACATATATTTATATTTTGAAATGTTTAAATTATTTCAAGTAATGCTGTTATTTCTACCAGGAATTGAACCTGGGTCTCCCACCACAGAGTGGCAAGTGTGATTACCACTTCACTATAGAAATATATCATAGCAAAACTGACTTTTTCTTGGATATATGTTGCATTTGAAACGTAGACGTTTTTACTTTTAAATTATTATCATCCTCTACTTCTCATGTTACATATTAAGTTAATTAGCACAAACATTTCCAAGGAGGATCTGGATCTGCCACAGCATCTCCTTGCAGCAATGTAATGGGATGTTATATATATTATGCAGTAATGTAATGGGATCTCAATCATTAAAAGTTATGACTCAAGAGACCAAGCCTGTAAGGGCGTGGCAGACCCTGGAGTCATTGTGATTGTCTTTTGATGGCAAGCAATTGTATATTGGTATCAGCTCCACTATATGTCCACCTCATAGTGATGCTACCTAGTGAGGCAAATAAGCAATATCTATTGCTCGGTTTCAGTGAAGATTACTCGTTTTTTATCATTATAGCCAAATTGACTCTTTTTGACACAGCCCCCAAGGTGGGTAAGCCCCGCCATTTTTTTTTTACAATTTTGAGTCCCCAACCCTTTGGGATGCTTCTGACCAAATTTGATCGAATTCAGATCAGCGGTGGCTATAAATAAGAGCCGACTGACGAAAATGTCAAGGTCACCAGATCAAAGGTCAAGGTCACCTGAATAAAGTTATTGGTATTGTAGCTCAATTTCAAGGATGAAATAAACTTGTAAACAAGAGAAATACAACATTTGTCATGTCATTAAAGGATAAATATTCTTAAATTTCTGGAACAAATTATTTTATTATTTGGCGAGATGAGAGGGGATGGTTCAAGTCTATAACTCAAGATTACGAACAAATAAAGTATTGTCACGACCACTCCTATTGCAAAACAATAACAAAAATAGACGTACACAATATCGACACATGGTCGGACACTGACAGCGACGGCAACAGTATAGAAACAGAATCGGACGGTAGGCCTATATATAGTACAGGTACAACTGGCCATGGTTTCTCAAACTGGAGAAAGAGTCGGCGAGTGGTAGAATTATCCGTGTTGGCAGAACGTTTACACAAGGGTTGTGCCTGGTGTCATTATATGCACTATTATGCTGTTAAAAATATAACACAGAATGCCGGTAGTTGTTTTGTTCTAAAATTTTTTAGTCTTGTGGCATTCACAGTATATATGTTATGTTAAAATACTACCCACTTCAAAAACCTCCTAATAGCATCAAAGGAGACAACCACCCTAGACACAGTTTTACATCTAGTTTTCAATAAGTAGCATAAACTGCTAGTCTGTGATATTTTGATTCTATTTTTTGCTTGTGCTTTATGTAACTATATGATATACATATTGTATGTAAATAATTTGACTGTGAATACTGAAATTTGTCTGCTAGATATAAAAATAACACATTTAATCTAGCAGTCAATTGCGAAAGGGTCGAGCCTCCTTAATGTCGAATGTTTGAACATGTTTTCCCAATAAGTATTCGGGGCATTACTGTATCATCCAAGCCCTAATCGGATCTGTCCAAAAATGGACCATGCATAACTGAGCATCAAACGAAATTAACCTACCTATGATATTTGAGAATACAAGATACAAAGGTAACAAAATTTTCATGGTCAAAATCCAACATGGCCACCTGGCAGCCATTTTGTTTTTCTGATCAGTCCATATATCAATAAAGCGCAATTATGCACCACAGGGAACCTGCATATGAAATTAGGGAAAGATCCATTCAGTACTTCTCAAGATATAACGGTAACAAAATTTCATTGTCAAAATCCAACATGGCCGTCTTGCAGCCATTTTGTTTTCTGATCAAAACAGCACTACTAGAGACTAAAAGGAACCTGCATATGAAACGAGTAGATCCATCCAGTACTTCACAAGTTATGACTGTAGCAAAACTTGTTTAAGGACGGACCACGGACGCAGGGTTATTTGAATAGCCCATCATCTGATAATGGTGAGCTAAATGTAGCAAGCGACCTTGTCCTGGCAACCTTGAGACTCAAACTTGTTCAAAATATATATACACATTGTATGAAGTCCATATAAACCTGTTAAAGGGGCAATTGAGCGAAGTTTGTTTACTTTTTCATAATATCACCAAATATTTTATAAAGTTGTCGTACAGTAATCCTTGTGAACTATTCATGCAGATATTTTACAAAACTTGATGTTTTCCATGCATTTTTCAATAAATAATAAGGAAATCCTTAATCGTCCAACCCATGCAAATGAGACTATGTTTACAAACATCTCTAGATCTGAGCACTTTGATCCCACAGAGCATGTATGTTTTCAGGTTAACAAATTTCCCTTCAGAGGGCCCCTGTGTGTGTGGAGCTTTCAATCATATCTGTTTTTGGTTAGTTTGAAGTATACCAACACATTTTCTCTCGGGATCTAATAAAAATCATATATATATACATGTTTATCATAATTGTTGACAACGTATTTCGTAAATCGTAAATGTGTGAAATCAAACTACTCATGCCCAATTGTTTACAACATTCATACATGTGGTATATTTTGATGTCGCTATATCTGGCGCAGGCTTTCCCAATAATCAAACTGATCTCATCGGCTACAGAGTATCTAATCATCAAGTACGGATTCCTTTGTCTGAGTATGGGTATTTTTTATTCTAGTTGATTTTAAAAAACGTGGGTTCTCTAAATTGCCTCTTTAAACTTCAGTGGATAGACAAGCGGATGGACAAGCAAACAGCATAAAGAGAAGCCCCCCCCCCCCCCCCCAATGGTGTATCTGTATACCAATTTCAGTTCAATTTACAATGTTAAATAAGTAGGTGCCCCAATGTATGTTACTTTGGTTTGGTTGGTTTATTTTGTCATTTAAGGATGTGCCAGGTTTTGAGGTGGAAAGCCGGAGTACCTGGAGAAAACCCACAGACCTACGGTCAGTATGTGGCATACTGCCCCACGTGCGATTCAAAATCGCAACCCAGAGTTGGAGGGCTAGTGGTAGAATGTTTGAACACCTTAACCACTAGGCCACAGTGGCCCATTGTAACTATGTTACATACCAATGAATGTCAAAAACATGACAACCGATACTTACATTGAATATAAAGTTACATTTTTTTGTTAACCAACATACAGTTGATGCTGACACATAAATTACGACTATTAGCCAAAGCATGTTTCAACATCAGGGTTCATCCAGAGAGAGAACAGCCACCCTTTGACAATGTCCAATACTAGAATTTTTATATCACTATATCCCAATGTATATATGTTATTTGCATTGAACTGCTTCAGTTGGCATGCATAGGCAATATGAATGCCAACTATACAAATGCAAATTCAATGAAGTACGTAAGCGCTTACCGGTAATGCTGGATTTCCAAATTGGAATTCATATAGCCTGTGAATGCGAACTTAAAACAACTCAATACTTTTTCTCAGTTCTCAGTTTTTAGCTCAAATAATAATAATAATATACAATATTTGATATAGCGCCCTATCTAGCTAACATAAGCCACTCTTAAGCGCTTCACAGTTCATAGATATACAATTCTTATACAATCAATAGATATACAATTCTTATACAATCAATACAATTAACACATACAGTTCTATCATATACAATTCTGAGGAGTTCGCAGGAGCTGCCTTATCAGGCGCTAACTTAACTTGTCCTGTACTACCTGGCTAATATCTCCATATGTGTGTGTGTATGTATGCGTGTGTGCTGGAGATGAATTGTGTTCTGTTTGTAGTGGGACCGTGTTTCCAACGGCATCTTTTATAGTGCCACCACACTTGAATGATACATCACAGATACTGCAACATCCACCCCAGACCATTTTATACTCCACCTGGGTTGTTGAAGTTGTGTGGGCAGGAGAAAAACACTTCTCTGAATATTCCATGCGTATGACGATTACAGGGATCGAACCCCGGCCGCCTGCATGGAAGGTCGGAGTGTTAACCACTCGACCAATCCGCCCATAATAATGTTTGGTTGAATTTGTTTTACGTCCTATTCATAGTCAGGGTTATTTAAGGACATCAGGGTTCACCCTGGACCTTGGGCATAATGAGAGAAAAAATCTAATATCAGAACAAAGCTAGATATTCAGAAAAAAACAACCAACCCATGCAGTATAGACACTGGATGGTTTGGTTTTTTTTTTTCTCGCTCCTAATTTTCTCCTGATTTTTAATATTAAGACACATCATTTAGTATAAATTGATAGAAGTGCTATAACAATTAGATCTAAGTCAATAAATAAATATCATATGGTACAGTTAAATTGGGTTTCCTAATCTTTTGTTCGTTTTATTTCCCAATGAAAATTGTCCTTGTCTGCGAGTTTTATCCAGTCAAAAAAATTAAGGCCTAATTGAAGTTAAAATTCCTCCAAAATCAACACCTTCCAACATTAAACATGTTACTAACAGCAATAGCGTTGACATCGTCACGGATAGTGACAACTATCAGTATATTGGCCCCAGCAAAGCGGAATCGGCGGAGTCATTTTACTATATAAACATTTGAATTGTTTTTAATGTCAACACCAGTACCTGATTGAGTCAATTGAATAAACTTAAGACATCCCAGGCTGTTTAATCAGCTTTCAATACTGTTTTTGGAAGCATTATATATACTAACTTACATTTTATCCTTACACTAACCAGTCACAAATTTACAGTCGACACCTCTCGGTTTGCGTGGTGGCTTTGTCATCAACTGCTTGAGAAACAAGCGCTGTTGAGACTATGACTGGTACACACTATTCTCAGGTTTTTGTACAACAGGAATACTTCCGGAACTATGATCAGTTTTATTGCATTTACAACTTTTTTTCGCATAAGAACAAACTTAAATGTGATCTATATGACAAGAGGCCCAGAGGGCCTGTATCACTCAATTGGATACATTGGTATCTAGGTTAATTTATCATGGGCCGATAGACCAATAGCTATATGTTGAACCATATCAGTATAAATTAAAAAATTGGTTAATTGGTTGGTATCTCATCTGTTTTCATTTTCATCTGATTGCAAAACTTATTAATGATGTGCCAGACTCAATGCTAATATCGCGACTCCGCTCTTCTCTTTTATGTCAAGCAATGGTATATACAAGTTTGGGCTTGGGATTTCAATTGTTTAAAAGTTATGACTCAGGAGTCAAGTCCACAAGGGCATGGTAGACCCCAAGATCAAATCTAATATCATGATTGGGATTGTCTGTTTATGCCAAGCAATTGTATATATATAGTTTTTGGGTGGGGATCTCAACCGTTCAAAAGTTATGACTCATGAGTTAAGTCTGCAAGGGCATGGCACGACCCTGGGATCAAATCAAAAATCATATTTGTGATCGTCTCTTTATGTTCAGCAAACGTATGTATAGTTTTGAAATGGGGATTTCAACCTTTTTTAAAAGTTATGACTAAACAGCTAAGCTTGCAAGAAAGTGGCAGACCGTGGGGTCAAATCTAAAATCATATTTGTGCTCATCTCTTTATGCTCAGCAATTGCATTTATAGTTTTCGGGTGGGGATCTTAACCGTTTAAAAGTTACATGATATTAATATTGACAAACAGAAGCATTTTGGCCCCGCCCATCAGGCCCCTGGGGGGTGAGCTCAATCATTTGTATAAATTTGAATCTCAGCCACTAAGGTATGCTACCACTGAAATATAAATGTCATACATTGTTTATAGAACCATGCAGAGAAGAAATCGTTAATATCAGAATTGCCAAAATGACCCCTTTTGGCCCCACCCCTCAGGCCTTTGGGGTTTCAGCCCAACCATTTGTACAATTTTGAATCCCCGCCCCATAGTGATGCTATCAGGCAAATGAGTGATATGCATGGCTCAGTTTCAGAATAGAAGTCATTTATATCAGTATAACCGAAATTGATCTCTTTTGACCCCGTCCCTCAGGCCCCTGGGGGGTCAGCTCCATCATTTGTACAATTTGGAATCCCCAACCCATATAGATATTTCCAGAAAAAATATGAGCGATATGCATTGCACGGTTTCAGAGAAATCTTTGTTTATATAAATATAGCCAAATTGACCCCTTTTGACCCCACCTCTCAGGCCTCTGGGGGGTGAGCCCAACCATTTGAACAATTTTGAATCCCCGACCCGTGATTGTAGTAGTAATTCATTACCACCCCAAAACAGGGCTCTCGCTGGGCTGTATTTGGGGCCGAAATTCAGCCCCATTCCCAATCTAAAATAGTACGATTTTTTTGTCACAATCGCTCAAGTTGATTTTCACAACTGCATCCGTGTTAAGTTACAGAATGCTATTAACAAATTTAGAGCATTAAGAGACAGGGCTTTGGACTTCTGAAACAACAAAAAACTACTTTGAATCTATAAGAGAAGAAATTTTTAGTTGTTTTCTTATATTTGTCGATATCTTAAATTTTCACAATTTTAGTCAATACCGCGATAATTTTCACAATTCTGAAGGCCCCGGCCCCATTCACACTAAAGGGAGAGAGAGCCCTGCAAAATTACGAGCAAGTTTCTAATTTGGTGAGTTTGAATTTAACCCACTAGCTACAAAATGAAAGTTGCTAAAAAGTTAAATTCACTAAATTCTACCCCTGTACCAGAAGAAAAACCACTGACCTATGGTCAGTCCCTGGCAACTGCCCCAGGAGGGTTTTGAACTCACAACCCAGAGGTGGAGCACTAGTGGTAGAATGTCGGGACATATCTTAATCAATCACCCACCACAGCCCAAGGTACATCCAGTGTCAAAAATGATTGAAATAAGGTACAAACGTGTATGCTTGTTCATTGAATAAAACATGTACACCCATCACCCGGAGACGGTCAATGTTATCTAACGTTACAATTATGACATCATAGTATGACATAAACAATCCGTCAATGGCATTCATGGCCCTATGAATACCAATGGAATTGGCTCGAGTTACATTAAGTGCCAATGTCATGTTTGTGTACAATGGGCTAAAATAGACAGGAAATCTCACTTTCGTTCTAAAATAGTAGAAACATATCAATTCTTTCATCAGTGGCTACATTAAGGCGGAATCTCCCTTTTATGGATATATACAATACAAACCAACATGGCATCGGAATTGTCTGTCAAGAAAACCTATCGGTCGTGTTTGAACAACAATTTTTAAGGGATAATTAAGTCCTCTTTGAGATTGACATCAGCATCATGCCTACAGGAATCTCTGAATATACTTCTAATTAGGGAAATCAAGATTTCCTGTCTATTCTAGCCCACAGTACACAAACGATGAAGAAGTGTACTCTTGGCTTCTACAATGTGGGCTCAGTTAAGTTCAATATAGTTTCTGTGCAGTTGAAATGCAAAATAAATATAATTTTCAATTTTGATTGATAATGTAATTGTTCAAATTTGATCATTGTATCGAAAGTCATACCTCAATGATTCAAGAGTAGCTGTGTCAGTTATTCTTGCTCTTTATGTCCATTTCTTTCGGTGAAGTGTGTCCGAGAGTGTGTGGGTTCACTTTGTGTGTGTGTGTGTGTGGAGGGGGGGGGCTTGGGGCTGGGTGATTTACAGGTATACCACATTATAAAGTTGTGATGGTACGCACCGTGGTACATTAGTCCTGTACCGGTTTTTGGGGAACTTTCATTTAACTTATCAAAGAACTACTTGTTACATAAATCAATTGGAATTCCAATATGGTTTAATTAAATAATTTCCTATCATTTTGTTGATCATCTAGGACAGACATAGGCTAATACACTCAAACAATATTAGAGGATAACACAGCGAGAAACTTATGACAGGCCAGAACAAAAACAGTCAGAGACCTTTTTCTTGCTGAAACATTCAATCAAGGTGGTATAATAATACCGTGGTACTGTATGTGCCCCAGTATTTTTGAAAATTCGGTGGTATAACATGGTACTTTTGATTTTGTGGTACCAGTCTAGGGGAAGGTTTTTGGTCTACTAAGTTGCGATACAACTTAATTTACAGTCTTTTACTAAAAATTACCTATTTCAAGTCTCAAATTCCACTGGAAGTGGTATGGCTAGAGCCAATAACTACCTACCATTAAGACATCTATTAACACATGTTCAACAACTTCCTTTCTCAATTCCAGTATAAGCTTAGAGCCAGCTTGGGATAAGATGTGAGAAGGGGGAGGGGGAGAGATACCCGCATTCATGCTGTTATGCTTTAAGGCTTTCATGAAATTAAAACAAATCCAATTTTAAACAATGTTGGGATCATGCTGTAAAGCTACTTTCTTGAGTCTAGATCTACATCAATATAGGCCAAACAACTTCTGACAGCGACTGACAAGATCACCATTTTTGCATCAAGATTTTTAACGCTACATTCTATGACTGACTGACAACAAAAAAATGAGAATTGTATGTGTTTTAACTAGGGCTGTTATGAGTACCCGAGTACCTGGGCACGGGTCGGGTTGGAGAAGTAAACGAGTCCTAAATGTGTACCCGGGTACCCGTCAAAATAGGAAAAATTTTGTCACACACCTGTGTCTATGTAAAACTTCTATTAAAGTAGTACAAAATCTCACTGATTTGTGTCGGTTTCACTCACCAAGGATGACACTTCATCTGTTTACAACAAAAATTTCACATGTAACATTGTTTCAAATTTTATTTTCCATGACCGTATTTGATACGAGACGGACATGTGTACTTGAAGTTGACCGGGGTTCACCATAGTCTTATATACGATAACACGAGAGACAGTCCGAATGAAGACTATGTCATGTGATCTGTAGGTTCCGGTTGCATTGTACACGTAATTGACATTGATAATAATAAAGCACCATGTTAATTATCATGTTGTTTGTTGCCTTAATTCCTTGGTTGCAATAAATGCGTATATCGAGTACTTCAAATGCAGGTACGATAAAACAGACAATTACGGTATTGTGCCCCCCCCCCCCCTTTTTGTACTTCCTATTGCGCATGGGCAGGTTAGTGTATTCATGTGTGTGTGACAAACAAGCGGGATAGCTTTGACAGTCATGTCAGTAATGTCAGCTTGTTATATATTGTTTTATCCAATTAATGCAGCTATAAAATTATCGACTGGTGCATAAAAACCACAATATCGTTATTGAATCATACTCTACTCATTGCATTGAATCTCCCTTGGTAAGCCTGTCACCCCACACAACAAACAAGGTAAACGTGAAGAAAGCTAACTTACAACTATGATTTATGTATGTTGAGTACACGGGTACCGGTAGGGTACTAAAATCCAGGTACCCAGGGGCAAAATTTAGTACCTGTGACAGCCCTATAGTTTTAACAGTCTTTAAACTAGAGCATGGCTTTTTATATATCGTAAAAAAAAAAAACACCAACACTAACAATAAAACTTGGACACTTGGATTATAGGACTACAGCGAATTGATCAGCAAGGCCTAAACATGAAGTTCTTAATCAGAACCTCTCATCATTTTCTATGTAACTTTAGAAGACCTGGGTGGGTCAATATATATAGTTACAATCCAAAGTTAGGTCATTTTCATTTTCAAATTTAACCGGTTTCTCCACTTTTAAATGTAGCATTTTCCATTAAAAACAGGGCTGTAATGGTTACCCAGGTAACCGATTACAGGTCGGGTTTGAGCGCAACCAGGGTTGGAAAAAATGTACCCCAACCCCAAAACATGTGCTTAGTACTTCTAACTGAATACAATGAAATTATAGAAAGATTGCAACATCAACAGGTTTGCTATTTTTAATTAACGCAATCCTTCTGTGTACTTTTCTTTGCTTGTGTACTTGCAGCGACATGTCACTCGATGATACAGTAATTAGGAGCGCTAGCTATAGCCCCACGGGAACAAGATGGATCCAGGATCATTTATCATTATTTAAAGCACTTAAACACCATGTAACTAATGTTAAAAACGTCCTAAGTTGGTGTCTACCGTTACGTTCGTTTAGACTTAGTAGCGAAGCGATACAGGAAACCAATCAAAACATGAAACGAATCATACCATTGTTGCGGTATTACTTGCACTACGTACACTATGCGGTAGAGCCTATAAGAATGCCTCGTTAGCTTTCGGGTAAACATGTATATATATGATTTAAACTTACGGTAGAGCGGTTGAAGTTTCTCCTCATCTTCTCCAGTGAATGTCCATATGCTGTAGAAATCGTCTCCACACTGGCAAACCCTACAAAAACACCAACGTTCTCTTGATTTCCACACGCCGGACGGAACACCGATTAATATCGGTGTGTGCTTCGGCGTTAAACTCGTAACTAACTAACTTGATTTCCTTCACTCTTCCATGATCATGATCAGTGGGCCGCTATTTGTACACGCGTCAGCGTGTTGAAGGTACTTCTTCCATTGTTCTGGTAAATTTGACGTGGTCCAGCCTAGTTCTGTTGGTTTTATACCCGTCAATGCCATCTTTTGCTTCTAACACCGTGTACTGTTCGTGGATAAAGGCCTCTGTGTGATCCAACAACCAGCTTACAACAGGACAACCATGACAGGTGGTCCATGCTAGCATGTGTACAGAGTCCCCGGTAGGGGAGATCACTCCAAACTACAAGACAGCTAACGTCGTACCACGGACTTAGATTCCGTGGTCGTACTAATTAATGCAATGTAGATCTACCGTTACACGCATAGACTAAATAACCAAAAACATGGATCGAATAGAGAAAATATAACACAAGAAACGGAGAATGCTCCGCGTACATCTGTGTCACGTCAACAAACGGGCCGCAACAAACATGTTGTGCGACATATTTTTATTGAGATTCCTCGGTTAAGCGGAAATTTATAGCATATATGATTGTAAATATCAATAGTATAAAATAAACATGACCTATTACATTAATTTTAATACCGCAAAGTATCGTAAACTTTTAAATGTCACTCGTACATTACAGTAAAATCAGTCAAACTCAGCACTGGAAGAACTTGGACGCCATCTTTGTTTTAACGCATGCGCTTCACGATAACTAATTAATCGGAACCCATCGTAATTCTACATAAAATTAGAGAACACTGTTCTTGACGTCACTCAGTGGAAAAATACTGGCGAACACTCAAATATTACCCATCTTAAAAGGTCTCTTGTGGTCGTTCTATTAAAGATATCAAAAAACTAATCATACCGTTTTGTTTGGAATCACATGGACTACTTATATTTGGAGTCTCAGTTTGTTAGCTTTAAATGTAAATTTTTCGACATGAATAAAAAAGAAACTAGTGGAAAAAATGCTGATTTTGGCCTTTTTACCCCTAATATCTCCATAAAAAAAATTTTCCCGGGTATAACAGATACACAAGGAGGTAGATCGAACAGAGTTTCACAAATGAGGATTAGTTGTAGAAAAAGTTGTGGGCCAGTTTTCGTGTTCCTCACGTCGCTACTGATATCGACATCTTATCATACATCTATCGTATTGGATCATTCGTAAGAATGAAATGATGAATCATTCCCTTCTAAACTCATTCCATATGATACAAAATTTGTACATAGTGTTCCTAACATATTTATTTATATTACGTTATTTTGAATCAATCTCCTCAATTGAACGGACAACTTTTGCATTGGATTTTTCTAGTTTGAAAATAAACATTAAGCAAAACAAGTTGCCATTACGTATTAAAAACATATCGCAGCTATGCCTGCCGCATCAAACCCCTAGTTTAATCGAGTTTTATTCTTTTCTATCTATTTTTGCCTCCTGGGGATGCCTCTATAAGACGGAAAAATCTTGATTCATTATTTTCTATTTCCACAATATTTGGATCATTATGTAAAACTCTACAAAGACACAAAACCATAAATTTCACAATGCATCATAGCGCTTACATACAATTCATAGCGTGATGTTAGGGAAGATTTACATAGACCCAGGTAAAAGTACAAGAGAATGAGACTAGTTGTTCCGGAAGAGTAAGCGTCTTCTGCTTCTTCGACGACACCCGCCATGTAAATCAAGGTCCCATCAAAGTAAGGCTAAGTCAGCAATGAGAACCGTCTTCATATCGCACAAGATTACAACAATTTCTCAATGATACCGAGATGGTAACCATAACACCTACGTACGTCCCCTGTGCATCCACGCTTGTGCAATCGGGTTTTGCGAGTTATTTTTATAATCTTTACAAACAATTGTCTTCAAAGGTGTTAAGTTCATAGTTAAATCATTATCATTGTTTCAGTGATGGCAACGAATTGAGACGAATATCAAAAATATTAACCATTAATCTCAATCAATAAATTATTACGTTTTGGTAATCCCTCCACCCGCAGTGACGCGCATTACAGATCAATATCATTTTCAAGTGAGACAAATATTAGAGGTATCAATAAGTTATTAGGTCCTGGAATTCCCTACACACGAGGTGACGCGCATCGTAATGAACATCTGTTGTAGCAGTCGGCCATATTTCTTATTTTTAAAGACAAACAGAAAGAACATTTTGAAAAATAACATTAAAATGGTAAGTTGTGTTTCTATTCTTTATTACTGGATGCTGTTTCTTTTTTTTGTCGGCAATATTTATATTGTATCATTGCAATCTTATTCCTGCATCCAGTTGTGTCAGTATATTATTGATCTTATTACTATGGTAATGGTCATCTATTCTTATGTTATCACTTTGCATTGTAACATTTTTAGATTTTTATCAGACCGGGCGCTCGACAGCGATTCACACTAAGCTTTATTAATGTCTTATGTTTTAAATGTGACGTCAGTTATTTATTTGCACAGTCTAGATTACAGGTTTTGTCGACGCTTTGGTATTCTTTTATTTTTTTTAAATATACATTATACAACCAGCCGCGGGGTAACTCTAGTACATTTATTCCTCAAGCTATTGACCAGGTCCCAGTAGTTTCGAGAAAGTGGGGTTTAACTGATACCAAAAAAACTGAATTCCATAGCTACCAATCGCACAACTTAAGCTTAGAACATTTTCGTCAGGGTATCAAATGAGGATCGTCCGCAACTTGTAAATTAGAGATGTGGTCAAACTGGACATTTCAAGTTAGGATGTCGAGTTAGATTGGACTATTCGAAGAAACATTTAAACAACAATAAGCCTTCAGGGACGGGTCAACCGTAGGCTGCGAAGACAATTTTCGACCCAAAATTATGTCAACGTCTACACAGTTGATTGGCGAGTCAAATGGGTCGCCTATAACTATCAACGGAGTAGAAGTTCAAGATTCTTATAGACTCTACGGAAGATTACACCAGACAATGGCCTTAACGTGAACATGCTGAATTAGAATCACTTACAGACTGGGCTAAATATATCAGGTATTCTATTCAGAAAAGAATAAGCACTTTGCGATACAAAAGGAAAACTTAACACGGGATAATATTTCTTGACCCCGATGTTCGAATAACACTCAACGATCTACATGACAAGTATGTGGTTGTGTCTGCAGACAAGGCATCTTCTAACCTGATCCTGGTTTGCGAGCACACTATTAAATTTATTGTTTGCAAAAAGAACTTGGCCTGTTTGATAACCAAAGTAACCCTACATTGACCGGTTTGTCGAAAAATGACATATTTTCCAACCATACATCAGTATTACAATAGACGCTGACTTACATCGGCTATATTGGATACCTAAGCTACACAAGGATCCTTATAAGCAAGGTTTTATCGCTGGCTCGTCTCATTGCTCAACCAAACCATTATCCAAACGTCTTACTACCATTATTAGTACTGTCAGATCGGGGCTCCAATCTTATTGTGACACTGTATACTCAAGAAGTGGCATTAATATTAATAGGATGTGGATTTTGAAAATCTCAAAAGATTTTCTGATCAGTCTTGAACGCCCCCTTCTCAAAAATGTTTCGACCATCAAAACATTTGATTTTTACACCCAGCACACTACCATTCCATATACCAAACTAAAAGAACGTCTTCGGTCTCTCATTATGACAGCTTTCTTTTCCAAGAAAGGCGGACGACGATAGAGATACTGTTACTATACAGCATAATTTGTGTGTTGACTACGTTGTGCAGTTTGTGTCATGTAAACATGTTTACTATATTGCATAACTTGTGTAGTGTAAACAATGTTGAGAATATTCTAGAAACCGAACGTGTTTACTTATTGATATGTATAATTAATTTGAATGTTCTCTGTCTGTGGACATGTATGTTCTAGACTTGGAATGGTCTAGAATAAACTAGAAACTTAGAAGTAGATATAAGCTCAGCTCTGCTTTGGTGCGTAAGTACTACCAAACACTGGGGATTATAATACGCGTACACTTGCATTCATTAATCGGACACAGATTTATTCCATCATTTCACCTTGGATTAACAGATTAATTCATCTCTTATTTTTGGACCTGGATACCGTGAACAGTGTAAAAAGGATTCATTGAACATTCTACAGAGAATATTGTCAGTACAATTTATTGTTATATTACTTAGGATAATATTGAATTTACCTGTAAATGTCATTTTGTCATTGTTAAAATAAATTGTTAAATTTTAGACAGGATTCATTGTTTATTTTGTTGGCTTTACCACGGTTTATTTCTGACCGTAACAATATATGGTAGTGAGCAGTATCTTGAAGCATACTTTGTGAAACACACGATAAAAGCTAAGAGGAAAGATACTGGAGACGACAAAGTAAGGAAGATTGAATTCCTGGTCGGCATTATTTTTGTAGAGTTCGCTGGAAGGCTTTTTCAGCAGTGTTGTCATTCTCATGGAAACAAACTGTGCCCCACTCTTAGCTGACTTGTTTTTGTTTTCATACGAGGCTGAATTTGTGGAAGAGCTAATAGTGACATGTAACAAAAACCTTGCCAAATCTTTTCAATTTCAGATATATCGACGATGTGTTGTCTATAAACAACAAGAAGTTTGCTGATCACGTCGATCGTATATACCCTTCTGAACGTGAAATTAAGGACACAACATACTCGTCTACATCGCTACTTACCTCGATCTCTACTTACACAACGACCAACATGGACAGCTTACTACTATACTGTACGATAGAAATAATGATTTTTATTTTCCAATCGTGTACTTTTCATTTCTTGATAGCAACATCCCTACTTCCCCAAACTATGGTTGTCGCATTTGATTCGATATTCTGGGGCTTGCTCCAGATACGTGATTTTCGTGATCGATGTCGACTTCTGACAAACAAACTAACAATACAAGGATTCGAGAGATGCAGGTTGATCAGAACTATTGGCAAGTTTTATGGTCGCCATCTTTGTCTCATTGAGAAATATTCTGTATCTATAAGTGATATGATGTTGGACGTTTTTGAGCATGCTCATTAGTGTGTTGACTTGTTGTGATTGACAATGATACTCGGTTCTCATTTTGAGAACTTGATTTGACAAAGATTGACATGACACAAACACTCTTCCGGAAAACATTGTCTTATTCTCTTGTACTTTTTCAGGGGTCTCCATGTAAATCTTTCCTTTGTTCATATGTTGCCCCTGGTTTAATCGGTTTTTAGTTCGGATTATGAGTTGTTGACGCCTCGGTATTCTCTTTTTTATTGTCATATGATGACAATTCGGAACTGCGTGTCAATCAAACAGTTTCTTTCGAAATGTCGTATATGCCATATGCATGTTATGTAAAAAAAGCCATTAATGCATTTCTTCTCTATAATAAATATATCAATATCAACAATGAAGTAATATAGTGACACAATTATTTGCTTTTCTCCCAGATGTGTGAACAAAAACCAGCGATGAAGTTGACGACTGCGGTATGGTGGTGTTGCTATGTTCGTTGCGTAGTTACAGGTACGTCGTTAGCATTACAGAAATAATCATATCCAACAAGACCTATCTGTGAACGGCTATATAATATTACTGCTAGATACTTCCATCCAACATTGCGACTGAAATCAAAATGCAGATTCTCATTCTCACGCCGTTTAACAGATACGGATCTGACTACATCCCATAAGAGGTCATGTTCAGGTGACCTTTGTCGCCTCTTTACTTCACACTCGAGAGAAAATTTTCAAATTAGCTGTCGTCTGTAGAAAGTCTATTGTCCGTTAAACTCACCATTGCCATTTTGTTCAATAAACCTTTATCAATAAGTGTAACAAAATGTTATTTGTATTGTTACTATACGTATAAATGTATGTGATGATACTAAGTGTGGTCTAGTGTTATATAATATTTTAGGAATTGTCAGTGTTTACCTACAATATATCTTACTGAAAGCTTATTTGTGTTCTGTTGCATCTAGATCATTCTGGATATCGTTACAAAATTATTAAAGATACTCAAAACATATATAAGGTAGACCTGTGCGATCGTGCCAGAGCACTGTTTATATGTACACCTTTACTCTGCCTTGTACGGATTTGAACTACACCATCTTATCCGAGTAGGACATTTCGTGGGCAGTGTCCATAACTTGTTCTCATCAGTGAGGAATTGTGGGTGAAGTTGTTAGAACTATATCAGGAGAGATTGTGGAAGGTATTTTTCATTCACTTTTTGTTTTTTAATTGTGAATAAATATTAAAATTGTAAAGAATGTTTGTTATTTTGTTGGCTGGTTAATTTTGACCGTAACACTGAAACTTATGTTAATCTGTTTTCCAATTATGTTTAAAACGGATAATGCTTATACGTTTAATGCTTACTCTTTGTGAAAAACTATCATGAATGCAACTGATAAAAATTTCAATTTTAAGATTAACGATACCTACTTATCATTTCAAATCACACTGTTAATTGCATATAGATTATTTCGTCCACCTAATAGACATATATTGGTTAATCCTCACCAATGAATTCTGTACGAGTTGGGTCAAGTTAATATGTGACCCAGTAACGAACTCGTAATGCCTGTAACATTATCTTCGATATCCAGGGGTTACGCTCACATACACTCTCTACACCCATAGAATATGTAATAGCGCAACTGAAGGCTCCGTGTGCACCACCCTGTTGATGAGGAAATAAGACCCTTTTATGTACATTTCAAGAATCTCGCGGGGACATAATGGTTTACTTGACAGACTTTGACGTCGGTTTGGCTCCTCTGTAATCTTCAAATCACTTTGTAGCAGCATATAGATTGGGCAGGGTTTCTTGTACCTCATCCAATCAAACTGCTTTCGTTGTGCCCTCCAGTTTTGCTATGACATATATTCCATGTATGAAGAAGGCGTAGGTGAGTGTAATCGAGGATGCTGGATTAGATATATACGACTTATGTAACATAACATAGACAATTTCACCCAATGCTTCCCAGTGATATCGTTTTGGCGACCATATGATTTACAAAAGTAATTTGACATCTCTAAAAACGTTGTTTTGTAGGTATATCCATAAGCATGCTTCTTGAATTTAAAATATCTGTTTTATGTGACAAAAATGTACATAACGGGTGTAGTCTATGACACTGAAGACACTTACTCTTCAGGGTCTAATTATCATGCACTTTTCCAAGGGTATCCCTATGAATCTTCCTTTGTTCATTTTATACTCTTAGTTTAATCGATTCTGAGTTGAAATATGGTTTTGTTGACACTTCGATATGCTCTGTAATGCAATTTCTCTCTAAATAATCAATTGTGGTTTTAAGTTCAATAGAATATGTTTTTATTGTAAATTGTGGTGTTTAAATTGACTGTGTTCCTCATTGTATTCGAGATTTCCGTACTGCGTTACTGCTGTTTGATGAGCGTAAATATAGACATGTTGGTTGATTGTCGAATGCTGTATTTTCACAATATCTGTAGTATGCACGTTTTATTGTAGTAAGAAATACTGCTTTATCAGAATGTATTTTGTAGAATTTCAATGTATTTCTCATACTATTTGGAGACTGTATTGTGTTTGTACACTCTTTGTTAAATCAGTATCCTCGATATGTTATTGGCGCATTCTCTGTTGAATCAGTAGCCTTTGAATAGTATCAGCTCACTCTCTCTCTCTTTGTTGAATACACGCTCGCGGTATTGTATTTGTACAGTCTGTTTATTACGTGTCAATAGTAATTAACACAGAACAGATAGCCTTTGGATCATTTCGGCTTTATCAAAAGCGGTGTTGACCGATGACAAGTTTAGAAAAGAACAATCCGAGAGTATCAAAGCGTAAACAAAACCATAATTCGAACTCAAAATCGATCAAGCTAAGGGGAAATAGAAACAAAGGGCAGATTTACACGGAAACCCTTGAAATTGTAACAGAAAAATAAACAGAAAATTCAAAGCTTTCGTGACAAATGTTTCTATAGCAACTTGTTCAGGTAAACTTTTCGAACCTAGTATCATTGCGTACTGGGAGGTCACACTTGTTTTAATTTTAATGACTCGCCAGGCAAGGTATTGAAAAAGGTGGCACCGATTGATTTCAAAAGAAACCACCAAAACATCCAATCTTCACCAATTTATCCAGGTCCGAGGAGTGCTTTGTGGAAAACAGTGAGAATACGGATTAGGGTTATTTCAATTGTTTCCTCTCTGGATGAGATGACATCAGCTACGGCAAGCAATGAAGTTGACAACTTTGATATGGTGTTGCTCTATTCAGTGTGTGGTTACAGGTACGTTTCCTTCTAAAAATAACAAACTTATTCTTTCTAATATGATCATATACAAATGTTAATGCCATATTAACAATTTATATTTGTCATATTAACATTTTTTTCTGTTAAAAGATCGGATGACGGAACTCGTTCCGCCATTTGGTACCAAAAGCTTAAGATGACGTCATCAATCTTGCGACGTCTAATTTTCTCAGCAATTTGTACGACTTTTTATGTGTTGTACGGGCTTACTTTGGCCCAGTAAAAGGCCGATCCAGTCAGGTCAAAAATATTTTCTTTTTTCGCTCTAAAAAGTCAATTTCTCATTCTGTTTTATCGGTTTACAGAGTTATTGTGTAGATAATAAGGATATAACTCCCGATACATTTGACGCATGTCGCTGTATCACCCTGTTGGCGCTTACCTGTCCATATAACAAAAGGTCAACGTCCACTTTGGGATTATAACCGGATCTTGTTATGTCAAGGGTCATGTAAGTTCATTTGGCCCGTCTTTTCCGACAGAGTTAATTATATATAGAGAATAATACCTACCATTTTCAATCTCAATCTCGGACCCAATATTTTTTTCGATTCGGATAATGGTATGTTTTATTCAATTTATGGTATTCTAAGTATTTCATCGCAGGAAAAATTGTTAAAATAACACATAATTTTACTTGAATAATCAATTCCAATTTTTAAAATTAATTTAATTTTCTATTTAAATGTAACACATTTGAAAGTCTTTATAAATCTTATATATTTGTCATATTAACAATAACGTTTGATAAACAAATATAATGTTCTTTCCAAACCCTTTTCTGTCATGTTCTTGTCACCGAACAAAGATCAAGAATAGACAAAATTACTGCTGAAATGGACTACTACTATAGAGCGTGAATTGTCTTTTTGTCTGCTATCATTCTTTCTTTATCTACAAGGCATTCTAACTCAATCTAACCAATCGTGCTGCTTAGGAATTCAAAACATTCTTTCCCATATCTTGATCTCTTCGTCTTCTAGACGCCATGTTTCTTTTGTTTCCGTTTTGCATGTAGCACAGCTGCTGTGTCAAAATCCGAGAAACCTGAATGGTTTGATGAGAGGTAAAATCTAGAGGTGTTCCGCAAAGAAGGCCAACACTGGTTTTAGGGAGGATTACTGTATCATTAATGCACGAGTGACGATTGCAGGTTGGATGTTTTGACACCATAATGGATATGCAAAAGAAAAGAAATCAGTATGTACTACTAAGCATACAACAAATAATAAAAATAATAATTCTACGTTCTTATATAACGATTTATCACAACTTTAAAGGTCGTCTCAAAACAGTTCACACATTATTATCCGTGTTTATAGGGTCTTAGCAACCATCCAATATGGTTGTATGCTCCCTGAGGAGCATACTACCGGTGCGCTGCCATTCTTGCGCTCACAGCTATCATTCTTCAATTTCTAGCATTACCCAACCAGGTACTCATTTACAACGGAGCAGACTGTGACAAGCAAAGTAAATTATCTTGCTCAAAGTTACAATACAAGCAACCCTTCAATCCCGAGTCCGGCGTTCTACCATAGGACCACCATGCCCCCATAAAAGGAATACATACACTAATGTATGAGTTCATTTTGGGAAAGGATTTAACGCCACGGTAAATTAACTATTAATCGATTGTTCGCTTTTTTTAAAATATTAATTTCAATAAGTTGCCATGGGAACATTTGTTTTAATTAGGTTTAAACTTTTTTAAGCAGATTTATATTTTACATTTTTTCTTGTATTTCGACGTGATGGATTCAAAACTAATATCTAGAATATTCACCTTCAATTGGCAGTACACCTAAATCAAAATGATGGCTGGTCCACATACAATATCTCGAGTAGTAGAAAAGGAACGAAAAAAAATAATATAATTAACCAGGAAAACTTAATGTACATAGTAAGAAAAATTATTTTCCACTTCGAACCACAATTAGCGTTATTTCCAATGATATCTTGATATCGACTATAGAAGGTGTTTACACTCATCATCTCTGGATACCTTGTGGTGTGGCAAAATGGTGTGATGCCACCTCACTCACAAAACATAAATCTGATATCAACCACATCTCATGTTGATAATTCAAAGCACGTTTTATTGGTTTTCTTATAAAAAATAACAAATTATTTGAATATCAAAAGGAAATTGAATTTTAATTTGATACTTAACCTATGGACCATTTTATCACAGTAGGTATTCTGATTCTATATGCCTGATGAAGATTTATATTTGTAGATGCCCTCATCTGTTCGGAATATCTCATCTCCGGTAGTTACGGCGTCAACGATTCGGCCTTCTCGGCTTCGAGTGACCAATCAAAATCAACATTTGACTGCAGACCACAATATGCCAGGCTTTTCTATCCTGGTGATGACCTGTCGACGCCAGTCAAACTTGGAGGTTGGAAAAGTGCAGTAAGCACTCAAGACGAGTTCATACAGGTAACACTATAGCTATAGTTTGTATGCCCACGCCATGATATTGGGGGCATTTAGTGCTATTCATGTTCCGTCTAGGCGCGTCCCGTCGAGTCGCGTCCCGTCCAATCCCATGACAATGCAACACGATTATTTAAATAAATACTGATGCGAATGTCATCAAACTAGGCATACATAATAAGTATGAAGAACTAATTTCATATGGGGATAAAACTTACCTAAGAATGTGTATATATATGGTCATCAAATACTCACTTCACTGTGTTTTTAGGTCACGTTTCCAGTGGACACAGTCGTCAATGCGGTAACTATACAAGGGAGAGATCATGGTTATAGCTACTGGGTAACGTCCTATTATCTTCTCTACAGCATGGACGGCACCACGTGGACAACGGTCACATCATCGGATGGAAACCCAAATGCAAGTCTCACACCTTCGAAATATTGTTTTTAAATTGTTCTTCAAGAAAGATATTGTACGTTTGATGATGTATGTAATAATCGCTTAGCTACTAACACATCGTTCAATTTGACGAAATGTAGTGGTTTGTTTTTCATACCGAGTCGTGAAAAGAATCTAGGACAAATACTAACTAGTTTGTCCTTGGTCTTTTTAAGTTGTTTGTTGGAAGCCATGACCAAAACACTCCAGTGACGTCAGAAGTTACACCAAGCATCACAGTCCGACATCTGCGTATTAACCCACGGTCTTGGCATTGGTTTATCGTACTCAGATTCGATGTCAGTGGGTGTCAGACTAGGAAACGGAACGGTAAGTGACGCCATAATTTCATCTGGTATGAAGATATTAATATCAGCTCGCCTGTGCGGAGAGAAGGTGATGTCATACGATAGGGCGGCGTCTATCAACCGTCCGTTATTTTCATTCATTTATTCCTTTAAACGACTTCTTCTTAAGAACAGCAAAGCTGATAAACATGATATATTTAGGTGTCATTAAATGCTTAACGAATTTCGAAATTACCTACTTTCAAGGTCACAGTAATCCTTTTATCAATAATTTCCTTTAATAACTTAAGGAAATGGCCTGACGTTAGCATTCGTTCAATGTTAATGTTGTCAAATGTATCAAGATAATAAATAAGAGAATCATAATCCAAACTCAAAATCTATTAATTTAGGGGCAAAATATGAAAAAGGAAAGATTTACAGGGCGACCCTTGTACAAGTACAAGAGAATAAGACCAGGTGTTCCAGAAGAGGAAGCGTCTTCTGCTTCATCGATGACACCCGCCATGTAAACCTTTGTCATATCCAAGTAAACATCAAATTCTCAAGATGAGAACCGAGTATCATTGTCAATCACAACAAGTAAACACACGATTGAGCAAATTAAAAAATGTCCATCTTCATATCACTTAAAGATACAGAATATTTCTCAATGACACAAAGATGGCGACCATAAAACTTACCCATAGTTTTGTGCGATATTTTTTTTTATTTAAGGCCACCGTTGGGCTTCTTCCTGCCAAATAACGTGTTTATAGGACTTTAAATGATTTAAGAAAAAAAGTCGTTTTAGGGTTTTTACATATTTGACCGGTGTGATTTAAAATGGAGTCATTGTTAGTTATGGACTTCCTGAACTTGTTTTTTTTTAAAGTAGAGAATAACGAAGCGTCAACAAAACCATATTCCGAACTCGAAATCGAGTTAACTAGGATCAAAGTACGAAAAAAGGAAAGAACATTATTTTATTTTATGAAGTTAATTGTACACCACTCACCGATCTGTTCTATTTTGTTCATTTGGATTTGTACAACATGTATCTAATCTGCAAAGCTTTAAAGCAGGACACCACTTATCAGTTGTTTTTTTTAAGTTTTAATTGCATGCTATTACTTGTGTACACTGTATGATTCTTTTTGGCAGCTGGAAGTCACACGTTCATCAGAAAGGCTGCAATCCTGTCCGAGGAAATGATGGGCTCACAACCTGTCATCACATCATTGTCGAATGTTCCATCACTGAAGGACTGCGCCTTGAGTTGTTACTCTCACAGTACATATGTGTCGTACACTTATCAAACTGTCGACGGAATACAAAGATGTACATGTTACAAAACGTGGGTCGTCAAACCAGGATGTTACACTTCTGAAGGAGGTGTGGTTGTCAACCAAGGTAAGAAATGGTCAAATAAGAGAGTGGATGTTAGTGTTCTGTCATTTCTAATGTTTGAAAATGTATCACAATTCATAATCTCTCAGACAACTCAGTATCATACCTTCTGTGACATTTCCAAAATAACCCGGTGCAATTTGGAAACAGACTAATCTAGAACAATGAGTTATAATCACAAGAAAACTTGTTTTTGGAAGATATTCCAAAATGTGTGCGACATACCACCATTCACAGAACTATATAAGTTATAGTAAAGCAGCATTTAGTTGATCTATTAATTAACAAAACATTTACAACACTGAAAGGGCTAAAAAGGCAATGTCGCGAAAATACCACAATCATCACGTTCTTTCTTCCGAAAAAGTGAACGTAAATATATAGAGGCTATTCAATGGTTTCCCGTAAATATCAGAGTGTGGCAGATTTTGTTTTACATTTTCACGAGAGCGTAGCACGAGTAAAATTATATTTTAAATATGCCATACGAGTGAAATATATTTGATATTGATTGGAAAACCATTTAATTTGCTTTTGATTTCATTTTCGAAATTCCTAAAAGTCTGATTTCACTTCTAAATTTTGCGGTTACAACTGACCGCGAAGGAGAGCCAAAGGCTTAATGAATATTAATTCGCCTCAGGACGAAGTTCTATTTTTTTTCAAAAATGCAAAAATATCTTCACATAATCCATTAGATATCTATTAATTTCCAAAATGCTTTAAAGTTTTTAATTGTCTTACTTTATATGATTTGATTCGAGAATAACGAATACAAGAACACAATATCGGACAGATATAAGCAGTAATGATATAAGTTTTATCAAGTACATATTTTCTGATATTTCACTGGTAAAAATGTAATAAGATGTATAGCTAATATCAAGATTGCTTTCATACACATTTATAAGTACTAATTTTGATAGCAAATGCATTTCGTCGAGACTGATATAGAGGATGAGTGTCAGGACTTTCCCTTCATATTAGATTTATGATAAGAATTTGAATGTTTCATGTTTGCTTGCCACTGGTGTTATGTTGGAGAGGATACTCGATATATTTTTGTGTTGAGTTTCGTTTACACTATGTAAATTGCGATGTCCAGTTATCTGCATGGTTTGATTTGGAGGAATGTTTTCGTCCTTTTGAACAAAGTGCTTGCGAGCACTGTGATTCAATCGTTTTTTTGTCATTCGAGAGACCTGCAGCGATGGCATTTTTCTGCATTATTCGGATAAGTTTGTTTACACCTGTCGGCTGATCCCTGTTTTGTATGTATGGCTATGTAGAAGGGATCACTTGGTTCGCAGTAGCTTGCAGGCCGTTTACACCTGTCGGCTGATCCCTGTTTTGTATGTATGGCTATGTAGAAGGGATCACTTGGTTCGCAGTAGCTTGCAGGCCGTTTACTCCTGTAACCTTTCTATATGTTTACCGGACACCTATCTAGGTTCTCTGAATTCTCCCACATTTTGTGTTTCACTGCGCGGATATCCTTTGGGTTTGTTCCTTGACGCGGTTTTGTTTGTCTTGTCAGATTCCATATATTTTCCCCCGAGACGTCCCGGCACAAACTTACCTCTCTCCAATACATTGTTCTACAGTGTATGTTCGTCAGAGCCACGCAGTCAAACATGAACAGTATTGTTGAACACAAGTGTGTTTATGACACTGTCGAGAGGATTATAATCCAAGTTGACTCTGTTCCCATAGAGTTTCAATTTCCCTCATTGGCTTGTTTCCCTTTCACTTTTTCCTTTCCCCTTAAGCTTTCGTTGTTAAGCTGTCAGAAACTCTCGTATTTTCCCAAATTATATGATACTGACCACAGAGTAACCATAGTCACACCGTCTCAGTTGCCTGTCAAATGAACTCATAAAACCCCACAGCGAACCCGGTTCATAATTGGAGCCATCTTGCTTCTATGTTCGTATAAAGAATTTACACAGGAGAGGGCCTAGTTCAGTGGTTGGATTTGATAAATTTGGCGACTCTCATTTTCTTCACTCCAAAATTGACCGAGTAACTTCAAAACATACAAAGTGTTTAACAAAGTGTTTTTGTTCGCTTCTTTGTTTACAAACGCATCGATATCACGGTTATTAATGCAAGTATATATCCTCGACCTTCCCCTGGGTTGAGCTGATCTGTCGTCTGTTTGTTTACACCAGAAGGCTTAACATAACAACAGCATCAAGAGTCGATCATCTGTACAATTGAACTCGAAATCAATTTCTTCAATTAAAACAATGTACTTTTCGTTTTCAAGTAGTTTCTTTACACACCCTTTGCCTCTATTGTCAACCTTATTCTCATCACCAACAACTTTGAATTCGTCATTCTATTACCAGTCGCCATTTTGGAGCTTCGTATTAAAAAGATCGTTCCCACGCGTATGAATAAAGTTCGCAGGAAATCCGCTAATCAGCGTAGCGGAAGGTGTAATTACGCGTGTGTTATAAACTAAATGTATGTGATGGCTTTATTACTCTGTATATCACGGTAGTCGTATGATAAATGCTGTTATTGGAGGACGCTTACTCTTCCGGAGCCCTTTTCCCCCCACACTTCACAGGTTCATTCCCATTTTTGCTAGGGAAAAATAAACCTGTCTTTTACCGGGGTAGAGAAAAGATAGCTCACACGTGCTAATTTTGACGTCATGATAATTGTGACGTCATCACTGTTTGCAGTGTAACCAGAGAAACGACACCAATTACGTCATTGAAGATGGCACGATGCACTGAGTTCACTTCTTTGCTTATTTTACGTTGGAAAGTGTGGGAGAAAAATAATCAATCAACCCTATATGATGTAGACAGAGAAATCTCAGAGAGATTTCTTAGTCTACATATCACAGGGGTGATAGATTATATTAGTCTTATTCGTTTGTGCTTTTGCGAGGGTCCATCATGTAAATTTGTCCGTTGTTAATATTTTGTCTCTTGTTTGATCGATTTATGGTTTGGATTATGGTTTTATTGACGCTTTGATATTCACTGATTTGTTTTATTGACAAGTCTACGAGACGAAAACAATGTCACCAAATCAAAGCTGGATGGTTTATAAATAATTATGGATTAACTTGAATATATATTTTTTATGTTATGGGGTTATAACACAAAAACAACAAAAACCAGAATACTGGAGTGTACAATGTACTCTGGGTTATGTTGAGAGTATACTCAAATGTTTTGTGCTATAACCACATAACATAAAAATATATTCAAGTTAATCCCTTCATGTAATCTATGCTATGCTCTGCGAAATTCACCTTATTCATTTCTCTTACAAATTATTACGCTGCTTTGTCAGCCAAACATAAACGACGTTAAAAACGGCGACGTCATTTTTTACGTTACTGGGTGATAACTTAATATTTTAAGCCAATGAGAATGCTTGTTTCAAACAAGAATGAATAACTAACAAATAACAAAATGTCAACTCTTAATGTATCAAGACCTGGATTTGATATGATGTATTGATATTAAGTATGCGTCAGTGAGGAGGATTTGCTTTAAGTTAAAGGTCAAAGTATAAATAGGTTATTTCTCTCATCTTAACTGAAACAGATATCCTCGACATGTATGGCTACAGAGAAGTCCGGGAAGCTGCCATGTTGTACAAGATCGTTGAGGTGAGGAAGAACCAGACAGATGCCTCAACTACCTGTACACGTCAGTACACACAGTTGATGAGGGTCGACACAGTATTGAAATTATTCAGTCTGCAGAACGTCATCAACGGATACTATGTGCTGAGTAAGAAAAAAGCCCGTAAAACAAATATTTTAATATTGCTTTTTAAAATTTTAGTACATTGTTTACATGTATAAAAACAAAACGTTATGGTCCCCCCTCCTTCCCCCGATAAAAAAAAACTCCAGAAAACTCGTTTTGTACCACTTTGAAGGTATGGCTTTAAAAACGATGGAGAAAGTACAAATTGATATGTTTTATTTAAATTCAGGCTACAAGAGCATGATAAAACATGATCTTTAATAGGGGGGTACTATGACGTCACAATTACTTTCTAAAAACAGAAACATCAGGTCATTATCACAAAATAATTGACCTCCACCAAAAATTTTAGTACATTGTTTACATGTATAAAAACAAAACGTTATGGTCCCCCCCCCCTTCCCCCGATAAAAAAAAACTCCAGAAAACTCGTTTTGTACCACTTTGAAGGTATGGCTTTAAAAACGATGGAGAAAGTACAAATTGATATGTTTTATTTAAATTCAGGCTACAAGAGCATGATAAAACATGATCTTTAATAGGGGGGTACTATGACGTCACAATTACTTTCTAAAAACAGAAACATCAGGTCATTATCACAAAATAATTGACCTCCACCAAATTTTAGCAATTCAGAAAGTGTAAAAAATATCAAATTATAATCATCTGATTTTGTTTACGAATGTGCTTACTTTATAACAACATATTAGATATAACTTCAGGTCTTACCCTTCTTTTTTATTTCAGAACAAGACTACAGATTCTATGTCTCCGGAGTCTACAGTTCTGACGTCTGGTGGTACAGTGGAGGAACGGATGTACTAGAGAGTTCCTTCTGGTCTCCTGGCAACCCAGACCCTGCTAATGGTCACTGTGTCATGTTGACCGAAGTAGGTTTGTCCAGTGTGGACTGTCAGCAAACCCTGTTCTCAATTTGTGGAACGTAATGTTCGGACCTTGCGAAATCATGTTTCTTCACATTGTATACGATACGATGCAGATAATGATTTAATAATCGTTGTTGATTTCGAATCAGTACATTCTATTGTGAGCGGTAATACATAGGTTCATGTAAGATATATAGAGGATATTTAAAAGTGTGTTCATCAATACGAAATATATTTCTCGAGTGGGGCTAATATTTTGATATTTTTCACGAGTGCGCAGCACGAGTGAAAAATATCAAAATATTAGCCTCACGAGTTAAATATATTTTGTATTTCTGAAGATACTGTTAGATATTCTGTTTATTACATTTTGTTGCAAAACATCACATCAAGTTGACAATACTTCGTGAAGATGCTTTTGACACTAGCAAGTCTAGACCCTTCGATGGGACAAAACATAGTCCTCTCGGTGAATATATCAATAAAATGTAAAAACTTGTCATTAACTTCTTTTGATCACAGATTTTAAAGAAGAATAAGTTTTTCTTCATATCTTAAAAAAGTATGTCATATTACTGAAATAATGTAAACTGTTTATTGTTTTAAATATGCGACTTTAAATAAAAATTCTTGTATCTTGTATTCTTGTAAAATATCTGGAAGAAGTTCCGTCATCAACGCAGATCATTACGCAATGTTGATAACCGCCGTATCTACAGTCGGTAAGATCACCGATTATCACTATTTATCCAGATGATAAATATCAGTGCCATTCAGGCTTGTGTGAGTTACACTATATCGCTCTCACTCTCAGAGATGATCCCAGTTCTCTTATAAATGTACTTTTTGCTATATGTTGCGACTTGAGACGCTGTGGATGCTCCGACTCCGTGGTTCGTTTGACACAAGATTCCTCCGATCAAATAGAAAGAACTATTGACTTGCAAAGTATAACAGATTCCTTAAAATGAAAGTTAATTTTAGAATTAAACACTGTGTTGTTACAGAGAAAAAATTCCCGAATGAGGCGACAGATCTGATAATTCTGGGCAGTAAAATGAGGCGTTCGTGTCGTTAAGCTAACCAGCATTTTAAAAAAAGGGATAGCTTGAAGTTTTCCCAAGCTAGTTTGTAAGCTGTGTTTTGATTGGTCAAATCAGCAAAGGTGGTATTTTTTCACTCCTGAAAAAAATGTGATTTTTCAATAGTGAAAAAAGTCACTTTTATAGAATGAATAATTTTCGATATTTCACTGGTTAAAAGCTAATAAATAAATATATTGATAAATATCTAAATCTATATTGTACTGTTTGCATGAGTTGATGAGTGATGTCGAGAGAATAACATCTTTGATGTGTGATACTACACATCAACCTTCTTCTTGTGATGTCAAACTAGAACAATTACATGACGTCACAGACTTCAATATTGGGATCAAATGTGGAAGTTTCAATGGTGTATGGAATTTGACTTTTTACACGAAAGGAGACCGCTTGTTTTCCTAATGTGATAAAAAGAGTTTACATTCGGTTACATTTAGTATAAAATTGATAAAACTCGTCACATTTTTTTTTTAACTTTATTAGGTCGTCGGGGGCTCGCTTAATTGAAAAAAACTTAATATTCTCGGTTCATAAATCTAATATGAAAAGGAAAACAACGCAAGGTCAAACACTGCCTTCCAAAAGTTCTGTTACACATGTTAAATTTTACTGATATAAGTGTTAAACATTTGAAAAAAATTCTTTAGGTACATTCAGTTGGTTTTGAAATTTTAAAAAGGGAGATAACTTTTGGAGTGTAAGTGTTTCATCTACTATCAAACTTGAGAAGTGGAGAATTTAGAATGATCCGCCCTCAATCACAATACACTTAAGCCATGCTCCCCACTTCAACTTTCCGTTCAACACACTAAAAGCAATAATAGTTTAGACCACTATTACACGGTGTTACCTTCACAGACATAATTAATATCCCACTACAATAATGATACTTGATAGTTGCTATGGAAACGGAATCATCATTTATTAATACGATCATCGCTTCTGAGAACAGAATTAAATCAGAAACAATAAACGTTACTGAGGACGATAGCATGGGTGACCTAAACTTATCTGAAGCAAAGCAATGCATTCAAGTTTAAATTGAATAATTGAATAAAAGCTTCTGAAATTATCTTATTATCTGGCTTTTAACATAACCAACTTTAAGGTGTTAATCCAAGTTCAAATACTCCTCTAGGAAACGGTTTGATAACATTTAAATATTTTCCTTTGAATAACCATTTCTTTGTGTTTAGACAATTATATAATTCAGTTGTCTTACTTCTCATTGCAATAGTATCGCCGCAGTCTTCAATGGTCGTCCACAACTTATTAAATTTTCCTTTTTCTTCTAAAAATATTCTGTATCTTTGTGTGATATGAAGATGGATGTTTTGGCCTTGCTCATTAGTATGCTTACTTGTTATGATTGACAAATGACTCAGTTCTCATTTCGAGGACTTGATGTTTACTTCGATGTTACCAAGACATTTAATATACATGTACACTAAACCCCCACTTACTCGAACAATTGGAGACCTGATCAGTAGTTCGAGGAATACACTAAACCCCCACTTACTCGAACAGTTGGAGACCTGTTCAATAGTTCGAGGAGTACAGTAAACCCCCACTTACTCGAACTGTTGGAGACCTGATCAATAGTTCGAGGAGTACAGGTACATGGTTATCGAGTAATACGAGGTTGTTTGAATATGTGCGAACTTGGGCGGGACCAAAAAACCGTTCGACGATTAAGTGGTGTTCGAGTTAACCGGGTTCGTATTAGTGAGGTGTAACTGTATATATGCTGACAAGATGACTTAACACACATATGCTGCACCTCTTAAATTTAGTACTAGATACAGTATGCCGAAAAAATGAATTAAACTGCATCATACAGCTGTTTTGTCCTCCTAAGACTCTTCATTGATGCTAGGGACCAAAAGGTAGGAATCCAAAATTTCTAAACTAATGAAGACCGATTCTTGTATGTATTCTTGATATAATATGAAAGATATATTTTTTTATTTTGCAGTTTAGTCAAGACAAGAATCGTTCTACTGGGTAAATAAACTTGTATTCTGTCACTGATTTCCCGCACCTCTCCCGGGGGATAGACATGTTTTATTAGGACTTGAAAAGTATGTAGGCCGACAGCATGATTCCTGTATATTTCATCAAATCGTAAACATCTTCCAGTAAATATGAAAGATTTTATTTTATTTCAAATATTTATGTGGTTTTGACTTCAGGGCAAGTGTCATGTCTGCAACCGATTTTTAGATATAATGATATACTGAAGTCTGGTATCATTCAGAAGAAAAAAGTTTGCCGACAAAGACATCTCGGAATATTTTGTAACATAGACAGAAAAGCAGTCTCTATATAGCATTCATCTCCTAACACGTGTTCACCTATCATATTTGTCTGGACTTAAAAGTGTAGATGATTGTACAAAAAAGCTCACGAGAGGATATTGTAACTATAAAATAAAAAAGATAAATACTAAATCTGCAACACCTTCTAGAATCACGTTCGTGAAAATGGAATCTTGTTTAATTCGTCCAATATGAAATGTGCTATTCGTGAAAGATAGGTGTCTCCATGTAAATTTTTCCTTTGTCCATCATTTGCCCTTAGTTTAATCGATTATGAGTTCGGATTTAAATTTAGTTAACGCTTCGGTATTCTCTATTTTTTACGTTGGATCTAACACTAAAAGGCTGTAATGGATGCTGACAGATACTTGTTACTCCAATCCGAAAAATATCTAAATTATGATAAGATAATATAGGTGAAATAGATAATATAGGTAAAGTGCATATACTTTACACGGATTGTGAATAATAAGGAGAGCGAAGATAGATAAAATGTAAAGGTCTCTTTTGAGCTTCGAGACAAGTTCCTGGTATCTATTGTAAACCTCGTTTTCTTGGATCTTATCTAAATTTACATGACGGGTGTCGTCGATTAAACGGGAGACGCTTATTATTCCCGAAAACCTGGTATTTTTCTCTTTTACTTTTTCAGTGTAAATCTTTTCTTTGTTCATATTTGTCCTTTGTTTAATTGATATGGTTTTAATGACCACTTTGGTATTCTTTGATTTAAAAAAAAAGATATTGAATATGAACAAGAAGCTCCCAGCTAGAAGTGAGATAAGCTTCCCATGTGAACCTTGTAGATTTTCTGAAGCGAATCTCTAGCCTCCGTCTACAAATTATAAGCCCGTCAACCTCGAGCTCACTCAAAATCTGGTCATTTTTTTACGCGTTGTAACGTTGTAGCTACAAACAAGGTAACCTCGTTAGCTCCCCATCGCTCTCCTCTCAAGGCTTGTGAGAGGATATAATTTGGTAATCTGTCGACACAAGGACCTGATAAGGGCGCCACCCATCCGCTGACATTAGCAATGTTGACCAACAAGTGGGTTCATTATCGACAAAGTGTCGTTAAGCACCATTTATGTAGGAGATAATCAGCGGAGCAACTGAACACAGCCTATACAGGACAGGGCGCCATTGTATCTTATATGGACTTCTGTTATGATTTGTCAGAACCGGTCTGAAGTTAAGGAAAGTTTGTCGTTTATTTCAATTCGGTTGAAAGATTTACTTCCGTGTAGAGAATAATGAGAGACTGATATCTCTAGAAAAGGAATTTATTAGAAATATTCATATTTACTCTGTATCTTTGGAGTATAATACACTGTGGAGGCAACTGCTGTTATGAAAGTATATTTACATTCTGATGAAAACAACTAACACCAGACTATGAATACAGTATGAATACAGCATGAATACAGTATGAATACATCCATTCACGTGAATTACTTATGGCGTAATATATTGATCTTTCTTAATGCGAGTCTTGCCGCTGCGCTTCGGATAACATGGAGAACGCCCTACTGTCAAACGCTGAAATGACTACGGTAATTACTGGCACCAATTTGAATCAAATCAGGGCTGTCCCGTCTGTGTAGTTTAAAGGTCGACAAAAAACAAATGCAATTAATTACAGAAGTGTTCAAGTAAAAGTAAAATGAAATTTAAAAACTGTTCTATAATAAAAATGAAAATATATGAATTGAATATGAACGGCGGTTTTTAATTGTCATGCCGGTATGAATGCAAAAACGGTTACATCCATATTGACCATGAAGCCCTAGCCGGCTTCATGCAATATGAATGCAACAAATTTTCATTCATACCGGTATGAAAATTAAAAAACCGCCGTTCATTCCCTATATAACAACATTTACTTTTGTAACGTCATCATCTCTATTGTGACGTCATCATGTCCATTGTGACGTCATCATCTCGATTGTTGTCAGCCCTTGATTTGCTGGATATTTCAATAAAAATCCATTTTATGTGACCTAATCATCTGTTCAAAGTACAATTGTAGCATCATATGACATGTGAAGCCCTGTATAAAACACCATATTTCCGGAACAAATGTTCCGCCATCCGGCTTCATTTGTCAATAACTTGTGACAGGGTCGCTGTTTCCGAAAAATAAAATGAATGAAAACAAATCGTATAAATATGTAACGTTTGATATAGCGCCATATTTAGCTAACATAGTATTCTAAAGCGCTTGCGATAGGAAAACAAGCGCATTGTTTTTTTTGCAAGCAACAAAAAAAAATGTTCTTGTCTTTCACTCGCTGTATCAACATTTTGCCTCCCTACGCCAAATTCTTAGTATAAACTTTGACCCATCAGTAATAATATAATGTGGAAAACCCAAGCAAACAAATTCTAAGAACTAATAACAGGGCCCAGTTGTTCAAAAGATGATTAGCTTAATCAGTGATTAGAGCAAATTTTAATTGTCCTGTAACTTTAAAATGAAACCTTCGCAGATATCAAATATTTAATAGTGTCAATTTACATGCAAAATTTAATATTTTACCTTGTACACAGACAGAATTATTGAAATTTGAAAAATGTCGTAAAATAGTGATTGAGCTAGTCCCCCTTTGACAACTGACCCCAGGTGTTGGACGAGGACTGGAGAGCCATCACTCCCCCTAATTTGAGGCAGTAGACAAAAACATTATTTTATTGATTTTGAGTGCACGTCCGTATTTTTGCGACTTTGATAATTGATTGTGGGCGCTGTAGACTAGAATCTGACGAGATTAACGACACGCTGTCCACCGCCACTGTGTAGATGTTTACCTCTCGGGTACAATGTTTATTGTTTAAATCGCAGGTTCCAACTTCTCACGTAAATATCAAATATGGCAGCTGCCACTGAGCTAGTTTCCGAGCATTTGTCGGTCTCTGGTCTACATATCATGGTCTTGCATCATCAGCAAGATAACGTTATTTATAAGAAGACTGGGATATAATCCCCCCCCCCCCCCCATTGAGCATGAAGTTTGCGGAAGATCAGTGTCAAGTAAAACTCTAATAAAATAACTCTAAACATGCTCATTATGCATCGATTTTACCCAAAGACCCAAACTAGCACAGTGTGTCAAGGAGATTTATTTTAGTTTTGTTTTGTTTCATGTCATATTTCATGTAACACGTATCTTGCTTGAGAAATGTGCTATCATTTTAATTCAATCAAGTCACAAAATCTTGTTTTGAGTCAAAATTCAACCCAATTCTCTCTGAATACAATAGCTCTTTGAAAGTAGCAATCACTTTGTAGTTTGCTGGGGTTATGCTAGTCACGTTGGCTGATGATTTTCCAATGCTTTAATGTATGACGTTCATCCTTCTTGTGAGGATGCAAAGTTGGTTGTTAAACCATATTATATTTTTGCACAGATATCATTTCAAATCCACTGAAATGTTATAAAACGACTCAACAAAAACTATGCGACCTAGATTCGAGGCAAGACAATTGATCTTCAGTTCTTTCCTTGAATAAGCAGATTTGTTTATTACAGTAGTAAATGTCAATGACAAAAGTCAACTTAATCAAAACCTGAGAAGTAGGATTAACTGATATTAAAGGCAATAAAAGTATCATGTGTGTTTGTAAAAATTTTCTTCAGGTTGGAAAGCATGATTTATTTAAAGATTATTTCACACAACCAAAATATGCTTTATGTGACGTTTCGATTACTAGAACGATATGTACCTGCCACCTTCAACAGTCTAATGACCAACATAGTGTATGCATACAACAGTTATAAAATTTGTACGAGATGGTAAATGACAAATCGGGATGAGGGGGCTCACAGACTCTCGCACATCTATGACCAAGTCATAAACAAAGCGTAGATGAATCTAGTCATTTCGGTACAATAACTTCACTATTGTACAAACGCCTAACAGCGTAGACGAAATGACCGATTTGTGCGCGTTAGTGCTCCTTAGTGAATATGTTCGTTGTCAACTGCGGGCATAATACCGTATACGCAGTCAATATGAGGTACAAAAATGTACAATCCTTATATTCTGTACAAAGAAAAAACGTTCGAAGCTGGTTGCTAAGATGGTAACTACGATGGCCGTGGTTTCTAAAACAATATAGTCCCATAGAATTTCATCAATATATTCGTTAGTTTAGAAAATATACAGTGAACAACACTATTTTTTTCATTACATCATTTGTGAATTTGGTATTGAATAATATTACAAGCATTTCGAATTTATTTCTTTATTTATAACGGTATTTATGTACACGCAGTGATCTGATTGTGACGCGGGTCAAAGAATTGCAAAGAATGTGAATCATTGGAATCAAAAGTTTGCCAGAAAATATTTATTGTATAATCAGACGGAATGGATTCCATATATGATCCATGTTTCAAAATCTTGAAGGAACCAAACAATGACCGCCAGCGAATATTTATTGTTCTGAAGCGGGAACGACGCCATATTTAAACAAATATCAATCCGCCGAGCCTTTTTTCATTGCGTATACGCTAAGTTATCCACAGTCAGAGTTAACTAAGCCCAAGAAGGGAGAGGTGTATATTAAGCAGTTGGCAATGAAAGTAATATCGTTTGGTGTTCTAGAGCTCCATAAGTAAACACTATGAAACCTTTGTCATATATGTATCTGTGAATCTAGGCAGTTGTCACAAGTGTTGCACTTCAAATATTTAAGTTATAAGCTCGAAAGCTTAGTAATAACATATAGTAAATTATTTAGTTGTGCGAGTCCTTATAACGATTGTGCTAGCCTGACTATCTGTATATTTTCTACATCAGCTATTGTGAGTGTACCCACTCATCATTACTATTATCAGTTTTAGTTCGGGTATTCGTTCAAATTTAAGTACGCCAAAATACATTCGCATACTTGCCAACCCTCCCTATTTAGGAGGGAGACTCCCGATTTTGGACTCTAAAATGTTGCATTTTCAACTATGGAATTTGCTCACCTGTTCCTATTTTTAAAGATCTGATGATTTCATCTGAAAGAACAGCTCAAAAGAAGCCATTTAAAAGTGTTATTTTTCCTCTGAATGTACATGTATACATATTATTCATGTTTTTAATTCTGAGCACGCGTAATCTCCCCCATGGACGTTTCAAAAAGTGGCCCAAATACATTCGTTTATAGTGTGTTTGTTGTCAACTTCGTTCATATAACTGTAAACGCTGTCACAAGGAGAGCAGGTCCTTAGAATTACATCATACGTGATGTTCGAAAGTTTAATTCAAAGCAGGTTGCTATGATGGTTACTACGGAAGCCGTGGTTGCTAAGATAGAGTAACTAGTATATCAACATATCGATATGTTGATAAATCGATATGTTAATAAATCGATATGTTGATAAATCGATATGTTGATGAATCGATATGTTGATGAATCGATATGTTGATGAATTCAATTATTTATAACAGTCGTTGTGCACGTGCATATTACAGCTCTGGAAGAATTTGCACGTGCATTCATTTGACAAGACTTGCCTAAAGCCATTTGTTCGTTGTTCCCACATAATGGATCCCAAATATGTTTCATTTTCTGGATGTCGAAGGAACCAAATGATCGCGAACACTGAAGTACATTTTGTATGTTCGGTGTCATACTTATACACATATTAATCTACAGAACCACTTTGTATTGTACTCTGATGTATTTCGAACAGGTGAAGTTTGCATCTGTCTAAAAAAACTAGAATTTGTTATATGTCTCTGTATCCACATATTGTCTATGAATTATTTCGAACAGGTGAAGTTTGCATCGGTCTGGACAAACTAGAATTTGTTGTGTCTCTACGTTATCCACATATTTTCTATGGACATCATTGCAGACTGCAAACTAAGCTTATGGCCGTCGTACTAATCCCGGGATAATCCCCGATAAGATGCAAGTCTGGTCACGTGTACGTGTCTACTTCACTATACTATGGGAGACTGACCATGCATCATTTCCTGTATTAAGTTACGTCATGGGGTAACAGCCTTTCGTTCAGTGACCACCCGTCCCGAAAGAGTCAATTAATGACAAGACCAAGGAAATCCGTCCCTCAGCCGTCTGTCAACCTACATACATATGTATATATTAGATCGCCTTGTACAGTGTTTCCGATTGTAAATCCCTATACAGACGGGAGTGTAGCTGGATGTATTTTAGTGTGCAAGCCCCGCGTTTATTACTGTGAAAACAACAGTCCACGTTGGTTTCACCCCCTCCTCCCCTCCCACTCCAACGTGAAAAATTATATTTTTGACTTCCAATTATGCCATGTAGTCGTACTCGCATAATCATTATCTGGTCTTTTCGCAAATTCTTATTGCAAACATGGACTACGTTATGTTCGACTTCCGTTATGTTTAAAAAGAGCTGTATCATTGTGAGTTTTTGAAATTAAAAGTCGAATTCTTCTAAACTTTTATAAACATACATTTTGTACTTTAGGTAAATATGTGCAAGAACGGGCGTATGTGTTAACTGTATGCAACTTCTGTACTTCTGTCAATCATAGCCTATCATAGAGACCTGAATCATTCAGAATAAAATCTTTTATCAATCAAAAGATTATTTCACCATAAAATTTGGCAAAAGAAAGTTAATACTGAGAAAAAGAAATCGAAGAAGAGCATGGTGTTTTCACTTTGATGAAAAGTGAAGCAACACCTTTTGATTGTGTTTCTATCATATTTTAAGTACGATTTAGGCATTATATAGAGGATTTTTATATATGTAAAATGATAATATCCTATCTAAACCCATACTTTTTTCTGTAGACAAAGATATATCTATTTTTATATGTGACGAACTCCTCACAGTGATTACGTCTCATATCAAAATGTGTTAAATGTGCTGTTTAGACTACATAGGTCAACGAGTATAGCGACCAGCGTTCCGCGAATGCTTTAAGAACGCCTCAATTTCGATAGTGTAGAAAGGCCGGAGAAGCACCACCGGCCAGTATATGGTGAGTGTCCCACGTTCACGTGGGTCCTCGGTCCTTCACCGAGAATTGAAAGACTGAGGGACACCTCACGATCTTTTAAAAGATGCATGTTTCCCTTTTCCCCTGTTGGTCAATCCCACAGTCACCTTTTAACACACTTCTTATACGGAAATTGTGGATATCGAAAACCTTAGTGTCAACTCATTTGCATATATAGTGCAAATAAGAAAAATCTGTTGAATTAAAAACTGCACATGATTCTACATATCACGTTTATTTTAGAATCAACTAACTTCTCTTTTCTGTTGAATTGTTGAAACTGAAATGTCGTTTTAAATCATTTAAGCATTAAATTAGATAAGTTTTGACTCAAAATATGCCCTTTAGTGTTATCTCCCCTGTCGTACCCTGTGGACGTAGGATGTACGTTTGACTGTTACTGTAACTCTTATTTATCTCTTCTACGCAAGTCTGTTTATACAAATAAACGGACAGATAAATAGATTTAACAAAAATTGAAACACAAAATATATATATTTTGCTTTTATCGAACAATCGGTCAATCTAAATGAAACGGATTGCTACAACACAGTGTCACTGAGATTCTGGTGTTTATAAAACTTTCTGGCTGGACATGCCGTCATGACGTGTCGCGAAAACATGCATGGGTTGTCACGTGAACACAGTTCTCATTTCGAAGCCCTCTCTCTCAGAATACACATGCTTGAGCACTGTTGACCAATCAGATATATCTGTTAAATTGCACGTGAGGTACAGTCTGCTTTCTTCTTCTTTAGTTTCTCACAACCTTCAACACGATGAAGAAGGTCGATAAATTGGTAGAAGTAGGTATACAGCATACCATCAACATAAAACGTACATGACACACACTACAGGGATTAGGTGAACTTTTATTACACAAATGGTACAGTTTGTCTTATGAAAACTGGTTACGCGAATATATTATTAATTTTGTCGATGTCAGGCATCAATGCTGACAAAATAGCCAAAACTAGTCGTGTACAATTACAATGATCAATTGGTTCAATCTCATTCAAAACTAGTTGCAATATATAAGTACCTTCCCACTCCGCCCGGGCCCAATACCAGGGTGTTGGCCTCGAACCATAAAAAAAGGATATATAATATATACGCGTCAAATAGTGTTTATATATTTTAGTTTCAGTATAAATCTCATTTTTCAAATATAAGGTTTCTTTCTGGGTCACAATACACTGTCCATTATAATTAAACACTAGATACCAATCCTAAATAACCAAATTGATATATACGACCTCTATATTCTTTGCATGTATCTGCTTAATTTTCGGAAAATGAATATTTTTTTATCATTGTTGACAGTTAAACTGTATTTTTCAGCAATTTTTAAAAAATACATGTTGACTTAGTATAGTGAGGAATTGGTACAAAGAGGAATAACTCGCTTAAAAAAAGGTGATTAGTTGTAGGTGTACATCGGATAATCATGTGAGCTAACGTTTAAATACATGTATATTCATTCAATACAAAACGGAAATCAGCTTTTTATATTAAACAAAGTGATATATTGTAACTATTTCTCTTATCCCCCCCCTCTCTCTCTCCTCTCACTCCCTCCCTCCCTTCCTCTCTCTCCTCCTTTCTCTCTTTCTGTCTGTGGGCGTGCAAGCGTGCGTGCGTGCGTATGTCTATCTCTCTGTCTGTCTGTATGTATGTACGTACGTACAGGCCTAATTCTGAAGTATGACGTATTTCTGAAGTAAACTTGTAAAAAAAAACCGGTAAACACGAACTCGTTTAGTTGGCGGAACAAACATTACACCAAAAAAATTAGTGGGCAGAACAAACAAAGTCACATCTTTAAACGATTCTATAAAAATGGATAAAGACAACGTTTTTTTTCTACGAGTATTTATGAATAACATCGTATCAAACATCATAATGACCCAGATAATGACGTTCCATATGATGCACACAATGACACGGGCACTTGTGGCCAGGAGAATAACCATCTACATAAATAATCAAAAATATATATAAAAAAAAAATTCTTTTTATGTCATTAATGATCTAAAATCACTGCTAACGAGAGGTTCCGAACAATAGTAGACTTATGGAAAAACCAGAAATGTCTCGATGTTCGTTTTTGGGCCAAAATACAAACTTCGTTTTTGCGTGAAGTTAAAAACTTTTGTTTTTAATTAATCACCGACGATGGCAGCATCGAATTTCACTATTAGACACCTAACGATGGTTTTATGGTAAGCTAAACTTCATTCGTTTGTATAGTAATGATTAATGAAATATTTTAACATCTTAGAAGTACTTAAATATAATCAGAGTAATCTCCCCTGAGACGTTACAAGTAATTCCTATATCGAAGATTTCGGGGTTTTTCTGAGATGTTACGACCCCGCGCTCGCAATCGATACATCAAAGTGTGGTTTATTATAGCTTTTTAGAAAGGGAAATATATAGGGAATGGATGGCAGCTGTTCCGAGGTGGTCGAGGTGTTTTCTGCCACTGAGTTGCATACATGTATCTTCTTCCTTTTTCAGTAGCTGATAGTCGATTTTTGTGAGAAATTTAACATCTTGACGTATCAAGCTGAAATTTGGCAATTATTTTCATTATGGTTTTAAATGATTAATAACATAAAAAGAAAATTGGAAAGTTTTGTTTTATATTTATATTTTTTAATCATTCATATTTCGCTATATTGTCTATATATGGATAGTTATTTTCCTGGCCACAAGTGTCTGTGCACAGTGACAATACATGCATATCATATAAGTCGATGCCATATTTCAAGGTTAAGGTTAAACTTAAACTGATAATTTTGTATGAAAAGATGTCTGCTGTGATTTATTTGCAAAAAGATACTGAAAAATATGAAAATTGAAATAAAAATTTGTGAATATTTCTTTTAAACACCTAGAGAGGATATTCAATGCGCAAACAAATAAGTTTGGCGCCTGAAATTTAACCCAGTAATCAATACGGATCGTATTTAATCTCGAAACTCGAAATATTTTTGATGGTTAACAAGTGCTTGTTCGAAATATCGAGATTTCTTATGATACATTGTAGATGTCGGCTGCTGACAAACAAACTTACGACACAGGGATTCGAGAGAGGCAAAATGATGAAGACTATGAAGAAGATTTATGGTCTTCATTTTCGTCTCATTGAGAAATATTTTTGTCCTCGCATAGTATGACGGTGCATGAATGATGACAGAATTTTCACGTAAATGACGTGGCGTTTACTTAGATGTGACCACGATTTACATGGCGGGTGTCGGCGATGAAGCTGAGGAGACTTACTCTTCCGGAATACCTGTTTTATTCTCTTGTACTTTTCAGGAGTCTCTGTGTCTTTTATTTGTTCATATTTTGTCCCTAAGTAGAACAAAACGAAAAAGACAAATTTACTCTAGTGAAATAAATTCCATATTCAACCAAATTTCGTTGTGTAACCTCTATATATTAAATGGCATTGACATCAATATTATGTCGAAGTTGGTAAACAGTTATGTTTTGATTTTACTGTATTAAATATAAAGAGGATATTCAATGGTTTGCCGTTTAATATCGAATATATTTCACGAGTATGGCAGATTTTTTTTATGTTTTCACGAGTGCGTAGCACGAGTGAAAATATAAAAAAAAATCTGCCATACAAGTGAAATACAGTGTATATTCGATATTAAACGGCAATTCATTGAATTTTCTTTTTATTACATTTCGAAAGAGGACTAAGATACTTTCATTATTTTTTCTTGGTCTACTTGCCTACTGCAAGGAGCTAGGCCTAATAAGTCTACTGTAATCCGTCGAAATCACAACCGATCGGGTTCAGTACACAGCTGATTGGGATAATCTGATCGGAAAAGTTGAACCATTCTCATCCTTCAATTCATTTCATATTTAATCCTGCAGCAGTTACTATCAATATGTACTATTGATGCCATTTCTTTAGGACCATCTTTCCCAAAGAGACAAGTTCTAGCAGACGATAACAATGGCGAGCCTCCAAGATCCGATCAAGGGGAACAACAAAAGTTTCGGTGTTACGTGAAAAAAATGACCCAGTTGAAAACTACCCACCGTTGAAAGCTACGGCGGGTCGCTTTTTCACGGGACGAATTACGGAAAAATTGAATGGGCTCATTTTTCTACAGATGGCCGTGTACGATTTCTACTGTTAAATAACGACCCCGGGTAACTTTTGCAACGTAGAATAATTGCCCGGGTGGTATATTATTGTCGGGTCACTTTTTCACGTTACACTGAAAAAGCCTTATATTTTCACGGCAAAATCTTATATTTTAACGGCAAAATCTTATATTTTAACGGCAAAATCTTATATTTTCACTGCTCATCACTGCAGTGAAAGTATAAGTTTTATCAGTTTGATAATTTTCTATATTTCACTGGCAAAAATGTAATAGATATGATAAGTGAACATTGTGGAAAGATTTATAGTGTATTGATATATCGGAACGTACCAGGTGTGCTAACTTGAAACTGATCGACTAAATGGAACAGAACGTTCTGAATTCCGTTTACTGTGGATGAAGATCTAATAATCGAAAAAAAAGAAACGACTTTTCCGGGAAACACCAAACGGTTCAGTCCTAAAATCTGCAAAACAACGCCAGTTATCGCTTTCAATTACAAATTGTACACACAATGATGCTACTAGGAGTCGGTAATGATATATTTTACTGATGAAATACAGTCTAACTGGTTACAGTTATATCTATTTATAATTTATTGAATATCTGTAACGAAAAACCTTTCACTGGCCGCCATATTGGATCCAACATGGAACCCTCAAATGAGACGTTCCCGACCAACCGATTCGTTCCGGCGGAACGTCGCATTCCATTTAGCGGAACGTCTGGTTCGTTCCGAAACAATCGGAACGTTCGCTAAATGGAACGCGCTATACATGTATATTAAACATATGTTGTAGCTGACTGTGCTGGGTATATATCATAAAAGTATTCTTAATGTATTTTAACTGTGTAATGACAGAGTAAATGTGTAAATAATAAGAGAGAAAGTATTTATATAACAATAATATGGATGTAATCCCATCCCTTTCTTTCCCTCCCCCTCTCTCTCATTATATAGCATTATGATTATTAAGGAATATTTACAGTCTACACTGATATTCACATCCGCAGCCAACTGAGACAGATTTGATCAAGTTAAGAAGACATTATACCAAACTTAAGAGATCGAATGCTTATAAGAAGAGAGTTTCTTGGTTGGAGTCAGGACATGTTTATGTAGTAGAATATGCTGGTGAGGCGCCGGATGACGTTGCACAACATGGGAACGCAAAGGTGACGGATCGAGAGTACATCAGATGTTCCGAGCCAACAAAGAGAAACATCCGGGAAAAAGTCAAGACTCAGGCATCTCGAGAGGTGTATCAAGACATGGTTTTAGAAGACTCTTTAGAAGCCCCGCGTAATCTGAAACAAGTACAGAATTTGAAATTTCAACAGGAACGTTATGAAAGAAAAATCGCGGGAAACGGATTAGTATCAGATCATCGCAAGACGACCGCCGACGACGTTCTTTCTATAATCAACGACCTCCATGACAACCCTTTCGTGCAGCAGATTAACCATTCTAAAGGACAGGCGCCGGAAATAATTCTACACTTGCCAGAGCAGATCGAAGACATCCGAAAGATGTGTACAGCCGGAAAGCAAAACCAAAGCGTACTCGGGATCGATAGGACTTTCAATCTTGCAGCGTGTTATGTAACTATACTGGTATATAGGAACACAAACCTTGTCCGTTCATCGACTCCATCCGATCATGTTAGGACCCATATTTTTACATTGGAACGGCTCCTACTTATCATACTTTAGATTTTTTTCTCATATTAAGTCCTTAATTGACACTGATGTAAACGGAACAGAGATTAGCGGAGATTCTCTTGTGATCGGATCCGATGAGGAAAAGGCTATACTGAAAGCTGTTCGTCAGAACTTTCCAACGTCAGAACATGTCCTCTGTACTAGGCATCTCGAGAAAAACTTGCGAAGACACCTTACCAACAAGGTCGGTGCCAACAGGACACAGGTACGCGAAATCCAGCAGAAGATATTTGGAAAGACTGGTCTTCTTCAAGCAACAGACGAAACGGATTTCGATCTTCGCGTTATAGATCTGTTAGACGAGTTTGAGGAGAACATGCCGACATTTGTAGAGTACTTCAGAAATTTGACCGCAACCGTTCGCAATCACGTGTTTCTGCCGCATCGGAGCAACGACAATGTACTATAGAGCAGTCGACATGGCCATGAGGCAGGTGAGTGTTTATTCGGTCCAACAAATTTTGTCAGAAGCATCCGTCACACGATCATGGACAATAGAATTATTCATGATATAGCATTACATATTTACATAGACTTGCTTAAATAACGTGTGGAGGACTTCATTCTCTTTTTGCTGTGAACAAATCCCGAGAAATGCACACAGAAACCTCGTGGCAGAAAAAAGTAGTTTGGATGCTTCAGCTTGACCAGTGATCGATCGTATATTGATAAGTCAGACATAACATCCGCTACAAAACTAGTTTAACCCATCGTTTACTATGGTATTACAGGAAATTTACACTTTGTAAATGATTTACCGATATTGATAATTACTTTGTTTGTGTTTGGTATAGCAAAAGTCTGCCGGTCTGCTCAGTTGTATTAAACATGTGACGGATGTCATATTTGACTGTCAATATAACCGACAAAAATTGATGTCTACCGACACACGTAAAGTCAAACATAACATCCACTTCAAAACCTGTTTAAACACATCATTATCATAAAGTTTCTAGAAAATTGAATAATCATTGACTGATTCTATGACATTTTCTATTTGTTTTGCCTGTTTGGTGTACAAATCACTTTGGACTACTCATTTATGATAAACATGTGACGGATGTCATATTTGACTCCAAATTGAGAAGACAAAAATTGATGTCTGCTAACACACATGAAGTCAAACATAACATCCACTTCATAATTTGTTCAAACACATCATTATCATAATGTTTTAAGAAAATTTGATACTCATTGAATGATTCTATGACATTTTCTTATTTTTTTGCCTGTTTGGTGTACAAATCACTGTGGACTACTCATTTATGATAAACATGTGACGGATGTCATATTTGACTCCAAATAGAGAAGACAAAAATTGATGTCTGATAACACATGTGAAGTCAAACATAACATCCACTTCATAATTTGTTCAAACACATCATTATCATAATGTTTTAAGAAAATTTGATACTCATTGAATGATTCTATGACATTTTCTTATTTTTTTGCCTGTTTGGTGTACAAATCACTGTGAACTGCTCATTTATGATAAACATGTGACGGATGTCATATTTGACTCCAAATAGAGCAGACAAAAATTGATGTCTGCTAACACACATGAAGTCAAACATAACATCCACTTCATAATTTGTTCAAACACATCATTATCATAATGTTTTAAGAAAATTTGATACTCATTGAATGATTCCATGACATTTTCTTATTTTTTTGCCTGTTTGGTGTACAAATCACTGTGAACTGCTCATTTATGATAAACATGTGACGGATGTCATATTTGACTCCAAATAGAACAGACAAAAATTGATGTCTGCTAACACACATGAAGTCAAACATAACATCCACTCCAAAACTTGTTTAAACCCATCATTATTATAAAGTTTCAAGAAAACTGGATACTCATTCTCATTGCATGATTCTGTGACATTTTTTATTCTTGTACAAAACACGCAAAAACACTGCATGTGGACTGCTCATTTAAATGTTAAAAACGTGTGACGGATGTCATATTTGACTCGCAATAGAACAGACAAAATTGATGTCTGCCAACACATGTTGGTTACAAAGTACTGGACATACTAAAGTTGGAAAAAAAACATTGCAGAAACTTTGAACAGTATAAATGTTGAATCATCTGATTTTACCAGCCACATTTTTATCTTTCGGATCTGAGCATTTCGCATCAGGCACAATTTTTTCATAGGAAATTGACCCATTTTTGCGAAATCCTATGGAATACAAAATATAAATGAGGCGGGTTGGGGAAGCGCACAACCATGATGTATCAAAACAATCCTTCAAATTTATCCTTCAATCAAATCTTTAATAACTTTATTTTCACTTTCCAGTCTGTCCGCATTAAGTTGCTGGAAAAAGCTTCCTCTGTTGTGGTTAATTCTCGGAAGTCTGGACAATTGAGTAGTGCAGAGAGATCAAGCAAGTAAGTTTTTTAAAAAAAGACTTGTTTTCAATCACCAGTCTAGATAAAGCTCTATGAGTGGGTACTAAAAGGATCAATTAAAGAGAGGAAATGAGAAGCTGTGTAGATATTGTTTTTGTACAATGCAAACATGATTACTGACATAATGTTCAGCACTTAATTCCCACTAGGGTGCCTGAATTTTTATTCCTGATGTCGCATAGGGTATAATGTGACTGGACAGTGGTAGGGTGTCTTCGGCAGTATGCCTCCGTAAGTTACCACTATAAAATTGGCAGAAGTTCCACAATAACATAAGGAGACAAACATGTATACTGCAACCTGCCCTTAAAAAAACATGCATGCATCTCGCACACAGAAGAGGCTGCCCTAAAATATCTTGGGTGATACAATAAAAGGACGTTAGAAATCATTTGAAATTAAGGGTCTCCTTTAACTCCATGTTAATCCAGATTGCATTCACAATAGACTGTGAACACATTCTGGTCACATGATTGAAGCCATTTTATACTTGTCCATGCATCTCACATCTATATTAATTACAATAGCTGCTCAGTCAATGTAATTTCCCAACGATATTCACACAAAACATAGTAATTTGATATACTGTGTTTATATACGTGTAAATTTAACCAGTGAACACAGTTATCAGACTATAATTAATAATTATTTACTGTCAAAATAAACTCCAGTTTGGGTGACAGATTAATAGAATGATATCCTAAATTTGACAACCATTTAATGATAAATTTACACATCTTGTAATTTATAAAATTTAGAATTATAGTGATTGTTTTCATTTTCAAGGTACAGAGCGAAACTTAGAGAAAATCAGGAGACATGGGACAAATACTGCCAAAAGGAGAGAGAAAGAAAAAAAATGGAGCGCCAAAATAAAACAGATGGACAGAAAGATGAACAAAGAAGGAAAAATAGGATCAGACAGAAAAGGTAATAAACTGTTCAAGTGACGGTTCAAGTGACATTTGCAAGATTTCTGATTTATTTAAGGATTAACTAAATCTATTTGGTTTAGGTTATCGTGGGTTAACTACAATGGAACACGGGTATAATTCACCCATGTTCCATTGTAGTTCTCCCCCGATAACCTAAAAAAAAATAAGATTTAATCCTTATATTTACAGTATCTTTCTGTGAAATGTTTGTAACTATTTTGTTCATTATAATCCCATTTTCGGACACAGATTTCATTTCAAAAATAATAAACGTGAGAATGGTTCAATAAATGTAACAGCATGAGTCATTGTTATCTCCGCCCACGTTTATTGTTGGCGACGTCACACAATTGTGATTCAAACTGGAGGATTTGGATAGCTCCACTAACATGTATTGTTGTCGACGTCATAGAAATGTGGCACATGTTTGATTACAGTTATCTGGTGATAATGATAATGGGTCCAACAAAGGTTATAGCGTCAAACACAGTTGAAACTGTAAATATTAATTGATATTTCCTTCATCAGTTATGGCTATTTAAAATCTTTAAAGGGCATCCCCCGAAAGTCAAAACTTTTTCTTCTCGGAAATCTTGCATGGATTTCAACCAAATTTGGCATGGAATTGTCATAGCCAAAGTTCTTTCAATGCTGTTTTTGTTTCATGTTTTACTGACCAGTGCGGTTTAGCTTATAAATGGTAAATTTCCAGGTGACCGTTTAGGCCCGCAGGCCACTTAGAACTAGTTTGAATACTAAGTTTTCATTTTCATCCACAGGTACAGACAATCCCTTAAAGAAAGAGGTATTAAACAGAAGAACAACTCAACTAAAGTTCTAACAAGAAATGAAAGAGAGAAGAAAAGAGAATACTGGCGTCTAAAGAAACAAGAGTCAAGGAAAAAAAGAACTGTGCAAAAAATAAGAAGAGTGAAAGAAAGAGACAGAATGGAAAAACAACAAAAGAATTCTTTAAAAGGAAAATGGGGTTCAGAAGCCATGAGGAAAGCTGTGTCTAGAATGAAAATTCCTAAAAGTCCATCAAAGTTTGCTATGTCCATAAAATCCCTCATCACTGAAGCTTCACCTCGAAAACAGGCTGCACTGGAAGAAAGAGGAGTGCCAGTGAAGCAAAGATGTACAAAGCTACTAGAAATAATGAAGCATGCAACAAATCTCGTTAATGCTGTAATTAAAAAGAATCCCCGAATTCGAAAGGCATTTTCCAAGCAGCTCTTCACATTGAAACAGAAAAGACTTGTAAGACCAGTTGCTACTTACCTTGGATTGAAAAAACATACAGTTGCAGGAAATTGTGATATGTCTCTGCAAAGTGGGGAAAGAAAAAGGCGTGCTGATGCTACAACAGATGAAGTGATTGAACAGATTAATATTTTCTACCAGCGTCCAGGAGTATCAACAACATTGCCAGATGCAAAGAGAATAAAGAAAGATGGACTCGAAAGGAAGGTTTTGGAAAGACCAGTGCAAGATGTGTTCAAAGAATTTCAGCAGGAAAATCCAGATTCTAACATAACACTTTCAACATTCAAGAGAAAACAACCAAAGAACGTGGAATCCACCAGAAAACAGAAGTGGTATGGGTGTCTGTGTGAAGTCTGTACCAATACTGAACTTAAGTTGAAATCACTGACAGCGTTAGCCTCCAAAAACAGTGTGAATACATGTATCAAAGACAAGTATGAGGCAGTTAACATCACTCTTTGTGACAATGGTGAACATGAAAAGAAATCCTGCATAAAAAGGGAATGCAATGAATGTGGTACAGATGGTATCCTGCAGTACTATGAGCCACTCATTGCAAAAACCGAAGGCATGACAGTGACTTACACAAGATGGGAGAGAGTGCAGAACATACATAAAGGCAAAGCAGTCTCCAAAGTCATGCCAGTGTCGTACAAGAAGAGTACCACAGCAGTCATCATTGAGCTTACAAAAGAATTAGATTCTTTGGCTGAACACCTGTTCACTGCCAAGTGGCAGCAAAACCAGTTCACCAAACTCAAGGCTAAGTTACCAGAATCTCATGTCATCTTAAATATGGACTTTGCGGAAAATTATGCATGTGTCATGCAAAGGGAAGTACAAAGTGCCCACTGGGGCCATAACCAAGTCACCATTCATCCTGCTGTTGCATATTATGGGTGCCAAGATGAAGGTTGTGAAGAGTTAGTGACAGAGTCATTAATTTTCATATCAGATGACCTTGTCCATGATGCACATGCAGTTCATAGTTTCACCAAACTTGCAAACCAGCATCTTCAAGAAACAAGAGGCCTACGGATAGATAGAGAGATCCAAATGAGTGATGGTTGTGCCAGCCAATACAAGTCGCACACCCCATTCTGTGATCTCTCGCACAGTATTCAAGACCATGGTTTCCCAATAGAGCGCCATTTTTATGGTTCACGTCACGGAAAAGGCCCGTCTGATGGTGCTGGAGCAGTTGTTAAAAGCGCAGCAAGAAGAGCAGTGAATGGCGAGGAAAGAGTTATCAACAATGCGACTGATTTGTACAATTTTGGAATGGAAAAACTGGCAAAAGATGAACAACATTCAAAAAGGGCATTCTTCCTGGTAAAGGATATCAACCGCGTTAGACCAGACCGTACCGAGACAAAAACTCTTTCTGGGACAAGAAAAATACACTGCATTAGGCCAGTGGAGCCAAAAGTTATCACTTACAGAAACCTTAGCTGCTTTTGCAATCCATGTTTGACTGGGAAGTGTGACGAGTGTGACAATAAAGCTATCGTAGATGGATGGACGGAGCAGCAATTGGTTCAAAAAGGACAAAGACTCAGAGAGGAAGGTGGACAGAGCCATAGCAGTGGACGTGGACGTGGTCGTGGACGTGGACGTGGACGTGGTCGTGGACGTGGACGTGGACGTGGACGTGGACGTGGTCGTGGTCGTGGTCATGGAGGTGAAGCTTCTCAGTTACAGTAAGTTAGTTATCTAAATTATCTCAGAAATCAGGATTTTGTAGGCACCTCCACTTTCTACATTCTGGTGTATATTCAGATTTTTGTGATGTGAATAACTTAATTACATAATTTTGGTTGTAGCATCACTGATGACAAAGTCAATTAAATCTGCTGAAATAGCTGTCTGATGCATTGAAATGGAAATAATCTAAACTAGTTTAAGGGTAATTTCTTTGGGAAATATTATTCATAGTGTGCTTTCAAAGTTGTATTATTCAAGTGTTATTGTTTTCTTATGCATGGATTCATTTTCTGTTTTGCTTTAAATAAATTCTTATTTCTTTGAATGTTGTGAAAAAAAAATATTGCTCCTAATATTTGCTTTTTGTTTTGCATCTATTTATAGACATGAGCAATTTGAAAGTGAAACTGATGATGACCTTTCCCCTGTAATACCCCTCCAAAAGTGAGTATATTTTATTGATAGCTCTATGGTGTTCATCTCATCTAAAGAGAGGGGGCCGCGGTGGCCAAGTGGTTAAGGTGTCTGACATTCTGCCACTAGCCCTCCACCTCTGGGTTGCGAGTTCGAATCCCGCGTGGGGCAGTCCCCAGGTACTGACCGTAGGTCGGTGGTTTTTCTCCGGGTACTCCGGCTTTCCTCCACCTCCAAAACCTGGCACGTCCTTAAATGACCCTGGCTGTTAATAGGACGTTAAACTAAATAAACCAAACCAATCATCTGAAGACTGCTAAAGTGTACAATGTTTCTCAATTAACTGCATGACAATTAAAAAATGTTAAAACATATTTATATGCATGCCTTTTCTTTCAAACAGTGGATCAAGTGTGAGAACCAGAGGTCCAAGAACCAGAGGTCCAAGAACCAGAGGTCCAAGAACAAGAGGTGCCAGAAAAAGGGGAGGAGAAATAGGGAGGAAACGCTGCACAGACTTAGAAACCTGTGGAGGTAGATTGGGTGGAAGAAGAGGTAATTATTGACCAACTGGTGTGATGAAAAAGTGCATTGTAATACAGTTGAAGGGAAGTTCCTTATTCTTAAAATCTGTTGTAAGAACACAGTCATCTACTTATAACAGGTTTTATGGGTTGTAGTAGGCATTTTTATAATTAAGGGGAAAAACACATTCAATAGTTACATCATACAAAATTCTGCTTCTTCTTTCTAGGACTTTTAGTGATGCAAATATTTCATATTTGAATGTATTGGTAGATTTGGATGATAGATCATTAGAGAAACAAGATCTAGATGAGGATCAGGGAAGAGGCCAAGGAAGGGGCCGCGGACGGGGGAGAGTGCGAAGTCGGGGGAGAGGCCGTGGAAGAGGCAGAAGAAGAGAAAGTTCCTCCAGTAAGTTTGAACAGAATAAATCATCTGTTGTCTACTGCTGTCTACTTTAACATACCTAACTAATCAGAATAATCTGGACTTGAAATTGATGTTGGTGGGGAAAACGTTTTCTCTTGCCCTGCACATGGATATCCACAATTTTTCCGGTGTGAGATTTTCCTGTCTCAACCTAGGTTTGAGACAAGCTACACAAGCTTTTTGCACATTCTAAAAAATTGTATGATGTCACAGCAACAATACCATGACTTCACCACAACATTGCAATGACGTCAAGTCAACAACACAGTCGCATCACATCAACATTGTCTTGCACTGATGTAACGTCAGTATCAGATATAATTATAAGGTTTAACAGGGTAAGAGAAAAATAATCATTCACCCCCTTGGTAGTGAGACAGGATCTCAACCCTCGGGGTAAGAATCTTAAGCTGCCAAATACTTGGAAAGCCTCGTGTTTGGCAACATAGGAATCTTACTCCTCGGATTGATATTCCTCTGTCTCACTCCCAAGGGGGTGAAATTTTATTTTAATTAATTTTTTTTATCAACAGGTTCTGATGTAGACACTGATGAAGAATCTGAATATGAGGAGCCTGACGACGAGGATGTTACTGTTGCGGACACTGTGCTTAGTGATCTGGAGCCTGTTGAGTAAGTAATCTAATTGCGATATATTCCTGTTCAGTTGGCTTGGTAATACAGAGTAATCTCTCAAATAATTAAATAAAAAAAGCAGAACTACTTATATTTTATTTATCATTTTGTGGGATATTATGATTTGCCCTGCAATACTTTTGTCTCATTCTTAGCATACACATCCCTTCCCGTGCTACTATTTTAATCAATCAAGGCCTGTAACTTCTTGAAAAATTATATTTCAGTCAATGAATATTGAGTTTTTTACTGAACTATTTATAATGTGTAATGTGTTGTCTTTCTTTTATCAACAGTGAATATGATGATGATTTTGCTGTAGGCAACATCTCTGGCCTGTCGGGAATATTTGCTTCTTTAGATGAGGTAACTGTCCATCTTTTTCTATAATGTTGCATACTTACAACTTACTGCTATGTTGTTACATTAGAAAACACCCATTCCAATATATTGAAAGTATGAGAGTCAAAAAGTAATTTTGTCTTATATGTATCATTGAAACAGTATTAATATATGAGAACCCTTGCGTTTTGTTTCAGGAAGACCCATTGTCAGTGTTTGACTTGGATCAGTTTATAATAAACCCCCCTGAGGGCGATCCAATCACCCCTGAGTGCCACCAGAAGTCCCCTGATGGCAAGCTGACCACCCCTGATGTCCAGCTGACCTCCCCTGATGACCAGCTGATCACCCCTGAGTGCCACCAGAAGTCCCCTGATGGCAAGCTGACCTCCCCTGATGACCAGCTGACCACCACTGAGTGCTACCAGAACTCCTCTGATGGCAAGCTGACCTCCCCTGATGACCAACTGACCACCCCTGAGTGCCACCAGAAGTCCTCTGATAAGCTGACCACCCCTGAGTGCCCCCAGAACTCCCCTGATGTCCAGCTGACCACCCCTGCGGGCCACGAGAACTCCCCTGATGTCCAGCTGACCTCCCCTGATGACCAACTGACCACCCCTGAGGGCCACCAGAAGTCCGATGATGGCAAGCTGACCTCCCCTGATGACCAGCTGATCACCCCTCAGGGCCACCAGAAGTCCTCTGATAAGCTGACCACCCCTGAGTGCCACCAGAACTCCCCTGATGTCCAGCTGACCACCCCTGAGTGCCACCAGAAGTCCCCTGATGGCAAGCTGACCACCCCTGAGGGCCACGAGAACTCCCCTGATGTCCAGCTGACCACCCCTGCGGGACCACGAGAACTCCCCTGATGTCCAGCTGACCTCCCCTGATGACCAACTGACCACCCCTGAGGGCCACCAGAAGTCCCCTGATGGCAAGCTGACCTCCGCTGATGACCAGCTGATCACCCCTCAGGGCCACCAGAAGTCCTCTGATAAGCTGACCACCCCTGAGTGCCACCAGAACTCCCCTGATGTCCAGCTGACCACCTCTGAGTGCCACCAGAAGTCCCCTGATGGCAAGCTGACCACCCCTGAGGGCCACGAGAACTCCCTTGATGTCCAGCTGACCACCTCTGAGTGCCACCAGAAGTCCCCTGATGGCAAGCTGACCACCCCTGAGGGCCACGAGAACTCCCCTGATGGCAAGCTGACCTCCCCTGATGACCAGCTGACCACCCCTGAGTGCCACCAGAACTCCCCTGATGGCAAGCTGACCTCCCCTGATGACCAGCTGACCTCCCCTGATGTCCAGCTGACCACCCCTGAGTGCCACCAGAACTCCCCTGATGTCCAGCTGACCTCCCCTGATGTCCAGCTGATCACTCCTAAGGGCCACCAGAAGTCCTCTGATAAGCTGACCACCCCTGAGTGCCACCAGAACTCCCCTGATGTCCAGCTGACCACCCCTGAGTGCCACCAGAAGTCCCCTGATGGCAAGCTGACCTCCCCTGATGACCAGCTGACCTCCCCTGATGTCCAGCTGACCACCCCTGAGTGCCACGAGAACTCCCCTGATGTCCAGCTGACCTCCCCTGATGTCCAGCTGATCACTCCTAAGGGCCACCAGAAGTCCTCTGATAAGCTGACCACCCCTAAGTGCCACCAGAACATCCCTGATGTCCAACTGACAACCCCAGAGTGCCACCAGAACTCCCCTGATGTCCAGCTGACCACCCCTGAGTGCCACCAGAACACCCCTGATGTCCAGCTGACCACTCCTGAGTGCCACCAGAAGTCCCCTGATAGCAAGCTGACCTCCCCTGATGACCAGCTGACCACCCCCGAGTGCCATCAGAAGTCTTCTGATAAGCTGATCACCCCTGAGTGCCATCATAACACCCCTGATGTCCAGCTGACCACCCCTGAGTGCCACCAGAACTCCCCTGATGTCCAGCTGACCAAACCTGAGTGCCACCAGAAGTCCTCTGATAAGCTGACCACCCCTGAGTGCCACCAGAACTCCCCTGATGTCCAGCTGACCACCCCTGAGTGCCACCAGAACTCCCCTGATAAGCTGATCACCATCCCTGAGGACCAGCCGAAGGCAGCAGTCAGGTAATTAATAGATGTTTAATTTTTGCATTAAAGTCTTTTCTACAAGTGCACTGGTACCCAAACAAGCATGTTTTGCCTTTACAAACACAATGTCGCATCAAACCATTCTAAGAGAGAAAGATCCAGTGACATTGTAATACAGACGATTAACGTTTCTCTTGTAGTTTTAGTAAATGATGTGACATTTATTTCTTATAGTTTTGATGTTGGTACCCATGTTGCAATTCAACATGGGTCCAAGTTGTTGCCAGCTGTGGTGAGTCAAACTGTTATCCTGTTTGTCATTATTCAATACAGCATATCCTTTATCTAATGCCCTATTTATTTGTCAGTCCTGTACTGGTATTTACTTCAGAGTTGAGTCAGGATAAGGGATGCATTGATAAAAGGTTTATGCTGTATTTCTTGATTCAAGTTCTGTTGATGTTGTGTTGATGTTTAGTTGATAAGGTTGGCAACTTGCATACAAATGATAGAACTAAATAAACTAGGAAACATGTATACATATCACTTATTGATGTCTATTGAAGTTTCACCAAGGTGGATGTATATACTATGATAAAAAAAAGAAATTTAACAGTAAACCCTTGTTTGCGCCTATAACATAGTCCAACCGTAAACCAAGCATATACATTGTTTGACCTATATGTCTGAAGTTTACAATAGGGTTGAGACAAGTTACACATGCTTTTTACACATTCTCAACAATTGAATGACGTCAAAGTAACAATACCATGACGTCACGATAATACAATGAAATCACGTCAATGACACAATCACATCACAACAATATTGTCTTGCATTGATGTAACAGCAATAGTTGATTTACACGAGGTTTAACAGGGTAAGAGAAAAATAACCATTCACCCCTTTGGTAGTAAGATGCGATCTCAACCCTTGGGGTAAGATTCCTCTGTCTCACCTCCAAGGGGGTGAAAGATTCTTTTAATCTACACCTTTTTATTATTACGAGTAGTCAATAAAAACATGTGTTCACAATTAAATGCATTTTGGCTGACTAGACTCATTGCAGCATTGCTTTTAAAATTTTGATTGTTGATATCAATTGCGCAGGGATTCTCTCATTCTTTTTTTAAAATAAAATCTCATTTAATTACTGAAATGCAAAGCAAAAGAGTAAAATAACATTATATTTCGAATAAACCTTGAAAATATCTCATATAGCTTAATTTATGACCAAGAAATATCTGATAATTCCATGGTATTGTGATATAGACAATATAATTTCATTACATTTTAAATTGTACAAAATTGTTCATATATGCATTCTGGGATGTAATACCATTAAATCATTATCTTCCATAGTCTTAAAGAAGTATTGTTTTTTTTCAGGTGGAAAAGTGGCCATGGGTGAAATATTTCACCAAACACCATGGACACTGGATACTAAATACTACAAGCTATACCATCCTGGCCAAAGATGTGATTTGCTGTTTACCAAGCCCCGACCTTATGATGAAGGGGTCTAGGGTTTTCTACAAATTTGGTAAGGCTTAGCTTTTATTTTGCAGCTTCAGGTACACAGTAACTAATAACAAACACAACTCATTTGGCTTGGAAAAGTGAAATAAAAAACGAATGGTGAAGCATTGTAAAATGGAACATGTTGAGGTACAGGAATGTTATTCAATTTGTCTTAATTAGTTGCTCTTTCTTCTTCAGATCTCCCGACATGAAGACGACCAGAAAAAAATGAATTGCTGAAATAAAAGCCATTTAGATTTAAAAAGAAAGAAGTCTGGGTTTTCTTTTTACCATTTTATATTACAACTGTATACTCAAACAAAAATCGATCAATTCGAGTCGTTTTTGTTGTCTTGCCAACCGTTTTTTTGTGTCCTTTTATAAAAACACTGAAAGGCTATTCCAGTAAAAATCTACCTCGCCCATGGACTCCAAAATTCCAAATAAGTCACTTATATCCATGGTAGAGTTTCCTGTCTGTTGCTTCTTTGCAAAATGTAATTAAATTATATGTGTGGTACCCCAAAACAAAAACGGCATTGGGGTAAATGTTTTGCTGGGATAGCCCTGACACGTCACCATAAGAACAAGCTACAAAGTCAATAAAAAGTAAATAAGGCAAGAAGTTAGGAAGCACCTATTTGAAGATTTAGACTAGTAAGTTGCATTGATGCAGAAAAATACCAAATGTCATGAAGGACCTGTCAGTGTTACTAATAGTCAAAAGAAAGGTAGGTAATGTTCACAATCATACTTTATGAAGTTATGTAAGTTTCCTAAAATGTCAACTTGTAGCATCCATTTGGTGAAGCATGTCAAAACGTCAATCATAACGTCCATTCAAGAACATAATGATATACAAACAACTAATTATAGACACTGTCTCATTTCAATATTTGATGAATAACAGTTTGGGTATGGTTCAAATGAGTACCAGTAACAGATGCATCTTTGTAATTTTGTGAAAATGTGTTGCGGAGAAATTCCAAATTAATGGGTATATGACTGTAACATCCATCACGGTAACAATTCTGTATAACTAACAGATTTAGAATTGGAATGCAAGGATTCAGCATGCTTATTCTGAAAGGGATAACAGATTTCTTTTAAATATGGTACGACTCCACTTGGGTTAATACATAAAATACCAAGAAAATGAGGTGATTCATATGTCAACATAACATCCGCAACATTTGCCTAGGTCAACTTTGAAGTTAAATTATGGGAATTGTAAGCATTTAGTTATCTTTTCCTTGATTTAATTCAACATCTTAGAGTTTATTTTAACTAGTAATGACCAATATTCTCAAAAATTAATCCCACAATAATTTTGCGTGATGGACGTTATTTGTCCCCAATTACCTGATCTTTGCCCATAAGCCTTTGTCTGTCCTAGATGTAATGATCAACAAACTGATCGGAAATTATTTAATTAAACCATATTGGAATTCCAATTGATTTATGTAACAAGTAGTTCTTCAATAAGTTAAATGAAAGTTCCCCAAAAACTGGTACAGGACTAATGTACATGTACCACGGTCCGTACCATCACAACTTTATAATGTGGTATACCTGTAACCCCCCCCCCCCCCCCCCCCTCACGCACACACAGACACACACACAAAGTGAACACACACACTCTCGGACACACTCCACCGAAAGAAATAGAGGTAAAGAGCGAGAATAACTGACACAGCTACTCTTGAATCATTGAGGTATGACTCGATACAATGATCAAATTTGAACAATTACATTATCAATCAAAATTGAGAATTATATTTATTTTGCATTTCAACTGCACATACACTTTATTGAACTTAACTGAGCCCACATTGTCGAAGCCAAGAGTACACTTCTTCATCGTTTGTGTACTGTGGGCTAGAATAGACAGGAAATCTTGATTTCCCTAATTAGAAGTCTATTAAGAGATTTCTGTAGGCATGATGCTGATGTCAATCTCAAAGAGGACTTCATTATCCCTTAAAAAATGTTGTTCAAACACGACCGATAGGTTTTCTTGACCGACAATTCCGATGCCATGTTGGTTTGTATTGTATATATCTATAAAAGGGAGATTCCGCCTGGATGTAGCCACTGATCATGATAAAAGAATTGATATGATTTCTACTATTTTAGAACAAAAGTGAGATTTCCTGTCTATTTTAGCCCATGGTACATAAACGATAGAAATGTGTAACAATGTATGTTATTTATTGCATGCAGCATGGCATTGCCACTTATTAATGTAACTCGACCCAATTCCATTGGTATTCATAGGGCCATGAATGCCATTGACGGATTGTTTATGTCATACTATGATGTCATAATTGTAACGTTAGATAACATTGACCGTCTCCGGGTGATGGCTGTACATGTTTTATTCAATGAACAAGCATACACGTTTGTACCTTATTTCGATCATTTTTGACACTGGATGTACCTTTGGCTGTGGTGGCCATGGGTGATTGATTAAGATATGTCCCGACATTCTACCACTAGTGCTCCACCACTGGGTTATGAGTTCAAAACCCTCCTGGGGCAGTTGCCAGGGACTGACCATAGGTCATAGGTTTTCTCCTGGTACAGGGGTAGACTTTAACGTTTTAGCAACTTGCATTTTGTGGCTAGTGGGTTAAATTTAAACTCACCAAATTAGAAACTTGCTCGTAATTTTGAGGTGGTAATGAATTAGTACTACAATCACGGGTCGGGGATTTAAAATTGTACAAATGATTGGGCTGAACCCCCAGAGGCCGGGTCAAAATATGTTTTCTGGAAATATCTATATGGGGTGGGGATTCCAAATTGTACAAATGATGGAGCTGACCCCCAAGGGGCCTGAGGGACGGGGTCAAAAGAGATCAATTTTAGTTATACTGATATGAAATGACTTCTATTCTGAAACCGAGCAATGTATATCACTCATTTGCCTGGTAGCATCAGTATGGGGCGGGGATTCAAAATTGTACAAATGGTTGGGCTGAACCCCCAAAGGCCTGAGGGGTGGGGCCAAAAAGGGTCATTTTGGCAATACTGATATTAACTATTTCTTCTCTGCATGGTTCTATAAACAATGTTTGACATTTATATTTCAGTGGTAGCATACCTTAGTGGCTGAGATTCAAATTTATACAAATGATTGAGCTCACCCCCAAGGGGCCTGATGGGCGGGGCCAAAATGCTTCTGTTTGGCAATATTAATATCATGTAACTTTTAAAAGGTTAAGATCCCCACCCGAAAACTATAAATGCAATTGCTGAGCATAAAGAGATGAGCACAAATATGATTTTAGATTTGACCCCAGGGTCTGCCACTCCCTTGCAGGCTTAGCTGTTTAGTCATAACTTTTAAAAAGATTGAGATCCCCACTTCAAAACTATATACATTTGCTGAGCATAAAGAGACGATCACAAATATGATTTTAGATTTGATCCCAGGGTCTGCCATGCCCTTGCAGACTTAACTCATGAGTCATAACTTTTGAACGGTTGAGATCCCCACCCAAAAACTATATATATACAATTGCATGCTTGGCAGACAATCCCAATCATGATATTAGATTTGATCTTGGGGTCTACCATGCCCTTGCTGACTTGACTCCTGAGTCATAACTTTTAAAGGCCCAATATACGTAACTTTCGGCAAAACTTGAAGCGAAAATCAAGCCTAATAACTTATTTTATTTATAGATTTAGTTAAGATTAACTGGTATCAGCAATATTCAAGATGAATTCTTTCGCGGTTACCGGTACCGCAGCAGCTGAAACACGCTGTTTGTAAACACGCGCCCATTTCGAACCGTCTTCTACCTTCGGTTTGTTGTTAAAGTGGGCCCCACCTGAACTATTTTCAATTCTTTGGATTTTTTTGTCAAAAGTTTCTTGTTAGTTACCGCTCAGGTTAACTTTGTTTTAGGCTTATTTTTGCATGGTTATCAACTGGATTTTTTTCAGAATTTTTCAGAATCACGAAAATTTCCCTGAAGTTACGTATATTGGGCCTTTAAACAATTGAAATTCCAAGCCCAAAATTATATATACCACTGCTTGACATAAAAGAGAAGAACGGAGTCGCGATATTAGCATTGAGTCTGGCACACCATTAATAAGTTTCGAGATCAGATGAAATTGAAATCAGATGAGATACCAACCAATTAACCAAATTTTTAATTTATACTGATATGGTTCAACTATTGACCTTTCGGCCCATGATAAATTAACCTAGATACCAATGTATCCAGGTGAGGGATACAGGCCCTCAGGGGCTCTTGTCATATAGATCACATTTAAGTTTGTTCTTATGCGAAAAAAAGTTGTAAGTGCAATAAAACTGATCATAGTTCCGGAAGTATTCCTGTTGTACAAATCCTGATGATAGTGTGTACCAGTCATAGTCTCAACAGGCCTAGGGCTTGTTTCTCAAGCAGTTGATGACAAAGCCACCACGGAAACCGAGAGGTGTCGTCTGTAAATTTGTGACTGGTTAAGGATGAAATGTAAGTTAGTAAATATAATGCTTCCAAAAACAGTATTGAAAGCTGATTACACAGCCTGGGATGTCTATGTTTATTCAATTAACCCAATCAGGTACTGGTGTTGACATTAAAAACAATTTGAATGCTGATATAGTAAAATGACTCCGCCGATTCCACTTTGCTGGGGCCAATATACTGATAGTTGTCACTATCCGTGAAGATGTCAACGCTATTGCTGTTAGTAACATGTTTAATGTTGGAAGGTGTTGATTTTGGAGGAATTTTAACTTCAATTAGGCCTTAATTTTGTTGACTGGATAAAACTTGCAGACAAGGACAATTTTCATTGGGAAATTAAACAAACAAAAGATTAGGAAGCCCAATTTAACTGTACCATATGATATTTATTTATGGACTTAGATCTAATTGTTATAGCACTTCTATCAATATATACTAAAAAATGTGTCTTAATACTAAAAATCAGGAGAAAATTAGGAGCAAGAAAAAAAAAAAACCCAACCCATCCAGTGTCTATACTGGATGGGTTGGTTTTTTTTTTCTGAATATCTAACTGATATTAGATTTTTCTCTCATTATGCCCAAGGTCCAGGGTGAACCCTAATGTCCTTAAATAACCCTGACTATGAATAGGACGTAAAACAAATTAAACCAAACATTATTTGAGCTAAAAACTGAGAAAAAGTATTGAGTTGCTTTAAGTTGGCATACACAGGCTTATGGATTCCAATTTGGCTGAAGGAAATCCAGCATTAAGCGCTTACATACTTCATTGAATTTGCATTTGTCTAGTTGGCTTTCATATTGCCTATGCATGCCAACTGAAGAAGTTCAATGCATATAACATACATTGGGACGTAGTGATATAAAAATTCTAGTATTGGACACTGTCAAAGGGTGGCTGTTCTCTCTCTAGATGTACCCTGACGTTGAAACATGCTTTGGCTACTATGTAATTTATGTGTCAGCATCAACTGTATGTTGGTTAACAAAAAAATGTAACTTATAAATATATTCAATGTAAGTATCGGTTGTCATGTTTTTGACATTCATTGGTATGTAACATAGTTACATTGGGCCACGGTGGCCTAGTAGTTAAGGTGTTCCAACATTCTACCACTAGCCCTCCAACTCTGGGTTGCGATTTTGAATCCCACGTGGGGCAGTATATAATGCCACATACTGACTGTAGGTCTGTGGGTTTTCTCCAGGTACTCTGGCTTTCCACCTCAAAACCTGGCGCGTCCTTAAATGACAAAATAAACCAACCAAGCCAAAGTAACATACATTAGGGCACCTACTTATTTAACATTGTATATTGAACTGAAATTGGTATACAGATACACCATTGGGGGGAGGGGGCAGGGGGCTTCTCTTTATGCTGTTTGTTTGTCCATCCGTCTGTATGTCCACTGAAGTTTAAAGAGGCAATTTAGAGAGCCCATGTTTTTTTAAAATCAACTAGAATAAAAAATACCCACACTCAGACAAAGGAATCCGTACTTGATAATTAGATACCGTGTAGCCGATGTCCGATGAGGTCAGTTTGATTATTGGGAAAGCCTGCGCCAGATATAGCGACATCAAAATATACCACATGTATGCGTGTTGTAAACAATTGGACGCGAGGGCATGAGTAATTTGATTTCACATGTACTTCTTTCAAGGTATGTTAGATTTATGAAATACGTTGTCAACAATTATGATAAACATGTATATATATGATTTTTATTAGATCCCGCAAGAAAATGTGTTGTTATACTTTAAACAAACCAAAAACAGATATGATTGAAAGCTTCACACACACAGGGGCCCTTTGAAGGGAAATTTGTTAACCTGAAAACATACATGCTCTGTGGAATCAAAGTGCTCAGAGTTGTTTGTAAACATAGTCTCATTTGCAAGGGTTGGACGCATACGATTAAGGATTTCCTTATTATTTATTGAAAAATGCATGGAAAACATCAAGTTTTTTAAAATATCTGCATGAATAGTTCACAAGGATTACTGTACGACAATTTTATAAAATATTTGGTGATATTATGAATAAGTAAACAAACTTCGCTCAATTGGCCCTTTAACAGGTTTATAGGGACTTCATACAATGTGTATACATATATATTTTGAACAAGTTTGAGTCTCAAGGTTGTCAGGACAAGGTCGCTTGCTACATTTAGCTCACCATCATCAGATGGTGGGCTATATATTCAAATAACCCTGCGTCCGTGGTCCATCCTTAAACAATTTTTGTTACAGTTATAACTTGTGAAGTACTGGATGGATCTTTCTCGTTTTATATGCAGGTTCCTCTTAGTCTCTAGTAGTGCTGTTTTGATATATGAATTGATCAGAAAACAAAATGGCTGCAAGACGGCCATGTTGGATTTTGACAATGAAATTTTGTTACCGTTATATCTTGAGAAGTACCGAATGGATCTTTCCCTAATTTCAAATGTAGGTTCCCTGTGGTGCGTAGTTGCGCTTTATTGATATATGGACTGATCAAGAAAACAAAATGGCTGCCAGGTGGCCATGTTGGATTTTGACCATGAACATTTTGTTACCTTTAATTTGTATCTTGTATTCTCAAATATCATAGGTAGGTTAATTTCGTTTGATGCTCAGTTATTCATGGTCCATTTTTGGACAGATCCGATTAGGGCTTGGACAATACAGTAATGCCCCGATCCGATACGTATCACGATACTTATTGGGAAAACATGTTCAAACATTAAGGAGGCTTGATGATTTCGCAATTAACTGCTAGATTAAATGTGTTATGTTTATATCTAGCAGACAAATTTCACTATTCACATATATTTACATATACCATATAGTTACATAAAGCACTTGTAAGCAAACAATTGAATCAAAATATCACAGACAAGCTGTTTATGCTACTTATTGAAAACTAGATGTAAAACTATGACTAGGGTGGTTGTCTCCTTTGATGCTATTAGGAGGTTTTAGAAGTGGGTAGTAATTTTACATAACATATATACTGTGAATGCCACAAGCCTAAAACATTTTAGAACATAATAACAAACGGCGTTCTGTGTTATATTTTTAACAGCATAATAGTGCATACCTGGGTATAATGACACCAGGCACAACCCTTGTGTAAACGTTCTGCCAACACGGATAATTCTACCACTCGCCGACTCTTTCTCCAGTTTGAGAAACCATGGCCAGTTGTACCTGTACTATAGGCGTACCGTCCGATTCTGTTTCTATACTGTTGCCGTCGTTGTCAGTGTCCGACCATGTGTCGATATCGTGTACGTCTATTTTTGTTGTTGTTTTGCAATAGGAGTGGTTGTGACAATACTTTATTTGCTCGTAATCTTGAGTTGAAGACTTTAACCATCCCCTCTCATCTCCCCAAATAATAAAATAATTTGTTTCAGAAATTTTAGAATATTTATCCTTCAATGACATGACAAATGTTGTATTTCTCTTGTTTACAAGTTTATTTCATCCTTGAAATTGAGCTACAATACCAATAACTTTATTCAGGTGACCTTGACCTTTGATCTGGTGACCTTGACATTTTCGTCAGTCGGCTCTTATTTATAGCCACCGCTGATCTGAATTCGATTAAAATTTGATCAGAAGCATCCCAATGGGTGGGGACTCAAAATTGTAAAAAAAATGGCGGGGCTTACCCACCTTGGGGGCTGTGTTAAAAAGAGTCAATTTGGCTATAATGATAAAAACGAGTAATCTTCACTGAAACCGAGCAATAGATATTGCTCATATTTGCCTCACTAGGTAGCATCACTATGAGGTGGACATATAGTGGAGCTGATACCAATATACAATTGCTTGCCATTAAAAGACAATCACAATGGTGATTTTAGATTTGACTCCAGGGTCTGCCACGCCCCTGCAGGCTTGGTCTCTTTGAGTCATAACTTTTAATGATTGAGATCCCATTACATTACTGCATATTATAACATCCCATTACATTACTGCAAGGAGATGCTGTGGCAAATCCAGATCCCACACTGAAAATGTTTGTACTAATTAACTTAATATGTAACATGAAAAGTAGAGGATGACAATAATTTAAAAGTAAAAACGTGTACGTTTCAAATGCAACATATATCCAAGAAAAAGTCAGTTTTGCTATGATATATTTCTATAGTGAAGTGGTAATCACACTCGCCACTCTGTGGTGGGAGACCCAGGTTCAATTCCTGGTAGAAATAACAGCATTACTTGAAATGAAATAATTTAAACATTTCAAAATATAAATACATGTAACTAATATGGTACATTCTATATAATTTTTACATTCCCGTCAAAAATGACAGGACATAGTATGGTATGGCGTTGTCCGTTTTGACAATATTCGCTAGAGTAACCTCCCTTTGGGATTCAATTTCTGGCATTATGTACAAAATGTCCTTAAGTTTTTTGCATTCTCTTCAATTTCTCTCAAAGGTATTTGACTTTAATTAAGCAGCTGTAATATTTAACATATATTACGGGTTTGGTGATCATGAGTTGTTTCAATTTTTTGCGTAACAGCATTACATATATCTGTTAGATATAGGCATTATGTATAAAAAAGGGTTTCTGTCATAAAGTGTTGTTATACATAATGTACCTCCCACAATGAAGTTATTATCCCCCTCCTTACAATGAAGTAAGGGGATATACTGAAGTCACTCTGAATGATTGTCCGCAGTTACTTGTCTGGATATCTCCTCCTAATTAACTAACTGGCAGGTTTCAATGAAAATTAACATGAATGATCAATATGTCATGTAGTTTTATTTCAGATTTCGACCCCTTTTTAGGGAGTTAGGACTTTTTTTTCCATACAAACATGTACATTGCAATTTTACTTTGCATTTCATTTAAATGGTATGACCTACATTGCAGACCCCTGTCATACACCATTGGACATTAAAAAAACAAACCCAAAAGTGTTAAATTCTCTATCAATGGATATCAGTGGGAGCATTCATGTCACACTGATATATCCTGTTCATATTTCATATTTAAATTCTTTTTAAGGGAGATAATGTCCCTGCAGTGGTTTTGCTGCCTTGATTTTACAGCAACCTGTGCCTTATTGAATTGGGAGAAATTAGTAGGATTTTCAGATAAATAGGGAAAATATTCTTGAATTTTGCTTCATTTTGTGAAAAAGCACAAATTTTGACTTGGGGAAACATCCTTATGTCGGCTGTAAAACTGTGCAAACAAAATCACTGTCCCTTGATGCAAATATTAAACTTGTCTGGAAAATCTGTCTTCATTTACAGGCCATCATCATTTCACCGAAGCTTCACATGGGTGAGAAGTATGTTATGCATAGTTATGCATTTCAGTTTAATTTTAGATTTCAACCCCTTTTAAGGGAGTTATAGCCCTTCATGGCGAAAGCTTGACTGGATAGATTTGATATAGCACATGAATGATCAGTATGTTACATGTATGTACATTGTAGTTGTGCATTAACATTTAACTTCAGAGTTGACTTCCTTTAAAGGAGTTACATCCCTTTACGTGAAATAATTTTTTGGAGATCTTCCCATTTCTGTAAGTTGACCATCAAGGTCAGTGAAGGATTATTAACTACCAGCTTTTGATTTTGGGACTGTTCAGAAGAAAAGATGGCTGACATACGGCCATCTTAATAGTTTTGACAATGGAAATTTCTTCTTTTTTTATGTAGGTTCGCTAGTTCTTAGTTCTATTTGTTTTTGAAACTGCAAAAAAGCAAGTTTAAGTATCTTGCTCAAGGATGCAACAAAATAAGTGCCCTGGTCAGGTCTAGAACTCACAATCCTTCAATCATGAGCCCTATCACTAGACCTCCATACGTGTGCCTTCTAATGAGTTATTGCCTCTACACTCATTCCATCTGTGACATCCCTTCAGGTGTCACCCCACTAGTAATAAGAGAGAAAATATTTATATAACAATAATATGGATCTAATCCCATCCCTTTCTCTCCCCCCCCCTCTCTCTCTCTCATTACTCTCGTTATATAGCATTATTATTACGAAGTTTAAACTAATTAAGCCATCTTATGATATTTACATTCTGTGTAGCATTCGCCTATATAACATTAGTAAGCAAAGTTGCAGTATATTACACTGTATACTACAATTTGCCATCCGCATCATATGACGTTATTTCTGACGCCATGTTGGACTACGTAATATCAAAGCTTTGCACTCCGCCACAGATAACATGTATAATGGCTTTGAAATCGCTTAGATTACACTGATTTAAATCAGGCTATTATGACGTCATGTCTGGTGCCATATTGGACTAAGTTACGTCAACGCTTTGCACTCCACCTCAGATAACATGTACATTGGCTTTTAGTAAATAGCCCAGACGACGTTAATTTAAGTCAGACTCTTCAAGTAAAGTAACACACACGAAAAAGGGAGAATGTTTTACGACTGTATCCCGAAGAAATAGACACGGGAATATTTTGAAATTATCCGTAAAGTAAATATAAGCATTGAACTGTTACCAGATGTAGTATACAGTCGATATGAATACAATTAGGGTGCAGATAAATAACGGGTAACATTCTATTTATCTGTCACCTAAATTGTATTCATATCGACTGTATACTACATCTGGTAACAGTTCAATGCTTAAATATGTATATATAATTGAATATGTTGGTTGGAAATGGCGTTGATAATGTTCATGTAACTTGCGCCGAATCCATTTGCAACTTGGCAATAAAATATGTTTAAACTAAATCGTTAATAATTGTAATATGTATTTGAACGTATAGACCGTAAGGCCTAAAACAATTTGAATTTGAAAATAAGCTGTTAAAACCGTCCTCGGAAGCATTATAAAGGGGAATAACTCTAATCACACATGACATTTATTGACGACAAAACAACTGGCAGTTCGACGAATTCGAAGGATTCGAGTTGCGATGATAATCGTGAATATAGATGAATTACGACTGAGACAACTACAAGCGCAATAACTTGCTTTATATATATTTTTTTATTTTCATGTTCCATGTTATTTGTTCAGTGTCATCGAAAATAATTAAAGAGATTAATGTATAGTGGCTGATTTGTGCCATTTTGGTGTTAAAACCGCGAAAAAGCAAAAATCTAATGTTAAAATTTTGCTTTTTCGCGTACAACTACGCGAAAAATCGAGAAAGCGAAGTTGCAAAAATGCATAAAAGTGAAAACGTTTTCGTCCAACAACCTGGCGTTTTTCGAAGTATTTTTTGCGCGTTTTCGCCATTTCCCTTTTTGCCTTCTATATAGCTAGTTAAAATACGCGGTATTTCCATATCGCGCGCCATTGGTAACAAGAACGCAGTATTTCCATATCGCGTGTAACAAAGTGGGACTTAGATTTACTGCTGAGGTGTACACAATCTGGCTTAGAATGAAACACCGGACACAAAGTGCTTGCAATTAGTATAAAATGAGGGTTATCATATAATTAATTTATATAACTTGTGACCATTGAAAATCAATCACACCCGATCGCCAGTATCGTCAATCTACCTGAAGTCTTGATCATATCGTAGTCGTCACTGACTGACTGGTACTTGACACGTACATGTAGGTGAACGAACGTCTAAAATGTCACTTCGCTTAGAAACACCCGTCTTCTACAACACTTTGTTTTCATAAATATACGATATAAATAGAGATCTAGCAGGTATATTATACATTTCTTCTTCTAAATAAAGAATCGGGCATTTGACTGGAAGGTGACGCGGAATTGAAGAAAAAAACATATATTTTTAACTTTACCATACTATAAGATTACAGGCAAATACTTAACTTAACAAAAAAATAGACCTAACCACCAGGGACATATATACGTAGTATACATGTGAGTTATGTCTCAAATACGTCCATGGCCTAACCAGGACAAAATTACAACAAAATTTATCTTTATATATATTTTCAAATGGTGGGTCAACACTACAACTAGTTCATGTTTAATACAAATATGTAAACTTAATCGACAGAAAGTATTGCACTGTCACTTAGTCACTTAGAACCATCCGAATGTTGAACATACAAGTTTGTTTTTCATTTTCCCGATAACAGAAAATAAAAATAATCATAAATATCATTTTTAAATATGAATAAATGCATTAAAATATTACATATATTTCTTATTCAAGAATTTTGCTTTCATACGGTTCATTTTTTTTCTTCTTTTTTTTTTTAATCTTGAAAGATGGTTATGGGGCCAATTTTGAACTGTTTCAATGTCAATATTGAAAGATTTCTCAATTCATGCAATCTGTTTTTCAATAATGTAGAAATAAAACACACTGTTAAAATCTTTTCACATGATTTCATGGTATAAAGTCTTCGGGTAATCTGACTAAACTTGGCAGAGAAAGAAGGAGTTTTGTTGTTCAGAATAGTGAACCGTTCAGATTAAACCGAATAAGGCAGTGTTTTCAAGGTTTGGTTTTAAGCTTATTGGCTCATTTTTCTTATCCTAGAAATATCTACAAATTAATGGAAATAAAAATGACTTAAGCATTTGGTTGGTCTTTCTTATCAATAAAACATATGTGAAGGAAATATCTAAAGCATTCAATGTGGACTTCTAAATGTCCAAAATAAGCGCATTTTGACGACTTTTTTTGTGTGTAAATGAATCACCAATCAATTTTATCAATTAAATTAAATGCGATTATTAAAAAAATAAATATGATCTTATTTTACTACTTAGATAATTAAATGATATTACTGCACTTAATATGTGAAAAAGATATCGTCAAGTAACAGGATTTTTAGGTATATTGATGGATCAATGTTTTTTAAAACAGGACCTATCAGTAAAACGATCTTGGCTCATCTGCAATATACATTAACTGGTTATGAAATATAGCTATTCACTTCACAATCAGAATTGTGTAATAATTAGTTATTGCACATCAAATTTGGCCCAGTATACAATTACACTGAAAAAAAACCCCAATATTAGACCATTTTGCTACGCCTTATTTTACACTCTGTTGCCATTTTGCCCCGTTTAATCCCTATTTTGACTGGACAAATAAGTAAAATGAACGATGATGTTCATATTTTCATTGAAGATGTTTTGGTAAAACTTGAACCAAATGTTTGTATGTCAAAAAATCATACAGGCAGAGACGTATGGCTTTATACGTCTGATACATGTTTAAAAGCACGGCCTTGCGTGGTAAAAGTAAGAATTTATCAATCAACATAAAAGCGAAAAACCCCTTTTCTTCTGGTATTCACTACTTTGTACATGTTTTTGATATTATAAAGTTGTCTGTTTCATTTGATTACTTGAATTCATGATGGGGTTGGAGTTCGCTTGTAAACGATCGTGATCCGAATTTCATCAGATTTGTTCACTTTAGTTTGGCTGTCTCTGTCGATCCAGCGTAACGGATATATAGCGACAAGCTACCCTTATTTTAAAGTAACATTTTTGTTGTCTCCTCTTAAAATTTCTCTCGGTTTCATACATGATAATCGCCATAATGCTCTAAGAGCCAGCGCCACCTTCTCGCTACTCGCTATGTTAATAATGGTTTGACAGATAACCGGAAGTAAGGGGGTATGTATTTTAGTAATACAGAATATCGTAGGGAATAACAGTATACAGTGTAGATATAGGGACAGTGCCAATTAAAAGAATTACGATTATAACAAAGCTGTTTGGAAATTAATTTTAAAAAGGAAACATTTAGGATGTTAGAATGTGTGCAATAAAGAAGAAATCACAAATTGATTTTAAAATTGGTACAAATAGGAAAGACTCAGATTTAACAGTGGCTTAGATGTGATAAGGTTTGAAACATGATAGAGAATATTGTGGTTTTAAATAACATGAGTATAAAGATTTCAACGAACAATACACAGGGACAAATCAGTCAAAATATCCCTTTCTCAGTTGAAATCAAACACTCAAAATATATTACGTAGGAACTATGTACTAGAGTGTATATAGAATAAGTATTAGGAGATGGGAATAACTGTAACGATATATAATTAACTCAATGGCACAATATAATATTAATGATATAATATTTATTATTGAATGAGATATTTTCTAAAAAAAAAAAAACATTTATTTTAAAAGTTTGGTGTGTACATTGTTAAGCAATTCTTCAAATTCAATAATATTTTTTTTTTAAATTTTTCATTGTTATTAATAGATTGTGCCTTTTACTTTCTTAAATAGTGTTAGGGATGCAAAAGAATGGGGATATTTTAAAAGGAATTGGCCAAAAAACAATATGTTTGTTTTGTGAACGGGCAGGACATATACAAAGAAACTGTAGGGAGAATAAGGCGCAAAACACTAAAACGGGGAAATTGAAACACTCTGTTCATAAGTTTATAGATAGGAGGAGTAAAAAGCTAAGATACATGTAAAAGAGAAATAGGAAATTAATTGACAGGAAGAAATGTAACCCTATATAACAAAAACTCCTAATTATAAGATAGGACTGACATGTACCAAAAATTCATGTAAAATTTGAAATTCAGAAGTAGAGACTTAGGATACTCGTAAAAGGTGTCATTAATATATTTAGGAAATTTATAAAACTTTAAAACGAAAACAAATATGAAGAAAATATATTGCTTGTAATGACTAGTATTAGATGTGTTCATGAAAATAAAGTTCGCTATAAACAAAATTTGTTAGTGAAACCTGGTGTCAGACTTAATTATGGTTTAAGATATTAGCGAGTTGTGGATACCTATATGCTTTGTTTAAATATGATATTCATGTAGTCTCTGTTGTAAGTCTCACATAAACACTATAGTATAGTGGTGGGATAATGAATAGTGCATTCATATCCTTCCCAGATGTTTAGCAATAAGTTGGAGAATATGGAGAACGATGATGCAATATCATAATGAGAACATGTGTATGGGTATTGATAACATCATTTTGATTCCGAGGCAAGCTCAGATGATGCTGAGTTAGGCAAACCTTTAATAGATAGAAAATCTAGACAAGAGTCGCAACAGAGTAGTTCCAGTAACAATATAAAGCAATTTGCTAACCAAAATGACCTGTTAAGTGAAGATACCTGTGGTTCAGGTTATATGTCAGTTAATGAAGAAATAATAATTAATAATAAGTAACAGTAATATGTTGGGTTAATTAGGTGATTTTGATGTTTGAGAGGTACCAACAGGTGATTTCAGACATCCTGTTCAAAAACCTCCTAAAAGAATATCCTGTTAAGGAAAATAAACAAAATTACAACCACACGCGCTAGTGAGCGTTGTCACAGGTCTTGAACCGTAACATCTATTCTTGGATAGGCTTTCATACAGGTTACAAACTGCAACATTCGACACTGAAAGTGCACACAGTTAGATATCTTGCACTAGGACACTTCGTTATTTCGAAAATTAATCTACACGAAGTTTTTGCCGGTTTAGACATAAAATTACAACAAACATTGAAACTACCTCATGATCGAATTACAAACTTATGGGAATATTATAAGGTTCTTACCTGTACAACCAAAATGTTAAAAGATAAGTCATAATTATAACCACTTTTCCATTAATGGATATTAACGAGGAAGTTGAATTAAAAAAAAAAGTTACCACTGCTAATTAAATTCCAACATTGATTCGCTTAAATGTACAATGACCGCGAATATGAGAGACCGAGGGACGAATGTAACAAAGTGGGACTTAGATTTACTGCTGAAGTGTACACAATCGTGCTTAAAATGATACACCGGACACAAGGTGCTTGCAATTAGTATAACCGTACCAATAGTAATTAGTTCGCGCGGGGTTCATAGGTGGTCTACGGGGCAGTGATCTAACAGTAGATTAAGATCTATCAAACAGCTTCCATATGTCAATCAGATGAACAAAACTACAGAAATTTACCAACAACAGTTTGTCACTCTTGCTTTGTTACACGCGCGCCATTGGTAAGAAGAGGTCTCATGTTTATTGATTATGATAACGTTGTTGATCGTATCTTAAAGAAAACTCTTGCGCATGAATTAATGTTACCAAAGCATTGGCCAAACAATTAACGTCAAACTTAACAATCTATTATGATGGGATTGACTCAATGCAACAGCCACAACATAAAACAAATCAGTACAATAACGTTTATTATGATGTAATACATCTACTTTGCATACATGTATAACTACCAAGGCAACTTCCGAGTTATTAGACCACGAATCTGGAGTTGGTTATTATGACGTCATTACGATTGTGACGTCATAATCATAACACTGGAAATGTTGGCTGTTCCATTTATTAGAAATCTACCTTAAATTTTTAGAACACATGTAAAATGTAATTTAATAAATATTAATTATCATTTAATATGGATGTAACGGCTGACCTTTCATAGCACTATCAAAGTTAAGAAATGACTTTCAATCCTTATATAATTGACATGTCTACCTGTAATACGCCCCAGGTACAATATTTCTTTCGGGTCAAATCTGTCGGAAAATATAATTATGTGTCATGATAAGTACCTTGCCTAAAGCTATTATTACGATATTGTTCCGTTTTAGGAGACCTATCAACAAACCGTTCCGGTATTAGTTGATTATTATAGATATATTTTGACACGTATTTTTTCTTAAGGCAATAGTGATGACGTGTAAATTTTTAAAGACATGCACATTAACTTGCCAATAATGTCTTTATATTGTCTGACGAGACGAATAATGTCACTAAACAAATAACCGTGGAGGCTTCACGTCGCTTTCTTCTTCTAGGTAAGTCATGATTCTGTAGTTTATTAATATATACATGGAAATATATATACAATAAATAAAAACAAGACGACTGACTTTCTAGCGTTTTTACCCTTTTCGGGGCTCCGAAGGTCGTCGTCTCGTTTTTATCGATTTTATTTATTTTATTACCTTCACATGGAAACAAACTATTTTTTTACATGTACATATATATATACTTGCTTCCTTGTATGAAAGTAAATAATCTTGGTTTTAATATTTGACTTGAATAATGGTTAATTTTGAAACTGTGTAAATACTGACACTATTGTTGATTTAAACATATTTTTATTGTCAAAACAAAGACAAATTGATAAGAGACAAGTTCTAACAACTTCTTCTAAATGAATACATCACACAGAATTAAATTTAAAATGATTCATACGATATATTACGATATAATATTAATATGACACCATTTATGACAGTGAAAGACTATTCTTGAGATATATTCATAGTTTATTTCTTATTTCGAAATATGTATTTTTAGATAAATAACTATAACATAGATAGCTATGCTAAAGAACGTACACGTACAGTATATCACTTTGGTTGAATGGCACTGTATAAGATCCAAAAATACAAATGTAGCGATCGCCAAAGGGAGAGCTAAATAAATAAGTTGACGGGCACTGCGCATGCCAGTCGAGGTAAAATTTGGCTTAAACATTGCCTGGTTTGTAAAATAATTCAAAACGGATACAACAGTTATTTTTTTTTACAACTTTTGAACCCGATATCATTTCATACCTATAGATTATCACTTCATAATGTATATGTGGTCATCAATCACAAACGCTTACCTACGAGTCGATTATATTCCTACAATTTTAATGATAAATCTGTCAAACTTTGGTTAAATTCACAGAGGAAAATGAAACAAGAGCCTATAAAGAAACATTCAAAACAATTTCATGTTAAATTAATGTCTGAAATTTTAACAACCCTGGCTCCTAATCCCCGGCTTCTGTAGGATGACTTGTTTGGTGTGATATGTTTGACTGTATGATAACTAGTGAGTATAATGTCGATTACTTCCGATTTGTTGTATTATCATTATATGACAATAAGTCACTTCCAATTGTTATTATAGCGATTTACGGATACGTGTACAGGTGCATGTGACATACACATACAACTAATTTAATTACATATGACTGTTCGCTAAAGATTGTTCAAATATGGGTCATTTTATTTTTAAAATTATCCGTCGTCACATTGTTCAATATCATTACAGTTACATTATTCTTCTGAACTCGGACTCAATGGACCTGCTTAACATCTAAAAAATTATTTTCAAGTATTCAAATACTGCTTCTGTTCAATATTAAAGTGATCGCAATGGGTCTTGAGACGAATTAAGAATGAACAACAAATATGTTTTTACCTATAAACCTCGTCATAGCAGGAATCACTCGTAAAATCCATATTAAATACATATACATTGTACATGTTACTACCATTTTATAATGCTATATTTACAACTTTTCCTTCTTGTGCTTAGTAAACTCTGACTGCGAATATATTACCGTACAGACAATGTCAAAGGCTCGGCGGATTGATATTTGTTCAAATATGGCGTCGTTCACGCTTAAGAACAAAAAGTATTCGCTGAAGGCCATTGTTTGGTTCCTTCAATATTTTAAAACATGGAACATATATGGATTCAATTTTTTTGTGATATACAATCAATGGTTTCTAGCAAACTTGATGTCAAATGATTCCATTCGAAATTCTTTGACCGTAACGCTAACATGCATACAATGTAGGGGGCGCCCTGCAGTCGTGACGTCCGACGTCGGACCGCATCACAACCCGATCGCTGTGTCATGCATGGACATAACGACCGTTATAAATAAAACAATAAGTTCCAAGTGCTTTTAATATTATTCAATACCAAATTTACAAATGCTGTTTTGAAGAAAATTAGCGTTATTCATTGTGTATTTTCTAAACTTACCAGTAACTCGATGAAGATTCAATGGAACTATATTATCTTAGCAACCACTGCCATCGTTATAATCATCGAAGCAACCCGCTTCGAATGTGTTTTCAAAAATTAATAATGATGTAAATATATGGATTGTACCTCATTTTGACTGCATATACGCGCACCATAGAATATGGGCATACTGTCGTATACGCAGTCAAAATGAAGTACAATCCTAATATAATATTTGTCCTCATTGTAATTGTGTCTACCCTGTTTACTTTCAGATGCGAGTCAATCATTTGCCACTATGTAGAATACACAGAGGGTGAAGATAATACATATTCCTAAGCCGAGGGAAGGACGGATTTGTTATTATAAATGTGATACAGGATTATCTTCAAACACAAATCGCCATTATACATCAAAGGGGGACCTACTGACAAAGTCAGGAAAGAACAAACCTATGAAAACAAAAACAAAGTGGGATATATAATGATAACTCACAAAGAACGAGTATGGGGCCAGAAACATTCTAGTTGAGATATCTAATGTAAGCCATATATTATTCCAGTCTGTGAGGAGATATAGGAAGCAAGCATTTCCAGTATGATGTCTGTAGGAGTGGATTTGATAAGAAAATGGATGTAACAGAAGGCAAATCAGGACCCATACGAGTGAAACAAACTGTCAGGTCTAATATAAGTAGTGAGGATTTGAGTCAGAAATCTACACAGAGCAGGAAAATGCTTTACAAGTATGACATAGATGGTAAGGAATTAAGTGGCGCATCGTCCATTAAAGATCATATCAGGACACACACAGGAGAGAAACGTTATAAGTGTGACAGATGTGGTAAAGGATATAGTAAACCATCTAAACTACAAATACATATGAGGACACACACAGGAGAGAAGCCTTACAAGTGTGATAGATGTGGTAAGGCATTTAGTGCATTATCTTCCCTAAAAAATCATATTAGGACACACACAGGAGAGAAACCTTTCAAGTGTGATATATGTGGTAAGGATTTTAGTCAATCATGTGATCGACATACACATATGAGGACACACACAGGGGAGAAGCCTTATAAGTGTGATGTATGTGGTAAGGGGTTTGGTACCTCATATCACCTACAAATTCATGTCAGGACACATACAGGAGAGAAACCATTCAAGTGTGATGTGTGTGGTAAGGAATTTAGTACATGTGGTAATTTAAAATCACATACCAGGATACATACAGGTGAGAAACCTTACAGGTGTGATACATGTGGAAAGGAATTTAGTGTATCTAGTAGTCTACAGTCACATATCAGGACACATACAGGAGAGAAACCTTTCAAGTGTGATGTGTGTGGTAAGGGTTTTAGTCAGTCATCTCACTTACAAACACATATGAGAACACATACAATGGAGAAGCCTTACAAGAATGATAAATGTGATAAGGATTTTAGTCAATCATCTTCCCTAAAACTCCATATCATGACAAATATTGGAGAGAAACCTTACAAGTGTAATACATGTGATAAGGATTTTAGTCAATCATCTTCCCTTAAACTTCATATCAGGACGCATACTGGAGAGAAACCTTACAAATGCGATAGATGCAGTAAGGAATTTAGTCAGTTAAGTTCCCTTCAAAACCATATCAGGACACATACTGGAGAGAAACCTTACAAGTGTGATACATGTGGTAAAGAATTCAGTCAGTCAAGTAACCTTCGGGCACATATCAGGATACATACAGGAGAGAAACCCAACAGGAGTGATATCGGTGGACGATCATCTACCTCACAGCCACACACAAGGACACAAACACAGAAGAAAAGCTGCAAGTGTGATATATGTGGAAAGGAATTTGGTGTATCTAGTAGTCTACAATCACATATCAGGACACATACAGGAGAGAAACCATTCAAGTGTGATATATGTGGTGAGGGATTTAGTCAGTCATCTCACTTACAAACACATATGAGAACACATACAGGAGAGAAACCCTACAAGTGTGATATATGTGGTAAGGAATTTAGTCAGTCATCTAACCTACAAACGCATATGAGGACACACACAGGAGATACACCCTACAAGTGTGATATATGTGGTAAGGAATTTAGACAGTCATCTTCCCTACAACACCATATGATGACACACAGAGTAGAGAAAACCTTCAAATGTGATATTGACAGAAAAACATTAAGACGATCATCTACCTTACAGCCACACACCAGGACACCAACAGGGGAGAAACTCTACAAGTGTGATACATGTATGGAGGTATGTAGTACAATGCCCGTCCTACCAGCACAGAGCAGTACAGACACAGGAGAAGTACCTTACAGATGTAATCTATGTAGTATGACATGTACATCGAAAGGTAACCAGCCTGGACAATTGGATACACACGCTCAACAGTCTAATTACTGCAGAGATAATTCTCCGACGACTTTTGAACGGTCACAACTGAAACAACGAGAGCCATTCATAATGAAATATGGAAAACACTCTTCAAAACAACCAATGCTTGAAAACCCGGATGAAAAACTAATTGACAATGAATTAAATGGCACTACTGGTGTCAACGAACGCACAGGCGATAGAGAGACTGAGTGTGGTTATGATTGTGAGTATGCTACATCATACTATGGACTGAAACTGTCAAAATCAGATGATGGTGTTCCTATATTTACGTACAGCGTAGACAACATCCTACAGCAGTACTATAAGGAATCACAGTGATATTACATACCAATATACCAAGTTGACCCTTGTATAATATTAAGGTACCGTAGTGCTAAACTCTGTAGTTTCTCAACTAATATAAGTTTTATATCAAATTTGTATATGGAATGAGTTTAGAAGGGAATGATTCATCATTTCATTCTTACGAATGATCCAATACGATAGATGTATGATAAGATGTCAATATCAGTAGCGACGTGAGGAACACGAAAACTGGCCCACAACTTTTTCTACAACTAATCCTCATTTGTGAAACTCTGTTCGATCTACCTCCTTGTGTATCTGTTATACCCGGGAAAATTTTTTTTATGGAGATATTAGGGGTAAAAAGGCCAAAATCAGCATTTTTTCCACTAGTTTCTTTTTTATTCATGTCGAAAAATTTACATTTAAAGCTAACAAACTGAGACTCCAAATATAAGTAGTCAATGTGATTCCAAACAAAACGGTATGATTAGTTTTTTGATATCTTTAATAGAACGACCACAAAAGACCTTTTAAGATGGGTAAGATTTGAGTGTTCGCCAGTATTTTTCCACTGAGTGACGTCAAAAACAGTGTTCTCTAATTTTATCTAGAATTACGATGGGTTCCGATTAATTAGTTATCGTGAAGCGCATGCGTTAAAACAAAGATGGCGTCCAAGTTCTTCCAGTGCTGAGTTTGACTGATTTTACTGTAATGTACGAGTGACATTTAAAAGTTTACGATACCTTGCGGTATTACAATTAATGTAATAGGTCATGTTTATTTTATACGATTGATATTTACAATCATATATGCTATAAATTTCCGCTTAACCGAGGAATCTCAATAAAAATATGTCGCACAACATGTTTGTTGCGGCCCGTTTGTTGACGTGACACAGATGGTACGCGGAGCATTCTCCGTTTCTTGTGTTATATTTTCTCTATTCGATCCATGTTTTTGGTTATTTAGTCTATGCGTGTAACGGTAGATCTACATTGCATTAATTAGTACGACCACGGAATTTAAGTCCGTGGTACGACGTTAGCTGTCTTGTAGTTTGGAGTGATCTCCCCTACCGGGGACTCTGTACACATGCTAGCATGGACCACCTGTCATGGTTGTCCTGTTGTAAGCTGGTTGTTGGATCACACAGAGGCCTTTATCCACGAACAGTACACGGTGTTAGAAGCAAAATATGGCATTGACGGGTATAAAACCAACAGAACTAGGCTGGACCACGTCAAATTTACCAGAACAATGGAAGAAGTACCTTCAACACGCTGACGCGTGTACAAATAGCGGCCCACTGATCATGATCATGGAAGAGTGAAGGAAATCAAGAGAACGTTGGTGTTTTTGTAGGGTTTGCCAGTGTGGAGACGATTTCTACAGCATATGGACATTCACTGGAGAAGATGAGGAGAAACTTCAACCGCTCTACCGTAAGTTTAAATCATATATATACATGTTTACCCGAAAGCTAACGAGGCATTCTTTATAGGCTCTACCGCATAGTGTACGTAGTGCAAGTAATACCGCAACAATTTTATGATTCGTTTCATGTTTTGATTGGTTTCCTGTATCGCTTCGCTACTAAGTCTAAACGAACGTAACGGTAGACACCAACTTAGGACGTTTTTAACATTAGTTACATGGTGTTTAAGTGCTTTAAATAATGATAAATGATCCTGGATCCATCTTGTTCCCGTGGGGCTATAGCTAGCGCTCCTAATTACTGTATCATCGAGTGACATGTCGCTGCAAGTACACAAGCAAAGAAAAGTACACAGAAGGATTGCGTTAATTAAAAATAGCAAACCTGTTGATGTTGCAATCTTTCTATAATTTCATTGTATTCAGTTAGAAGTACTAAGCACATGTTTTGGGGTTGGGGTACATTTTTTCCAACCCTGGTTGCGCTCAAACCCGACCTGTAATCGGTTACCTGGGTAACCGGTTGTTCTGAAAATGAAAACGACCTAACTTTGGATTGTAACTATATATATTGACCCACCCAGGTCTTCTAAAGTTACATAGAAAATGATGAGGGGTTCCGATTAAGAACTTCATGTTTAGGCCTTGCTGATCAATCCGCTGTAGTCCTATAATCCAAGTGTCCAAGTTTTATTGTTAGTGTTGGTGATTTTTTTTTTTTTACGATATATAAAAAGCCATGCTCTAGTTTAAAGACTGTTAAAACTATAGGGCTGTCACAGGTACTAAATTTTGCCCCTGGGTACCTGGATTTTAGTACCCTACCGGTACCCGGGTACTCAACATACATAAATCATAGTTGTAAGTTAGCTTTCTTCACGTTTACCTTGTTTGTTGTGTGGGGTGACAGGCTTACCAAGGGAGATTCAATGCAATGAGTAGAGTATGATTCAATAAGGATATTGTGGTTTTTATGCACCAGTCGATAATTTTATAGCTGCATTAATTGGATAAAACAATATATAACAAGCTGACATTACTGACATGACTGTCAAAGCTATCCCGCTTGTTTGTCACACACACATGAATACACTAACCTGCCCATGCGCAATAGGAAGTACAAAAAGGGGGGGGGGGGCACAATACCGTAATTGTCTGTTTTATCGTACCTGCATTTGAAGTACTCGATATACGCATTTGTTGCAACCAAGGAATTAAGGCAACAAACAACATGATAATTAATATGGTGCTTTATTATTATCAATGTCAATTACGTGTACAATGCAACCGGAACCTGCAGATCACATGACATAGTCTTCATTCGGACTGTCTCTCGTGTTATCGTATATAAGACTATGGTGAACCCCGGTCAACTTCAAGTACACATGTCCGTCTCGTATCAAATACGGTCATGGAAAATAAAATTTGAAACAATGTTACATGTGAAATTTTTGTTGTAAACAGATGAAGTGTCATCCTTGGTGAGTGAAACCGACACAAATCAGTGAGATTTTGTACTACTTTAATAGAAGTTTTACATAGACACAGCCGTGTGACAAAATTTTTCCTATTTTGACGGGTACCCGGGTACACATTTAGGACTCGTTTACTTCTCCAACCCGACCCGTGCCCAGGTACTCCGGTACTCATAACAGCCCTAGTTAAAACACATACAATTCTCATTTTTTTGTTGTTAGTCAGTCATAGAATGTAGCGTTAAAAATCTTGATGCAAAAATGGTGATCTTGTCAGTCCCTGTCAGAAGTTGTTTGGCCTATATTGATGTAGATCTAGACTCAAGAAAGTAGCTTTACAGCATGATCCCAACATTGTTTAAAATTGGATTTGTTTTAATTTCATGAAAGCCTTAAAGCATAACAGCATGAATGCGGGTATCTCTCCCCCTCCCCCTTCTCACATCTTATCCCAAGCTGGCTCTAAGCTTATACTGGAATTGAGAAAGGAAGTTGTTGAACATGTGTTAATAGATGTCTTAATGGTAGGTAGTTATTGGCTCTAGCCATACCACTTCCAGTGGAATTTGAGACTTGAAATAGGTAATTTTTAGTAAAAGACTGTAAATTAAGTTGTATCGCAACTTAGTAGACCAAAAACCTTCCCCTAGACTGGTACCACAAAATCAAAAGTACCATGTTATACTCAAAAATACAGTACCACGGTATTATTATACCACCTTGATTGAATGTTTCAGCAAGAAAAAGGTCTGTGACTGTTTTTGTTCTGGCCTGTCATAAGTTTCTCGCTGTGTTATCCTCTAATATTGTTTGAGTGTATTAGCCTATGTCTGTCCTAGATGATCAACAAAATGATAGGAAATTATTTAATTAAACCATATTGGAATTCCAATTGATTTATGTAACAAGTAGTTCTTTGATAAGTTAAATGAAAGTTCCCCAAAAACCGGTACAGGACTAATGTACCACGGTGCGTACCATCACAACTTTATAATGTGGTATACCTGTAAACCACCCAGCCCCAAGCCCCCCCCCCCCCCCCCCCCCTCCACACACACACACACAAAGTGAACACACACACTCTCGGACACACTTCACTGAAAGAAATGGACATAAAGAGCAAGAATAACTGACACAGCTACTCTTGAATCATTGAGGTATGACTTTCGATACAATGATCAAATTTGAACAATTACATTATCAATCAAAATTGAAAATTATATTTATTTTGCATTTCAACTGCACAGAAACTATATTGAACGTACTTAACTGAGCCCACATTGTGGAAGCCAAGAGTACACGTCTTCATCGTTTGTGTACTGTGGGCTAGAATAGACAGGAAATCTTGATTTCCCTAATTAGAAGTATATTCAGAGATTTCTGTAGGCATGATGCTGATGTCAATCTCAAAGAGGACTTTATTATCCCTTAAAAAATGTTGTTCAAACACGACCGATAGGTTTTCTTGACAGACAATTCCGATGCCATGTTGCAATTGGTTTGTATTGTATATATCCATAAAAGGGAGATTCCGCCTTAATGTAGCCACTGATGAAAGAATTGATATGATTTCTACTATTTTAGAACGAAAGTGAGATTTCCTGTCTATTTTAGCCCATTGTACACAAACGATAGAAATGTGTAACAATGTATGTTATTTATTGCATGACATTGGCACTTAATGTAACTCGAGCCAATTCCATTGGTATTCATAGGGCCATGAATGCCATTGATGGATTGTTTATGTCATACTATGATGTCATAATTGTAACGTTAGATAACATTGACCGTCTCCGGGTGATGGGTACCACTGTACATGTTTTATTCAATGAACAAGCATACAAGTTTGTACCTTATTTCGATCATTTTTATGACACTGGATGTACCTTTGGCTGTGGTGGGTGATTGATTAAGATATGTCCCGACATTCTACCACTAGTGCTCCACCTCTGGGTTGTGAGTTCAAAACCCTCCTGGGGCAGTTGCCAGGGACTGACCATAGGTCAGTGGTTTTTCTTCTGGTACAGGGGTAGAATTTAGTGAATTTAACTTTTTAGCAACTTTCATTTTGTAGCTAGTGGGTTAAATTCAAACTCACCAAATTAGAAACTTGCTTTTAATTTTGCAGGGCTCTCTCTCCCTTTAGTGTGAATGGGGCCAGGGCCTTCAGAATTGTGAAAATTATCGCGGTATTGACTAAAATTGTGAAAATTTAAGATATCGACAAATATAAGAAAACAACTAAAAATTTCTTCTCTTATAGATTCAAAGTAGTTTTTTGTTGTTTCAGAAGTCCAAAGCCCTGTCTCTTAATGCTCTAAATTTGTTAATAGCATTCTGTAACTTAACACGGATGCAGTTGTGAAAATCAACTTGAGCGATTGTGAAAAAAAATCGTACTATTTTAGATTGGGAATGGGGCCGAGTTTCGGCCCCAAATACAGCCCAGCGAGAGCCCTGTTTTGGGGTGGTAATGAATTAGTACTACAATCACGGGTCGGGGATTCAAAATTGTTCAAATGGTTGGGCTCATCCCCCAGAGGCCTGAGAGGTGGGGTCAAAAGGGGTCAATTTGGCTATATTTATATAAACAAAGATTTCTCTGAAACCGTGCAATGCATATCGCTCATTTTTTTTCTGGAAATATCTATATGGGTTGGGGATTCCAAATTGTACAAATGATGGAGCTGACCCCCCAGGGGCCTGAGGGACGGGGTCAAAAGAGATCAATTTCGGTTATACTGATATAAATGACTTCTATTCTGAAACTGAGCCATGCATATCACTCATTTGCCTGGTAGCATCACTATGGGGCGGGGATTCAAAATTGTACAAATGGTTGGGCTGAAACCCCAAAGGCCTGAGGGGTGGGGCCAAAAGGGGTCATTTTGGCAATTCTGATATTAACGATTTCTTCTCTGCATGGTTCTATAAACAATGTATGACATTTATATTTCAGTGGTAGCATACCTTAGTGGCTGAGATTCAAATTTATACAAATGATTGAGCTCACCCCCCAGGGGCCTAATGGGTGGGGCCAAAATGCTTCTGTTTGTCAATATTAATATCATGTAACTTTTAATCGGTTAAGATCCCCACCCGAAAACTATAAATGCAATTGCTGAGCATAAAGAGATGAGCACAAATATGATTTTAGATTTGACCCCAGGGTCTGCCACTTTCTTGCAGGCTTAGCTGTTTAGTCATAACTTTTAAAAAAGGTTGAAATCCCCATTTCAAAACTATACATACGTTTGCTGAGCATAAAGAGAAGATCACAAATATGATTTTTGATTTGATCCCAGGGCCGTGCCATGCCCTTGCAGACTTAACTCATGAGTCATAACTTTTGAATGGTTGAGATCCCCACCCAAAAACTATATATATACAATTGCTTGGCATAAACAGACAATCCCAATCATGATATTAGATTTGATCTTGGGGTCTACCATGCCCTTGCGGACTTGACTCCTGCGTCATAACTTTTAAACAATTGAACTCCCAAGCCCAAACTTATATATACCATTGCTTGACATAAAAGAGAAGAGCGGAGTCGCGATATTAGCATTGAGTCTGGCACATCATTAATAAGTTTTGCGATCAGATGAAAATGAAAACAGATGAGATACCAACCAATTAACCAAATTTTTAATTTATACTGATATGGTTCAACTATTGGTCTTTCGGCCCATGATAAATTAACCTAGATACCAATGTATCCAATTGAGGGATACAGGCCCTCTGGGCCTCTTGTCATATAGATCACATTTAAGTTTGTTCTTATGCGAAAAAAAGTTGTAAATGCAATAAAACTGATCATAGTTCCGGAAGTATTCCTGTTGTACAAAATCCTGAGAATAGTGTGTACCAGTCATAGTCTCAACAGCGCTTGTTTCTCAAGCAGTTGATGACAAAGCCACCACGCAAACCGAGAGGTGTCGTCTGTAAATTTGTGACTGGTTAAGGATAAAATGTAAGTTAGTATATATAATGCTTCCAAAAACAGTATTGAAAGCTGATTAAACAGCCTGGGATGTCTTAAGTTTATTCAATTGACTCAATCAGGTACTGGTGTTGACATTAAAAACAATTCAAATGTTGATATAGTAAAATGACTCCGCCGATTCCGCTTTGCTGGGGCCAATATACTGATAGTTGTCACTATCCGTGACGATGTCAACGCTATTGCTGTTAGTAACATGTTTAATGTTGGAAGGTGTTGATTTTGGAGGAATTTTAACTTCAATTAGGCCTTAATTTTTTTGACTGGATAAAACTCGCAGACAAGGACAATTTTCATTGGGAAATAAAACGAACAAAAGATTAGGAAACCCAATTTAACTGTACCATATGATATTTATTTATTGACTTAGATCTAATTGTTATAGCACTTCTATCAATTTATACTAAATTATGTGTCTTAATATTAAAAATCAGGAGAAAATTAGGAGCGAGAAAAAAAAAAACCCCAAACCATCCAGTGTCTATACTGGATGGGTTGGTTGTTTTTTCTGAATATCTAGTTTTGTTCTGATATTAGATTTTTTCTCTCATTATGCCCAAGGTCCAGGGTGAACCCTGATGTCCTTAAATAACCCTGACTATGAATAGGACGTAAAACAAATTAAACCAAACATTATTATGGGCGGATTGGTCGAGTGGTTAACACTCCGACTAGCTTCCATGCAGGCGGCCGGGGTTCGATCCCTGTAATCGTCATACGCATGGAATATTCAGAGAAGTGTTTTTCTCCTGCCCACACAACTTCAACAACCCAGGTGGAGTATAAAATGGTCTGGGGTGGATGTTGCAGTATCTGTGATGTATCATTCAAGTGTGGTGGCACTATAAAAGATGCCGTTGGAAACACGGTCCCACTACAAATAGAACACAATTCATCTCCAGCACACACACATACATACACACACACATATGGAGATATTAGCCAGGTGGTACAGGACAAGTTAAGTTAGCGCCTGATAAGGCAGCTCCTGCGAACTCCTCAGAATTGTATATGATAGAACTGTATGTGTTAATTGTATTGATTGTATAAGAATTGTATATCTATTGATTGTATAAGAATTGTATATCTATGTACTGTGAAGCGCTTAAGAGTGGCTTATGTTAGCTAGATAGGGCGCTATATCAAATATTGTATATTATTATTATTATTTGAGCTAAAAACTGAGAACTGAGAAAAAGTATTGAGTTGCTTTAAGTTCGCATTCACAGGCTATATGAATTCCAATTTGGAAATCCAGCATTACCGGTAAGCGCTTACGTACTTCATTGAATTTGCATTTGTATAGTTGGCATTCATATTGCCTATGCATGCCAACTGAAGCAGTTCAATGCAAATAACATATATACATTGGGACATAGTGATATAAAAATTCTAGTATTGGACACTGTCAAAGGGTGGCTGTTCTCTCTCTGGATGAACCCTGATGTTGAAACATGCTTTGGCTAATAGTCGTAATTTATGTGTCAGCATCAACTGTATGTTGGTTAACAAAAAAATGTAACTTTATATTTAATGTAAGTATCGGTTGTCATGTTTTTGACATTCATTGGTATGTAACATAGTTACAATGGGCCACTGTGGCCTAGTGGTTAAGGTGTTCCAACATTCTACCACTAGCCCTCCAACTCTGGGTTGCGATTTTGAATCGCACGTGGGGCAGTATGCCACATACTGACCGTAGGTCTGTGGGTTTTCTCCAGGTACTCCGGCTTTCCACTTCAAAACCTGGCACATCCTTAAATGACAAAATAAACCAACCAAACCAAAGTAACATACATTGGGGCACCTACTTATTTAACATTGTAAATTGAACTGAAATTGGTATACAGATACACCATTGGGGGGTGGGGGGGCAGGGGGGGCTTCTCTTTATGCTGTTTGCTTGTCCATCCGCTTGTCTATCCACTGAAGTTTAAAGAGGCAATTTAGAGAACCCACGTTTTTTAAAATCAACTAGAATAAAAAATACCCATACTCAGACAAAGGAATCCGTACTTGATGATTAGATACTCTGTAGCCGATGAGGTCAGTTTGATTATTGGGAAAGCCTGCGCCAGATATAGCGACATCAAAATATACCACATGTATATGAATGTTGTAAACAATTGGGCATGAGTAGTTTGATTTCACACATTTACGATTTACGAAATACGTTGTCAACAATTACGATAAACATGTATATATATGATTTTTATTAGATCCCGAGAGAAAATGTGTTGGTATACTTCAAACTAACCAAAAACAGATATGATTGAAAGCTCCACACACACAGGGGCCCTCTGAAGGGAAATTTGTTAACCTGAAAACATACATGCTCTGTGGGATCAAAGTGCTCAGATCTAGAGATGTTTGTAAACATAGTCTCATTTGCATGGGTTGGACGATTAAGGATTTCCTTATTATTTATTGAAAAATGCATGGAAAACATCAAGTTTTGTAAAATATCTGCATGAATAGTTCACAAGGATTACTGTACGACAACTTTATAAAATATTTGGTGATATTATGAAAAAGTAAACAAACTTCGCTCAATTGCCCCTTTAACAGGTTTATAGGGACTTCATACAATGTGTATATATATTTTGAACAAGTTTGAGTCTCAAGGTTGCCAGGACAAGGCCTAGGTCGCTTGCTACATTTAGCTCACCATTATCAGATGATGGGCTATTCAAATAACCCTGCGTCCGTGGTCCGTCCTTAAACAAGTTTTGCTACAGTCATAACTTGTGAAGTACTGGATGGATCTACTCGTTTCATATGCAGGTTCCTTTTAGTCTCTAGTAGTGCTGTTTTGATCAGAAAACAAAATGGCTGCAAGACGGCCATGTTGGATTTTGACAATGAAATTTTGTTACCGTTATATCTTGAGAAGTACTGAATGGATCTTTCCCTAATTTCATATGCAGGTTCCCTGTGGTGCATAGTTGCGCTTTATTGATATATGGACTGATCAGAAAAACAAAATGGCTGCCAGGTGGCCATGTTGGATTTTGACCATGAAAATTTTGTTACCTTTGTATCTGTGTATTCTCAAATATCATAGGTAGGTTAATTTCGTTTGATGCTCAGTTATGCATGGTCCATTTTTGGACAGATCCGATTAGGGCTTGGATGATACAGTAATGCCCCGATCTGATACGTATCACGATACTTATTGGGAAAACATGTTCAAACATTCGACATTAAGGAGGCTCGACCCTTTCGCAATTAACTGCTAGATTAAATGTGTTATTTTTATATCTAGCAGACAAATTTCAGTATTCACAGTCAAATTATTGACATATGTCATATAGTTACATAAAGCACAAGCAAAAAATAGAATCAAAATATCACAGACTAGCAGTTTATGCTACTTATTGAAAACTAGATGTAAAACTGTGTCTAGGGTGGTTGTCTCCTTTGATGCTATTAGGAGGTTTTTGAAGTGGGTAGAATTTTAACATAACATATATACTGTGAATGCCACAAGCCTAAAACATTTTAGAACATATATAACAACTACCGGCATTCTGTGTTATATTTTTAACAGCATAATAGTGCATATAATGACACCAGGCACAACCCTTGTGTAAACGTTCTGCCAACACGGATAATTCTACCACTCGCCGACTCTTTCTCCAGTTTGAGAAACCATGGCCAGTTGTACCTGTACTATAGGCCTACCGTCCGATTCTGTTTCTATACTGTTGCCGTCGCTGTCAGTGTCCGACCATGTGTCGATATTGTGTACGTCTATTTTTGTTATTGTTTTGCAATAGGAGTGGTCGTGACAATACTTTATTTGTTCGTAATCTTGAGTTATAGACTTGAACCATCCCCTCTCATCTCGCCAAATAATAAAATAATTTGTTCCAGAAATTTAAGAATATTTATCCTTTAATGACATGACAAATGTTGTATTTCTCTTGTTTACAAGTTTATTTCATCCTTGAAATTGAGCTACAATACCAATAACTTTATTCAGGTGACCTTGACCTTTGATCTGGTGACCTTGACATTTTTGTCAGTCGGCTCTTATTTATAGCCACCGCTGATCTGAATTCGATCAAATTTGGTCAGAAGCATCCCAAAGGGTTGGGCACTCAAAATTGTAAAAAAAAATGGCGGGGCTTAACCACCTTGGGGGCTGTGTCAAAAAGAGTCAATTTGGCTATAATGATAAAAAACGAGTAATCTTCACTGAAACCGAGCAATAGATATTGCTCTTATTTGCCTCACTAGGTAGCATCACTATGAGGTGGACATATAGTGGAGCTGATACCAATATACAATTGCTTGCCATCAAAAGACAATCACAATGACTCCAGGGTCTGCCAAGCCCTTACAGGCTTGGTCTCTTGAGTCATAACTTTTAATGATTGAGATCCCATTACATTACTGCATAATATATATAACATCCCATTACATTGCTGCAAGGAGATGCTGTGGCAGATCCAGATCCTCCTTGGAAATGTTTGTGCTAATTAACTTAATATGTAACATGAGAAGTAGAGTATGATAATAATTTAAAAGTAAAAACGTCTACGTTTCAAATGCAACATATATCCAAGAAAAAGTCAGTTTTGCTATGATATATTTCTATAGTGAAGTGGTAATCACACTTGCCACTCTGTGGTGGGAGACCCAGGTTCAATTCCTGGTAGAAATAACAGCATTACTTGAAATAATTTAATCATTTCAAAATATAAATATATGTAACTAATATGGTACAGACCCGTACACGTTCGCTGTTCCATCTTAGACGCAAACGGTACGGAAGTGCTTCGGAAATGCTACTCAAATGATACGGAAATTCTACGAAAAACGGTACGGAAATGCTACAGAAATGCTACGCGAACGGTACGGAAATGCTACGGAAATGCTACACAAATGGTACGGAAATGCTACGGGTGACGCTTGCAAACGGTCTATCACATTTACGGATTTTTATAAAAACAGATCCACATAATCACACATACAAACGAAACGAAATACCCATAATGCATTGGGGAACGTGTGCTGAAACCGAATGTGGAGATCCAGCGTGTACACATGCGTACGATTGTTTTTTAATGTTTGCTTTGCCATTAAGATAATGGTATGAGAGTGAAACAAACAGACATGCCTTAAAAGTAATTGAGAACAATATCAAATATCGGTAATATTGGAACATGTATTAAATTTTTCCGTCATAGAGACCTGACGTACGCTGACAGGTAGCCCTGGGCATCAGTCGGAACACCTCAGATATTCTCTTCCGAGCTTGCCGGAGAGGCCCGATGTTGTCCGACTGGCTGGGGCATATGACCTTGATATTTTTATTTTATTTTATTTAATGTTAAATTTAGTCAGATTCATACATATTGATAAAAGCCTTGTTTTTTGTTTTGTAAATTTTTGAGACTGAGATTATTTACAAAATTCTGAGTTTATGCAGCTTATAAAAACATGAACTATTCGTTTCGTCACATTTATTCCGTAAAATTTCCAACCGAACGTTTCGCGAACGCTTTGTAAATGACGCTAGTGCTACGGAAATGGTACGGTAGTGCGACGCAAATGCTACTGTAATGCTACGGTAGTGCGACGCAAATGCTACGGTAATGCTACGGAAATGCTACGCAAACGGTACGGAAATGCTACGGTAATGGTATGGAAGTGCTACGGAAATGCTACGGAAATGCTACGCAAACGGTACGCTTAAAGTGGAACAGCGAACGTGTACGGGTCTGTACATTCTATATAATTTTTACATGCCCGTCAAAAATGACAGGACATAGTATGGTATGGCTTTGTCCGTTTTGAAAATATTCACTAGAGTAACCTCCCTTTGGAATGCAATTTCTGGCATTATGTACAAAATGTCCTAAGTTTTTTGCATTCTCTTCAATTTCTCTCAAATTTGGTATGTGACTTTAATTAAGCAGCTGTAATATTTAACATATATTACGGGTTTGGTGATCATGAGGTGTTTCAATTTTTTGCGTAACAGCATTGAATATATCTGTTTAATATAGGCATTATGTATAAAAAAAGGGTTTCTGTCAGAAAGTGGTGTTATACCTCCCGCAATGAAGTTATTATCCCCCTCCTTGCAATGAAGCAAGGGGATATACTGGAATCACTCTGACTGTCTGCAGTTACTTGTCTTGATATCTCCTCCTAATTAACTAACTGGTAGATTTCAATGAAAATTAACATGAATGATCAATATATATATGTTATGTAGTTTTCTTTCAGATTTCGACCCCTTTTTAGGGAGTTATGACTTTTTTTTTCCATACTTACATGTACATTGCAATTTTACTTTGCATTTCATTTAGATGGTATGACCTACATTGCAGACCCCTGTCATACACTATCTCCTCCTAATTAACTAACTGGTAGATTTCAATGAAAATTAACATGAATGATCAATATCTATATGTCATGTAGTTTTATTTCAGATTTCGATCCCTTTTTAGGGAGTTATGACTTTTTTTTTCCATACTTACATGTACATTTGCAATTTTACTTTGCATTTTATTTAGATGGTATGACCTACATTGCAGACCCCTGTCATACACCATTGGACATTAAAAAAACAAACCCAAAAGTGTTCAATTCTCTATATATGGATATCAGTGGGAGCATTCATGTCACACTGATATATCCTGTTCATATTTCATATTCAAATTTTTTTAAGGGAGATTATGTACCTGCAGTGTTTTTGCTGCCTTGCTTTTACAGCAACCTGTGCCTTATTGAATTGAGAGAAATAAGTAGGATTTTCAGATAAATAGGGAAAATATTCTTGAATTTTGCTTCATTTTGTGAAAAAGCACAAATTTTGACCAGGGGAAACACCCTTATGCCCTGGCTGTAAAAATGGGCAAACAAAATCACTGTCCCTTGATGCAAATATTAAACTTGTCTGGAATATCTGTCTTCATTTACAGGCCATCATCATTTCACCGAAGCTTCACATGGGTGAGAAGTATGTTATGTATAGTTGTGCATTTCAGTTTTATTTCAGATTTCAACCCCCTTTAAGGGAGTTATAGCCCTTCATGGGAAAGCTTGTCTGGATAGATTTGATGTAGCGCATGAATGATCAGTATGTTACATGTATGTACATTGTAGTTGTGCATTAGCATTTAATTTCAGAGTTGACTTCCTTTAAGGGAGTTACATCCCTTTACGTGAAATAACTTTTTGGAGATCTTCCCATTTCTGTAAATTGAACATCAAGGTCAGTAAAGGATTATTAACTACCAGCTTTTGATTTTGGGACTGCTCAGAAAAAAAGATGGCTGACATACGGCCATCTTAATAGTTTTGACAATGGAAATTTCTTATTTCTTATGTAGGTTCACTAGTTCTTAGTTCTATTTGTTTTTGAAACTGAAAAAAGTATCTTGCTCAAGGATGCAAAAAAATAGGTGCCCTGGTCAGGACTAGAATTCGCAATCCTTCAATCATGAGCCCAGCGCCCTATCACTAGACTTCCATACGTGTACCTTCTACACTCATTTCATCTGTGACATCCCTTCAGGTGTCACCCCACTAGTATTTATTTTGCGTTAGCGTAGTATTTGCTATATATGGTTGCAATATTATTATGTTAACTTGAATAAAGTATGAAGATTTATTTAGTAGTTCTCTAATGACTATTGTACAAAAAACCATCAAGGAATTCGATATTATTAAATTGTTTTATCGCTTCTAAATCTGTCAAAGGGCTTCCTCTTATTTTTTTCCCGCTATTTAATAAGCAAGCTGTGTTTATTTGTAAATCATTGCTAGTTTGTGAGTATATTTTCAGGATATATATCATAACAGTGTAAGTAAAGGGAAGAAAATAAATACTGTTACAGTGTAAGTAAAGGGGCCAAAGGCGCCGAGCGAACCTCTTGAATGGTAACACATGCGAGCGTTAAAAGAGTTGCTTCCCCTAGTTGCTACCCTTTGATTTCGAAGTATACCTCCAGTGGGGAAACCGGAAACACGTCACACGATTACGTTACGTCACACAATTCCGTTACGTCACATATTACGTTATGTCACATACGACATTCGTATGGTAATCCCTGAGTGTTGAATATAACTGGAATTTATCTTTGTTATTGCTTGAGATGTTTTATGTTTGACTTCCCGACTTGACATTTTTGATTCTCAGTAAATATGAGAGACTTACTAAAGCTACGCTCTTTTTAGGTTTTGCCTTTGTAATGCTTATACAATACACTCCCGTCCTGTAACGGTCATACAATACACTCCAGCCCTGTAATGGTCATACAATACCATCCCGTCCTATAATGCTCATGCAATACCATCCCGTCCTATAATGTTCATACAATACATTCCCGTCCTGTAGTAGTCATACAATACACTCCCGTCCTGTAACGGTCATACAATACCATCCCGTCCTATAATGCTCATACAATACCATCCCGTCCTGTAGTAGTCATACAATACACTCCCGTCCTGTAATGCTCATACAAGGCTTTCTTGAAAACCAGACCAATTTCACCAAAGTTTGTTGTCTCTAAAGAATTTAGGAGAAAGGAGAGAGCTGAAGCAATTCTAAAACATAAAATACATTTGTTAGAAGACGACTTACAACGTAGTTCAATGTCGTTTTGTGGATGATCAATATGATAAGTTAAACTATCTGTACAAATGAACGAAAAAGCCATTTTGTTATCATGATTTGAATAGTATACTTACATTTGCAAAGAAAAAAAGGGATAACTTGCACTATAGACAAGAGAAAGACATCTAGGATATAGTTCAAGCATTATAGTCCTGTTTCATATACCACATGAAAAAAATAGGCATAACGCTATGAAAAATGTGTTCAGAAATAAACAGATTGTATGTGAATAAAACAAAGATTATGACGTCATTAGTCTATTCTATTATGACGTCAAAACTGAGGTTCAAATCAGATCGGCCCTGGCGGCACTCAAAGGTATAATGACGTAAAATTCTTCCAGCATGCAAAGGGTTAAGCAAACATTGTTAGTGATAGCTGATGATTTCTTTTACGAATATTACTTTGTTAAACTTGTGTCTGATCCCATTTGTATATTTGCGAATTGAATATGTTAAAATGTAAAACTAAAAAAATAAATTATAAATGATATTCTCCGGATGATGCATTTTGATTTTGTTTAGTTTATATGTCTTATTAAGTATATATTACCTCTATGATAAAGCTGTAAGGGTTAGTGTAATTGGTCAGAGTTTATCCGTTGATATCAAGGGCTAATGCTCTACTACAACCCTAGCATATTTTATGGCAAACCTGAAGCCACTCTCAGGTAAAACAGCTGACGCCCGCTTTTAAAAGATTACAAAGAAGTCGCAGCAGACTATTTGCAATGACATATTCCAGAGGTGTAGAGAACGTAGGTGGGCGTAACCCCTGGCTATCGAGGATGCAGGTTTTGGGGACTTTAATAAATCATTTAGTTTAGTGTAATAATTAAGAGGCTATGGGGACCGTAATGTAATAAAACGGTTACGATTTGTGCAATACGTACAACTTGTAACGGGTTATGGTACCTTAATGTCCATGCAATAGGATTGTTAGGGTTAGTGTAATAATTTTAAAACAGATTATGGGACCTTAATGTAATGAAACTGTTATGGTGGTACACTTGAATTTGGAAAAGTCTGTCTGTGTATATTGTTTAAACATTAGTGTTGCGAGGTCTTGCCTGAAACTGGTTATTTAACATTATAGGAACAGTACCGGAAAGAAACTGGTTTTTTAACATTATAGGAACAGTACCGGGAAGAAACTGGCTATTTAACAGTATAGGAACATTACCGGCTACACGAAAGAAATCGACCGAAATAAAATAGTATATTATCCTGCACTGATACAAGGGTGTTCAAACGCTATCCCGTGACAATCGGCCACGGTTTCATCGATTTCCGATATTACAAAGAACGAGTTAGAATTACTGGAAGCAAGTAATAAACAAATATGTGATATCTCAATTATCCTGAAATTCAAACTGCCCTGTTGGCTCTCATTCAACTTCTTAACATAACTCTCTCCAATCGGGAACCGTCGGCACTTTCCGTAGAAGGCGGAGTAATACAGAAATTTGTCCAAAAAGTCTTTCCGGTGTAAGGATAAACGAGTTAGTCGCCGGTAACCACAACTGTCATGGCGGAGTTTGAAGCGTGTTTGGAAATTGCGAATTGTTAAAATCACAATTTCAACATGATTTAAGGATAAACAGATTTGAACAAGATATGACTGCGTCTCTTAGGTGGTGATGTTCTAGAAACACACGTTTTTACCAGCTGACACATCGCGGTTATTTACAAAACACGTAAAACACACAAAAAAAACAGTGTTATGTTCTCATAACACGAAACTGGCCTTGGTAATGTTATAAAATTGGAAGGCAGAGCACATGTAAATATCAATAGTTTTCGTCGTTGAGTAACGGATATATATTATATTGTTGGAGATAATTATAGTAATGCATTATAAAAAGATAAATGCCTAGTAGATAGCATAGTGAGAGAATTTGAAAACTAGACAATATACAGACACATATTTGCATTTAGGGTTTTTATGGATTTGAATGATTGCTAGGGGACTTGCATGGGTGAAGCTGGTCATGTTGCTTAAAACTGAGACATGAAATACTTTCCTTCAAACATTGAATTTGTCCCAACACAGGGGTTTGTAAGATAAATAGCAATGAGTCAATATAAGATCTATATAAATCTTGGCTCTATTTATTCATTGTCATCATTCATCATACAAACTCCTGTGGTCCTCAACAGCCAAAATAAAGAACGAAATTCAGATAGGACTTAAAAACAAACTTCCTATAAATATTAATGAAAATACTTATTGAAGTGTATTAGTCTGTCTGAAGTTTTGAGTACTGCTGGTATCAAGATGTGTTTTTATTTTACTGTAGAGTTTTCCTAATTAAGTTAAAATTAAGTTTATTTGAGTACAACGCAATTCAATTGAATGGTTTCAAGTGATTTAATGTTATCTTTCATTTGCTAGATGTGAAATTGTGAATAATCGATGCAAACCATAAATGTAATATATATGAGGAGATGAAAAAAAGAGTACACATTCATGCATTAAGTGTATGTTTTTGGCAGTGCAAGCATATACACTATATTTTACAGGTACAGCAAAAACCATAAGGCATTCCAGTTTATTTTATTGCTAAAAAGATCAATACTTTGATATCAAAACAAACTACAAGAGTAAGATCTAATGTACCTGTGCTTAAATTAAACATATCTGATCTGAGTGATCCCAACTGCATGCTTATGTATACTTTCTTCAATTTCCACATTTTCCTAATCTAATGAGCTACAAGATGTTCTGAATTTTTGAATCAATTTGTATAATGTATGTTTTGTTTTATTATTTCATTGAAAAAAATGTCTTGATAATTGTTTGGTGGGGTGGGGTGGAAATGGAGGGGAAAATGAGAGAGAGAAGAAGGCAAACGTATATATGGACAAGTGCCCACACACAACATGTACACTCATAGCGTTTTGACTCGCAAAAACCTGCATTTTGACTCCTTAAATTGCCAGAGGACTCCTAAAATTAATAAAGTTTTACTCCATATTATGTGTAATGGTAATCCTGGGACTTTCAAAACTATCAAATTTGATGTTCCAAGAGAAAACCCCGTAATAAATGACTTGCATGTAACATGAACTGGAAGATAGACAAGACTGTGTGACATACAACATTCATTTGATATTGAAAATAAGTAAATATTATGTCTAAAACTACCAGGCAGGCACTGAAGAGAAAGCTGTTTTACTCATGTCAGTTAGTGCGAGTAATAGACACAAGCTAAATTCTTTATTCAAATTGAACTTTATATTATATCACAAATGAAATCTTTCATTTAACAGAAGTTAGTGCAAGGACTGCTGTAGCAAATAATGGTTTGTTGTAATCTTTTTCCATATAATACCATTCAATATCATTTTCTGTGTAGTCAATGGTTAAAATACTGTAGTATAGTAAAAAAATATTAGTTTCATGACTGCTTGTCATGGAACTAAAATCTTTATATGTAAAGTATCCCAAATTAAAATAGTTAAAGTATTAAAACAGTTGTTTCTTGTTAATCTGTTGATGAGTGTCATATATAGGTACACCGACACTGTGTGATAATTATAAACTATTACCAGCCAGGGTATATAGCATGACAGTTAGAGGACAAAAAAGTTATCAATGTTGTTTGTTTTTTTATTTCCCGCTACGATAATTTAAACAAAATATATTTTCTAATACATGCAATGAAAAGATGATGAAAACTGAGATTTAAATTTCCTGAGTTATTGATGATACTCTACCAAATGGAGTTGAATGTTTTTTACTCTTAATTTTTAAAATGTCTTTAGTTAAAACTTTTTAATTTCTAAAGATGGAATCTGGAGGTCTGGGCTGATGAAATGTATTAACTAAACTATATATCATAATAATCTACTCTGATCAGGACGGCTCATGTTGTATATGTGTTTCCTTTTCTTGTATCCATGTACATGTATATCTGTATTGTTTACTTCTCGACTGAATTTTACAAATTTGATTGATTTAAATTAATTCACATTAATTCTGAATTAGTGCATTCCTAGAAATACTATACATCGCAGTATGTTTAAACGTGACATTTCTTACAAATTAGTTAAATTTACACTTGACAATTATGATAATGACTTACTTTTAACTTTTGTAAAAACATCCTTTGATGACTGCATGCTTTAGCTACCTATATTCAGAATCAAATATGATAGGAAATACATACATAAACTGTACTATAAATAGCACATGTAGCCTATTTGAAAGTCTTGGCAATATTTTGTAACAGCAATGTAATTGATGCAGACTGAAATCCTCTATAATCCATTCATAAGCGAGAAGTTTAAGGACTAGCTACAGGACAATTCAGTATGGAGGAGGTGTTTTTACCAAAACTAGTAATTTTTCTAAATACTGCAAAATACATGACCAAAGTAGACCACAAAGTACATTTTGTGATGGAGAATCGATAATTTCAACCATATTTTGGTACGTTTGGTGGTTTTTCTGATATTTTGTGTTATATGCCTAAAAACGCGTGCACGTTTGCAGAATACTACGAAAGATAATAAAAACAATGAATATCAATTTTTGTTTATTTAATATACATAGAATGACATAGGAGCCTTCGATATATTTAATAAATCCCTCTTTCAATTGAAAACCGCAGAATAAGAGAACGTACTAGCCATAAGAATGGCAACTTACGCACATTCTGAACACCGATCACATCTGGGTCAAATTTTTAAAATTTCCATCGCCGATCGACAAATTTATGTGGCACGCCGCATAGCCAAAACAAAAATCTTACCGTCTGCGGTATGACGAGTTATGACATTATGTCAGATCTCTTAAATCAAACATCTTCCCGTTACATGTAGCGAAATATACTCCTCTGCCCTCCATTTTGAACTATTTACTTTTTTTGGTTATTCATACGCCTGATTTAAAGGCATGGTGAGACATCGACAAAATTAACAATTTAATTGGATTCAAGCATGCAGTAAAGGTAAATGTTACTTGGTATATCGTCACAAAGCAAAAACTGCCCATTTCTTTCACGATAAATTGTTTTTAGCGATTGTCAGTTTTCCTTTCTTGGGCGAATGTATAGCACGTGAACAGTTGTTATTCGGCACTTCCGGCAGTGTTGTTTTAGGTAAATTAATGATTTTGAAAGAATTGTCAGCAAAGTTTAATTTGTGTTGTTTATATTCTGATGGAATTCGTATATATAACACCCTTCCGCATGGATCGGACAGTATTAACTCACTGATTATAACGATTCGTTCTCGGCCCCGCACCTGTCAAACATCGCTAGCGTAAATTTTTGCCATTGTAAACATGTGTGACAGTGGAGGCACATGGGGATCAAAATGCATTTCTCAAACTTAATTATTAATTAGGTAACCGTATTTTAAATGTAAATTACGTTATGTCGGTGTTATTATTTCAATTTTATACATTTTTTACAAGAAACATACATTTACATGCCAAATGACCCATTTTAATATAAAATAATGCCCCAATATTACCTCCACGATATACAGGTACCTACTTTTACCTGAACTGAAAACAGCATGCAATGGACGACATTTTTTAGAGGGGGTACCTGTGTATTTCTCCCTTATACTCTGATTTACCGACTAATATCGAAATTTTAACAATGGGTTGTCATTCTATTAACATTGCAGTAACTTTGAATTATTTTTTTAAATGTTTCAAATAACTATATGAAAAATATTTGCGCACTCCCATTTGGATATTATTTACTGAACATTTTTTTCCTAAGTACAGATTTATTTAATTTTGGGGGCTGAACTGCATTTTATATCAATATTAAACATAATGGGATAAAGCTTATGCCATATATTTGAAGGAAACATTAAAATTTCAATATTACCATTTTCATCCAGGTGACAACCAATATGGCTGTACCTAGTCCTTAATAACTTAACTGACATCAGATCAAACACGTGTATAACCATAAACAACGCTGATACACGTGTATCATTATGTTGTTTATAGTACATCGAAATTTCAAACTGCTCTGTGATTATCAACAGAACCCGATCAGTGAATTTACTTATAGGCCTAAAGCCGTCTGACTAACGTCAACATTATGTCACGTAAATACTGTATAAAACACTCACATCCCAAACTCGTTTATGATGATTTACTCAAAACGCGTCCTTTCAAACAGAATCGTGACATCCACACGTTCCACACAAGGAGGCAGCCATCTTTGTTTACAAAAAGCATGATCTCGAAATGTAGGTCCTGATATGGTAATGAGATAACAATATGGCGGCAACCTAGTTACTCCCGAGGTATTTTCTCGTTTACGGAAAGAGCCGACGGTTCCCGATTGAACTCTCTCATGAGGGGAAAGCTGGATCCCGGGGTACAAATAAAAAAATCTTAAAAATGGAACGTTCAGGTCAGCTTTCTTATAATACATATAAATCGCCCTAAATACATATCTTGCTTAATTATATTCATACTTAATTGTGGAGAAAAATGGCATATAATTATATTGAATTCCAGCACGCGAATAGACGCTGATCCTTTTATTGAATGTTGTTAATTTGTGACCAGTCGATGAAGCGGGAACTTCTCTCTGTATTTGGAGAAGACTTATATCAGTTTAAGACTTTTGTCAAATTCCTTTGTTTGCCAATTAAGTATTTTGAATTGAAAGCAGGCATTTTTAAATTGCAAAGCGTAACATGAAAAGTATTCAGTTCGAAAAACTAATTATGTAAAATTGATATAAAAGCCAGTGTTTTGAAATTCCAAATGTAAATTGAAATTTTATTACATTATTAATAATTATGTGTTCTTAATGTAATAGCCATAACATTTTCGTTTAAATCATTTAAGTTGGTTCATTGTAATTTAATAAGTATTTCCCTGATTAATATATTAAAGTAACTAGTATAATACTCATTTTTATAATAAGGCTATCATATATGTTGTAATTAGAAATTTATGATAACTTTAATGTAATACATATGAAAATAAACAATTAATTTCCTTAATGTGTACTTTTTAAATGCTCTGATTATAAAACTTCATAATTTACTACTATGACGGTAACATAGATATATTGGTAATTATCTTAGGCAATTTGTTACAATAAGGTACCGAAAGTTTAATGTAACAGTTATAGCATAAACAAATTATTACAACAATGATAACCGCAATGTAATAATTACTACACTAAATATCTTATTACAATAAGTTTTAGACTATGTTGTGATATAGTGAAAACAATTCAAATTGTGTGTGTTACGTCATCTTTCAACTGTGTAAATAATTTAAATGAGATATATTCTATGTTAGAAATATAACGGATAATAACTGATAACTGACATGTATGTCTACCTGTAATACACCTCAGGTACAATATTTCCCTCGAGTCAAATCTGAATCGTATGCTCTTCTTTATCAACCTTCAGTAATTAACTTTCTTTTGACCCTAAGCTAGTGTAAAAAATACCTGCTCAGATAACTTTGAATTGGATTTATAATTATTGATATATAAGCCTTAAGCTATCTGACATAATACAACGGTACAGACTAACGTAATCTATTATGTATAGTGGCACTTGCTACACACAGTAAAGTGGACACTGATCTGTATTATAAACAGAAGTATAAATTGTTAGAAGATGAGTTAGGCCGAGTCAGGTATCCGACTCTACGCTTTGACTTTCAATGTATTACTGTAGGAAAAGTTAACGTACTGTCGGTATAGTAATTTTTTATATTGTGCTTAACAATCTGTATAATTCATGAATACATATTATCATTGGAAGCTTGTATCGTTACATTTTAAGGAATATTACGGTGAACGAATCGTAATACAATGGAATTAGTAATTATTTTACAGGAAATATTCAAAAGCAAAATTATTTCTTTTTCATAATATTTTGTTATATAAAAAATACTCTTCTACATTATCTTATATATGCTATATACAATTCTTTTGATTTAAGTGAAATTTACCAAACAGAACTATTTAAAATACTCTTTATAAAATATCTTAAACATACTGAACATATAATTGACTAAGACGGCAAACAATAATCTATATCAAAAAGCATCAGCAATGTATGAAGTAAACTAGATATAGGTAATATATTTATAAAATATCAACCACAATAATTATATTTCAATATATGTGTCAAGATAGATACCATTGCCCTAAAGCTTTTATTATGTTTTTTAACTGAAGTAGAAGACATGTTAACACGTCGGTCCAGTAAAGTTTGATCATTATAGATATATTTTGACAGGTACTTGTACCTTAAGGCTAAATGTGATAACGTATATGTTTTAAAAACATGCGCATTAAGATACAACAAAAGTCTTTATTTTGTCTGATGAGACGAATTCTGTCACTAAGGAACGACCCGTTGAGGTCTTTACGTCGCTTTCTTCCTCTAGGTAAGTCATGATTCTGTAATTGTACTTGCTTCCTTATTTGAACGTGAACGATTTTGTGATATCGTGAATATTCTATGGCATATCGAGTTTTTATGATATAATTTTTTACATTATAAAGACATTCAGTTTTAATACTTAACTGTAATCGTATTTGTAACAGTAGTGCGAACTTCTTTTTGCAACATTTCATGTATTACATGTTTTTCATGTGAAATATAAAAAACACCCGCTGCCTATATCATGAATAGTGATGATTTAAGAAATGTTATATCATTTGTATACTATTTTTTTCGTTATTCAATGATCAAAAGCTATGCTGTAAGGACCTTATAAAGTTTCAGAGTATTGTTGAAACTTATAAACATAGTTTGGAGTTTATTGTTTTTTTTTTAGTATTTGTATGTTTCTATTAAACTAGAAATATTAATGCATTAATATAGAAATATCAACGTATTAATGTTTTGTCAGGTTTGCACTCTGTCCCGATCAGTTATGATAGCAGCTTTTGAAAATTGAAAGATGACGTTACACACACGTATGTACTTCTTGCAACTTATATTATTTATGACGTCATATCATAATTGCACGTGCTTTCCTTTTATCAAACATTCTCCTGAAAGACCTAGAGACAAAACAAAACGTTTCGTTGTATTAAGCATTAAACATCATTCTGTTCCGCGTTAGCGCGTTATGATTATTTGTCTGCAATCCTGTTACGTCTACGTAAATATTCATTACGTCCTATCTTAACCCAAATTGCATTCATATTGACAATAAATACAATATGACAGACGTTCAATGGTTAAATAAAATCCTTTATTAGGATAAAACATGTCATATCATTAAAATGTAGACTGTTCCAAACTTAATTGACCTGAAGGGAATCTTAGATAAAGTAAATTGTGAGCTGTACCATATATCCTATCCGCACTCAGCGCTGATGACGTGGCGGTATTTGTTGAACTGCTACTGATGTGATCGCCTGAAATTATGTTTAAATTATCATGCAATTAAATAACACGAGTTATGTTGATACCATACTTAAATGTAAATTAGACCAACTACTTTCATCGTTAAAATTGCGTTGATCATTAATTGTAAACTATCTAAGTAACACGATATTTTACCGATTGACCACAAATCGTTGTATACCTTAGTTCTGTAGAAAACTATGGCGCTGTCATCCTTAACCCTCCCTAAATGAAACCCGAAATGATAGCAAAACCCGTCAATGCACAACCGTATCTGTAAAATTATTTCCGAAGATCACTGAACTAAAACTATGGAGCAAGTATTTTAACCAAGGCCAAGATTAAAAAAAATATATATATATATTTTACAGTTTGATTAATTGCCCTTTTTGATCTGAATAAAGTACTCATTTTGTCAAAACATGTTATCATTGCTGAAAGAAAGAACTTGCGAACAGCCCATGAGTTAGTTTATAAAAAGAGATGATTATTTAAGTACTGTGAGACGTGAATATATCTTGGTGAAGGTATAAAACTTATTTTTCATTAATCATATACAATGTACTATGTTTTTGATTTTCATTGCAATGTGTCAATTCGTCTTACTTTTAGATGCGAGTGAACCTTTCAACATTTCGTAGAAAACACAAAGGCTGAAGAGAGAACATGTTTATAACCTGGAGAAAAGACGGACTTGTTACTATAACTGTGATACAAGATTGTCTTCAAATTAAAATTAGATTAAAATTAGATTAAAATTAAAAAGGAGGTTCCATCGACAAAGCTGAGAAAAGAAATGCAAACAAACCAAAGTGTGATGTATGATGGTTTTCGTTAACTTGTATTTGCTTACAGGACAAGGTACGAAGGGTATCACATACATTCAAGTAGAGAGATTTGATGTAAGCTACTGATATAGTATGTATTAATCCTGTTTTTGAGGAGATATAGAAAACGAACATCGGAAGTATGATGTCGGTAGGAATGGATTTACTCAGAAATCGAGCAGAAGGCATACCAGGACCTATACAGGTGAAACAAACTATCAAGTCTGATATGAGTATTAAGGAATTGAGTCAAACATCTAAACTACATACAGATATCAGGACAGAAGAAAAACCTTACAAATGTTATATATGTGGTAAGGTATTAAGTGGATCATCTGCCCTAAAACGCCATATCAGGACACATACAGGAGAGAAACCTTACAAGTGTGATGTGTGTGGTAAGGAATTTAGTCATTCACATACCCTAAAACTTCATACCAGGATACACACAGGAGAGAAACCTTACACATGTGATATATGCGGAAAGGAATTTAGTAGCTCATCGAACCTACATGTACATATAGATTTAGTAAGGAATTTCATCAACCATCTAATCGACAAACACATATGAGGACACATACAGTAGAGAAACAATCCAAGTGTGATATATGTGGTAAGAAAATCCGTCGCTCATCTTATCTAAAAGCACATATGAAGACACATACAGAATCATCTGGCCTCCATTTAAAGCCACATAAACCGAAATCTTAAAAGTGTGATATATGTGGGAAGGAATTTATTCAAGCATATAACCTACAAATACATATCAGGATTCATACAGGAGAGAAACCTTACAAGTGTGATATATGTGGTAAGGAATTTAGTTGTTCATCTGCCCTAAAACGTCATACCAGGATACATACAGGAGAGAAACCTTACAAGTGTGATACATGTGGTAAGGAATTTAGTCGAGCATATGATCTTAAAGCACATATGAGGACACACGCAGGAGAGAAACCTTACAAGTGTAATAAATGTGGTAAGGAATTTACTGAATCTTCTGGACTCCGGAACCATTTAAAGACACATAAACCGAAACCTTACAAGTGTGATGTGTGTGGTAAGGAATTTCATCTGCAATCTAATCTACAAACACATATGAGGACACATACAGGAGATAAATCTTATATGTGTGATATATGTGGTAAGGCATTTAGTGTATCTTGTAATCTTCAATCACATATGAGGACACATACAGGAGAGAAACCTTTCAAGTGTGATGTGTGTGGTATGGAATTTAAACAGTCATCATCCCTACAACACCATATCAGGACACACAGAGTAGATACCCCCTACAAGTGTGATATATGTGGTAAGAAATTTAGACAGACATCTTCCCTACAAACCCATATCAAGATACATACAGGACAGAAACCTTACAAGTGTGACACATGTGGAAAGGAATTTGGTCGATCATCTCATCTTAAAGCACATATGAGGACACACAGAGTAGAGAAAACCTTCAAGTGTGATATCGGTAGAAAAGCATTCAGACGATCATCTACCTTACAGCCACACACCAGGACACAAACAGGGGAGAAACTCTACAAGTGTGATATATGTATGGAGGTATGTAGTACCATGCCCGTCCTACCAGCACAGAGCAGTACAGACACAGGAGAAGTACCTTACAGATGTAATCTATGTAGTATGACGTGTACATCGAAAGGTAACCAGCCTGAACAATTGGATACACACGCTCAACAGTCTAATTACTGCAGAGATAATTCTCGGACGACTTTTGAACGGGCACAACTGAAACAACAAGAGCCATTCATAATAAAATATGGAAAACACTCTTCAAGACAACAAACGCTTGAAAACCCGCATGAAAAACTAATTGACAATGAATTGAATGGCACTACTGGTGTCAACGAACGTACAGGTGACAGAGAGACTGATTGTGGTTATGATTGTGAGTATGGTACATCATACTGTGGACTGAAACTGTCCAAATCAGATGATGGTGTTCCTGTATTTACGTACAGCGTAGACAACATCCTACAGCAGTACTATAAGGAATCAAACTGATATTACATGTACATACCAATATACAAATTAAATCGAAGTTGACACTTGTATAATATTAAGGTAACGTAGTGCTAAACTCTGTAGTTTCCTAACTAAGTTTTATATCAAATTTGTATATAATTTGTGTTTTAGTGTCGTGTTTGCTATATATGGATGCAATATTATTATGTTAACTTGAAAAAATTATGAAGATTTATTTAGGAGTTCTCTATTGAATATTGAAAAAAACATCAAAGAATTCGATATTATTAAATTGTTTTATCGCTTCTAAATCTGTCAAGGGGTTTCTTCTTACTTTTCCCCCGCTATTAAATAAGCAAGCTAGTTTGTCGGAATATTTTCAGGATATAAATCATTATAGTGTAAGTAAAGGGGAGATGATAAATATCATTACAGAGTAAGTAAAGGGGAGGGGATAAATACCATTACAGTGTTGGTACAGGGAGAGGTTCAATATCATTACAGTGTTAGTAAAGGGGAGAGGATAAATATCATTATAGTGTTGGTACAGGGAGAGGTTCAATATCATTACAGTGTTAGTAAAGGGGAGAGGATAAATATCATTACAGTGTAAGTAAAGAGGGGAGGATAAATATTATTACAGTGTAAGTAAAGGGGAGAGGATAAATATTATTACAGTGTATGTAAAGAGGGGAGGATAAATATTATTACAGTGTAAGTAAAGGGGAGGGGATAACTATCATTACAGTGTAAGTAAAGGGGAGAGGATAAATATCATTACAGTGTTGGTACAGGGAGAGGATAAACATCATTTCAGTGTTAGTAAAGGGGAGAGGATAGATATCATAACACGGTAAGTAAAGGGGGAAAGATAAATATTATTACAGTGTAAGTAAAGGGGAGAGGATAAATATCCTTACTGTGTAAGTAAAGGGGAGATGATAAATATCATTACAGTGTAAGTAAAGTGGAGAGGATACATATCATTACAGTGTTAGTAAAGGGGAGATGATAAATATCATTACAGTGTAAGTAAAGGGGAGAAGATAAATATTATTACAATGTAAGTAAAGGGGAGAAGATAAATATTATTACAGTTTAAGTAAAGTGGATAAGATAAATATTATTACTGTGTAGTAAAGTGGATAAGATAGAAATTATTATCCTATGACACGGAACAGGATTGCAGACAAATAATAATCATAACGCGCTATATTCTTGTTCAGTGTGATAGGACAGAATGATTTTAATGCTTATATACAGTAAACGATTTAATACAATAAGGTACTTAGTTAGCTTTATGTTACAACCATTACATAAAATCAGTTCGTACAATTACATAAACTCTAATGTTATAATTACTACACTAAACAGTTTATCACAATAAGGTACTTAGTAAAATAAATTAGTGCAATTGTTATAATTACTACACTAACTAATAATTATATTATTTATTTAGGTAAAAGGCAACAATCAAACACAATATTTAGATGGACAATTGAATTTAAAATAACCCAGATGGTAATTATAATCATAGATTTTGACTTCTTTCATCGTTTTCACCTGGGATAAGCCCATAAAACCTTTAAGGCTAATTTCCAATGTACAACGTATATCAACTTATAATTGACATGTCTACCTATAATACGCCTCGGGTACAATATTTCTTTTGGGTCAAATCTGTCGGAAAAGATCAGTATGTGTCATGATAAGAACCATGGCCCTAAAGCTATTATTACGGTATTGTTCCATTTTAGGAGACCTATTAACACATCATTCCGGTATTTGTTGATTATTATATATATATTTTGACAAGTACTGTTTCTTAAGGCAATAGTTATGACGAGTAATTTTTTAAAGACATGCGCATTTACTTGCCAATAATGTCTTTATATCGTCTGACGAGACGAATAATGCCATTAAACACATAACCGTGGAGGCCTTCACGTCGCTTTCTTCTAGGTAAGTCATGATACTGTAGTTTATTAGTATAAACATGGACATATAGATACAATAAATAAAAACAAGTCGAATGACTTGCTAGCGTTTTCACCCTCTTCGGGGTTCCGAAGATAGTCGTCTTCTTTGTATTTATTTTATCTATTTTATTACCTTCACATGAAAACAAACTATGTTTTTATATGTACATATATATATATATATATATATTTGCTTCCTTGTATGAAAGTAAACAATCTTGGTTTTAGTATTTGACATAAATAATGGTTAGTTTTGAAAATGTAAATACTGACAATATTGTTGATTTAAACATACGTTATTGTCAAAACAAAGACAAATTGATGATAGATAAGTTCTAACAACTTATGATCTCTTCTCCATAAATACATTACACAGAATTAAATTTACTACACGTGAAATGATTCATACAATATATTTCGATAATATTAACATGACACCATTTTTAGTGAAAGACTATTCATGAGATATATTCATAATTTATTTTTTATTTCAAAATATATATTTTTAGGTAAATAATTATAACATAGATAGCTATGCTCAAGAACGTACACTTACAGTATATCACTGTGGTCGAACGGCACTGTATACGTTCCGGAAATATAAATGTAAGGATCGCCAAATCGAGGGCTAAATAAACAAGTTGACGGGCACTGCCAGTCGAGGTAAAATCTGGCTTAAATCATTGCCTGTTTTGTATAATTAGTCAAAACGGATCCAACAGTTACTTTTGTACAATTTTTGAGCCCGATATCATTTCATAATGTATATATGGTCATCAATCACAAACGCGTACATCCGAGACGATTATATTCCTACAATTGTAATGATAAATATGTTAACGTTTGGTTAAATTCACAGAGGAAAATGAAACAAGAGCCTATAAAGAAACATTCAAAACAATTTCATGTTAAATTAATGTCTGAAATTTTAACAACCCTGGCTCCTAATCCCCGGCTTCTGTAGGATGACCTGTTTGTTGTGATATATTTGACTGTATGATAACTAGTGAGTATAATGTCGATTACTTGCGATTTGTTTTATTATCATTATATGACTATAAGTCACTTCCAATTGTTATTATAGGGATTTACGGATACGTGGTGCATGTGACATACACATACAACTAATTTAATTACATATGACCGTTCGCTAAAGATTGTTCAAATATGGGGTCATTTTATCTTTAAAATTATCCGTCATCACATTGTTCAATATCATTACAGTTACATTATTCTTCTGAACTCGGACTCATTGGACCTGCTTAACATATTAAAAAAATATTTTCAAGTATTCGATTACTGGTTCTGTTTTAAGTTTAAGTGATCGCAATGGGTCTTGAGACGAATTAAGAATGAAAAACAAAGACTTTTATAAGCCTCGTCATAGCAAGAATCACGCGTAAAATCCGTATGAAATACATATAGTTTAGTTAACTCTGACTGCGAATATATTAGCGTATAGGCAGTAACAAAGGCGCGGCGGATTGATATTTGTTCAAATATGGCGTCGTTCACGCTTAAGAACAAAAAGTATTCGCTGAAGGCCATTGTTTGGTTCCTTCAATATTTTAAAACATGGAACATATATGGAATCATTTTTTTGTGTTATACAATCAATGGTTTCTAGCAAACTTGATGTCAAATGATTCCATTCGAAATTCTTTGACGGTAACGCTAACATGCATACAATGTAGGGGGCGCCCCGCAGTCGTGACGTCCGACGTCGGACCGCATCACAACCCGATCGCTGTGTCATGCATGGACATAACGACCTTAATAAATAAAACAATAAGTTCCAAGTGCTTTTAATATAATTCAATATCAAATTTACAAATGTTAAGTTAATCTTAAGTTTTTAAGATAATTAGCGTTATTCATTGTGTATTTTCTAAAGTTACCAGTATATCGATGCAGATTCAGTGGAACTCTATTATCTTAGCAAACACTGTCATCGTTACAATCATCGTAGCAACCCGCTTAGAATGTGTTTTTTTTTAATTAATAATGATGTAAATATAAAGATTAAACCTCATTATGACTGCATATACGCGCACCATAGAATATGGGCATTGCCAACTGCGGGTATACTGCAGTATACGCAGTCAAATTGAGGTACAATCCGAATATAATACTTTTTCTCATTGCAATTCTGTCTACTCTTTTTACTTTCAGATGCGAGTCAATCATTTGCCACTATGTAGAATACACAGAGGGTGAAGATAATACATATTCCTAAGCCGAGGGAAGGACGGACTTGTTACTATAAATGTGATACAGGATTATCTTCAAACACGAATCGGCATGATACATCAAAGGGGGACCTACTGACAAAGCCAGGAAAGAACAAACCTATAAAAGCAAAAACAAAGTGTGATATATAATGATAACTCACAAAGAACGAGTATGGGGCCAGAAACATTCTAGTTGAGATTTCTTATGTAAGCCATTTATTATTCCAGTCTGTGAGGAGATATAGGAAGCAAGCATTTCAAGGATGATGTCTGTAGGAATGGATTTGATCAGAAAATGGATGTAACAGAAGGCAAATCAGGACCCATACGGGTGAAACAAACTGTCAGGTCTAATATAAGTAGTGAGGATTTGAGTCAGAAATGTAAACAGAGCAGGAAAATGCTTTACAAGTGTGACATAGATGGTAAGGAATTAAGTGGAGCATCGTCCCTTAAAGATCATATCATGACACACACAGGAGAGAAACGTTATAAGTGTGACAGATGTGGTAAAGGATATAGTAAACCATCTAAACTACAAATACATATGAGGACACACACGGGAGAGAAGCCTTACAAGTGTGATATATGTGGTAAGGGATTTAGTGTATTATCTTCCCTAAAAAATCATATCAGGACACACACAGGAGAGAAACCTTTCAAGTGTGATATATGTGGTAAGGATTTTATTCAATCATGTGATCGACATACACATATGAGGACACACACAGGGGAGAAGCCTTATAAGTGTGATGTATGTGGAAAGGCATTTAGTGTCTCTAGTAGACTAAAATCACATATGAGGACACATACAGGAGAGAAACCTTACAAGTGTGATACATGTGGAAAGGAATTTAGTCAGTTACATTCCCTACATCACCATATGAGGACACATACTGGCGAGAAAGCCTACAAGTGTGATGTATGTGGAAAGGAATTTAGTCAGTTGAATTCCCTACAAAACCATATCAGGACACATACAAGGGAGAACCCTTACACGTATGATAAATGTGATAAGAATTTAAGTCAACCATCTTCCCTTAAACTTCATGTCAGGACACATACTGGAGAGAAACCTTACAAATGTGAAAGTTGCAGTAAGGCATTTAGTCAGCTCCATTCCCTACAAACCCATATCAGGACACACACAGGAGAGAAACCCTTCAAATGTGATGGATGTAATAAGGGATTTAGTCATTTAAGTTCCCTACAAAACCATATCAGGAAACATACAAGGGAGAAACCTTTCAAGTGTGATCAATGTGATAAGGTTTTCAGTCAATCATCTTCCCTAAAAACTCATATCAGGAAACATACTGGAGAGAAACCGTACAAATGTGATACATGTGGTAAAGAATTTAGTGTATCTAGTAGTCTACAATCACATATGAGGACACATACAGGAGAGAAACCATTCAAGTGTGATGTATGTGGAAAGAAATTTAGTGTATCTAGTAGTCTAAAATTACATATCAGGACACATACTGGAGAGAAACCTTACAAATGTGATACATGTGGTAAAGAATTCAGTCAGTCAGGTAACCTTCGGGCACATATCAGGATACATACAGGAGAGAAACCCAACAGGCGTGATATCGGTGGACGATCAGCTACCTCACAGCCACACACAAGGACACAAACACAGAAGAAACCCTACAAGTATGATAGATGTAGTAAGGAATTTCATCAACCATCTAATCGACAAACACATATGAGGACACATACAGGAGATAAACGTCATATGTGTGATATATGTGGTAAGGACTTTAGTGTATCTAGTAGTCTACAATCACATATGAGGACACATACAGGAGAGAAACCATTCAAGTGTGATGTGTGTGGTAAGGGATTTAGTCGGTCATGTAATCTACAAACACATATGAGGACACACACAGGAGATACATCCTACAAGTGTGATATATATGAGTATGGTACATCATACTGTGGACTGAAACTGTCAAAATCAGATGATGGTGTTCCTGTATTTACGTACAGCGTAGACAACATCCTACAGCAGTACTATAAGGAATCAAACTGATATTACATACCAATATACAAATTAAATCGAAGTTGGCACTTGTATAATATTAAGGTACCGTAGTGCTAAACTCTGTAGTTTCCTAGCTAATATAAGTTTTCTATCCAATTTGTATATTTATTTTGCGTTAGCGTAGTGTTTGCTATATATGGATGCAATATTATTATGTTAACTTGAATAAATTATGAAGATTTTTTTAGTAGTTCTTTATTGACTTCAAGGAATTCGATATTATTAAATTGTTTTATCGCTTCTAAATCTGTCAAAGGGTTTCCTCTTATTTTTTCCCCGCTATTTAATAAGCAAGCTGTGTTTATTTGTAAACCATTGCTAGTTTGTGAGTATATTTTCAGGATATACATCATAACAGTGTTAGTAAAGGGAAGAAAATAAATACTGCTACAGTGTAAGTAAAGGGGCCAAAGGCGCCGAGCGAACCTCTTGAATGGTAACACATGCGAGCGTAAAAACAGTTGCTACCCTTTGCCTTTGATTTCGTCCGGAAGTATACCTCCAGTGGGGAAACCGGAAACACTTCCCACAAATAAGTTACGTCACACAATTCCGTTACGTCATATAATTACGTTACGTCACACACGACATTCGTACGGTAATCCCTGAGCGTTAAATATAACTGGAATTTATCTCTGTTATTGCTTGAGATGCTTTTTGTTCGACTTCCCGACTTGACATTTTGGAAACTTTCTGAAACAGTATATATTTGATTCTCAGTAAATATGAGAGATTTACTAAAGCTACGCTCTTTTAAGGTTTTGCCATTGTCATATTAAACAAACATTGTTAGTGATAGCTGATGATTTCTTATACGAATATTACTTTGCTAAACTTGTGTCTGATCCCATTTGTATATTTGCAAATTGAATATGTTAAAATTTAAAACTAAATTATAAATGCTATTCTTCGGATGATGCATTCTGATTTTGTTTAGTTTATATGTCTTATTAAGCATCAATTACCTCTATAATAAAACTGTATGGTTAGTGTAATAGATCATAATAAATCATTTAGTTTAGTGTAATAATTAAGAGGCTATGGGGACCGTCATGTAATAAAACGGTTACGATTTGTGTAATACGTACAACTTGTAACGGGTTATGGTACCTTAATGTACATGTACTAGGATTGTTAGGGTTAGTGTAATAATTAACAGGTTATGGGACCTTAATGTAATAAAACTGTTATGGTGGTACACTTGAATTTGGAAAAGTCTGTCTGTGTATATTGTGTAAACATTAGTGTTGGAACGTCTTGCCTGAAACTGGTTATTTAACATTATAGGAACAGTACCGGAACGAAACTGGTTATTTAACATTATAGGAACAGTACCGGAACGAAACTGGTTATTTAACATTATAGGAACATTACCGGAACGAAACTGGCCATTTAACATTATAGGAACATTACCAGAACGAAACTAGCTATTTAACATTATAGGAACATTACCGGAACGAAACTGGCCATTTAACATTATAGGAACATTACCAGAACGAAACTAGCTATTTAACATTATAGGAACAGTACCGGGAAGACACTATCCCGTGACAAATGGCCACGGTTTCATCGATTTCCGATATTACAAAGAACGAGTTAGAATTACTGGAAGCAAGTAATAAACAAATATATGATATCTCAATTATCCTGAAATTCAAACTGCCTTGTTGGCTCTCATTCAACTTCTTAACATAACTCTCTCCAATCGGGAACCGTCGGCACTTTCCGTAGAAGGCGGATTAATACAGAAATTTGTCCAAAAAGTCTTTCCGGTGTAAGGATAAACGAGTTAGTCGCCGGTTACCACAACTGTCACGGCGGAGTTTGAAGCGTGTTTGGAAATTACGAATTATTAAAATCACAATTTCAACATGATTTAAGGAGAAACAGATTTGAACAAGATATGACTGCGTCGCTTAAGTGGGGATGTTCTAGAAACACGTTTTTACCGGCTGACACATCGCAGTTATTTACAAAACACGTAAAACACACAAAAAAGTGTTATGCTCTCATAACACGAAACTGGCATTGATAATGTTATATAGTGGCAATGCAGAGGACATGAAAATATCAATTGTTTTCGTCATTGAGTAACGGATATATATTATATTGTTGGAGATTATTATAGTAATGCATTATAAAAAGATAAATGCCTAGTAGATACCATATTGAGAACATTTGAAAACTAGACAATATACAGACACATATTTGCATTAAGGGTTTTTATGGATCTGAATGGTAGCTATGCCTAGGGGACTTGCATGGGAGAAGCTGATCATGTTGCTTAAAACTGAGACATCAAATAATTTCCTTCAAACATTTAATTTGTCCCAACACAGGGGTTTGTAAGATAAATAGCAATGAGTCAATATAAGATCTATATAAATCTTGACTCTATTTATTCATTGTCATCATTCATCATACAAACTCCTGTGGTCCTCAACAGCCAAAATAAAGAACACAATTCAGATAGGACTTAAAAACAAACTTCCTATAAATATTAATGAAAATACTTATTGAAGTGTATTAGTCTGTCTGAAGTTTTGAGTACTGCTGGTATCAAGATGTGTTTTAATTGTACTGTAGAATTTGCCTTATAAAGTTACAATTAAGTTTATTTGAGTACAAAGCAATTCAATTGATTAGTACATCACATGACTGAATACTGCTTTCCCATTGGCTACACACATGGGTAATATGCAGCGATAGTGCCCGGGTGTACCCAAATTTGGCGCGATATTCAACGTGAATCCATTATGACGTCACTATTAAGTAACGTCACTATGTTTGGAGAGCACAATTATTGGCGCGAAAATAGACATGGATCATGAGTTGCTTGAAAATGGCTGACTTTGGAATCGGCCGAAAGCTGGCCATGTTTATCACAATAAAACAACTTTTGGTGTATATGTAAGCAGAAGGGTGATGTACTAAACCCATTATGGCCCTGTTGAGAGGGCACTATTGCCTCATAGTATTACCTCGTGATGGAATAGCGCCCTCGCCTTCGGTATCAAGTGGTTTAATGTTATCAATCATTTGCAATATGAGAAATTATGAATTATCGATGCAAACCAAGTCATGACCGTAAATGTAATATATATGAGGAAATAAAAAAAAGAGTACACATTTTTGCATTTAGTGTATGTTTTTGGCAGTGCAAGCATATACACTATATTTTACAGGTACAGCCAAAACCATAGGGCATTCCAGTTTCCTTATTGCTAAAAAGATCAATACTTTTTATTCCAGAACAAACTACAAGAGTAAGATATAATGTACATGTGTGTAAATTAAACATATCTGATATCTGAGTGATCCCAACTGCATGCTTATGTATACTTTCTTCAATTTCCACAGTTTCATTATCTGATGAGCTACCAGATGTTTTGAATTTTTGAATCAATTTGCATAATGTATGTTTTTTTTTATTATTTCTCTGAAAAAAATGTTTGTTTAATTGTTTGGAGGGGTGGGGATATGTCAAATTTGAGGTTCCCAGAGAAAACCTTGTAATAAGTGACTTCCATGTAACATATAATACCATTCAATATCATTTTCTGTGTAGTCAATGGTTAAAATACTGTAGTATAGTAAAAAAAATATTAGTTTCATTACTGGCAGGTGCATGTATTATAACTGCTTGTCATGGAACTAATATCTTTATATGTAAAATGCTGTCTGTACATGTATTGGAACCATTGTAGCTTATTACTTTAGTCAAAATCTCAAATAGCATTTTGCATAACTATAATGTTGCATCAACTCATCACTAAATTAAAAAGTATCCCAAATCAAAATATAGGTACTAGCCTACACAGAATCCAGGCACCATAGTTGCTTCTTGTTAATCTGTTGATGAGTGTCAAATATAGTAACACCGACGTTATGTGATAATTATAAACTATTACCAGCCAAGGTATATATCATGACAGTTAGAGGACAAAAATAAAGTTATCAATATTGTCTGTTTTTTAATATTTTCCGCTATGATAATTTAAACAAAATACATTTTCTAATACATGCAAAGAAAAGGTGATGAAACTTGAGATTTAAATTTCCTGAGTTATTGATTATACTTTACCTAATGGAGTTGACAGTTTTCTACTCTTAAGTTTTAAAATGTCTTTAGTTAATACTTTTTAATTTCTTTAGATGGAATCTGGAGGTCCAGGCTGATGAAATGTATTACCTAAACTATATATCATAATAATCAGGTCGGCTCATGTTATATATGTGTTTCCTTTTCGTGTATCCATGTACATGTATGTCTGTATTGTATACATCTCTACTGAATTTTACAAATTTGATTGATTTAAATTAACTTACAGTTATTCTGAATTAGTGCATTCCTAGAAATACTTTTCATCGCAGTATGTTTAAACGTGACATTAGTTAAATTATACACTTCAAAATTATGATAATGACTTACTTTTAACGTTTGAAAAAACATTATTTGATGACTGCACAATTTAGCTACCTCTCTTCAAAATCAAAATATGATAGGAAATACATACATAAACTGTACTATAAATATCATATATAACGTTCAAATATGTAGCCTATTTGAAAGTCTTGGCAATATTTTATAACAGGAATGTAATTGATGCAGACTGAAATCCTCCATAATCCTTCTATAAGCCTCTATAATCAATACCATAAGCGAGAAGTTTAAGGACTAGGTAAAGGACAATTTAATATGGCGGAAGTGTTTTTACCAAAACTAGTTATTTTTCTAAATGCTGCAAAAAACATGACCAAAATAGACCACACAGTTCATTTTGTGATGGAGAATCGATAATTTCACGTGCGTTTGGTGGTTTTCTGATATTTTGTGTTTTATGGCTAAAAACGCGTGCACGTTTGCAGAATACTGGGGGTACCTGTGTATTTCTCCCTGATACTCTTATTTACAGACTAATATCGAAATTTTAACACTGGGTTATCATTATATGAACATTGCAGTAACTTTGTATTATTTTTTTAAATGTTTCAAACAACTATATGAAAAATACTTGCGCACTCCCATTTGGATATTATTTACTGAATATTTTTCCTAAGTACAGATTCTTTTAATTTTGGGGGCTGAACTGCATTTTATATCAATATTAAGCATAATGGGATAAAGCTTATGCCATATATTTGAAGGAAACATTAAAATTTCAATATTACCATTTTCATCTGGGTGACAACCAATATGGCTGTACCTAGTCCTTAATAATTTTACTGACATCAGATCAAAGACGTGTATAACCATAAACAACGCTGATACACGTGTATCATCATGTTGTTTACAGTACATCAAAATTTCAAACTGCTGTGTGATTATCAACAGAACCCGATCAGTGAATGTACTCACAGCCCTAAAGCCGTGTGAATAACGTCAACATTATGTCAGGTAAATACTATATCAAACACGCACATCCCAAACTCGTTAACGCTGATGATTTACTCAAAATGCGTCCTTTCCAACAGAACCGTGACATCCATATGTTCCACACAAGGAGGCAGCCATCTTTGTTTACAAAAAGCATGATCTCGAAATGTAGGTCCTGCTATGGTAATGAGATAACAATATGGCGGCAACCTAGTTACTCCCGAGGTATTTTCTCGTTTACGGAAAGTGCTGACGGTTACCGATTGAAATCTCTCATGTCGCAAAGCCGGGTCCCGGGGTACAAATCAAATATCCTTGAAAATGGAACGTTCAGGTCAGCTTTTATATAATACATATAAATCGGCCTAAAGACATATCTTGCTGAATTGTATTCATACTTAATTGAGGAGAAAAATGACATATAATTATATTGAATTTCAGCCCGCGAACTGACGTTGATCCTTTTATTGAAAGTTGTTAATTTGTTACCAGTCGATGAAGCGGGAACTTCTTTCTGTTTTTGGAAAAACTTATATCAGCTTAAGAAATTTGTCAAATTCTCTTGTTTACCAATCAAGGATTTTGAATTGAAAGCAGGAATTTTTAAATTGCAAAGCGTAACATGAAAAGTATTCAGTTTGAAATAATAATTATGTCAATTCAATATAAAAGCCATAGTGTTTCGAAATTACAAATGTAAATTGAAAATTAGTTGCATTATTAATAATTATGTAATCTTCATGTAATAGCCATAACATTTTCTTTGAAATCATTTAAGTTGGTTCATTTTAATTTAATAATTATTTCCCTGTTCAATATATTGTAATAACTAGTATAATACTCATTTTTATAATAAGGCTATCATAAATGTTGTAATAAGAAATGTATGATAACTTTAATGTAATATATATGAAACTGAACAATTAATTTCCTTAATGTGTACTTGTTAAATGTTCTAATTATAAAACTTCGTAATTTACTACTATGGCGGTAACATAGATATATTGGTAATTATCTTAGGCAATATGTTACAATAAGGTCCCGACAGTTTAATGTAACAGTTATAACATAAACAAATTATTACAACAAGGATAACCGTAATGTAATAATTACTACACTGAATATTTCTTTGCAATAAGTTTAAGACTATGCTGTGATATAGTGAAAAAAATCAAATTGAGTGTTTTACGATACCTTTCAACTGTGTAAATATTTTAAATGAGATATATTTCATGTTAGAAATTGTACCTGATATATTTCATGTTAGAAATATAACGGATATTAACTGATAACTGACATGTATGTCTACCTGTAATACGCCTCAGGTACAATATTCCCCTCGAGTCAAATCTGAATCGTATGCTCTTCGTTATCAACCTTTAGTAATTAACTTTCTTTTGACCCTAAGCTATTGTAAAACATACCTGCTCAGATAACTTTGAATTGGATTTATAACTATTGATATATAAGCCTTAAGCTATCTGACATAATACAACGGTACAGACTAACGTAATCTATTATGTATAGTGGCACTTGCTACACACAGTCAAGTGGACACTGATCTGTATTATAAACAGAAGTATAAATTGTTAGAAGATGAGTTAGGCCGAGTCAGGTATCCGACTCTACGCTTTGACTTTCAATGTATTACTGTAGGAAAAGTTAACGTACTGTCGGTATAGTAATTTGTTATATTGTGCTTAACAATCTGTATAATTCATGAATACATATTATCATTGGAAGCTTGTATCGTTACATTTTAAGGAATATTACGGTGAACGAATCGTAATACAATGGAATTAGTAATTATTCAACAGGAAATATTCAAAAGCAAAATTATTTCTTTTTCATAATATTTTGTTATATAAAAAATACTCTTCTACATTTACATTATATATGATATATACAATTCTTTTGATTTAAGTGAAATTTACCTAACAGAACTATTTAAAATACTCTTTATAAAATATCTTCAACATACTGAACATATAATTGACTAAGACAACAAACAATAATCTATATTAAAAAACATCAGCAATGTATGAAGTAAACTAGATAATAGGTAATATATTTATAAAATATCAACCACAATATTTATATTTCAATATATGTGTCAAGATAGATACCATTGCCCTAAAGCTTTTATTATGTTTTTTAACTGAAGTAGAAGACAAGTTAACACGTCGGTCCAGTAAAGTTTGATCATTATAGATATATTTTGACAGGTACTTGTACCTTAAGGCTAAATGTGATAACGTATATGTTTTAAAGACATGCGCATTGAGATACAACAAAAGTCTTTATTTTGTCTGATGAGACGAATTCTGTCACTAAGGAACGACCCGTTGAGGTCTTTACGTCGCTTTCTTCCTCTAGGTAAGTCATGATTCAGTAATTGTACTTGCTTCCTTATTTGAACGTGAACGATTTTGTGATATCGTGAATATTCTATGGCATATCGAGTTTTTATGATATAAATTTTTACATAATAAAGACATTCAGTTTTAATACTTAACTGTAATCGTATTTGTAACAGTAGTGCGAACTTCTTTTTGCAACATTTCATGTATTACATGTTTTTCATGTGAAATATAAAAAAACAACCGCTGCCTATATCATGAATAGTGATGATTTAAGAAATGTTATATCATTTGTATACTATTTTTTTCGTTATTCAATGATCAAAAGCTATGCTGTAAGGACCTTATAAAGTTTCAGATTATTGTTGAAACTTATAAACATTGTTTGGAGTTTATTGTTTTTTTTTTTAGTATTTGTATTTTTCTATTAAACTAGAAATATTAATGCATTAATATAGAAATATCAACGTATTAATATTTTGTCAGGTTTGCACTCTGTCCCGATCAGTTATGATAGCAGCTTTTGAAAATTGAAAGATGACGTTACACACACGTATGTACTTCTTGCAACTTATATTATTTATGACGTCATATCATAATTGCACGTGCTTTCCTTTTATCAAACATTCTCCTGAAAAACCTAGAGACAAAACAAAACGTTTCGTTGTATTAAGCATTAAACATCATTCTGTTCCGCGTTAGCGCGTTATGATTATTTGTCTGCAATCCTGTTACGTCTACGTAAATATTCATTACGTCCTATCTTAACCCAAATTGCATTCATATTGACAATAAATACAATATGACAGACGTTCAATAAAATCCTTTATTAGGATAAAACATGTCATATCATTAAAATGTAGACTGTTCCAAACTTAATTGACGTGAAGGGAATCTTAGATAAAGTAAATTGTGAGCTGTACCATATATTCTATCCGCACTCAGCGCTGATGACGTGGCGGTATTTGTTGAACTGCTACTGATGTGATCGCCTGAAATTATGTTTAAATTATCATGCAATTAAATAACACGAGTTATGTTGATACCATACTTAAATGTAAATTAGACCAACTACTTTCATCGTTAAAAGTGCATTGATCATTAATTGTAAACTATCTAATTAACACGATATTTTACCGATTGACCACAGATCGTTGTATACCTTAGTTCTGTAGAAAACTATGGCGCTGTCATCCTTAACCCTCCCTAAATGAAACCCGAAATGATAGCAAAACCCGTCAATGCACAACCGTATCTGTAAAATTATTTCCGAAGATCACTGAACTAAAACTATGGAGCAAGTACTTTAACCAAGGCCAAGATTTAAAAAAAAAATATATATATATATTTTACAGTTTGATTAATTGCCCTTTTTGATCTGAATAAAGTACTCATTTTGTCAAAACATGTTATCATTGCTGAAAGAAAGAACTTGCGAACAGCCCATGAGTTATTTTATCAAAAGAGATGATTATTTAAGTACTGTGAGACGTGAATATATCTTGGTGAAGGTATACAACTTAATTTTCATTAATCATATGCAATGTACTATGTTTTTGATTTTCATTGCAATGTGTCTATTCGTCTTACTTTTAGATGCGAGTGAACCTTTCAACACTTCGTAGAAAACACAAAGGCTGAAGAGAGAACATGTTTATAACCTGGAGAAAAGACTGACTTGTTACTATAACTGTGATACAAGATTGTCTTCAAACGGGATTAAAATTAAAAAGGAGGTTCCATCGACAAAGCTGAGAAAAGAAATGTAAACAAACCAAAGTGTGATGTATGATGGTTTTCGTTAACTTGTATTTGCTTACAGGACAAGGTACGAAGGGTATCACATACATTGAAGTAGAGAGATTTGATGTAAGCTACTGATATAGTATGTATTAATCCTGTTTGTGAGGAGATATAGAAAACGAACATCGGAAGTATGATGTCGGTAGGAATGGATTTACTCAGAAATCGAGCAGAAGGCATACCAGGACCTATAAGGTGAAACAAACTATCAAGTCTGATATGAGTATTAAGGAATTGAGTCAAACATCTAAACTACATACAGATATCAGGACAGAAGAAAAACCTTACAAATGTTATATATGTGGTAATGTATTAAGTGGATCATCTGCCCTAAAAAGCCATATCAGGACACATACAGGAGAGAAACCTTACAAGTGTGATGTGTGTGGTAAGGAATTTAGTCATTCACATACCCTAAAACTTCATACCAGGATACACACAGGAGAGAAACCTTACACATGTGATATATGCGGAAAGGAATTTAGTAGCTCATCGAACCTACATGTACATATAATGACACATACAGTAGAGAAACAATCCAAGTGTGATATATGTGGTAAGAAAATCCGTCGCTCATCTTATCTAAAAGCACATATGAAGACACATACAGAATCATCTGGCCTCCATTTAAAGCCACATGAACAGAAATCTTACAAGTGTGATATATGTGGGAAGGAATTCATTCAAGCCTATAACTTACAAATACATATCAGGATTCATACAGGAGAGATATATGTGGTAAGGAATTTAGTTGTTCATCTGCCCTAAAACGTCATACCAGGATACATACAGGAGAGAAACCTTACAGGTGTGATACATGTGGTAAGGAATTTAGTCGATCATATGATCTTAAAGCACATATGAGGACACACGCAGGAGAGAAACCTTACAAGTGTGATAAATGTGGTAAGGAATTTAGTTGTTCATCTGGACTCCGGAACCATTTAAAGACACATAAACCGAAACCTTACAAGTGTGATTTGTGTGGTAAGGAATTTCATCTGCAATCTAATCTACAAACACCTATGAGGACACATACAGGAGATAAACCTTATATGTGTGATATATGTGGTAAGGCATTTAGTGTATCTTGTAATCTTCAATCACATATGAGGACACATACAGGAGAGAAACCTTTCAAGTGTGATGTGTGTGGTATGGAATTTAAACAGTCATCTTCCCTATAACACCATATAAGGACACACAGAGTAGATACCCCCTACAAGTGTGATATATGTGGTAAGGAATTTAGACAGACATCTTCCCTACAAACCCATATCAAGATACATACAGGAGAGAAACCTTACAAGTGTGATTCATGTGGAAAGGAATTTGGTCGATCATCTCATCTTAAAGCACATATGAGGACACACAGGGTAGAGAAAACCTTCAAGTGTGATATCGGTAGAAAAGCATTCAGACGATCATCTACCTTACAGCCACACACCAGGACACAAACAGGGGAGAAACTCTACAAGTGTGATATATGTATGGAGGTATGTAGTACAATGCCCGTCCTACCAGCACAGAGCAGTACAGACACAGGAGAAGTACCTTACAGATGTAATCTATGTAGTATGACGTGTACATCGAAAGGTAACCAGCCTGGACAATTGGATACACACGTTCAACAGTCTAATTACTGCAGAGATAATTCTCGGACGACTTTTGAACGGTCACAACTGAAACAACAAAAGCCATTCATTATAAAATATGGAAAACACTCTTCAAAACAAACAATGCTTGAAAATCCGGATAAAAAACTAATTGACAATGAATTAAATGGCACTACTGCTGTCAACGAACGTACAGGTGACAGAGAGACTAATTGTGGTTATGATTGTGAGTATGCTACATCATACTGTGGACTGAAACTGTCCAAATCAGATGATGGTGTTCCTATATTTACGTACAGCATAGACAACATCCTACAGCAGTACTATAAGGAATCAAACTGATATTACACGTACATACCAATATACAAATTAAATCGAAGTTGACACTTGTATAATATTAAGGTAGTGTAGTGGTAAACTCTGTAGTTTCCCAACTAATATAAGTTTTATATTAAATTTGTATATATTTTTTGTTTTAGTGTCGTGTTTGCTATATATGGATGCAATATTATTATGTTAACTTGAACAAATTATGAAGATTTATTCAGGAGTTCTCTATTGAATATTGAAAAAAAACATCAAAGAATTCGATATTATTAAATTGTTTTATCGCTTCTAAATCTGTCAAGGGGTTTCCTCTTATTTTTCCCCCGCTATTAAATAAGCAAGCTAGTTTGTGGGTATATTTTCAGGATATAAATCATTATAGTGTAAGTAAAGGGGAGATGATAAATATCATTACAGAGTAAGTAAAGGGCAGGGGATAAATACCATTACAGTGTCGATACAGGGGAGGGGATAAATATCATTACAGTGTTATTAAAGGGGAGGGGATAAATATCATTACAATTTAAGTAAAGGGGTGGGGATCAATATCATTACAATGTAAGTAAAGTGGAGAAGATAAATATTATTACAGTGTTAGTGAACACGAGAAGAAAAATATTATTTCAGTGTAAGTAAAGGGAAGAAAATAAATACTGTTACAGTGTAAGTAAAGGGGAGGGGATCAATGTTATAACAGTGTAAGTAAAGGGGAGAGGATAAATATCCTTACTGTGTAAGTAAAGTGGAGAGGATACATATCATTACAGTGTAAGAAAAGGGGAGAGGATAAATATTATTACAATGTAAGTAAAGGGGAGAAGATAAATATTATTACAGTGTAAGTAAAGTGGATAAGATCAATATTATTACAGTGTAGTAAAGTGGAGAAGATAAATATTATTATCCTATGACAAGGAACAGGATTGCAGACAAATAATAATCATAACGCGCTATATTCTTGTTCATTGTGATAGGACAGAATGATTTTAATGCTTATATACAGTAAACGATTTATTACAATAAGGTACTTAGTTAGCTTTATGTTACAACCATTACATAAAATAAGTTCGTACAATTACATAAACTCTAATGTTATAATTACTACACTAAACAGTTTATCACAATAAGGTACTTAGTAAAATAAATAAGTGCAATTGTTATAATTACTACACTAACTAATAATTATATTATTTATTTAGGTAAAAGGCAACAATCAAATACAATATTTAGATGGACAATTGAATTTAAAATATCCCAGATGGTAATTATAATCATAGATTTTGACTTCTTTCATCGTTTTCACCTGGGATAAGCCCATAAAACCTTTAAGGCTAATTTCCAATGTACAACGTATATCAACTTATAATTGACATGTCTACCTATAATACGCCTCGGGTACAATATTTCTTTTGGGTCAAATCTGTCGGAAAAGATCAGTATGTGTCATGATAAGAACCATGGCCCTAAAGCTATTATTACGGTATTGTTCCATTTTAGGAGACCTATTAACACATCATTCCGGTATTTGTTGATTATTATATATATATTTTGACAAGTACTGTTTCTTAAGGCAATAGTTATGACGAGTAATTTTTTAAAGACATGCGCATTAACTTGCCAATAATGTCTTTATATTGTCTGACGAGACGATAATGCCACTAAATACATAACCGTGGAGGCCTTCACGTCGCTTTCTTCTAGGTAAGTCATGATACTGTAGTTTATTAGTATAAACATGGACATATAGATACAATAAAGAAAAACAAGTCGAATGACTTGCTAGCGTTTTCTACCTCTTCGGGGTTCCGAAGATAGTCGTCTTCTTTGTATTTATTTTATCTATTTTATTACCTTCACATGAAAACAAACTATGTTTTTATATGTACATATATATATATATTTGCTTCCTTGTATGAAAGTAAACAATCTTGGTTTTAGTATTTGACATAAATAATGGTTAGTTTTGAAAATGTAAATACTGACAATATTGTTGATTTAAACATACGTTATTGTCAAAACAAAGACAAATTGATGATAGATAAGTTCTAACAACTTATGATCTCTTCTCCATAAATACATTACACAGAATTAAATTTACTACACGTGAAATGATTCATACAATATATTACGATAATATTAACATGACACCATTTTTAGTGAAAGACTATTCATGAGATATATTCATAATTTATTTTTTATTTCAAAATATATATTTTTAGATAAATAATTATAACATAGCTAGCTATGCTCAAGAACGTACACGTGCAGTATATCACTGTGGTCGAACGGCACTGTATACGTTCCGGAAATATAAATGTAAGGATCGCCAAATCGAGGGCTAAATAAACAAGTTGACGGGCACTGCCAGTCGAGGTAAAATCTGGCTTAAATCATTGCCTGTTTTGTATAATTAGTCAAAACGGATCCAACAGTTACTTTTGTACAATTTTTGAGACCGATATCATTTCATAATGTATATATGGTCATCAATCACAAACGCTTACACCCGAGACGATTATATTCCTACAATTGTAATGATAAATATGTTAACGTTTGGTTAAATTCACAGAGGAAAATGAAACAAGAGCCTATCAGGAAACATTCAAAGCAATTTCATGTTAAATTAATGTCTGAAATTTTAACAACCCTGGCTCCTAATCCCCGGCTGCTGTAGGATGACTTGTTTGTTGTGATATATTTGACTGTATGATAACTAGTGAGTATAATGTCGATTTATTCCGATTTGTTGTATTATCATTATATGACTATAAGTCACTTCCAATTGTTATTATAGCGATTTACGGATACGTGTACAGGTGCATGTGACATACACATACAACTAATTTAATTACATATGACTGTTCGCTAAAGATTGTTCAAATATGGGTCATTTTATTTTTAAAATTATCCGTCGTCACATTGTTCAATATCATTACAGTTACATTATTCTTCTGAACTCTGACTCAATGGACCTGCTTAATATCTAAAAATATATTTTCAAGTATTCGAATACTGCTTCTGTTTAATATTAAAGTGATCGCATTGGGTCTTGAGACGAATTAAGAATGAACAACAAAGAGGTTTTTTACCTATAAACTTCGTCATAGCAGGAATCACTCGTAAAATCCGTATTAAATGCATATACATTGTACATGTTACTACCATTTTATAATGTTATATTTACAACTCTTCCTTCTTGTGTTTAGTAAACTCTGACTGCGAATATATTACCGTATACGCAGTGAAAAAAGGCTCGGCGGATTGATATTTGTTCAAATATGGCGTCGTTCACGCTTCAGAACAAAAGATATTCGCTGAAGGCCATTGCTTGGTTCCTTCAATATTCTAAAACATGGAACATATATGGATTCAATTTTTTGTGATATACAATCAATGGTTTCTAGCAAACTTGATGTCAAATGATTCCATTCGAAATTCTTTGACGGTAACGCTAACATGCATACAATGTAGGGGGCGCACCGCAGTCGTGACGTCCGACGTCGGACCGCATCACAACCAGATCGCTGTGTCATGCATGGACATAACGACCTTTATAAATAAAACAATATGTTCCAGGTGCTTTTAATATTATTCAATACCAAATTTACAAATGCTGTTATGAAGAAAATAGCGTCATTCCTTTTGTATTTTCTAAACTTACCAATATATCGATGAAGATTCAGTGGAACTATATTATTTTAGCAACCACTGCCATCCTTATAATCATCGTAGCAACCAGCTTCGAATTTGTTTTTTAAAATTAATAATGATGTAAATATAGGGATTGTACCTCATTTTGACTGCATATTCGCGCACCATAGAATATGGGCATACTGTCGTATACGCAGTCAAATGAAGTACAATCCTAATATAATACTTTTTCTCATTGTAATTTTGTCTACCCTTTTTACTTTCAGATGCGAGTCAATCATTTGCCACTATGTAGAATACACAGAGGGTGAAGATAATACATATTCCTAAGCCGAGGGAAGGACGGACTTGTTATTATAAATGTGATACAGGATTATCTTCAAACAAACATCGCCATTATACATCAAAGGGGGACCTACTGACAAAGCCAGGAAAGAACAAACCTATGAAAACAAAAACAAAGTGGGATATATAATGATAACTCACAAAGAACGAGTATGGGGCCAGAAACATTCTAGTTGAGATATCTAATGTAAGCCATATATTATTCCAGTCTGTGAGGAGATATAGGAAGCAAGCATTTCCAGTATGATGTCTGTAGGAGTGGATTTGATCAGAAAATGGATGTAACAGAAGGCAAATCAGGACCCATACGAGTGAAACAAACTGTCAGGTCTAATATAAGTAGTGAGGATTTGCGTCAGAAATCTACACAGAGCAGGAAAATGCTTTACAAGTATGACATAGATGGTAAGGAATTAAGTGGAGCATCGTCCCTTAAAGATCATATCAGGACACACACAGGAGAGAAACGTTATAAGTGTGACAGATGTGGTAAAGGATATAGTAAACCATCTAAACTACAAATACATATGAGGACACATACAGGAGAGAAGCCTTACAAGTGTGATATATGTGGTAAGGGATTTAGTGTATTATCTTCCCTAAAAAATCATATTAGGACACACACAGGAGAGAAACCTTTCAAGTGTGATATATGTGGTAAGGATTTTATTCAATCATGTGATCGACATACACATATGAGGACACACACAGGGGAGAAGCCTTATACGTGTGATGTATGTGGTAAGGGGTTTGGTACCTCATATCAACTACAAATTCATGTCAGGACACATACAGGAGAGAAACCTTACAAGTGTGATGTGTGTGGTAAGGATTTCAGTCAATCATCTTCCCTAAAAAAACATATCAGGACACATACTGGAGAGAAACCTTACAAGTGTGATACATGTGGTAAAGAATTTAGTCAGTCAAGTAACCTTCGGGCACATATCAGGATACATACAGGAGAGAAACCCAACAGGCGTGATATCGGTGGACGATCATCTACCTCACAGCCACACACAAGGACACAAACACAGAGGAAAAGCTGCAAGTGTGATATATGTGGAAAGGAATTTGGTGTATCTAGTAGTCTACAATTACATATCAGGACACATACAGGAGAGAAACCTTACAAATGTGATATATGTGGTAAAGAATTTAGTCAGTCATCTAACCTACAAACACATATGAGGACACACACAGGAGATACACCCTACAAGTGTGATATATGTGGTAAGGAATTTAGTCAGTCATCTAACCTACAAACGCATATGAGGACACACACAGGAGATACACCCTACAAGTGTGATATATGTGGTAAGGAATTTATACAGTCATCTTCCCTACAACACCATATGATGACACACAGAGTAGAGAAAACCTTCAAATGTGATATTGATAGAAAAACATTAAGACGATCATCTACCTTACAGCCACACACCAGGACACCAACAGGGGAGAAACTCTACAAGTGTGATATATGTATGGAGGTATGTAGTACAATGCCCGTCCTACCAGCACAGAGCAGTACAGACACAGGAGAAGTACCTTACAGATGTAATCTATGTAGTATGACGTGTACATCGAAAGGTAACCAGCCTGGACAATTGGATACACACGCTCAATAGTCTAATTACTGCAGAGATAATTCTTGGACGACTTTTAAACGGTCACAACTGAAACAACAAGAGCCATTCATAATGAAATATGGAAAACACTCTTCAAGACAACAAACGCTTGAAAACCCGCATGAAAAACTAATTGACAATGAATTAAATGGCACTACTGGTGTCAACGAACGTACAGGTGACAGAGAGACTGATTGTGGTTATGATTGTGAGAATGCTACATCATACTGTGGACTGAAACTGTCCAAATCAGATGATGGTGTTCCTGTATTAACGTACAGCATAGACAACATCCTACAGCAGTACTATAAGGAATCAAACTGATATTACACGTACATACCAATATACAAATTAAATCGAAGTTGACACTTGTATCAAATTAAGGTACCGTAGCGCTAAACTCTGTAGTTTCCTAACTAATATAAATTTTATATCAAATTTGTATTTGTTTGCGTTAGCGTAGTGTTTGCTATATATGGATGCAATATTATCATGTTAACTTGAATAAATTATGAAGATTTATTTAGTAGTTCTCTATTGACTATTGAAAAAAACATCAAGGAATTCGATATTATTAAATTGTTTTATTGTTGCTATTTTGTGAGTATGTTTTCAGGATATACATTATAACAGTGTAAGTAAAGGGGATCAATATCATTACAGGGTAAGTACAAGGGAAGGGATACATATTTTTACAGTGTAAGTGGGAGAGGGGATAAATCTCCCTACGGTTTAATTGAAGGGAGAGGCTCAGTACTATTATGTAAGTAAAGGGAAGATGATAGATATCATATCAGTGTAAGTAAAGGAGAGAGGTTTTATATCTATATATTTACAGTCTGTTTGGAATTGATAGTATATTGCCTATACATTTCTACGAACGCCTACTGAACTTTATTTTCCGATAAAATCAGTGGATCACGCGCCTATTGGCGCAGCGCGCAGTAATACACGAGGCCGCGTCACTACTTTACAGACTCGATCAATATCCTGCCGCGTAGTATGTGTTAATTTGTTTAAGAAATAAATAAGAAGCATTTTAATGTTTTTTTTTAAAATACAATAACAGTAACAAAGACAGTATGGTTTGTTTATATATGAACTTATGTGAAAAAATAACAATAAAAAGATGTAATCTTTTGGAACTTTTTTATTTACTTGTTGACTGAAATTTCGCGGGAGTTCGTCACCTCATAAGGCGGCTGTTTCAACAGTCTACCGAAACCAAACGATACTGTTTGATTTCATCGCAGTAAGTATCATAATATCTGATTAAAGAAATAATTACACGTGGGAATATAAGGTCTGGACTGTAAATATAAGTATTGAAGTTTCTTTCTGGTGGTTTTATCAAAGGATAAAGTTCAGTAGGATATCGATATTTGTTTCATGGAACGCTTCGCGTTCCATTCAAACTATCGATATCCTACTGAACTTTATCCTTTGATAAAACCACCAGAAAGAAACTTTAATCCTTAAATATTGTCTGTAAGGGGAGGGGATCAATATCATTACAGTGTAAGTGAAGGGGAGGGGATAAATATCATTACAGTGTAAGTAAAGGGGAGAGGATGAATATCATTACAGTGTAAGTAAAGGGGAGGGGATAAATATTATTAAAGTGTAAGTGAAGGGGAGAGGAGAAATATCATAACAGTGTAAGTAAGGGGAGAGGGTTAATATTATTACAGTATAAGTAAAGGGGAGAGGATCAATATCATTACAGTGTAAGTGAAGGAGAGGGGTTATATATCATTACAGTGTAAGTAAAGGGGAGGGAATATATATCATTACAGTGTAAGTAAAGGGGAGAGGATACATATCATTATAGTGTAAGTAAAGGGAGAGGATAAATATCATTACAGTGTAAGTAAAGGGGAGGGGATATATATCATTACAGTGTAAGTAAGGGGGAGGGGATATATATCATTACAGTGTAAGTAAGGGGGATGGGGAAAATATCATTACTGTGTAAGTAAAGGGGAGGGGATATATATCATTACAGTGTAAGTAAGGGGAAGAGGATAAATATCATTACAGTGTAAGTAAAGGGGAGAGGGTAAATATCATTACCGTGTAAGTAAAGGGGAGGGGATAAATATCATTACAGTGTAAGTAAAGGGGGAAGGGATAAATATCATTATAGAGTAAGTAAAGGGGGAGGGGATAAATATCATTACAGTGTAAGTAAAGGGGGAGGGGATAAATATCATTATAGAGTAAGTAAAGGGGAGAGGATAAATATCATTACAGTGTAAGTAAAGGGGAGAGGAGGATGAATATCATTATAGTGTAAGTAAAGGGGAGGGGATATATATCATTACAGTGTAAGTAAGGGGGAGGGGATATATATCATTACAGTGTAAGTAAAGGGGAGGGGGTACATATCATTACAGTGTAAGTAAAGGGGAGGGGATACATATCATTACAGTGGAAGTAAAGGGGAGGGGATACATATCATTATAGTGTAAGTAAAGGGGGAGGATAAATATTATTACAGTGTAAGTAAAGGGGAGGGGATACATATCATTACAGTGTAAGTAAGGGGAGAGGATAAATATCATTACAGTGTAAGTAAAGGGGGAGGATAAATATCATTACAGTGTAAGTAAAGGGGGAGGATACATATTATTACAGTGTAAGTAAAGGGGAGGGGATACATATCATTACAGTGTAAGTAAGGGGAGAGGATAAATATCATTACAGTGTAAGTAAAGGGGGAGGATAAATATCATTACAGTGTAAGTAAAGGGAGAGGATAAATATCATTACAGTGTAAGTAAAGGGAGGGGATAAATATTATAACAGTGTAAGTAAGGGGGAAGGGATAAACATCATTACAGTGTAAGTAAAGGAGAGAGGATAAATAACATTACAGTGTAAGTAAAGGGGAGATGATAAATATCATTACAGTGTTAGTAAAGGGGGAGGATTAATATCATTACAGTGTAAGTCAGGGGAGAGGATAAATATCATTACAGTGTAAGTAAAGGGGAGAGGATAAATATCATTACAGTGTAAGTAAAGGGGAGAGGATCAATATCATAACAGTGTAAGTGAAGGGGAGAGGATAAATATCTTAACAGTGTAAGTAAAGGGAGAGGATCAATATTATTACAGTGTAAGTAAAGGGGAAGGGATAAATAGCATTACAGTGTAAGTAAAGGGGAGAGGATAAATATCATTACAGTGTAAGTAAAGGGGAGAGGATAAATATCATTACAGTGTAAGTAAAGGGGAGAGGATCAATATCATAACAGTGTAAGTGAAGGGGAGAGGATACATATCTTTACAGTGTAAGTAAAGGGAGAGGATCAATATTATTACAGTGTAAGTAAAGTGGAAGGGATAAATAGCATTACAGTGTAAGTAAAGGGGAGAGGATAAATATCATAACAGTGTAAGTAAAGGGGAAGGGATAAATATCATAACAGTGTAAGTAAAGGGGAAGGGATAAATATCATTACAGTGTAAGTAAAGGGAGAGGATAAATATCATTACAGTGTAAGTGAAGGGGAAGGGATAAATATCATTACAGTGTAAGTAAAGGGGAGAGGATATATATCATTACAGTGTAAGTAAAGGGGAGAAGATAAATATCATTACAGTGTAAGTAAAGGGAGAGGATAAATATCATTACAATGTAAGTAAATGGGGAGGATAGATATCATTATAGTGGAAGTAAAGGGAGGGGATAAATATCATTACAGTGAAAGTAAAGGGGGAGGATAAATATCATTATAGTGGAAGTAAAGGGAGGGGATAAATATCATTATATTGTAATCAAAAGGGAGAGGTTCAATATCATTACAGTGTAAGTAAAGGGGAGAGGATAAATATCATTATAGCGTAAGTAAAGGGGAGAGGATAAATATCAATACAGTGTAAGTAAGGGGAGAGGATAAATATCATTACAGTGTAAGTAAAGGGGGAGGATAGATATCATTATAGTATAAGAAAAGGGGAGAGGATAAATATCATTACAGTGAAAGTAAAGGGGGAGGATAAATATCATTATAGTGTAAGTAAAGGGAGGGGATAAATATCATTATAGTGTAAGTAAAGGAGAGAGGAAAAATATCATTTTAGTGTAAGTAAGGGGAGGGGATAAATATCATTACAGTGTAAGTAAAGGGGAGAGGATAAATATCATTACAGTGTAAGTAAAGGGTAGAGGATCAATATCATTACAGTGTAAGTAAAGGGGAGGGGATAACTATCATAACAGTGTAAGTAAAAGGGAGTGAATAAATATCATTATAGTGTTAGTAAAGGGGAGATGATAGATATCATTACAGTGTAAGTAAAGGGGAGGGATAAATATAATAAGAGTGTAAGTAAAGGGGAGGGGATAAATACCATTACAATGTAAGTAAAAGGGAGTGAATAAATATCATTATAGTGTTAGTAAAGGGGAGATGATAGATATCATTACAGTGTAAGTAAAGGGGAGGGGATAAATATCATTATATTGTAAGTAAAAGGGAGAGGTTCAATATCATTACAGTATAAGTAAAGGGGAGAGGATAAATATCATTATAGTGTAAGTAAGGGGGGAGGATAGATATCATTATAGTATAAGTAAAGGGGAGGGGATAAATATCATTACAGTGAAAGTAAAGGGGGAGGATAAATATCATTATAGTGTAAGTAAAGGGAGGGGATAAATATCATTATAGTGTAAGTAAAGGAGAGAGACAAAATATCATTTTAGTGTAAGTAAGGGGAGGGGATAAATATCATTACAGTGTAAGTAAAGGGGAGAGGATATATATCATTACAGTGTAAGTAAAGGGGAGAAGATAAATATCATTACAGTGTAAGTAAAGGAGAGGGGATACATATCATTACAGTGTAAGTAAAGGGGAGAGGATAAATATCATTACAGTGTAAGTAAGGGGAGAGGATAAATATCATTATATTGTAAGTAAAAGGGAGAGGTTCAATATCATTATAGTGTAAGTAAAGGGGAGAGGATAAATATCATTACAGTGTAAGTAAAGGGGAAGGGATAAATATCATTACAGTGTAAGTAAAGGGGAGAGGATAAATATCATTACAGTGTAAGTAAGGGGAGAGGATAAATATCATTATATTGTAAGTAAAAGGGAGAGGTTCAATATCATTACAGTGTAAGTAAAGGGGAGAGGATAAATATCATTATAACGTAAGTAAAGGGGAGAGGATAAATATCATTACAGTGTAAGTAAGGGGAGAGGATAAATATCATTACAGTGTAAGTAAAGGGGAGATGATAAATATTATTACAGTGTAAGTAAAGGGGAGAGGATAAATATTATTACAGTGTAAGTAAAGGGGAAGGGATAAATATCATTATAGTGTAAGTAAAGGGGAGAGGATAAATATCATTACAGTGTAAGTAAAGGGGTGAGGATAAATATCATTACAGTGTAAGTAAAGGGGAAGGGATAAATATCATTATAGTGTAAGTAAAGGGGTGAGGATAAATATCATTACAGTGTAAGTAAAGGGGAGGGGATAAATATCATTATAGTGTAAGTAAAGGGGTGAGGATCAATATCATTATAGTGTAAGTAAAGGGAGAGGATAAATATCATTACAGTGTAAGTGAAGGGGAGAGGGTAAATATCATTACACTGTAAGTAAAGGGGAAGGGATAAATATCATTAGAGTGTAAGTAAAGGGGAGATAATCAATATCATTACAGTGTAAGTAAAGGGGAGAGGATAAATATCATACAGTGTAAGTAAAGGGGAGAAGATAAATATCATTACAGTGTAAGTAAAGGGGAGAGGATAAATATCATTATAGTGTAAGTAAAGGGGGAGGATAGATATCATTATAGTATAAGTAAAGGGGAGGGGATAAATATCATTATAGTGTAAGTAAAGAGAGGGGATAAATATCATTACAGTGAAAGTAAAGGGAATGGATACATATCATTACAGTGTAAGTAAAGGGGGAGGATAAATATTATTACAGTGTAAGTAAAGTGGAGGGGATATATATCATTACAGTGTAAGTAAATGGGAGAGGATAAATACCATTACAGTGTAAGTAAAGGGGAGAGGTTAATATCATTATAGTGTAAGTAAAGGGAGAGGATCAATATCATTGCAGTGTAAGTAAAGGGGAGGGGATACATATCATTACAGTGTAAGTAAATGGGAGGGGATACATACCATTACAGTGTAAGTAAAGGGGAGGGGATAAAAATCATTACAGTGTAAGTAAAGGGGAGAGGATAAATATCATTATAGTGTAAGTAAAGGGGAGAGGATAAAAATCATTATAGTGTAAGTAAAGGGGAAGGGATATATATCATTACAGTGTAAGTAAAGGGGAGGGATAAATATCATTACAGTGTAAGTGAAGGGGAGGGGATATATATCATTACAGTGTAAGTAAAGGGGAGAGGATAAATTTCATTATAGTGTAAGTAAAGAGAGAGGATAAATATCATTACAGTGTAAGTAAAGGGGAGTGAATATATATCATTATAGTGTAAGTAAAGCGGAGAAGATCAATATCATTACAGTGTAAGTGAAGGGGAGGGGATAAATATCATTACAGTGTAAGTAAGGGGGAGAGGATAAATATCATTATAGTGTAAGTAAAGGGGAAGGGATAAATATCATTACAGTGTAAGTAAGGGGAGGGGATAAATATCATTATAGTGTAAGTAAAGGGGAGAGGATAAATATCATTACAGTGTAAGTAAAGGAGAGAGGATAAATATCTTTACAGTGTAAGTAAAGGGGGGAGGATAAATATCATTACAATTTAAGTAAATGGGAGAGGATAGATATTATTACAGTGTAAGTAAAAGGGAGGGGATAAACATTATTACAGTGTTGGTACAGGGAGAGGTTCAATATCATTACAGTGTTAGTAAAGGGGAGGGGATAAATATCATTACAGTGTTGGTACAGGGAGAGGTTCAATATCATTACAGTGTTAGTAAAGGGGAGAGGATAAATATCATTACAGTGTAATTAAAGAGGGGAGGATAAATATTATTACAGTGTAAGTAAAAGGGAGAGGATAAATATTATTACAGTGTAAGTAAAGAGGGGAGGATAAATATCATTACAGTGTTGGTACAGGGAGAGGATGAACATCATTTCAGTGTTGGTACAGGGGAGAGGATAGATATCATAACAGTGTAAGTAAAGGGGGGGAGATAAATATTATTACAGTGTAAGTAAAGAGGAGGGGATAAATATCATTACAGTGTTAGTAAAGGGGAGAGGATAGATATCATAACAGTGTAAGTAAAGGGGGGAAGATAAATATTATTACAGTGTAAGTAAAGGGGAGAGGATCAATATCATTACAATGTAAGTAAAGGGGAGAGGGTAAATATCATTACAGTGTAAGTAAAGGGAGGAAGATAAATATTATTACAGTGTAAGTAAAGGGGAGAGGATACATATCATTACAGTGTAAGTAAAGGGGATAGGATACAAATCATTAAAGTGTAAGTAAAGAGGAGAGGATACATATCATTACAGTGTAAGTAAAGGGGAGAGGGTAAATATCATTACAGTGTAAGAAAAGGGGAGAGGATAAATATCATTAAAGTGTAAGTAAAGGGGAGAGGATAAATATCATTACAGTGTAAGTAAAGGGAGGAAGATAAATATTATTACAGTGAAAGTAAAGGGGAGAGGATACATATCATTACAGTGTAAGAAAAGGGGAGAGGATAAATATCATTACAGTGTAAGTAAAGGGGAGAAGATAAATATTATTACAGTGTAAGTAAAGGGGAGAGGATACATATCATTACAGTGTAAGAAAAGGGGAGAGGATAAATATCATTACAGTGTAAGAAAAGGGGAGAGGATAAATATCATTACAGTGTAAGTAAAGGGGAGAGGATAAATATCATTACAGTGTAAGTAAAGGGGAGAGGATAAATAGCATTGCAGTGTAAGTAAAAGGGAGAGGATAAATATCATTACAGTGTAAGTAAAGGGGAGAGGATAAATATCATTAAAGTGTAAGTAAATGGGAGAGGATACATATCATTACAGTGTAAGAAAAGGGGAGAGGGTAAATATTATAACAGTGTTAGAAAAGGGGAGAGGATAACTATCATTAAAGTGTAAGTAAAGGGGAGGGGATAAATATCATTACAGTGTAAGTAAAGGGGAGAGGATAAATATCATTACAGTGTAAGTAAAGGGGAGAGGATACATATCATTACAGTGTAAGAAAAGGGGAGAGGGTAAATATCATTACAGTGTAAGTAAAGGGGAGGGGATACATATCATTACAGTGTAAGTAAAGGGGAGAGGATACATATCATTAAAGTGTAAGTAAAGGGGAGAGGATAAATATCATTACAGTGTAAGTAAAGGGGAGGGGATATATATCATTATAGTGTAAGTAAAGGGGAGAGGATACATATCATTAAAGTGTAAGTAAAGGGGAGAGGATAAATATCATTACAGTGAAAGAAAAGGGGAGAAGATAAATATTATTACAGTGTTAGTAAAGGGGAGAGGATAAATATCCTTACTATGTAAGTAAAGGAGAGATGATAAATAGCATTACAGTGTTAGTAAAGGGGAGAGGATAAATATCATTACAGTGTAAGTAAATAGGGGAGGGGATAAATATCATTATAGTGTAAGTAAAGGGGAGAGGATAAATATCATTACAGTGTAAGTAAAGGGGAGATGATGAATATCATTACAGTGTAAGTAAAGGGGAGATGATAAATATCATTACAGTGTTACAGTTGTGGGATCGCACAACGTTACACGATGTGCGGTGGGCGCACGATGGGCGAACGGTGTATGCACGATGTGCGAACGATGCGATCCTGGGCGATTATTTCTAACGCACATGTGGGCGCACGATAGACTAACATTGTGCGATGACAATCGTGGTTGATGTAAATTTAGAAATGGTTTTACAATATATACGGTTTCGTGCTAGTTGTTTAAAACATATTTCTATATTTTAACTATTTGCATTAGCTGATAGTTCTATCTATATATTTCTAAAAATTCATAATAGTCTTTCTGTAGTTTTAGAAACAAACCAAATAGACACTTGTATGTAAACTTTCAACTCATATTGACAAGTTCTCATTCAAGTAAATATTGCCAGTTTTACCAAGTTATAAACTGTACCTGTACATGGCCAATATTTGTAGATATCTCTGGCCCGGGGCACTTACAACACTCGCCTAGGTGTGAAAACACAGGTAAAGTGTTGGGGAGGGGAGGGTTTTTCAAATAACTGATTATAAGAGTCCAGTTTGTTTTCATAACGGTCGCTCGGTAATGGCTGTCGTAGCGTATCGCCGCACACGGGACAGGTAAAACTCCGGCATGTTATTTACATATTCTGATACCTGGTAGCTTAACCCGCACTTGGCTGTCTTATGATCACTGTAATACTGTTTACTGTATATTGTTAAATTGACATAATCCCAATAAATATGATGCGAATTTAAATAGTTTTTGGACAAGAGGGTTCCGTATGTTTTTCATTCCGTAATATGTATCGACCAATTGTACCAAATCGTGCGTGTGTGCGATTTAATCGCACACATAAACGCACTATCTTTAGATCGCCCGGTTGTGCGCACCATGGGCGAACGATGTGTGCACGATGTATGCACGATGCACGCACGCAGTTTTTGGTGCGTTGTGTGATACCACAACTGTAGTAAAGGAGGAGGATAAATATCATTACAGTGTAAGTAAAGGGGAGAGGATAAATATCATAACAGTGTAAATAAAGGGGAGAGGATAAATATCTTTACAGTGTAAGTAAAGGGAGAGGATCAATATTATTACAGTGTAAGTAAAGGGGAAGGGATAAATAGCATTACAGTGTAAGTAAAGGGGAGAGGATAAATAGCATTACAGTGTAAGTAAAGGGGAAGGGATAAATATCATCACAGTGTAAGTAAAGGGAGAGGATAAATATCATTACAGTGTAAGTAAAGGGGAAGGGATAAATATCATTACAGTGTAAGTAAAGGGGAGAGGATATATATCATTACAGTGTAAGTAAAGGGGAGAAGATAAATATCATTACAGTGTAAGTAAAGGGGAGATGATAAATATCATTACAGTGTTAGTAAAAACGAAGGATCAATATCATTACAGTGTAAGTAAAGGGGAGAGGATAAATATCATTACAGTGTAAGTAAAGGGGAGAGGATAAATATCATTACAGTGTAAGTAAAGGGGAGAGGATAAATATCATAACAGTGTAAATAAAGGGGAGAGGATAAATATCTTTACAGTGTAAGTAAAGGGAGAGGATCAATATTATTACAGTGTAAGTAAAGGGGAAGGGATAAATATCATTACAGTGTAAGTAAAGGGTAGAGGATAAATATCATTACAGTGTAAGTAAAGGGGAAAGGATAAATATCATTACAGTGTAAGTAAAGGGAGAGGATAAATACCGTTACAGTGTAAGTAAAGGGGAAGGGATAAATATCATTACAGTGTAAGTAAAGGGGAGAGGATATATATCATTACAGTGTAAGTAAAGGGGAGAAGATAAATATCATTACAGTGTAAGTAAAGGGGAGATGATAAATATCATCACAGTGTTAGTAAAGAGGAAGGATCAATATCATTACAGTGTAAGTAAAGGGGAGAGGATAAATATCATTACAGTGTAAGTAAAGGGGAGAGGATAAATATCATTACAGTGTAAGTAAAGGGGAGAGGATAAATATCATTACAGTGTAAGTAAAGGGGAGAGGATCAATATCATAACAGTGTAAGTGAAGGGGAGAGGATAAATATCTTTACAGTGTAAGTAAAGGGAGAGGATCAATATTATTACAGTGTAAGTAAAGGGGAAGGGATAAATAGCATTACAGTGTAAATAAAGGGGAGAGGATAAATATCATTACAGTGTAAGTAAAGGGGAAGGGATAAATATCATTACAGTGTAAGTAAAGGGAGAGGATAAATATCATTACAGTGTAAGTAAAGGGGAAGGGATAAATAGCATTACAGTGTAAGTAAAGGGGAGAGGATATATATCATTACAGTGTAAGTAAAGGGGAGAAGATAAATATCATTACAGTGTAAGTAAAGTGGGAGGATACATATCATTATAGTATAAGTAAAGGGGAGGGAATAAATATCATTACAGTGAAAGTAAAGGGGGAGGATAAATATTATTATAGTGTAAGTAAAGGGAGGGGAATTAATATCATTATATTGTAAGTAAAAGGGAGAGGTTCAATATCATTACAGTGTAAGTAAAGGGGAGAGGATCAATATCATTATAGCGTAATTAAAGGGGAGAGGATAAATATCATTACAGTGTAAGTAAGGGGAGAGGATAAATATCATTACAGTGAAAGTAAAGGGGGAGGATAAATATCATTATAGTATAAGTAAAGGGGAGGGGATAAATATCATTACAGTGAAAGTAAAGGGGGAGGATAAATATCATTATAGTGTTAGTAAAGGGGAGAGGATAAATATCATTACAGTGTAAGTAAAAGGGAGAGGATAAATATCATTACAGTGTAAGTAAAGGGAGAGGATACATATCATTACAGTGTAAGTAAGGGGGAGAGGATAAATATCATTATAGTGTAAGTGAAGGGGAAGGGATAAATATCATTACAGTGTAAGTAAGGGGAGGGGATAAATATCATTATAGTGTAAGTAAAGGGGAGAGGATAAATATCATTACAGTGTAAGTAAAGGGGGGAGGATAAATATTATTACAGTGTAAGTAAAGGGGAGAGGATAAATATCATTACAATTGAAGTAAATGGGAGAGGATAGATATTATTACAGTGTAAGTGAAAGGGAGGGGATAAACATTATTACAGTGTTGGTACAGGGAGAGGTTCAATATCATTACAGTGTTAGTAAAGGGGAGGGGATAAATATCATTACAGTGTTGGTACAGGGAGAGGTTAAATATCATTACAGTGTAAGTAAAGGGGAGATGATAAATATCATTACAGTGTTAGTAAAGGAGGAGGATAAATATCATTACAGTGTAAGTAAAGGGGAGAGGATAAATATCATAACAGTGTAAATAAAGGGGAGAGGATAAATATCTTTACAGTGTAAGTAAAGGGAGTGGATCAATATTATTACAGTGTAAGTAAAGGGGAAGGGATAAATAGCATTACAGTGTAAGTAAAGGGGAGAGGATAAATATCATTACAGTGTAAGTAAAGGGGAAGGGATAAATATCATCACAGTGTAAGTAAAGGGAGAGGATAAATATCATTACAGTGTAAGTAAAGGGGAAGGGATAAATATCATTACAGTGTAAGTAAAGGGGAGAGGATATATATCATTACAGTGTAAGTAAAGGGGAGAAGATAAATATCATTACAGTGTAAATAAAGGGGGAGGATAAATATCATTATAGTATAAGTAAAGTGGGAGGATACATATCATTATAGTATAAGTAAAGGGGAGGGAATAAATATCATTACAGTGAAAGTAAAGGGGGAGGATAAATATTATTATAGTGTAAGTAAAGGGAGGGGAATTAATATCATTATATTGTAAGTAAAAGGGAGAGGTTCAATATCATTACAGTGTAAGTAAAGGGGAGAGGATAAATATCATTATAGCGTAATTAAAGGGGAGAGGATAAATATCATTACAGTGTAAGTAAGGGGAGAGGATAAATATCATTACAGTGTAAGTAAAGGGGGAGGATAGATATCATTATAGTATAAGTAAAGGGGAGGGGATAAATATCATTACAGTGAAAGTAAAGGGGGAGGATAAATATCATTATAGTGTAAGTAAAGGGGAGAGGATAAATATCATTATAGTGTAAGTAAAAGGGATGGGATATATATCATTATAGTGTAAGTAAAGGGAGAGGATACATATCATTACAGTGTAAGTAAGGGGGAGAGGATAAATATCATTATAGTGTAAGTAAAGGGGAAGGGATAAATATCATTACAGTGTAAGTAAGGGGAGGGGATAAATATCATTATAGTGTAAGTAAAGGGGAGAGGATAAATATCATTACAGTGTCAGTAAAGGAGAGAGGATAAATATCTTTACAGTGTAAGTAAAGGGGGGAGGATAAATATTATTACAGTGTAAGTAAAGGGGAGAGGATATATATCATTACAGTGTAAGTAAAGGGGAGAAGATAAATATCATTACAGTGTAAGTAAAGGGGAGATGATAAATATCATTACAGTGTTAGTAAAAACGAAGGATCAATATCATTACAGTGTAAGTAAAGGGGAGAGGATAAATATCATTACAGTGTAAGTAAAGGGGAGAGAATGAATATCATTACAGTGTAAGTAAAGGGGAGGGGATCAATATTATTACAGTGTAAGTGAAGGGGAGAGGATACAAATCATTACAGAGTAAGTAAAGGGGAGATGATAAACATCATTACAGTGTTAGTAAAGGGGAGATGATAAATATTATTACAATGTAAGTAAAGGGGAGAAGATAAATATTATTACAGTGTAAGTAAAGTGGATAAGATAAATATTATTACAGTGTAGTAAAGTGGAGAAGATAAATATTATTACAGTGTAGTAAAGTGGATAAGATAAATATAATTACAGTGTAGTAAAGTGGAGAAGATAAATATTATCACAGTGTAAGTAAAGTGGATAAGATAAATATAATTACAGTGTAGTAAAGTGGAGAAGATAAATATTATTACAGTGTAAGTAAAGTGGATAAGATAAATATTATTACAGTGTAGTAGAGTGGCGAAGATAAATATTATTACAATGTAAGTAAAGGGGAGTAGATAAATATTATTACAATGTAAGTAAAGTGGATAAGATAAATATTATTAACCTATGACACGGAACAGGATTGCAGACAAATAATAATCATAACGCGCTTTATTCTTGTTCAGTGTGATAGGACAGAATGATTTTAATGCTTATATACAGTAAACGATTTATTACAATAAGGTACTTAGTTAGCTTTATATTACAACCATTACATAAAATAAGTTCGTACAATTACATAAACTCTAATGTTATAATTACTACACTAAACAGTTTATCACAATAAGGTACTTAGTAAAATAAATTAGTGCAATTGTTATAATTACTTCACTAACTAATAATTATATTATTTATTTAGGTAAAAGGCAACAATTAAATACAAAGTTTAGATGAACAATTGAATTTAAAATATCACAGATGGTAATTATAATCATAGATTTTGACTTTTTTCATCGTTTTCACCTGGGATAGTCCATACAGCCTTAAAGGCTTATTTCCCTAATTAAGCAATTCACCACAATAAGGTTAATGCGACGGTGTGATATTGTGAAAAAGAAATGAAATCAGCCGTTTTTAACCGTTATCACATATCAAGTCAGATATATCTCATATCAGAAATACAACGTATATCAACTTATAATTGACATGTCTACCTGTAATAAGCCTCAGGTAAAACAATATTCCTTTCGGGTCAAATCTGTCGGAAAAAAAATAATTATGTGTCATGATAAGTACCATTGCCCTAAAGCTATTATTACGGTATTGTTCCGTTTTAAGAGACCTTGGTATCAGTTGATTATTATAGATATATTTTGATGCGTATGTTTTCTTAAGGCAATAGTTATGACGAGTATTTTTTTAAAGACATGCGCATTAACTTGCCAATAATGTCTTTATATTGTCTGACGAGACGAATGATGCCACTAAACACATAACCGTGGAGGCTTCACGTCGCTTTCTTCTAGGTAAGTCATGATACTGTAGTTTATTAGTATAAACATGGACATATAGATACAATAAATAAAAACAAGTCGAATGACTTGCTAGCGTTTTCACCCTCTTCGGGGTTCCGAAGATAGTCGTCTTCTTTGTATTTATTTTATCTATTTTATTACCTTCACATGAAAACAAACTATGTTTTTATATGTACATATATATATATATATATATATATATATATATTTGCTTCTCTGTATGAAAGTAAACAATCTTGGTTTTAGTATTTGACATGAATAATGGTTAATTTTGAAACTGTGTAAATACTGACACTATTGTTGATTTAAACATATTTTTATTGTCAAAACAAAGACAAATTGATAAGAGAAAAGTTCTAACAACTTATGGACTCTTCTCCATAAATACATCACACAGAATTAAATTTAAAATGATTCATACAATATTATACGATAATATTAATATGACACCATTTTCAGTGAAAGACTATTCATGAGATATATTCATAATTTATTTCTTATTTCGAAATATGTATGTTTAGATAAATAATTATAACATAGGTAGCTATGCTAAAGAACGTACACGTATATCACTGTGGTCAAACGGCACTGTATAAGATCCAGAAATACAAATGTAGCGATCGCCAAATCGAGGGCTAAATAAACAAGTTGACGGGCACTGCGCATGTCAGTCGAGGTAAAAGTTGGCTTTAATCACTGCCTGGTTTGTAAAATAATTCAAAACGGATACAACAGTTATTTTTTTTACAACTTTTCAACCCGATATCATTTCATACCTATAGATTATCACTTCATAATGTATATATGGTCATCAATCACAAAAGCTTACCTACGAGTCGATTATATTCCTACAATTGTAATGATAAATCAGTCAATTTTTGGTTAAATTCACAGAGGAAAATGAAACAAGAGCCTATAAAGAAACATTCAAAACAATTTCATGTTAAATTAATGTCTGAAATTTTAACAATCGTGGCTCCTAACCCCCGGCTTCTGTAGGATGACCTGTTTGGTGTGATATGTTTGACAACTAGTGATTATAATGTCGATTACTTGCGATTTGTTGTATTATCATTATATGACAATAAGTCACTTCCAATTGTTATTATAGGGATTTACGGATACGTGTACAGGTGCATGTGACATACACATACAACTAATTTAATTACATGTGACCAAATTACCCGTCATCACACTGTTCAATATCATTACAGTTACATTATTCTTCTGAACTCGGACTTAATTGACCTGCTTAACATATTAAAAACATTTTCAAGTATTCGAATACTGGTTCTGTTTTAAGTTAAAGTGTTCGCAATGGGTCTTGAGACGAATTAAGAATGAACAGCAAAGAGGTTTTTACCTATAAACCTCGTCATAGCAGGAATCACTCGTAAAATCCGTATTAAATGCATATACATTGTACATGTTACTACCATTTTATAATGCTATATTTACAACTCTTCCTTCTTGTGTTTAGTAAACTCTGACTGCGAATATATTACCGTACAGGCAATGACAAAGGCTCGGCGGATTGATATTTGTTCAAATATGGCGTCGTTCACGCTTCAAAACAATAAGTACTCGCTGAAGGCCATTGTTTGGTTCCTTCAATATTTTAAAACATGGAACATATATGGAATCAATTTTTTTGTGATATACAATCAATGGTTTCTAGCAAACTTGATGTCAAATGATTCCATTCGAAATTCTTTGACGGTAACGCTAACATGCATACAATGTAGGGGGCGCCCCGCAGTCGTGACGTCCGACGTCGGACCGCATCACAAACCGATCGCTGTGTCATGCATGGACATAACGACCGTTATAAATAAGAAATAAGTTCCAAGAGCTATTAAAATTATTTGATACCAAATTTACAAATGCTGTTATGAAGAAAATAGCGTCATTCCTTGTGTATTTTCTAAACATACCAATATATCGATGATGATTCAGTGGAACTATATTATTTTAGCAACCACTACCATCGTTATAATCATCGTAGCAACCCTCTTCGAATGTGTTTTTTAAAATTAATAATGATGTACTTATATGGATTGTACCTCATTTTGACTACATATACGCGCACCATAGAATATGGGCATACTGCCGTATACGCAGTCAAAATGAAGTACAATCCTAATATAATACTTGTCCTCATTGTAATTTTGTCTACCCTTTTTACTTTCAGATGCGAGTCAATCATTTGCCACTATGTAGAATACACAGAGGGTGAAGATAATACATATTCCTAAGCCGAGGGAAGGACGGACTTGTTATTATAAATGTGATACAGGATTATCTTCAAACACAAATCGACATTATACATCAAAGGGGGACCTACTGACAAAGCCAGGAAAGAACAAACCTATGAAAACAAAAACAAAGTGGGATATATAATGATAACTCACAAAGAACGAGTATGGGGCCAGAAACATTCTAGTTGAGATATCTAATGTAAGCCATATATTATTCCAGTCTGTGAGGAGATATAGGAAGCAAGCATTTCAAGGATGATGTCTGTAGGAATGGATTTGATCAGAAAATGGATGTAACAGAAGGCAAACCAGGACCAATACGGGTGAAACAAACTGTCAGGTCTAATATAAGTAGTGAGGATTTGAGCCAGAAATCTAAACAGAGTAGGAAAATGCTTTACAAGTGTGACATAGATGGTAAGGAATTAAGAGGAGCAAAGTCCCTTAAAAGTCATATCAGGACACACACAGGAGAGAAACGTTATAAGTGTGACAGATGTGGTAAAGGATATAGTAAACCATCTAAACTACAAATACATGTGAGGACACATACGGGAGAGAAGCCTTACAAGTGTGATAGATGTGGTAAAGGATATAGTGTATTATCTTCCCTAAAAAATCATATTAGGACACACACAGGAGAGAAACCTTTCAAGTGTGATATATGTGGTAAGGATTTTATTCAATCATGTGATCGACATACACATATGAGGACACACACAGGGGAGAAGCCTTATACGTGTGATGTATGTGGTAAGGGGTTTGGTACCTCATATCACCTACAAATTCATGTCAGGACACATACAGGAGAGAAACCTTACAAGTGTGATAGATGTGGACAGGGATTTAGTGTATCTAGTAGTCTACAGTCACATATCAGGACACATACAGGAGAGAAACCATTCAAGTGTGATGTGTGTGGTAAGGAATTTAGTACATGTGGTAATTTAAAATCACATACCAGGATACATACAGGTGAGAAACCTTACAGGTGTGATTCATGTGGAAGGGAATTTAGTGTATCTAGTAGTCTACAGTCACATATGAGGACACATACAGGAGAGAAACCTTTCAAGTGTGATGTGTGTGGTAAGGGTTTTAGTCAGTCATCTAACCTAAAAACACATATGAGGACACATACAAATGAGAAGCCTTACAAGAATGATAAATGTGATAAGGATTTTAGTCAATCATCTTCCCTAAAACTCCATATCATGACAAATATTGGAGAGAAACCTTACAAGTGTGATACATGTGATAAGGATTTTAGTCAATCATCTTCCCTTAAACTTCATATCAGGACACATACTGGAGAGAAACCTTACAAATGTGATAGATGCAGTAAGGAATTTAGTCAGTTAAGTTCCCTTCAAAACCATATCAGGACACATACAAGTGAGAAACCTTTCAAGTGTGATCAATGTGATAAGGATTTCAGTCAATCATCCTCCCTAAAAAAACATATCAGGACACATACTGGAGAGAAACCTTACAAATGTGATACATGTGGTAAAGAATTCAGTGTATCTAGTAGTCTACAATCACATATGAGGACACATACTGGAGAGAAACCTTACAAGTGTGATACATGTGGTAAAGAATTCAGTCAGTCAAGTAACCTTCGGGCACATATCAGGATACATACAGGAGGGAAACCCAACAGGCGTGATATCGGTGGACGATCATCTACCTCACAGCCACACACAAGGACACAAACACAGAAGAAAAGCTGCAAGTGTAATATATGTGGTAAGGACTTTAGTGTATCTAGTAGTCTACAATCACATATCAGGACACATACAGGAGAGAAACCATTCAATTGTGATATATGTGGTAAGGGATTTAGTCAGTCATCTCACTTACAAACACATATGAGAACACATACAGGAGAGAAACCCTACAAGTGTGATATATGTGGTAAGGAATTTAGTCAGTCATCTAACCTACAAACACATATGAGGACACACACAGGAGATACACCCTACAAGTGTGATATATGTGGTAAGGAATTTATACAGTCATCTTCCCTACAACACCATATAAGGACACACATAGTAGATACCCCCTACAGGTGTGATATATGTGGTAAGGAATTTATACAGTCATCTTCCCTACAACACCATATGATGACACACAGAGTAGAGAAAACCTTCAAATGTGATATCGATAGAAAAGCATTCAGACGATCATCTACCTTACAGCCACACACCAGGACACCAACAGGGGAGAAACTCTACAAGTGTGATATATGTATGGAGGTATGTAGTACCATGCCCGTCCTACCAGCACAGAGCAGTACAGACACAGGAGAAGTACCTTACAGATGTAATCTATGTAGTATGACGTGTACATCGAAAGGTAACCAGCCTGATCAATTGGATACACACGCTCAACAGTCTAATTACTGCAGAGATAATTCTCCGACGACGTTTGAACGGTCACAACTGAAACAACGAGAGCCATTCATAATGAAATATGGAAAACACTCTTCAAAACAACCAATGCTTGAAAACCCGGATGAAAAACTAATTGACAATGAATTAAATGGCACTACTGCTGTCAACGAACGCACAGGCGATAGAGAGACTGAGTGTGGTTATGATTGTGAGTATGGTACATCATACTATGGACTGAAACTGTCAAAATCAGATGATGGTGTTCCTATATTTACGTACAGCGTAGACAACATCCTACAGCAGTACTATAAGGAATCACAGTGATATTACATACCAATATACCAAGTTGACCCTTGTATAATATTAAGGTACCGTAGTGCTAAACTCTGTAGTTTCTCAACTAATATAAGTTTTATATAAAATTTGTATATTTTTGTTTGCGTTAGCGTGGTGCTTGCTATATATGAATGCAATATTATTATGTTAACTTAAATAAATTATGAAGATTTATTTAATAGTTCTCTATTGACCATTGAAAAGAACATCAAAGAATTCGATATTATTAAATTGTTTTATCGCTTCTAAATCTGTCAAAGGGCTTCCTCTTATTTTTTCCCTGCAATTAAATAAGCAAGCTAGTTTGTGAGTATATTTTCAAGATATATATCATTACAGTGTGAGTAAATGGGAGTAAATAATATTACAATGTAAGTAAAGGGGAGGGGATCAATATAATTACAGTGTATTTAAAGGGGAGAGGATCAATATAATTCCAGTGTAAGTAAAGGGGGGATGGTAAATATCATTACAGTGAAAGTGAAGGGGAGGGGATAAAGATCATTACAGTATAAGTAAAGGGGAGAGGATATATATCATTACAGTGTAAGTAAAGGGGAGAGGATCAATATCATTACAGTGTAAGAAAAGGGGAGAGGATAAATATCATTACAGTGTAAGTAAAGGGGAGAGGATCAATATCATAACAATGTAAGTGAAGGGGAGAGGATAAATATCTTTAAAGTGTAAGTAAAGGGAGAGGATCAATATTATTACAGTGTAAGTAAAGGGGAAGGGATCAATAGCATTACAGTGTAAGTAAAGTGGAGAGGATAAATATCATTACAGTGTAAGTAAAGGGGAAGGGATAAATATCATTACAGTGTAAGTAAAGGGAGAGGATAAATATCATTACAGTGTAAGTAAAGGGGAAGGGATAAATATCATTCCAGTGTAAGTAAAGGGGAGAGGATATATATCATTACAGTGTAAGTAAAGGGGAGAAGATAAAAATCATTACAGTGTAAGTAAAGGGGAGATGATAAATATCATTACAGTGTTAGTAAAGGGGGAGGATTAATATCATTACAGTGTAAGAAAAGTCGAGAGGATAAATATCATAACAGTGTAAGTGAAGGGGAGAGAATAAATATATTTACAGTGTTAGTAAAGGGAGAGGATCAATATTATTACAGTGTAAGTAAAGGGGAAGGGATAAATAGCATTACAGTGTAAGTAAAGGGGAGAGGATAAATATCATTACAGTGTAAGTAAAGGGGAAGGGATAAATATCATTACAGTGTAAGTAAAGGGAGAGGATAAATATCATTACAGTGTAAGTAAAGGGGAAGGGATAAATATCATTACAGTGTAAGTAAAGGGGAGAGGATAAATATCATTCCAGTGTAAGTAAAGGGGAGAGGATAAATATCATTACAGTTTAAGTAAAGGGGAGGGGATACATATCATTACAGTGTAAGTAAAGGTGAGAGGATAAATATCATTACAGTGTAAGTAAAGGGGAGAGGATAAATATCATTACAGTGTAAGTAAAGGGGAGGGGATATATATCATTACAGTGTAAGTAAAGGGGAGAGGATCAGTATCATTATAGCGTAAGTAAATGGGAGAGGATAAATATCATTACAGTGTAAGTAAAGGGAGAGGATCAATATTATTATAGTGTAAGTAAAGGGGAGAGGATAAATATCATTACAGTGTAAGTAAAGGGGAGAGGATAGATATCATTATAGTGTAAGTAAAGGGGAGAGGATAAATATCATTACAGTGTTAGTAAAAGGGAGAGGATCAATATCATTACAGTGTAAGTAAAGGGGAGAGGATCAATATCATTACAGTGTAAGTAAAGGGGAGAGGATCAATATCATTACAGTGTAAGTAAAGGGAGAGGGGATAAATATCATTACAGTGTAAGTAAAGGGGAGAGGATAAATATCATTACAGTGCAAGTAAAGGGGGAGGATAAATATCATTATAGTGTAAGTAAAGGGGAGAGGATCAATATCAATACAGTGTAAGTAAAGGGGAGATGGTATATATTGTTACATAGTAAGTAAAAGGGAGAGGATAAATAACATTGCAGTGTAAGTAAAGGGGAGAGGATGAATATCATTACAGTGTAAGTAAAAGGGAGTGACTAAATATCATTACAGTGTAAGTAAAGGGGAGGGGATAAATATCACTACAGTGCAAGTCAAGGGGGAGGATAAATATCATTACAGTGTAAGTAAAGGGGAGGGATCAATATAATTAGAGTGTAAGTAAAGGGGAGGGGATAAATACCATTACAGTGTAAGTAAAAGGGAGTGACTAAATATCATTACAGTGTAAGTAAAGGGGAGGAGATAAATATCACTACAGTGCAAGTAAAAGGGGAGGGATAAATATTAATACAGTGTAAGTAAAGTGGAGATGATGAATATCATTACAGTGTAAGTAAAGGGGGAGGATAAATATCATTACAGTGTAAGTAAAGGGGAGAGGATAAATATCATTACAGTGTTAGTAAAGGGGGGAGGATAAATATCATTACAGTGTAAGTAAAGGGGAGAGGATAAATATCATTACAGTGTAAGTAAAGGGGGAGGATAAAAACCATTACAGTGTAAGTAAAGTGGAGAGGATAAATATTATTACAGTGTTAGTAAAGGGGGGAGGATAAATATCATTACAGTGTAAGTAAAGGGGAGAGGATAAATATCATTACAGTGTAAGTAAAGGGGGAGGATAAAAACCATTACAGTGTAAGTAAAGTGGAGAGGATACATATCATTATAGTGTAAGTAAAGGGGAGAAGATAAATATCATTACAGTGTTAGTAAAGGGGAGAGGATAAATATCATTACAGTGTAAGTAAAGGGGAGAAGATAAATATTATTACAGTGTAGTAAAGTGGAGAAGATAAATATTATTACAGTGTAAGTAAAGAGGAGGAGATCAATATTATTACAGTTCAAGTAAAGTGGAGAAGATAAATATCATTACAGTGTAAGTAAAGTGGAGAAGATAAATATTATTACAGTGTAAGTAAACGGGAGGGGATCAATATTATTACAGTGTAAGTAAAGTGGAGAAGATAGATATTATTATCCTATGACACGGAACAGGATTGCAGACAAATAATAACCATAACGCGCTATATTCTTGTTCATTGTGATAGGGCAGAATGATTTTAATGCTTATATACATGTATTTACTACCGTAAACGATTTATTACAATAAGGTACTTAGTTAGCTTTATGTTACAACCATTACATAAAATAAGTTAGTACAATTACATACACTCTAATGTTATAATTACTACACTAAACAGTTTATCACCATAAGGTACTTAGTAAAATAAATCAGTACAATTGTTATAATTACTACACTAACTAATAATAATATTATTTATTTAGGTAAAAGGCAACAATTAAATACAAAGTTTAGATGAACAATTGAATTTAAAATATCACAGATGGTAATTATAATCATAGATTTTGATTTCTTTCATCGTTTTCACCTGGGAAAGTCCATACAGCCTTAAAGGCTTATTTCCCTAATTAAGCAATTCACCACCACAATAAGGTTAATGCGACGGTGTGATATTGTGAAAAAGAAATGAAATCAGCCGTTTTAAACCGTTATCACATATCAAGTCAGATATATCTCATATCAGAAATACAACGTATATCAACTTATAATTGACATGTCTACCTGTAATAAGCCTCAGGTAAAACAATATTCCTTTCGGGTCAAATCTGTCGGAAAAAAATTAATTATGTGTCATGATAAGTACCATTGCCCTAAAGCTATTATTACGGTATTGTTCCGTTTTAAGAGACCTTGGTATCAGTTGATTATTATAGATATATTTTGATGCGTATGTTTTCTTAAGGCAATAGTGATGATGTGTAATTTCCGATGTACAACGTATATCAACTTATAATTGACATGTCTACCTATAATACGCCTCGGGTACAATATTTCTTTTGGGTCAAATCTGTCGGAAAAGATCAGTATGTGTCATGATAAGAACCATGGCCCTAAAGCTATTATTACGGTATTGTTCCATTTTAGGAGACCTATTAACACATCATTCCGGTATTTGTTGATTATTATATATATATATTGACAAGTACTGTTTCTTAAGGCAATAGTTATGACGAGTAATTTTTTAAAGACATGCGCATTAACTTGCCAATAATGTCTTTATATTGTCAGACAAGACGAATAATGTCACTAAACACATAACTGTGGAGGCCTTCACGTCGCTTTCTTCTAGGTAAGTCATGATACTGTAGTTTATTAGTATAAACATGGACATATAGATACAATAAATAAAAACAAGTCGAATGACTTGCTAGCGTTTTCACCCTCTTCGGGGTTCCGAAGATAGTCGTCTTCTTTGTATTTATTTTATCTATTTTATTACCTTCACATGAAAACAAACTATGTTTTTATATGTACACACATATATATATATATATATTTGCTTCCTTGTATGAAAGTAAACAATCTTGGTTTTAGTATTTGACATAAATAATGGTTAGTTTTGAAAATGTAAATACTGACAATATTGTTGATTTAAACATACGTTATTGTCAAAACAAAGACAAATTGATGATAGATAAGTTCTAACAACTTATGAACTCTTCTCCATAAATACATTACACAGAATTAAATTTACTACACGTGAAATGATTCATACAGTATATTACGATAATATTAACATGACACCATTTTTAGTGAAAGACTATTCATGAGATATATTCATAATTTATTTTTTATTTCAAAATATATATTTTTAGATAAATAATTATAACATAGATAGCTATGCTCAAGAACGTACACGTACAGTATATCACTGTGGTCGAACGGCACTGTATACGTTCCGGAAATATAAATGTAAGGATCGCCAAATCGAGGGCTAAATAAACAAGTTGACGGGCACTGCCAGTCGAGGTAAAATCTGGCTTAAATCATTGCCTGTTTTGTATAATTAGTCAAAACGGATCCAACAGTTATTTTTGTACAATGTTTGAGCTTGATATCATTTCATAATGTATATATGGTCATCAATCACATACGCTTACATCCGAGACGATTATATTCCTACAATTGTAATGATAAATATGTTAACGTTTGGTTAAATTCACAGAGGAAAATGAAACAAGAGCCTATCAGGAAACATTCAAATTAATTTCATTTTAAATTAATGTCTGAAATTTAAACAATCGTGGCTCCTAATCCCCGGCTTCTGTAGGATGACTTGTTTGGTGTGATATGTTTGACAACTAGTGAGTATAATGTCGATTACTTCCAATTTGTTGTATTATCATTATATGACAATAAGTCACTTCCAATTGTTATTATAGGGATTTACGGATACGTGTACATGTGCATGTGACATACACATACAACTAATTTAATTACATATGACTGTTCGCTAAAGATTGTTCAAATATGGGTCATTTTATTTTTAAAATTATCCGTCGTCACATTGTTCAATATCATTACAGTTACATTATTCTTCTGAACTCGGACTCAATGGACCTGCTTAATATCTAAAAATATATTTTCAAGTATTCGAATACTGCTTCTGTTTAATATTAAAGTGATCGCAATGGGTCTTGAGACGAATTAAGAATGAACAACAAAGAGGTTTTTTACCCATAAACCTCGTCATAGCAGGAATCACTCGTAAAATCCGTATTAAATTCATATACATTGTACATGTTACTACCATTTTATAATGTTATATTTACAACTCTTCCTTCTTGTGTTTAGTAGACTCTGACTGCGAATATATTACCGTACAGGCAATGACAAAGGCTCGGCGGATTGATATTTGTATTACGAAGAAAATAATGAACATTTTGGAAAATATTGTATTTACGGTCATTTGGTAAACAAACCAGTACATTCTAGCTAGCCTGTGTATACGTAAACAGGCAAACATTTGGTATTCGAATATCTCCGCTTATAGCGATAAAAAGTGACAGTACCTATGATTTAAGAAACACACACAGATACTTAACAATGAAACACGTCAATATTTACTCCTTCAATTATTGAAAGTTGTCGTAATTATTTAAATGATAATAAGTAATTTAGAATTCTGTATACGAACATGTTAATTCTTTTATTCAAATGATAATAAGTAATTTAGAATTCTGTATACGAACATGTTAACTCTTTTAAAGATAAACGAAATTTACAAATGTCCATTATTATCTTTTACTATCAAAGATTATATTTCTTGTGAAATTCATATTGTAAACAATATAACATGTGTTGATTTGAACTTAATAAAGAGATAGAAGCTGCCATTCTACTTGTGCCTTTTTACTTATAGCACCCAACGGGAAACCAGTATATTAGTGGACCGCCCTGTCAAATACCCCAATCAGGGCGCCCTAATAAATGGTGGAGACAATCCGATGAACGATTCCCCGGCATTCAACACCAGAACAAAAACCGGCAACTTTACATCGGTAACTAGTTTCCCGGTGCAGCCTCTGTCTCAAGCACCGATCGTCAAACATCCGACTTCACCGAGTGCCCAGGGAAACAACGAGCCAACGCCCTCGTCACAAGACACCTCCGACACCAGCGGAGCAGTCGAGGCGGCGCCAAGGGAGCACCCTAACGATCAGGAGGATACAGAAAATCCAGCTCCTGCGACCGGTAGGCCATTTAATTTTCCCATGCCGCCTGGTACGATTAAACTAGACAAATTTAAAGGTGATGGGACGCAAAATCCCAGCACATGGCTTACCCAATTTGACCAATGGGGAACATTTTACGAACTATCAGCAGATAAACAGAGAAATGGGTTCCCAATACACCTAGAAGGTCATGCAAGAGTGTGGTACGACACTCTAGAGCAAGACGTCCGCCAGGACTGGACGGCACTCAAGGCCGCCTTCACTAGTAGATTTAAAGATGACAATGCTTTGTTAGATGGAACTATTTTTGAAACTAAACAACGTTCAGACGAACGGGTGCTAGATTATTTGACTAGGTTGCATACTGTGACAGCAAATAGAGACCTGTCACAACAGTTATTGTTAGCAGTAGCTATGAATGGGTTAAGAGTAGAGTAACGTTCGATAGTGGCTAATAAGGAACCCAAAACCTTAGACGAGTTACGTCATATGGCTACTCTAGCAGAGAAAACAGTCTCTAGCCCTTTACCTTCAGTAAATGCCGCTACTAATATTCCTGTAGAAGTCTTGTTAGCCCGACTGGCCACCATTGAGGAGAAACTTGACCAATCCACCTCAGTAGCAGCACTAAACGATACTGGTAAACCCCGCCCACGCCCTCCCAACCAGTCCCAATCTCCTCACCAAACTTCTCACCCTCCACTCTCCTCTAATCCATCCCAACCCTCACGCCCACCCCACCATCAGCAGCGTCATAAAAAATCCCAACAATACCCGCCTCCTCAGACGCATAGCTCTCCTGGATTTCAGTGCGTAGGATGCGGCGGTGGTTGCTCTGATAGGTCACGCTGCCCAGCTATGGGTAAGATATGTCATTATTGCCAGAAATATAACCATTTTTCTAGGGTTTGTCGGTCTAGTCAAAATCAATAGGGGTACGCTCCTGTCCGTGGCCCACATCGGCGGCCCACTGACAGGAACATCACGAAAAACAAACCTACGCTAAGCTCTACAACTGTGGTCAATAAAAATTTAGTACAGGTCAGAGTTGACAGCCTTCAGGTAAATTAAGGCAATGACTCCGGAATGCTTAATAACTCTATCCCATTTGATGTTTAACATATATTATCATAATATGCAATGCATATCGCCGTACGTTCACGTGTGGAGAAACCTCCCCGAGAATAAAGAGGCATTTCGGCATTATCCAAAATATTATTTAACTTCTTTTGTCAATGTTGCGCCACTATTAGCGACGAGGTTAATCCATGCGGTAATATGGTGCTACGACTTTGTCCTTATCAATTGTAAATTCTATAAGTATCTCTGCTGTCATTGCCGACTGTCCATCCCCCCTATTTTTGTGTCTTTATGATTAGTTTACGATGTCTATACGACATCATGATGGTCACAATGATTACCGTGATATCTTTGTAGAAGCACACGTGTATATACAAATTATTATTATTATATTATTATTATTCTTTTATGTGACAATTTTATGCTCTGTCTTTATTGTACGGTGTTATCTATATGTGTACCAGACTAGTGTCCACCACCTTGGGGACAAGGTACCATCTCTCTAACAGAGGGGAAGATGTTTTATTATTTTTTTAGTCATTTATTGTATGTTAAGTAATGACATAATATGCTAGATGTTCAAGAATGCATTTTCTTTTTGTTTTTTATATTCATTATGTTTTGGTTGTGGGTATATAACTGTTTAATATAATAATGAATACAATGTCAAATTGTTCAAAACCAACCCTAATGAAAACATACTTATGTTCAGAATACATAATTACATTGCATTGTACATCAACTATACTTGATACATACAGGTTGTAATTGTACATACATTTTATAGTTTTATACATTGTTTGCAAGTTATTACATATGCTGAGTAAATTGTTATTGACAAACGATTACCTCCCTATTTTTAATTGTAAAGGGGAAAAGCAGTATATCGCATTTCTGTAAACCTTATACTCGCTGGTAATCTTCTGATATGAAGACTATGGAACATATTGGTTTATTTTTTTCTAGACCTTGGGGTCAAGGTCTTCACCAACCGGGGAGAAACTATTACGAAGAAAATAATGAACATTTTGGAAAATATTGTATTTACGGTCATTTGGTAAACAAACCAGTACATTCTAGCTAGCCTGTGTATACGTAAACAGGCAAACATTTGGTATTCGAATATCTCCGCTTATAGCGATAAAAAGTGACAGTACCTATGATTTAAGAAACACACACAGATACTTGACAATGAAACACGTCAATATTTACTCCCCGGAAGGTAGGGCCATGTCACGAATTGGTCAAAATATACTGGACGTCCTGACCAACAGAACAGGTTGATGAACTGACCGACACGTTCTACTAAATCATAGTGGAAAAGCGATTGCTTGGTTCCAGTAAATCATGGTATGAAAGCGAATAATCAGTCTGTTGTCCGAGGTAGGCGTTCCGAAGGTATAAAAGGGACAAGTACAGAATGCGAGCTTTAGATAGAAGCTGCCATTCTACTTGTGCCTTTTTACTTATAGGTAAGACTTTTTATTATTTTGTAAGGTATCATACTTTATTGTTAAATGAACTTTTTGTACGGTGAAGGATAAACATAACTGATGTAAATGAATGTATGAACAAATAGTAGCTTTCTGTTATTTGAAAGTTGTCGTAATTATTTAAATGATAATAAGTAATTTAGAATTCTGTATACGAACATGTTTACTCTTTTAAAGATAAACGAAATTTACAAATGTCCATTATTATTTTTTACTATCAAAGATTATATTTCTTGTGAAATTCATATTGTAAACAATATAACATGTGTTGATTTGAACTTAATAAAGAGATAGAAGCTGCCATTCTACTTGTGCCTTTTTACTTATAGCACCCAACGGGAAACCAGTATATTAGTGGACCGCCCTGTCAAATACCCCAATCAGGGCGCCCTAATATTTGTTCAAATATGGCGTCGTTCACGCTTTAGAACAAAAAGTATTCGCTGAAGGCCATTGTTTGGTTCCTTCAATATTTTAAAACATGGAACATATATGGAATCAATTTGATGTCAAATGATTCCATTCAAAATTCTATGACGGTAACGCTAACATGCATACAATGTAGGGGGCGCCCCGCAGTCGTGACGTCCGACGTCGGACCGCATAACAACACGATCGCTGTGTCATGCATGGACATAACGACCGTTATAAATAAGAAATAAGTTCCAAGAGCTATTAAAATTATTTGATACCAAATTTACAAATGCTGTTATGAAGAAAATAGCGTCATTCCTTGTGTATTTTCTAAACATACCAATATATCGATGATGATTCAGTGGAACTATATTATTTTAGCAACCACTACCATCGTAATAACCATCGTAGCAACCCTCTTCGAATGTGTTTTTTAAAATTAATAATGATGTACTTATATGGATTGTACCTCATTTTGACTGCATATACGCGCACCATAGAATATGGGCATACTGTCGTATACGCAGTCAAAATGAAGTACAATCCTAATATAATACTTTTTCTCATTGTAATTTTGTCTACCCTTTTTACTTTCAGATGCGAGTCAGTCATTTGCCACTGTGTAGAATACACAGAAGGTGAAGATAATACATATTCCTAAGCCGAGGGAAGGGCGGACTTGTTATTATAAATGTGATACAGGATTATCTTCAAACACAAATCGGCATAATACATCAAAGGGGGACCTACTGACAAAGCCAGGAAAGAACAAACCTATGAAAACAAAAACAAAGTGGGATATATAATGATAACTCACAAAGAACGAGTATGGGGCCAGAAACATTCTAGTTGAGATATCTAATGTAAGCCATATATTATTCCAGTCTGTGAGGAGATATAGGAAGCAAGCATTTCCAGTATGATGTCTGTAGGAGTGGATTTGATCAGAAAATGGATATAACAGAAGGCAAATCAGGACCCATACGGTTGAAACAAACTGTCAGGTCTAATATAAGTAGTAAGGATTTGAGTCAGAAATCTAAACAGAGCAGGAAAATGCTTTACAGGTATGACATAGATGGTAAGGAATTAAGTGGAGCATCGTCCCTTAAAGGTCATATCAGGACACACACAGGAGAGAAACGTTATAAGTGTGATAGATGTGGTAAAGGATATAGCAAACCATCTAAACTACAAATACATATGAGGACACACACAGGAGAGAAGCCTTACAAGTGTGATATATGTGGTAAGGGATTTAGTGTATTATCTTCCCTAAAAAATCATATTAGGACACACACAGGAGAGAAACCTTTCAAGTGTGATATATGTGGTAAGGATTTTATTCAATCATGTGATCGACATACACATATGAGGACACACACAGGAGAGAAGCCTTATAAGTGTGATGTATGTGGTAAGGGGTTTGGTACCTCATATAACCTACAAATTCATGTCAGGACACATACAGGAGAGAAACCTTACAAGTGTGATAGATGTGGTAAGGGATTTAGTGTATCTAGCAGTCTACAAACACATATCAGGACACATACAGGAGAGAAACCATTCAAGTGTGATGTGTGTGGTAAGGAATTTAGTACATGTGGTAATTTAAAATCACATACCAGGATACATACAGGTGAGAAACCTTACAGGTGTGATACATGTGGAAAGGAATTTAGTGTATCTAGTAGTCTACAGTCACATATGAGGACACATACAGGAGAGAAACCTTTCAAGTGTGATGTGTGTGGTAAGGGTTTTAGTCAGTCATCTCACCTACAAGCACATATGAGGACACATACAAATGAGAAGCCTTACAAGAATGATAAATGTGATAAGGATTTCAGTCAATCATCTTCCCTAAAACTCCATATCATGACAAATATTGGAGAGAAACCTTACAAGTGTGATACATGTGATAAGGATTTTAGTCAATCATCTTCCCTTAAACTTCATATCAGGACACATACTGGAGAGAAACCTTACAAATGTGATAGATGCAGTAAGGAATTTAGTCAGTTAAGTTCCCTTCAAAACCATATCAGGACACATACAAGTGAGAAACCTTTCAAGTGTGATCAATGTAATAAGGATTTCAGTCAATCATCTTCCCTAAAAAAACATATCAGGACACATACAGGAGAGAAACCTTACAAGTGTGATACATGTGGTAAAGAATTTATACAGTCATCTTCCCTACAACACCATATAAGGACACACATAGTAGATACCCCCTACAGGTGTGATATATGTGGTAAGGAATTTATACAGTCATCTTCCCTACAAACCCATATGATGACACACAGAGTAGAGAAAACCTTCAAATGTGATATCGATAGAAAAACATTCAGACGATCATCTACCTTACAGCCACACACCAGGACACCAACAGGGGAGAAACTCTACAAGTGTGATATATGTATGGAGGTATGTAGTACCATGCCCGTCCTACCAGCACAGAGCAGTACAGACACAGGAGAAGTACCTTACAGATGTAATCTATGTAGTATGACGTGTACATCGAAAGGTAACCAGCCTGATCAATTGGATACACACGCTCAACAGTCTAATTACTGCAGAGATAATTCTCCGACGACGTTTGAACGGTCACAACTGAAACAACGAGAGCCATTCATAATGAAATATGGAAAACACTCTTCAAAACAACCAATGCTTGAAAACCCGGATGAAAAACTAATTGACAATGAATTAAATTGCACTACTGCTGTCAACGAACGCACAGGCGATAGAGAGACTGAGTGTGGTTATGATTGTGAGTATGGTACATCATACTATGGACTGAAACTGTCAAAATCAGATGATGGTGTTCCTATATTTACGTACAGCGTAGACAACATCCTACAGCAGTACTATAAGGAATCACAGTGATATTACATACCAATATACCAAGTTGACCCTTGTATAATATTAAGGTACCGTAGTGCTAAACTCTGTAGTTTCTCAACTAATATAAGTTTTATATAAAATTTGTGTATTTTTGTTTGCGTTAGCGTGGTGCTTGCTATATATGAATGCAATATCATTATGTTAACTTGAATAAATTATGAAGATTTATTTAATAGTTCTCTATTGACCATTGGAAAAAACATCAAAGAATTCGATATTATTAAATTGTCGCTTCTAAATCTGTCAAAGGGCTTCCTCTTTTTTTCCCCCTGCAATTAAATAAGCAAGCTAGTTTGTGAGTATATTTTCAGGATATATATCATTACAGTGTGAGTAAATGGGAGTAAATAATATTACAATGTAAGTAAAGGGGAGGGGATCAATATAATTACAGTGTATTTAAAGGGGAGAGGATCAATATAATTCCAGTGTAAGTAAAGGGGGGATGGTAAATATCATTACAGTGAAAGTGAAGGGGAGGGGATAAATATCATTACAGTGTAAGTAAAGGGGAGAGGATAAATATCATTACAGTGTAAGTAAAGGGGAGAGGATAAATATCATAACAGTGTAAGTGAAGGGGAGAGGATAAATATCTTTACAGTGTAAGTAAAGGGAGAGGATCAATATTATTACAGTGTAAGTAAAGGGGAGAGGATAAATAGCATTACAGTGTAAGTAAAGGGGAGAGGATAAATATCATTACAGTGTAAGTAAAGGGGAAGGGATAAATATCATTACAGTGTAAGTAAAGGGAGAGGATAAATATCATTACAGTGTAAGTAAAGGGGAAGGGATAAATATCATTACAGTGTAAGTAAAGGGGAGAGGATATATATCATTACAGTGTAAGTAAAGGGGAGAAGATAAATATCATTACAGTGTAAATAAAGGGGGAGGATAAATAGCATTATAGTGTAAGTAAAGGGGGAGGATAGATATCATTATAGTCTAAGTAAAGGGAGGGGATAAATATCATTACAGTGTAAGTAAGGGGAGGGGATAAATATCATTATAGTGTAAGTAAAGGGGGAGGATAAATATTATTATAGTGTAAGTAAAGGGAGGGGATAAATATCATTATATTGTAAGTAAAAGGGAGAGGTTCAATATCATTACAGTGTAAGTAAAGGGGAGAGGATAAATATCATTATAGCGTAATTAAAGGGGAGAGGATAAATATCATTACAGTGTAAGTAAGGGGAGAGGATAAATATCATTACAGTGTAAGTAAAGGGGGAGGATAGATATCATTATATTATAAGTAAAAGGGGAGGGGATCAATATCATTACAGTGAAAGTAAAGGGGGAGGATAAATATCATTATAGTGTAAGTAAAGGGGAGAGGATAAATATCATTATAGTGTAAGTAAAGGGGAGAGGATACATATCATTACAGTGTAAGTAAAGGGAGGGGATACATATCATTGCAGTGTAAGTAAGGGAAGAGGATAAATATCATTACAGTGTAAGTAAAGGGGAGAGGATAAATATCATTTCAGTGTAAGTAAGGGGTAGAGGATAAATATCATTACAGTGTAAGTGAAGGGGAGGGGATAAATATCATTACAGTGTAGGTAAGGGGGAGGGGATAAATATCATTATATTGTAAGTAAAAGGGAGAGGTTCAATATCATTACAGTGTAAGTAAAGGGGAGAGGATAAATATCATTATAGCGTAAGTAAAGGGGAGAGGATAAATATCATTACAGTGTAAGTAAAGGGGAGAGGATAAATATCATTACAGTGTAAGTAAAGGGGAGAGGAAAAATATCATTTTAGTGTAAGTAAGGGGAGAGGATAAATATCATTTCAGTGTAAGTAAGGGGAAAGGATAAATATCATTACAGTGTAAGTAAAGGGGGGATATATATCATTACAGTGTAAGTAAAGGGTCGAGGATAAATATCATTACAATGTAAGTGAAGGGGAGAGGATACACATCATTACAGTGTAAGTAAAGAGAGGAGGATATAAATCATTACCGTGTAAGTAAAGGGGGAGGATAAATATCATTATAGTGTAAGTAAAGGGGAAAGGATAAATATCATTATAGTGTAAGTAAAGGGGAGAGGAAAAATATCATTTTAGTGTAAGTAAGGGGGGGGGATATATATCATTACAGTGTAAGAAAAGGGGAGAGGATAAATATCATTATAGTGTAAGTAAAGGGGGGGGATATATATCATTACAGTGTAAGAAAAGGGGAGAGGATAAATATCATTATAGTGTAAGTAAAGGGGGAGGATAAATATCATTATAGTGTAAGTAAAGGGGAGAGGATACATATCATTACAGTGTAAGTAAAGGAAGGGGATACATATCATTATAGAGTAAGTAAGGGGAGAGGATAAATATCATTACAGTGTAAGTAAAGGGGAGAGGATTAATATCATTTCAGTGTAAGTAAGGGGTAGAGGATAAATATCATTACAGTGTAAGTGAAGGGGAGGGGATAAATATCATTACAGTGTAAGTAAGGGGGAGAGGATAAATATCATTATAGTGTAATTAAATGGGAGGGGATCAATATCATTACATTGTAAGTAAAGAGGGGAGGATATAAATCATTACCGTGTAAGTAAAGGGGGAGGATAAATATCATTATAGTGTAAGTAAAGGGGAGAGGATAAATATCATTATAGTATAAGTAAAGGGGAGAGGAAAAATATCATTTTAGTGTAAGTAAGGGGGGGGGGATATATATCATTACAGTGTCAGTAAAGGGGAGAGGATAAATATCATTACAGTGTAAGTAAAGGGGGAGGATAAATATCATTATAGTGTAAGTAAAGGGGAAGGGATATATATCATTACAGTGTAAGTAAAGGGGGGGATAAATATGATTACAGTGTAAGTAAAGGGGAGAGGATAAATATCTTTAAAATGTAAGTAAAGGGGAGAGGATAAATATCATTAAAGTGTAAGTGAAGGGGAGAGGAGAAATAACATAATAGTGTAAGTAAAGGGAGAGGATAAATATCATTACAGTGTAAGTAAAGGGGAGAGGATACACATCATTACAGTGTAAGTAAAGAGAGGAGGATATAAATCATTACCGTGTAAGTAAAGGGGGAGGATAAATATCATTATAGTGTAAGTAAAGGGGAAAGGATAAATATCATTATAGTGTAAGTAAAGGGGAGAGGAAAAATATCATTTTAGTGTAAGTAAGGGGGGGGGATATATATCATTACAGTGTAAGAAAAGGGGAGAGGATAAATATCATTATAGTGTAAGTAAAGGGGGAGGATAAATATCATTATAGTGTAAGTAAAGGGGAGAGGATACATATCATTACAGTGTAAGTAAAGGAAGGGGATACATATCATTATAGAGTAAGTAAGGGGAGAGGATAAATATCATTACAGTGTAAGTAAAGGGGAGAGGATTAATATCATTTCAGTGTAAGTAAGGGGTAGAGGATAAATATCATTACAGTGTAAGTGAAGGGGAGGGGATAAATATCATTACAGTGTAAGTAAGGGGGAGAGGATAAATATTATTACAGTGTAAGTAAAGGGGATAGGAAAAATATCATTTTAGTGTAAGTAAGGGGAGAGGATAAATATCATTACAGTGTAAGTAAAGGGGAGAGGATAAATATCATTACAGTGGAAGTATAGGGGGGGATATATATCATTACAGTGTAAGTAAAGGGTCGAGGATAAATATCATTATAGTGTAATTAAATGGGAGGGGATCAATATCATTACATTGTAAGTAAAGAGGGGAGGATATAAATCATTACCGTGTAAGTAAAGGGGGAGGATAAATATCATTATAGTGTAAGTAAAGGGGAGAGGATAAATATCATTATAGTATAAGTAAAGGGGAGAGGAAAAATATCATTTTAGTGTAAGTAAGGGGGGGGGATATATATCATTACAGTGTCAGTAAAGGGGAGAGGATAAATATCATTACAGTGTAAGTAAAGGGGGAGGATAAATATCATTATAGTGTAAGTAAAGGGGAAGGGATATATATCATTACAGTGTAAGTAAAGGGGGGGATAAATATGATTACAGTGTAAGTAAAGGGGAGAGGATAAATATCTTTAAAATGTAAGTAAAGGGGAGAGGATAAATATCATTAAAGTGTAAGTGAAGGGGAGAGGAGAAATAACATAATAGTGTAAGTAAAGGGAGAGGATAAATATCATTACAGTGTAAGTAAAGGGGAGAGGAAAAATATCATTTTAGTGTAAGTAAGGGGGGGGGATATATATCATTACAGTGTAAGAAAAGGGGAGAGGATAAATATCATTATAGTGTAAGTAAAGGGGGAGGATAAATATCATTATAGTGTAAGTAAAGGGGAGAGGATACATATCATTACAGTGTAAGTAAAGGAAGGGGATACATATCATTATAGAGTAAGTAAGGGGAGAGGATAAATATCATTACAGTGTAAGTAAAGGGGAGAGGATTAATATCATTTCAGTGTAAGTAAGGGGTAGAGGATAAATATCATTACAGTGTAAGTGAAGGGGAGGGGATAAATATCATTACAGTGTAAGTAAGGGGGAGAGGATAAATATTATTACAGTGAAAGTAAAAGAGGAGGATAAATATCATTATAGTGTAAGTAAAGGGAGGGGATAAATATCATTATAGTGTAAGTAAAAGGGAGAGGATAAATATCATTACAGTGAAAGTATATGGGGGGGATATATATCATTACAGTGTAAGTAAAGGGTCGAGGATAAATATCATTATAGTGTAATTAAATGGGAGGGGATCAATATCATTACATTGTAAGTAAAGAGGGGAGGATATAAATCATTACCGTGTAAGTAAAGGGGGAGGATAAATATCATTATAGTGTAAGTAAAGGGGAGAGGATAAATATCATTATAGTGTAAGTAAAGGGGAGAGGAAAAATATCATTTTAGTGTAAGTAAGGGGGGGGGGATATATATCATTACAGTGTAAGTAAAGGGGAGAGGATAAATATCATTACAGTGTTAGTAAAGGGGGAGGATAAATATCATTATAGTGTAAGTAAAGGGGAAGGAATATATATCATTACAGTGTAAGTAAAGGGGGGGATAAATATGATTACAGTGTAAGTAAAGGGGAGAGGATAAATATCTTTAAAATGTAAGTAAAGGGGAGAGGATAAATATCATTAAAGTGTAAGTGAAGGGGAGAGGAGAAATAACATAATAGTGTAAGTAAAGGGAGAGGATAAATATCATTACAGTGTAAGTAAAGGGGAGAGGATAAATATCATTTTAGTGTAAGTAAAGGGGAGAGGATACATATCATTATAGTGTAAGTAAAGGGGAGGGGATATATATCATTACAGTGTTAGTAAAGGGGAGAGGATCAATATCATTATAGTGTAAGTAAAGGAGAGAGGATACATATCATTATAGTGTAAGTAAAGGGGAGAGGATACATATCATTATAGTGTAAGTAAAGGGGAGAGGATAAATATCATTACAGTGTAAGTAAAGGGGAGAGGATAAATATCATTACAGTGTAGGTAAAGGGGAGAGGATCAATATCATTATAGTGTAAGTAAAGGGGAGAGGATACATATCATTATAGTGTAAGTAAAGGGAGAGGATAAATATCATTACAGTGTAAGTAAAGGGGAGAGGATCAATATCATTACAGTATAAGTAAAGGGTGAGGATATATATCATTATAGTGTAAGTAAAAGGGAGGGGATAAATATCATTACAGTGTAAGTAAAGGGGAGAGGATCAATATCATTACAGTGTAAGTAAAGGGGAGAGGATCAATATTATTATAGTGTAAGTAAAGGGAGAGGATATATATTATTATAGTGTAAGTAAAGGGGAGAGGATAAATATCATTACAGTGTAAGTAAAGGGGAGAGGATCAATATCATTACAGTGTAAGTAAAGGGGAGAGGATAAATATCACTATAGTTTAAGTAAAAGGGAGAGGATACATATCATTATAGTGTAAGTAAAGGGGAGAGGATCAATATCATTATAGTGTAAGTAAAGGGGAGGTGATCAATATCATTATAGTGTAAGTAAAGGGGAGAGGATAAATATTATTATAGTGTAAGTAAAGGGGAGAGGATAAATATCATTACAGTGTAAGTAAAGGGGAGAGGATCAATATCATTATAGTGTAAGTAAAGGGGAGAGGATCAATATTATTATAGTGTTAGTAAAGGGAGAGGATCAATATCATTACAGTGTAAGTAAAGGGGAGAGGATCAATATCATTACAGTGTAAGTAAAGGGGAGAGGATCAATATTATTATAGTGTAAGTAAAGGGAGAGGATATATATCATTGAAGTGTAAGTAAAGGGGAGAGGATAAATAGCATTACAGTGTAAGTAAAGGGGAGAGGATCAATATCATTACAGTGTAAGTAAAGGGGAGAGGATAAATATCATTATAGTTTAAGTAAAGGGGAGAGGATACATATCATTATAGTGTAAGTAAAGGGGAGGGGATCAATATCATTATAGTGTAAATAGAGGGGAGAGGATAAATATTATTATAGTGTAAGTAAAGGGGAGAGGATAAATATCATTACAGTGTAAGTAAAGGGGAGAGGATAAATATCATTACAGTGTAAGTAAAGGGGAGAGGATAAATATCATAACAGTGTAAGTGAAGGGAGAGGATACATATCATTATAGTGTAAGTAAAGGGGAGAGGATAAATATCATTACAGTGTAAGTGAAGGGGAGAGGATACATATCGTTACAGTGTAAGTGAAGGGGAGAGGATAAATATCATTACAGTGTAAGTAAAGGGGAGAGGATAAATATCATTACAGTGTAGGTAAAGGGGAGAGGATCAATATCATTATAGTGTAAGTAAAGGGGAGAGGATACATATCATTATAGTGTAAGTAAAGGGAGAGGATAAATATCATTACAGTGTAAGTAAAGGGGAGAGGATCAATATCATTACAGTATAAGTAAAGGGTGAGGATATATATCATTATAGTGTAAGTAAAAGGGAGGGGATAAATATCATTACAGTGTAAGTAAAGGGGAGAGGATCAATATCATTACAGTGTAAGTAAAGGGGAGAGGATCAATATTATTATAGTGTAAGTAAAGGGAGAGGATATATATTATTATAGTGTAAGTAAAGGGGAGAGGATAAATATCATTACAGTGTAAGTAAAGGGGAGAGGATCAATATCATTACAGTGTAAGTAAAGGGGAGAGATTAAATATCACTATAGTTAAAGTAAAAGGGAGAGGATACATATCATTATAGTGTAAGTAAAAGGGAGAGGATCAATATCATTATAGTGTAAGTAAAGGGGAGGTGATCAATATCATTATAGTGTAAGTAAAGGGGAGAGGATAAATATTATTATAGTGTAAGTAAAGGGGAGAGGATAAATATCATTACAGTGTAAGTAAAGGGGAGAGGATCAATATCATTATAGTGTAAGTAAAGGGGAGAGGATCAATATTATTATAGTGTAAGTAAAGGGAGAGGATCAATATCATTACAGTGTAAGTAAAGGGGAGAGGATCAATATCATTACAGTGTAAGTAAAGGGGAGAGGATCAATATTATTATAGTGTAAGTAAAGGGAGAGGATATATATCATTATAGTATAAGTAAAGGGGAGAGGATAAATAGCATTACAGTGTAAGTAAAGGGGAGAGGATCAATATCATTACAGTGTAAGTGAAGGGGAGAGGATCAATATCATTACAGTATAAGTAAAGGGTGAGGATATATATCATTATAGTGTAAGTAAAAGGGAGGGGATAAATATCATTACAGTGTAAGTAAAGGGGAGAGGATCAATATCATTACAGTGTAAGTAAAGGGGAGAGGATCAATATTATTATAGTGTAAGTAAAGGGAGAGGATATATATTATTATAGTGTAAGTAAAGGGGAGAGGATAAATATCATTACAGTGTAAGTAAAGGGGAGAGGATCAATATCATTACAGTGTAAGTAAAGGGGAGAGGATAAATATCACTATAGTTTAAGTAAAAGGGAGAGGATACATATCATTATAGTGTAAGTAAAAGGGAGAGGATCAATATCATTATAGTGTAAGTAAAGGGGAGGTGATCAATATCATTATAGTGTAAGTAAAGGGGAGAGGATAAATATTATTATAGTGTAAGTAAAGGGGAGAGGATAAATATCATTACAGTGTAAGTAAAGGGGAGAGGATCAATATCATTATAGTGTAAGTAAAGGGGAGAGGATCAATATTATTATAGTGTAAGTAAAGGGAGAGGATCAATATCATTACAGTGTAAGTAAAGGGGAGAGGATCAATATCATTACAGTGTAAGTAAAGGGGAGAGGATCAATATTATTATAGTGTAAGTAAAGGGAGAGGATATATATCATTATAGTATAAGTAAAGGGGAGAGGATAAATAGCATTACAGTGTAAGTAAAGGGGAGAAGATCAATATCATTACAGTGTAAGTGAAGGGGAGAGGATAAATATCATTATAGTTTAAGTAAAGGGGAGAGGATACATATCATTATAGTGTAAGTAAAGGGGAGGGGATCAATATCATTATAGTGTAAATAGAGGGGAGAGGATAAATATTATTATAGTGTAAGTAAAGGGGAGAGGATAAATATCATTACAGTGTAAGTAAAGGGGAGAGGATAAATATCATTACAGTGTAAGTAAAGGGGAGAGGATAAATATCATAACAGTGTAAGTGAAGGGAGAGGATACATATCATTATAGTGTAAGTAAAGGGGAGAGGATAAATATCATTACAGTGTAAGTGAAGGGGAGAGGATACATATCATTACAGTGTAAGTGAAGGGGAGAGGATAAATATCATTACAGTGTAAGTAAAGGGAGAGGATACATATCATTATAGTGTAAGTAAAGGGGAGAGGATAAATATCATTACAGTATAAGTAAAGGGAGAGGATATATATCATTATAGTGTAGGTAAAAGGGGAGAAGATCAATATCATTACAGTGTAAGTAAAGGGGAGATGATAAATATAATTATAGTTTAAGTAAAAGGGAGAGGATACATATCATTATAGTGTAAGTAAAGGGGAGGGGATCAATATCATTATAGTGTAAGTAAAGGGGAGAGGATAAATATTATTATAGTGTAAGTAAAGGGGAGAGGATAAATATCATTACAGTGTTAGTAAAGGGGAGAGGATCAATATCATTAAAGTGTAAGTAAAGGGGAGAGGATTAATATCATTACAGTGTAAGTAAAGGGGAGAGGATAAATATCATTACAGTATAAGTAAAGGGGAGAGGATCAATATTATTATAGTGTAAGTAAAGGGAGAGGATATATATCATTATAGTGTAAGTAAAGGGGAGAGGATAAATAGCATTACAGTGTAAGTGAAGGGGAGAGGATACATATCATTACAGTGTAAGTGAAAGGGAGAGGATAAATATCATTACAGTGTAAGTAAAGGGAGAGGATACATATCATTACAGTATAAGTAAAGGGAGAGGATATATATCATTATAGTGTAAGTAAAGGGGTGAGGATAAATAGCATTACAGTGTAAGTAAAAGGGGAGAAGATCAATATCATTACAGTGTAAGTAAAGGGGAGAGGATCGATATCATTACAGTGTAAGTAAAGGGGAGAGGATCAATATTATTATAGTGTAAGTAAAGGGTCGAGGATAAATATCATTATAGTGTAATTAAATGGGAGGGGATCAATATCATTACAGTGTAAGTAAAGGGGAGAGGATCAATATTATTATAGTGTAAGTAAAGGGGAGAGGATAAATATCATTATAGTGTAAGTAAAGGGGAGAGGAAAAATATCATTTTAGTGTAAGTAAGGGGGGGGGATATATATCATTACAGTGTAAGTAAAGGGGAGAGGATAAATATCATTACAGTGTAAGTAAAGGAAGGGGATACATATCATTATAGAGTAAGTAAGGGGAGAGGATAAATATCATTACAGTGTAAGTAAAGGGGAGAGGATTAATATCATTTCAGTGTAAGTAAGGGGTAGAGGATAAATATCATTACAGTATAAGTGAAGGGGAGGGGATAAATATCATTACAGTGTAAGTAAGGGGGAGAGGATAAATATTATTACAGTGAAAGTAAAAGGGGGGGATAAATATCATTATAGTGTAAGTAAAGGGAGGGGATAAATATCATTATAGTGTAAGTAAAAGGGAGAGGATAAATATCATTACAGTGAAAGTATATGGGGGGGATATATATCATTACAGTGTAAGTAAAGGGTCGAGGATAAATATCATTATAGTGTAATTAAATGGTAGGGGATCAATATCATTACATTGTAAGTAAAGAGGGGAGGATATAAATCATTACCGTGTAAGTAAAGGGGGAGGATAAATATCATTATAGTGTAAGTAAAGGGGAGAGGATAAATATCATTATAGTGTAAGTAAAGGGGAGAGGAAAAATATCATTTTAGTGTAAGTAAGGGGGGGGATATATATCATTACAGTGTAAGTAAAGGGGAGAGGATAAATATCATTACAGTGTAAGTAAAGGGGGAGGATAAATATCATTATAGTGTAAGTAAAGGGGAAGGGATATATATCATTACAGTGTAAGTAAAGGGGGGGATAAATATGATTACAGTGTAAGTAAAGGGGAGAGGATAAATATCATTACAGTGTTAGTAAAAGGGAGAGGTTCAATATCATTAAAGTGTAAGTGAAGGGGAGAGGAGAAATAGCATAATAGTGTAAGTAAGGGGAGAGGATAAATATCATTACAGTGTAAGTAAAGGGGATAGGAAAAATATCATTTTAGTGTAAGTAAGGGGAGAGGATAAATATCATTACAGTGTAAGTAAAGGGGAGAGGATAAATATCATTACAGTGGAAGTATAGGGGGGGATATATATCATTACAGTGTAAGTAAAGGGTCGAGGATAAATATCATTATAGTGTAATTAAATGGGAGGGGATCAATATCATTACATTGTAAGTAAAGAGGGGAGGATATAAATCATTACCGTGTAAGTAAAGGGGGAGGATAAATATCATTATAGTGTAAGTAAAGGGGAGAGGATAAATATCATTATAGTATAAGTAAAGGGGAGAGGAAAAATATCATTTTAGTGTAAGTAAGGGGAGAGGATATATATCATTACAGTGTCAGTAAAGGGGAGAGGATAAATATCATTACAGTGTAAGTAAAGGGGGAGGATAAATATCATTATAGTGTAAGTAAAGGGGAAGGGATATATATCATTACAGTGTAAGTAAAGGGGGGGATAAATATGATTACAGTGTAAGTAAAGGGGAGAGGATAAATATCATTAAAGTGTAAGTAAAGGGGAGAGGATAAATATCATTAAAGTGTAAGTGAAGGGGAGAGGAGAAATAACATAATAGTGTAAGTAAAGGGAGAGGATAAATATCATTACAGTGTAAGTAAAGGGGAGAGGATAAATATCATTTTAGTGTAAGTAAAGGGGAGAGGATACATATCATTATAGTGTTAGTAAAGGGGAGGGGATATATATCATTACAGTGTTAGTAAAGGGGAGAGGATCAATATCATTATAGTGTAAGTAAAAGAGAGAGGATACATATCATTATAGTGTAAGTAAAGGGGAGAGGATACATATCATTATAGTGTAAGTAAAGGGGAGAGGATAAATATCATTACAGTGTAAGTAAAGGGGAGAGGATAAATATCATTACAGTGTAGGTAAAGGGGAGAGGATCAATATCATTATAGTGTAAGTAAAGGGGAGAGGATAAATATCATTACCGTGTAAGTAAAGGGGAGAGGATCAATATCATTACAGTATAAGTAAAGGGTGAGGATATATATCATTATAGTGTAAGTAAAAGGGAGGGGATAAATATCATTACAGTGTAAGTAAAGGGGAGAGGATCAATATCATTACAGTGTAAGTAAAGGGGAGAGGATCAATATTATTATAGTGTAAGTAAAGGGAGAGGATATATATTATTATAGTGTAAGTAAAGGGGAGAGGATAAATATCATTACAGTGTAAGTAAAGGGGAGAGGATCAATATCATTATAGTGTAAGTAAAGGGGAGAGGATAAATATCACTATAGTTTAAGTAAAAGGGAGAGGATACATATCATTATAGTGTAAGTAAAGGGGAGAGGATCAATATCATTATAGTGTAAGTAAAGGGGAGGTGATCAATATCATTATAGTGTAAGTAAAGGGGAGAGGATAAATATTATTATAGTGTAAGTAAAGGGGAGAGGATAAATATCATTACAGTGTAAGTAAAGTGGAGAGGATCAATATCATTATAGTGTAAGTAAAGGGGAGAGGATCAATATTATTATAGTGTAAGTAAAGGGAGAGGATCAATATAATTACAGTGTAAGTAAAGGGGAGAGGATCAATATCATTACAGTGTAAGTAAAGGGGAGAGGATCAATATTATTATAGTGTAAGTAAAGGGAGAGGATATATATCATTATAGTGTAAGTAAAGGGGAGAGGATAAATAGCATTACAGTGTAAGTAAAGGGGAGAGGATCAATATCATTACAGTGTAAGTAAAGGGGAGAGGATAAATATCATTATAGTTTAAGTAAAGGGGAGAGGATACATATCATTATAGTGTAAGTAAAGGGGAGGGGATCAATATCATGATAGTGTAAATAGAGGGGAGAGGATAAATATTATTATAGTGTAAGTAAAGGGGATAGGATAAATATCATTACAGTGTAAGTAAAGGGGAGAGGATAAATATCATTATAGTGTAGGTAAAAGGGGAGAAGATCAATATCATTACAGTGTAAGTAAAGGGGAGAGGATAAATATCATTATAGTGTAAGTAAAGGGGAGATGATAAATATCATTATAGTTTAAGTAAAAGGGAGAGGATACATATCATTATAGTGTAAGTAAAGGGGAGGGGATCAATATCATTATAGTGTAAATAGAGGGGAGAGGATAAATATTATTATAGTGTAAGTAAAGGGAGAGGATCAATATAATTACAGTGTAAGTAAAGGGGAGAGGATCAATATCATTACAGTGTAAGTAAAGGGGAGAGGATCAATATTATTATAGTGTAAGTAAAGGGAGAGGATATATATCATTATAGTGTAAGTAAAGGGGAGAGGATAAATAGCATTACAGTGTAAGTAAAGGGGAGAGGATCAATATCATTACAGTGTAAGTAAAGGGGAGAGGATAAATATCATTATAGTTTAAGTAAAGGGGAGAGGATAAATATCATTATAGTGTAAGTAAAGGGGAGGGGATCAATATCATGATAGTGTAAATAGAGGGGAGAGGATAAATATTATTATAGTGTAAGTAAAGGGGATAGGATAAATATCATTACAGTGTAAGTAAAGGGGAGAGGATAAATATCATTATAGTGTAGGTAAAAGGGGAGAAGATCAATATCATTACAGTGTAAGTAAAGGGGAGAGGATAAATATCATTATAGTGTAAGTAAAGGGGAGATGATAAATATCATTATAGTTTAAGTAAAAGGGAGAGGATACATATCATTATAGTGTAAGTAAAGGGGAGGGGATCAATATCATTATAGTGTAAATAGAGGGGAGAGGATAAATATTATTATAGTGTAAGTAAAGGGGAGAGGATAAATATCATTACAGTGTAAGTAAAGGGGATAGGATAAATATCATTACAGTGTAAGTAAAGGGGAGAGGATAAATATCATAACAGTGTAAGTGAAGGGAGAGGATACATATCATTATAGTGTAAGTAAAGGGGAGAGGATAAATATCATTACAGTGTAAGTGAAGGGGAGAGGATACATATCATTACAGTGTAAGTGAAGGTGAGAGGATAAATATCATTACAGTGTAAGTAAAGGGAGAGGATACATATCATTATAGTGTAAGTAAAGGGGAGAGGATAAATATCATTACAGTATAAGTAAAGGGAGAGGATATATATCATTATAGTGTAAGTAAAGGGGAGATGATAAATATCATTATAGTTTAAGTAAAAGGGAGAGGATACATATCATTATAGTGTAAGTAAAGGGGAGGGGATCAATATCATTATAGTGTAAGTAAAGGGGAGAGGATAAATATTATTACAGTGTAAGTAAAGGGGAGGTGATAAATATCATTATAGTGTAAGTAAAGGGGAGAGGATCAATATCATTAAAGTGTAAGTAAAGGGGAGAGGATAAATATCATTACAGTGTAAGTAAAGGGGAGAGGATAAATATCATTACAGTGTAAGTGAAGGGGAGAGGATAAATATCATTATAGTGTAAGTAAAGGGGAGAGGATCAATATCATTACAGTGTAAGTAAAGGGAGAGGATATATATCATTATAGTGTAAGTAAAGGGGAGAGGATAAATAGCATTACAGTGTAAGTAAAAGGGGAGAAGATCAATATCATTACAGTGTAAGTAAAGGGGAGAGGATCGATATCATTACAGTGTAAGTAAAGGGGAGAGGATCAATATTATTATAGTGTAAGTAAAGGGAGAGGATATATATCATTATAGTGTAAGTAAAGGGGAGAGGATAAATAGCATTACAGTGTAAGTGAAGGGGAGAGGATACATATCATTACAGTGTAAGTGAAAGGGAGAGGATAAATATCATTACAGTGTAAGTAAAGGGAGAGGATACATATCATTACAGTATAAGTAAAGGGAGAGGATATATATCATTATAGTGTAAGTAAAGGGGAGAGGATAAATAGCATTATGGTGTAAGTAAAAGGGGAGAAGATCAATATCATTACAGTGTAAGTAAAGGGGAGAGGATCGATATCATTACAGTGTAAGTAAAGGGGAGAGGATCAATATTATTATAGTGTAAGTAAAGGGTCGAGGATAAATATCATTATATTGTGTAATTAAATGGGAGGGGATCAATATCATTACAGTGTAAGTAAAGGGGAGAGGATCAATATTATTATAGTGTAAGTAAAGGGGAGAGGATAAATATCATTATAGTGTAAGTAAAGGGGAGAGGAAAAATATCATTTTAGTGTAAGTAAGGGGGGGGGGGATATATCATTACAGTGTAAGTAAAGGGGAGAGGATAAATATCATTATAGTGTAAGTAAAGGGGAAGGGATATATATCATTACAGTGTAAGTAAAGGGGGGGATAAATATGATTACAGTGTAAGTAAAGGGGAGAGGATAAATATCATTACAGTGTTAGTAAAAGGGAGAGGTTCAATATCATTAAAGTGTAAGTGAAGGGGAGAGGAGAAATAGCATAATAGTGTAAGTAAGGGGAGAGGATAAATATCATTACAGTGTAAGTAAAGGGTAGAGGAAAAATATCATTTTAGTGTAAGTAAGGGGAGAGGATAAATATCATTACAGTGTAAGTAAAGGGGAGAGGATAAATATCATTACAGTGGAAGTATAGGGGGGGATATATATCATTACAGTGTAAGTAAAGGGTCGAGGATAAATATCATTATAGTGTAATTAAATGGGAGGGGATCAATATCATTACATTGTAAGTAAAGAGGGGAGGATATAAATCATTACCGTGTAAGTAAAGGGGGAGGATAAATATCATTATAGTGTAAGTAAAGGGGAGAGGATAAATATCATTATAGTGTAAGTAAAGGGGAGAGGATAAATATCATTATAGTATAAGTAAAGGGGAGAGGAAAAATATCATTATAGTGTAAGTAAAGGGGAGAGGATACATATCATTATAGTGTAAGTAAAGGGGAGGGGATATATATCATTACAGTGTTAGTAAAGGGGAGAGGATCAATATCATTACAGTGTAAGTAAAGGGGAGAGGATACATATCATTATAGTGTAAGTAAAGGGGAGAGGATACATATCATTATAGTGTAAGTAAAGGGGAGAGGATAAATATCATTACAGTGTAAGTAAAGGGGAGAGGATAAATATCATTACAGTGTAGGTAAAGGGGAGAGGATCAATATCATTATAGTGTAAGTAAAGGGGAGAGGATAAATATCATTACAGTGTAGGTCAAGGGGAGAGGATCAATATCATTACCGTATAAGTAAAGGGTGAGGATATATATCATTATAGTGTAAGTAAAAGGGAGGGGATAAATATCATTACAGTGTAAGTAAAGGGGAGAGGATCAATATTATTAGAGTGTAAGTAAAGGGGAAGGGATAAATATCATTACAGTGTAAGTAAAGGGGAAGGGATAAATATCATTAAAGTGTAAGTAAAGGGGAGATGATATATATCATTACAGTGTAAGTAAAGGGGAGAAAATAAATATCATTACAGTGTAAGTAAAGGGGAGATGATAAATATCATTACAGTGTAAGTAAAGGGGAGAGGATAAATATCATTACAGTGTAAGTAAAAGGGAGAGGATACATATCATTAGAGTGTAAGAAAAGGGGAAGGGATAAATATCATTACAATGTAAGTAAAGGGAAGAGGATAAATATCATTACAGTGTAAGAAAAGAGAAGAGGATAAATATCATTACAGTGTAAGTAAATGGGAGAAGATATATATCATTACAGTGTAAGAAAAGGGGAAGGGATAAATATCATTATAGTATAAGTAAAGGGGAGGGGATAAATATCATTACAGTGTAAGTAAAGGGGAGAGGATAAATATCCTTACTGTGTAAGTAAAGGGGAGAGGATCAATATTATTATAGTGTAAGTAAAGGGAGAGGTTATATATCATTATAGTGTAAGTAAAGGGGAGAGGATAAATATCATTACAGTGTAAGTAAAGGGGAGAGGATAAATATCATTACAGTGTAAGTAAAGGGGAGAGGATAAATATCACTATAGTTAAAGTAAAGGGGAGAGGATACATATCATTATAGTGTAAGTAAAGGGGAGGGGAACAATATCATTATAGTGTAAGTAAAGGGGAGAGGATAAATATTATTATAGTGTAAGTAAAGGGGAGAGGATAAATATCATTACAGTGTAAGTAAAGGGGAGAGGATAAATATCATAACAGTGTAAGTGAAGGGAGAGGATACATATCATTATAGTGTAAGTAAAGGGGAGAGGATTAATATCATTACAGTGTAAGTGAAGGGGAGAGGATACATATCATTACAGTGTAAGTGAAGGGGAGAGGATAAATATCATTACAGTGTAAGTAAAGGGAGAGGATACATATCATTATAGTGTAAGTAAAGGGGAGAGGATAAATATCATTATAGTGTAAGTAAAGGGGAGAGGATAAATATCATTATAGTTTAAGTATGGTATGAATTGTAGATGAAAGGTATATAACTTAGGTTATATACTTTCATTGGAAAGTAGTACTAGACGAGCTAATGAACGCCAAGGTGTCAATATCAGTAGCGACGTGAGGAACACGAAAACTGGCCCACAACTTTTTCTACAACTAATCCACATTTGTGAAACTCTGTTCGATCTACCTCCTTGTGTATCTGTTATACCCGGGAAAAATCTTGTTATGGAGATATAAGGGGTAAAAAGGCCAAAATCGGCATTTTTACCACAAGTTTTTTTTTAATTCATGTCGAAAAATTTACATTTAAAGCTAACAAACTGAGACCCCAAATATAAGTAGTCCATGTGATTCCAAACAAAACCATATGGTTAGTTTTTTGATATCTTTAATAGAACGACCACAAGAGACCTTTTAAGATGGGTAGTATTTGAGTGTTTGCCAGTATTTTTCCACTGAGTGACGTCAAGAACAGTGTTCTCTAATTTGATGTAGAATTACGATGAGTTCCGATTAATTACTTATCGTGAAGCGCATGCGTCAAAACAAAGATGGCGTCCAAGTTCTTCTAGCGCTGAGTTGGACTGATTTTACTGTCATGTATGAGTGATTTTTATAAGTTTATGATACTTTGCGATATTAAAACTAATGTGATATTTCTTGTTTATTTTATACGATCGCTATTTACAATCATGTTTCCGCTGAACCGAGGAATCTCAATCAAAATCTGTCGCACAACATGTTTGTTGCGGCCAGTTTGTTGACGTGACGCAGATGTACGTGGAGCATTCTCCATTTCTTAGGTTATATTTTCTCTATTTTATCCATGTTTGTTGTTATTTAGTCTATGCTTGTAACAGTATGTGTACATTGCGTAAATTAGTACGACGTTAGCTGTCTTGTAGTTTGGAGTGATCTCCCCTACCGGAGACTCCGTACACATGCTATCATGCACCACCTGTCATGTACGCAAGGTTGTCCTGTTGTAAGCAGGTTGTTGGAGCACACAGAGGCCTTTATCCACGAACAGTACACGGTGTAAGAAGCAAACGATGGCATTGACGGGTATAAAACCAGCAGAACTAGGCTGGACCTCGTCAAATTTACCAGTACAATGGAAGAAGTATACGTACCTTCAACACGCGTACAAGAGTGAAGGAAATCGAGTTTTCTTGTAGGGTTTGCCAGTGTGGAGACGATTTCTACAGCACATGGACATTCACTGGAGAATATGAGGAGAAACTTCAACCGCTCTACCGTAAGTTTGAGTCATATATACATGTTCACCTGAAAGTTTATATTTATGTATCGTTTCCTCAAAATCAAAAGTACCATGTTATACCACAGAATTTTGGCAAATACTGCAGCACCTACCACATTATTGTTATGTCACCTTGATTGAATGTAAATTCAGCAAGCAAAAGAACTCTGACTGTTTTGTTCTTGCCTGTCACAAGTTTCTCCCTGTGTTATCCTCTAATATTGTATGAGTGTATTAGCTTATGTCTATCCTAGATGATAAACAAACTTATGGGGAATTATTTAATTAAACCATATTGGAATTCCAAATGATCTATGTAACAAGTAGTTCTTCCATAAGTTAAATGAAAGTTCCCCAAAAACCGGTACAGCCTGTACTACAGGACTAATGTACCACGGTGCGTACCATCACAACTTTATAACGTGGTATATCTGTATACCACCCAGCCCTAATCCCCCCCCCCCCCACCCCACAGTGAACACACACACTCTCGGACACACTCCAGCGAAAGAAATAGACATAAAGAGCGAGAATAACTGACACAGCTACTCTTGAACCATTGAGGTATGACTTTCGACACATTGATCGAATTTTGAACAATTACTTGTATTTCAACTCCACGCACACTATATTGAACTTAACTGAGCCCACATTGTTGAAGCCAACATTACACTTCTGCATCATTTGTGTACCCTAGGCTAGAAAAGACAGGAAATCTTGATTTCCCTAATTAGAAGTCTAAATTTACAGATTTCTGTAGGCATGACGCTGATGTCAATCTCAAAGAGGACTTTATCATCCCTTTAAAATGTTGTTCAAACATGACCGACAGGTTTCTTTACAGGCTATTCTGACGCCATTTTGGTTTGTATTGTATATATCTATGAACGGGAGATTCCGTCTGGATGTAGCCACGGATGAAAGAATTGATATGATTTCTACTATTTTAGAACGAAAGTGAAATTTCCTGTCTATTCTAGCCCATGGTACACAAACGATAGAAACATGTACCAATGTATGTTATTTATAGCATGGCATTGCCGCTTAATGTAACTCTACTCAATTCCATTGGTATTCATACGGCCATGAATGCCATTGACGGGTTGTTGATGTCATACTATGATGATGTCATAATTGTAACGTTGGATAACGTTGACCTATGTATTAAGTACATTTTCAATATTTTCATTTATTTGCATACAAAATGTATATGCATATATATATAATTGCTGTTAGTGAACATAAATGGATGCAAAAATATCTCTATTCCCATTAGAGCTGCATGGGTACCACAAAATCAAACGTACCACGCAGGGCTCTACAATATTATTTTTTCACACTTGTCCGTTTGGGCAAGTGATTCTAAAATCTACTTGTCCGACAGCCAAATGCACTTGTCCAAACATTTCCCACTAACTTGCAGAAAAATCCATATTACACCTGTCAGCGTGTTTCCAATATAAACAGTTAGATAAATCTTTGTCATGTAAACGCTTATATATAGGGCGATCTCTTAAATACAAACGCAACAGCGATTCAGATTTTCATGTTCGGAACACATCAGGGTTTACCGCGATCTCTTTTATACAAATGCAACAGCGATTCAGATTATCATATTCGGAACACGTATGGGTTTTTAAATAACATACCAGTAGCTTACCTCCGTGAATCCCGAATGTGGCCATCGTACATGTAGTTCAATCGATCTCTTTGAAGTCACATTTTATTGAAAAACGAAATGAACAACTCTTGAATTTTGTAAGAAAGACATTTTAATCTTTTTTGCCATTTCTAAAAACATAGTTTCTGCTAAAAATCACTTGTCCGAGCGGGCAAGTGAGTATCCTGATGTACTTGTCCGACAGAGATTTGTACTGGTACGGACAAGTCGGACAAGCGTAATTGTCGAGCCCTGCCACGGTATACCACGGTATTTAGGCAAATACTGTGGTACGTACCATGATATACCACCTTGATTGAATGTTTGAGCTAGCTAAAGGTCTCGGGCTGTTTTTGTTCTGAAGCCAATCCACAAGAGGCCTGTCATACGTTTCTCGTTGTGTTATCCTATAATATTGATTGAGTGAAGCTATGTCTGTCCTAGTTGATCAGCAAACTTATAGGAATTTATAATTAAACCATATTGGAGTTTCAATTGATCTATCTAAGAAATAGTTCATTCAAATTGATTAGTTAAATTTAATGCATATGAAAGTCCCCAAAAACCCGGTACAGGACTTAGTGTACCACGGTACGTACCATCAAAACTTTATACCACGGTATACCGGTAAAACCGCCTAGCTCTTATTCCCATTTATTTACACTGTTTTAACCTCGGTCGCTTCAAGATATGTTACATGTAAAACTGTCTGGTGCTCCCCCTTAAAAACCAATGAACCGCAGTTCAACATTGTCAATTCGGTTTCCAGTGTGTGTATTCCGGATTTCGGTTCGGTTCAAAATATACTCATTACTACAAAATGGCTCTTGTTGTCTGAAGACCTAATGATGAAGTAGCTGACTGACTGTGATCAGTGCACATGGCGACGATTATGAAACATGGGATTATTTCCAAGGAAAACCTAATGCCGATAACAAATTTCAGGAATCAAAACTATGTAATCAACAGTATATAACATGTTTGGAAGCTCATTCAAATATAAGTATGGCCACTTTATCTAACATGTCAATCCGTCTAAAGTGGAAACATGGCATGCAGGCTACAACGTTCGTTTTGAAAAAAAAAACAAATCCAGGTCTGGTTGGTCATCTATGTAACTGAGACATTTACTTGAAAAACAAGCAAGCAACATCTTCACTATGATTCAAGATTATTACAAGATCTATAGCTGTGTTTATTGCAACTGATTTAAGATCCTGTTCTCAAGTATTCTGTTGTTGAAATGCAGGTACCGGGTAGAAAAGCAGGGCTTCAGCAGATGGTCCTCAAGCTTGAGCCTCAATATGTGATACTGTCTTGTAAACATTTTAGTTGAAGCTTGCCATATGATAGGTGATAGACTGATAGCCTGTTGATCTTTGTCTTCTTGTGCTTACAGTGCTGGTACACTGATTAAAGGTCGCTTAATGATCTCTCTCTTGTTTTGTACCATTTTATTATGGCCCCACCATGAAATGGGGGGGGGGGGGGGCATATAGTGTTACCAATGTCTGTACATGTCCTGTCCCATGTTATTGTAACCAGCTTATTTAAATAACTTACTGATCCGATTGTTATCAAACTTCGTATACAATGTACAAAATAAGCATGAAGAACTAATTTCATATAGTTTTCTAGTTTTTATTTAAATATAAAAAAAGTTTAAGAGACTGTTATTGTTCATTAAAATTTTTGAAATCAAAATGTTGGTTAACTAGATCATATCTCTGCCTTGCATTTGATTCACTGCATAGTGTAATTTATATACAGTGTGCCCTCGTTATACTGCCACCTTTCGTCCACAGCAATTATGGCGGTATAATGAGGGTGGTGATAGTATCATATTATAAAAATTATTACCAAGATTAAATTGCATAATAGATTGCAATTCCAACATTTTATTAAAAACAAGCTTAGTATTATATCGTCCTATAAGATCTACAGTGGCACAAATTTATATCTGAAAATAGTTATTGATCTGCGTTTGCTGCATGCCATTCCAAATGGAACACTTAAAGCTGACAATGCAAGTTATAAAGCTTTTTTGTTGAGATTAAAAAAAAATACGGCAAAGTTATATTTCAGAAAGCTTCTGAGATGCCCCCTAACCGGTTACTAAGGAGAGGCAGACATTTTAGTTTTTGCCTTGCTTGGAAACGAGAGTCGGCCTCCCTGGGTATAAAAGGCACTCAGCCTGTCAAACCGGTTTTTACATGAACACTGGCCGTGTAAAGTGCAACACACCTGCGGACACAACAGGTGACACTGGAGTTACAAAACTGGAATGACAAACACACACTTACCTTGAAGTTGAAGTTACATGAAGATGGCCACTCTCTCAGCCACCATCATAAATCGTGTGCCAAAGCAAAATGAAAAAAAAAATAAAACTGAAAACACCCTAACTGTCCCTTTACCTATGTATACGTAATGGACATCAACATGTTGATTTTACATTCGGAAGCAGAGCGAAACATTCCGAACAGAATATGTACTCGCTTGTAATGAAAATGTAGTGTAACACGCGAGCATAGTCTTGATTATGTAAAACACGTGCACGAACACATGCGAGTGAGGGGAACTTATTTTGACGAAAATAAATGGATGTTATAGCAATGTTTATCACACAGGAACTGATTACTCGTAGCGACATGATGTTCCAATTGAATACTAAGGTAGGTTTATCAGTTGTCATTCATGTACTTATTTTTTATTCGCACGAGTTTTGGTGTAATCTAATGTTTTTTTTCTTAATTTTGCTCATATTGTATAATATCGTTATAATAACAACTTCTATATCCATGTCAACGTTCTTCAGATACTGATCGAAAATATCGTAAACAAATCAGAAAGTATGTGTTGGCTAGCAATATAGGTCTATAGAAGTGTCGCCGTGCGGTTTCATCACGACAATGAGAACCGGTTTGACGGCCTGGGTGCCTTTATACCCAAGGAAGCCGACTTTCGTTACCAAGCAAGGCAAAAACTAAAATGTCTGCCATTCCTTAGTAACCTGTAAGGGGGCATCTCAGAAGATTTCTAAAATTTTTACTTGGCCGTTTTTTTTTTTAAATATCAACAATAAAGCTTTTTAACTTGCATTGTCAGCTTTAAGCTTTCCTCGATCTCCAAAAACAGAACAATATGGCGTTGCCATCAAGGGAAATGTATAGCGATTCGGGACGTTTGTATTTTAAAGGTTGTGGCGGATGGCGATATGCGAGTGTGGCAAACTTAACGAGGGAATTATATAGAAGCGAAATCCGTTCTAGAGGTTTAGGTGGCGGTAGATTTGGGTGGCGATTATAAGTCGAGGGTAGTTAATTTCTACTTGCTTTCAGGTTTTATACTTGACAGACCATGGCTACTGGTGCACATTAAGCTTGTTTATCTGTAAATAGATTCTAAACACACAAATAGTATAAAGTGATTTGTGTACCAATGCAACAATACATTGTGTAAATGGAACCGAAAAAACTGAAACAGAAAAACTTGAGCCAGACCAAATAAATCCTGAACCGTCCTACCCCTACTGATGACCTCCATTTCTAACAGAACATGTTAAAATGTTAAACTACACTGTGAGACTGTCAAAAGCCATATATCATGGTCATTTATTACACATGTTCATTGATAACACCCTTGAGTCATGTTTGGTTTAGTTGGTTTATTTTTCATTTACATCCTATTTACAGCCAGGGTCATTTTAAGACATGCCAGGTTTTGCAGTTGGAGGAAAGCTGGAGTACCCGGAGAAAACCACCGATCTAGTTTGTACCTGGCAGCTGCCCCACACCGGTTTCAAACTCGCAACCCAGGACGTTCTGTAGGATGTCATGACACCTTAACCACTTGGCCACTGCAGCCATCGTTGGCTACCTGAATCTGTTTGACCACTAGCCAATGAGTGAGATTTGCACTCAAGTCATGTTTACCAAGTAAGCTTCTCAAGGCAACAAAAGAAATAATAAGGCCTGCTGATTTTGTAGATTTGTGATAATTTGATTCCTGCTTTGAACAGGCGGGGGGGACATATTTTTTTCTGGAACAGCCCTAAGCACAACACACCAAAAAATGTATGCGTTCATTGTCGTACATTGCGCACACATCGTTCACCTTTGGTGTGCACAACTGGGCAATCTAAAGACAGTAAGTTCATATGTGCGATAGTCGCACACACATGCAATTTGGTATCATGGGTCGGTAAATAATACGAAATGAAAAAATACAGAACCCTCTTGTTGAAATGCTATATGAATTTGCATCATATTGATTGAGATTATGAGTTATTATCCCCTCGCGACGAAAGTCGGGGAGGGGATATAGCGTTCCGTTCATACGTACGTACCTATGTTCACTTTTTGTCAGCACTCTTGCGACTTCATTTTTGAACGGATTCTGACCAAACTTCCTATATGGGTCCAGCATGGTAATACCTCTCGAACGAGTTTGTGTTTCAGGGTGCCGAGGTCAAGGTCACCGTTAATATTTTTAGAAAATCTTTGTCAACACTCTTGCGACTTCATTTTTGAATGGATTCTGACCAAACTTCCTATATGGGTCCAGCATGGTAATACCTCGAACGAGTTGGTGTTTCAGGGTGCCAAGGTCAAGATTAAGGTCACCGTTACTATTTATAGAAAATCTTTGTCAGCACTCTTGCGACTTCATTTTTGAACGGATTCTGACCAAACTTCCTATATATGGGTCCAGCATGGTAATACCTCAAACGAGTTCCTGTTTCAGGGTGCCAAGGTCAAGGTCAAGGTCACCGTTACTATTTATAGAAAATCTTTGTCAGCATGAAATGACAGTTTGATATTGGAAGAATTTCGACTCTGGCCTACACCATTGACCGGGCTGTTGGGAGGGGCTCAATAGGGTCCAATTGGCTTAATTTCAACAATCTTCTTCTTTAGACCAAGATGTGCCCCTTGGCCTCTTGTACTTAATATGAACATTTTGCGGTGACATTATGAAGCAAAGATGATTGGAATTAAACAAGAGTTAGCTGACCAAATAGTCAAGGTCACCAGGTCAAAGGTCAAGGTCAATTTTTACACTGATGAACATTTTGTTATGACATTATGAAGCAAATTTGGTTGGAATTAAACAAGGAGGTAGCCGACCAAAAAGCCAAGGTCAAAGGTCAAGGTCATATTTTATATCTTTTCACTGATGAACATTTTGTTATGACATTACGAAGCAAATGATTAATAAAGGATTCAACTGACCAAAAGGCAAAGTCAGTAGCCCAAATTTTATAGCTCTTTACTGATGAATATTTTGTTATGACATTGTGAAGAAAGTAGATCAGATTTAAAACAAGGAGTTAACTGATCAAAAGTCAAGATCACAGTGTCAAAGAAGTCAAGATCACTGATTTAAAGGTCAAGGACACCGTCTGTAGCTTTCTTTTTTGAGAAGTCAGTTGAACAAAACTTGATCGTTGGGTTCAAAGCTCAAGGAACAATGATTTTGGGAAGCTATAGATGTACATGTATAAGCAGGACCTTTTTCTACCTGTCAGTTTTCTAGCTCAAACTTTGTTTAAGTTAATCATTCTTTCAGTAAAAGTTATTTGTAATTGTAGTACATCAAAACTCAGGTGACTGTCAAGGCCCATGAGACTCTTGTTTAACCAGTCACATAAAATATCCAGAAAATCAGGGACGTTACAAAGCTGGAGGTGTTTCAATGTGCAAGCCCTGCGAGCGTTTATTAGCAGTTACTTCAAATGGTGTTATTTGGTGTATCATTATACAAACCATTAATATAAAAATAAGATACGATGATATGTTTAACGTACATTAACTCGTTAGCATGCAATAACAGGGACATAAAAGCCATCTGTGTTACATTCACGTCTCTGTCAGCAAGTATCATGCTATGTGATTTTGCCGCTTTCAACCCAGGTACAGCTGTAGTTATACATCTCGCTTATTTTCTTCGGCCTAATTTAACAGGCTCATCATCAATTAGTTTTGCTGTCATTTTATTCCACCTGACCGAAAAGTCAATATCCAAAATTGGCAATATTTATTAGCTCACCTGGTCCGAAGGACCGAGGTGAGCTGATGCCATACCGTGGCGTCCGGCGTCCGTCCGTCCGCCAGCCGTCAACAATTGCTTTAAACGACTTCTCCTCCATAACCACTGATAGGAAATCAACCTAATTTGGCAGGAAGCATCCTTGGGTGACCCCCTAGGGGGCTGAGGGGCAGGGCCAAAAGGGGCTATTTAGCTATATCGGTTTAAGCGACTTCTTCTCCATAACCACTGATTGGAAATCAGCCTTATTTGGCAGATAGTATCCCTGGGTGCTCAGGTTTCAAAATTGTACTCATGGTGGGACTGACCCCCTAGGGGGCTGAGTGGTGGGGGCCATAAAAAATTATTTAGCTATATTGATATTAGCGACTTCTTCTTCATAACCACTGATTGGTAATCAACCTTATTTAGCAGGAAGCATCTTAGGTGCCCAGGATTCAAAATTGTACTAATGGTGGGACTGATCCCCTAGGGGGCTGAGGAGTGGGGCCAAAAAGGGTTATTTAGCTATATTGATATAAGCGACTACTTCTCAATAACCACTGATTGGAAATGAGCCTTATTTGGCAGGAAGCATCCCTAGGTGCTCCGGATTCAAAATTGTACTCATGGTGGGACTGACCCCCTAGGGGGCTGAGGGGTGGGGCCAAAAACCGTTATTTAGCTATATTGGTTTAAGCGACTTCTCCATAACCACTGAATGGAAATCAACCTTATTTGGTAGGAACTATCCCTAGGTGCTCAGGATTCCAAATTGTACTCATGGTGGGACTGACCCCCTAGGGGGCTGAGGGGCGGGGCCAAAAACCGTTATTTAGCTATATTGGTTTAAGCGACTTCTCCATAACCACTGATTGGAAATCAACCTTATTTGGTAGGAACCATCCCTAGGTGCTAAGGATATAAAATTGTACGCATGGTAGGGTTCACTTTTGGGCGCGATTTCGCGAGATTCTCGCTGTATTTTCAGATAAATCGCGTTAAAGTCCGATTTAAAGCGAGAAAGAATCGCACATGTCAAAATTCAGGTATAGTGGATACTTACATCGATCAATAATACCGATCGTAGTTCCAGAAGTATTCCTTTCTGCAAATCCTAATGAAAGTGTGTGTACCAGTCATAGTCTCAATGACGCTTGTTTCTCAATCACTTGCAATTCAAACGTTTAGATGACAAAGCCACCACGCAAACACAAAGGTGCAGGTGTCTGTAAATTTGTGACAGGTTGCGATTAGGGAGAAATGTAAGTAGTTAATGCCTCCAGAAACAGTATTGAAAGTTGATATAACAGCCAGGGATGTCTTAGTTCATTAAATTAACGTTAACCAATGATGAATCCATGGAAAACAAGTAGATGGTAAATGAGAGAGGAAATGACTCCACCGGTGCTGGGGCCAATATAGGCCAACGGTACTGACTGTATCCGTGACGATGTCAATGCTATTGATGTTTAGTAGCAAGTTTAATGTTATATTAGGAATGATTGATTTTGGAGGAATTTTAACTTTAATTAGGCCTGTATATGACAGAGTTAAAATCACAAACAAGGACGATTTTCTCCAGGAAATAAAATATAATTACTGTACTTTGTGTTATTTATTAATTAACTTAATAAATTTAATTGTTATGAACTTATAGCATTCCTATCAATTCATACTAAATTACGTGTCATAATACCAAAAATCCCATCCATATATGAAAAATCTCACTGAAATAAGGTAAGGGAGATTTTTTCTCTCATTGTGCCCAAGGTCTAGGGTGAACCCTGTCATAGTGGAACTGACCCCTGGGGGCTGAGGGGCGGGGTCAAAAAGGGTTATTTACCTATATTGGTTTAAACGACTTCTTCTCCATAACCATTGATTGGAAATGAGCTTTATTTGGCAGGAAGCATCCCTATAGGTGCTCAAGATTTAAAATTGTACTAATGGTGGGACTGACCCCCTAGGGGGCTGAGGGGCGAGCCAAAAAGAAAATATTTTATCATGATTACCTAGATACCAATGTATCCAGGTGAGCGATACAGGCCCTCTGGGCCTCTTGTATTATATTCTAACATAGATGCACTAAATAGAGGATCTTGCAAGCATGAGTGTCAATGTGTAATATAGGATTTATTAAACGAGTTAGATAATTTAATATGTTCCAAGCCTTTAGGGCAGTGACATAATACAGTAATATTGACACGAGCGTAAGATTCTATTTATACCATAACTTATATTCATGAGGAAATACACAAAAACTCTCAAATTTATTTCTCGATAAAAAAGGTAAATTTCACTTCCAAGACAGTCATATTACGCCATGAAGACCTCATTTGTTATGGCGTCACAATGGTGTTATTACATTAATATTGTATGATACCATATTCATGACTCAAAACCCGATTATAACATAATTATGCGAATAACAAATTCCTGCAGCCAGGTGTGTTAATCTGACCAGTCTATTAAAAAGAGTAACATTATCAGTGGACTTAGATTATTATTCGAATTATGAAATATCTCGACTTTAATACACATACTTTGGAAAAATGTACGCCCCTAAAATGATGTCATTTCCATTGATTTCAGATAAAACTTGTACAAAATATTGCATAGACAATGAAAAATAGCACAAAAATAAAAGATTTTCATGAAATAATGTATCTCAATTGAAACATCCTCATAGGTATATTGACTAGCTTACTTATAGTTATTGAAATTGGAAATGCACTAGATTTAGTTGAAAATCATGTTTCTCTTAATGTCACATACCTGGTTATATCATGTTTTTGTCTGACAAACCTTACGTGATATAAAGAGGTATGCACTGTATTAACTTAGTGTGCCTATTATGGACAAATTTGGGTGGTCTAGACCTAAATCAGAATGCAGTGTTCGTTAAAAATTATATGAGTCATTTATGATATGTTATAAGAAAAGATGAGGTTGAGTGTATTTTAAAAGTAAAAGTATATACAGTACACTTCAAATAAAACATGAATGGAAGAAATGAAAGAAAATGTCAGTTGTGCTATGGTATATTTCTATAGTGTAGTGGTTATCACACTTGCCACTCTGTGGTGAGAGACTCGGGTTCAAATCCTGATGGAAATAATAAATTAGCACTACTTGAACTTTTGTAAACATTGCAAATTTAAATACATTTAAATATAAATACTTGTAACTTGTTTGATGCATTCTATATATTTTTTTCTCTATTCTTGTCTTGCCCGAAGGGCCAAGTGAGTTTAAGTGATGGTGCAGCATCTGTTGTTCAACCTGCAACCTTCTTATAAAATACCGAAAGGCCTAGTGGCTTGTAGCTTTCTTGATAGGAGCTGTACAAAGTTTGCGAAAAGAAATGACCTTGACCCATATCCAAGATCACTGGAGTCAAATACAGTAAAACCCCGTTATATCACCACCCGTTATACCGCCAAACCCGCTTATCGCCATGAATTTATTCAGAACGGATTTCCATCCACGTTAATGTACCCGTTTTACCGCCAAACTCGCCTATCGCCATCCACCATAATATTTCCAGAACAAATGGTTAAACACTATCATCACCTCTTTAATATCGCCAAATTGAGGTCAGAAGGACGCGTTGAAATGTTATTGTTATGTGACTGACTGCCGACTGACAGGTGACCGCGTGTACACACGGAGAATCAATGAACCATGGCTATTCCTTAGTTCACTTTCTACTGGTAAGTTTCGGAAGTTATGATGAAAATTAAACAATATCCTGAAACCATTCAAATTTGCAGGAAAAAAACATCCCCCCACATCATCATCAAAGGCCGACTCAATGTCTGCATTTTGCATCCAAGTTTGTGTTGGTGAAGGAAATCTCCGAGAGTATTTTTATCATCCAATCAAATTACACAGAATTACATATTGGGAAGATGTCATTATTTCCATATTAGACTCGCAGCAAAATGGGGACATTCCCATATTTGTTTCCGGACGGTAGGCCTATATGCTGCGATAAGCAGTCAGAGCAATAGGTCTGCATCGCGGAATATGCCGCGATAGCACGATAAGGGATAAATATATACTTATGTACAATTCGATGCAATAATGTGATATGAATGCATTTTTTTTTTAAAACAATTTCTGAAATTAATTTTGATCTTCAAAGTTTACAGTTGTTATTGAAACACTTGTTATAAGGTTTGGACGGCAAACTCGGGTTTGAATGTCGAACCCGATATGCCGCAAAACTCGTTATATAGCCAAAATCGCTGAGAACAGAAGGTGGCGATGTAAAGAGGTTTTAGTGTATGTCAAAACATTTAAACAACTTCTTCTGAAATACTGTCAGGCATAGAGACCTGGTATTTCACTGGTAGCTTCCTTGGATGAAGCTGAACAAAGTTTGGGAAAAAAATTACATTGACCAATATTCAAGGTTGTCAATTCTGTTAGAACCTTTAAACGACATATTGTGATTAACTTAAATGCCCAAAAGCATGATATATGGCTGAAAGGTTCCTTGGATGAAGCTGACATAGTTGGCGAAAAAAAATGACCTTGACCCATATTAAAGATCACAAGGGTCAAATCTGTTCTAACCTTTAAAACGACTTCTTCTGATTAACCAAAAATTTGGATGAAAGGTTCTTAAGCCTGACAAAGTTTGTGAAAAGAAATGACCTTGACTGATATTCAAGGTCACAGGGGTCAAATCTGTTAAAACCTTTAAACAACTTCTTTGATTAAGCAAAATGCCCAGAAGCATGATACATGTATATGGCTGAAAGGTTCCAAAGATGAAGCGTGGCAAAGTTTGCCAAAAAAATTACCTCGACCAATATTTAGGGCTGGGCAGTTTTACCGGTTTAAAATGGTATAAAATTGTGATGGTACAATGTACGTACCATGGTACATTAGTCCTGTACCGGTTTTTTGGGGACTTTCATTAATCTTATCAAAGAACTATTTGTTACATAGATCAATTGGAATTCTGAAATGGTTTAATTATAATTTCCTATAAGTTTGCAGATCAACTAGGACAGACATAGCTTCACTCAAACAATATTAGAGGATAACACAACAAGAAACGTATGACAGGCCCCTTGTTGATTGTCTTCAGAACAAAAACAGCCAGAGACCTTTAGCTATCTCAAATATTCAATCCATGTGGTATACCATGGTACGTGCCTGAATACCATGGTACTTTGATTTTGTGGTACCCAGCCCTACAATTATTTTTCAAAAGTCATACCTCCATGATTAAAGTATAGCTGTGTCAGAACTCTCGCTCTTTAAGTCTATTTCTGTTGCTGTGTGTGTTCATTGTGTGTGTGTGGAGAGAGTGTTATGTTTTTTGGTCTACCGCGTGACACCGCTTAATTTACATATTTTTTAAAATTTAAATTTCTATCAATTCCATCAACTGCCTTCCATGTATGTTCAATAGCTGTGAGTTATCGGCCTCTACAATTCATTCCATCTGTGACATCCTTTAGGTGTCACCCCACTAGTAAAAGGGAGAGGATACATATCATTATAGTGTAAGTAAAGGGGACGGGATCAATATCATTATAGTGTAAGTAAAGGGGAGAGGATAAATATCATTATAGTGTAAGTAAAGTGGAGAGGAAAAATATCATTTTAGTGTAAGTAAGGGGGGGGGGGGTATATATATCATTACAGTGTAAGTAAAGGGGAGAGGATAAATATCATTACAGTGTAAGTAAAGGGGGAGGATAAATATCATTATAGTGTAAGTAAAGGGGAAGGGATATATATCATTACAGTGTAAGTAAAGGGGGGGATAAATATGATTACAGTGTAAGTAAAGAGGAGAGGATAAATATCATTACAGTGTAAGTAAAGGGGAGAGGATAAATATCATTTTAGTGTAAGTAAAGGGGAGAGGATACATATCATTATAGTGTAAGTAAAGGGGAGAGGATCAATATCATTATAGTGTAAGTAAAGGGGAGAGGATACATATCATTATAGTGTAAGTAAAGGGGAGAGGATACATATCATTATAGTGTCAGTAAAGGGGAGAGGATATATATCATTACAGTGTAAGTAAAGGGGAGATGATAAATATCATTACAGTGTAGGTAAAGGGGAGAGGATCAATATCATTATAGTGTAAGTAAAGGGAGAGGATAAATATCATTACAGTGTAAGTAAAGGGGAGAGGATCAATATCATTACAGTATAAGTAAAGGGTGAGGATATATATCATTATAGTGTAAGTAAAAGGGAGGGGATAAATATCATTACAGTGTAAGTAAAGGGGAGAGGATCAATATCATCACAGTGTAAGTAAAGGGGAGAGGATCAATATCATTACAGTGTAAGTAAAGGGGAGAGGATCAATATTATTATAGTGTAAGTAAAGGGAGAGGATATATATTATTATAGTGTAAGTAAAGGGGAGAAGATCAATATCATTACAGTGTAAGTAAAGGGGAGAGGATAAATATCACTATAGTTTAAGTAAAAGGGAGAGGATACATATCATTATAGTGTAAGTAAAGGGGAGAGGATCAATATCATTATAGTGTAAGTAAAGGGGAGAGGATAAATATTATTATAGTGTAAGTAAAGGGGAGAGGATAAATATCATTACAGTGTAAGTAAAGGGGAGAGGATCAATATCATTACAGTGTAAGTAAAGGGGAGAGGATCAATATTATTATAGTGTAAGTAAAGAGAGAGGATAAATAGCATTACAGTGTAAGTAAAGGGGAGAGGATCAATATCATTACAGTGTAAGTAAAGGGGAGAGGATAAATATCATTTTAGTGTAAGTAAAGGGGAGAGGATACATATCATTATAGTGTAAGTAAAGGGGAGGGGATATATATCATTACAGTGTTAGTAAAGGGGAGAGGATCAATATCATTATAGTGTAAGTAAAGGGGAGAGGATACATATCATTATAGTGTAAGTAAAGGGAGAGGATAAATATCATTACAGTGTAAGTAAAGGGGAGAGGATCAAAATCATTACAGTATAAGTAAAGGGTGAGGATATATATCATTATAGTGTAAGTAAAAGGGAGGGGATCAATATCATTACAGTGTAAGTAAAGGGGAGAGGATCAATATTATTATAGTGTAAGTAAAGGGAGAGGATATATATTATTATAGTGTAAGTAAAGGGGAGAAGATCAATATCATTACAGTGTAAGTAAAGGGGAGAGGATAAATATCACTATAGTTTAAGTAAAAGGGAGAGGATACATATCATTATAGTGTAAGTAAAGGGGAGAGGATCAATATCATTATAGTGTAAGTAAAGGGGAGGGGATCAATATCATTATAGTGTAAGTAAAGGGGAGAGGATAAATATTATTATAGTGTAAGTAAAGGGGAGAGGATAAATATCATTACAGTGTAAGTAAAGGGGAGAGGATCAATATCATTATAGTGTAAGTAAAGGGGAGAGGATCAATATTATTATAGTGTAAGTAAAGGGAGAGGATCAATATCATTACAGTCTAAGTAAAGGGGAGAGGATCAATATCATTACAGTGTAAGTAAAGGGGAGAGGATCAATATTATTATAGTGTAAGTAAAGAGAGAGGATAAATAGCATTACAGTGTAAGTAAAGGGGAGAGGATCAATATCATTACAGTGTAAGTAAAGGGGAGAGGATAAATATCATTACAGTTTAAGTTAAGGGGAGAGGATACATATCATTATAGTGTAAGTAAAGGGGAGGGGATCAATATCATTATAGTGTAAGTAGAGGGGAGAGGATAAATATTATTATAGTGTAAGTAAAGGGGAGTGGATAAATATCATTACAGTGTAAGTAAAGGGGAGAGGATAAATATCATTACAGTGTAAGTAAAGGGGAGAGGATAAATATCATAACAGTGTAAGTGACGGGAGAGGATACATATCATTATAGTGTAAGTAAAGGGGAGAGGATAAATATCATTACAGTGTAAGTGAAGGGGAGAGGATACATATCATTACAGTGTAAGTGAAGGGGAGAGGATAAATATCATTACAGTGTAAGTAAAGGGAGAGGATACATATCATTATAGTGTAAGTAAAGGGGAGAGGATAAATATCATTACAGTATAAGTAAAGGGAGAGGATAAATATCATTATAGTGTAAGTAAAGGGGAGATGATAAATATCATTATAGTTGAAGTAAAAGGGAGAGGATACATATCATTATAGTGTAAGTAAAGGGGAGGGGATCAATATCATTATAGTGTAAGTAAAGGGGAGAGGATAAATATTATTATAGTGTAAGTAAAGGGGAGAGGATAAATATCATTACAGTGTAAGTAAAGGGGAGAGGATCAATATCATTAAAGTGTTAGTAAAGGGGAGAGAATACATATCATTATAGTGTAAGTAAAGGGAGAGGATAAATATCATTACAGTGTAAGTAAAGGGGAGAGGATAAATATCATTACAGTATAAGTAAAGGGAGAGGATATATATCATTATAGTGTAAGTAAAGGGGAGAGGATAAATAGCATTACAGTGTAAGTAAAGGGGAGAGGATAAATAGCATTACAGTGTAAGTAAAGGGGAGAGGATAAATATCATTACAGTGTAAGTAAAGGGGAGATGATAAATATCACTATAGTTTAAGTAAAGGGGAGAGGATACATATCATTATAGTGTAAGTAAAGGGGAGGGGAACAATATCATTATAGTGTAAGTAAAGGGGGGAGGATAAATATTATTATAGTGTAAGTAAAGGGGAGAGGATAAATATTATTATAGTGTAAGTAAAGGGGAGAGGATAAATATCATTACAGTGTAAGTAAAGTGGAGAGGATAAATATCATAACAGTGTAAGTGAAGGGAGAGGATACATATCATAACAGTGTAAGTGAAGGGAGAGGATACATATCATTATAGTGTAAGTAAAGGGGAGAGGATAAATATCATTATAGTGTAAGTAAAGGGGAGAGGATAAATATTATTATAGTGTAAGTAAAGGGGAGAGGATAAATATCATTACAGTGTAAGTAAAGGGGAGAGGATCAATATCATTACAGTGTAAGTAAAGGGGAGAGGATCAATATTATTATAGTGTAAGTAAAGAGAGAGGATAAATAGCATTACAGTGTAAGTAAAGGGGAGAGGATCAATATCATTACAGTGTAAGTAAAGGGGAGAGGATAAATATCATTTTAGTGTAAGTAAAGGGGAGAGGATACATATCATTATAGTGTAAGTAAAGGGGAGGGGATATATATCATTACAGTGTAAGTAAAGTGGAGAGGATCAATATCATTATAGTGTAAGTAAAGGGGAGAGGATACATATCATTATAGTGTAAGTAAAGGGAGAGGATAAATATCATTACAGTGTAAGTAAAGGGGAGAGGATCAAAATCATTACAGTATAAGTAAAGGGTGAGGATATATATCATTATAGTGTAAGTAAAAGGGAGGGGATAAATATCATTACAGTGTAAGTAAAGGGGAGAGGATCAATATCATTACAGTGTAAGTAAAGGGGAGAGGATCAATATTATTATAGTGTAAGTAAAGGGAGAGGATATATATTATTATAGTGTAAGTAAAGGGGAGAAGATCAATATCATTACAGTGTAAGTAAAGGGGAGAGGATAAATATCACTATAGTTTAAGTAAAAGGGAGAGGATACATATCATTATAGTGTAAGTAAAGGGGAGAGGATCAATATCATTATAGTGTAAGTAAAGGGGAGGGGATCAATATCATTATAGTGTAAGTAAAGGGGAGAGGATAAATATTATTATAGTGTAAGTAAAGGGGAGAGGATAAATATCATTACAGTGTAAGTAAAGGGGAGAGGATCAATATCATTATAGTGTAAGTAAAGGGGAGAGGATCAATATTATTATAGTGTAAGTAAAGGGAGAGGATCAATATCATTACAGTCTAAGTAAAGGGGAGAGGATCAATATCATTACAGTGTAAGTAAAGGGGAGAGGATCAATATTATTATAGTGTAAGTAAAGAGAGAGGATAAATAGCATTACAGTGTAAGTAAAGGGGAGAGGATCAATATCATTACAGTGTAAGTAAAGGGGAGAGGATAAATATCATTACAGTTTAAGTTAAGGGGAGAGGATACATATCATTATAGTGTAAGTAAAGGGGAGGGGATCAATATCATTATAGTGTAAGTAGAGGGGAGAGGATAAATATTATTATAGTGTAAGTAAAGGGGAGTGGATAAATATCATTACAGTGTAAGTAAAGGGGAGAGGATAAATATCATTACAGTGTAAGTAAAGGGGAGAGGATAAATATCATAACAGTGTAAGTGACGGGAGAGGATACATATCATTATAGTGTAAGTAAAGGGGAGAGGATAAATATCATTACAGTGTAAGTGAAGGGGAGAGGATACATATCATTACAGTGTAAGTGAAGGGGAGAGGATAAATATCATTACAGTGTAAGTAAAGGGAGAGGATACATATCATTATAGTGTAAGTAAAGGGGAGAGGATAAATATCATTACAGTATAAGTAAAGGGAGAGGATATATATCATTATAGTGTAGGTAAAAGGGGAGAAGATCAATATCATTACAGTGTAAGTAAAGTGGAGAGGATAAATATCATTATAGTGTAAGTAAAGGGGAGATGATAAATATCATTATAGTTGAAGTAAAAGGGAGAGGATACATATCATTATAGTGTAAGTAAAGGGGAGGGGATCAATATCATTATAGTGTAAGTAAAGGGGAGAGGATAAATATTATTATAGTGTAAGTAAAGGGGAGAGGATAAATATCATTACAGTGTAAGTAAAGGGGAGAGGATCAATATCATTAAAGTGTTAGTAAAGGGGAGAGAATACATATCATTATAGTGTAAGTAAAGGGAGAGGATAAATATCATTACAGTGTAAGTAAAGGGGAGAGGATAAATATCATTACAGTATAAGTAAAGGGAGAGGATATATATCATTATAGTGTAAGTAAAGGGGAGAGGATAAATAGCATTACAGTGTAAGTAAAGGGGAGAGGATAAATAGCATTACAGTGTAAGTAAAGGGGAGAGGATAAATATCATTACAGTGTAAGTAAAGGGGAGATGATAAATATCACTATAGTTTAAGTAAAGGGGAGAGGATACATATCATTATAGTGTAAGTAAAGGGGAGGGGAAGAATATCATTATAGTGTAAGTAAAGGGGAGAGGATGAATATTATTATAGTGTAAGTAAAGGGGAGAGGATAAATATCATTACAGTGTAAGTAAAGGGGAGAGGATAAATATCATTACAGTGTAAGTAAAGTGGAGAGGATAAATATCATAACAGTGTAAGTGAAGGGAGAGGATACATATCATTATAGTGTAAGTAAAGGGGAGAGGATAAATATCATTACAGTGTAAGTGAAGGGGAGAGGATACATATCATTACAGTGTAAGTGAAGGGGAGAGAATAAATATCATTACAGTGTAAGTAAAGGGAGAGGATACATATCATTATAGTGTAAGTAAAGGGGAGAGGATAAATATCATTATAGTGTAAGTAAAGGGGAGATGATAAATATCATTATAGTTTAAGTAAAAGGGAGATGATACATATCATTATAGTGTAAGTAAAGGGGACGGGATCAATATCATTATAGTGTAAGTAAAGGGGAGAGGATAAATATTATTATAGTGTAAGTAAAGGGGAGAGGACAAATATCATTACAGTGTAAGTAAAGGGGAGAGTATCAATATCATTATATTGTAAGTAAAGGGGAGAGGATACATATCATTAAAGTGTAAGTAAAGGGAGAGGATAAATATCATTACAGTGTAAGTAAAGGGGAGAGGATAAATATCATTACAGTATAAGTAAAGGGAGAGGATATATATCATTATAGTGTAAGTAAAGGGGAGAGGATAAATATCATTACAGTGTAAGTAAAGGGGAGAGGATAAATATCATTACAGTGTTAGTAAAGGGAGAGGATAAATATCATTACAGTGTAAGTAAAGGAGAGAGGATATATATCATTACAGTGTAAGTAAAGTGGAGAGGATAAATATCATTACAGTGTAAGTAAAGGGGAGAGGATAAATATCTTTACAGTGTAAGTAAAGGGAGAGGATCAATATTATTACAGTGTAAGTAAAGGGAGAGGATCAATATTATTACAGTGTAAGTAAAGGAGAAGGGATAAATAGCATTACAGTGTAAGTAAAGGGGAGAGGATATATATCATTACAGTGTAAGTAAAGGGGAAGGGATAAATATCATTAAAGTGTAAGTAAAGGGGAGATGATATATATCATTACAGTGTAAGTAAAGGGGAGAAAATAAATATCATTACAGTGTAAGTAAAGGGGAGATGATAAATATCATTACAGTGTTAGTAAAGGGGGAGGATAAATATCATTACAGTGTAAGTAAAGGGGAGAGGATAAATATCATTACAGTTAAAGTAAAGGGAGAGGATCAATATTATTACAGTGTAAGTAAACGGAAAGGGATAAATATCTTTACAGTGTAAGTAAAGGGAGAGGATCAATATTATTAGAGTGTAAGTAAAGGGGAAGGGATAAATATCATTACAGTGTAAGTAAAGGGGAAGGGATAAATATCATTAAAGTGTAAGTAAAGGAGAGATGATATATATCATTACAGTGTAAGTAAAGGGGAGAAAATAAATATCATTACAGTGTAAGTAAAGGGGAGATGATAAATATCATTACAGTGTAAGTAAAGGGGAGAGGATAAATATCATTACAGTGTAAGTAAAAGGGAGAGGATACATATCATTACAGTGTAAGAAAAGGGGAAGGGATAAATATCATTACAATGTAAGTAAAGGGAAGAGGATAAATATCATTACAGTGTAAGTAAAGAGAAGAGGATAAATATCATTACAGTGTAAGTAAATGGGAGAAGATATATATCATTACAGTGTAAGAAAAGGGGAGGGGATAAATATCATTATAGTATAAGTAAAGGGGAGGGGATAAATATCATTACAGTGTAAGTAAAGGGGAGAGGATAAATATCCTTACTGTGTAAGTAAAGTGGAGAGGATACATATCATTACAGTGTTAGTAAAGGGAGAGGATCAGTATCATTACAGTGTAAGTAAAGGGGAGAGGATAAATATCATTACAGTGTAAGTAAAGGGGAGAGGATAAATATCACTATAGTTAAAGTAAAGGGGAGAGGATACATATCATTATAGTGTAAGTAAAGGGGAGGGGAACAATATCATTATAGTGTAAGTAAAGGGGAGAGGATAAATATTATTATAGTGTAAGTAAAGGGGAGAGGATAAATATCATTACAGTGTAAGTAAAGGGGAGAGGATAAATATCATTACAGTGTAAGTAAAGGGGAGAGGATAAATATCATAACAGTGTAAGTGAAGGGAGAGGATACATATCATTATAGTGTAAGTAAAGGGGAGAGGATAAATATCATTACAGTGTAAGTGAAGGGAGGGGATAAATATTATTACAGTGTAAGTAAAGGGAGAGGATACATATCATTATAGTGTAAGTAAAGGGGAGAGGATAAATATCATTATAGTGTAAGTAAAGGGGAGATGATAAATATCATTATAGTTTAAGTAAAAGGGAGAGGATACATATCATTATAGTGTAAGTAAAGGGGACGGGATCAATATCATTATAGTGTAAGTAAAGGGGAGAGAATAAATATTATTATAGTGTAAGTAAAGGGGAGAGGATAAATATCATTACAGTGTAAGTAAAGGGGAGAGAATCAATATCATTATATTGTAAGTAAAGGGGAGAGGATACATATCATTAAAGTGTAAGTAAAGGGAGAGGATAAATATCATTACAGTGTAAGTAAAGGGGAGAGGATAAATATCATTACAGTATAAGTAAAGGGAGAGGATATATATCATTATAGTGTAAGTAAAGGGGAGAGGATAAATATCATTACAGTGTAAGTAAAGGGGAGAGGATAAATATCATTACAATGTAAGTAAACGGGAGATGCTAAATATGATTACAGTGTAAGTAAAGGGGAGATGCTTAATATCATTACAGTGTAAGTAAAGGGGAGATGATAAATATCATTACAGTGTTAGTAAAGGGGGAGGATAAATATCATTACAGTGTAAGTAAAGGGGAGAGGATAAATATCATTACAGTGTAAGGAAAAGGGGAGAGGATAAATATCTTTACAGTGTAAGTAAAGGGAGAGGATCAATATTATTACAGTGTAAGTAAAGGAGAAGGGATAAATAGCATTACAGTGTAAGTAAAGGGGAAAGGATCAATATCATTACAGTGTAAGTAAAGGGGAAGGGATAAATATCATTAAAGTGTAAGTAAAGGGGAGATGATATATATCATTACAGTGTAAGTAAAGGGGAGAAGATAAATATCATTACAGTGTAAGTAAAGGGGAGAGGATAAATATCATAACAGTGTAAGTGAAGGGAGAGGATACATATCATTATAGTGTAAGTAAAGGGGAGAGGATAAATATCATTACAGTGTAAGTGAAGGGGAGAGGATAAATATCATTACAGTGTAAGTAAAGGGAGAGGATACATATCATTATAGTGTAAGTAAAGGGGAGAGGATAAATATCATTATAGTGTAAGTAAAGGGGAGATGATAAATATCATTATAGTTTAAGTAAAAGGGAGAGGATACATATCATTATAGTGTAAGTAAAGGGGACGGGATCAATATCATTATAGTGTAAGTAAAGGGGAGAGAATAAATATTATTACAGTGTAAGTAAAGGGGAGAGGATAAATATCATTACAGTGTAAGTAAAGGGGAGAGAATCAATATCATTATATTGTAAGTAAAGGGGAGAGGATACATATCATTAAAGTGTAAGTAAAGGGAGAGGATAAATATCATTACAGTGTAAGTAAAGGGGAGAGGATAAATATCATTACAGTATAAGTAAAGGGAGAGGATATATATCATTATAGTGTAAGTAAAGGGGAGAGGATAAATATCATTACAGTGTAAGTAAAGGGGAGAGGATAAATATCATTACAATGTAAGTAAACGGGAGATGCTAAATATGATTACAGTGTAAGTAAAGGGGAGATGCTTAATATCATTACAGTGTAAGTAAAGGGGAGATGCTTAATATCATTACAGTGTAAGTAAAGGGGAGATGATAAATATCATTACAGTGTTAGTAAAGGGGGAGGATAAATATCATTACAGTGTAAGTAAAGGGGAGAGGATAAATATCATTACAGTGTAAGGAAAAGGGGAGAGGATAAATATCTTTACAGTGTAAGTAAAGGGAGAGGATCAATATTATTACAGTGTAAGTAAAGGAGAAGGGATAAATAGCATTACAGTGTAAGTAAAGGGGAAAGGATCAATATCATTACAGTGTAAGTAAAGGGGAAGGGATAAATATCATTAAAGTGTAAGTAAAGGGGAGATGATATATATCATTACAGTGTAAGTAAAGGGGAGAAGATAAATATCATTACAGTGTAATTAAAGGGGAGATGATAAATATCATTACAGTGTAAGTAAAGGGAGTGGATAAATACCATTACAGTGTAAGTAAAGGGGAAGGGATAAATATCATTACAGTGTAAGTAAAGGGAGAGGATAAATATCATTAAAGTGTAAGTAAAGGGGAGATGATAAATATAATTACAGTGTTAGTAAAGGGGGAGGATAAATATCATTACAGTGTAAGTAAAGGGGAGAGGATAAATATCATTACAGTGTAAGTAAAGGGGAGAAGATAAATATCATTAGAGTGTAAGTAAAGTGGAGAGGATAGATATTATTACAGTGTAAGTAAAGAGGAGGGGATAAACATTAATACAGTGTAAGTAAAGGGGTGGGGATCAATATCATTACAATGTAAGTAAAGTGGAGAAGATAAATAGTATTACAGTGTTAGTGAACACGAGAAGAAAAATATTATTTCAGTGTAAGTAAAGGGAAGAAAATAAATACTGTTACAGTGTAAGTAAAGGGGAGGGGATCAATCTTATTACAGCGTAAGTAATGGGGAGAGGATACAAATCATTACAGTGTAAGAAAAGGGGAGGGGATATATATCATTATAGTATAAGTAAAGGGGAGGGGATAAATATCATTACAGTGTAAGTAAATGGGAGAGGATAGATATCTTTACAGTGTAGGTACAGGGGAGGGGATAAATGTTATTACAGTGTAAGTAAGGGGAGAGGATAAATATCATTACAGTGTAAGTAAATGGGAGATGATATATATCTTTACAGTGTAAGTAAAGAGGGGAGGATAAATATTATTACAGTGTAAGTAAATGGGAGAGGATAGATATCTTTACAGTGTAGGTAAAGAGGGGAGGGGATAAATATTATTACAGTGTAAGTAAAGGGGAGGGAATAAATATCATTACAGTGTTGGTACAGGGAGAGGTTCAATATCAATACAGTGTTAGTAAAGGGGAGAGGATAAATATCATTACAGTGTTGGTACAGGGAGAGGATCATCATCATTTCAGTGTTAGTAAAGGGGAGAGGATCAATATCATTACAATGTAAGTAAATGGGAGAGGATAGATATCTTTAGAGTGTAGGTACAGGGGAGGGGATAAATATTATTACAGTGTAAGTAAGGGGAGAGGATAAATATCATTATAGTGTAAGTATAGGGGAGGGGATAAATATCATTACAGTGTTGGTACAGGGAGAGGATCAACATCATTTCAGTGTTAGTGAAGGGGAGGGGATAAATATCATTACAGTGTTATTAAAGGGGAGGGGATAAATATCATTACAATTTAAGTAAAAGGGAGAGGATAGATATCATTACAGTGTAAGTAAAGGGGGAAAGATAAATAGTATTACAGTGTAAGTAAAGGGGTGGGGATCAATATCATTACAATGTAAGTAAAGTGGAGAAGATCAATATTATTACAGTGTTAGTGAACACGAGAAGAAAAATATTATTTCAGTGTAAGTAAAGGGAAGAAAATAAATACTGTTACAGTGTAAGTAAAGGGGAGGGGATCAATCTTATTACAGCGTAAGTAATGGGGAGAGGATACAAATCATTACAGTGTAAGAAAAGGGGAGGGGATATATATCATTATAGTATAAGTAAAGGGGAGAGGATAAATATAATTACAGTGTAAGTAAAGGGTAGAGGATAAATACCATTACAGTGTAAGTAAAGGGGAGAGGATAAATATCATTACAGTGTAAGTAAAGGTGAGAGGATAAATATCATTACAGTGTAAGTAAAGGGGAGATGATAAATATCATTACAGTGTAAGTAAAGGGGAGAGGATAAATATCATTACAGTGTAAGTAAAAGGGAGAGGATACATATCATTACAGTGTAAGAAAAGGGGAAGGGATAAATATCATTACAATGTAAGTAAAGGGAAGAGGATAAATATCATTACAGTGTAAGTAAAGAGAAGAGGATAAATATCATTACAGTGTAAGTAAAGGGAAGATGATAAATATCATTACAGTGTAAGTAAAGGGGAGAAGATAAATATTATTACAATGTAAGTAAAGGGTAGAAGATAAATATTATTACAATGTAAGTAAAGGGTAGAAGATAAATATTATTACAGTGTAAGTAAAGGGGAAAGGATACAAATCATTAAAGTGTAAGTAAAGTGGAGAGGATACATATCATTACAGTGTTAGTAAAGGGGAGAAGATAAATATTATTACAATGTAAGTAAAGGGTAGAAGATAAATATTATTACAGTGTAGTAAAGTGGAGAAGATAAATATCATTACAGTGTAAGTAAAGGGGAGAAGATAAATATTATTACAGTGTAATTAAAGTGGATAAGATAAATACTATTACAGTGTAGTAAAGTGGAGAAGATAAATATCATTACAGTGTAAGTAAAGGGCAGAGGATAAATATCATTATAGTGTAAGTAAAGGGGAAGGGATAAATATCATTCCAATGTAAGTAAAGGGGAGAAGATAAATATTATTACAGTGAAAGTAAAGTGGATAAGATAAATATTATTACAGTGTAAGTAAAGTGGAGAAGATAAATATTATTACAGTGTAAATAAAGTGGATAAGATAAATATTATTACAATGTAAGTAAAGTGGATAAGATAAATATTATTACAATTTAAGTAAAGTGGAGAAGATAGATATTATTATCCTATGACACGAAACAGGATTGCAGAAAAATAATAATCATAACGCGCTATATTCTTGTTCAGTGTGATAGGACGGAATGATTTTAATGCTTAAATACAGTAAACGATTTATTACAATAAGGTACTTAGTTAGCTTTATGTTACAACCATTACATAAAATAAGTTCGTACAATTATATAAACTCTAATGTTATAATTACTACACTAAACAGTTTATCACAATAAGGTACTTAGTCAAATAAATAAGTGCAATTGTTATAATTACTACACTAACTCATAATTATATTATTTATTTAGGTAAAAGGCAACAATCAAATTTAGATGGACAATTGAATTTAAAATATCCCAGATGGTAATTATAATCATAGATTTTGACTTCTTTCATCGTTTTCACCTGGGATAAGCCCATAAAACCTTTAAGGCTAATTTCCAATGTACAACGTATATCAACTTATAATTGACCTGTCTACCTATAATACGCCTCGGGTACAATATTTCTTTCGGGTCAAATCTGTCGGAAAATATCAGTATGTGTCATGATAAGAACCATGGCCCTAAAGCTATTATTACGGTATTGTTCCATTTTAGGAGACCTATTAACAAATCATTCCGGTATTTGTTGATTATTATATATATATTTTGACAAGTACTGTTTCTTAAGGCAATAGTTATGACGAGTAATTTTTTAAAGACATGCGCATTAACTTGCCAATAATGTCTTTATATTGTCTGACGAGACGAATGATGCTACTAAACACATAACCGTGGAGGCCTTCACGCCGCTTTCTTCTAGGTAAGTCATGATACTGTAGTTTATTAGTATAAACATGGACATATAGATACAATAAATAAAAACAAGTCGAATGACTTGCTAGCGTTTTCACCCTCTTCGGGGATCCGAAGATAGTCGTCTTCTTTGTATTTATTTTATCTATTTTATTACCTTCATATGAAAACAAACTATGTTTTTATATGTACATATATATATATATATATTTGCTTCCTTGTATGAAAGTAAACAATCTTGGTTTTAGTATTTGACATAAATAATGGTTAGTTTTGAAAATGTAAATACTGACAATATTGTTGATTTATACATACGTTATTGTCAAAACAAAGACAAATTGATGATAGATAAGTTCTAACAACTTATGAACTCTTCTCCATAAATACATTACACAGAATTAAATTTACTTCACGTGAAATGATTCATACAATCTATTACGATAATATTAATATGACACCATTTTTAGTGAAAGACTATTCATGAGATATATTCATAATTTATTTTTTATTTCAAAATATATATTTTTAGATAAATAATTATAACATAGATAGCTATGCTCAAGAACGTACACGTACAGTATATCACTTTGGTTGAACGGCACTGTATACGTTCCGGAAATATAAATGTAAGGATCGCCAAATCGAGAGCTAAATAAACAAGTTGACGGGCAATGCCAGTCGAGGTAAAATCTGGCTTAAATCATTGCCTGTTTTGTATAATTAGTCAAAACGGATCCAACAGTTACTTTTGTACAATTTTTGAGCCCGATATCATTTCATAATGTATATATGGTCATCAATCACAAACGCTTACATCCGAGACGATTATATTCCTACAATTGTAATGATAAATATGTTAACGTTTGGTTAAATTCACAGAGGAAAATGAAACAAGAGCCTATCAGGAAACATTCAAATTAATTTCATTTTAAATTAATGTCTGAAATTTAAACAATCGTGGCTCCTAATCCCCGGCTTCTGTAGGATGACTTGTTTGTTGTGATATGTTTGACAACTAGTGAGTATAATGTCGATTACTTCCAATTTGTTGTATTATCATTATATGACAATAAGTCACTTCCAATTGTTATTATAGGGATTTACGGATACGTGTACAGGTGACCGTTCGCTAAAGATTGTTCAAATATGGGTCATTGGTAGTTTTTAAAATTACGCGTCGTCACATTGTTCAATATCATTACAGTTACATTATTCTTCTGAACTCGGACTCAATGGACCTGCTTAACATCTAAAAAAATATTTTCAAGTATTCAAATACTGCTTCTGTTCAATATTAAAGTGATCGCAATGGGTCTTGAGACGAATTAAGAATGAACAACAAATATGTTTTTACCTATAAACCTCGTCATAGCAGGAATCACTCGTAAAATCCATATTAAATACATATACATTATACATGTTACTACCATTTTATAATGCTATATTTACAACTCTTCCTTCTTGTGTTTAGTAAACTCTGACTGCGAATATATTACCGTACAGGCAATGACAAAGGCTCGGCGGATTGATATTTGTTCAAATATGGCGTCGTTCACGCTTCAAAACAATAAGTAATCGCTGAAGGCCATTGTTTGGTTCCTTCAATATTTTAAAACATGGAACATATATGGAATCAATTTTTTTGTGATATACAATCAATGGTTTCTAGCAAACTTGATGTCAAATGATTCCATTCGAAATTCTTTGACCGTAACGCTAACATGCATACAATGTAGGGGGCGCCCCGCAGTCGTGACGTCCGACGTCGGACCGCATCACAAACCGATCGCTGTGTCATGCATGGACATAACGACCGTTATAAATAAAACAATAAGTTCCAAGTGCTTTTAATATTATTCATCACCAAATTTACAAATGCTGTTTTGAAGAAAATTAGCGTTATTCATTGTGTATTTTCTAAACTTACCAGTAACTCGCTTCGAATGTGTTTTTAAAAATTAATACTGATGTAAATATATGGATTGTACCTCATTTTGACTGCACATACGCGCACCATGGAATATGGGCATATACGCAGTCAAAATGTAGTACAATCCTAATATAATACTTTTTCTCATTGTAATTTTGTCTACTCTTTTTACTTTCAGATGCGAGTCAATCATTTGCCACTTTGTAGGATACACAGAAGGTGAAGATAATACATATTCCTAAGCCGAGGGAAGGACGGACTTGTTACTATAAATATGATACATAATTATCTTCAAACACAAATCGGCATTATACATCAAAGGGGGACCTACTGACAAAGCCAGGAAAGAACAAACCTATGAAAACAAAAACAAAGTGTGATATATAATGATAACTCACAAAGAACGAGTACGGGGCCAGAAACATTCTAGTTGAGAATTCTTATGTAAGCCATATATTATTCCAGTCTGTGAGGAGATATAGGAAGCAAGCATTTCCAGTATGATGTCTGTAGGAATGGATTTGATCAGAAAATGGATGTAACAGAAGGCAAATCAGGACCCATACGGGTGAAACAAACTGTCAGGTCTTATATAAGTAGTAAGGATTTGAGTCAGAAATCTAAACAGAGCAGGAAAATGCTTTACAAGCGTGACATAGATAGTAAGGAATTAAGTGGAGCATCGTCCCTTAAAGATCATATCAGGACACACACAGGAGAGAAACGTTATAGGTGTGACAGATGTGGTAAAGGATATAGTAAACCATCTAAACTACAAATACATATGAGGACACACACAGGAGAGAAGCCTTACAAGTGTGATATCTGTGGTAAGGGATTTAGTGTATTATCTTCCCTGAAAAATCATATCAGGACACACACAGGAGAGAAACCTTTCAAGTGTGATATATGTGGTAAGGATTTTATTCAATCATGTGATCTACATACACATATGAGGACACACACAGGGGAGAAGCCTTATAAGTGTGATGTATGTGGAAAGGCATTTAGTGTCTCTAGTAGACTAAAATCACATATGAGGACACATACAGGAGAGAAACCTTACAAGTGTGATACATGTGGAAAGGAATTTAGTCAGTTACATTCCCTACATCACCATATGAGGACACATACTGGCGAGAAACCCTACAAGTGTGATGTATGTGGAAAGGAATTTAGTCAGTTGAATTCCCTACAAAACCATATCAGGACACATACAAGGAAAACCCCTTACACGTATGATACATGTGATAAGGATTTAAGTCAATCATCTTCCCTTAAACTTCATGTCAGGACACATACTGGAGAGAAACCTTACAAGTGTGAAAGTTGTAGTAAGGCATTTAGTCAGCTCCATTCCCTACAAACCCATATCAGGACACACACAGGAGAGAAACCCTTCAAATGTGATGGATGTAATAAGGGATTTAGTCATTTAAGTTCCCTACAAAACCATATCAGGAAACATACAAGGGAGAAACCTTTCAAGTGTGATCAATGTGATAAGGTTTTCAGTCAATCATCTTCCCTAAAAATTCATATCAGGAAACATACTGGAGAGAAACCGTACAAATGTGATACATGTGGTAAAGAATTTAGTGTACTGTAAACGTACTTAATTTGGCGCAATCAAAATTTAGCGCATTTTTACTGTTTGTCATATTAGCGCAATAATAAATTCGCGCATCAGTGAAATTATCTATATAAGCAGTATATTAAAACTCCAATTAGCGTAATCATATTTTAGCGCAAAACTTTCAACGCGAAAAGCGCTAAAATAAGATTACCGCGAAAATATGTACGTTTACAGTATCTAGTAGTCTACAATCACATATGAGGACTCATACAGGAGAGAAACCATTCAAGTGTGATGTATGTGGAAAGAAATTTAGTGTATCTAGTAGTCTAAAATTACATATCAGGACACATACTGGAGAGAAACCTTACAAATGTGATACATGTGGTAAAGAATTCAGTCAGTCAGGTAACCTTCGGGCACATATCAGGATACATACAGGAGAGAAACCCAACAGGTGTGATATCCCTGGACGATCATTTACCTCACAGCCACACACAAGGACACAAACACAGAAGGAAAGCTGCAAGTATGATAGATGTAGTAAGGAATTTCATCAACCATCTAATCGACAAACACATATGAGGACACATACAGGAGATAAACGTTATATGTGTGATATATGTGGTAAGGACTTTAGTGTATCTAGTAGTCTACAATCACATATCAGGACACATACAGGAGAGAAACCATTCAAGTGTGATGTGTGTGGTAAGGGATTTAGTCGGTCATGTAATCTACAAACACATATGAGGACACACACAGGAGATACATCCTACAAGTGTGATATATGTGAGTATGGTACATCATACTGTGGACTGAAACTGTCAAAATCAGATGATGGTGTTCCTATATTCACGTACAGCATAGACAACATCCTACAGCAGTACTATAAGGAATCAAACTGATATTACATACCAATATACAAATTAAATCGAAGTTGGCACTTGTATAATATTAAGGTACCGTAGTGCTAAACTCTGTAGTTTCTTAGCTAATATAAGTTTTCTATCCAATTTGTATATTTATTTTGCGTTAGCGTAGTGTTTGCTATATATTGATGCAATATTATTATGTTAACTTGAATAAATTATGAAGATTTATTTAGTAGTTCTTTATTGACTTTTGAAAAAAAACCATCAAGGAATTCGATATTATTAAATTGTTTTATCGCTTCTAAATCTGTCAAAGGGCTTCCTCTTATTTTTTTCCCGCTATTTAATAAGCAAGCTGTGTTTATTTGTAAATCATTGCTAGTTTGTGAGTATATTTTCAGGATATATATCATAACAGTGTAAGTAAAGGGAAGAAAATAAATACTGCTACAGTGTAAGTAAAGGGTCCAAAGGCGCCGAGCGAACCTCTTGAATGGTAACACATGCGAGCGTAAAACAGTTGCTACCCTTTGCCTTTGATTTCGTCCGGAAGTATACCTCCAGTGGGGAAACCGGAAACACTTCCCACAAATACGTTACGTCACACAATTCCGTTACGTCACATAATTACGTTACGTCACACACGACATTCGTACGGTAATCCCTGAGCGTTAAATATAACTGGAATTTATCTCTGTTATTGCTTGAGATGCTTTTTGTTCGACTTCCCGACTTGACATTTTGGAAACTTTCTGAAACAGTATATATTTGATTCTCAGTAAATATGAGAGATTTACTAAAGCTACGCTCTTTTAAGGTTTTGCCATTGTCATATTAAACAAACATTGTTAGTGATAGCTGATGATTTCTTATACGAATATTACTTTGCTAAACTTGTGTCTGATCCCATTTGCATATTTGCAAATTGAATATGTTAAAATTTAAAACTAAATTATAAATGCTATTCTTCGGATGATGCATTCTGATTTTGTTTAGTTTATATGTCTTATTAAGCATAAATTACCTCTATAATAAAACTGTATGGTTAGTGTAATAGATCATAATAAATCATTTAGTTTAGTGTAATAATTAAGAGGCTATGGGGACCGTCATGTAATAAAACGGTTACGATTTGTGTAATACGTACAACTTGTAACGGGTTATGATACCTTAATGTACATGTACTAGGATTGTTAGGGTTAGTGTAATAATTAACAGGTTATGGGACCATAATGTAATAAAACTGTTATGGTGGTACACTTGAATTTGGAAAAGTCTGGCTGTGTATATTGTGTAAACATTAGTGTTGGAACGTCTTGCCTGAAACTGGTTATCTAACATTATAGGAACAGTACCGGAACGAAACTGGTTATTTAACATTATAGGAACATTACCGGAACGAAACTGGCCATTTAACATTATAGGAACATTACCAGAACGAAACTAGCTATTTAACATTATAGGAACATTACCAGAACGAAACTAGCGATTTAACATTATAGGAACAGTACCGGGAAGACGCTATCCCGTGACAATCGGCCACGGTTTCATCGATATCCGATATTACAAAGAACGAGTTAGAATTACTGAAAGCAAGTAATAAACAAATATATGATATCTCAATTATCCTAAAATTCAAACAAACTCTCCTGTTGGCTCTCATTCAACTTCTAAACATAACTCTCTCCAATCGGGAACCGTCGGCACTTTCCGTAAACGAGAAAAGACCTCGGGAGTAGAAGGCGGAGTAATACAGACAAATTTTGTCCAAAAAGTCTTTCCGGTGTAAGGATCAACGAGTTAGTCGCCGGTAACCACAACTGTCATGGCGGAGTTTGAAGCGTGTTTGGAAATTGCGAATTGTTAAAATCACAATTTCAACATGATTTAAGGAGAAACAGATTTGAACAAGATATGACTGCGTCTCGTAAGTGGGGATGTTCTAGAAACACACGTTTTTACCAGCTGACACATCGCGGTTATTTACAAAACACGTAAAACACACAAAAAAACAGTGTTATGTTCTCATAACACGAAACTGGCCTTGGTAATGTTATATAATTGGAAGGCAGAGCACATGTAAATATCAATTGTTTTCGTCGTTGAGTAACGGATATATATTATATTGTTGGAGATAATTATAGTAATGCATTATAAAAAGAGAAATGCCTAGTAGATAGCATAGTGAGAGAATTTGAAAACTAGACAATATACAGACACATATTTGCATTAAGGGTTTTTATGGATTTGAATGATTGCTAGGGGACTTGCATGGGTGAAGCTGGTCATGTTGCTTAAAACTGAGACATGAAATACTTTCCTTCAAACATTGAATTTGTCCCAACACAGGGGTTTGTAAGATAAATAGCAATGAGTCAATATAAGATCTATATAAATCTTGACTCTATTTATTCATTGTCATCATTCATCATACAAACTCCTGTGGTCCTCAACAGCCAAAATAAAGAACGAAATTCAGACAGGACTTAAAAACAAACTTCCTATAAATATTAATGAAAATACTTATTGAAGTGTATTAGTCTGTCTGAAGTTTTGAGTACTGCTGGTATCAAGATGTGTTTTTATTTTACTGTAGAGTTTTCCTAGTTAAGTTAAAATTAAGTTTATTTGAGTACAACGCAATTCAATTGAATGGTTTCAAGTGATTAAATGTTATCTTTCATTTGCTAGATGTGAAATTGTGCATAATTGATGCAAACTAAAAATATAATGTAATATAAATGTAAAATAAATGTAATATATATGAGGAGATGAAAAAAGAGTACACATTCATGCATTAAGTGTATGTTTTTGGCAGTGCAAGCATATACACTATATTTTACAGGTACAGCAAAAACCATAAGGCATTCCAGTTTATTTTATTGCTAAAACGATCAATACTTTGATATCAAAACAAACTACAAGAGTAAGATCTAATGTACCTGTGCTTAAATTAAACATATCTGATCTGAGTGATCCCAGCTGCATGCTTATGTATACTTTCTTCAATTTCCACATTTTCCTAATCTAATGAGCTACAAGATGTTCTGAATTTTTGAATCAATTTGTATAATGTATGTTTTGTTTTATCATTTCATTGAAAAAAATGTTTTGATAATTGTTTGGTGGGGTGGGGGGGGGGGGGGGGTGGGGGGGGGGGGAATGGAGGGAAAATGAGAGAGAGAAGAAGGCAAACGTATATATGGACAAGTGCCCACACACAACATGTACACTCATAGGGTTTTGGCTCGCAAAAACCTGCATTTTGACTCCTTAAATTGCCAGAGGACTCCTAAAATTAATAAAGTTTTACTCCATATTATGTGTAATGGTAATCCTGGGACTTTCAAAATTATCAAATTTGATGTTCCAAGAGAAAACCCCGTAATAAATGACCTGCATGTCACATGAACTGGAAGATAGACAAGACTGTGTGACATACAGCATTCATTTGATATTGAAAATAAGTAAGGACTGCTGTAGTAAATAATGGTTTGTTGTAATCTTTTTCGATATAATATCATTCAATATCATTTTATGGGTAGTCAATGGTTGAAATACTGTAGTATAGTAAAAAATATTAGTTTCATGACTGGCAGGTGCATGTATTTTATCTGCTAGTCATGGAACTGATATTTTTATACACGTGTATGTAAAATGCTGTCTGTACATGTATTGGAATCATTGCAGTTTATTACATTAGTCAAAATCTCGAATAGCATTTTGCAAAAATATAATGTTGCATCAACTCATCACTAAATTAAAAAGTATCCCAAATTAAAATAGTTAAAGTATTAAAACAGTTGTTTCTTGTTAATCTGTTGATGAGTGTCATATATAGGTACACCGACACTGTGTGATAATTATAAACTATTACCAGCCAAGGTATATAGCATGACAGTTAGAGAACAAAAAAGTTATCAATGTTGTTTGTTTTTTTATTTCCCGCTACGATAATTTAAACAAAATATATTTTCTAACACATGCAATGAAAAGATGATGAAAACTGAGATTTAAATTTCCTGAGTTATTGATGATACTCTACCAAATGGAGTTGAATGTTTTCTACTCTTTAGTTTTAAACTGTCTTTAGTTAAAACTGTTTAATTTCTAAAGATGGAATCTGGAGGTCTGGGCTGATGAAATGTATTAACTAAACTATATATCATAATAATTTACTCTGATCAGGACGGCTCATGTTGTATATGTGTTTCCTTTTCTTGTATCAATGTACATGTATATCTGTATTGTTTACTTCTCGACTGAATTTTACAAATTTGATTGATTTAAATTAATTCACATCAATTATGAATTAGTGCATTCCTAGAAATACTATACATCGCAGTATGTTTAAACGTGACATTTCTTACAAATTAGTTAAATTTACACTTCACAATTATGATAATGACTTACTTTTAACGTTTGTAAAAAACATCATTTGATGACTGCATGCTTTAGCTACCTATATTCAGAATCAAATATGATAGGAAATACATACATAAACTGTACTATAAATATCACATGTAGCCTATTTGAAAGTCTTGGCAATATTTTGTAACAGCAATGTAATTGATGCAGACTGAAATCCTCCATAATCCTTCATAAGCGAGAAGTTTAAGGACTAGCTACAGGACAATTCAGTATGGAGGAGGTGTTTTTACCAAAACTAGTAATTTTTCCAAATACTGCAAAATACATGACCAAAGTAGACCACAAAGTACATTTTGTGATGGAGAATCGATAATTTCAACCATATTTTGGTACGTTTGGTGGTTTTGTGTTATATGCCTAAAAACGCGTGCACGTTTGCAGAATACTACGAAAGATAATAAAAACAATGAATATCATTTTTTGTTTATTTTATATACACAGAATGACATAGGAGCCTTCGATATATTTAATAAATCCCTCTTTCAATTGAAAACCGCAGAATAAGAGAACGTACTAGCCACAGGAATGGCAACTTACGCATATTCTGAACACCGATCACATCTGGGTCAAATTTTTAAAATTTCCATCGCCGATCGACAAATTTATGTGGCACGCCGCATAGCCAAAACAAAAATCTTACCGTCTGCGGTATGACGAGTTATGACATTATGTCAGATCTCTTAAATCAAACATATTCCCGTTACATGTAGCGAAATATACTCCTCTACCCTCCATTTTGAACTATTTACTTTTTTTTAGATATTCATACGCCTGATTTAAAGGCATGGTGAGACATCGACAAAATTAACAATTTAATTGGATTCAAGCATGCAGTAAAGGTAAATGTTACTTGGTATATCGTCACAAAGCAAAAACTGCCCATTTCTATCACGATAAATTGTTTTTAGCGATTGTCAGTTTTCCTTTCTTGGGCGAATGTATAGCACGTGAACAGTTGTTATTCGGCACTTCCGCAGTGTTGTTTTCGGTATGAAAGAATTGTCAGCAAAGTTTAATTTGTGTTGTTTATATTCTGATGGAATTCGTATATATAACACCCTTCCGCATGGATCGGACAGTATTAACTCACTGATTATAACGATTCGTTCTCGGCCCCGCACCTGTAAAACATCGCTAGCGTAAATTTTTGCCATTGTAAACATGTGTGTCAGTTGAGGCACATGGGGATCAAAATGCATTTCTCAAACTTATTTATTTATTTTTTTTTAAATGTTTCAAATAACTATGTGAAAAATACTTGCCTACTCCCATTTGGATATTATTTACTGAATATTATTTTCCTAAGTACAGATTTTTTTAATTTTGGGAGCTGAACTGCATTTTATATCAATATTAAATATAATGGGATAAAGCTTATGCCATATATTTGAAGGAAACATTAAACTTTCAATATTACCATTTTCATCCAGGTGGCAACCAATATGGCTGTACCTAGTCCTTAATAACTTTACTGACATCAGATCAAACACGTGTATAACCATAAACAACGCTGATACACGTGTATCATTATGTTGTTTACAGTACATCAAAATTTCAAACCGCTCTGTGATTATCAACAGAACCCGATCAGTGAATTTACTTATAGGCCTAATGCCGTGTGAATAACGCCAACATTATGTCAGGTAAATACTGTATAAAACACGCACATCCCAAACTCGTTAACGCTGATGATTTACTCAAAATGCGTCGTTTCAAACAGAATCGTGACATCCAAATGTTCCACACATGGAGGCAGCCATCTTTGTTTACAAAAAGCATGATCTCGAAATGTAGGTCCTGATATGGTAATGAGATAACAATATGGCGGCAACCTAGTTACTCCCGAGGTATTTTCTCGTTTACGGAAAGAGCCGACGGTTCCCGATTGAACTCTCTCATGAGGGGAAAGCTGGATCCCGGGGTACAAATAAAAAAATCTTTAAGATGGAACGTTTAGGTCAGCTTTCTTATAATACATATAAATCGCCCTAAAGACATATCTTGCTAAATTATATTCATACTTAATTGTGGAGAAAAATGGCATATAATTATATTGAATTCCAGCACGCGAATAGACGCTGATCCTTTTATTGAATGTTGTTAATTTGTGACCAGTCGATGAAGCGGGAACTTCTTTCTGTATTTGGAGGAGACTTATATCAGCTTAAGACTTTTGTCAAATTCCTTTGTTTGCCAATTAAGTATTTTGAATTGAAAGCAGGCATTTTTAAATTGCAAAGCGTAACATGAAAAGTATTCAGTTTGAAATACTAATTATGTAAAATTGATATAAAAGCCAGTGTTTTGAAATTCCAAATGTGAATTGAAATTTTATTACATTATTAATAATTATGTGTTCTTAATGTAATAGCCATAACATTTTCGTTTAAATCATTTAAGTTGGTTCATTTTAATTTAATAATTATTTCCCTGATTAATATATTGAAGTAACTAGTATAATACTCATTTTTATAATAAGGCTATCATATATGTTGTAATTAGAAATTTATGATTACCTTAATGTAATACATATGAAAATAACCAATTAATTTCCTTAATGTGTACTTGTTAAATGCTCCGATTATAAAATTTCGTAATTTACTACTATGACGGTAACATAGATATATTGGTAATTATCTTAGGCAATTTGTTACAATAAGGTACCGACAGTTTAATGTAACAGTTATAACATAAACAAATTATTACAACAAGGATAACCGCAATGTAATAATTGCTACACTAACTATTTTATTACAATAAGTTTTAGACTATGTTGTGATATAGTGAAAAAAATTCAAATTGTGTGTGTTACGTCATCTTTCAACTGTGTAAATAATTTAAATGAGATATATTCTATGCTAGAAATATAACGGATAATAACTTATAACTGACATGTATGTCTACCTGTAATACGCCTCAGGTACAATTTTTCCCTCGAGTCAAATCTGAATCGTATGCTCTTCTTTATCAACCTTCAGTAATTAACTTTCTTTTGACCCTAAGCTAGTGTAAAAAATACCTGCTCAGATAACTTTGAATTGGATTTATAATTATTGATATATAAGCCTTAAGCTATCTGACATAATACAACGGTACAGACTTTCGTAATCTATCATGTATAGTGGCACTTACTACACACAGTAAAGTGGACACTGATCTGTATTATAAACAGAAGTATAAATTGTTAGAAGATGAGTTAGGCCGAGTCAGGTATCCGACTCTACGCTTTGACTTTCAATGTATTACTGTAGGAAAAGTTAACGTACTGTCGTATAGTAATTTTTGATATTGTGCTTAACAATCTGTATAATTCATGAATACATATTATCATTGGAAGCTTGTATCGTTACATTTTAAGGAATATTATGGTGAACGAATCGTAATACAATGGAATTAGTAATTATTCTACAGGAAATATTCAAAAGCAAACTTATTTCTTTTTCATAATATTTTGTTATATAAAAAATACTCTTCTACATTATCTTATATATGATAAATACAATTCTTTTGATTTAAGTGAAATTAACCAAACAGAACTATTTAAAATACTCTTCATAAAATATCTTTAACATACTGAACATATAATTGACATAGACGGCAAACAATAATCTATATTAAAAAGCATCAGCAATGTATGAAGTAAACTAGATAATAGGTAATATATTTATAAAATATCAACCACAATATTTATATTTCAATATATGTGTCAAGATAGATACCATTGCCCTTAAGCTTTTATTATGTTTTTTAACTGAAGTAGAAGACATGTTAACACGTCGGTCCAGTAAAGTTTGATCATTATAGATATATTTTGACAGGTACTTGTACCTTAAGGCTAAATGTGATAACGTATATGTTTTAAAGACATGCGCATTGAGATACAACAAAAGTCTTTATTTTGTCTGATGAGACGAATTCTGTCACTAAGGAACGACCCGTTGAGGTCTTTACGTCGCTTTCTTCCTCTAGGTAAGTCATGATTCTGTAATTGTACTTGCTTCCTTATTTGAACGTGAACGATTTTGTGATATCGTGAATATTCTATGGCATATCGAGTTTTTATGATATAAATTTTAACATTATAAAGACATTCAGTTTTAATACTTAACTGTAATCGTATTTGTAACAGTAGTGCGAACTTCTCTTTGCAACATTTCATGTATTACATGTTTTTCATGTGAAATATAAAAAAAACCCGCTGCCTATATCATGAATAGTGATGATTTAAGAAATGTTATATCATTTGTATACTATTTTTTTTCGTTATTCAATGATCAAAAGCTATGCTGTAAGGACCTTATAAAGTTTCAGAGTATTGTTGAAACTTATAAACATAGTTTGGAGTTTATTGTTTTTTTTTAGTATTTGTATGTTTCTATTAAACTAGAAATATTAATGCATTAATATAGACGTATTAATATTTTGTCAGGTTTGCACTCTGTCCCGATCAGTTATGATAGCAGCTTTTGAAAATTGAAAGATGACGTTACACACACGTATGTACTTCTTGCAACTTATATTATTTATGACGTCATATCATAATTGCACGTGCTTTCCTTTTATCAAACATTCTCCTGAAAGACCTAGAGACAAAACAAAACGTTTCGTTGTATTAAGCATTAAACATCATTCTGTTCCGCGTTAGCGCGTTATGATTATTTGTCTGCAATCCTGTTACGTCTAAGTAAATATTCATTACGTCCTATCTTAACCCAAATGGCATTCATATTGACAATAAATACAATATGACAAACGTTCAATGGTTAAATAAAATCCTTTATTAGGATAAAACATGTCATATAATTAAAATGTAGACTGTTCCAAACTTAATTGACCTGAAGGGAATCTTAGATAAAGTAAATTGTGAGCTGTACCATATATCCTATCCGCACTCAGCGCTGATGACGTGGCGGTATTTGTTGAACTGCTACTGATGTGATCGCCTGAAATTATGTTTAAATTATCATGCAATTAAATAACACGAGTTATGTTGATACCATACTTAAATGTAAATTAGACCAACTACTTTCATCGTTAAAATTGCGTTGATCATTAATTGTAAACTATCTAATTAACACGATATTTTACCGATTGACCACAAATCGTTGTATACCTTAGTTCTGTAGAAAACTATGGCGCTGTCATCCTTAACCCTCCCTAAATGAAACCCGAAATGATAGCAAAACCCGTCAATGCACAACCGTATCTGTAAAATTATTTCCGAAGATCACTGAACTAAAACTATGGAGCAAGTATTTTAACCAAGGCCAAGATTTAAAAAAAAAAAAATATATATATATATTTTACAGTTTGATTAATTGCCCTTTTTGATCTGAATAAAGTACTCATTTTGTCAAAACATGTTATCATTGCTGAAAGAAAGAACTTGCGAACAGCCCATGAGTTAGTTTATAAAAAGAGATGATTATTTAAGTACTGTGAGACGTGAATATATCTTGGTGAAGGTATAAAACTTATTTTTCATTAATCATATACAATGTACTATGTTTTTGATTTTCATTGCAATGTGTCAATTCGTCTTACTTTTAAATGCGAGTGAACCTTTCAACACTTCGTAGAAAACACAAAGGCTGAAGAGAGAACATGTTTATAACCTGGAGAAAAGACGGACTTGTCACTATAACTGTGATACAAGATTGTCTTCAAACGGGATTAAAATTAAAAAGGAGGTTCCATCGACAAAGCTGAGAAAAGAAATGCAAACAAACCAAAGTGTGATGTATGATGGTTTTCGTTAACTTGTATTTGCTTACAGGACAAGGTACGAAGGGTATCACATACATTCAAGTAGAGAGATTTGATGTAAGCTACTGATATAGTATGTATTAATCCTGTTTGTGAGGAGATATAGAAAACGAACATCGGAAGTATGATGTCGGTAGGAATGGATTTACTCAGAAATCGAGCAGAAGGCATACCAGGACCTATACAGGTGAAACAAACTATCAAGTCTGATATGAGTATTAAGGAATTGAGTCAAACATCTAAACTACATACAGATATCAGGACAGAAGAAAAACCTTACAAATGTTATATATGTGGTAATGTATTAAGTGGATCATCTGCCTTAAAAAGCCATATCAGGACACATACAGGAGAGAAACCTTACAAGTGTGATGTGTGTGGTAAGGAATTTAGTCATTCACATACTCTAAAACTTCATACCAGGATACACACAGGAGAGAAACCTTACACATGTGATATATGCGGAAAGGAATTTAGTAGCTCATCAAACCTACATGTACATATAATGACACATACAGTAGAGAAACAATCCAAGTGTGATATATGTGGTAAGAAAATCCGTCGCTCATCTAATCTAAAAGCACATATGAAGACACATACAGAATCATCTGGCCTCCATTTAAAGCCACATAAACCGAAATCTTACAAGTGTGATATATGTGGGAAGGAATTCATTCAAGCATATAACCTACAAATACATATCAGGATTCATACAGGAGAGAAACCTTACAAGTGTGATATATGTGGTAAGGAATTTAGTTGTTCATCTGCCCTAAAACGTCATACCAGGATACATACAGGAGAGAAACCTTACAAGTGTGATACATGTGGTAAGGAATTTAGTCTATCATATGATCTTAAAGCACATATGAGGACACACGCAGGAGAGAAACCTTACAAGTGTGATAAATGTGGTAAGGAATTTAGTTGCTCATCTGGACTCCGGAACCATTTAAAGACACATAAACCGAAACCTTACAAGTGTGATGTGTGTGGTAAGGAATTTCATCTGCAATCTAATCTACAAACACATATGAGGACACATACAGGAGATAAACCTTATATGTGTGATATATGTGGTAAGGCATTTAGTGTATCTTGTAATCTTCAATCACATATGAGGACACATACAGGAGAGAAACCATTCAAGTGTGATGTGTGTAGTATGGAATTTAAACAGTCATCTTCCCTACAACACCATATAAGGACACACATAGTAGATACCCCCTACAGGTGTGATATATGTGGTAAGGAATTTAGACAGTCATCTTCCCTACAACACCATATGAGGACACACAGAGTAGAGAAAACCTTCAAGTGTGAAATCGGTAGAAAAGCATTCAGACGATCATCTACCTTACAGCCACACACCAGGACACACACAGGGGAGAAACTCTACAAGTGTGATATATGCATGGAGGTATGTAGTACCATGCCCGTCCTACCAGCACAGAGCAGTACAGACACAGGAGAAGTACCTTACAGATGTAATCTATGTAGTATGACGTGTACATCGAAATGTAACCAGCCTGAACAATTGGATACACACGCTCAACAGTCTAATTACTGCAGAGATAATTCTCGGACGACTTTTGAACGGTCACAACTGAAACAACAAGAGCCATTCATAATAAAATATGGAAAACACTCTTCAAAACAACCAATGCTTGAAAACCCGGATGAAAAACTAAGTGACAATGACTTAAATGGCACTACTGGTGTCAACGAACGTACAGGTGACAGAGTGACTGATTGTGGTTATGATTGTGAGTATGCTACATCATACTGTGGACTGAAACTGTCAAAATCAGATGATGGTGTTCCTATATTTACGTACAGCGTAGACAACATCCTACAGCAGTACTATAAGGAATCAAACTGATATTACGTACCAATATACAAATTAAATGGAAGTTGACACTTGTATAATATTAAGGTACCGTAGTGCTAAACTCTGTAGTTTCCTAACTAATATAAGTTTTATATCAAATTTGTATATTTATTTTGCGTTAGCGTAGTGTTTGCTATATATGGATGCAATATTATTATGCTTACTTGAATAAAGTATGAAGATTTATTTAGTAGTTATCTATTGACTATTGAAAAAAACACATCAAGGAATTCGATATTATTAAATTGTTTTATCACTTCTAAACCTGTCAAAGGGCTTCCTCTTATTTTTTTCCCCGCTATATAATAAGCAAGCTGTGTTTATTTGTAAACCATTGCTAGTTTGTGAGTATATTTTCAGGATATATATCAAAACAGTGTAAGTAAAGGGAAGAAAATAAATACTGTTACGGTGTAAGTAAAGGGGCCAAAGGCGCCGAGCGAACCTCTTGAATGGTAACATATTAAAAGAGTTGCTTCCCCTAGTTGCTACCCTTTGCTTTTGATTTCGAAGTATACCTCCAGTGGGGAAACCGGAAACACGTCCCACAATTACGTTACGTCACACAATTCCGTTACGTCACATATTACGTTATGTCACATACGACATTCGTATGGTAATCCCGGAGTGTTGAATATAACTGGAATTTATCTCTGTTATTGCTTGAGATGCTTTTGTTTGACTTCCCGGCTTGACATTTTTGATACTCAGTAAATATGAGAGACATTCTAAAGCTACGCTCTTTTTAGGTTTTGCCTTTGTCATATTAACCATTAGTGTGCCGCTGGGCCGATAAATCGGCCCAACGTTTTACTCCCTTGAGTGCCGCATTTGGGCCGATCGGCCAGCGAGTCAAACCGTCGACTTTTGATGACGTCACAATGCATACATTGTTTGACGTCGCTCCCACGTCGTTTTGACTTACACTGTTATAACGTGGCTCTTATTGCTACTCAGTTTTATTTTTATTCAAAGGCTTTTGATGAAGTTAATTCTTTTACGATTTTGCTGAAATGTTACATCCTCAATAATGATTTAACGTAGATTCTTTCCTGTAAATTTCATGATTTTCTATTAAGTTGTCTTTGGGTTATCGTTCTTGAAACAGCCGACAGAAACTAGTGAAAAATGAAAAAAAGTATACATATCAAAAACATATTGGGTTAAATGTAGGTTTAAACAATAAATACATATTAGAGCATAACCAGTGTTTAGAATCTAATTACTAGTATGCGGAGTATTTAATTACCCCCACAGACTTGATAAGATAATACAATTACTTTTCAGAACAAGGTTTATAGGTTTGGGTTGCCCAATGCACTGGCTTGCACAAACCTTTCTCTCTGACCCTCATGGAAATACAGAAGCTTCCTCTCTCAACTCGATTTTCTACTCTTCTCTAGTGATGGGGGATGGTCGAGTATTTTTTTTCGGTCTAGATTGTCCGAATTACTTTCTAGCTAGTATAAACTCGAACACCTTATCCTTCTCCTTTACTTTAATCTGGTATCTTATCATCTGAATACCTACGTATAGGTATTTATGAATTGGTATTTGATATATATAGTGTGCAATTTGTGCTGGAAAAACCCAATTTTATGACAAAATCTGATTATTACAAATATGCTGAAAGTTGTCACTATACTGTACGTATAACTAGAAAGAGATAAGTGATCGATAGCCACTAACAAACTCACAACAAGGCAATACACTCTTTAACTTTGGAGGGAATATGCACGAAATCTTAATAAGGGACGAAAAAAATATGACGTCATAACCGTCATGACATTATCTTGATAATGACTGACGCAAGCAATCCGTGGTTAAGAGTGTCCCAACCAGCAGGCCAACGCCATAGAGATAACGCTGATGGACCGAAAAATATGTCACGAAGAGATACTTCGCCAATTAAGCACTTCTATCTCTTTTTTGTCGTTGAAGTTAATCAAAGAAATAGTTCGGCAAACCAGCAGGTAACCATGCACTTAGATCCATATCATAAGAAAATATCTAATTTTGGCGTGAAAAAAGAATTCGGAGAAACGCGACTATCAATAGTCATCCATCATGGACGTAATTTTCTAAATCAGTTTTGTTTATGCTTATACTATTATAACTTCTGTCATAAATACAGTTAATTTGATGCTCACTGTAGTATAATGTTCCGTCCTGCAGTCTGTATACTTAATATACAATACATTCTGTCCTGTTATAGTTAAACGATACACTCCCGTCCTATAATGGTTAAACGATACAGTCCCGTCCTGTAATTGTCACAATTCACTCCCGTCCTGTAATAGTCATACAATGCACTCCCGTCTTGTAATAGTCATACAATACACTCCCGTCCTGTAATGCTCATACAACACACTCCCGTCCTGTAATGGTCATACAATACACCCCGTCCTGTAATGGTCATATAATACACTCCCGTCCTGTAGTAGTCATACAATACACTCCCGTCCTGTAATAGTCATACAATACACGCCCGTCCTGTAATGGTTATGCAATACACCTGTCCTGTAGTAGTCATACAATACACTCCCGTGCTGTAATGGTTATACAATACACTACCGTCCTGTAGTAGTCATACAATACACTCCCGTCCTGTAATGGTTATACGATACACTACCGTCCTGTAGTAGTCATACAATACACTCCCGTCCTGTAATAGTCATACAATACACTACCGTCCTGTAGTAGTCATACAATACACTCCCGTCCTGTAGTAGTCATACAATAAACTCCCGTCCTGTAATGGTTATACAATACACTCCCGTCCTGTAATGTCATACAATACAATCCCGTCCTGTAACGGTCATACAATACACTCCGTCCTGTAATGCTCATACATTACACTCCCGCCCTGTAATGGTCATACAATAGAATCTCGTCCTGTTATTGACATCACTCTTGTTGGCCAAGGTGTTAGCACGCATAGGGTGTTATTGCTGTAGGAAACTGGCATAACATGGCAAAAACAACGTTGTTGGGCAGGTGACCTCCTACCTTTTCATGACTTCTCGTAAACCAGATAAATTTAACCAAAGTATGTTGTCTCTTAAGAAATCACTCGGAAAAGGAGAGTTTTAGCAGTTAAAAAATTGCATTTGTTAATATATGACCTAGTTCAATGTCGTTTTGTGTAACATCGATATGACAAGTTAAATTCTCTGTAAAAACGAGCGAAAGAGCCATTTTGTTATCATGATTTGAAAAGTATGCTTACATTTGCGAAAAAAAAATAATAATGTGGTACATGTAACGTACACTATAGACTAGAGAAAGACATATAGGATCTATGTCAAGCATTAGTCCTATTTCATATGTACATGTACTTAAAAGTACCAGATTTTGCAATGACATATTCCAGAAGTGTAGAGAACGGAGGTAGGCGTAACCCCTGGCTATCGAGGATGCAGGTTTTGGGGACTTTAATAAATCATTTAGTTATTAATAATTAAGAGGCTATGGGGACCGTAATGTAATAAAACGGTTACGATTTGTGTAATACGTACAACTTGTAACGGGTTATGGTACCTTAATGTAAATGTAATAGGATTGTTAGGGTTAGTGTAATAATTAACAGGTTATTGGACCCTAATGTAATAACACTATTATGGTGGACCACTTGAATTTGGAAAAGTCTGTCTGTGTATATTGTGTAAACATAAGTGTTGGAACGTCTTGCCTGAAACTGGTTATTTAACATTATAGGAACAGTACCGGAACGAAACTGGTTATTTAACAATATAGGAACAGTCCGGAACGAAACTGGCTATTTAACATTATAGGAACATTACCAGAACGAAACTAGCTATTTAACATTATAGGAACAGTACCGGGAAGACGCTATCCCGTGACAAATGGCCACGGTTTCATCGATTTCCGATATTACAAAGAACGAGTTACAATTACTGAAAGCAAGTAATAAACAAATATATGATATCTCAATTATCCTAAAATTCAAACTTCCCTGTTGGCTCTCATTCAACTTCTAAACATAACTCTCTCCAATCGGGAACCGTCGGCACTTTCCGTAAACGAGAAAAGACCTCGGGAGTAGAAGGCGGAGTAATACAGACAAATTTTGTCCAAAAAGTCTTTCCGGTGTAAGGATCAACGAGTTAGTCGCCGGTAACCACAACTGTCATGGCGGAATTTGAAGCGTGTTTTGAAATTGCGAATTGTTAAAATCACAATTTCAACATGATTTAAGGATAAACAGATTTGAACAAGATATGACTGCGTCTCTTAGGTGGTGATGTTCTAGAAACACACGTTTTTACCAGCTGACACATCGCGGTTATTTACATAACACGTAAAACACACACAAAAAAACAGTGTTATGTTCTCATAACACGAAACTGGCTTTGGTAATGTTATATAATTGCAAGGCAGAGCACATGTAAATATCAATAGTTTTCGTCATTGAGTAACGGATATATATTATATTGTTGGAGATAATTACAGTAATGTATTATAAAAAGAGAAATGCCTAGTAGATAGCATAGTGAGAGAATTTGAAAACTAGACAATATACAGACACATATTTGCATTAAGGGTTTTTATGGATTTGAATGATTGCTAGGGTACTTGCATGGGTGAAGCTGGTCATGTTGCTTAAAACTGAGACATCAAATACTTTCCTTCAAACATTGAATTTGTCCCAACACAGGGGTTTGTAAGATAAATAGCAATGAGTCAATTTAAGATCTATATAAATCTTGACTCTATTTATTCATTGTCATCATTCATCATACAAACTCCTGTGGTCCTCAACAGCCAAAATAAAGAACAAAATTCAGAAAGGACTTAAAAACAGACTTCCTATAAATATTAATGAAAATACTTATTGAAGTGTATTAGTCTGTCTGAAGTTTTGAGTACTGCTGGTATCAAGATGTGTTTTCATTTTACTGTAGAGTTTTCCTAATTAAGTTAAAATTAAGTTTATTTGAGTACAACGCAATTCAATTGAATGGTTTCAAGTGATTTAATGTTATCTTTCATTTGCTAGATGTGAAATTGTGAATAATCGATGCAAACCATAAATGTAATATATATGAGGAGATGAAAAAAAGAGTACACATTTATGCATTAAGTGTATGTTTTTGGCAGTGCAAGCATATACACTATATTTTACAGGTACAGCAAAAACAATAAGGCATTCCCGTTTATTTTATTGCTAAAAAGATCAATACTTTGATATAAAAACAAACTACAAGAGTAAGATCTAATGTACCTGTGCTTAAATTAAACATATCTGATCTGAGTGATCCCAACTGCATGCTTATGTATACTTTCTTCAATTTCCACATTTTCCTAATCTAATGAGCTACAAGATGTTCTGAATTTTTGAATCAATTTGTATAATGTATGTTTTGTTTTATTATTTCATTGAAAAAATGTTTTGATAATTGTTTGGAGGGGTGGGGGGGGGGGAATGGAGGGGAAAATGAGAGAGAGAAGAAGGCATACGTGTATATGGACAAGTGCCCACACACAACATGTACACTCATAGGGTTTTGGCTCGCAAAAACCTGCATTTTGACTCCTTAAATTGCCAGAGGACTCCTAAAATTAATAAAGTTTTACTCCATATTTTGTGTAATGGTAATCCTGGGACTTTCAAAACTATCAAATTTGATGTTCCAAGAGAAAACCCCGTAATAAATGACTTGCATGTAACATGAACTGGAAGATAGACAAGACTGTGTGACATACAGCATTCATTTGATATTGAAAATAAGTAAATATTATGTCGAAAACTACCAGGCAGGCACTGAAAAGAAAGCTGTGTAACTCATGTCAGTTAGTGCGAGTAATAGACACAAGCTAAATTCTTTATTCAAATTGAACTTTATATTATATCACAAATGAAATCTTTCATTTAACAGAAGTTAGTGCAAGGACTGCTGTAGTAAATAATGGTTTGTTGTAATCGTTTTCCATATAATACCATTCAATATCATTTTCTGTGTAGTCAATGGTTAAAATACTGTAGTATAGTAAAAAAAATATTAGTTTCATGACTGGCAGGTGCATGTATTATATCTGCTTGTCATGGAACTAATATCTTTATATGTAAAGTGCTGTCTGTACATGTATTGGAACCATTGTAGCTTATGACTTTAGTCAAGATCTCAAATAGCATTTTGCATAAATATAATGTTGCATCAACTCATCACTAAATTAAAAAGTATCCCAAATTAAAATAGTTAAAGTATTAAAACAGTTGTTTCTTGTTAATCTGTTGATGAGTGTCATATATAGGTACACCGACACTGTGTGATAATTATAAACTATTACCAGCCAAGGTATATAGCATGACAGTTAGAGGACAAACAAAGTTATCAATGTTGTTTGTTTTTTTTATTTCCCGCTACGATAATTTAAACAAAATATATTTTCTAATACATGCAATGAAAAGATGATGAAAACTGAGATTTAAATTTCCTGAGTTATTGATGATACTCTACCAAATGGAGTTGAATGTTTTCTACTCTTTAGTTTTAAAATGTCTTTAGTTAAAACTTTTTAATTTCTAAAGATGGAATCTGGAGGTCTGGGCTGATTAAATGTATTAACTAAACTATATATCATAATAATTTACTCTGATCAGGACGGCTCATGTTATATATGTGTTTCCTTTTCTTGTATCCATGTACATGCATATCTGTATTGTTTACTTCTCGACTGAATTTTACAAATTTGATTGATTTAAATTAATTCACATTAATTCTGAATTAGTGCATTCCTAGAAATACTATACATCGCAGTATGTTTAAACGTGACATTTCTTACAAATTAGTTAAATTTACACTTGACAATTATGATAATGACTTACTTTTAACGTTTGTAAAAAACATCCTTTGATGACTGGATGCTTTAGCTACCTATATTCAGAATCAAATATGATAGGAAATACATACATAAACTGTACTATAAATATCACATGTAGCCTATTTGAAAGTCTTGGCAATATTTTGTAACAGCAATGTAATTGATGCAGACTGAAATCCTCTATAATCCATTCATAAGCGAGAAGTTTAAGGACTAGCTACAGGGCAATTCAGTATGGAGGAGGTGTTTTTACCAAAACTAGTAATTTTTCTAAATACTGCAAAATACATGACCAAAGTAGACCACAAAGTACATTTTGTGATGGAGAATCGATAATTTCAACCATATTTTGGTATGTTTGGTGGTTTTTCTGATATTTTGTGTTATATGCCTAAAAACGCGTGCACGTTTGCAGAATACTACGAAAGATAATAAAAACAATGAATATCAATTTTTGTTTATTTAATATACACAGAATGACATAGGAGCCTTCGATATATTTAATAAATCCCTCTTTCAATTGAAAACCGCAGAATAAGAGAACGTACTAGCCATAAGAATGGCAACTTACGCACATTCTGAACACCGATCACATCTGGGTCAAATTTTTAAAATTTCCATCGCCGATCGACAAATTTATGTGGCACGCCGCATAGCCAAAACAAAAATCTTACCGTCTGCGGTATGACGAGTTATGACATTATGTCAGATCTCTTAAATCAAACATCTTCCCGTTACATGTAGCGAAATATACTCCTCTGCCCTCCATTTTCAACTATTTACTTTTTTAGATATTCATACGCCTGATTTAAAGGCATGGTGAGACATCGACAAAATTAACAATTTAATTGGATTCAAGCATGCAGTAAAGGTAAATGTTACTTGGTATATCGTCACAAAGCAAAAACTGCCCATTTCTATCACGATAAATTGTTTTTAGCGATTATCAGTTTTCCTTTCTTGGGCGAATGTATAGCACGTGAACAGTTGTTATTCGGCACTTCCGGCAGTGTTGTTTTAGGTAATTTAATGATTTTGAAAGAATTGTCAGCAAAGTTTAATTTGTGTTGTTTATATTCTGATGGAATTCGTATGTATAACACCCTTCCGCATGGATCGGACAGTATTAACTCACTGATTATAACGATTCGTTCTCGGCCCCGCACCTGTCAAACATCGCTAGCGTAAAATTTTGCCATTGTAAACATGTGTGACAGTGGAGGCACATGGGGATCAAAATGCATTTCTCAAACTTAATTATTAATTAGGTAACCGTATTTTAAATGTAAATTACGTTATGTCGGTGTTATTATTTCAATTTTATACATTTTTTACAAGAAACATACATTTACATGCCAAATAACCCATTTATATATAAAATAATGCCCCAATATTACCTCAACGATATACAGGTACCTACTTTTACCTGAACTGAAAACAGCATGCAATGGACGACATTTTTTAGAGGGGGTACCTGTGTATTTCTCCCTTATACTCTGATTTACAGACTAATATCGAAATTTTAACACTGGGTTTTAATTCTATTAACATTGCAGTAACTTTGAATTATTTTTTTAAAATGTTTCAAATAACTATATGAAAAATATTTGTGCACTCCCATTTGGATATTATTTACTGAACATATTTTTCCTAAGTACAGATTTATTTAATTTTGGGGGCTGAACTGCATTTTATATCAATATTAAACATAATGGGATAAAGCTTATGCCATATATTTGAAGGAAACATTAAAATTTCAATATTACCATTTTCATCCAGGTGACAACCAATAAGGCTGTACCTAGTCCTTAATAACTTAACTGACATCAGATCAAACACGTGTATAACCATAAACAACGCTGATACACGTGTATCATTATGTTGTTTACAGTACATCGAAATTTCAAACTGCTCTGTGATTATCAACAAAACCCGATCAGTGAATTTACTTATAGGCCTAAAGCCGTCTGACTAACGTCAACATTATGTCACGTAAATACTGTATAAAACACGCACATCCCAAACTCGTTTATGATGATTTACTCAAAACGCATCCTTTTAAACAGAATCGTGACATCCACATGTTCCACACATGGAGGCAGCCATCTTTGTTTACAAAAAGCATGATCTCGAAATGTAGGTCCTGATATGGTAATGAGATAACAATATGGCGGCAACCTAGTTACTCCCGAGGTATTTTCTCGTTTACGGAAAGAGCCGACGGTTCCCGATTGAACTCTCTAATGAGGGGAAAGCTGGATCCCGGGGTACAAATAAAAAAATCTTAAAAATGGAACGTTCAGGTCAGCTTTCTTATAATACATATAAATCGCCCTAAATACATATCTTGCTAAATTATATTCATACTTAATTGTGGAGAAAAATGGCATATAATTATATTGAATTCCAGCACGCGAATAGACGCTGATCCTTTTATTAAATGTTGTTAATTTGTGACCAGTCGATGAAGCGGGAACTTCTTTCTGTATTTGGAGGAGACTTATATCAGTTTAAGACTTTTGTCAAATTCCTTTGTTTGCCAATTAAGTATTTTGAATTGAAAGCAGGCATTTTTAAATTGCAAAGCGTAACATGAAAAGTATTCAGTTTGAAAAACTAATTATGTAAAATTGATATAAAAGCCAGTGTTTTGAAATTCCAAATGTAAATTGAAATTTTATTACATTATTAATAATTATGTGTTCTTTATGTAATAGCCATAACATTTTCGTTTAAATCATTAAGTTGGTTCATTTTAATTTAATAATTATTTCCCTGATTAATACATTGAAGTAACTAGTATAATACTCATTTTTATAATAAGGCTATCATATATGTTGTAATTAGAAATTTATGATAACTTTAATGTAATACATATGAAAGTAAACAATTAATTTCCTTAATGTGTGCTTGTTAAATGCTCTGATTATAAAACTTCGTAATTTACTACTATGACGGTAACATAGATATATTGGTAATTATCTTAGGCAATTTGTTACAATAAGGTACCGAAAGTTTAATGTAACAGTTATAGCATAAACAAATTATTACAACAATGATAACCGCAATGTAATAATTACTACACTAAATATTTTATTACAATAAGTTTTAGACTATGTTGTGATATAGTGAAACAAATTCAAATTGTGTGTATTACGTCATCTTTCAACTGTGTAAATAATTTAAATGAGATATATTCTATGTTAGAAATATAACGGATAATAACTGATAACTGACATGAATGTCTACCTGTAATACGCCTCATGTACAATATTTCCCTCGAGTCAAATCTGAATCGAATGCTCTTCTTTATTAACCTTCAGTAATTAACTTTCTTTTGACCCTAAGCTAGTGTAAAAAATACCTGATCAGATAACTTTGAATTGGATTTATAATTATTGATATATAAGCCTTAATCTATCTGACATAATACAACGGTACAGACTTACGTAATCTATTATGTATAGTGGCACTTGCTACACACAGTAAAGTGGACACTGATCTGTATTATAAACAGAAATATAAATTGTTAGAAGATGAGTTAGGCCGAGTCAGGTATCCGACTCTACGCTTTGACTTTCAATGTATTACTGTAGGAAAAGTTAACGTACTGTCGGTATAGTAATTTTTTATATTGTGCTTAACAATCAGTATAATTCATACATATTATCATTGGAAGCTTGTATCGTTACATTTTAAGGAATATTACGGTGAACGAATCGTAATACAATGGAATTAGTAATTATTGTACATGAAATATTCAAAAGCAAAATTATTTCTTTTTCATAATATTTTGTTATAAAAAATACTCTTCTACATTATCTTATATATGATATATACAATTCTTTTGATTTAAGTGAAATTTACCAAACAGAACTATTTAAAATACTCTTTATAAAATATCTTTAACATACTGAACATACAATTGACTAAGACAACAAACAATAATCTATATTAAAAAACATCAGCAATGTATGAAGTAAACTAGATATAGGCAATATAATTATAAAATATCAACCACAATAATTATATTTCAATATATGTGTCAAGATAGATACCATTGCCCTAAAGCTTTTATTATGTTTTTTAACTGAAGTAGAAGACATGTTAACACGTCGGTCCAGTAAAGTTTGATCATTATAGATATATTTTGACAGGTACTTGTACCTTAAGGATAAATGTGATAACGTATATGTTTTAAAGACATGCGCATTGAGATACAACAAAAGTCTTTATATTGTCTGATGAGACGAATTCTGTCACTTAGGAACGACCCGTTGAGGTCTTTACGTCGCTTTCTTCCTCTAGGTAAGTCATGATTCTGTAATTGTACTTGCTTCCTTATTTGAACGTGAACGATTTTGTGATATCGTGAATATTCTATGGCATATCGAGTTTTTATGATATAAATTTTTACATTATAAAGACATTCAGTTTTAATACTTAACTGTCATCGTATTTGTAACAGTAGTGCGAACTTCTTTTTGCAACATTTCATGTATTACATGTTTTTCATGTGAAATATAAAAAACACCCGCTGCCTATATCATGAATAGTGATGATTTAAGAAATGTTATATCATTTGTATACTATTTTTTTCGTTATTCAATTATCAAAAGCTATACTGTAAGGACCTTATAAAGTTTCAGAGTATTGTTGAAACGTATAAACATAGTTTGGAGTTTATTGGTTTTTTTTTAGTATTTGTATGTTTCTATTAAACTAGAAATATTAATGCATTAATATAGAAATATCAACGTATTAATATTTTGTCAGGTTTGCACTCTGTCCCGATCAGTTATGATAGCAGCTTTTGAAAATTGAAAGATGACGTTACACACACGTATGTACTTCTTGCAACTTATATTATTTATGACGTCATATCATAATTGCACGTGCTTTCCTTTTATCAAACATTCTCCTGAAAGACCTAGAGACAAAACAAAACGTTTCGTTGTATTAAGCATTAAACATCATTTTGTTCCGCGTTAGCGCGTTATGATTATTTGTCTGCAATCCTGTTACGTCTAAGTAAATATTCATTACGTCCTATCTTAACCCAAATTGCATTCATATTGACAATAAATACAATATGACAGACGTTCAATGGTTAAATAAAATCCTTTATTAGGATAAAACATGTCATATCATTAAAATGTAGACTGTTCCAAACTTAATTGACCTGAAGGGAATCTTAGATAAAGTAAATTGTGAGCTGTACCATATATCCTATCCGCACTCAGCGCTGATGACGTGGCGGTATTTGTTGAACTGCTACTGATGTGATCGCCTGAAATTATGTTTAAATTATCATGCAATTAAATAACACGAGTTATGTTGATACCATACTTAAATGTAAATTAGACCAACTACTTTCATCGTTAAAATTGCGTTGATCATTAATTGTAAACTATCTAATTAACACGATATTTTACCGATTGACCACAAATCGTTGTATACCTAAGTTCTGTAGAAAACTATGGCGCTGTCATCCTTAACCCTCCCTAAATGAAACCCGAAATGATAGCAAAACCGGTCAAGGACTCACACAATTAAATCATTTACTATATGTTATTACCAAACCTTTTAGTTAATAACTTTCATATTTGAAGTACAGTACTAGTGACAACTGTCTAGATTCACAGATACTTACCTTACAAAGGCTACAAAACATGTTTTCATGGATGTTTACTGGCATACCGGGCTGTCACAGTGTCAAGAAGTTGACAACCGGAAGTTTACAGGCAAAACCGGTGACCCTAAACAGAAACGCCCCCATACTATTTGACCTTGTCTTAATCTGCACACATATATGGAAACATTGTAAAAGTATACATTTTTCAAAAGTTAAGTATCTCAACATTTCATTCATGCAAAAATCTGTCATCAGTTCCTCATTAAACTTCCTCAGTGGCCCAGTAATTAGCTGGAACTAAATTTACATAGGGACTACAAACGTATGAAACACATTCTGATTGGATGATTTAGATGTGCGAGTCCTTTAAAGGGCCTTAAACTGTTTGAAATGTTGAAATAAAGTTATTTTCTGAAAGTACATTCAATATTTGGTATAATTGTGAAGTTTGGTTGGTATAAGACTATTTGTTATGGAGATATGGCAAGTTATGTCCCTTGGTGTCCAAATGCTCTTTGCACTCAAAGGCATGAAATGTTCAAATTCAGGTGCTGGTTAATGATCTGTCATAGATCAATTAATTTACAACTATAGACCTCCATATTTTGCATGTATATAAAACACATATGTACCTCATAGAATGTGATCTTCAAATTGAAATATATCAACTACAGTGATTTATACAGCATTTTAACTAATTGGTTTATTAAATTAATGAAAGTTTGTTTGAAAAAGTGTAATTTGACAATATTTCAATGTACAGTATTCTTCAAGATATCTAACAGGACCTTGGCCATAAATAGCCATTTGATATATACCTAAACCAATTAGCTTCTACTTAGACAGGCTTAGTGACAGGCCTTCAAACACCCCTAGGGAGCCACAACACCACTGGGAGAGCTATGGGGGTAGGGGACAGATAATGCCATAAACTGTCAGTAGTCTGAGTAAACAATCAACAATAACACACTTCTCCATCAGCATAGATGTATATCTAGTGGTATATAATGACAAAATATCTCAACACTAACCATTCATTTCAAAAATGGGCAAAAAGCAGGTTAGAATTGGACAAACATATGGATTTCAGAGAGGGAACCTTCCACACAACAAGGGGAAGACACAGGCACCAGTTTCCATGCTAGTTTCAGGACCAATCAACAGGCTACCCCAGGATGTATTTGGATCCAGGGTGAAGACTGACAGCACAGGGAAAATGTCAATCTCTAATGCTGAGGGCCTGTCGTCCAACATGACGCTCCTACGTCCCAAACCAACAGAGGCAGCTATAGCTACCTGCATGGATTCCGAGGTACAGCACCCAGACAGCTTCACATACAAGCTATACTGGCCCGTTGATTTGGAAAGGCTATGGAATTCAGCGGTCCGTCAGCACAATAATCAGCACAAGCACTGCAAAGGCTATCTGCGCTTTGACTCGAAGAACTCAAGGCAATGGGGCTGGGGATGGACTGAGCGGCTTTACTGTGACACCTGTGAATATATAAGCGAAAGTTGCAAGCTGTATGAGGATGAAAAGACATATGAGGATGAAAAGACAGACAACAACACCCCTAGAAGAGGTCGGCGACGGAGTCAACTGAACTTGGGTATGCAAACAGCACTCATGGCTGCATCAATATCAAATTCTGCAATGATTGAAATATGCCTGACTGCCAACATCATCCCCCCCTCATATACTGGACTACAGAAAACAGCCAATCATGTTGGGGAGAAAATTGTCACCATGAACAAAGAGAGTATGGAAAGTCTGAGAGAAAAAATTGTATCAGATAATACAAGTTGTGGACTTGAGAGGCCAGACCTCATCAATGCAGAGATGGATGGGAGGTACAATAACCCACTATTCAGTGGAGACCGGACACCATATCAAGGGGCCACCCAGGTCACCATGACTCTTTGTGAGCAAATGACATCAGACAAGAAAATCCTAAGTGTGTTCACAGGCAACAAACTAAGTAAGCGTGCAGAGTACCTGAGAAGGTGTGGGGTAAACACCACCTGTCCTAACCACACAGGCAGGTGTACAGCAAATGTGGCCGAGGAGGCTGCAATGGGCAATGAAGAAGCCTGGGCCACCATTGTTGGAGAGGAGGTTGCAGACAATTTTACAGTCAATTACCTCACCACAGACGGAGACAGCAAAACGCACACCGGTATGAAAAAGTCTCACCCGGGATGTAAAAATCTAAAAGACCCTCGACACCTGGTGAAATCGGTGAAGAAAGAGTTTTCAAAGTGTAAATTCAGTGCAGGCCTATTTCAGAAAACACAAGGTCTATCACTTGGAACACTGAAGACACGACTGGCCACTGATGTAAGAAACAGGTGTGTTACAGAGTTGGAAAGGGCACACATTATTCACAGAGGAAATCTAGACCAGATAAAGAAGAATATGCCTATGGTAGTAGGGGCCATGATTCAGTGCTACAAAGGAAACTGTGGAGAAATGTGTGCTGAGTACAGCTACTGCTGTCAAGGGCTACCAGACAACCACTGGAAGAAGACATTTCTGCCACAGGGGACAGCACTATACTTCAGTGCTGAAGATGAGCACCACTTCAAGCAGTGTGTGCTCAAATACCTTAGCACTGAGTGTCTGGAAAGCACCAAACTACTTACAAGCACTCAGAAATCAGAATCTTTCAACAGAGTGCTTCAGAAAACAAATCCAAAGATGATGACTTGTTACCGAAACTTCCCAGCCAGAATTCACACTGCTGTTCACCTGTGCAACTTCGGTATAGCAGACTCTACGGTGATGAGGCTACGTGCTGTCGGCAGTCCTTTGGTGAGTGGCTCACGTGTTGTTGTCAGTCGCATCACATACCTGCGAAAGAGACAGTTATATCATCAGCAACGTCAAAGACAACTCAAGTTCAAACTAAGGCGAGGATATCACAGAATCAGACGATATCGCATGCACGCAAAGGCTCGTATATCAGCAGTGACATATAAATCTGGAGTGGACCACCCAAATACTTTGTGCTCAGAGGATGTGCTAAAAACAGACTGTGCTAAAACAAATTAAACTGTGATCAAAGTGGACTAAGATGACTTGTGTGAAAATGTGTGCTAATTAAGTTTGTTCTTGTTTTGAATTTCAGTGTAAATTGCTGTTTGATTATTAAATATGAAAACTTACTGCAATCGTTTTTTATTTCTACTTGTCAAAAATGCAATTTGGATCAGGGCTTTGGCCTAAATATGTCTGAGGTTGCCTCAGCCTGCAGGATTGTCTATTATAATTGATGTAACCTGGATTCAAGATTCAGGTATTCAAACTTTGTACAGAGGCCATTGTGGTACAAAAGAGACACCTGTAGTATACAGGGCAAGGTAAATTGTCTTGTAAACATCATATAATGTAATCGATGGACATATATTGTCCGATACGTACCTGGTGCAGCCACAAATCTTCCAAGTCCAAAATCACCCCTGGCACCAAACAGCCATACTGCACAGCCTGTAGAGGGTATAATTTCATATTGTTTTGGTAATTTTGCCTGATAAAGCCCTAGGAAAGTGTTTAAATACATGATGATAGCACTGTCACTCAAAAATTAGGTTATAAACAACAGAAAATCAATGAAAGGCCAGGGTCACCTGTGCACGTGCTACTTCTCCTTAAAGGACTCACACAATTAAATCATTTACTATATGTTATTACCAAACCTTTTATTTAATAACTTTCATATTTGAAGTACAGTACTAGTGACAACTGTCTAGATTCACAGATACTTACCTTACAAAGGCTACAAAACATGTTTTCATGGATGTTTACTGGCATACCGGGCTGTCACAGTGTCAAGAAGTTGACAACCGGAAGTTTACAGGCAAAACCGGTGACCCTAAACAGAAACGCCCCCATACTATTTGACCTTGTCTTAATCTGCACACATACATGGAAACATTGTAAAAGTATACATTTTTCAAAAGTTAAGTATCTCAACATTTCATTCATGCAAAAATCTGTCATCAGTTCCTCATTAAACTTCCTCAGTGGCCCAGTAATTAGCTGGAACTAATTTTACATAGGGACTACAAACGTATGAAACACATTCTGATTGGATGATTTAGTTGTGTGAGTCCTCAATGCACAACCGTATCTGTAAAATTATTTCCGAAGATCACTGAACTAAAACTATGGAGCAAGTATTTTAACCAAGGCCAAGATTTAAAAAAAATATATATATATATTTTACAGTTTGATTAATTGCCCTTTTTGATCTGAATGAAGTACTCATTTTGTCAAAACATGTTATCATTGCTGAAAGAAAGAACTTGCGAACAGCCCATGAGTTAGTTTATAAAAAGAGATGATTATTTAAGTACTGTGAGACGTGAATATATCTTGGTGAAGGTATAAAACTTATTTTTCATTAATCATATACAATGTACTATGTTTTTGATTTTCATTGCAATGTGTCTATTCGTCTTACTTTTAGATGCGAGTGAACCTTTCAACACTTCGTAGAAAACACAAAGGCTGAAGAGAGAACATGTTTATAACCTGGAGAAAAGACGGACTTGTTACTATAACTGTGATACAAGATTGTCTTCAAACGGGATTAAAATTAAAAAGGAGGTTCCATCGACAAAGCTGAGAAAAGAAATGCAAACAAACCAAAGTGTGATGTATGATGGTTTTCGTTAACTTGTATTTGCTTACAGGACAAGGTACGAAGGGTATCACATACATTCAAGTAGAGAGATTTGATGTAAGCTACTGATATAGTATGTATTAATCCTGTTTGTGAGGAGATATAGAAAACGAACATCGGAAGTATGATGTCGGTAGGAATGGATTTACTCAGAAATCGAGCAGAAGGCATACCAGGACCTATACAGGTGAAACAAACTATCAAGTCTGATATGAGTATTAAGGAATTGAGTCAAACATCTAAACTACATACAGATATCAGGACAGAAGAAAAACCTTACAAATGTTATATATGTGGTAATGTATTAAGTGGATCATCTGCCCTAAAAAGCCATATCAGGACACATACAGGAGAGAAACCTTACAAGTGTGATGTGTGTGGTAAGGAATTTAGTCATTCACATACCCTAAAACTTCATACCAGGATACACACAGGAGAGAAACCTTACACATGTGATATATGCGGAAAGGAATTTAGTAGCTCATCGAACCTACATGTACATATAATGACACATACAGTAGAGAAACAATCCAAGTGTGATATATGTGGTAAGAAAATCCGTCGCTCATCTTATCTAAAAGCACATATGAAGACACATACAGAATCATCTGGCAAATACATATCAGGATTCATACAGGAGAGAAACCTTACAAGTGTGATATATGTGGTAAGGAATTTAGTTGTTCATCTGCTCTAAAACGTCATACCAGGATACATACAGGAGAGAAACCTTACAAGTGTGATACATGTGGTAAGGAATTTAGTCAAGCATATTATTTTAAAGCACATATGAGGACGCACGCAGGAGAGAAACCTTACAAGTGTGATATATGTGGTAAGGAATTTACCGATTCATCTGGACTCCGGAACCATTTAAAGACACACAAACCGAAACCTTACAAGTGTGATGTGTGTGGTAAGGAATTTCATCTGCAATCTAATCTACAAACACATATGAGGACACATACAGGAGATAAACCTTATATGTGTGTTATATGTGGTAAGGCATTTAGTGTATCTTGTAATCTTCAATCACATATGAGGACACATACAGGAGAGACACCTTTCAAGTGTGATGTGTGTGGTAAGGAATTTAAACAGTCATCTTCCCTACAACACCATATAAGGACACACATAGTAGATACACCCTACAGGTGTGATATATGTTGTAAGGAATTTAGACAGTCATCTTCCCTACAACACCATATGAGGACACACAGGGTAGAGAAAACCTTCAAGTGTGATATCGGTAGAAAAGCATTCAGACGATCATCTACCTTACAGCCACACACCAGGACACACACAGGGGAGAAACTCTACAAGTGTGATATATGTATGGAGGTATGTAGTACCATGCCCGTCCTACCAGCACAGAGCAGTACAGACACAGGAGAAGTACCTTACAGATGTAATCTATGTAGTATGACGTGTACATCGAAAGGTAACCAGCCTGAACAATTGGATACACACGCTCAAAAGTCTAATTACTGCAGAGATAATTCTCGGACGACTTTTGAACGGTCATAACTGAAACAACAAGAGCCATTCATAATAAAATATGGAAAACACTCTTCAAGACAACAAACGCTTGAAAACCCGCATGCAAAACTAATTGACAATGAATTAAATGGCACTACTGGTGTCAACGAACGTACAGGTGACAGAGAGACTAATTGTGGTTATGATTGTGAGTATGCTACATCATACTGTGGACTGAAACTGTCCAAATCAGATGATGGTGTTCCTGTATTTACGTACAGCGTAGACAACATCCTACAGCAGTACTATAAGGAATCAAATTGATATTACATAGCAATATACAAATTAAATCGAAGTTGACACTTGTATAATATTAAGGTACCGTAGCGCTAAACTCTGTAGTTTCCTAACTAATGTAAGTTTTATATCTTGTATTTGTTTGCGTTAGCGTAGTGTTTGCTATATATGGATGCAATATTATCATGTTAACTTGAATAAATTATGAAGATTTATTTAGTAGTTCTTTATTGACTTTTGAAAAAAACATCAAGGAATTCGATGTTATTAAATTGTTTTATTGTTGCTATTTTGTGAGTATGTTTTCAGGATATACATCATAACAGTGTATGTAAAGGGGATCAATATCATTACAGGGTAAGTACAAGGGAAGGGATACATATTATTACAGTGTAAGTGGGAGAGGGGATAAATATCCCTACGGTTTAATTGAAGGGAGAGGCTCAGTACTATTATGTAAGTAAAGGGAAGATGATAGATATCATATCAGTGTAAGTAAAGGGGAGAGGTTTTATATCTATATATTTACAGTCTGTTTGGAATTGATAGTATATTGCCTATACATTTCTACGAACGCCTACTGAACTTTATTTTCAGATAAAATCAGTGGATCACGCGCCTTTTGGCGCAGCGCGCAGTAATACATGAGGCCGCGTCACTACTTTATAGACTCGATCAATATCCTGCCGCGTAGTATGTGTTAATTTGTTTAAGAAATAAATAAGAAGCATTTTAATGGGTTTTTTTAAATACAATAACAGTAACAAAGACAGTATGGTTTGTTTATATATGAACTTATGTGAAAAAATACCAATAAAAAGATGTAATCTTTTTGAACTTTTTTGTTTACTTGTTGACTGAAATTTCGCGGGAGTTCGTCACCTCATAAGGCGGCTGTTTCAACAGTCTACCGAAACCAAACGATACTGTTTGATTTCATCGCAGTAAGTATCATAATATCTGATTAAAGAAAAAATTACACGTGGGAATATAAGGTCTGGACAGTAAATATAAGTATTAAAGTTTCTTTCTGGTGGTTTTATCAAAGGATAAAGTTCAGTAGGATATCGATATTTGTTTCATGGAACGCTTCGCGTTCCATTCCAACTATCGATATCCTACTGAACTTTATCCTTTGATAAAACCACCAGAAAGAAACTTTAATCCTTAAATAGTGTCTGTAAGGGGAGGGGATCAATATCATTACAGTGTAAGTGAAGGGGAGGGGATATATATCATTACAGTGTAAGTAAGGGGAGAGGAGAAATATCATTACAGTGTAAGTAAAGGGGAGAGGATGAATATCATTACAGTGTAAGTAAAGAGGAGGGGATAAATATTATTAAAGTGTAAGTGAAGGGGAGAGGAGAAATATCATAACAGTGTAAGTAAGGGGAGAGGGTAAATATTATTACAGTGTAAGTAAAGGGGAGAGGATCAATATCATTACAGTGTAAGTGAAGGGGAGGGGATATATATCATTACAGTGTAGGTAAAGGGGAGAGGATCAATATCATTACAGTGTAGGTAAAGGGGAGAGGATAAATATCATTACAGTGTAAGTAAAGGGGAGAGGATCAATATCATTACAGTGTATGTGAAGGGGAGGGGATATATATCATTACAGTGTATGTGAAGGGGAGGGGGTACATATCATTACAGTGTAAGTAAAGGGGAGAAGATAAATATTATTACAATGTAAGTAAAGGGGAGATGATAAATATTATTACAGTGTAAGAAAAGGGGAGGATAAATATTATTACAGTGTAAGTAAGGGGAGGGGATAAACATCGTTACAGTGTAAGTAAAGGGGAGGGGATCAATATCATTACAATGTAAGTAAAGGGGAGAGGATACATATCATTACAGTGTAAGAAAAGGGGAGAGGATAACTATCATTAAAGTGTAAGTAAAGGGGAGGGGATACATATCATTACAGTGTAAGTAAAGGGGAGAGGATAAATATCATTACAGTGTAAGAAAAGGGGAGAGGGTAAATATCATTACAGTGTAAGAAAAGGGGAGAGGATAACTATCATTAAAGTGTAAGTAAAGGGGAGAGGATAAATATCATTACAGTGTAAGAAAAGGGGAGAGGGTAAATATCATTACAGTGTAAGTAAAGGGGAGAGGATACATATCATTAAAATGTCAGTAAAGGGGAGAGGATAAATATCATTGCAGTGTAAGTAAAGGGGAGGGAATACATATCATTACAGTGTAAGTAAAGGGGAGAGGATACATATCATTACAGTGTAAAAAAGGGGGAGAAGATAAGTATTATTACAGTGTAAGTAAATGGGAGAAGATAAATATGATTACAGTGTTAGTAAAGGGGAGAGGATAAATATCCTTACTATGTAAGTAAAGCGGAGATGATAAATAGCATTACAGTGTTAGTAAAGGGGAGATGATAAATATCATTACAGTGTAAGTAAAGAGGGGAGGATAACTATTATTACAGTGTAAGTAAAGGGGAGAGGATAAATATCATTACAATGTAAGTAAATGGGAGAGGATAGATATTATTACAGTGTAAGTAAAGGGGACGGGATAAACATTATTACAGTGTTGGTACAGGGAGAGGTTCAATATCATTACAGTGTTAGTAAAGGGGAGGGGATAGATATCATTACATTGTTGGTACAGGGAGAGGTTCAATATCATTACAGTGTTAGTAAAGGGGAGAGGATAAATATCATTACAGTGTAATTAAAGAGGGGAGGATAAATATCATTACAGTGTTGGTACAGGGAGAGGATGAACATCATTTCAGTGTTAGTAAAGGGGAGAGGGTATATATCATTACAGTGTAAGTAAAGGGGGGAAGATAAATATTATTACAGTGTAAGTAAGGGGAGGGGATAAACATCATTACAGTGTAAGTAAAGGGGAGGGGATCAATATCATTACAATGTAAGTAAAGGGGAGAGGATACATATCATTACAGTGTAAGTAAAGGGGAGAGGATAAATATCATTACAGTGTAAGTAAAGGGGAGAAGATAAATATTATTACAGTGTAAGTAAGGGGAGGGGATAAACATCATTACAGTGTAAGTAAAGGGGAGGGGATCAATAGTATTACAGTGTAAGTAAGGGGAGGGGATACAAATCATTACAGAGTAAGTAAAGGGGAGGAGATAAATATCCTTACTGTGTAAGAAAAGTGGAGAGGATACATATCATTACAGTGTAAGTATAGGGGAGAAGATAAATATTATTACAATGTAAGTAAAGGGGAGATGATAAATATTATTACAGTGTAAGTAAAGGGGAGATGATAAATATTATTACAATTTAAGTAAAGGGGAGAAGATAAATATTATTATCCTATGACACGGAACAGGATTGCAGAAAAATAATTATCATAACGCGCTATATTCTTGTTCAGTGTGATAGGACGGAATGATTTTAATGCTTATATACAGTAAACGATTTATTACAATAAGGTACTTAGTTAGCTTTATGTTACAACCATTACATAAAATAAGTTCATACAATTACATAAACTCTAATGTTATAATTACTACACTAAACAGTTTATCACAATAAGGTACTTAGTAAGATAAATTAGTGCAATTGTTATAATTACTACACTAACTAATAATTATATTATTTATTTAGGTAAAAGGCAACAATCAAATACAATATTTAGATGGACAATTGAATTTAAAATATCCCAGATGGTAATTATAATCATAGATTTTGACTTCTTTCATCGTTTTCACCTGGGATAAGCCCATAAAACCTTTAAGGCTAATTTCCAATGTACAACGTATATCAACTTATAATTGACATGTCTACCTATAATACGCCTCGGGTACAATATTTCTTTTGGGTCAAATCTGTCGGAAAAGATCAGTATGTGTCATGATAAGAACCATGGCCCTAAAGCTATTATTACGGTATTGTTCCATTTTAGGAGACCTATTAACACATCATTCCGGTATTTGTTGATTATTGTATATATATTTTGACAAGTACTGTTTCTTAAGGCAATAGTTATGACGAGTAATTTTTTAAAGACATGCGCATTAACTTGCCAATAATGTCTTTATATTGTCTGACGAGACGAATAATGCCACTAAACAGATAACCGTGGAGGCCTTCACGTCGCTTTCTTCTAGGTAAGTCATGATACTGTAGTTTATTAGTATAAACATGGACATATAAATACAATAAATAAAAACAAGTCGAATGACTTGCTAGCGTTTTCTACCTCTTCGGGGTTCCGAAGATAGTCGTCTTCTTTGTATTTATTTTATCTATTTTATTACCTTCACATGAAAACAAACTATGTTTTTATATGTACACATATATATATATACATATATTTATTTGCTTCCTTGTATGAAAGTAAACAATCTTGGTTGTAGTATTTGACATAAATAATGGTTAGTTTTGAAAATGTAAATACTGACAATGTTGTTGATTTAAACAAACGTTATTGTCAAAACAAAGACAAATTGATGATAGATAAGTTCTAACAACTTATTAACTCCATAAATACATTACACAGAATTAAATTTACTACACGTGAAATGATTCATACAATATATTACGATAATATTAATATGACACCATTTTTAGTGAAAGACTATTCATGAGATATATTCGCAATTTATTTTTTATTTCAAAATATATATTTTTAGATAAATAATTATAACATAGATAGCTATGCTCAAGAACGTACACGTACGGTATATCACTGTGGTCGAACTGCACTGTATACGTTCCGGAAATATAAATGTAAGGATCGCCAAATCGAGGGCTAAATAAACAAGTTGACGGGCACTGCCAGTCGAGGTAAAATCTGGCTTAAATCATTGCCTGTTTTGTATAATTAGTCAAAACGGATCCAACAGTTACTTTTGTACAATTTTTTTGAGCCCGATATCATTTCATAATATATATATGGTCATCAATCACAAACGCTTACATCCGAGTCGATTATATTCCTACAATTTTAATGATAAATCAGTCAAATTTTGGTTAAATTCACCGAGGAAAATGAAACAAGAGCCTATAAGGAAACATTCAAAACAATTTTATGTTAAATTAATGTCTGAAATTTAAACAATCGTGGCTCCTAATCCCCGGCTTCTGTAGGATGACTTGTTTGGTGTGATATGTTTGACTGTATGATAACTAGTGAGTATAATGTCGATTACTTCCGATTTGTTGTATTATCATTATTTGACAATAAGTCACTTCCAATTGTTATTATATGGATTTACGGATACGTGTACAGGTGCATGTGACATACACATACAACTAATTTAGTTACATATGACTGTTCGCTAAAGATTGTTCAAATATGGGTCATTTTATTTTTAAAATTATCCGTCGTCACATTGTTCAATATCATTACAGTTACATTATTCTTCTGAACTCGGACTCAATGGACCTGCTTAATATCTAAAAATATATTTTCAAGTATTTGAATACTGCTTCTGTTTAATATTAAAGTGATCGCAATGGGTCTTGAGACGAATTAAGAATGAAGAACAAAGAGGTTTTTTACCTATAAACCTCGTCATAGCAGGAATCACTCGTAAAATCCGTATTAAATACATATACATTGTACATGTTACTACCATTTTATAATGTTATATTTACAACTCTTCCTTCTTGTGTTTAGTAAACTCTGACTGCGAATATATTACCGTACAGGCAATGACAAAGGCTCGGCGGATTGAAATTTGTTCAAATATGGCGTCGTTCACGCTTCAGAACAAAAGATATTCGCTGAAGGCCATTGTTTGGTTCTTTCAATATTTTAAAACATGGAACATATATGGATTCAATTTTTTGTGATTATACAATCAATGGTTTCTAGTAAACTTGATTCCAAATGATTCCATTCGAAATTCTTTGACGGTAACGCTAACATGCTTACAATGTATGGGGTCGCCCCGCAGTCGTGACGTCCGACGTCGGACCGCATCACAACCCGATCGCTGTGTCATGCATGGACATAACGACCTTTATAAATAAAACAATAAGTTCCAAGTGCTTTTAATATTATTCAATACCAAATTTACAAATGCTGTTTTGAAGAAAATAGCGTCATTCCTTGTGTATTTTCTAAACTTACCAATATATCGATGAAGATTCAGTGGAACTATATTATTTTAGCAACCACTACCATCGTAATAACCATCGTAGCAACCCGCTTCGAATGTGTTTTCTAAAATTAATAATGATGTACATCTATGGATTGTACCTCATTTTGACTGCATATACGCGCACCATAGAATATGGGCATACTGTCGTATACGCAGTCAAAATGAAGTACAATCCTAATATAATACTTTTTCTCATTGTAATTTTGTCTACTCTTTTTACTTTCAGATGCGAGTCAATCATTTGCCACTATGTAGAATACACAGAGGGTGAAGATAATACATATTCCTAAGCCGAGGGAAGGACGGACTTGTTACTATAAATGTGATACAGGATTATCTTCAAACACAAATCGGCATTATACATCTAAGGGGGACCTACTGACAAAGCCAGGAAAGAACAAACCTATGAAAACAAAAACAAAGTGGGATATATAATGATAACTCACAAAGAACGAGTATGGGGCCAGAAACATTCTAGTTGAGATTTCTTATGTAAGCCATTTATTATTCCAGTCTGTGAGGAGATATAGGAAGCAAGCGTTTCAAGGATGATGTCTGTAGGAATTGATTTGATCAGAAAATGAATGTAACAGAAGGCAAATCAGGACCCATACGGGTGAAACAAACTGTCAGGTCTAATATAAATAGTAAGGATTTGAGTCAGAAATCTAAACAGAGCAGGAAAATGCTTTACAAGTGTGACATAGATGGTAAGGTATTAAGTGGAGCATCGTCCCTTAAAGGTCATATCATGACACACACAGGAGAGAAACGTTATAAGTGTGACAGATGTGGTAAAGGATATAGTAAACCATCTAACCTACAAATACATATGAGGACACACACAGGAGAGAAGCCTTACAAGTGTGATAGATGTGGTAAGGGGTTTGGTACCTCATCTCACCTACAAATTCATGTCAGGACACATACAGGAGAGAAGCCTTACAAGTGTGATAGATGTAGTAAGGAATTTAGTGTATCTAGTAGTCTACAAACACATATCAGGACACATACAGGAGAGAAACCATTCAAGTGTGATGTATGTGGTAAGGAATTTAGTGCATGTGGTAATTTAAAATTACATAACAGGACACATACAGGAGAAAAACCTTACAAGTGTGATACATGTGGAAAGGAATTTAGTCAGTTACATTCCCTACATCACCATATGAGGACACATACTGGCGAGAAACCCTACAAGTGTGATGTATGTGGAAAGGAATTTAGTCAGTTTAATTCCCTACAAAACCATATCAGGACACATACAGGAGAGAAACCCTACAAGTGTGATGTATGTGGTAAGGAATTTAGTGCATGTGGTTATTTAAAATTACATAACAGGACACATACAGGAGAAAAACCTTACAAGTGTGATACATGTGGAAAGGAATTTAGTCAGTTACATTCCCTACATCACCATATGAGGACACATACTGGCGAGAAACCCTACAAGTGTGATTTATGTGGAAAGGAATTTAGTCATTTAAGTTCCCTACAAAACCATATCAGGATACATACAGGAGAGAAACCCAACAGGCGTGATATCGGTGGACGATCATCTACCTCACAGCCACACACAAGGACACAAACACAGAAACAAAGCTGCAAGTGTGATATATGTGGAAAGGAATTTGGTGTATCTAGTAGTCTACAATCACATATCAGGACACATACAGGAGAGAAACCATTCAAGTGTTATGTGTGTGGTAAGGGATTTAGTCAGTCATCTCACTTACAAACACATATGAGAACACATACAGGAGAGAAACCCTACAAGTGTGATATATGTGGTAAGGAATTTAGTCAGTCATCTAACCTACAAACACATATGAGGACACACACAGGAGATACACCCTACAAGTGTGATATATGTGGTAAGGAATTTATACAGTCATCTTCCCTACAACACCATATGAGGACACACAGAGTAGAGAAAACCTTCAAGTGTGATATCGGTAGAAAAGCATTCAGACGATCATCTACCTTACAGCCACACACCAGGACACAAACAGGGGAGAAACTCTACAAGTGTGATATATGTATGGAGGTATGTAGTACCATGCCCGTCCTACCAGCACAGAGCAGTACAGACACAGGAGAAGTACCTTACAGATGCAATCTATGTAGTATGACGTGTACATCGAAAGGTAACCAGCCTGGACAATTGGATACACACGCTCAACAGTCTAATTACTGCAGAGATAATTCTTGGACGACTTTTGAACGGTCACAACTGAAACAACAAGAGCCATTCATAATGAAATATGGAAAACACTCTTCAAAACAAACAATGCTTGAAAATCCGGATAAAAAACTAATTGACAATGAATTAAATGGCACTACTGGTGTCAACGAACGTACAGGTGACAGAGAGACTGATTGTGGTTATGATTGTGAGTATGCTACATCATACTGTGGACTGAAACTGTCCAAATCAGATGATGGTGTTCCTATATTTACGTACAGCAGTACTATAAGGAATCAAACTGATATTACATGTACATACCAATATACAAATTAAATCGAAGTTGACACTTGTATAATATTAAGGTAACGTAGTGCTAAACTCTGTAGTTTCCTAACTAATATAAGTTTTATATCAAATTTGTATATAATTTTTGTTTTAGTGTCGTGTTTGCTATATATGGATGCAATATTATTATGTTAACTTGAAAAAATTATGAAGATTTATTTAGGAGTTCTCTATTGAATATTGAAAACAACATCAAAGAATTCGATATTTTTAAATTGTTTTATCGCTTCTAAATCTGTCAAGGGGTTTCCTCTTATTTCCCCCCCGATATTTAATAAGCAAGCTAGTTTGTGGGTATATTGTCAGGATATATATCATTATAGTGTAAGTAATGGGGAGATGATAAATATCATTACAGAGTAAGTAAAGGGGAGGGGATAAATACCATTACAGTGTTGGTACAGGGAGAGGTTCAATATCATTACAGTGCTAGTAAAGGGGAGAGGATAAATATCATTACAGTGTAAGTAAAGAGGGGAGGATAACTATTATTATAGTGTAAGTAAAGGGGAGAGGATAAATATCATTACAGTGTAATTTAAGAGGGGAGGATCAATATTATTACATTGTAAGTAAAGGGGAGAGGATAAATATCATTACAATGTAAGTAAATGGGAGAGGATAGATATTATTACAGTGTAAGTAAAGGGGAGGGGATAAACATTATTACAGTGTTGGTACAGGGAGAGGTTCAATATCATTACAGTGTTAGTAAAGGGGAGGGGATAAATATCATTACAGTGTTGGTACAGGGAGAGGTTCAATATCATTACAGTGTTAGTAAAGGGGAGAGGATAAATATCATTACAGTGTAATTAAAGAGGGGAGGATAAATATTATTACAGTGTAATTAAAGAGGGGAGGATAAATATTGTTACAGTGTAAGTAAAGGGGAGAGGATAAATATTATTACAGTGTAAGTAAAGAGGGGAGGATAAATAGCATTACAGTGTTGGTACAGGGAGAGGATGAACATCATTTCAGTGTTAGTAAAGGGGAGAGGATAGATATCATAACAGTGTAAGTAAAGGGGGGAAGATAAATATTATTACAGTGTAAGTAAAGGGGAGGAGATCAATATCATTACAATGTAAGTAAAGGGGAGAGGATAAATATCATTACAATGTAAGTAAAGGGGAGAGGATACAAATAATTAAAGTGTAAGTAAAGGGGAGAGGGTAAATATCATTACAGTGTAAGAAAAGGGGAGAGAATAAATATCATTACAGTGTAAGAAAAGGGGAGGATAAATATTATTACAGTGTAAGTAAGGGGAGGGGATACACATCATTACAGTGTAAGAAAAGGGGAGAGAATAAATATCATTACAGTGTAAGAAAAGGGGAGAGGATAAATATCATTATAGTGTAAGTAAAGGGGAGAAGATAAATAATATTACAGTGTAAGTAAGGGGAGGGGATAAACATCATTACAGTGTAAGTAAAGGGGAGGGGATCAATAGTATTACAGTGTAAGTAAAGGGGAGAGGATACAAATCATTACAGAGTAAGTAAAGGGGAGGAGATACATATCCTTACTGTGTAAGTAAAGTGGAGAGGATACATATCATTACAGTGTAAGTAAAGGGGAGAAGATAAATATTATTACAATGTAAGTAAAGGGGAAGGGATAAATAGCATTACAGTGTTAGTAAAGGGGAGATGATAAATATCATTACAGTGTAAGTAAAGGGAGAAGATAAATATTATTACAATTTAAGTAAAGTGGAGAAGATACATATTATTATCCTATGACACGGAACAGGATTGCAGAAAAATAATAATCATAACGCGCTATATTCTTGTTCAGTGTGATAGGACGGAATGATTTTAATGCTTATATACAGTAAACGATTTATTACAATAAGGTACTTAGTTAGCTTTATGTTACAACCATTACATAAAATAAGTTCGTACACTTACATAAACTCTAATGTTATAATTACTACACTAAACAGTTTATCACAATAAGGTACTTAGTAAAATAAATTAGTGCAATTGTTATAATTACTACACTAACTAATAAGTAAATTATTTATTTAGGTAAAAGGCAACAATTAAATACAATATTTAGATGGACAATTGAATTTAAAATATCCCAGATGGTAATTATAATCATAGATTTTGACTTCTTTGATCGTTTTCACCTGGGATAAGCCCATAAAACCTTTAAGGCTAATTTCCAATGTGCAACGTATATCAACTTATAATTGACATGTGTACCTATAATACGCCTCGGGTACAATATTTCTTTTGGGTCAAATCTGTCGGAAAAGATCAGTATGTGTCATGATAAGTACCATGGCCCTAAAGCTATTATTACGGTATTGTTCCATTTTAGGAGACCTATTAACGCATCATTCCGGTATTTGTTGATTATTATATATATATTTTGACAAGTACTGTTTCTTAAGGCAATAGTAATGACGAGTAATTTTTTAAAGACATGCGCATTAACTTGCCAATAATGTCTTTATATTGTCTGACGAGACGAATAATGCCACTAAACACTTAACCGTGGAGGCCTTCACGTCGCTTTCTTCTAGGTAAGTCATGATACTGTAGTTTATTAGTATAAACATGGACATATAGATACAATAAATAAAAACAAGTCGAATGACTTGCTAGCGTTTTCACCCTCTTCGGGGTTCCGAAGATAGTCGTCTTCTTTGTATTTATTTTATCTATTTTATTACCTTCACATGAAAACAAACTATGTTTTTATATGTACATACATATATATATATATATATTTGCTTCCTTGTATGAAAGTAAACAATCTTGGTCTTAGTATTTGACATAAATAATGGTTAGTTTTGAAAATGTAAATACTAACAATATTGTTGATTTAAACATACGTTATTGTCAAAACAAAGACAAATTGATGATAGATAAGTTCTAACAACTTATGAACTCTTCTCCATAAATACATTACACAGAATTAAATTTACTACACGTGAAATGATTCATACAAATATATTACGATAATATTAATATGACACCATTTTTAGTGAAAGACTATTAATGAGATATATTCATAATTTATTTTTTATTTCAAAATATATATTTTTAGATAAATAATTATAACATAGATAGCTATGCTCAAGAACGTACACGTACAGTATATCACTGTGGTCGAACGGCACTGTATACGTTCCGGAAATATAAATGTAAGGATCGCCAAATCGAGGGCTAAATAAACAAGTTGACGGGCACTGCCAGTCGAGGTAAAATCTGGCTTAAATCATTGCCTGTTTTGTATAATTAGTCAAAACGGATCCAACAGTTACTTTTGTACAATTTTTGAGCCCGATATCATTTCATAATGTATATATGGTCATCAATCACAAACGCTTACATCCGAGACGATTATATTCCTACAATTGTAATGATAAATATGTTAACGTTTGGTTAAATTCACAGAGGAAAATGAAACAAGAGCCTATCAGGAAACATTCAAATTAATTTCATTTTAAATTAATGTCTGAAATTTAAACAATCGTGGCTCCTAATCCCCGGCTGCTGTAGGATGACTTGTTTGGTGTGATATATTTGACTGTATGATAACTAGTGAGTATAATGTCGATTACTTGCGATTTGTTGTATTATCATTATTTGACAATAAGTCACTTCCAATTGTTATTATAGGGATTTACGGATACGTGTACAGGTGCATGTGACACACACATACAACTAATTTAATTACATATGACTGTTCGCTAAAGATTGTTCAAATATGAGTCATTTTATTTTTAAAATTATCCGTCGTCACATTGTTCAATATCATTACAGTTACATTATTCTTCTGAACTCGGACTCAATGGACCTGCTTAATATCTGAAAAAATATTTTCAAGTATTCGAATTCTGCTTCTGTTTAATATTAAAGTGATCGCAATGGGTCTTGAGACGAATTAAGAATGAACAACAAAGAGGTTTTTTACCCATAAACCTCGTCATAGCAGGAATCACTCGTAAAATCCGTATTAAATTCATATACATTGTACATGTTACTACCATTTTATAATGTTATATTTACAACTCTTCCTTCTTGTGTTTAGTAAACTCTGACTGCGAATATATTACCGTACAGGCAATGACAAAGGCTCGGCGGATTGATATTTGTATTACGAAGAAAATAATGAACATTTTGGAAAATATTGTATTTACGGTCATTTGGTAAACAAACCAGTACATTCTAGCTAGCCTGTGTATACGTAAACAGGCAAACATTTGGTATTCGAATATCTCCGCTTATAGCGATAAAAAGTGACAGTACCTATGATTTAAGAAACACACACAGATACTTAACAATGAAACACGTCAATATTTACTCCCCGGTAGGTAGGGCCATGTCACGAATTGGTCAAAATATACGGGACGTCCTGACCAACATAACAGGTTGATGAACTGACCGACACGTTCTACTAAATCATAGTGGAAAAGCGAGTGCTTGGTTCCAGTAAATCATGGTATGAAAGCGAATAATCAGTCTGTTGTCCGAGGTGGGCGTTCCGAAGGTATACAAGGGACAAGTTCAGAATGCGAGCTTTAGATAGAAGCTGCCATTCTACTTGTGCCTTTTTACTTATAGGTAAGACTTTTTATTATTTTGTAAGGTATCATACTTTATTGTTAAATGAACTTTTTGTATGGTGAAGGATAAACATAACTGATGTAAATGAATGTATGAACAAATAGTAGCTTTCTGTTATTTGAAAGTTGTCGTAATTATTTAAATGATAATAAGTAATTTAGAATTCTGTATACGAACATGTTAATTCTTTTATTCAAATGATAATAAGTAATTTAGAATTCTGTATACGAACATGTTAACTCTTTTAAAGATAAACGAAATTTACAAATGTCCATTATTATCTTTTACTATCAAAGATTATATTTCTTGTGAAATTCATATTGTAAACAATATAACATGTGTTGATTTGAACTTAATAAAGAGATAGAAGCTGCCATTCTACTTGTGCCTTTTTACTTATAGCACCCAACGGGAAACCAGTATATTAGTGGACCGCCCTGTCAAATACCCCAATCAGGGCGCCCTAATAAATGGTGGAGACAATCCGATGAACGATCCCCCGGCATTCAACACCAGAACAAAAACCGGCAACTTTACATCGGTAACTGGTTTCGCGGTGCAGCCTCTGTCTCAGCACCGATCGTCAAACAGCCGACTTCACCGAGTGCCCAGGGAAACAACGAGCCAACGCCCTCGTCACAAGACACCTCCGACACCAGCGGAGCAGTCGAGGCGGCGCCAAGGGAGTACCCTAACGATCAGGAGGATACAGAAAATCCAGCTCCTGCGACCGGTAGGCCATTTAATTTTCCCATGTCGCCTGGTACGATTAAACTAGACAAATTTAAAGGTGATGGGACGCAAAATCCCAGCACATGGCTTACCCATTTTGACCAATGGGGAACATTTTACGAACTATCAGCAGATAAACAGAGAAATGGGTTCCCATTTTACCTAGAAGGTCATGCCAGAGTGTGGTACGACACTCTAGAGCAAGACGTCCGCCAGGACTGGACGGCACTCAAGGCCGCCTTCACTAGTAGATTTAAAGATGACAATGCTTTGTTAGATGGAACTATTTTTGAAACTAAACAACGTTCAGACGAACGGGTGCTAGATTATTTGACTAGGTTGCATACTGTGACAGCAAATAGAGACCTGTCACAACAGTTATTGTTAGCAGTAGCTATGAATGGGTTAAGAGTAGAGTTACGTTCGATAGTGGCTAATAAGGAACCCAAAACCTTAGACGAGTTACGTCATATGGCTACTCTAGCAGAGAAAACAGTCTCTAGCCCTTCACCTTCAGTAAATGCCGCTACTAATATTCCTGTAGAAGTCTTGTTAGCCCGACTGGCCACCATTGAGGAGAAACTTGACCAATCCACCTCAGTAGCAGCACTAAACGATACTGGTAAACCCCGCCCACGCCCTCCCAACCAGTCCCAATCTCCTCACCAAACTTCTCACCCTCCACTCTCCTCTAATCCATCCCAACCTTCACGCCCACCCCACCATCAGCAGCGTCATCAAAAATCCCAACAATACCCGCCTCCTCAGACGCATAGCTCTCCTAGATTTCAGTGCGTAGGATGCGGCGGTGGTTGCTCTGATAGGTCACGCTGCCCAGCTATGGGTAAGATATGTCATTATTGCCAGAAATATAACCATTTTTCTAGGGTTTGTCGGTCTAGTCAAAATCAATAGGGGTACGCTCCTGTCCGTGGCCCACATCGGCGGCCCACTGACAGGAACATCACGAAAAACAAAACTACGCTAAGCTCTACAACTGTGGTCAATAAAAATTTAGTACAGGTCAGAGTTGACAGCCTTCGGGTAAATTAAGGCAATGACTCCGGAATGTTTAATAACTCTATCCCATTTGATGTTTAACATATATTATCATAATATGCAATGCATATCGCCGTACGTTCACGTGTGGAGAAACCTCCCCGAGAATAAAGAGGCATTTCGGCATTATCCAAAATATTATTTAACTTCTTTTGTCAATGTTGCGCCACTATTAGCGACGAGGTTAATCCATGCGATAATATGGTGCTACGACTTTGTCCTTATCAATTGTAAATTCTATAAGTATCTCTGCTGTCATTGCCGACTGTCCTTCCCCCTATTTTTGTGTCTTTATGATTAGTTTACGATGTCTATACGACATCATGATGGTCACAATGATTACCGTGATATCTTTGTAGAAGCACACGTGTAAATACAAATTATTATTATTATATTATTATTATTCTTTTATGTGACAATTTTATGCTCTGTCTTTATTGTACGGTGTTATCTATATGTGTACCAGACTAGTGTCCACCACCTTGGGGACAAGGTACCATCTCTCTAACAGAGGGGAAGATGTTTTATTATTTTTTTAGTCATTTATTGTATGTTAAGTAATGACATAATATGCTAGATGTTCAAGAATGCATTTTCTTTTTGTTTTTTATATTCATTATGTTTTGGTTGTGGGTATATAACTGTTTAATATAATAATGAATACAATGTCAAATTGTTCAAAACCAACCCTAATGAAAACATACTTATGTTCAGAATACATAATTACATTGCATTGTACATCAACTATACTTGATACATACAGGTTGTAATTGTACATACATTTTATAGTTTTATACATTGTTTGCAAGTTATTACATATGCTGAGTAAATTGTTATTGACAAACGATGACCTCCCTATTTTTAATTGTAAAGGGAAAAAGCAGTATATCGCATTTCTGTAAACCTTATACTCGCTGGTCATCTTCTGATATGAAGACTATGGAACATATTGGTTTATTTTTTTCTAGACCTTGGGGTCAAGGTCTTCACCAACCGGGGAGAAACTATTACGAAGAAAATAATGAACATTTTGGAAAATATTGTATTTACGGTCATTTGGTAAACAAACCAGTACATTCTAGCTAGCCTGTGTATACGTAAACAGGCAAACATTTGGTATTCGAATATCTCCGCTTATAGCGATAAAAAGTGACAGTACCTATGATTTAAGAAACACACACAGATACTTAACAATGAAACACGTCAATATTTACTCCCCGGTAGGTAGGGCCATGTCACGAATTGGTCAAATTATACGGGACGTCCTGACCAACATAACAGGTTGATGAACTGACCGACACGTTCTACTAAATCATAGTGGAAAAGCGAGTGCTTGGTTCCAGTAAATCATGGTATGAAAGCGAATAATCAGTCTGTTGTCCGAGGTGGGCGTTCCGAAGGTATACAAGGGACAAGTTCAGAATGCGAGCTTTAGATAGAAGCTGCCATTCTACTTGTGCCTTTTTACTTATAGGTAAGACTTTTTATTATTTTGTAAGGTATCATACTTTATTGTTAAATGAACTTTTTGTATGGTGAAGGATAAACATAACTGATGTAAATGAATGTATGAACAAATAGTAGCTTTCTGTTATTTGAAAGTTGTCGTAATTATTTAAATGATAATAAGTAATTTAGAATTCTGTATACGAACATGTTAATTCTTTTATTCAAATGATAATAAGTAATTTAGAATTCTGTATACGAACATGTTAACTCTTTTAAAGATAAACGAAATTTACAAATGTCCATTATTATCTTTTACTATCAAAGATTATATTTCTTGTGAAATTCATATTGTAAACAATATAACATGTGTTGATTTGAACTTAATAAAGAGATAGAAGCTGCCATTCTACTTGTGCCTTTTTACTTATAGCACCCAACGGGAAACCAGTATATTAGTGGACCGCCCTGTCAAATACCCCAATCAGGGCGCCCTAATATTTGTTCAAATATGGCGTCGTTCACCCTTCAAAACAAAACGTATTCGCTGAAGGCCATTGTTTGGTTCCTTCAATATATTAAAACATGGAACATATATGGAATCAATTTGATGTCAAATGATTCCATTCGAAATTCTCTGACGGTAACGCTAACATGCATACAATGTAGGGGGCGCCCCGCAGTCGTGACGTCCGACGTCGGACCGCTTCACAACCCGATCGCTGTGTCATGCATGGACATAACGACCGTTATAAATAAGAAATAAGTTCCAAGAGCTATTAAAATTATTTGATACCAAATTTACAAATGCTGTTATGAAGAAAATAGCGTCATTCCTTGTGTATTTTCTAAACTTACCAGTAACTCGATGAAGATTCAATGGAACTATATTATCTTAGCAACCACTGCCATCGTTATAATCATCGAAGCAACCCGCTTCGAATGTGTTTTCAAAAATTAATAATTATGTAAATATATGGATTGTACCTCATTTTGACTGCATATACGCGCACTATAGAATATGGGCATACTGTCGTATACGCAGTCAAAATGAAGTACAATCCTAATATAATATTTGTCCTCATTGTAATTGTGTCTACCCTGTTTACTTTCAGATGCGAGTCAATCATTTGCCACTATGTAGAATACACAGAGGGTGAAGATAATACATATTCCTAAGCCGAGGGAAGGACGGATTTGTTATTATAAATGTGATACAGGATTATCTTCAAACACAAATCGCCATTATACATCAAAGGGGGACCTACTGACAAAGCCAGGAAAGAACAAACCTATGAAAACAAAAACAAAGTGGGATATATAATGATAACTCACAAAGAACGAGTATGGGGCCAGAAACATTCTAGTTGAGATATCTAATGTAAGCCATATATTATTCCAGTCTGTGAGGAGATATAGGAAGCAAGCATTTCCAGTATGATGTCTGTAGGAGTGGATTTGATCAGAAAATGGATGTAACAGAAGGCAAATCAGGACCCATACGAGTGAAACAAACTGTCAGGTCTAATATAAGTAGTGAGGATTTGAGTCAGAAATCTACACAGAGCAGGAAAATGCTTTACAAGTATGACATAGATGGTAAGGAATTAAGTGGAGCATCGTCCCTTAAAGATCATATCAGGACACACACAGGAGAGAAACGTTATAAGTGTGACAGATGTGGTAAAGGATATAGTAAACCATCTAAACTACAAATACATATGAGGACACATACGGGAGAGAAGCCTTACAAGTGTGATAGATGTGGTAAGGGATTTAGTGTATTATCTTCCCTAAAAAATCATATTAGGACACACACAGGAGAGAAACCTTTCAAGTGTGATATATGTGGTAAGGATTTTATTCAATCATGTGATCGACATACACATATGAGGACACACACAGGGGAGAAGCCTTATAAGTGTGATGTATGTGGTAAGGGGTTTGGTACCTCATATCACCTACAAATTCATGTCAGGACACATACAGGAGAGAAACCATTCAAGTGTGATGTGTGTGGAAAGGAATTTAGTACATGTGGTAATTTAAAATCACATACCAGGATACATACAGGTGAGAAACCTTACAGGTGTTATACATGTGGAAAGGAATTTAGTGTATCTAGTAGTCTACAGTCACATATGAGGACACATACAGGAGAGAAACCTTTCAAGTGTGATGTGTGTGGTAAGGGTTTTAGTCAGTCATCTCACTTACAAACACATATGAGAACACATACAATGGAGAAGCCTTACAAGAATGATAAATGTGATAAGGATTTAAGTCAATCATCTTCCATAAAACTCCATATCATGACAAATATTGGAGAGAAACCTTACAAGTGTGATACATGTGATAAGGATTTTAGTCAATCATCTTCCCTTAAACTTCATATCAGGACGCATACTGGAGAGAAACCTTACAAATGCGATAGATGCAGTAAGGAATTTAGTCAGTTAAGTTCCCTTCAAAACCATATCAGGACACATACAAGTGAGAAACCTTTCAAGTGTGATCAATGTGATAAGGATTTCAGTCAATCATCTTCCCTAAAAAAACATATCAGGACACATACTGGAGAGAAACCTTACAAGTGTGATACATGTGGTAAAGAATTCAGTCAGTCAAGTAACCTTCGGGCACATATCAGGATACATACAGGAGAGAAACCCAACAGGCGTGATATCGGTGGACGATCATCTACCTCACAGCCACACACAAGGACACAAACACAGAAGAAAAGCTGCAAGTGTGATATATGTGGAAAGGAATTTGGTGTATCTAGTAGTCTACAATCACATATCAGGACACATACAGGAGAGAAACCATTCAAGTGTGATATATGTGGTAAGGGATTTAGTCAGTCATCTCACTTACAAACACATATGAGAACACATACAGGAGAGAAACCCTACAAGTGTGATATATGTGGTAAGGAATTTAGTCAGTCATCTAACCTACAAACGCATATGAGGACACACACAGGAGATAACCCTACAAGTGTGATATATGTGGTAAGGAATTTATACAGTCATCTTCCCTACAACACCATATGATGACACACAGAGTAGAGAAAACCTTCAAGTGTGATATCGGTAGAAAAGCATTCAGACGATCATCTACCTTACAGCCACACACCAGGACACCAACAGGGGAGAAACTCTACAAGTGTGATATATGTATGGAGGTATGTAGTACCATGTCCGTCCTACCAGCACAGAGCAGTACAGACACAGGAGAAGTACCTTACAGATGTAATCTATGTAGTATGACATGTACATCGAAAGGTAACCAGCCTGGACAATTGGATACACACGTTCAACAGTCTAATTACTGCAGAGATACTTCTTGGACGACTTTTGAACGGTCACAACTGAAACAACGAGAGCCATTCATAATGAAATATGGAAAACACTCTTCAAAACAACCAATGCTTGAAAACCCGGATGAAAAACTAATTGACAATGAATTAAATGGCACTACTGCTGTCAACGAACGCACAGGCGATAGAGAGACTGAGTGTGGTTATAATTGTGAGTATGGTACATCATACTATGGACTGAAACTGTCAAAATCAGATGATGGTGTTCCTATATTTACGTACAGCGTAGACAACATCCTACAGCAGTACTATAAGGAATCACAGTGATATTACATACCAATATACCAAGTTGACCCTTGTATAATATTAAGGTACCGTAGTGCTAAACTCTGTAGTTTCTCAACTAATATAAGTTTTATATACAATTTGTATATTTTTGTTTGCGTTAGCGTGGTGCTTGCTATATATGAATGCAATATTATTATGTTAACTTGAATAAATTATGAAGATTTATTTAATAGTTCTCTATTGACCATTGAAAAGAACATCAAAGAATTCGATATTATTAAATTGTTTTATCGCTTCTAAATCTGTCAAAGGGCTTCCTCTTATTTTTTCCCTGCAATTAAATAAGCAAGCTAGTTTGTGAGTATATTTTCAGGATATATATCATTACAGTGTGAGTAAATGGGAGTAAATAATATTACAATGTAAGTAAAGGGGAGGGGATCAATATAATTACAGTGTATTTAAAGGGGAGAGGATCAATATAATTCCAGTGTAAGTAAAGGGGGGATGGTAAATATCATTACAGTGAAAGTGAAGGGGAGGGGATAAATATCATTACAGTGTAAGTAAAGGGGAGAGGATAAATATCATTACAGTGTAAGTAAAGGGGAGATGATCAATATCATAACAGTGTAAGTGAAGGGGAGAGGATAAATATCTTTACAGTGTAAGTAAAGGGAGAGGATCAATATTATTACAGTGTAAGTAAAGGGGAAGGGATAAATAGCATTACAGTGTAAGTAAAGGAGAGAGGATAAATATCATTACAGTGTAAGTAAAGGGGAAGGGATAAATATCATTACAGTGTAAGTAAAGGGAGAGGATAAATATCATTACAGTGTAAGTAAAGGGGAAGGGATAAATATCATTACAGTGTAAGTAAAGGGGAGAGGATATATATCATTACAGTGTAAGTAAAGGGGAGAAGATAAATATCATTACAGTGTAAATAAAGGGGAGAGGATATATATCATTACAGTGTAAGTAAGGAGAGAGGATAAATATCATTACAGTGTAAGTAAAGGGGGAGGATAGATATCATTATAGTATAAGTAAAGGGGAGGGGATAAATATCATTACAGTGAAAGTAAAGGGGGAGGATAAATATCATTATAGTGTAAGGAAAGGGGAGAGGATAAATATCATTACAGTGTAAGTAAAGGGGAGAAAATAAATAGTATTACAATGTAAGTAAAGGGGAGAAGATAAATATTATTACAGTGTAGTAAAGTGGAGAAGATAAATATTATTACAGTGTAGTAAAGTGGAGAAGATAAATATTATTATCCTATGACACGGAACAGGATTGCAGACAAATAATAATCATAACGCGCTATATTCTTGTTCAGTGTGATAGGACGGAATGATTTTAATGCTTATATACAGTAATCGATTTATTACAATAAGGTACTTAGTTAGCTTTATGTTACAACCATTACATAAAATAAGTTCGTACAATTACATAAACTCTAATGTTATAATTACTACACTAAACAGTTTATCACAATAAGGTACTTAGTAAGATAAATTAGTGCAATTGTTATAATTACTACACTAACTAATAATTATATTATTTATTTAGGTAAAAGGCAACAATCAAATACAATATTTAGATGGACAATTGAATTTAAAATATCCCAGATGGTAATTATAATCATAGATTTTGACTTCTTTCATCGTTTTCACCTGGGATAAGCCCATAAAACCTTTAAGGCTAATTTCCAATGTACAACGTATATCAACTTATAATTGACCTGTCTACCTATAATACGCCTCGGGTACAATATTTCTTTTGGGTCAAATCTGTCGGAAAAGATCAGTGCGTGTCATGATAAGAACCATGGCCCTAAAGCTATTATTACGGTATTGTTCCATTTTAGGAGACCTATTAACACATCATTCCGGTATTTGTTGATTATTATATATATATTTTGACAAGTACTGTTTCTTAAGGCAATAGTTATGACGAGTATTTTTTTAAAGACATGCGCATTAACTTGCCAATAATGTCTTTATATTGTCTGACGAGACGAATAATGCCACTAAACAGATAACCGTGGAGGCCTTCACGTCGCTTTCTTCTAGGTAAGTCATGATACTGTAGTTTATTAGTATAAACATGGACATATAGATACAATAAATAAAAACAAGTCGAATGACTTGCTAGCGTTTTCACCCTCTTCGGGGTTCCGAAGATAGTCGTCTTCTTTGTATTTATTTTATCTATTTTATTACCTTCACATGAAAACAAACTATGTTTTTATATGTACATATATATATATTTGCTTCCTTGTATGAAAGTAAACAATCTTGGTTTTAGTATTTGACATAAATAATGGTTAGTTTTGAAAATGTAAATACTGACAATATTGTTGATTTAAACATACGTTATTGTCAAAACAAAGACAAATTGATGATAGATAAGTTCTAACAACTTATGAACTCTTCTCCATAAATAAATTACACAGAATTAAATTTACCACACGTGAAATGATTCATACAAATATATTACGATAATATTAATATGACACCATTTTTATTGAAAGACTATTTATGAGATATATTCATAATTTATTTTTTATTTCAAAATATATATTTTTAGATAAATAATTATAACATAGATAGCTATGCTCAAGAACGTACACGTACAGTATATCACTGTGGTCGAACGGCACTGTATACGTTCCGGAAATATAAATGTAAGGATCGCCAAATCGAGGGCTAAATAAACAAGTTGACGGGCACTGCCAGTCGAGGTAAAATCTGGCTTAAATCATTGCCTGTTTTGTATAATTAGTCAAAACGGTTCCAACAGCTACTTTTGTTCAATTTTTGAGCCCGATATCATTTCATAATGTATATATGGTCATCAATCACAAACGCTTACATCCGAGACGATTATATTCCTACAATTGTAATGATAAATATGTTAACGTTTGGTTAAATTCACAGAGGAAAATGAAACAAGAGCCTATCAGGAAACATTCAAAGCAATTTCATGTTAAATTAATGTCTGAAATTTTAACAACCCTGGCTCCTTATCCCCGGCTTCTGTAGGATGACTTGTTTGGTGTGATATGTTTGACTGTATGATAACTAGTGAGTATAATGTCGATTACTTCCGATTTGTTGTATTATCATTATTTGACAATAAGTCACTTCCAATTGTTATTATAGCGATTTACGGATACGTGTACAGGTGCATGTGACATACACATACAACTAATTTAATTACATATGACTGTTCGCTAAAGATTGTTCAAATATGAGTCATTTTATTTTTAAAATTATCCGTCGTCACATTGTTCAATATCATTACAGTAACATTATTCTTCTGAACTCGGACTCAATGGACCTGCTCAATATCTGAAAAAAATATTTTCAAGTATTCGAATACTGCTTCTGTTTAATATTAAAGTGATCGCAATGGGTCTTGAGACGAATGAAGAATGAACAACAAAGAGGTTTTTTACCCATAAACCTCGTCATAGCAGGAATCACTCGTAAAATCCGTATTAAATTCATATACATTGTACATGTTACTACCATTTTATAATGTTATATTTACAACTCTTCCTTCTTGTGTTTAGTAAACTCTGACTGCGAATATATTACCGTACAGGCAATGACAAAGGCTCGGCGGATTGATATTTGTATTACGAAGAAAATAATGAACATTTTGGAAAATATTGTATTTACGGTCATTTGGTAAACAAACCAGTACATTCTAGCTAGCCTGTGTATACGTAAACAGGCAAACATTTGGTATTCGAATATCTCCGCTTATAGCGATAAAAAGTGACAGTACCTATGATTTAAGAAACACACACAGATACTTAACAATGAAACACGTCAATATTTACTCCCCGGAAGGTAGGGCCATGTCACGAATTGGTCAAAATATACGGGACGTCCTGACCAACAGAACAGGTTGATGAACTGACCGACACGTTCTACTAAATCATAGTGGAAAAGCGAGTGCTTGATTCCAGTAAATCATGGTATGAAAGCGAATAATCAGTCTGTTGCCCGAGGTAGGCGTTCCGAAGGTATAAAAGGGACAAGTACAGAATGCGAGCTTTAGATAGAAGCTGCCATTCTACTTGTGCCTTTTTACTTATAGGTAAGACTTTTTATTATTTTGTAAGGTATCATACTTTATTGTTAAATGAACTTTTTGTATGGTGAAGGATAAACATAACTGATGTAAATGAATGTATGAACAAATAGTAGCTTTCTGTTATTTGAAAGTTGTCGTAATTATTTAAATGATAATAAGTAATTTAGAATTCTGTATACGAACATGTTAATTCTTTTATTCAAATGATAATAAGTAATTTAGAATTCTGTATACGAACATGTTAACTCTTTTAAAGATAAACGAAATTTACAAATGTCCATTATTATCTTTTACTATCAAAGATTATATTTCTTGTGAAATTCATATTGTAAACAATATAACATGTGTTGATTTGAACTTAATAAAGAGATAAAAGCTGCCATTCCATTCTACTTGTGCCTTTTTACTTATAGCACCCAACGGAAAACCAGTATATACGTGGACCGCCCGGTCAAATACCCCAATCAGGGCGCCCTAATAAATGGTGGAGACAATCCGATGAACGATCCCCCGGCATTCAACACCAGAACAAAAACCGGCAACTTTACATCGGTAACTGGTTTCCCGGTGCAGCCTCTGTCTCAGGCACCGATCGTCAAACAGCCGACTTCACCGAGTGCCCAGGGAAACAACGAGCCAACGCCCTCGTCACAAGACACCTCCGACACCAGCGGAGCAGTCGAGGCGGCGCCAAGGGAGCACCCTAACGATCAGGAGGATACAGAAAATCCAGCTCCTGCGACCGGTAGGCCATTTAATTTTCCCATGTCGCCTGGTACGATTAAACTAGACAAATTTAAAGGTGATGGGACGCAAAATCCCAGCACATGTCTTACCCATTTTGACCAATGGGGAACATTTTACGAACTATCAGCAGATAAACAGAGAAATGGGTTCCCATTTCACCTAGAAGGTCATGCCAGAGTGTGGTACGACACTCTAGAGCAAGACGTCCGCCAGGACTGGACGGCACTCAAGGCCGCCTTCACTAGTAGATTTAAAGATGACAATGCTTTGTTAGATGGAACTATTTTTGAAACTAAACAACGTTCAGACGAACGGGTGCTAGATTATTTGACTAGGTTGCATACTGTGACAGCAAATAGAGACCTGTCACAACAGTTATTGTTAGCAGTAGCTATGAATGGGTTAAGAGTAGAGTTACGTTCGATAGTGGCTAATAAGGAACCCAAAACCTTAGACGAGTTACGTCATATGGCTACTCTAGCAGAGAAAACAGTCTCTAGCCCTTCACCTTCAGTAAATGCCGCTACTAATATTCCTGTAGATGTCTTGTTAGCCCGACTGGCCAACATTGAGGAGAAACTTGACCAATCCACCTCAGTAGCAGCACTAAACGATACTGGTAAACCCCGCCCACGCCCTCCCAACCAGTCCCAATCTCCTCACCAAACTTCTCACCCTCCACTCTCCTCTAATCCATCCCAACCCTCACTCCCACCCCACCATCAGCAGCGTCATCAAAAATCCCAACAATACCCGCCTCCTCAGACGCATAGCTCTCCTAGATTTCAGTGCGTAGGATGCGGCGGTGGTTGCTCTGATAGGTCACGCTGCCCAGCTATGGGTAAGATATGTCATTATTGCCAGAAATATAACCATTTTTCTAGGGTTTGTCGGTCTAGTCAAAATCAATAGGGGTACGCTCCTGTCCGTGGCCCACATCGGCGGCCCACTGACAGGAACATCACGAAAAACAAACCTACGCTAAGCTCTACAACTGTGGTCAATAAAAATTTAGTACAGGTCAGAGTTGACAGCCTTCAGGTAAATTAAGGCAATGACTCCGGAATGCTTAATAACTCTATCCCATTTGATGTTTAACATATATTATCATAATATGCAATGCATATCGCCGTACGTTCACGTGTGGAGAAACCTCCCCGAGAATAAAGAGGCATTTCGGCATTATCCAAAATATTATTTAACTTCTTTTGTCAATGTTGCGCCACTATTAGCGACGAGGTTAATCCATGCGGTAATATGGTGCTACGACTTTGTCCTTATCAATTGTAAATTATATAAGTATCTCTGCTGTCATTGCCGACTGTCCTTCCCCCTATTTTTGTGTCTTTATGATTAGTTTACGATGTCTATACGACATCATGATGGTCACAATGATTACCGTGATATCTTTGTAGAAGCACACGTGTATATACAAATTATTATTATTATATTATTATTATTCTTTTATGAGACAATTTTATGCTCTGTCTTTATTGTACGGTGTTATCTATATGTGTACCAGACTAGTGTCCACCACCTTGGGGACAAGGTACCATCTCTCTAACAGAGGGGAAGATGTTTTATTATTTTTTTAGTCATTTATTGTATGTTAAGTAATGACATAATATGCTAGATGTTCAAGAATGCATTTTCTTTTTGTTTTTTATATTCATTATGTTTTGGTTGTGGGTATATAACTGTTTAATATAATAATGAATACAATGTCAAATTGTTCAAAACCAACCCTAATGAAAACATACTTATGTTCAGAATACATAATTACATTGCATTGTACATCAACTATACTTGATACATACAGGTTGTAATTGTACATACATTTTATAGTTTTATACATTGTTTGCAAGTTATTACATATGCTGAGTAAATTGTTATTGACAAACGATGACCTCCCTATTTTTAATTGAAAAGGGAAAAAGCAGTATATCGCATTTCTGTAAACATTATACTCGCTGGTCATCTTCTGATATGAAGACTATGGAACATATTGGTTTATTTTTTTCTAGACCTTGGGGTCAAGGTCTTCACCAACCGGGGAGAAACTATTACGAAGAAAATAATGAACATTTTGGAAAATATTGTATTTACGGTCATTTGGTAAACAAACCAGTACATTCTAGCTAGCCTGTGTATACGTAAACAGGCAAACATTTGGTATTCGAATATCTCCGCTTATAGCGATAAAAAGTGACAGTACCTATGATTTAAGAAACACACACAGATACTTAACAATGAAACACGTCAATATTTACTCCCCGGTAGGTAGGGCCATGTCACGAATTGGTCAAAATATACGGGACGTCCTGACCAACAGAACAGGTTGATGAACTGACCGACACGTTCTTCTAAATCATAGTGGAAAAGCGAGTGCTTGGTTCCAGTAAATCATGGTATGAAAGCGAATAATCAGTCTGTTGCCCGAGGTAGGCGTTCCGAAGGTATAAAAGGGACAAGTACAGAATGCGAGCTTTAGATAGAAGCTGCCATTCTACTTGTGCCTTTTTACTTATAGGTAAGACTTTTTATTATTTTGTAAGGTATCATACTTTATTGTTAAATGAACTTTTTGTATGGTGAAGGATAAACATAACTGATGTAAATGAATGTATGAACAAATAGTAGCTTTCTGTTATTTGAAAGTTGTCGTAATTATTTAAATGATAATAAGTAATTTAGAATTCTGTATACGAACATGTTAATTCTTTTATTCAAATGATAATAAGTAATTTAGAATTCTGTATACGAACATGTTAACTCTTTTAAAGATAAACGAAATTTACAAATGTCCATTATTATCTTTTACTATCAAAGATTATATTTCTTGTGAAATTCATATTGTAAACAATATAACATGTGTTGATTTGAACTTAATAAAGAGATAGAAGCTGCCATTCCATTCTACTTGTGCCTTTTTACTTATAGCACCCAACGGGAAACCAGTATATTAGTGGACCGCCCTGTCAAATACCCCAATCAGGGCGCCCTAATATTTGTTCAAATATGGCGTCGTTCACGCTTCAGAACAAAACGTATTCGCTGAAGGCCATTGTTTGGTTCCTTCAATATTTTAAAACATGGAACATATATGGAATCAATTTGATGTCAAATGATTCCATTCGAAATTCTATGACGGTAACGCTAACATGCATACAATGTAGGGGGCGCCCCGCAGTCGTGACGTCCGACGTCGGACCGCATAACAACCCGATCGCTGTGTCATGCATGGACATAACGACCGTTATAAATAAGAAATAAGTTCCAAGAGCTATTGAAATTATTTGATACCAAATTTACAAATGCTGTTATGAAGAAAATAGCGTCATTCCTTGTGTATTTTCTAAACTTACCAATATATCGATGAAGATTCAGTGGAACTCTATTATTTTAGCAACCACTGCCATCCTTATAATCATCGTAGCAACCAGCTTCGAATTTGTTTATTAAAATTAATAATGATGTACTTATATGGATTGTACCTCATTTTGACTGCATATACGCGCACCATAGAATATGGGCATACTGTCGTATACGCAGTCAAAATGAAGTACAATCCTAATATAATAATGTTTCTCATTGTAATTTTGTCTACTCTTTTTACTTTCAGATGCGAGTCAGTCATTTGCCACTATGTAGAATACACAGAGGGTGAAGATAATACATATTCCTAAGCCGAGGGAAGGACGGACTTGTTATTATAAATGTGATACAGGATTATCTTCAAACACAAATCGGCATTATACATCTAAGGGGGACCTACTGAAAAAGCCAGGAAAGAACAAACATATAAAAGCAAAAACAAATTGTGATATATAATGATAACTCACAAAGAACGAGTATGGGGCGAGAAACATTCTAGTTGAGATTTCTTATGTAAGCCATTTATTATTCCAGTCTGTGAGGAGATAAAGGAAGGAAGCATTTCAAGGATGATGTCTGTAGGAATGGATTCGATCAGAAAATGGATGTAACAGAAGGCAAATCAGGACCCATACGGGTGAAACAAACTGTCAGGTCTAATATAAATAGTAAGGATTTGAGTCAGAAATCTAAACAGAGCAGGAAAATGCTTTACAAGTATGACATAGATGGTAAGGAATTAAGTGGAGCATCGTCCCTTAAAGATCATATCAGGACACACACAGGAGAGAAACGTTATAAGTGTGACAGATGTGGTAAAGGATATAGTAAACCATCTAAACTACAAATACATATGAGGACACATACGGGAGAGAAGCCTTACAAGTGTGATATATGTGGTAAAGGATATAGTGTATTATCTTCCCTAAAAAATCATATTAGGACACACACAGGAGAGAAACCTTTCAAGTGTGATATATGTGGTAAGGATTTTATTCAATCATGTGATCGACATACACATATGAGGACACACACAGGGGAGAAGCCTTATACGTGTGATGTATGTGGTAAGGGGTTTGGTACCTCATATCACCTACAAATACATATGAGGACACATACAGGAGAGAAACCTTACAAGTGTGATAGATGTGGACAGGGATTTAGTGTATCTAGTAGTCTACAGTCACATATCAGGACACATACAGGAGAGAAACCATTCAAGTGTGATGTGTGTGGTAAGGAATTTAGTACATGTGGTAGTTTAAAATCACATACCAGGATACATACAGGTGAGAAACCTTACAGTTGTGATACATGTGGAAAGAAATTTAGTGTATCTAGTAGTCTACAGTCACATATGAGGACACATACAGGAGAGAAACCTTTCAAGTGTGATGTGTGTGGTAAGGGATTTAGTCAGTCATCTAACCTACAAACACATATGAGGACACATACAAATGAGAAGCCTTACAAGAATGATAAATGTGATAAGGATTTTAGTCAATCATCTTCCCTAAAACTCCATATCATGACAAATATTGGAGAGAAACCTTACAAGTGTGATACATGTGATAAGGATTTTAGTCAATCATCTTCCCTTAAACTTCATATCAGGACACATACTGGAGAGAAACCTTACAAATGTGATAGATGCAGTAAGGAATTTAGTCAGTTAAGTTCCCTTCAAAACCATATCAGGACACATACAAGTGAGAAACCTTTCAAGTGTGATCAATGTGATAAGGATTTCAGTCAATCATCTTCCCTAAAAAAACATATCAGGACACATACTGGAGAGAAACCTTACAAGTGTGATACATGTGGTAAAGAATTCAGTCAGTCAAGTAACTTTCAAACACATATCAGGATACATACGGGAGGGAAACCCAACAGGCGTGATATCGGTGGACGATCATCTACCTCACAGCCACACACAAGGACACAAACACAGAAGAAAAGCTGCAAGTGTGATATATGTGGAAAGGAATTTGGTCAGTCATCTCACTTACAAACACATATGAGAACACATACAGGAGAGAAACCCTACAAGTGTGATATATGTGGTAAGGAATTTAGTCAGTCATCTAACCTACAAACACATATGAGGACACACACAGGAGATACACCCTACAAGTGTGATATATGTGGTAAGGAATTTATACAGTCATCTTCCCTACAACACCATATGATGACACACAGAGTACAGAAAACCTTCAAATGTGATATCGATAGAAAAGCATTCAGACGATCATCTACCTTACAGCCACACACCAGGACACCAACAGGGGAGAAACTCTACAAGTGTGATATATGTATGGAGGTATGTAGTACCATGCCCGTCCTACCAGCACAGAGCAGTACAGACACAGGAGAAGTACCTTACAGATGTAATCTATGTAGTATGACGTGTACATCGAAAGGTAACCAGCCTGATCAATTGGATACACACGCTCAACAGTCTAATTACTGCAGAGATAATTCTCCGACGACGTTTGAACGGTCACAACTGAAACAACGAGAGCCATTCATAATGAAATATGGAAAACACTCTTCAAAACAACCAATGCTTGAAAACCCGGATGAAAAACTAATTGACAATGAATTAAATGGCACTACTGGTGTCAACGAACGCACAGGCGATAGAGAGACTGAGTGTGGTTATGATTGTGAGAATGGTACATCATACTATGGACTGAAACTGTCAAAATCAGATGATGGTGTTCCTGTATTTACGTACAGCGTCGACAACATCCTACAGCAGTACTATAAGGAATCACAGTGATATTACATACCAATATACCAAGTTGACCCTTGTATAATATTAAGGTACCGTAGTGCTAAACTCTGTAGTTTCTCAACTAATATAAGTTTTATATAAAATTTGTATATTTTTGTTTGCGTTAGCGTGGTGCTTGCTATATATGTATGCAATATTATTATGTTAACTTGAATAAATTATGAAGATTTATTTAATAGTTCTCTATTGACCATTGAAAAGTGTAAGTAAGGGGAAGAGGATAAATATCATTACAGTGTAAGTGAAGGGGAGGGGATATATATCATTACAGTGTAAGTAAAGGGGAGAGGATCAATATCATTACAGTGTAAGTGAAGGGGAGGGGATATATATCATTACAGTGTAAGCAAAGGGGAGAGGATCAATATCATTACAGTGTAAGTAAAGGGGAGGAGATAAATATCATTACAGTGTAAGTAAAGGGGAGATGATAAATATTGTTGCAGTGTAAGTAAAGGGAGAGGATAAATATCATTACAGTGTAAGTAAAGGGGAAGGGATAAATATCATTACAGTGTAAGTAAAGGGGAAGGGATAAATATCATTACAGTGTAAGTAAAGGGAGAGGATAAATATCATTACAGTGTAAGTAAAGGGGAAGGGATAAATATCATTACAGTGTAAGTAAAGGGGGAGGATAGATATCATTATAGTATAAGTAAAGGGGAGGGGATAAATATAATTACAGTGAAAGTAAAGGGGGAGGATAAATATCATTATAGTGTAAGTAAAGGGAAAGGATAAATATCATTACAGTGTAAGTAAACGGAGAGGATAAATATCATTACAGTGTAAGTAAACGGGAGAGGATAAATATCATTACAGTGTAAGTAAGGGGAGATGATAAATATCATTACAGTGTAAGTAAGGGGAGAGGATAAATATCATTACAGTGTAAGTAAGGGGAAGAGGATAAATATCATTACAGTGTAAGTAAAGGGGAGAGGATATATATCATTACAGTGTAAGTAAGGGGAGGGGATATATATCATTACAGTGTAAGTAAAGGGGAGAGGATAAATATCATCACAGTGTAAGTAAAGGGAGATGATAAATATCATTACAGTGTAAGTAAAGGGGAGAGGATCAATATCATAACAGTGTAAGTGAAGGGGAGAGGATAAATATCATTACAGTGTAAGTAAAGGGGAGAAGATAAATATCATTACAGTGTAAGTAAAGGGGGAGGATAAATATCATTATAGTGTAAGTAAAGGGAGGAGATAAATATCATTATATTGTAAGTAAAAGGGAGAGGTTCAATATCATTACAGTGTAAGTAAAGGGGAGGGGATCAATATAATTACAGTGTAATTAAAGGGGAGAGGATCAATATAATTCCAGTGTAAGTAAAGGGGAGAGGATAAATATCATTACAGTGTAAGTAAGGGTAGAGGATAAATATCATTACAGTGTAAGTAAAGGGGGAGTATAGATATCATTATAGTATAAGTAAAGGGGAGGGGATAAATATCATTACAGTGTAATTAAAGGGGAGAGGATCAATATAATTCCAGTGTAAGTAAAGGGGAGAGGATAAATATCATTACAGTGTAAGTAAGGGTAGAGGATAAATATCATTACAGTGTAAGTAAAGGGGGAGTATAGATATCATTATAGTATAAGTAAAGGGGAGGGGATAAATATCATTACAGTGAAAGCAAAGGGGAGAGGATCAATATCATTACAGTGTAAGTAAAGGGGAGGAGATAAATATCATTACAGTGTAAGTAAAGGGGAGATGATAAATATTGTTGCAGTGTAAGTAAAGGGAGAGGATAAATATCATTACAGTGTAAGTAAAGGGGAAGGGATAAATATCATTACAGTGTAAGTAAAGGGGAAGGGATAAATATCATTACAGTGTAAGTAAAGGGAGAGGATAAATATCATTACAGTGTAAGTAAAGGGGAAGGGATAAATATCATTACAGTGTAAGTAAAGGGGGAGGATAGATATCATTATAGTATAAGTAAAGGGGAGGGGATAAATATCATTACAGTGAAAGTAAAGGGGGAGGATAAATATCATTATAGTGTAAGTAAAGGGAAAGGATAAATATCATTACAGTGTAAGTAAACGGAGAGGATAAATATCATTACAGTGTAAGTAAACGGGAGAGGATAAATATCATTACAGTGTAAGTAAGGGGAGATGATAAATATCATTACAGTGTAAGTAAGGGGAGAGGATAAATATCATTACAGTGTAAGTAAGGGGAAGAGGATAAATATCATTACAGTGTAAGTAAAGGGGAGAGGATATATATCATTACAGTGTAAGTAAGGGGAGGGGATATATATCATTACAGTGTAAGTAAAGGGGAGAGGATAAATATCATCACAGTGTAAGTAAAGGGAGATGATAAATATCATTACAGTGTAAGTAAAGGGGAGGGGATATATATCATTACAGTGTAAGTAAAGGGGAGGGGATATATATCATTACAGTGTAAGTAAAGGGGAGAGGATAAATATCATTACAGTGTAAGTAAGGGGAGAGGATAAATATCATTACAGTGTAAGTAAGGGGAAGAGGATAAATATCATAACAGTGTAAGTAAAGGGAGAGGATCAATATCATTACAGTGTAAGTAAGGGGAGAGGATAAATATCATTACAGTGTAAGTAAAGGGGAGGGGATAAATATCATTACAGTGTAAGTAAAAGGGGAGGATACATATCATTACAGTGTAAGTAAAGGGGAGGGTATATATATCATTACAGTGTAAGTAAAGGGGAGATGATACATATCATTACAGTGTAAGAAAAGGGGGAGGATAAATATCATTACCGTGTAAGTAAGGGGAAGAGGATAAATATCATAACAGTGTAAGTAAAGGGAGAGGATCAATATCATTACAGTGTAAGTAAGGGGAGAGGATAAATATCATTACAGTGTAAGTAAAGGGGAGGGGATAAATATCATTACAGTGTAAGTAAAAGGGGAGGATACATATCATTACAGTGTAAGTAAAGGGGAGGGTATATATATCATTACAGTGTAAGTAAAGGGGAGATGATACATATCATTACAGTGTAAGCAAAGGGGAGAGGATCAATATCATTACAGTGTAAGTAAAGGGGAGGGGATAAATATCATTACAGTGTAAGTAAAGGGGGAGGATAAATATCATTACCGTGTAAGTAAAGGGGAAGAGGATAAATATCATTACAGTGTTAGTAAAGGGAGAGGATAAATATCATTACAGTGTAAGTAAGGGGAGAGGATAAATATCATTACAGTGTAAGTAAAGGGGAGAGGATAAATATCATTACAGTGTAAGTAAAGGGGAGGGGATAAATATCATTACAGTGTAAGTAAAGGGAAATATCATTACAGTGTAAGTAAAGGGGAGAGGATCAATATTATTACAGTGTAAGTAAAGGGGGGGGATCAATATCATTACAGTGTAGGTGAAGGGATGGGGGTATATATCATTACGGTGTAAGTAAAGGGAGATGATAAATATCATTACAGTGTAAGTAAAGGGGAGAGGATCAATATAATTACAATGTAAGTGAAGGGGAGGGGATATATATCATTACAGTGTAAGTAAGGGGGAGAGGATCAATATTATTACAGTGTAAGTGAATGGGAGGGGATATATATCATTACAGTGTAAGTAAAGGGGAGAGGATCAATAACATTACCGTGTAAGTGAAGGGGAGGGGATATATATCATTACAGTGTAAGCAAAGGGGAGAGGATCAATATCATTACAGTGTAAGCAAAGGGGAGGGGATAAATATCATTACAGTGTAAGTAAAGGGGAGATGGTCAATATTGTTGCAGTGTAAGTAAAGGGGAGAGCATAAATATCATTACCATGTAAGTAAAGGGGAGGGGATATATAGCATTACAGTGTAAGTAAATTGGAGAGGATAAATATCATTACAGTGTAAGTAAAGGGAGAGGATAAATATTATTACAGTGTAAGTAAAGGGGAAGGGATAAATAGCATTACAGTGTAAGTAAAGGGGAGAGGATAAATATCATTACAGTGTAAGTAAAGGGGAAGAGATAAATATCATTACAGTGTAAGTAAAGGGAAAGGATAAATATCATTACAGTGTAAGTAAAGGGGAAGGGATAAATATAATTACAGTGTAAGTAAAGGGGAGAGGATATATATCATTACAGTGTAAGTGAAGGGGAGAAGATAAATATCATAACAGTGTAAGTAAAGGGGAGAGGATCAATATCATAACAGTGTAAGTGAAGGGAGAGGATCAATATTATTACAGTGTAAGTAAAGGGGAGAGGATAAATATCATTACAGTGTAAGTAAGAGGGAGAGGACAAATATCATTACAGTGTAAGTAAAGGGGAGAGGATAAATATTATTACAGTGTAAGTAAAGGGGAAGGGATAAATAGCATTACAGTGTAAGTAAAAGGGAGAGGACAAATATCATTACAGTGTAAGTAAAGGGGAGAGGATAAATATCATTACAGTGTAAGTAAAGGGAGAGGATAAATATCATTAAAGTGTAAGTAAAGGGGAAGGGATAAATATCATTACAGTGTAAGTAAAGGGGAGAGGATATATATCATTACAGTGTAAGTAAAGGGGAGAAGATAAATATCATTACAGTGTAAGTAAAGGGGGAGGATAAATATCATTATAGTGTAAGTAAAGGGAGGAGATAAATATCATTATATTGTAAGTAAAAGGGAGAGGTTCAATATCATTACAGTGTAAGTAAAAGGGAGAGGACAAATATCATTACAGTGTAAGTAAAGGGGAAGAGGATAAATATCATAACAGTGTAAGTAAAGGGAGAGGATCAATATCATTACAGTGTAAGTAAGGGGAGAGGATAAATATCATTACAGTGTAAGTAAAGGGGAGGGGATAAATATCATTACAGTGTAAGTAAAAGGGGAGGATACATATCATTACAGTGTAAGTAAAGGGGAGGGTATATATATCATTACAGTGTAAGTAAAGGGGAGATGATACATATCATTACAGTGTAAGCAAAGGGGAGAGGATCAATATCATTACAGTGTAAGTAAAGGGGAGGGGATAAATATCATTACAGTGTAAGTAAAGGGGGAGGATAAATATCATTACCGTGTAAGTAAAGGGGAAGAGGATAAATATCATTACAGTGTTAGTAAAGGGAGAGGATAAATATCATTACAGTGTAAGTAAGGGGAGAGGATAAATATCATTACAGTGTAAGTAAAGGGGAGAGGATAAATATCATTACAGTGTAAGTAAAGGGGAGGGGATAAATATCATTACAGTGTAAGTAAAGGGAAATATCATTACAGTGTAAGTAAAGGGGAGAGGATCAATATTATTACAGTGTAAGTAAAGGGGGGGGGGGATCAATATCATTACAGTGTAGGTGAAGGGATGGGGGTATATATCATTACGGTGTAAGTAAAGGGAGATGATAAATATCATTACAGTGTAAGTAAAGGGGAGAGGATCAATATAATTACAATGTAAGTGAAGGGGAGGGGATATATATCATTACAGTGTAAGTAAGGGGGAGAGGATCAATATTATTACAGTGTAAGTGAATGGGAGGGGATATATATCATTACAGTGTAAGTAAAGGGGAGAGGATCAATAACATTACAGTGTAAGTGAAGGGGAGGGGATATATATCATTACAGTGTAAGCAAAGGGGAGAGGATCAATATCATTATAGTGTAAGTAAAGGGGAGGGGATAAATATCATTACAGTGTAAGTAAAGGGGAGATGGTCAATATTGTTGCAGTGTAAGTAAAGGGGAGAGCATAAATATCATTACCATGTAAGTAAAGGGGAGGGGATATACAGCATTACAGTGTAAGTAAATTGGAGAGGATAAATATCATTACAGTGTAAGTAAAGGGAGAGGATAAATATTATTACAGTGTAAGTAAAGGGGAAGGGATAAATAGCATTACAGTGTAAGTAAAGGGGAGAGGATAAATATCATTACAGTGTAAGTAAAGGGGAAGAGATAAATATCATTACAGTGTAAGTAAAGGGAAAGGATAAATATCATTACAGTGTAAGTAAAGGGGAAGGGATAAATATAATTACAGTGTAAGTAAAGGGGAGAGGATATATATCATTACAGTGTAAGTGAAGGGGAGAAGATAAATATCATAACAGTGTAAGTAAAGGGGAGAGGATCAATATCATAACAGTGTAAGTGAAGGGAGAGGATCAATATTATTACAGTGTAAGTAAAGGGGAGAGGATAAATATCATTACAGTGTAAGTAAGAGGGAGAGGACAAAAATCATTACAGTGTAAGTAAAGGGGAGAGGATAAATATTATTACAGTGTAAGTAAAGGGGAAGGGATAAATAGCATTACAGTGTAAGTAAAAGGGAGAGGACAAATATCATTACAGTGTAAGTAAAGGGGAGAGGATAAATATCATTACAGTGTAAGTAAAGGGAGAGGATAAATATCATTAAAGTGTAAGTAAAGGGGAAGGGATAAATATCATTACAGTGTAAGTAAAGGGGAGAGGATATATATCATTACAGTGTAAGTAAAGGGGAGAAGATAAATATCATTACAGTGTAAGTAAAGGGGGAGGATAAATATCATTATAGTGTAAGTAAAGGGAGGAGATAAATATCATTATATTGTAAGTAAAAGGGAGAGGTTCAATATCATTACAGTGTAAGTAAAGGGGAGGGGATCAATATAATTACAGTGTAATTAAAGGGGAGAGGATCAATATAATTCCAGTGTAAGTAAAGGGGAGAGGATAAATATCATTACAGTGTAAGTAAGGGTAGAGGATAAATATCATTACAGTGTAAGTAAAGGGGGAGTATAGATATCATTATAGTATAAGTAAAGGGGAGGGGATAAATATCATTACAGTGAAAGTAAAGGGGAGGGAATATATATCATTACAGTGTAAGTAAGGGGAGAGGATAAATATCATTACAGTGTAAGTAAAGGGGGAGGATAGATATCATTATAGTATAAGTAAAGGGGAGGGGATAAATATCATTACAGTGAAAGTAAAGGGGAGGGGATATATATCATTACAGTGTAAGTAAAGGAGAGGGGATAAATATCATTACAGTGTAAGTAAGGGGAGATGATAAATATCATTACAGTGTAAGTAAGGGGAGAGGAAAAATATCATTACCGTGTAAGTAAAGGGGAAGAGGATAAATATCATTACCGTGTAAGTAAAGCGGAGGGGATCAATATCATTACATTGTAAGTAAAGAAGGGAGGATGTAAATCATTACAGTGTAAGTAAAGGGGGAGGATAAATATCATTATAGTGTAAGTAAAACGTAGGGAATCAATATCATTACAGTGTAAGTAAGGGGAGAGGATAAATATCATTACAGTGTAAGTAAAGGGGAAGGGATAAATATCATTACCGTGTAAGTAAAGGAGAGATGATATATATCATTACAGTGTAAATAAAGGGGAGAGGATGAATATCATTTCAGTGTTAGTAAAGGGGAGGGGATAAATATCATTACAGTGTAAGTAAAGGGGAGAGGATCAATATTATTACAGTGTAAGTAAAGGGGAGGGGATCAATATCATTACAGTGTAGGTGAAGGGGAGGGGGTATATATCATTACGGTGTAAGTAAAGGGAGATGATAAATATCATTACAGTGTAAGTAAAGGGGAGGGGATATATATCATTACAGTGTAAGTAAGGGGAGGGGATATATATCATTACAGTGTAAGTAAAGGGGAGGGGATAAATATCATCACAGTGTAAGTAAAGGGAGATGATAAATATCATTACAGTGTAAGTAAAGGGGAGGGGATATATATCATTACAGTGTAAGTAAAGGGGAGGGGATATATATCATTACAGTGTAAGTAAAGGGGAGAGGATAAATATCATTTCAGTGTAAGTAAGGGGAGAGGATCAATATCATTACAGTGTAAGTAAGGGGAAGAGGATAAATATCATAACAGTGTAAGTAAAGGGAGAGGATCAATATCATTACAGTGTAAGTAAGGGGAGAGGATAAATATCATTACAGTGTAAGTAAAGGGGAGGGGATAAATATCATTACAGTGTAAGTAAAAGGGGAGGATACATATCATTACAGTGTAAGTAAAGGGGAGGGTATATATATCATTACAGTGTAAGTAAAGGGGAGATGATACATATCATTACAGTGTAAGAAAAGGGGGAGGATAAATATCATTACCGTGTAAGTAAAGGGGAGAGGATAAATATCATTACAGTGTAAGTAAGGGGAGAGGATAAATATCATTACAGTGTTAGTAAAGGGAGAGGATAAATATCATTACAGTGTAAGTAAGGGGAGAGGATAAATATCATTACAGTGTAAGTAAAGGGGAGAGGATAAATATCATTACAGTGTAAGTAAAGGGGAGGGGATAAATATCATTACAGTGTAAGTAAAGGGAAATATCATTACAGTGTAAGTAAAGGGGAGAGGATCAATATTATTACAGTGTAAGTAAAGGGGGGGGGGGGATCAATATCATTACAGTGTAGGTGAAGGGATGGGGGTATATATGTTTACGGTGTAAGTAAAGGGAGATGATAAATATCATTACAGTGTAAGTAAAGGGGAGAGGATCAATATAATTACAGTGTAAGTGAAGGGGAGGGGATATATATCATTACAGTGTAAGTAAGGGGGAGAGGATCAATATTATTACAGTGTAAGTGAATGGGAGGGGATATATATCATTACAGTGTAAGTAAAGGGGAGAGGATCAATAACATTACAGTGTAAGTGAAGGGGAGGGGATATATATCATTACAGTGTAAGCAAAGGGGAGAGGATCAATATCATTACAGTGTAAGTAAAGGGGAGGGGATAAATATCATTACAGTGTAAGTAAAGGGGAGATGGTCAATATTATTGCAGTGTAAGTAAAGGGGAGAGCATAAATATCATTACCATGTAAGTAAAGGGGAGGGGATAAATATCATTACAGTGTAAGTAAAGGGAGAGGATAAATATTATTACAGTGTAAGTAAAGGGGAAGGGATAAATAGCATTACAGTGTAAGTAAAGGGGAGAGGATAAATATCATTACAGTGTAAGTAAAGGGGAAGAGATAAATATCATTACAGTGTAAGTAAAGGGAAAGGATAAATATCATTACAGTGTAAGTAAAGGGGAAGGGATAAATATAATTAAAGTGTAAGTAAAGGGGAGAGGATATATATCATTACAGTGTAAGTAAAGGGGGAGGATAAATATTTTTACAGTGTAAGTGAAGGGGAGAAGATAAATATCATAACAGTGTAAGTAAAGGGGAGAGGATAAATATCATTACAGTGTAAGTAAAGGGAGAGGATAAATATCATTACAGTGTAAGTAAAGGGGAAGGGATAAATATCATTACAGTGTAAGTAAAGGGGAGAGGATATATATCATTACAGTGTAAGTAAAGGGGAGAAGATAAATATCATTACAGTGTAAGTAAAGGGGGAGGATAAATATCATTATAGTGTAAGTAAAGGGAGGAGATAAATATCATTATATTGTAAGTAAAAGGGAGAGGTTCAATATCATTACAGTGTAAGTAAAGGGGAGGGGATCAATATAATTACAGTGTAATTAAAGGGGAGAGGATCAATATAATTCCAGTGTAAGTAAAGGGGAGAGGATAAATATCATTACAGTGTAAGTAAGGGTAGAGGATAAATATCATTACAGTGTAAGTAAAGGGGGAGTATAGATATCATTATAGTATAAGGAAAGGGGAGGGGATAAATATCATTACAGTGAAAGTAAAGGGGAGGGGATATTTATCATTACAGTGTAAGTAAGGGGAGAGGATAAATATCATTACAGTGTAAGTAAAGGGGGAGGATAGATATCATTATAGTATAAGTAAAGGGGAGGGGATAAATATCATTACAGTGAAAGTAAAGGGGAGGGGATATATATCATTACAGTGTAAGTAAAGGGGAGGGGATAAATATCATTACAGTGTAAGTAAGGGGAGATGATAAATATCATTACAGTGTAAGTAAGGGGAGAGGAAAAATATCATTACCGTGTAAGTAAAGGGGAAGAGGATAAATATCATTACAGTGTAAGTAAAGCGGAGGGGATCAATATCATTACATTGTAAGTAAAGAAGGGAGGATGTAAATCATTACAGTGTAAGTAAAGGGGGAGGATAAATATCATTATAGTGTAAGTAAAACGTAGGGAATCAATATCATTACAGTGTAAGTAAAGGGGGGATATATATCATTATAGTGTAAGTAAAGGGGAGAGGATAAATATCATTACAGTGTAAGTAAAGGGCAGAGGATAAATATCAATACAGTGTAAGTAAAGGGGAGAGGATAAATATCATCACAGTGTAAGTAAAGGGGAGGGGATAAATATCATTACAGTGTAAGTAAAGGGGAGAGGATAAATATCATTACAGTGTAAGTAAAGGGGAGAGGATAAATATCATTACAGTGTAAGTAAAGGGGGAGTATAGATATCATTATAGTATAAGTAAAGGGGAGGGGATAAATATTACAGTGAAAGTAAAGGGGAGGGGATATATATCATTACAGTGTAAGTAAGGGGAGAGGATAAATATCATTACAGTGTAAGTAAGGGGAGAGGATAAATATCATTACAGTGTAAGTAAAGGGGAAGGGATAAATATCATTACCGTGTAAGTAAAGGAGAGATGATATATATCATTACAGTGTAATTAAAGGGGAGAGGATGAATATCATTTCAGTGTTAGTAAAGGGGAGGGGATAAATATCATTACAGTGTAAGTAAAGGGGAGAGGATCAATATTATTACAGTGTAAGTAAAGGGGAGGGGATCAATATCATTACAGTGTAGGTGAAGGGGAGGGGGTATATATCATTACGGTGTAAGTAAAGGGAGATGATAAATATCATTACAGTGTAAGTAAAGGGGAGAGGATCAATATAATTACAGTGTAAGTGAAGGGGAGGGGATATATATCATTACAGTGTAAGTAAGGGGGAGAGGATCAATATTATTACAGTGTAAGTGAATGGGAGGGGATATATATCATTACAGTGTAAGTAAAGGGGAGAGGATCAATATCATTACAGTGTAAGTGAAGAGGAGGGGATATATATCATTACAGTGTAAGCAAAGGGGAGAGGATCAATATCATTTCAGTGTTAGTAAAGGGGAGGGGATAAATATCATTACAGTGTAAGTAAAGGGGAGAGGATCAATATTATTACAGTGTAAGTAAAGGGGAGGGGATCAATATCATTACAGTGTAAGCAAAGGGGAGAGGATCAATATCATTACAGTGTAAGCAAAGGGGAGGGGATAAATATCATTACAGTGTAAGTAAAGGGGAGATGGTAAATATTGTTGCAGTGTAAGTAAAGGGGAGAGGATAAATATCATTACCATGTAAGTAAAGGGGAGGGGATATATATCATTACAGTGTAAGTAAATTGGAGAGGATAAATATCATTACAGTGTAAGTAAAGGGAGAGGATAAATATTATTACAGTGTAAGTAAAGGGGAAGGGATAAATAGCATTACAGTGTAAGTAAAGGGGAGAGGATATATATCATTACAGTGTAAGTGAAGGGGAGAAGATAAATATCATTACAGTGTAAGTAAAGGGGAGAGGATCAATATCATAACAGTGTAAGTGAAGGGGAGAGGATAAATATCTTTACAGTGTAAGTAAAGGGAGAGGATCAATATTATTACAGTGTAAGTAAAGGGGAAGGGATAAATAGCATTACAGTGTAAGTAAAAGGGAGAGGACAAATATCATTACAGTGTAAGTAAAGGGGAGAGGATCAATATAATTACAGTGTAAGTGAAGGGGAGGGGATATATATCATTACAGTGTAAGTAAGGGGGAGAGGATCAATATTATTACAGTGTAAGTGAATGGGAGGGGATATATATCATTACAGTGTAAGTAAAGGGGAGAGGATCAATATCATTACAGTGTAAGTGAAGGGGAGGGGATATATATCATTACAGTGTAAGCAAAGGGGAGAGGATCAATATCATTACAGTGTAAGTAAAGGGGAGGGGATAAATATCATTACAGTGTAAGTAAAGGGGAGATGGTCAATATTGTTGCAGTGTAAGTAAAGGGGAGAGCATAAATATCATTACCATGTAAGTAAAGGGGAGGGGATATATAGCATTACAGTGTAAGTAAATTGGAGAGGATAAATATCATTACAGTGTAAGTAAAGGGAGAGGATAAATATTATTACAGTGTAAGTAAAGGGGAAGGGATAAATAGCATTACAGTGTAAGTAAAGGGGAGAGGATAAATATCATTACAGTGTAAGTAAAGGGGAAGAGATAAATATCATTACAGTGTAAGTAAAGGGAAAGGATAAATATCATTACAGTGTAAGTAAAGGGGAAGGGATAAATATAATTACAGTGTAAGTAAAGGGGAGAGGATATATATCATTACAGTGTAAGTGAAGGGGAGAAGATAAATATCATAACAGTGTAAGTAAAGGGGAGAGGATCAATATCATTACAGTGTAAGTAAGGGGAGAGGATAAATATCATTACCGTGTAAGTAAAGGGGAAGAGGATAAATATCATTACAGTGTAAGTGAAGGGAGAGGATCAATATTATTACAGTGTAAGTAAAGGGGAAGGGATAAATAGCATTACAGTGTAAGTAAAAAGGAGAGGACAAATATCATTACAGTGTAAGTAAAGGGGAGAGGATAAATATTATTACAGTGTAAGTAAAGGGGAAGGGATAAATAGCATTACAATGTAAGTAAAAGGGAGAGGACAAATATCATTACAGTGTAAGTAAAGGGGAGAGGATAAATATCATTACAGTGTAAGTAAAGGGAGAGGATAAATATCATTACAGTGTAAGTAAAGGGGAAGGGATAAATATCATTACAGTGTAAGTAAAGGGGAGAGGATATATATCATTACAGTGTAAGTAAAGGGGAGAAGATAAATATCATTACAGTGTAAGTAAAGGGGGAGGATAAATATCATTATAGTGTAAGTAAAGGGAGGAGATAAATATCATTATATTGTAAGTAAAAGGGAGAGGTTCAATATCATTACAGTGTAAGTAAAGGGGAGGGGATCAATATAATTACAGTGTAATTAAAGGGGAGAGGATCAATATAATTCCAGTGTAAGTAAAGGGGAGAGGATAAATATCATTACAGTGTAAGTAAGGGTAGAGGATAAATATCATTACAGTGTAAGTAAAGGGGGAGTATAGATATCATTATAGTATAAGTAAAGGGGAGGGGATAAATATCATTACAGTGAAAGTAAAGGGGAGGGGATATATATCATTACAGTGTAAGTAAGGGGAGAGGATAAATATCATTACAGTGTAAGTAAAGGGGGAGGATAGATATCATTATAGTATAAGTAAAGGGGAGGGGATAAATATCATTACAGTGAAAGTAAAGGGGAGGGGATATATATCATTACAGTGTAAGTAAAGGGGAGGGGATAAATATCATTACAGTGTAAGTAAGGGGAGATGATAAATATCATTACAGTGTAAGTAAGGGGAGAGGATAAATATCATTACCGTGTAAGTAAAGGGGAAGAGGATAAATATCATTACAGTGTAAGTAAAGCGGAGGGGATCAATATCATTACATTGTAAGTAAAGAAGGGAGGATGTAAATCATTACAGTGTAAGTAAAGGGGGAGGATAAATATCATTATAGTGTAAGTAAAACGTAGGGAATCAATATCATTACAGTGTAAGTAAAGGGGGGATATATATCATTATAGTGTAAGTAAAGGGGAGAGGATAAATATCATTACAGTGTAAGTAAAGGGCAGAGGATAAATATCAATACAGTGTAAGTAAAGGGGAGAGGATAAATATCATTACAGTGTAAGTAAAGGGGAGGGGATAAATATCATTACAGTGTAAGTAAAGGGGAGAGAATAAATATCATTACAGTTTAAGTAAAGGGGAGAGGATAAATATCATTACAGTGTAAGTAAAGGGGGAGTATAGATATCATTATAGTATAAGTAAAGGGGAGGGGATAAATATTACAGTGAAAGTAAAGGGGAGGGGATATATATCATTACAGTGTAAGTAAGGGGAGAGGATAAATATCATTACAGTGTAAGTAAGGGGAGAGGATAAATATCATTACAGTGTAAGTAAAGGGGAAGGGATAAATATCATTACCGTGTAAGTAAAGGAGAGATGATATATATCATTACAGTGTAATTAAAGGGGAGAGGATGAATATCATTTCAGTGTTAGTAAAGGGGAGGGGATAAATATTATTACAGTGTAAGTAAAGGGGAGGGGATCAATATCATTACAGTGTAGGTGAAGGGGAGGGGGTATATATCATTACGGTGTAAGTAAAGGGAGATGATAAATATCATTACAGTGTAAGTAAAGGGGAGGGGATATATATCATTACAGTGTAAGTAAGGGGAGGGGATATATATCATTACAGTGTAAGTAAAGGGGAGGGGATAAATATCATCACAGTGTAAGTAAAGGGAGATGATAAATATCATTACAGTGTAAGTAAAGGGGAGGGGATATATATCATTACAGTGTAAGTAAAGGGGAGGGGATATATATCATTACAGTGTAAGTAAAGGGGAGAGGATAAATATCATTACAGTGTAAGTAAGGGGAGAGGATAAATATCATTACAGTGTAAGTAAGGGGAAGAGGATAAATATCATAACAGTGTAAGTAAAGGGAGAGGATCAATATCATTAGAGTGTAAGTAAGGGGAGAGGATAAATATCATTACAGTGTAAGTAAAGGGGAGGGGATAAATATCATTACAGTGTAAGTAAAAGGGGAGGATACATATCATTACAGTGTAGGTAAAGGGGAGGGTATATATATCATTACAGTGTAAGTAAAGGGGAGATGATACATATCATTACAGTGTAAGAAAAGGGGGAGGATAAATATCATTACCGTGTAAGTAAAGGGAGAGGATAAATATCATTACAGTGTTAGTAAAGGGAGAGGATAAATATCATTACAGTGTAAGTAAAGGGGAGGGGATAAATATCATTACAGTGTAAGTAAAGGGGAGGGGATAAATATCATTACAGTGTAAGTAAAGGGGAGGGGATAAATATCATTACAGTGTAAGTAAAGGGGAGAGGATAAATATCATTACAGTGTAAGTAAAGGGGAGGGGATAAATATCATTACAGTGTAAGTAAAGGGGAGAGGATAAATATCATTACAGTGTAAGTAAAGGGGAGGGGATAAATATCATTACAGTGTAAGTAAAGGGAAATATCATTACAGTGTAAGTAAAGGGGAGGGGATAAATATCATTACAGTGTAAGTAAAGGGGAGGGGATAAATATCATTACAGTGTAAGTAAAGGGGAGAGGATAAATATCATAACAGTGTAAGTAAAGGGGAGGGGATAAATATCATTACAGTGTAAGTAAAGGGGAGAGGATAAATATCATTACAGTGTAAGTAAAGGGGAGGGGATAAATATCATTACAGTGTAAGTAAAGGGAAATATCATTACAGTGTAAGTAAAGGGGAGAGGATCAATATTATTACAGTGTAAGTAAAGGGGGGGGGATCAATATCATTACAGTGTAGGTGAAGGGATGGGGGTATATATGTTTACGGTGTAAGTAAAGGGAGATGATAAATATCATTACAGTGTAAGTAAAGGGGAGAGGATCAATATAATTACAGTGTAAGTGAAGGGGAGGGGATATATATCATTACAGTGTAAGTAAAGGGGAGAGGATCAATAACATTACAGTGTAAGTGAAGGGGAGGGGATATATATCATTACAGTGTAAGCAAAGGGGAGAGGATCAATATCATTACAGTGTAAGTAAAGGGGAGATGATAAATATCATTACAGTGTAAGTAAAGGGGAGATGGTCAATATTATTGCAGTGTAAGTAAAGGGGAGAGCATAAATATCATTACCATGTAAGTAAAGGGGAGGGGATAAATATCATTACAGTGTAAGTAAAGGGAGAGGATAAATATTATTACAGTGTAAGTAAAGGGGAAGGGATAAATAGCATTACAGTGTAAGTAAAGGGGAGAGGATAAATATCATTACAGTGTAAGTAAAGGGGAAGAGATAAATATCATTACAGTGTAAGTAAAGGGAAAGGATAAATATCATTACAGTGTAAGTAAAGGGGAAGGGATAAATATAATTACAGTGTAAGTAAAGGGGAGAGGATATATATCATTACAGTGTAAGTGAAGGGGAGAAGATAAATATCATAACAGTGTAAGTAAAGGGGAGAGGATCAATATCATTACAGTGTAAGTAAGGGGAGAGGATAAATATCATTACCGTGTAAGTAAAGGGGAAGAGGATAAATATCATTACAGTGTAAGTGAAGGGAGAGGATCAATATTATTACAGTGTAAGTAAAGGGGAAGGGATAAATAGCATTACAGTGTAAGTAAAAAGGAGAGGACAAATATCATTACAGTGTAAGTAAAGGGGAGAGGATAAATATTATTACAGTGTAAGTAAAGGGGAAGGGATAAATAGCATTACAATGTAAGTAAAAGGGAGAGGACAAATATCATTACAGTGTAAGTAAAGGGGAGAGGATAAATATCATTACAGTGTAAGTAAAGGGAGAGGATAAATATCATTACAGTGTAAGTAAAGGGGAAGGGATAAATATCATTACAGTGTAAGTAAAGGGGAGAGGATATATATCATTACAGTGTAAGTAAAGGGGAGAAGATAAATATCATTACAGTGTAAGTAAAGGGGGAGGATAAATATCATTATAGTGTAAGTAAAGGGAGGAGATAAATATCATTATATTGTAAGTAAAAGGGAGAGGTTCAATATCATTACAGTGTAAGTAAAGGGGAGGGGATCAATATAATTACAGTGTAATTAAAGGGGAGAGGATCAATATAATTCCAGTGTAAGTAAAGGGGAGAGGATAAATATCATTACAGTGTAAGTAAGGGTAGAGGATAAATATCATTACAGTGTAAGTAAAGGGGGAGTATAGATATCATTATAGTATAAGTAAAGGGGAGGGGATAAATATCATTACAGTGAAAGTAAAGGGGAGGGGATATATATCATTACAGTGTAAGTAAGGGGAGAGGATAAATATCATTACAGTGTAAGTAAAGGGGGAGGATAGATATCATTATAGTATAAGTAAAGGGGAGGGGATAAATATCATTACAGTGAAAGTAAAGGGGAGGGGATATATATCATTACAGTGTAAGTAAAGGGGAGGGGATAAATATCATTACAGTGTAAGTAAGGGGAGATGATAAATATCATTACAGTGTAAGTAAGGGGAGAGGATAAATATCATTACCGTGTAAGTAAAGGGGAAGAGGATAAATATCATTACAGTGTAAGTAAAGCGGAGGGGATCAATATCATTACATTGTAAGTAAAGAAGGGAGGATGTAAATCATTACAGTGTAAGTAAAGGGGGAGGATAAATATCATTATAGTGTAAGTAAAACGTAGGGAATCAATATCATTACAGTGTAAGTAAAGGGGGGATATATATCATTATAGTGTAAGTAAAGGGGAGAGGATAAATATCATTACAGTGTAAGTAAAGGGCAGAGGATAAATATCAATACAGTGTAAGTAAAGGGGAGAGGATAAATATCATTACAGTGTAAGTAAAGGGGAGGGGATAAATATCATTACAGTGTAAGTAAAGGGGAGAGAATAAATATAATTACAGTTTAAGTAAAGGGGAGAGGATAAATATCATTACAGTGTAAGTAAAGGGGGAGTATAGATATCATTATAGTATAAGTAAAGGGGAGGGGATAAATATTACAGTGAAAGTAAAGGGGAGGGGATATATATCATTACAGTGTAAGTAAGGGGAGAGGATAAATATCATTACAGTGTAAGTAAGGGGAGAGGATAAATATCATTACAGTGTAAGTAAAGGGGAAGGGATAAATATCATTACCGTGTAAGTAAAGGAGAGATGATATATATCATTACAGTGTAATTAAAGGGGAGAGGATGAATATCATTTCAGTGTTAGTAAAGGGGAGGGGATAAATATTATTACAGTGTAAGTAAAGGGGAGGGGATCAATATCATTACAGTGTAGGTGAAGGGGAGGGGGTATATATCATTACGGTGTAAGTAAAGGGAGATGATAAATATCATTACAGTGTAAGTAAAGGGGAGGGGATATATATCATTACAGTGTAAGTAAGGGGAGGGGATATATATCATTACAGTGTAAGTAAAGGGGAGGGGATAAATATCATCACAGTGTAAGTAAAGGGAGATGATAAATATCATTACAGTGTAAGTAAAGGGGAGGGGATATATATCATTACAGTGTAAGTAAAGGGGAGGGGATATATATCATTACAGTGTAAGTAAAGGGGAGAGGATAAATATCATTACAGTGTAAGTAAGGGGAGAGGATAAATATCATTACAGTGTAAGTAAGGGGAAGAGGATAAATATCATAACAGTGTAAGTAAAGGGAGAGGATCAATATCATAACAGTGTAAGTGAAGGGAGAGGATCAATATCATTAGAGTGTAAGTAAGGGGAGAGGATAAATATCATTACAGTGTAAGTAAAGGGGAGGGGATAAATATCATTACAGTGTAAGTAAAAGGGGAGGATACATATCATTACAGTGTAAGTAAAGGGGAGGGTATATATATCATTACAGTGTAAGTAAAGGGGAGATGATACATATCATTACAGTGTAAGAAAAGGGGGAGGATAAATATCATTACCGTGTAAGTAAAGGGAGAGGATAAATATCATTACCGTGTAAGTAAAGGGGAGGGGATAAATATCATTACAGTGTTAGTAAAGGGAGAGGATAAATATCATTACAGTGTAAGTAAAGGGGAGGGGATAAATATCATTACAGTGTAAGTAAAGGGGAGGGGATAAATATAATTACAGTGTAAGTAAAGGGGAGGGGATAAATATCATTACAGTGTAAGTAAAGGGGAGAGGATAAATATCATTACAGTGTAAGTAAAGGGGAGGGGATAAATATCATTACAGTGTAAGTAAAGGGGAGAGGATAAATATCATTACAGTGTAAGTAAAGGGGAGGGGATAAATATCATTACAGTGTAAGTAAAGGGAAATATCATTACAGTGTAAGTAAAGGGGAGGGGATAAATATCATTACAGTGTAAGTAAAGGGGAGGGGATAAATATCATTACAGTGTAAGTAAAGGGGAGAGGATAAATATCATTACAGTGTAAGTAAAGGGGAGGGGATAAATATCATTACAGTGTAAGTAAAGGGGAGAGGATAAATATCATTACAGTGTAAGTAAAGGGGAGGGGATAAATATCATTACAGTGTAAGTAAAGGGAAATATCATTACAGTGTAAGTAAAGGGGAGAGGATCAATATTATTACAGTGTAAGTAAAGGGGGGGGGATCAATATCATTACAGTGTAGGTGAAGGGATGGGGGTATATATGTTTACGGTGTAAGTAAAGGGAGATGATAAATATCATTACAGTGTAAGTAAAGGGGAGAGGATCAATATAATTACAGTGTAAGTGAAGGGGAGGGGATATATATCATTACAGTGTAAGTAAAGGGGAGAGGATCAATAACATTACAGTGTAAGTGAAGGGGAGGGGATATATATCATTACAGTGTAAGCAAAGGGGAGAGGATCAATATCATTACAGTGTAAGTAAAGGGGAGATGATAAATATCATTACAGTGTAAGTAAAGGGGAGATGGTCAATATTATTGCAGTGTAAGTAAAGGGGAGAGCATAAATATCATTACCATGTAAGTAAAGGGGAGGGGATAAATATCATTACAGTGTAAGTAAAGGGAGAGGATAAATATTATTACAGTGTAAGTAAAGGGGAAGGGATAAATAGCATTACAGTGTAAGTAAAGGGGAGAGGATAAATACCATTACAGTGTAAGTAAACGGGAAGAGATAAATATCATTACAGTGTAAGTAAAGGGAAAGGATAAATATCATTACAGTGTAAGTAAAGGGGAAGGGATAAATATAATTACAGTGTAAGTAAAGGGGAGAGGATATATATCATTACAGTGTAAGTAAAGGAGGAGGATAAATATCTTTACAGTGTAAGTGAAGGGGAGAAGATAAATATCATAACAGTGTAAGTAAAGGGAAGAGGATCAATATCATAACAGTGTAAGTGAAGGGGAGAGGATAAATATCTTTACAGTGTAAGTAAAGGGAGAGGATCAATATTATTACAGTGTAAGTAAAGGGGAAGGGATAAATAGCATTACAGTGTAAGTAAAAGGGAGAGGACAAATATCATTACAGTGTAAGTAAAGGGGAGAGGATAAATATCATTACAGTGTAAGTAAAAGGAGAGGATAAATATCATTACAGTGTAAGTAAAGGGGAAGGGATAAATATCATTACAGTGTAAGTAAAGGGGAGAGGATATATATCATTACAGTGTAAGTAAAGGGGAGAAGATAAATATCATTACAGTGTAGGTAAAGGGGGAGGATAAATATCATTATAGTGTAAGTAAAGGGAGGAGATAAATATCATTATATTGTAAGTAAAAGGGAGAGGTTCAATATCATTACAGTGTAAGTAAAGGGGAGGGGATCAATATAATTACAGTGTAATTAAAGGGGAGAGGATCAATATAATTCCAGTGTAAGTAAAGGGGAGAGGATAAATATCATTACAGTGTAAGTAAGGGTAGAGGATAAATATCATTACAGTGTAAGTAAAGGGGGAGTATAGATATCATTATAGTATAAGTAAAGGGGAGGGGATAAATATCATTACAGTGAAAGTAAAGGGGAGGGGATATATATCATTACAGTGTAAGTAAGGGGAGAGGATAAATATCATTACAGTGTAAGTAAAGGGGGTGGATAGATATCATTATAGTATAAGTAAAGGGGAGGGGATAAATATCATTACAGTGTAAGTAAGGGTAGAGGATAAATATCATTACAGTGTAAGTAAGGGTAGAGGATAAATATCATTACAGTGTAAGTAAAGGGGGAGTATAGATATCATTATAGTATAAGTAAAGGGGAGGGGATAAATATCATTACAGTGAAAGTAAAGGGGAGGGGATATATATCATTACAGTGTAAGTAAGGGGAGAGGATAAATATCATTACAGTGTAAGTAAAGGGGGTGGATAGATATCATTATAGTATAAGTAAAGGGGAGGGGATAAATATCATTACAGTGAAAGTAAAGGGGAGGGGATATATATCATTACAGTGTAAGTAAAGGGGAGAGGATAAATATCATTACAGTGTAAGTAAGGGGAGATGATAAATATCATTACAGTGTAAGTAAGGGGAGAGGATAAATATCATTACCGTGTAAGTAAAGGGGAAGAGGATAAATATCATTACAGTGTAAGTAAAGCGGAGGGGATCAATATCATTACATTGTAAGTAAAGAAGGGAGGATGTAAATCATTACAGTGTAAGTAAAGGGGGGATATATATCATTATAGTGTAAGTAAAAGGGAGAAGATAAATATCATTACAGTGTAAGTAAGGGTAGAGGATAAATATCATTACAGTGTAAGTAAGGGTAGAGGATAAATATCATTACAGTGTAAGTAAAGGGGGAGTATAGATATCATTATAGTATAAGTAAAGGGGAGGGGATAAATATCATTACAGTGAAAGTAAAGGGGAGGGGATATATATCATTACAGTGTAAGTAAGGGGAGAGGATAAATATCATTACAGTGTAAGTAAAGGGGAGGGGATAAATATCATTACAGTGTAAGTAAAAGGGGAGGATACATATCATTACAGTGTAAGTAAAGGGGAGGGTATAGATATCATTACAGTGTAAGTAAAGGGGAGATGATACATATCATTACAGTGTAAGAAAAGGGGGAGGATAAATATCATTACCGTGTAAGTAAAGGGAGAGGATAAATATCATTACAGTGTTAGTAAAGGGAGAGGATAAATATCATTACAGTGTAAGTAAAGGGGAGGGGATAAATATCATTACAGTGTAAGTAAAGGGGAGGGGATAAATATCATTACAGTGTAAGTAAAGGGGAGGGGATAAATATCATTACAGTGTAAGTAAAGGGGAGAGGATAAATATCATTACAGTGTAAGTAAAGGGGAGGGGATAAATATCATTACAGTGTAAGTAAAGGGGAGAGGATAAATATCATTACAGTGTAAGTAAAGGGGAGGGGATAAATATCATTACAGTGTAAGTAAAGGGAAATATCATTACAGTGTAAGTAAAGGGGAGGGGATAAATATCATTACAGTGTAAGTAAAGGGAAATATCATTACAGTGTAAGTAAAGGGGAGAGGATCAATATTATTACAGTGTAAGTAAAGGGGGGGGGGATCAATATCATTACAGTGTAGGTGAAGGGATGGGGGTATATATGTTTACGGTGTAAGTAAAGGGAGATGATAAATATCATTACAGTGTAAGTAAAGGGGAGAGGATCAATATAATTACAGTGTAAGTGAAGGGGAGGGGATATATATCATTACAGTGTAAGTAAAGGGGAGAGGATCAATAACATTACAGTGTAAGTGAAGGGGAGGGGATATATATCATTACAGTGTAAGCAAAGGGGAGAGGATCAATATCATTACAGTGTAAGTAAAGGGGAGGGGATAAATATCATTACAGTGTAAGTAAAGGGGAGATGGTCAATATTATTGCAGTGTAAGTAAAGGGGAGAGCATAAATATCATTACCATGTAAGTAAAGGGGAGGGGATAAATATCATTACAGTGTAAGTAAAGGGAGAGGATAAATATTATTACAGTGTAAGTAAAGGGGAAGGGATAAATAGCATTACAGTGTAAGTAAAGGGGAGAGGATAAATACCATTACAGTGTAAGTAAAGGGGAAGAGATAAATATCATTACAGTGTAAGTAAAGGGAAAGGATAAATATCATTACAGTGTAAGTAAAGGGGAAGGGATAAATATAATTACAGTGTAAGTAAAGGGGAGAGGATATATATCATTACAGTGTAAGTAAAGGGGGAGGATAAATATCTTTACAGTGTAAGTGAAGGGGAGAAGATAAATATCATAACAGTGTAAGTAAAGGGGAGAGGATCAATATCATAACAGTGTAAGTGAAGGGGAGAGGATAAATATCTTTACAGTGTAAGTAAAGGGAGAGGATCAATATTATTACAGTGTAAGTAAAGGGGAAGGGATAAATAGCATTACAGTGTAAGTAAAAGGGAGAGGACAAATATCATTACAGTGTAAGTAAAGGGGAGAGGATAAATATCATTACAGTGTAAGTAAAAGGAGAGGATAAATATCATTACAGTGTAAGTAAAGGGGAAGGGATAAATATCATTACAGTGTAAGTAAAGGGGAGAGGATATATATCATTACAGTGTAAGTAAAGGGGAGAAGATAAATATCATTACAGTGTAGGTAAAGGGGGAGGATAAATATCATTATAGTGTAAGTAAAGGGAGGAGATAAATATCATTATATTGTAAGTAAAAGGGAGAGGTTCAATATCATTACAGTGTAAGTAAAGGGGAGGGGATCAATATAATTACAGTGTAATTAAAGGGGAGAGGATCAATATAATTCCAGTGTAAGTAAAGGGGAGAGAATAAATATCATTACAGTGTAAGTAAGGGCAGAGGATAAATATCATTACAGTGTAAGTAAAGGGGGAGTATAGATATCATTATAGTATAAGTAAAGGGGAGGGGATAAATATCATTACAGTGAAAGTAAAGGGGAGGGGATATATATCATTACAGTGTAAGTAAGGGGAGAGGATAAATATCATTACAGTGTAAGTAAAGGGGGTGGATAGATATCGTTATAGTATAAGTAAAGGGGAGGGGATAAATATCATTACAGTGTAAGTAAGGGTAGAGGATAAATATCATTACAGTGTAAGTAAGGGTAGAGGATAAATAACATTACAGTGTAAGTAAAGGGGGAGTATAGATATCATTATAGTATAAGTAATGGGGAGGGGATAAATATCATTACAGTGAAAGTAAAGGGGAGGGGATATATATCATTACAGTGTAAGTAAGGGGAGAGGATAAATATCATTACAGTGTAAGTAAAGGGGGTGGATAGATATCATTATAGTATAAGTAAAGGGGAGGGGATAAATATCATTACAGTGAAAGTAAAGGGGAGGGGATATATATCATTACAGTGTAAGTAAAGGGGAGAGGATAAATATCATTACAGTGTAAGTAAGGGGAGATGATAAATATCATTACAGTGTAAGTAAGGGGAGAGGATAAATATCATTACCGTGTAAGTAAAGGGGAAGAGGATAAATATCATTACAGTGTAAGTAAAGCGGAGGGGATCAATATCATTACATTGTAAGTAAAGAAGGGAGGATGTAAATCATTACAGTGTAAGTAAAGGGGGAGGATAAATATCATTATAGTGTAAGTAAAACGTAGGGAATCAATATCATTACAGTGTAAGTAAAGGGGGGATATATATCATTATAGTGTAAGTAAAGGGGAGAAGATAAATATCATTACAGTGTAAGTAAGGGTAGAGGATAAATATCATTACAGTGTAAGTAAGGGTAGAGGATAAATATCATTACAGTGTAAGTAAAGGGGAAGTATAGATATCATTATAGTATAAGTAAAGGGGAGGGGATAAATATCATTACAGTGAAAGTAAAGGGGAGGGGATATATATCATTACAGTGTAAGTAAGGGGAGAGGATAAATATCATTACAGTGTAAGTAAAGGGGGTGGATAGATATCATTATAGTATAAGTAAAGGGGAGGGGATACATATCATTACAGTGAAAGTAAAGGGGAGGGGATATATATCATTACAGTGTAAGTAAAGGGGAGGGGATAAATATCATTACAGTGTAAGTAAGGGGAGATGATAAATATCATTACAGTGTAAGTAAGGGGAGAGGATAAATATCATTACCGTGTAAGTAAAGGGGAAGAGGATAAATATCATTACAGTGTAAGTAAAGCGGAGGGGATCAATATCATTACATTGTAAGTAAAGAAGGGAGGATGTAAATCATTACAGTGTAAGTAAAGGGGGAGGATAAATATCATTATAGTGTAAGTAAAACGTAGGGAATCAATATCATTACAGTGTAAGTAAAGGGGGGATATATATCATTATAGTGTAAGTAAAGGGGAGAGGATAAATATCATTACAGTGTAAGTAAAGGGCAGAGGATAAATATCAATACAGTGTAAGTAAAGGGGAGAGGATAAATATCATCACAGTGTAAGTAAAGGGGAGGGGATAAATATCATTACAGTGTAAGTAAAGGGGATAGGATAAATATCATTACAGTGTAAGTAAAGGGGAGAGGATAAATATCATTACAGTGTAAGTAAAGGGGGAGTATAGATATCATTATAGTATAAGTAAAGGGGAGGGGATAAATATTACAGTGAAAGTAAAGGGGAGGGGATATATATCATTACAGTGTAAGTAAGGGGAGAGGATAAATATCATTACAGTGTAAGTAAGGGGAGAGGATAAATATCATTACAGTGTAAGTAAAGGGGAAGGGATAAATATCATTACCGTGTAAGTAAAGGAGAGATGATATATATCATTACAGTGTAATTAAAGGGGAGAGGATGAATATCATTTCAGTGTTAGTAAAGGGGAGGGGATAAATATCATTACAGTGTAAGTAAAGGGGAGAGGATCAATATTATTACAGTGTAAGTAAAGGGGAGGGGATCAATATCATTACAGTGTAAGTAAAGGGGAGAGGATCAATATCATTACAGTGTAAGTGAAGGGGAGGGGATATATATCATTACAGTGTAAGCAAAGGGGAGAGGATCAATATCATTTCAGTGTTAGTAAAGGGGAGGGGATAAATATCATTACAGTGTAAGTAAAGGGGAGAGGATCAATATTATTACAGTGTAAGTAAAGGGGAGGGGATCAATATCATTACAGTGTAGGTGAAGGGGAGGGGGTATATATCATTACGGTGTAAGTAAAGGGAGATGATAAATATCATTACAGTGTAAGTAAGGGGGAGAGGATCAATATTATTACAGTGTAAGTGAATGGGAGGGGATATATATCATTACAGTGTAAGTAAAGGGGAGAGGATCAATATCATTACAGTGTAAGTAAAGGGGAGGGGATATATATCATTACAGTGTAAGCAAAGGGGAGAGGATCAATATCATTTCAGTGTTAGTAAAGGGGAGGGGATAAATATCATTACAGTGTAAGTAAAGGGGAGAGGATCAATATTATTACAGTGTAAGTAAAGGGGAGGGGATCAATATCATTACAGTGTAGGTGAAGGGGAGGGGGTATATATCATTACGGTGTAAGTAAAGGGAGATGATAAATATCATTACAGTGTAAGTAAAGGGGAGAGGATCAATATAATTACAGTGTAAGTGAAGGGGAGGGGATATATATCATTACAGTGTAAGTAAGGGGGAGAGGATCAATATTATTACAGTGTAAGTGAATGGGAGGGGATATATATCATTACAGTGTAAGTAAAGGGGAGAGGATCAATATCATTACAGTGTAAGTGAAGGGGAGGGGATATATATCATTACAGTGTAAGCAAAGGGGAGAGGATCAATATCATTACAGTGTAAGCAAAGGGGAGGGGATAAATATCATTACAGTGTAAGTAAAGGGGAGATGGTAAATATTGTTGCAGTGTAAGTAAAGGGGAGAGGATAAATATCATTACCATGTAAGTAAAGGGGAGGGGATATATATCATTACATTGTAAGTAAATTGGAGAGGATAAATATCATTACAGTGTAAGTAAAGGGAGAGGATAAATATTATTACAGTGTAAGTAAAGGGGAAGGGATAAATAGCATTACAGTGTAAGTAAAGGGGAGATGATATATATCATTACAGTGTAAGTGAAGGGGAGAAGATAAATATCATTACAGTGTAAGTAAAGGGGAGAGGATCAATATCATAACAGTGTAAGTGAAGGGGAGAGGATAAATATCTTTACAGTGTAAGTAAAGGGAGAGGATCAATATTATTACAGTGTAAGTAAAGGGGAAGGGATAAATAGCATTACAGTGTAAGTAAAAGGGAGAGGACAAATATCATTACAGTGTAAGTAAAGGGGAGAGGATAAATATCATTACAGTGTAAGTAAAGGGGAAGGGATAAATATCATTACAGTGTAAGTAAAGGGGAGAGGATATATATCATTACAGTGTAAGTAAAGGGGAGAAGATAAATATCATTACAGTGTAAGTAAAGGGGGAGGATAAATATCATTTTAGTGTAAGTAAAGGGAGGGGATCAATATCATTATATTGTAAGTAAAAGGGAGAGGTTCAATATCATTACAGTGTAAGTAAAGGGGAGGGGATCAATATAATTCCAGTGTAAGTAAAGGGGAGAGGATAAATATCATTACAGTGTAAGTAAGGGGAGAGGATAAATATAATTACAGTGTAAGTAAAGGGGGAGTATAGATATCATTATAGTATAAGTAAAGGGGAGGGGATAAATATCATTACAGTGAAAGTAAAGGGGAGGGGATATATATCATTACAGTGTAAGTAAGGGGAGAGGATAAATATCATTACAGTGTAAGTAAAGGGGGAGGATAGATATCATTATAGTATAAGTAAACGGGAGAGGATAAATATCATTACAGTGTAAGTAAGGGGAGAGGATAAATATCATTACAGTGTAAGTAAGGGTAGAGGATAAATATCATTACAGTGTAAGTAAGGGGAAGAGGATAAATATCATTACAGTGTAAGTAAAGGGGAGGGGATATATATCATTACCGTGTAAGTAAGGGGAGGGGATATATATCATTACAGTGTAAGTAAAGGGGAGAGGATAAATATCATTACAGTGTAAGTAAAGGGAGATGATAAATATCATTACCGTGTAAGTAAAGGGGAGGGGATATATATCATTACAGTGTAAGTAAAGGGGAGGGGATATATATCATTACAGTGTAAGTAAATGGGAGAGGATAAATATCATTAGAGTGTAAGTAAGGGGAGAGGATAAATATCATTACAGTGTAAGTAAGGGGAAGAGGATAAATATCATAACAGTGTAAGTAAAGGGAGAGGATCAATATCATTACAGTGTAAGTAAGGGGAGAGGATAAATATCATTACAGTGTAAGTAAAGGGGAGGGGATAAATATCATTACAGTGTAAGTAAAAGGGGAGGATACATATCATTACAGTGTAAGTAAAGGGGAGGGGATATATATCATTACAGTGTAAGTAAAGGGGAGATGATACATATCAATACAGTGTAAGTAAAGGGGGATGATAAATATCATTACCGTGTAAGTAAAAGGGAAGAGGATAAATATCATTACAGTGTAAGTAAAGGGAGAGGATAAATATCATTACAGTGTAAGTAAGGGGAGAGGATAAATATCATTACAGTGTAAGTAAAGGGGAGAGGATAAATATGATTACAGTGTAAGTAAAGGGGAGAGGATAAATATCATTACAGTGTAAGTAAAGGGGAGGGGATAAATATCATTACAGTGTAAGTAAAGGGAGAGGATAAATATCATTACAGTGTAAGTAAACGGGAGGGGGTAAATATCAGTACAGTGTAAGTAAAGCGGAGGGGATCAATATCATTACATTGTAAGTAAAGAGGGGAGGATGTAAATCATTACCGTGTAAGTCAAGGGGGAGGATAAATATCATTATAGTGTAAGTAAAGGGGAGAGGATAAATATCATTACAGTGTAAGTAAAGGGAGAGGATAAATATCATTACAGTGTAAGTAAAGGGGAGAGGATAAATATCATTACAGTGTAAGTAAAGGGGAGGGGATAAATATCAACACAGTGTAAGTAAAGGGAGAGGATAAATATCATTACAGTGTAAGTAAAGGGGAGAGGATAAATATCATTACAGTGTAAGTAAAGCGGAGGGGATTAATATCATTACATTGTAAGTAAAGGGGGGGGGGGATAAATATCATTACAGTGTAAGTAAAGGGGGGATATATATCATTATAGTGTAAGTAAAGGGGAGAGGATAAATATCATTACAGTGTAAGTAAAGGGGAGAGGATAAATATCAATACAGTGTAAGTAAAGGGGAGAGGATAAATATCATTACAGTGTAAGTAAAGGGGAGGGGATAAATATCATTACAGTGTAAGTAAAGGGGAGAGGATAAATATCATTACAGTGTAAGTAAAGGGGAGAGGATAAATATCATTACAGTGTAAGTAAAGGGGGAGTATAGATATCATTATAGTATAAGTAAAGGGGAGGGGATGAATATCATTACAGTGTAAGTAAAGGGGAAGGGATAAATATCATTACCGTGTAAGTAAAGGAGAGATGATATATATCATTACAGTGTAATTAAAGGGGAGAGGATGAATATCATTTCAGTGTTAGTAAAGGGGAGGGGATAAATATCATTACAGTGTAAGTAAAGGGGAGAGGATCAATATTATTACAGTGTAAGTAAAGGGGAGGGGATCAATATCATTACAGTGTAGGTGAAGGGGAGGGGGTATATATCATTACGGTGTAAGTAAAGGGAGAGGATAAATATCATTACAGTGTAAGTAAAGGGGAGAGGATCAATATAATTACAGTGTAAGTGAAGGGGAGGGGATATATATCATTACAGTGTAAGTAAGGGGGAGAGGATCAATATTATTACAGTGTAAGTGAATGGGAGGGGATATATATCATTACAGTGTAAGTAAAGGGGAGAGGATCAATATCATTACAGTGTAAGTGAAGGGTAGGGGATATATATCATTACAGTGTAAGCAAAGGGGAGAGGATCAATATCATTACAGTGTAAGTAAAGGGGAGGGGATAAATATCATTACAGTGTAAGTAAAGGGGAGATGGTAAATATTGTTGCAGTGTAAGTAAAGGGGAGAGGATAAATATCATTACCATGTAAGTAAAGGGGAGGGGATATATATCATTACAGTGTAAGTAAATTGGAGAGGATAAATATCATTACAGTGTAAGTAAGGGGAAGAGGATAAATATCTTTACAGTGTAAGTAAAGGGAGAGGATCAATATTATTACAGTGTAAGTAAAGGGGAAGGGATAAATAGCATTACAGTGTAAGTAAAAGGGAGAGGACAAATATCATTACAGTGTAAGTAAAGGGGAGAGGATAAATATCATTACAGTGTAAGTAAAGGGAGAGGATAAATATCATTACAGTGTAAGTAAAGGGGAAGGGATAAATATCATTACAGTGTAAGTAAAGGGGAGAGGATATATATCATTACAGTGTAAGTAAAGGGGAGAAGATAAATATCATTACAGTGTAAGTAAAGGGGAGAGGATAAATATCATTACAGTGTAAGTAAGGGGAAGAGGATAAATATCATTACAGTGTAAGTAAAGGGGAGGGGATATATGATATATATCATTACAGTGTAAGTAAAGGGGAGAGGATCAATATCATAACAGTGTAAGTGAAGGGGATAGGATAAATATCTTTACAGTGTAAGTAAAGGGAGAGGATCAATATTATTACAGTGTAAGTAAAGGGGAAGGGATAAATAGCATTACAGTGTAAGTAAAAGGGAGAGGATAAATATCATTACAGTGTAAGTAAAGGGGAAGGGATAAATATCATCACAGTGTAAGTAAAGGGAGAGGATAAATATCATTACAGTGTAAGTAAAGGGGAAGGGATAAATATCATTACAGTGTAAGTAAAGGGGAGAGGATAAATATCATTACAGTGTAAGTAAGGGGAAGAGGATAAATATCATTACAGTGTAAGTAAAGGGGAGGGGATATATGATATATATCATTACAGTGTAAGTAAAGGGGAGAGGATCAATATCATAACAGTGTAAGTGAAGGGGAGAGGATAAATATCTTTACAGTGTAAGTAAAGGGAGAGGATCAATATTATTACAGTGTAAGTAAAGGGGAAGGGATAAATAGCATTACAGTGTAAGTAAAAGGGAGAGGATAAATATCATTACAGTGTAAGTAAAGGGAAAGGGATAAATATCATTACAGTGTAAGTAAAGGGGAGAGGATAAATATCATTACAGTGTAAGTAAAGGGGAGAAGATAAATATCATTACAGTGTAAGTAAAGGGGGAGGATAAATATCATTATAGTGTAAGAAAAGGAAGGGGATCAATATCATTATATTGTAAGTAAAAGGGAGAGGTTCAATATCATTACAGTGTAAGTAAAGGGGAGGGGATCAATATAATTACAGTGTAATTAAAGGGGAGAGGATCAATATAATTCCAGTGTAAGTAAAGGGGAGAGGATAAATATCATTAAAGTGTAAGTAAGGGTAGAGGATAAATATCATTACAGTGTAAGTAAAGGGGGAGTATAGATATCATTATAGTATAAGTAAAGGGGAGGGGATAAATATCATTACAGTGAAAGTAAAGGGGAGGGGATATATATCATTACAGTGTAAGTAAGGGGAGAGGATAAATATCATTTCAGTGTAAGTAAAGGGGGAGGATAGATATCATTATAGTATAAGTAAAGGGGAGGGGATAAATATCATTACAGTGAAAGTAAAGGGGGAGGATAAATATCATTATAGTGTAAGTAAAGGGAAAGGATAAATATCATTACAGTGTAAGTAAACGGAGAGGATAAATATCATTACAGTGTAAGTAAAGGGGAGAGGATAAATATCATTACAGTGTAAGTAAGGGGAAAGGATAAATATCATTACAGTGTAAGTAAGGGGAGAGGATAAATATCATTACAGTGTAAGTAAGGGGAAGAGGATAAATATCATTACAGTGTAAGTAAAGGGTAGGGGATATATGATATATATCATTACAGTGTAAGTAAAGGGGAGAGGATAAATATCATTACAGTGTAAGTAAGGGGAGATGATAAATATCATTACAGTGTAAGTAAAGGGGAGGGGATAAATATCATTACAGTGTAAGTAAAGGGGAGGGGATATATATCGTTACAGTGTAAGTAAAGGGGAGAGGATAAATATTATTACAGTGTAAGTAAGGGGAGAGGATAAATATCATTACAGTGTAAGTAAGGGGAGAGGATAAATATCATTACAGTGTAAGTAAAGGGGAGGGGATAAATATCATTACAGTGTAAGTAAAGGGAGAGGATCAATATCATTACAGTGTAAGTAAAGGGAAAGGATAATTACCAATACAGTGTAAGTAAAACGGAGGGGATCAATATCATTACATTGTAAGTAAAGAGGGGAGGATATAAATCATTACCGTGTAAGTAAAGGGGGAGGATAAATATCATTATAGTGTAAGTAAAGCGGAGGGAATCAATATCATTACATTGTAGGTAAAGAGGGGAGGTTATAAATCATTACCGTGTAAGTAAAGGGGGAGGATAAATATCATTATAGTGTAAGTAAAGGGGAGGGGATAAATATCATTACAGTGTAAGTAAAGGGGGGATATATATCATTATAGTGTAAGTAAAGGGGAGAGGATAAATATCATTACAGTGTAAGTAAAGGGGGAGAGGATAAATATCATTACAGTGTAAGTAAAGGGGAGAGGATAAATATAATTACAGTGTAAGTAAAGGGGAGAGGATAAATATCATTACAGTGTAAGTAAAGGGGAGAGGATAAATATCATTACAGTGTAAGTAAAGGGGAGGGGATAAATGTCATTACAGTGTAAGTAAAGGGGAGAGGATAAATATCATTACAGTGTAAGTAAAGGGGAGAGGATAAATATCATTACAGTGTAAGTAAAGGGGGAGTATAGATATCATTATAGTATAAGTAAAGGGAGGGGATAAATATCATTACAGTGTAAGTAAAGGGGAGAGGATAAATATCATTACAGTGTAAGTAAAGGGGAGAGGATAAATATCATTACAGTGTAAGTAAAGGGGGAGTATAGATATCATTATAGTATAAGTAAAGGGAAGGGATAAATATCATTACCGTGTAAGTAAAGGAGAGATGATATATATCATTACAGTGTAATTAAAGGGGAGAGGATGAATATCATTTCAGTGTTAGTAAAGGGGAGGGGATAAATATCATTACAGTGTAAGTAAAGGGGAGAGGATCAATATTATTACAGTGTAAGTAAAGGGGAGGGGATCAATATCATTACAGTGTAGGTGAAGGGGAGGGGGTATATATCATTACGGTGTAAGTAAAGGGAGAGGATAAATATCATTACAGTGTAAGTAAAGGGGAGAGGATCAATATAATTACAGTGTAAGTGAAGGGGAGGGGATATATATCATTACAGTGTAAGTAAGGGGGAGAGGATCAATATTATTACAGTGTAAGTGAATGGGAGGGGATATATATCATTATAGTGTAAGTAAAGGGGAGAGGATAAATATCATTACAGTGTAAGTAAAGGGGGAGAGGATAAATATCATTACAGTGTAAGTAAAGGGGAGAGGATAAATATAATTACAGTGTAAGTAAAGGGGAGAGGATAAATATCATTACAGTGTAAGTAAAGGGGAGATGGTAAATATTGTTGCAGTATAAGTAAAGGGGAGAGGATAAATATCATTACCATGTAAGTAAAGGGGAGGGGATATATATCATTACAGTGTAAGTAAATTGGAGAGGATAAATATCATTACAGTGTAAGTAAAGGGAGAGGATAAATATTATTACAGTGTAAGTAAAGGGGAAGGGATAAATAGCATTACAGTGTAAGTGAAGGGGAGAAGATAAATATCATTACAGTGTAAGTAAAGGGGAGAGGATTAATATCATAACAGTGTAAGTGAAGGGGAGAGGATAAATATCTTTACAGTGTAAGTAAAGGGAGAGGATCAATATCATTACAGTGTAAGTAGAGGGAGAGGATAAATATTATTACAGTGTAAGTAAAGGGGAAGGGTAAATAGCATTACAGTGTAAGTAAAAGGGAGAGGATAAATATCATTACAGTGTAAGTAAAGGGGAAGAGATAAATATCATTACAGTGTAAGTAAAGGGGAAGAGATAAATATCATTACAGTGTAAGTAAAGGGAGAGGATAAATATCATTACAGTGTAAGTAAGGGGAGAGGATAAATATCATTACAGTGTAAGTAAGGGGAAGAGGATAAATATCATTACAGTGTAAGTAAAGGGTAGGGGATATATGATATATATCATTACAGTGTAAGTAAAGGGGAGAGGATAAATATCATTACAGTGTAAGTAAGGGGAGATGATAAATATCATTACAGTGTAAGTAAAGGGGAGGGGATAAATATCATTACAGTGTAAGTAAAGGGGAGGGGATATATATCGTTACAGTGTAAGTAAAGGGGAGAGGATAAATATTATTACAGTGTAAGTAAGGGGAGAGGATAAATATCATTACAGTGTAAGTAAGGGGAGAGGATAAATATCATTACAGTGTAAGTAAAGGGGAGGGGATAAATATCATTACAGTGTAAGTAAAGGGAGAGGATCAATATCATTACAGTGTAAGTAAAGGGAAAGGATAATTACCAATACAGTGTAAGTAAAACGGAGGGGATCAATATCATTACATTGTAAGTAAAGAGGGGAGGATATAAATCATTACCGTGTAAGTAAAGGGGGAGGATAAATATCATTATAGTGTAAGTAAAGCGGAGGGAATCAATATCATTACATTGTAGGTAAAGAGGGGAGGTTATAAATCATTACCGTGTAAGTAAAGGGGGAGGATAAATATCATTATAGTGTAAGTAAAGGGGAGGGGATAAATATCATTACAGTGTAAGTAAAGGGGGGATATATATCATTATAGTGTAAGTAAAGGGGAGAGGATAAATATCATTACAGTGTAAGTAAAGGGGGAGAGGATAAATATCATTACAGTGTAAGTAAAGGGGAGAGGATAAATATAATTACAGTGTAAGTAAAGGGGAGAGGATAAATATCATTACAGTGTAAGTAAAGGGGAGAGGATAAATATCATTACAGTGTAAGTAAAGGGGAGGGGATAAATGTCATTACAGTGTAAGTAAAGGGGAGAGGATAAATATCATTACAGTGTAAGTAAAGGGGAGAGGATAAATATCATTACAGTGTAAGTAAAGGGGGAGTATAGATATCATTATAGTATAAGTAAAGGGAGGGGATAAATATCATTACAGTGTAAGTAAAGGGGAGAGGATAAATATCATTACAGTGTAAGTAAAGGGGAGAGGATAAATATCATTACAGTGTAAGTAAAGGGGGAGTATAGATATCATTATAGTATAAGTAAAGGGAAGGGATAAATATCATTACCGTGTAAGTAAAGGAGAGATGATATATATCATTACAGTGTAATTAAAGGGGAGAGGATGAATATCATTTCAGTGTTAGTAAAGGGGAGGGGATAAATATCATTACAGTGTAAGTAAAGGGGAGAGGATCAATATTATTACAGTGTAAGTAAAGGGGAGGGGATCAATATCATTACAGTGTAGGTGAAGGGGAGGGGGTATATATCATTACGGTGTAAGTAAAGGGAGAGGATAAATATCATTACAGTGTAAGTAAAGGGGAGAGGATCAATATAATTACAGTGTAAGTGAAGGGGAGGGGATATATATCATTACAGTGTAAGTAAGGGGGAGAGGATCAATATTATTACAGTGTAAGTGAATGGGAGGGGATATATATCATTATAGTGTAAGTAAAGGGGAGAGGATAAATATCATTACAGTGTAAGTAAAGGGGGAGAGGATAAATATCATTACAGTGTAAGTAAAGGGGAGAGGATAAATATAATTACAGTGTAAGTAAAGGGGAGAGGATAAATATCATTACAGTGTAAGTAAAGGGGAGATGGTAAATATTGTTGCAGTATAAGTAAAGGGGAGAGGATAAATATCATTACCATGTAAGTAAAGGGGAGGGGATATATATCATTACAGTGTAAGTAAATTGGAGAGGATAAATATCATTACAGTGTAAGTAAAGGGAGAGGATAAATATTATTACAGTGTAAGTAAAGGGGAAGGGATAAATAGCATTACAGTGTAAGTGAAGGGGAGAAGATAAATATCATTACAGTGTAAGTAAAGGGGAGAGGATTAATATCATAACAGTGTAAGTGAAGGGGAGAGGATAAATATCTTTACAGTGTAAGTAAAGGGAGAGGATCAATATCATTACAGTGTAAGTAGAGGGAGAGGATAAATATTATTACAGTGTAAGTAAAGGGGAAGGGTAAATAGCATTACAGTGTAAGTAAAAGGGAGAGGATAAATATCATTACAGTGTAAGTAAAGGGGAAGAGATAAATATCATTACAGTGTAAGTAAAGGGGAAGAGATAAATATCATTACAGTGTAAGTAAAGGGGAGAGGATCAATATCATAACAGTGTAAGTGAAGGGGAGAGGATACATATCTTTACAGTGTAAGTAAAGGGAGAGGATCAATATTATTACAGTGTAAGTAAAGGGGAAGGGATAAATAGCATTACAGTGTAAGTAAAAGGGAGAGGACAAATATCATTACAGTGTAAGTAAAGGGGAAGGGATAAATAGCATTACAGTGTAAGTAAAAGGGAGAGGACAAATATCATTACAGTGTAAGTAAACGGAAAGGATAAATAACATTACAGTGTAAGTAAGGGGAGAGGATAAATATCATTACAGTGTAAGCGAGGGGAGGAGGATAAATATCATTACAGTGTAAGTAAAGGGGAGGGGATATATGATATATATCATTACAGTGTAAGTAAAGGGGATAGGATAAATATCATTACAGTGTAAGTAAGGGGAGATGATAAATATCATTACAGTGTAAGTAAAGGGAAAGGATAAATATCATTACAGTGTAAGTAAACGGAGAGGATAAATATCATTACAGTGTAAGTAAATTGGAGAGGATAAATATCATTACAGTGTAAGTAAAGGGAGAGGATAAATATTATTACAGTGTAAGTAAAGGGGAAGGGATAAATAGCATTACAGTGTAAGTGAAGGGGAGAAGATAAATATCATTACAGTGTAAGTAAAGGGGAGAGGATTAATATCATAACAGTGTAAGTGAAGGGGAGAGGATAAATATCTTTACAGTGTAAGTAAAGGGAGAGGATCAATATCATTACAGTGTAAGTAGAGGGAGAGGATAAATATTATTACAGTGTAAGTAAAGGGGAAGGGTAAATAGCATTACAGTGTAAGTAAAAGGGAGAGGATAAATATCATTACAGTGTAAGTAAAGGGGAAGAGATAAATATCATTACAGTGTAAGTAAAGGGGAAGAGATAAATATCATTACAGTGTAAGTAAAGGGGAGAGGATCAATATCATAACAGTGTAAGTGAAGGGGAGAGGATACATATCTTTACAGTGTAAGTAAAGGGAGAGGATCAATATTATTACAGTGTAAGTAAAGGGGAAGGGATAAATAGCATTACAGTGTAAGTAAAAGGGAGAGGACAAATATCATTACAGTGTAAGTAAAGGGGAAGGGATAAATAGCATTACAGTGTAAGTAAAAGGGAGAGGACAAATATCATTACAGTGTAAGTAAACGGAAAGGATAAATATCATTACAGTGTAAGTAAGGGGAGAGGATAAATATCATTACAGTGTAAGCGAGGGGAGGAGGATAAATATCATTACAGTGTAAGTAAAGGGGAGGGGATATATGATATATATCATTACAGTGTAAGTAAAGGGGATAGGATAAATATCATTACAGTGTAAGTAAGGGGAGATGATAAATATCATTACAGTGTAAGTAAAGGGAAAGGATAAATATCATTACAGTGTAAGTAAACGGAGAGGATAAATATCATTACAGTGTAAGTAAAGGGGAGAGGATGAATATCATTACAGTGTAAGTAAAGGGGAGAGGATCAATATCATTACAGTGTAAGTGAAGGGGAGGATAAATATCATTACAGTGTAAGTAAAGGGGAGGATAAATATTATTATAGTGTAAGTAAAGGGGAGAGGATAAATATCATTACAGTGTAAGTAAAGGGAGAGGATAAATATCATTATAGTGTAAGTAAAGGGAGAGGATTAATATCATTACAGTGTAAGTAAGGGGAGAGGATAAATATCATTACAGTGTAAGTAAAGGGGAGAGGATAGATATCATTACAGTGTAAGTAAAGGGGAGGTATAGCTATCTTGTTAGTGTGAGAAGAGGAAGGGGATAATATGATACCATTGTAAGTAAAAGAGAGGGCTTACTATACTTACAGTGTAAGTAAAGGGGAAAGGATAAACATGTTACAGTGTAAGAAAACAGTGTATGTGAAGTGGAGAGGATGAATATCATTTAATTTCATAGATTGTTTTTTTTTGTGAACTCGCGATATTTGAAGACAAATGCTTATGTTTTGCGATATTTACAACAACAAAAACATCTGTGAAAAATAAAAAAGCAATCTGGAAATATGGGAGTAATGAAATATATACAAACATGTTTAGTGATTACTGATGCGAATAATACTTTGGTAAACTTGTGTATGATCCTATTTTTATTATTATAACTTGTTTTACTTGTGTCTAAACCCAATTGTATATTTGCCAATGAAATATGTTTGAATTAAACAACAACATTGTTAATTATAGTATCTGGATGATGCATTCTAATTGTGTTTACATTACATGTCTTATATAGCATAACATACATCTATGTAATAAAACTGTTAGGGTTAATATAATAATCAACATGTGACGGCGACCTATATGTGATAAAACTGTTAAGATTAATGTAATAATTAACATGTTACGGGGACCTTAATGACATAAAACTGTCAGGGTTAGTGTAACAAGTAACATGTGACGTGGACCTTAATGTAATAAAACTGTTAAGGTTAATGTAATAATTAACATGTGACGGGGACCTTAATGACATAAAACTGTTAGGGTTAATGTAATAATTAACATGTTACGGCGACCTATATGTGATAAAACTGCTATGGTTAATGTAATAATTAACATGTGACGGGGACCTTAATGTAATATAACTGTTAGGGCAAGTGTTATATATTAACATGTGACGGGGACCTTAATGAAATAAAACTGTCAGGGTTAGTGTAATAATTAACATGTGACGGGGACCTATATATAATAAAACTGTCAGGGTTAGTGTAATAATTAACATGTGACGGGGACCTATATGTGATAAAACTGCTATGGTTAATGTAATAATTAACATGTGACGGGGACCTTAATGTAATATAACTGTTAGGGCAAGTGTTATATATTAACATGTGACGGGGACCTTAATGAAATAAAACTGTCAGGGTTAGTGTAATAATTAACATGTGACGGGGACCTATATATAATAAAACTGTCAGGGTTAGTGTAATAATTAACATGTGATGGGGACCTTAATGACATAAAACTGTCAGGGTTAATGTCATAATTAACATGTGACGGCGACCTTAATGTAATAAAACTGTTAGGGTTAATGTAATAATTAATATGTGACGGGGACCTATATGTGATAAAACTGTTAAGATTAATGTAATAATTAACATGTTACGGGGACCTTAATGACATAAAACTGTTAGGGTTAATGTAATAATTAACATGTGACGGGGACCTTAATGACATAAAACTGTCAGGGTTAATGTAATAATTAACATGTGACGGGGACCTTAATGACATAAAACTGTCAGGGTTAATGTAATAATTAACATGTGACGGGGACCTTAATGACATAAAACTGCTATGGTTAATGTAATAATTAACATGTGACGGGGACCTTAATGTAATAAAACTGTTAAGATTAATGTAATAATTAACATGTGACGGGGACCTTAATGTAATAAAACTGTTAGGGTTAATGTAATAATTAACATGTGACGGGGACCTTAATGACATAAAACTGTCAGGGTTAATGTAATAATTAGCATGTTACGGCGACCTATATGTGATAAAACTGCTATGGTTTATGTAATAATTAACATGTTACGGGGACCTTAATGACATAAAACTGTCAGGGTTAGTGTAATAATTAGCATGTGACGGCGACCTTAATGTAATAAAACTGTTAGGGTTAATGTAATAATTAATATGTGACAGGGACCTTAATGACATAAAACTGTCAGGGTTAGTGTAATAATTAACATGTGACGGGGACCTTAATGTAATAAAACTGTTAGGGTTAATGTAATAATTAATATGTGACGGGGACCTTAATGAAATAAAACTGTCAGGGTTAATGTAATAATTAATATGTGGCGGCGACCTATATGTGATAAAACTGTTAGGGCAAGTGTTATATATTAACATGTGACGGGGACCTATATGTAATAAAACTGTTAGGGCAAGTGTTTTAATTACATGTAACATGTGGCGGGGACCTATATATAATAAAACTGTTAGGGCAAGTGTTTTAATTACATGTAACATGTGGCGGGGACCTATATATAATAAAACTGTTAGGGCAAGTGTTTTAATTACATGTAACATGTGGCGGGGACCTATATATAATAAAACTGTTAGGGCAAGTGTTATATATTAACATGTGACGGGGACCTATATGTAATAAAACTGTTAGGGCAAGTGTTATATATTAACATGTGACGGGGACCTATATGTAATAAAACTGTTAGGGCAAGTGTTTTAATTACATGTAACATGTGGCGGGGACCTATATATAATAAAACTGTTAGGGTAAGTGTTATATATTAACATGTGACGGGGACCTATATGTAATAAAACTGTTAGGGCAAGTGTTATATATTAACATGTGACGGGGACCTATATATAATAAAACTGTTAGGGTAAGTGTTATATATTAACATGTGACGGGGACCTATATGTAATAAAACTGTTAGGGCAAGTGTTATATATTAACATGTGACGGGGACCTATATGTAATAAAACTGTAAGGTTAAGTGTTATATATTAACATGTGACGGGGACCTATATGTAATAAAACTGTTAGGGCAAGTGTTTTAATTACATGTAACATGTGGCGGGGACCTATATATAATAAAACTGTTAGGGCAAGTGTTATAATTACATGTAACATGTGGCGGGGACCTATATATAATAAAACTGTTAGGGCAAGTGTTATAATTACATGTAACATGTGGCGGGGACCTATATATAATAAAAATGTTAGGGCAAGTGTTATAATTAACATGTTAGGCCATAACAATTTGATTTATTGTTCGTCGGATTAACCGCTTCTGTATTAAAAAAAAATAATATAAAAGTAAAAAACCACTGCTCCAATTTTTTCCAAAAAAAAATGACGAATTCGGATATATTTTACATGGGTTAAAAAATTTGAAAGCTTAATTCAGGATCTTTTGAATGTTTTGATGAAAACTGGAATGTGCCAAAATGGTTATTGCTATCGTTTCGTTCACTACAGAATACGGTCGTCATAATGTATTGCGAAATGCCACAACAGGTGGTTAATCGTTCCAAGATCACTTGATCAGTTAAAGAAAAACGGATCTTAAGCGTCGTCAGAAAATGTCTTTAAAATTGCTAAGAAAAAAAAATCAGAGAATACCAAAGCGTCAACGAAACCATAATCCGAACTAAATTTCGATTAAACTAGAGGCAAAATAGGAACAAAGTATTATAGTCAGATAACCATTCAGGCCCATGTAATCAAAGACTGTTGATCGAATACTGTAGTTGAGAAACCAATATTGAAACAGGGGGAACATTCAATTTGAATGTTTTGGTTCAATCACTAAACTTCCATGGATGGCCTTGGGTCTTCTTTTAAGGAAGTAATTTAACGAAGTGTTTCTCTGAAATGCTGTTTTTATTCAACAGCTTTATATAACTACTTTTGCACCATGAAAATCATTAAAAACATCACTACACCAGTTTTAATACATGTACTATTTGTTGATGCATTACATTAAAGGCCCAATATACGTAACTTTCGTTTAAACCTGAAGCGAAAAATCAAGCCTTATAGTTTTTATTTTTATTTTTATAGACTTGGTAAAGATTAACCGATATCGCCAATATTCAAGATGAATTTTTACGTGATTACCGGTAGTACAGTTGAAACACGGTATTTGTAAACACGCGTACATTTTGAACTGTCTTCCAACTTCGGCTTGTTGTTGAAGTGGGCCCCACCTGAATTATTTCCAATTCTTTGGATTTTTCTGTCAAGACTTTCTTGTTAGTGACCGCTCAGGTTTACTTCGCCTTAGGCTGATTTTTGCATGTTTTCAACTGGATTTTTTTTCAGAATTTTCAAAATCACGAAAACGTTCTAAGTTACGTATATTGGACCTTTAAGAGTCAAACGCATACTCTGACATTAAGTCCAAGGGAATCACTCGCTCTCTCGAAATTTTCAGGAATTCATTTCTTTTGTTAAAAAAAAATTTCGCCCACTCGCTCCAATTTTGAATTTTCACAAATTCTGTATTTCCAAATTAAGAATTTATTGATCAAGATTTGTTAATTCACAATGTTCGCTTTGTGAAGTAAAAATAATCCATAAACTTCAATAAATTATATAAGTAGTTCTTTTTTCTAGTAATGTTCTATGAATAAGACATCAAAGATGTTGCTATTGACGAATTGCTACATTGTAAATTGTTTCTAAATAAGGATTGAAAGTCATTTTTTTTAACTTTCATAGTGCTATGAAAGGTCAGCCGTTACATCCATATTGAATGAAGCCCGCTAGGGCTTCATGCTGAATATGGATGTAACGGTTGACCTTTCATAGCACTATGAAAGTTAAAAAAATGACTTTCAATCCTTATATTTGCATTTTTAATATAGAACAATTGCTTAACTTTATTGATATTTTTTTTCGAATTAATAGTTGATTACCTGCGTTTGTATATGTTTCGTCATTTAAACGACATGGGCGGAACAGCCCAGCTTGAATAAAATTGGCGCCAATGATAATAATTAGTCATTTGAGCGTTTGACGCAAGGGCATTCTCCATGTTATGCGAAGCGGCGCAACAAGACTCTCGTTGAACAAGCTTTATCTATGACGTCATAATGAAATCACATTCTACGTCTAGAGAACCATTGCTTTCATAGTTTTATAAAAGGCATTTTTGCTGGTAATGTTCATATAGTGGGTTGCAGCGCAAATGTAAATATATATCACTGAGCGTTTACCCTAGATATTGTATACACAGGCTGTTTAGTAAGCAGGGTGTTTCAATGTGCATTGGCCTTCGTGACCTGGCCGACATCTTATTCATTAGATGTGACCAAGATTTACATGGCGGGTGTCGTCGATGAAGCAGAATTCGCTTACTCTTCCGGAACACCTGGTCTTACTCTCTTGTGCTTTTACGAGAGTCTCCATGTAAATCTTTCCTTTGTTCCTATTTTGCCCCTAGTTTAATTGATTTTGAGTTCAGATTATGGTTTTGTTGACGCTTGGTATTCTCTGGATATCCCGGACAGTGCTCCTCACCTCTCGAAGTTTGAACAGCCCTGGTTTTCAGTCGCCAGTCATAAAGGTTTGCCATTATTATTTCTCAAAGTCCGGTGAAAATAAAATATGAAAAAAAATAAAAAATCTCAAGACTTAACTAAATATATTTTGATTTTATTTCTTTTGATTATTTCAACAAACATTTTACTTTTTCACAAACAAAATAATTATAGACAGAATATCACACTATCTATACCAATACTATACAAACAACAACAATAACAGTTATATGTGTCCTAGTAAGGCGGTTATCGGTTGGACGTGTGGAGACCACGTGGCTTTTCTCGGAGACATTTGTGTCGAACATAATGTAATTCCTTTAAAAAGTGGCTCATGTATGCTACTCTGTCTTCCAGCATTTTAGCTCGCGAAAACATCCTTGAGTGACCTGACTAACGAAAAGGTGGAACAAGCCAAAGAAAATAAATGTGTATGAATGACAAAGCGAACAGATGACAACATCGTACGGTAAACAGGCGTATTGTCGTATTTTACATGTTCTTATCCGTCTTTTTACCTCAAACAAAGAAGAAAGGCAAAGTTACATGCAAATGGGCCAGCATAAAGTCTAATGAGTTTATTGTGATGGGTCACTAACGTAGAGAACGCCGTGTTCTGTGTTGTATGGTGATTAAATCACAATGTAACGTGACGTCATTTCCGGACTGTAATCAGTAACTATAGAAAAAGTTACGTTTACATAAAAAATAACCATTTTGATAACAAAACATTTACATCTTCGCTAATCAATCTTGATCTTCGGGCATTCTTATGAAAGATATGCAAATTCTTGAAGTTGTGATACTTCTTATGTCTATGATCATACCTTCAGTAAACTTTAGATAATGTTTCAATAAAATAACTTCTATCATATCCTCAAAAATACGTGTCATTTTAATAATAATATTAGTACTCTGTATCAAATTTACCGTTGTAATTAGTTTTGGTCATCACCACACAGATCATGTACACCATTCCTTGGTAAGCCGGTAAGCTGAGTTAGCTCATGTTCTTAATATTATATAAACATTCCCTAAAGATGACGAAACACACACATATGCTGCACCTTTTAAATTTAGTAATAGAGACAGTATGAAGAAAAAATGAATTAAACAGATTTATACAGCTGTTTCGTCCTCCTTGGACTCTTCAGTGATGCTAGTCGCCAAAATTTGGGAATCCAAAGGACTATATATGGTTTGGGCCTTTTTTGGCCCCCAAATTATCAAATTTTGAAGCAGATTATTGAACTCTCAAATTAATGTATTTTAAATATGGAGTACATACCTGATAAAACTGAAACAATAATTATTTGTTGTTTCAACTCTGGTTGTCATGGAAACTATCTCAAATATGCATAAATTAGGGAAATTTGACCATTTAGTCAATTTTGGCCACTTTTTGGATAGTTTTTCTATTAGAAACTATTGAGCGCATTCTTGAACAAACTTAATATCAAATGAGAATATGTGGGCACTTATACCACACCTTTAGGAGAAATATAAACTTTGTTCAAGAATGCGCTCTATGGTTACTGTGTGAAAATCTATGTAAATATTGACCAAAATAGACCAAATATTTACATTTGCATAATTTATGCATATTTCGGATGGTTACCATGGCAACCATAGCAGAAATAACAAATAAATATTATTACAATTGCATGAGGGATGTAATCTATATTTGAAATAATATTATTTGAGTGTTCAATAATGAAATTAAATTTTTTATGGATTTGGGGGCCAAAAACAGGCAAAACCATACATAGTCCTTTCTAAACTAATGTAGAATCAAAAGGGTCAGGTGCGTAAAACCCCTGTAATTCATTAATTTAGAACTAAAATCAAACTAGCTCTGTATAATATCAAATCGTGAACTACGAAAATGTGTAAATTACGTACCGTGCCACTACTCAAATGAGATAAAATGTGGCTATGGCGGCTCCAGCAAACCTCGGGGACTAAAAAATCAACCAGCAGAGTCTGCCACCCCCTATCATAAATATGACGTAACACACACATATGCTTCACCATTTAAATCTAAGGTTCTCAATATTACATTTATATAAACATTGATTGTAAGCTGAGTTGGTGAACGGCTTAGCCCGATGCTCTCAATATAAACTGTTATTGCTTTTCTAAGATGAGTCAAGTTTGAGCATTGCGACTTAAATTTTGAATTTCGTAACACTGAGTATAGAAATTGGATTATCTGAGTATAGTGATTGACACGAAGTAAAAAAGGAACTCTGTCTCAAGTTTATGCTTGCTCAACTTTAGCATGAGTACAATACTATTCCAAGACAAGCCAATATTTTGATACAAAAGTATAACTGTAGTTCTTCGGCATATTTTCGAATACATTTGAAAGTGAAAGTAGATTATTCACGTTGAGTTGATAATAACGACGGCAAAATTTAAAAAAAAATTCAAATTATCGATGATTTTGTTTAAAAGTGAAAGGTTTTGAAAGTTCGACGGTCTCGTTAATAAGCCTTACTTGCCTTACGAAAAAAATGACTTCGAAAATATGACGGCCTTGAAAATAGGCCTGCCTTCGAAAATAAGCCTGGGATTCCTTACCAAAAAAGAAAATAAGCCGTGGCTTATTATCGAGATTTTAGGGTAATTTCAAGAACATTGAATAATCTAAAATATTCACGGTTTTGTTTTATTATTTCCATAGGTCTGTGTTAGAAGTAGTTGATGAGCTAGTCACAACAGCTAAATCTATATTGTTATATGGCGAGTATCATAAGATGAGATAGATAAGGTACATAACCTGCCTTGGTTGAGTACAATACGGGCACATGGTATATTCTAATGTCCCTTTCTACAGTTTAAGCTCCTGTTAACGAGACATACCAGTCGTAACAGAATCTGATAATTAAATTTCAATTGATTGTATGCAAAATGCAGCTTTCTGGTTGGTTGAAATTTTCTTTTAATACCTCTATGAAAAAAAATCCGAAAATGGCGCGAAAAATGTGACGTCACAATACGGCAATTGACGTTGCGTATTTGAGAAAAAGAATCCGTTGAAGGATGAGTAAAATTGTACATAAACATGTTTTTAATTTGAAAATAATTTTCAAAAAATACTTATTAGCGTTGATGTCGATTACTTTTTAGTGTCATTGGGTTATGAAAAAAAATTGCTCGCGGATTCATCCAGTTGCAAACAAAATGCTTTTCATACCCCAATGAAACTAAAAACAAAATGTCATCAATGCCTAAATGAATCAGTACGCTGTAAACGTTTAAACTATTTATAGAACAAAAAGGTAATATGTAATCACAAAACACTGAATGATGCAAACCTCTTGAACTAATCAAGGGGGTATAACTCTAGGTTGTACACCATGACGTTCGACGTTAAATCATCACTAACTAGCTGCACTACAAACTCTAACTTACTATGGAGGTTTTGAAGTTTTCACCTTCACCGTTATAACGGCAAATGTTAGTACATCACGTGACACACTGGTAAATAACGTGACACAGTAGCACGTATCATACTGATGCCTATTTTTAACATCAGCCGATTACTCTGCTGGCGTTAGAGCGTTTGGTTCCCTCACTTTTACTTTGAAGTCTTTGTAATTCATAACGTTTTCATTGTTAGGGTTCCCGAGGAGATTTCGTATATTCTTGATGTCATCGTGCATGTCGCCGAACTTTTTCTTACCAAACAACTGCAACACAAAATACAAGCTTGAATCAAACAACAAGGCCTGAAGGTCGAATTATTCCTCCCAGTGATAGGCCGGGGCTGACCAATACAATTGTCCATTACTTCAGTAACACAGTCACGGACAATTACCAAAGAAAACAAGCAAAGACATTATGCATAACACATTTTAAATCTGAACATATACACTTTGCATACAAAGGATCTGACTACATCCCAAACAAAAGGGGTCACGTTCTTGTAACGTTTAGGATCTGATAACATCCCACTAGGGGTCATGACTGGTAAGGTTTAGGATCTGACAACATCCCACTAGGGGTCATGTCCTGGTAACGTTTAGGATCTGACAACATCCCACTAGGGGTTATGTTCTAGTTAACGTTTAGGATCTGACAACATCCCACTAGGGGTCATGTTCTGGTAACGTTTAGGATCTGACAACATCCCACTAGGGGTCATGTTCTGGTAACGTTTCGGATCTGACAACATCCCACTAGGGGTCATGTTCTAGTTAACGTTTAGGATCTGACAACATCTCACTAGGGGTCATGTTCTAGTTAACGTTAAGGATCTGACAACATCCCACTAGGGGTCATGTTCTAGTTAACGTATAGGATCTGACAACATCCCACTAGGTGTCATGTTCTAGTTAACGTTTAGGATCTGACAACATCACACTAGGGGTCATGTTCTAGTTAACGTTTAGGATCTGACAGCATCCCACTAGGGGTCATGTTCTAGTTAACGTTTAGGATCTGACAACATCCCACTAGGGGTCATGTTCTAGTTAACGTTTAGGATCTGACAGCATCCCACTAGGTGTCATGTTCTAGTTAACGTTTAGGGTCTGACAACATCCCACTAGGGGTCATGTTCTGGTAACGTTTAGGATCTGACAACATCACACTAGGGGTCATGTTCTAGTTAACGTTTAGGATCTGACAACATCCCACTAGGTGTCATGTTCTAGTTAACGTTTAGGGTCTGACAACATCCCACTAGGGGTCATGTTCTGGTAACGTTTAGGATCTGACAACATCACACTAGGGGTCATGTTCTAGTTAACGTTTAGGATCTGACAACATCCCACTAGGGGTCATGTTCTAGTTAACGTTTAGGGTCTGACAACATCCCACTAGAGGTCATGTTCTAGTTAACGTTTAGGATCTGACAACAGCCCACTAGGGATCATGTTCTAGGTAACGTTTAAGGTCTGACAACATCCCACTAGGGGTCATGTTCTGGTAACGTTTAGGATCTGACAACATCCCACTAGGGGTCATGTTCTGGTAACGTTTAGGATCTGACACATTCCACTAGAGGTCATGTTCTGGTAACGTTTAGGGTCTGACAACATCCCACTAGGGATCATGTTCTAGTTAACGTTTAGGATCTGACAACATCCCACTAGGGGTCATGTTCTTGTTAACGTTTAGGATCTGACAACATCCCACTAGGGGTCATGTTCTGGTAACGTTTAGGATCTGACTACATCCCACTAGGGGTCATGTTCTAGTTAACGTTTAGGATCTGACAACATCCCACTAGGGGTCATGTTCTAGTTAACGTTTAGGATCTGACAACATCCCACTAGGGGTCATGTTCTAGTTAACGTTTAGGATCTGACAACATCCCACTAGAGGTCATGTTCTAGTTAATGTTAAGGATCTGACAGCATCCCACTAGGGGTCATGTTCTAGTTAATGTTAAGGATCTGACAGCATCCCACTAGGGGTCATGTTCTGGTAACGTTTAGGATCTGACAACATCCCACTAGGGGTCATGTTCTAGTTAACGTTTAGGATCTGACAGCATCCCACTAGGGGTCATGTTCTAGTTAACGTTTAGGATCTGACAACATCCCACTAGGGGTCATGTTCTAGTTAACGTTTAGGATCTGACAGCATCCCACTAGGTGTCATGTTCTAGTTAACGTTTAGGGTCTGACAACATCCCACTAGGGGTCATGTTCTGGTAACGTTTAGGATCTGACAACATCACACTAGGGGTCATGTTCTAGTTAACGTTTAGGATCTGACAACATCCCACTAGGTGTCATGTTCTAGTTAACGTTTAGGGTCTGACAACATCCCACTAGGGGTCATGTTCTGGTAACGTTTAGGATCTGACAACATCACACTAGGGGTCATGTTATAGTTAACGTTTAGGATCTGACAACATCCCACTAGGGGTCATGTTCTAGTTAACGTTTAGGGTCTGACAACATCCCACTAGAGGTCATGTTCTAGTTAACGTTTAGGATCTGACAACAGCCCACTAGGGACCATGTTCTAGGTAACGTTTAAGGTCTGACAACATCCCACTAGGGGTCATGTTCTGGTAACGTTTAGGATCTGACAACATCCCACTAGGGGTCATGTTCTGGTAACGTTTAGGATCTGACACATTCCACTAGAGGTCATGTTCTGGTAACGTTTAGGGTCTGACAACATCCCACTAGGGATCATGTTCTAGTTAACGTTTAGGATCTGACAACATCCCACTAGGGGTCATGTTCTTGTTAACGTTTAGGATCTGACAACATCCCACTAGGGGTCATGTTCTGGTAACGTTTAGGATCTGACTACATCCCACTAGGGGTCATGTTCTAGTTAATGTTAAGGATCTGACAACATCCCACTAGGGGTCATGTTCTGGTAACGTTTAGGATCTGACAACATCCCACTAGGGGTCATGTTCTAGTTAACGTTTAGGATCTGACAACATCCCACTAGGGGTCATGTTCTAGTTAACGTTTAGGATCTGACAACATCCCACTAGGGGTCATGTTCTAGTTAACGTTTAGGATCTGACAACATCCCACTAGAGGTCATGTTCTAGTTAATGTTAAGGATCTGACAGCATCCCACTAGGGGTCATGTTCTAGTTAATGTTAAGGATCTGACAGCATCCCACTAGGGGTCATGTTCTGGTAACGTTTAGGGTCTGACAACATCCCACTAGGGGTCATGTTCAGGTAACATTTAGGATCTGACACCATCCCACTAGGGGTCATGTTCTAGTTAACGTTTAGGATCTGACAACATCCCAATAGGGGTCATGTTCTAGTTAACATTTAGGATCTGACAACATCGCACTAGGGGTCATGTTCTGGTAACGTTTAAGATCTGACAACATCCCACTAGGGGTCATGTTCTAGTTAACGTTTAGGATCTGACAACATCCCATTAGGGGTCATGTTCTAGTTAACGTTTAGGATCTGACAACATCCCACTAGGGGTCATGGTCTAGTTAACGTTTAGGATCTGACAACATCCCACTAGGGGTCTTGTTCAGGTAACGTTTAGGATATGACAACATCCCACTAGGGGTCATGTTCTAGTTAACGTTTAGGATCTGACAACATCGCACTAGGGGTCATGTTCTGGTAACGTTTAAGATCTGACAACATCCCACTAGGGGTCATGTTCTAGTTAACGTTTAGGATCTGACAACATCCCATTAGGGGTCATGTTCTAGTTAACGTTTAGGATCTGACAACATCCCACTAGGGGTCATGTTCTAGTTAACGTTTAGGATCTGACAACATCCCACTAGGGGTCATGTTCTGGTAACGTTTAGGATCTGACAACATCCCACCAGGGGTCATGTTCTAGTTAACGTTTAGGATCTGACAACATCCCACTAGGGGTCATGTTCTAGCTAACGTTTAGGATCTGACAACATCCCACTAGGGGTCATGTTCTGGTAACGTTTAGGATCTGACAACATCCCACTAGGGGTCATGTTCTGGTAACGTTAAGGATATGACAACATCCCACTAGGGGTCATGTTCTAGTTAACGTTAAGGATATGACAACATCCCACTAGGGGTCATGTTTTAGTTAACGTTAAGGATATGACAACATCCCACTAGGGGTCATGTTTTAGTTAACGTTAAGGATCTGACAACATCCCACTAGGGGTCATGTTCTAGTTAACGTTTAGGATCTGACAACATCCCACTAGGGGTCATGTTCTAGTTAACGTTTAGGATCTGACAACATCACACTAGGGGTCATGTTCTGGTAACGTTTAGGATCTGACAACATACCACTAGGGGTCATGTTTTAGTTAACGTTTAGGATCTGACAACATCCCACTAGGGGTCATGTTCTAGTTAACGTTTAGGGTCTGACAACATCCCACTAGAGGTCATGTTCTAGTTAACGTTTAGGATCTGACAACATCCCATTAAAGGTCATGTTCTAGTTAACGTTTAGGATCTGACAACATCCCACTAGGGGTCATGTTCTGGTAACGTTTAGGATCTGACAACATCCTACTAGGGGTCATGTTCTAGTTCACGTTTAGGATCTGACAACATCCCACTAGGGGTCATGTTCTAGTTAACGTTAAGGATCTGACAACATCCTACTAGGGGTCATGTTCTGGTAACGTTTAGGATCTCTCAACATCCCACTAGGGGTCATGTTCTGGTAACGTTTAGGATCTGACAACATCTCACTAGGGGTCATGTTCTGGTAACGTTTAGGATCTGACAACATCCCACTAGGGGTCATGTTCTGGTAACGTTTAGGATCTGACAACATCCCACTAGGGGTCATGTTCTAGTTAACGTTAAGGATCTGACAACATCCTACTAGGGGTTATGTTCTGGTAACGTTTAGGATCTGACAACATCCCACTAGGGGTCATGTTCTAGTTAACGTTTAGGATCTGACAACATCCCACTAGGGGTCATGTTCTAGTTAACGTTTAGGATCTGACAACATCTCACTAGGGGTCATGTTCTAGTTAACGTTTATGATCTGACAACATCCCACTAGGGGTCTTGTTCAGGTAATGGTTAGGATCTGACAACATCCCACTAGGGGTCATGTTCTAGTTAACGTTTAGGATCTGACAACATCCCACTAGGGGTCATGTTCTGGTAACGTTTAGGATCTGACAACATCCCACCAGGGGTCATGTTCTAGTTAACGTTTAGGATCTGACAACATCCCACTAGGGGTCATGTTCTAGTTAACGTTTAGGATCTGACAACATCCCACTAGGGGTCATGTTCTGGTAACGTTTAGGATCTGACAACATCCCACTAGGGGTCATGTTCTGGTAACGTTTAGGATCTGACAACATCCCACTAGGGGTCATGTTCTAGGTAACGTTTAGGATCTGACAACATCCCACTAGGGGTCATGTTCTAGCTAACGTTTAGGATCTGACAACATCCCACTAGGGGTCATGTTCTGGTAACGTTTAGGATCTGACAACATCCCACTAGGGGTCATGTTTTAGTTAACGTTAAGGATCTGACAACATCCCACTAGGGGTCATGTTCTAGCTAACATTTAGGATCTGACAACATCCCACTAGGGGTCATGTTCTGGTAACGTTTAGGGTCTGACAACATCTCACTAGGGGTCATGTTCTAGTTAACGTTTAGGATCTGACAACATCCCACTAGGGGTCATGTTCTGGTAACGTTTAGGATCTGACAACATCTCACTAGGGGTCATGTTCTAGCTAACGTTTAGGATCTGACAACATCCCACTAGGGGTCATGTTCTGGTAACGTTTAGGATCTGACAACATCCCACTAGGGGTCATGTTCTAGTTAACGTTTAGGATCTGACAACATCCCACTAGGGGTCATGTTCTGGTAACGTTTAGGATCTGACAACATCCCACTAGAGGTCATGTTCTAGTTAACGTTTAGGATCTGTCAACATCCCACTAGGGGTCATGTTCTAGGTAACGTTTAGGATCTGTCAACATCCCACTAGGGGTCATGTTCTAGGTAACGTTTAGGATCTGACAACATCCCACTAGAGGTCATGTTCTAGTTAACGTTTAGGATCTGTCAACATCCCACTAGGGGTCATGTTCTAGTTAACGTTTAGGATCTGACAACATCCCACTAGGGGTCATGTTCTAGTTAACGTTTAGGATCTGACAACATCCCACTAGGGGTCATGTTCTGGTAACGTTTAGGATCTGTCAACATCCCACTAGTGGTCATGTTCTAGTTAACGTTTAGGATCTGTCAACATCCCACTAGGGGTCATGTTCTAGGTAACGTTTAGGATCTGACAACATCCCACTAGGGGTCATGTTCTAGGTAACGTTTAGGATCTCTCAACATCCCACTAGGGGTCATGTTCTGGTAACGTTTAGGATCTGACAACATCCCACTAGGGGTCATGTTCTAGTAACGTTTAGGATCTGACAACATCACACTAGGGGTCATGTTCTGGTAACGTTTAGGATCTGACAACATCCCACTAGGGGTCATTTTCTAGTTACGTTTAGGATCTGACAACATCTCACTAGGGGTCTTGTTCAGGTAACGTTTAGGATCTGACAACATCTCACTAGGGACATGTTCTAGTTAACGTTTCGGATCTGACAACATCCCACTAGGGGTCATGTTCTAGTTAACGTTTAGGGTCTGACAACATCCCACTAGGGGTCTTGTTCAGGTAACGTTTAGGATCTGACAACATCTCACTAGGGACATGTTCTAGTTAATGTTTAGGATCTGACAACATCCCACTAGGGGTCATGTTCTGGTAACGTTTAGGATCTGACAACATCCCACTAGGGGTCATGTTCTGGTAATGTTTTCATTAGCCACTTACTTACCGCTTTCAGAATTTTTAATGTAAATTATGGGTAGCAACAAAAAACTTGCATTATCATTTTTTGTACGTTAAGTCATTTTGTCACAACGAGCTTAATACACATGTTGTGTTGAAATGACTTACTACAGTTAACAAGGCCAATACGATGCATATAACGTGTATAGAACAGGATGTACAACGATCATCAGACCCGATCCTCTTTTGGGATATTATATCCTTATGTAATGGAATGATAATACGGATCTGCCCTTTAATCAGATTGATCCAAACCAAACCAAATAAAAAGGGGAGTGTTTCACATCTACCAACACCAGCACAAACACACGCACACATAAATATACAGTATACGTTATATTAAAATTAAGATTTGAAATCTAAATAAACGAGGTTCTGCTATCCTAGTACCTACCGCGCTTTTATGACCTGGTCGGACGTCATCGAGCCACGCATGCGGTCTGGCTTTGTTCAATCTGAAAATGACAAAGAAAAATACAACAGATCTTAATAAAAATAAGTGAAGAAAGTGTTACATCGAATATGAACTGCTCTAATTTATCGAAGGATTGAAAGTCATTTTTTTTAACTTTCATAGTGCTATGAAAGGTCAGCCGTTACATCCGTATTGAACGAAGCCCGCTAGAATCCATATTTTTACATTTTCACTACAGAACAATTGCTTAACTTCATTTATATATTTATATTTTTTCCAATTAATAATTTATTACCTGCATTTGTATATGTGTCGTCATTTATACGACATGGGCAGAACAGCCCAGCTTGAATAAAATTGGCGCCAATAATAATACTTAGTCATTTGAGCGTTTGACTCAAGGGCATTCTCCATGTTATTCGAAGCGGCGCGACAAGACTCTCATTGAACAAGCTTGATCTATGACGTCATGATTAAACCACGTGCTACGTCTCGAGAACCATTGCTTTCATTTAAGCAATGAATGTTTTAACAAATGTTGTTACAGTCCTATAACACACATTGCTATTGATGACAAACTAAATAAAGCCCGGAAGCGTTTACGTTAAATTTACCTCGTGCTCCATTGGATTTATGATCTCATAAACTAAACAAAATCAAAGGTTAATCCTTAAATAACTATACTTACGAACGTGCAAAAATTCTATGACGTCGACAACAATACATGTTGGCGGATGCAAATTATCCCGTTCGAATCACAATTGTATGACGTCATAAACAATTGACACGGGCGGAGCTAGCTACGGCTTGTGCAAACTTCATGCTGTTACATTTATTGAACCGTTTTCACGTTTGTATGTTTTGAAATGTAATATATGTCCGCAGATGGGGCTAAGTTGAACAAAAAGGTACATATGTAATGACCCATTTACACAAAATACTGTTGATATAAGAACTAACCTTTGATTTTGTTTAGTTTGTGAGATCATAAATCCAATGGAGCACGAGGTAAATTGCGTAAACGCGATTTACCTCGTGCTCCATTTGATTTATGATCTAATAAACTAAACAAAATCAAAGGTTAATCCTTAAATACTCTTGCCAAATTCAAGAAAATTCTGGAGACGTACCTTCTCACGTCTGCATACTAGGGTATCAACTTAGACGACATGTATAAACTGACATTTGTTTATCTAGTTCGTATTTATATGCATTTTTATATTATCACATTAGCTTAGATTGTAATAACTTCTTTATTTATGTATTGTAAGTATCAAATTATTATCTACATGTTGTGAAGCGCTTTAGAGTAATTTTACAAATTATATAGAGCGCTATATAAATGTTGTACAGTGGAACAGCGATAGTCCGGACACCGATAGTACGGAAATATCACAATCCGGACGGAAATGCACGGGAACGGATTTTCGTAACGTTATTTGTACTCATCAGTCCAAAACTCGGCAGTCCGGAAAACTCGTAATCAGGACGGTTTGGGCTGGGAACGCAGGTGTTCGGATTATCGAGGATCCACTGTATATTATTATTATTAACAAGCTTTAATGTACGTGAATGAAGAACGTCAGCAAATATTTGTTTACCGCAGCTACCTGTATTTGCGCTTCTGGTTCTATTGTTATATGAGCAATCACGTGATTTTTTTTTCGAATCATGTGACCACTATCCTGCTCCCGGTTTCGTGCCGATTCGCAAGAAAACATAAGATTTTTTAACATAGAAAACGATAATAAAAATATAACTATGGTACTGATGTGCTAAGTAATATATCTTGATATTAAAGAAATATGGTATTGTTTGATAATCTAAACTGTTAAGGTTAAACAAATTATAGAAAAATGTTTCATGTCGTACCATGTTGAGATTCCTATAATTAGTCGAATGGCGGCAGCGAAATTGAGCAGACGAGCACCAAATTTAACGAAAAATGCCGTTTTAAGGTACTTTCCTGTTAATTGACACAACTGAGACCTTGATTTTCCTTCTTAAAATAACATTTGCCTTCAGAAAATATATTTCATTTAGAAATTGGCTCGAACACGAGCTAATTATTATTATTATGTAAGATTATGTTTTAATTAACAACACTCACGTGAGATGGAAGTTTGTACACAGGTAATACACGGGGAACGCCACTGCACACACCACTCCCAGTCCCGTGACCACTGCCACAACTAGCAGCTGAAATTTAAAATAAAATTTTGAGTCGTATAAAAAAGATGCAGAGTATTAAATCGTTTAATTGAATTGTGTTAATTTCCTTTTCATATACGTCCTATAGGGACAATTGCCGTATGCTTCATAGCAAGGAAACAGGATGTTAGTGTAATAACTGCTTCAATCGATTAAATGTTTAAAGATTTGCGTGGTCGTCCGTCAACTTAGATAAATTTGGGCACATTATACGGGATTGAAATTTCGAGTTTCTCGTATGCTGTTTAACCGAATCGGTCATATGATCTGTCACCGGAAATTCTGTTCCACCCCGTCACGACAGAGAAATGAAAACCGAGGTGTTTGTAAACAAAGACACTTATATTATTCTAACACAAAATGATAAGCATTTACAGATTAACAGAAACTACACAAACTTTTATTTTTTATTTTCAGTCTGTGAGAACTTCAATATCCTAATTGTGATTTAACACTCCCCCCCCCCCTTTGACCCCCAAATTTTCTATGAGCCCACACAAAATCAGATGTTTTGAACATAATACAATATGCAACTGACATTAAAGTATATTCCTGCAAAATATTAGCCTTATCACTGATAGTCCACAGAAAGGCTCAAATTGGCACCCCGCCTTTACATATTCTCGGAACCTACATGTATCTACATATTACCACTAGTCATGGTGACCACAAAACACCGAACAGCAGTGATGGACAGGTAAATCTTTACCTTCGGTTTTTCATGCAAACCATTGGATTCTAGGCAGCCTAGTAAACATTTAAAGACATATAAACGGGATATATTTTGTGTCGACTAAAAGATATACGTCAAGCAGGGAGTCTACGCGCCCCGTTATCGCATACTTACCCCCTTGCCCCGTTATCGCACACTTACCCCTTTTCTTGTTGTCACACACTTACCCCCTTTGCCCCATTGTCACACACTTACCCCCTTTGCCCCGTTAATTGTCACACACTTACCCCCTTGTCTCGTTGTCACACACTTACCCCCTTGTCCCCGTAATCGCACACTTACCCCCTTGCCCCGTTATCGCACACTTACCCCTTTTCTCGTTGTCACACACTTACCCCCTTTGCCCCATTGTCACACACTTACCCCCTTTGCCCCGTTAATTGTCACACACTTACCCCCTTGTCTCGTTGACACACACTTACCCCCTTGTCCCCGTTGTCGTACACTTACCACCTTGCCCCGTTGTTGCACTTTCCCCCTTGCCCCGTTGTCACACACTTTCCCCCTTGCCCCGTTGTCGCACACTTACCCCTTGTCTCCGTTGTCACACACTTCCCCCTTGCCCCGTTGTCACACACTTACCCCTTGTCCCCGTTGTCACACACTTACCCCTTGTCCCCGTTGTCACACACTTACCCCTTGTCCCCGTTGTCACACACTTACCCCTTGTCCCCGTTGTCACACACTTACCCCCTTGCCCCCTTGTCACACACTTACCCCCTTGTCCCGTTGTCACATACTTACCCCTTGCCCCGTTGTCGCACACTTACCCCTTGTCTCCGTTGTCACACACTTACCCCTTGTCCCCGTTGTCACACACTTACCCCCTTGCCCCGTTGTCACACACTTACCCCTTGTCTCCGTTGTCACACACTTACCCCTTGTCTCCGTTGTCACACACTTACCCCCTTGCCCCCTTGTCACACACTTACCCCCTTACCCCGTTGTCACACACTTACCCCTTGTCTCCACACTTACCCCTTGTCCCCGTTGCCACAAACTTACCCCTTGTCCCCGTTGTCACACACTTACCCCCTTGCCCCCTTGTCACACACTTACCCCCTTGTCCCGTTGTCACACACTTACCCCTTGCCCCGTTGTCGCACACTTACCCCTTGTCTCCGTTGTCACACACTTACCCCTTGTCCCCGTTGTCACACACTTACCCCCTTGCCCCGTTGTCACACACTTACCCCTTGTCTCCGTTGTCACACACTTACCCCTTGTCTCCGTTGTCACACACTTACCCCTTGTCTCGTTGTCGCACACTTACCCCTTGTCCCCGTTGTCACACACTAACCCCCTTGTCCCCGTTGTCACACACTTACCCCTTGTCTCCGTTGTCACACACTTACCCCCTTGCCCCGTTGTCACACACTTACCCCTTGTCCCCGTTGTCACACACTTACCCCTTGTCCCCGTTGTCACACACTTACCCCTTGTCCCCGTTGTCACACACTTACCCCCTTGCCCCGTTGTCACACACTTACCCCTTGTCTCCGTTGTCACACACTTACCCCTTGTCTCCGTTGTCACACACTTACCCCTTGTCTCCGTTGTCACACACTTACCCCTTGTCTCCGTTGTCACACACTTACCCCTTGTCTCCGTTGTCACACACTTACCCCTTGTCCCGGTTGTCACACACTTACCCCCTTGCCCCGTTGTCACACACTTACCCCTTGTCTCCGTTGTCGCACACTTATCCCATTGTCCCGTTGTCACACACTTACCCCCTTTGCCCCGTTGTCACACACTTACCCCCTTGTCTTCCAATGCATGTTTAGGGTTACACAGGCTGTCCCGACTGAAAATAACCTTTTCGTAAGGGGTTGGTCCTCCCTACAAAGAAATCAGAACTCTATTTTAAAGAATTCCAAGTTGGTATCTACTTAACATAGTGTCATCAGTAATGTGTGCTACAAAAACGGATTAGGAATCCGTCCTGACCCTCTCACGATCTATGTAACTCAATATTCAATATACCAGTAACTCAATTGAATATCTCCATGACTCGATATTCAATATCTCAGTGGCTCAATATTCAATATCTCAGTGACACAATATTCAATATATCTTTCACTATATTCAATATAGTTGTAGTTTAATATTCAATATCTCAGTAATCCAATTTTCAGTAACTTAATATTTAAGTAGCTTAATATTCCAAGTCTCAGTAGCTCAATTTTCAATATTTCAGTAACTCAATTTCAGTACTAATTATTTCAATAACTCAATATTCAATATCTCAGAAGCTCAGTATTCAATAGAATAAGTAACTCTGTTCAATAAATCGGTAACTCAATTCGATAACTCAGTCAATCAATTCAATATCTCCTAATAGACGCAATATCTAATATATCAGTAGCTCACTATTCAATAGCTCAGTAACTCAATTCACTATCTCAGTAATTCAATTCACTATCTCAATACCTCAGTAATTAAATTTAATATCTCAGTAATTCAATTCAATATATCAGCAACTCAATTTAATGTCTCGGTAACTCAATTCACTATCTCAATACCTCAGTAATTAAATTTTATATCTCAGTAATTCAATTTAATAACACAGTTATTCAATTCAATATCTCAATATCTCTTTCAATTTCATATCTTAGAAACTCAATAATCATGTTTATTGCTTTAAAGAACGAGTTTTCAAAACCTACCCCGATCTTTCTAATCGCGGACGATCGGACGGCTGTGGGACGAAATAACGTCGCTGACAATCTCTACAATGTAAAAGGTAAAACCAAAGAATATTAGAATGTATGCCTCTTAAATCAATAATGTTTACATTTCGGGTCTGTATTCTCTATATGATACTACCAACGATTTTGACGTTTACACTTCAGTCCAGCGCGTAGAAATACAAGCCGGACCACTATCACGCTTCCGCTATTATTGTGAATGCGCATTTTTATTTTTTTACCTTTGATTCAAACTTTGGATGAAGTTGATTTTTTAAAACTTTAATAAGCAAATGATAGCAATATAATAATGAAAAATAAAATATCTTTAATTTCTAACAGAAACAAATAATGTCAATGTGGACTATATTCTGTTTTCTTCTTGAAGTTGACAACCTTTCCCGCCAAATTGGAATCAGCTGTCGTGGTATTCCATCAGTTGTCGGCTGTTCCGTCAGTGAATATAACGTTCAATAAATGACGATTGTTACTTTTGTAAGTTGCGTAAATCAATTTTAATGTGTCAAAATGTAAATATAAGAAATAATTTGTCTTTTTTGTTGTTTACTGGTGTGTAAACTGATTTTTTCTACAGATATATCAACATAACGCGCTGACGCGGTCATTTAAAATGTCTGTAGAAAAACTCAGTTTACACACCAGTAAACAACAAAAAAGACAAATTATTTCTTAAATGATTTTCGATACCCCGTATCCATCATCATAATATAACTAAATCCCAGACATTCTCTATATGTATATATTAGATGTGGTCTGACGTTCCTGAATTCTCATTGGCTAAAATATGGTCACATGGAGGTCCATATTTTGTGATATCAAACTGATGTTTCTACTTTCAGAAACACCGAGTCAATATTGCATTTGTGACGTCATAATAATTGTGACGTTATAGTACTCATGCACACAACTGTAAATTTCATTCTTTATTAAAACAGATATAATGCAATTAAGTCTTTTGCAAACAAGTTTCACGTCTAATATAAAAATTAAGGACCTTTGATTCGGTTAATATGGTGTTATACCGACCTGATAGAATCTAAAATATTAACCGAGGGCGTTATAACACCATATTGACCTCAGCAAAGGTCCATAATTGATATGTATTTCATTTCATGTCAAATTATCCGTAATATATTTATATAGAACCAAGTATTGGGATACGATACGCCTTACGCCACAAGAGAAACAACTCTTAATGTCTTAATGAACCCAATTAATAATGATAATTAATAATTCAAGGTTTTTATATACCGCTTTATCACGACCTTAAAGGGCGTCTCAAAGCGGTTCACAAATTATTATCCGTGGTTATAGGGCCTTAGCAACCAGCCAATATCGTTCTCAACTCCCTGGGGAGCATACAACCGTTGCTGCCATTTCGGCGCTCACAGCTAGCATTCTACAATTTCTAGCACTAACCAACCCTGTACTCATTTACAGCTGAGTAGACTAAAAGAGTAAAGTATCTTGCTCAAGGATACAACACAAGTGCCGTGAACGGGACTCGAACTCGCAACCCTTTGATCACGAGCCCGGCGTCCTACCACTAGACCACTGTGCCTCTTAAATCAGTTAGTTTTACAATATAAATAGAACATTATAATAATTATTACATACAAACTACTGTAAAGATACCTTAGCTGAAATTCCAAATTGATGTTTATTCATTCCTACATAATTTTACTATTACGTGGTAACATGATGAAAAAAATATTTATAGGCCAAATCAAATTAAATTAATAGTGATTTATAACAACAAATATATCATTTCCAATCATCTTGAATGTCTGCTACTGACGGTCTTACGATATCGCTGATATCAGAAATACAGAAAGAAATTAAAACCATTTTTTTTTTATTGTTGTAAGAATATGAGAGCTCCGTGACATTCTCCTTCTTCTCAATCGAGGATTGGACAATTTGATAGTAACGATACCGGCACCATTACTAAAGTTGTTGAAATTTATCTCAAATGTATTTTATTTTCAACGTTTTCGTCATGTTTCTGAACAGGTCACCACATTAAAGACCCAATGTACGTAACTTTCGGCAAAACTTGAAGCAAAAATCTAGCCTAATAACTTATTATATTTATAGATTTAGTTAAGATTAACTGATATCAGCAGTATTCAAGATGAATTCTTTCGCGGTCATCGGTACAGCAGCAGTTGACACTCGGTATTTGTAACCACGCGTCCATTTCGAACCGTCTTTTGTCTTCAGTTTGTTGTTGAAGTGGGCCCCACCTGAATTATTTTCAATTCTTTGGATTTTTTTGTCAAGATTTTCTTGTTAGCTAACCACTCAGGTTTACTTCGTTTTAGGCTTATTTTTGCATGGTTATCAAATGGATTTTTTTCAGAATTTTTCAGAATCACGAATATTTCCCTGAAGCCTTTAAAAGGACGTTTTATATCCAGTCTCCGCCACCGCGGGAACATTCTGGAGGTATAAACACTGCGTTACTGGTCCTGGTGATTGATATGGGATTGAACTACACCATACACTGTCATTTCATCGAGAGACAAAACTACATCATACACTGTCATTTCATCGAGAGACAAAACTACATCATACAATGTCATTTCATCGAGCGTCAGAACTACATTATACAATGTCATTTTATCACCGAGGGACTTAACTACATTATACAATGTAATTTCCCCGAGAGACATAACTACATAATACATATGTACAATGTCATTTCCCCGAGCGATTGGCTAGTTAGATAACAGATGATTGCTAAACCTGCTCTGGGATGATTTAATCTGACGGTGCTGGAAGATTATATTTACAGAAATATTAATTCGGATGGTTTCTGTCACTAGTCATTTTCAAGCAAATCACAGATTAATTCTCTCTCGCGCGATTCTACTCCACGCTATAAGTGATAACGATTTTTCAATGCAGGAATTTTCCAGAATCCTCTAAGGATGTGTCTACCATTAGTACCAAACAAATGCGTTTTACCACACCCTCGGGCCAAGCCTGGACGCCGTCGCGTCATGTGCTGTACGACAAATATTATCAATAAGTAAGTGATTATGGACATATATATATATATATATATATATATAGGTATATTTGATATATGCGCTACAGACGAGGGAGAACCGAATGATTTATTGCTATAACGAGGCTGAATTCTGCCGAACGTTTCATGCCCAATGATGCTGCTGTGTGACCAGGTTAAAGTGTCATAGCTCAAAGTATCACCTCAAATAATTTCAAAATATTATATTCGATCAGCTTACCTGATTTTGATAGTGAAAATCAATCTGCCTAACATGAATTATATTGTATAAAAAGGCACCAGGCGGTACTAATTAATACCCTCGCGCTACAACTTCAAAATCACAAAGTGAAAAGGAAAATATTAAGCGAAATGATTAGACCTGTTTTCATGACCAGGTATGCAACTTAAACGATGATGCCGAAATTATATATATAGAAACAGTGACCCAGTTATTGACAGTAGAAAGAAACACACAGTTTGTACATGATATTATGTTTGTTAACACGTGTGTGAAGTTTCAATGTCAATCATTTCAAAATGGCAGCGTGTTAAGTTGTGACATCTACGTTTCTGTCAAGTTTTATTTATAGTAACGGTGACCTATTTTTGACACCAGAGAGTTGCAACGCGAACTCGTACAAGGGATGATGATTGTTAACACTTGTGTGAATTATTTATAGTAATAGTGAGCTAGGTTTTGAACGTACAAGATTAAATCGCAAACTTGTACAAAGGTGACACTTGTTTGAAGTTTCGTGCCAATCGGCTGGGAAACGGAGTCTGTAAAGCGGCGAAATCTTTGTGGGTACGTGCGTTTTTATAATTTGATGGACTTAACAATCGTCAGCATGTTTTTTATTTGAATGAAAAATGTTTTTTTTTTCAATCCGTGTGGTATCGCAACCTCACATATGTGTAAGGCCATGCCCGACTGCTTAAAACAGTTGCCGGTCACCTCTTCTAAAAAAGACGTCCAATGCGATGGAGAAATTATCGTTAGATGAAACGAAGCAAGCATCTAGGGGTGGATTGATATGTAAATTGATCGGAAATGTCGATGTTTAGTTTGAGAATTGCACGACAGTCTAACAACAAGTAAGTCATTTACATTGTTTGCAAACAGTTGAGAAATAACGTTGGTATACTTCTATTATATTCTATAATGGGCGGCTCCTTATATATATATTGTTTTATTTACTGACAGAAACTCAAGCAGTTGTGTCCCTATATATCATCAACTACTCGTCACGAGGGTTAATCTATCTTTGAAATAATTTACAAGAAGGTCTGATACGTGTATAACCCGCACTCAGCCGCGCCGACGCATTGAATAAGAAAGAGCGCTCTAACAATAAAGTATGTTTTAAACAATCAATAAAATGTTAAAGTGAGAAAAAACTACAAAAAGAAATTGAGAAAAGGTCCCATGGAACATTGAATGAGTGTTTTACATAGTTATATATATATTTCCGCATTTCCTTAAGTAAAGAAAAGGAAGGAAAATAGAATATATTTACACTGATTCGTATCAGAACATTTATCAATAAGTCTTTACTCACCGACATCATTTTGATATTGAAGTTGTGGATGTCTACTTAAAATAAGTTCTGTGGAAACTGACCTACTTCCGGTTCAATTAATAAATTACTTCAGTGGTCACTCAAAAAACAACTTGCACTTCCGGTTAGTTTCTATAAATAGTTCATCCCGAAAACCGCATTCACACATTAATATTCAACCGTGGTTTTCACGAGATATTGTCCTTAATATCGGAATTGTCAGTTAAATCAGATATTATTAAAACAATTCGGTCAGAATCAGCTCAACCGCTGTATGCGTTTCAAATTAGCATACACTCAGGCGAATTTCTTGATCAAAGGCGTCCCCAGTGTCGTCATTAACTTTAGGTCCAGCTGGGATTAAAAGAAAAAATCCCTCGGATTTCAAACTACAAGAACTCTTTCCGTCGTCTGATTTTTAATAAAATGACCACTAACTATTCGTTTTATATAGAGGTCAGTCAATAAAACATCTGTTATCCTACGTAACCCAGTGGTCAGCTAATGGACAATGTCCAGTAATCCGTCCAAGTCACAGTATCTCAATTCTGCATCACCACTGCGTGCAAGTTTTCCCGATAGAATATATTCACGCGATAGACTATTATTGCTGTGGTCAGCAGTACTCTATGTCCAGTCATATAAACTTCTACAGAAATGACCCTCGCAGTACGTGCCAGCCAAGCTGTAGAGGACAAGCAGTTCTCTAACAGACAGCGGGCTGATGCTCCATGTCCCTGAACGATCGATCGTATGACCTTGTCTTCGTCCTCCATGACCTTCAGATGTGCACGTCCGAACAATTATACCTGACTTGTATCCGTGACGTCATGGTCATACCGATAAAACATATTTATTTATTAGCACGTGATGAAAACATGGAGTAAATCAACGAAGTATGTATTACGACTTAATGGCGCACTGACTCAATAATGGGTTTTAAGGAGAAAAACATCCACACGTAATCAACATGTTAGTAGTATCGTTATGTATTGATAAATCGATACATCTCCATGATAATGGCTTTGCGTTGTAATGTACATCCGGGTGTTTATCGTTCTCTTGGTATTACAAAACAGAACGTGACAAGTCGGGATGGTTAGGATTTGTTTGAACTGCTTAACTCTGCCCGGTTAGCTCTCAAACATATTTTTTAATACAAAAATAAAAATCGTCGAAAAATAAATATCAAAGAAAGTAAAATAAAATTGATGAAAATCTGTAATTAGCTAAACTGAACTAATCTTTGACATTCAAAATATGCATTGACGCTCACAGAAGTTTCTTGTTCCTGCAGATATTCAAATTACTACAATTTAAAAATAGGAGTAGTTTTTGCTGGTGATCGTTTAAAATAATAGATATGTTTGGCTTATTGGTTCCATATATCTGTATATGTCGTGTTTACTTTACAGAGGTGTAATTAGTTATGAATTGGACACGAATCGCTGGATTCATTCACTGACAGATATGTGCTGTATATATTGTCTGTAGGTGTCAATGTGCAGCGTTGTACACCAGACTAATCTATAATCGACCCCGGGCTGATAAACAGTCAGCGTGCATTTTGACTTTCAAGTCAATGAATTCGCCCTTGTGTCTAAATCACGTGACATGAATGTTTTATTGAGATCAATATATTGGAATGGTACAGTGCATTCTATTTAAGTCTCAAGGGGATTCCCCTTTATCACATATGCAGATAGAGAATGTAAACATATAAAAAATGTATATATACAATGTATCAAGGGCCACAGTGGAAATAAAGTCGAGGACTATTCTTTGTTATCCTGCAGATAAAACATGTATTGTATTGATTTTGGTATTTTTTTTGGACAATTTCTAAAATATTGGACCTGTGCAAGTCCATTCAGTAGAAGGTGCCAAGACGTGTGACGTCATCACTCACTGTATTACGTCATCCAAATGAAATTCATAACTGTTTTTTTATTGATAACAACTATAAAACTGTACAACAAAAACATTTGGTTTGGTTTGGTTTATTTTGTTTTACGTCCTATTAGCAGCCAGGGTAATTTAAAGACGTGTCAGGTTTTGGAGGTGGAGGAAAGCCTGAGTACCCGGAGAAAAACCACCGACCTACGGCCCAATGTGGGATTGAAATGGCAACCAAGAGGTGGAGGCTAGTGGTAGAATGTCGGAACACCTTAACAACTCAGCCAACGCGGCCCCCTTCACAACACAAATACTGTAATTTGATCTTAAAACTGAAATATAACCCAGGGGACTAATTCCTGCACTACTGATGCATTTATATGCCAACTGGAAAATTGACATCTTTAACCCACCTGGTTTATGGTTATACGTGATAATGTATCCGTACCCCTACGTGATACATGTACCCGTACTCCCACGTGATACATGTATCCGTACTCCCACGTGATACATGTATCCGTACTCCCACGTGATAACCAGACAATGACCGCTACACGACCCTGATCTCAAAATCCTGTCGTGAATATTTTTAAAATTGGTGACCTCTTCCCCGTCCCTGCCGAAGAGTGAGTGTGCATCCTTTACTGTGTAAATACGGTGACATAAGCATACCTGATCTTTTCGGGACGACAACGACATCATAAAGAGTGGAGCAACAGAGAAATCTCAAACATGTAAAACAGCAAACAACTCAGAGAGCTCGGGTTCTATTAGGGGGTGGGGTTGGAATTATATTAGGGGGTTGGGGTTGGGATTATATTAAGGGGTAGGGTTGGAGTATATTAGGGGGTGGGGTTAGGATTATATTAGGGGGTAGGGTGGGGTTATGTTAGTGGGTTGGGCAACAATTAATTTACAATTTATTTTCATGGGTCCTTTATGTAATTATTGCCGAAAACTATGGGGTCCTACAATGTTAAATTGAATTATTTCCAGAATGTTTTAATTTTATGAGTACTGTACCCGGGACTCGCACGTAGATTGATCACTGGTTGGGGAGTTTGTGAGAGGGTGGCCATGGGGTGGGGAGTATGTGGGGGCGTGGTTTTATGTTAAGGGTGTGGGGAGAATGTGAGGGGTGGGAGCAATGTGTGAGGGGTTGGGGTTGGGAGTACAATGTATGTGAGGGGTGGGGTTATATGAGGGGGTGTGGTAGGGAGTATTCTAGTGGAAGAGGGTGATGGGAATGTGAGGGGATAGGATAGGTATACGAGAGGTATAGGGATGGTGTTATGTGAGGCGATAGGACAGGGGCTATACGAGAGGTAAAGGGATGGTGTTATGTGAGGGGATAGGACAGGGGCTATACGAGAGGTAAAGGGATGGTGTTATGTGAGGGGATAGGACAGGCGCTATACGAGAGGTAAAGGGATGGTGTTATGTGAGGGGATAGGACAAGCGCTATACGAGAGGTAAAGGGATGGTGTTATGTGAGGGGATAGGACAGGCGCTATACGAGAGGTAAAGGGATGGTGTTATGTGAGGGGATAGGACAGGGGCTATACGAGAGGTAAAGGGATGGTGTTATGTGAGAGGATAGGACAGGGGCTATACGAGAGGTAAAGGGATGGTGTTATGTGAGGGGATATGACAGGGGCTATACGAGAGGTATAGGGATGGTGTTATATGAGAGGATAGGACAGGGGCTATACGAGAGGTATAGGGATGGTGTTATATGAGAGGATAGGACAGGGGCTATACGAGAGGTATAGGGATGGTGTTATGTGAGAGGATATGACAGGGGCTATACGAGAGGTATAGGGATGGTGTTATATGAGAGGATAGGACAGGGGCTATACGAGAGGTAAAGGGATGGTGTTATGTGAGAGGATAGGACAGGGGCTATACGAGAGGTAAAGGGATGGTGTTATGTGAGGGGATATGACAGGGGCTATACGAGAGGTATAGGGATGGTGTTATATGAGAGGATAGGACAGGGGCTATACGAGAGGTATAGGGATGGTGTTATGTGAGAGGATAGGACAGGGGCTATACAAGAGGTATAGGGATGGTGTTATGTGAGAGGATATGACAGGGGCTATACGAGAGGTATAGGGATGGTGTTATATGAGAGGATAGGACAGGGGCTATACGAGAGGTATAGGGATGGTGTTATGTGAGAGGATAGGACAGGCGCTATACGAGAGGTAAAGGGATGGTGTTATGTGAGGCGATAGGACAGGCGCTATACGAGAGGTAAAGGGATGGTGTTATGTGAGGGGATAGGACAGGGGCTATACGAGAGGTATAGGGATGGTGTTATGTGAGAGGATAGGACAGGGGCTATACGAGAGGTATATGGATGGTGTTATATGAGGGGATAGGACAGGGGCTATACGAGAGGTATAGGGATGGTGTTATGTGAATGAAATAAGATGGCTGCCGGCATAGCAGGTGTGTTATTTGTGCTCCTGGGAATTGGTCTATTTTACCAGTTCAGCACCCAGTTATATCAACAAAAACCTGCTGAACAACTGGATATTTACCCAGGAAACACATGGCCAGTCTTGAATCTTAAAATTTTATGTTATGGAAAAGATATTTTAGTAAGAACATTTTTACTTAGGCACAATATAAGGAATTCAACCACTACAGAGAATGTGAACACTTTTAAGCTTGGTTTTTACCTGTGTCTCCTATTGTTCAATGACGTGGAACTCAATCCTGGTCCCATTCAACAGGACACTAATCCCCTGCTAGGCAGTGGGGGGACAAACTGTACTCACTGTAACTTACCTGTATTGGCAGTGGATATTGAAGTTTATTGTACGGGATGTTTCCATTCCTGGCATAGACATTGTCTTCAGGAAAATGTCATTGAAGGAGACTCGGACACACTTCTTAAGTGGTATTGTGATAACTGTATCACCAACATATGTGGAGACATTGATGGCAACAACCAAAATAACTCTCCACAAAAACTTTTATCTACTAGTGCCCCCGCAGGTATGCGGTTCTCATCATGGAATGTCAGAAGTCTAAACAACAAATTTGATGAAGTACGATCTGTAGTTTTATCCTCCAACTTAGACATCCTTGGGCTATCTGAAACATGGCTTACTGATAGACTTCCTGATAAAGATTTCCAAATGTGTGGATATGATATGATTCGATGTGACAGGACACATAAAATAAGAGGAGGAGTAGCCTTTTACATTAAAAGTGACATAACATACATACAGAGAGACGACTTACAAACTGATGATGTTGAATCTCTTTGGGTGGAAGTAAAGCAGCCCCATAGTAAACCTATCATTCTAGGAATTGTGTATAGACCTCCAAATGCTGACAGCAGATGGCTGGAGAACTTCGAAATTATATTAGATAAACTTTTTCATGAAAATAAAGAACACATCATTATGGGGGATTTCAACATCAACTCAATTAAGGAAAGTATATTGTTTACACATTTCAACTCATTGATGCATGACAGTTTTAGTATGTCAAATGTTATCAATCTTCCTACCAGAGACAGTGGGACATGTGTAGATCATATATGGACATCACATCCCGAATCCATTATATATACTGAAGTATCGGACATATCTCTGAGTGACCACTATCCTATAAGTGCAGTTAGAGCACGAGTCAAAACAAAGGGAAACAATCAAAAGACAATCAAATACAGATGTCTTAAACACTTTGATGAATCAAATTTTCGTGACGATATAGAAAATATCCCATGGTCATCATTAGATGCTTTTGATTGTATACATGACATGATTTCTGGTTTTCAGGATTTGTTTTTAGACATTGTAAATAAGCATGCACCATTCAAGGAAAAACGTGTTAAATATCCAAGTATACCTGAGTGGTGGAATGATGATATTAATATAGCTATCCGTATCAGAAACAAACATAAACAAGAAGGTAATGTTGTAATGTACAAAAAATGGAGAAACAAAGTTACATACATGATTAGAAGTGCAAAGAAAAACTACTTTTCAGAAGTGTTAGAACAATGCAAGACTTCTAGTCAAGACTACTGGAAACATTTTAAAAAACTATGTCCTAAAAGTAAAACAGCATCACCAAATTTTATACAACATTTAGAAAAGGACATATCAGATGCAGGTGAAATTAGTAATGTTTTTAACCAATATTTTACAACTATCTCAAAACAGTATATAAAAAATACAGAAAGTACTTGCCCTTCTTCAAACATAGATACACTAAAAAAGTTTACATTTGAAAAACTCAAGGGTGCTACCTTCAATATACCAAAAGTAGAAGAACAATTTGTTGAACAATTTTTGTCAAATTTAGATGTTACTAAAGCCACTGGACTTGACAATGTGGAACCCAAATTCTTAAAATGTTGTTCAAAATCCATTGCTCCTATTGTTTGCAAATTAATGAACTACAGTATTGAAAAGAGTACATTTCCTAGTCATTGGAAAAATGCTAAAGTTAGTCCACTCTTTAAAAAAGGAAAAACAGAACAAATTAGTAATTACAGACCAATATCAGTACTGCCGATTTTATCAAAATGTCTGGAGAAACATATTCACAAACATTTTTACAATTTTTTATGCAATTATGACCTTATTCTAGAATGTCAGTCTGGTTTTCGAGCGCGGCATTCTTGTCAGACTGCACTGACCAAAATCACTAACATGTGGTTTGACTCTATCAATCATGGATTATTGTCAGGTGTTTTATTTTTAGATTTTAGAAAGGCTTTTGACCTTGTTGACCATGATATTCTACTTACCAAATTAGGCCTATATGGCTGTTCTAGTGCAACCATGGATTTTTTCTCAAGTTATATCAAAGATCGTTTTCAAACAGTGAATTTCAAAAACACCCTAAGCGACCCTCAATCTCTTACGGTTGGCGTACCTCAAGGATCAATTCTTGGTCCTTTAATGTTCATACTGTATGTGAACGATCTTCCCCTGGTTACAAAAAACTCAGCTATGTACATGTATGCTGACGACACAGCTGCCCATACCAAGGGAAAATCTATTGAAAGTATTAATTCTGACTTAAATGAAGATACAATACTAATTCAGAAATGGTGCAATGAAAACAAAATGTGTGTCAATACAGAAAAAACGAAAGTCATGTTAATTGGAACAACACAAAGAAAAAGTAGACAAACTGAGCAGTTAGAAATATTTATAAATAACACAAAAATTGACAATGTAAAACAAGAAAAACTTCTTGGAGTCACTATTGATGACTGTTTATCCTGGGATAAACAGATTGTTTCTATTGCAAAAAAAATTTCATATCAACTTTTCCAAATGAGACGCATTCGACCCTTTCTTACAAAGAAATCCAGTCTCACTTATTACAACTGCTTCATCAACACTCATTTTGACTACTGTTCAAATATCTGGGGCAATGCCTCCCAGAACCACATTGCAAAAATTGAAAAGTTACAAAAACGTGCCGCAAGAATCATATTGAAGTGTGACTTTTGTACACCTTCAAGTGAAATGTTTAGTGAACTAATGTGGCTGCCGTTTAAGAAAAGAATTTCTTACAATCACGCCATTTTAATGTACAAAATTTTAAATAATCTGGCGCCAAACTACCTAAACAATTTTACTTTGTCTTCTGAAATCCAGTCGAGAAAAACTCGATCATCTTCACAAAATGTGTTTTATCTGCCATCTTACAAGACAAATATTTTTAAACGGTCCTTTACATATCAAGGTCCTTTTATTTGGAACAGTTTGCCTTCTTATGTCCAAAATTGTAAAAGTCTCTTGTCTTTTAAGAAATGTGCCAAACAGTATTTTATGGGATAAAGCAATGTATTTTCTTCGAATTTTTAACTTCTTAATTATCAAACAGCATCATATCTTTTTAATTTCTGAAATAAGACCTGAGTCTACCATGCAGGTAGGGCTCTCCCCAACCGCTGGAAAGCTCGGGTCACATTGTTTTAAAAGATTTGTAGCTAATTACTGTGATATTCTGATATTTATGTGATGTTAATTAACATGTACATGTGCAATTCTCTTAATATGTCTAGTAATAGTTTATCGTTGTAATTTTGTTGTATATACTGTACATTTTATCATACTTGACCATATGTTAGACGAGTCCTTGACTCAATATGTCATCAAGTTTAAATAAAGACTATTATTATTATTATTATTATTATTATGTGAGAGGATAGGACAGGGGCTATACGAGAGGTATAGGGATGGTGTTATGTGAGAGGATAGGACAGGGGCTATACGAGAGGTATAGGGATGGTGTTATGTGAGAGGATAGGACAGGGGCTATACGAGAGGTATAAGGATGGTGTTATGTAAGGGGATGGGACAGGGGCTATACGAGAGGTATAGGGATAGTGTTATGTGAGGGGATAGGACAGGGGCTATACGAGAGGTATAGGGATGGTGTTATGTGAGGGGATAGGACAGGGGCTATACGAGAGGTAAAGGGATGGTGTTATGTGAGGGGATAGGACAGGGGCTATACGAGAGGTAAAGGGATGGTGTTATGTGAGGGGATAGGACAGGGGCTATACGAGAGGTAAAGGGATGGTGTTATGTGAGGGGATAGGACAGGGGCTATACGAGAGGTAAAGGGATGGTGTTATGTGAGGGGATAGGACAGGGGCTATACGAGAGGTATAGGGATGGTGTTGTGTGAGGGGATAGGACAGGGGCTATACGAGAGGTAAAGGGATGGTGTTATGTGAGGGGATAGGACAGGGGCTATACGAGAGGTATAGGGATGGTGTTGTGTGAGGGGATAGGACAGGGGCTATACGAGAGGTATAGGGATGGTGTTATGTGAGGGGATAGGACAGGGGCTATACGAGAGGTATAGGGATGGTGTTATGTGAGGCGATAGGACAGGGGCTATACGAGAGGTATAGGGATGGTGTTATGTGAGAGGATAGGACAGGGGCTATACGAGAGGTATAAGGATGGTGTTATGTGAGGAGATAGGACAGGCGCTATACGAGAGGCAAAGGGATGGTGTTATGTGAGGGGATAGGACAGGGGCTATACGAGAGGTATATGGATGGTGTTATATGAGGGGATAGGACAGGGGCTATACGAGAGGTATAGGGATGGTGTTATGTGAGAGGATAGGACAGGGGCTATACGAGAGGTATATGGATGGTGTTATATGAGGGGATAGGACAGGGGCTATACGAGAGGTATAGGGATGGTGTTATGTGAGAGGATAGGACAGGGGCTATACGAGAGGTATAGGGATGGTGTTATGTGAGGGGATAGGACAGGGGCTATACGAGAGGTATAGCGATGGTGTTATGTGAGGGGATAGGACAGGGGCTATACGAGAGGTAAAGGGATGGTGTTATGTGAGGGGATAGGACAGGGGCTATACGAGAGGTAAAGGGATGGTGTTATGTGAGGGGATAGGACAGGGGCTATACGAGAGGTATAGGGATGGTGTTGTGTGAGGGGATAGGACAGGGGCTATACGAGAGGTATAGGGATGGTGTTGTGTGAGGGGATAGGACAGGGGCTATACGAGAGGTAAAGGGATGGTGTTATGTGAGGGGATAGGACAGGGGCTATACGAGAGGTATTGGGATGGTGTTGTGTGAGGGGATAGGACAGGGGCTATACGAGAGGTATAGGGATGGTGTTATGTGAGGGGATAGGACAGGGGCTATACGAGAGGTATAGGGATGGTGTTATGTGAGGCGATAGGACAGGGGCTATACGAGAGGTATAGGGATGGTGTTATGTGAGAGGATAGGACAGGGGCTATACGAGAGGTATAGGGATGGTGTTATGTGAGAGGATAGGACAGGGGCTATACGAGAGGTATAGGGATGGTGTTATGTGAGAGGATAGGACAGGGGCTATACGAGAGGTATAAGGATGGTGTTATGTGAGGCGATAGGACAGGCGCTATACGAGAGGTAAAGGGATGGTGTTATGTGAGGGGATAGGACAGGGGCTATACGAGAGGTATAGGGATGGTGTTATGTGAGAGGATAGGACAGGGGCTATACGAGAGGTATATGGATGGTGTTATATGAGGGGATAGGACAGGGGCTATACGAGAGGTATAGGGATGGTGTTATGTGAGAGGATAGGACAGGGGCTATACGAGAGGTATAGGGATGGTGTTATGTGAGGGGATAGGACAGGGGCTATACGAGAGGTATAGGGATGGTGTTATGTGAGGGGATAGGACAGGGGCTATACGAGAGGTATAGGGATGGTGTTATGTGAGAGGGTAGGACAGGGGCTATACGAGAGGTATAGGGATGGTGTTATGTGAGGGGATAGGACAGGGGCTATACGAGAGTTATAGGGATGGTGTTATGTGAGGGGATAGGACAGGGGCTATACGAGAGGTATAGGGATGGTGTTATGTGAGGGGATAGGACAGGGGCTATACGAGAGGTATAGGGATGGTGTTATGTGAGGGGATAGGACAGGGGCTATACGAGAGGTATAGGGATGGTGTTATGTGAGGCGATAGGACAGGGGCTATACGAGAGGTAAAGGGATGGTGTTATGTGAGAGGATAGGACAGGGGCTATACGAGAGGTATAGGGATGGTGTTATGTGAGAGGATAGGACAGGGGCTATACGAGAGGTATAGGGATGGTGTTATATGACAGGATAGGACAGGAGCTATACGAGAGGTATGGGGATGGTGTTATGTGAGGCGATAGGACAGGGGCTATACGAGAGGTATAGGGATGGTGTTATGTGAGAGGATGGGACAGGGGCTATACGAGAGGTATAGGGATGGTGTTATGTGAGAGGATAGGACAGGGGCTATACGAGAGGTATAGGGATGGTGTTATGTGAGGGGAGAGGACAGGGGCTATACGAGAGGTATAGGGATGGTTTTATGTGAGAGGATAGGACAGGGGCTATACGAGAAGTATAGGGATGGTGTTATGTGAGGGGATAGGACAGGGGCTATACGAGAGGTATAGGGATGGTGTTATGTGAGGGGATAGGACAGGGGCTATACGAGAGGTATAGGGATGGTGTTATGTGAGGGGATAGGACAGGGGCTATACGAGAGGTATAGGGATGGTGTTATGTGAGGCGATAGGACAGGGGCTATATGAGAGGTATAGGGATGGTGTTATGTGAGAGGATAGGACAGGGGCTATACGAGAGGTATAGGGATGGTGTTATGTGAGAGGATAGGACAGGGGCTATACGAGAGGTATAAGGATGGTGTTATATGACAGGATAGGACAGGAGCTATACGAGAGGTATGGGGATGGTGTTATGTGAGGCGATAGGACAGGGGCTATACGAGAGGTATAGGGATGGTGTTATGTGAGAGGATGGGACAGGGGCTATACGAGAGGTATAGGGATGGTGTTATGTGAGAGGATAGGACAGGGGCTATACGAGAGGTATAGGGATGGTGTTATGTGAGGGGATAGGACAGGGGCTATACGAGAGGTATAGGGATGGTGTTATGTGAGAGGATAGGACAGGGGCTATACGAGAAGTATAGGGATGGTGTTATGTGAAGGGATAGGACAGGGGCTATACGAGAGGTATAGGGATGGTGTTATATGAGGGGATAGGACAGGGGCTATACGAGAGGTATATGGATGGTGTTATGAGAGGGGATATGACAGAGGCTATACGAGAGGTATAGGGATGGTGTTATGTGAGAGGATAGGACAGGGGCTATACGAGAGGTATAGGGATGGTGTTATGTGAGGGGATAGGACAGGGGCTATACGAGAGGTATAGGGATGGTGTTATGTGAGGCGATAGGACAGGGGCTATACGAGAGGTATAGGGATGGTGGTATATGACAGGATAGGACAGGGGCTATACGAGAGGTATAGGGATGGTGTTATATGAGAGGATAGGACAGGGGCTATACGAGAGGTATAGGGATGGTGTTATATGACAGGATAGGACAGGAGCTATACGAGAGGTATGGGGATAGTGTTATGTGAGGCGATAGGACAGGGGCTATACGAGAGGTATAGGGATGGTGTTATGTGAGAGGATAGGACGGCTATACGAGAGGTATAGGGATGGTGTTATGTGAGAGGATAGGACAGGGGCTTTACGAGAGGTATAGGGATGGTGTTATGTGAGAGGATGGGACAGGGGCTATACGAGAGGTATAGGGATGGTGTTATGTGAGAGGATAGGACAGGGGCTATACGAGAGGTATAGGGATGGTGTTATGTGAGAGGATAGGACAGGGGCTATACGAGAGGTAAAGGGATGGTGTTATGTGAGGGGATAGGACAGGGGCTATACGAGAGGTATAGGGATGGTGTTATGTGAGAGGATGGGACAGGGGCTATACGAGAGGTATAGGGATGGTGTTATGTGAGAGGATAGGACAGGGGCTATACGAGAGGTATAGGGATGGTGTTATGTGAGAGGATGGGACAGGGGCTATACGAGAGGTATAGGGATGGTGTTATGTGAGAGGATAGGACAGGGGCTATACGAGAGGTATAGGGATGGTGTTATATGACAGGATAGGACAGGAGCTATACGAGAGGTATAGGGATGGTGTTATGTGAGGTGATAGGACAGGGGCTATACGAGAGGTATAGGGATGGTGTTATGTGAGAGGATAGGACAGGGGCTATACGAGAGGTATAGGGATGGTGTTATGTGAGAGGATAGGACAGGGGCTATACGAGAGGTATAGGGATGGTGTTATGTGAAGGGATGGGATGAGGGTATTTGAGGCGAGGGAGGGGGGATCGATAGCTATACGAGAGGTATAGTGGTTAAGGTATATGTGGTATCGGGTTGGGGTATGTAAAGTGAATGGGGTGAAGGCTATATGCGGTGTGAAGGTAATCGATGGATATGTGAGGGGTATGGGGTTATGGATGAAAATGGGGTTAATGTTATGTATGTAAGTGTGGGTGTGTGTGTGGGGGGGAGTCCTAACTCTAGACCCCCTCCCGATCCACCTTTCCTTTGTTTTATATATTATTTTTCTTACAATGCGATTAACCCACCTCTCTTTTTCAACCGCGTTATATCAGACACACAGACATACAGACAACACAGACAGACCTGTGGTACGTCTTATCGACGCAGTCATGGTCTGTAGAATGTTTAAAAATAAACTGATTAAATGGAATTATGTCAAATATACACCAATCACAATACAATGTGACCTTTGTATAATGAAGCTGGTTTGTACAATGTAGTATATGTTTTACGTGTATACGGAGTACGTGTGGTATCGCTGTACGCCTATACAGTAGGTGTGTGACGTGTATATAAACATAACTTATAGGTGTATAAACATGACTGTCTAAACTACACAATCATCTGTAAACAACTTAACCCCTACCACTCATTTATTTTTGGTCTAAAATAAATTCCAAGTATTTTACACGAGTGGGCACATATTTTGTTAAGTTTATTTAAGTTACGACTTTTAAAATAAATATTGAAAATCATGAATATCTAGACTAGATACAAAACCATATTCGAAAAACATTGATGGCGTAAAGCTAACCAATGCATTCAAAGCATTAGCAACTTCACGAGTGATTAAAATTCAAGTTTCACTTTTTAGTTGTTTTTTTTTTTTTGAAAAATTGTGGTATTGCTTGACTGTGCTTTAGCATCTCAAATCCATATGTAGTGATATTTTTGCTATAACTCAAGTTGTCGCGTGAATTTCTTTAAAACAACGACAAGGACACAAGACTTAAGACAACCGAGACAGGAAAGGGAAGGTAGACCGTTATAAATGCTGACTCAGGTCGTCTGATACGTGGAAAAAATGCAATATCACTAAAGTCAAGGGGTAGTTAACCAGATGTAGTAGATGGCCGTATACATATCACTTCACTGGTTTAAAATGTGATATAGAGCACGTACGCAATTCTCCTGACTCTACTACACTATAGCTACCCGGATATGAGTTTATCGCGAATTTGGCAAAATTAGAAAATTCCGTAACACCTCGACATACGTACACAGTACGTAACCGTATATATGTTTTTTTATCAACCCATTACATCAAGTACCGGATTGTTTTGTTGACAAGTTGATTTTGTGGTGCAATGTTTTTGCGGAAACAAAATATTTTATACCAATCTCAGAACAACACTCTGTGCCAACGCAAGCATTAGAATACGGACTTGGGGTCTTTTTACACAGTTCATTATAAAAGAATAAATTAGAGCGGAACAAAGCACTTGTCATCAAATTGATTCCTAACCCTCGACAGCACTGAGAACGTGCGAGTGTGTTCGGGCAAACAGGGTAAACTAAAGACGGTTTTGAATGTGTCGGACAAATATATACGGTATGATTGTCATTGACGCCTGTTACAGTATTAACATGCTTTTTTCAATGAAATTAATTTTCAACTCGTAAACAATTATTATTTTCCATATGACGTCACACCGTTATTATAGCATCCCTGAACGCTGGTATAAGGAGTCACCAACACACTTTCTCTGTTAGCATGCATTGTACATCTTGTAAGTAAAGTATAGATATAAAGTTTGATAGGGCACTTCCACACAACATCGGATCGAATTAGAAAAAAAATAATTTAACTCAGGAAAAACGGCTCTATGTGTATATCCGTCTCAAAAACTCTTCATCCTTATCCGACATGTCGACATCACACTTAGCTGTATCAGTAGACGGAAGTTTGAACTTCCGGTTTTTGTAATAACAGTGTGAAACTGATAGATCTAATAACACATATCGTTTATGTTAAATAACAAGAAGACTACCCATTGTACCTATACTGTCCTTGACAGAGGTGAAGCAGTGTTAAGAGAATGCTTTCTGTAGTGTGCGAAGGTAGGAGTGTGTGTTGGGGAGTGGGTGAATGCATTGGAGAGGGGGAGGAGAAGTGGGTGAGTGTATAAGGGAGTGAGAGGGGAGTTGGTGAATGTATTAGGGAGGGGGAGGGGAAGTGGGTTGAATGTATTAGGGAGGGGGAGGGGAGTGGGTTGAATGTATTGGGGGGGGGGGGGATTGGGTGAATGTATTTGGGAGGGGGAGGGGATTGGGTGAGTGTATTGGGGAGGGGAAGGGGAGTGGGTGAATGTATTAGGGAGGGGAGGGGGAATGCATGGGGAGGGGATTGGGTAAATGTATTGGGGAGTGGGAGAGTTTGTTTGGGAGGGGTGGGGAATGAATCGGGAAGAGGGAAAGTGTGTTTGGGAGGGGAGGTTCTGTTTGGGAGGTGGGGGGGGAGGGTGAGGGGGAATGTATTCGGCAGGGGATGAGTGTATTGCGGAGGGGGTGAGTGCATTGGGGAGGGGGAGAGTGTTGACTGTTTTACGAAATAATTGTACAACAATTGTATAACTTTTTCATGATAAGAAAACGGCATGACCCCCGTGTTATAATCGTTCCGCGATTCGTTAAATTCAAAAACTATTAGGAAAGCAATACAAAAGTTACGGGGAAATTAAAGTTATTTAAGCATTTATGTGACATAAAAAGGAGACGGATTTATATAAGTTACGTACTACATGCAACTTATTTCCGAATCTAATTCGAATGTGAATGATCGCTTTGTGAAATATATATGTACATACATATGAATGAAATAAAGTTTATATTAAATTACAACGATATACAGTAAGGTAAACACATTTTCTTCACATCTTGCATGTTTTCCTATGGAAACTTTTTTTAGGTTGAGCAATTTTCTTAAATCAAGGAACGTTTATAAAACTTGGACCTTATACTTTAGCTTCATACCGATAGTAGGATCGTAAAGAAACTATCCTTATCTTGGATATATCACAAAATCGAAAATATGTAATACAATACAATAATAAACATGAGTGTATTGAGGGTACACAGAAAATAATTGAAAAAAAAATCCTAAAGAAATTAAAATTAAAATTTCAATCAAAGCCTTGTACTTACGGAGAACATGGCGCTTCTTCGTGTTTCCCGAGTATAGAAAAAAATCTCTCCTCGTTCAAGTACTTATCCTAGAGAGTACGCGCCGAGCTGCACGTATGCAATTAATCAATAAAAATCACGTGTACCATGACTGTTCACCTATTAGGGAAGTTGGATATATACTTGTGTTTATATACATTTATCTATATATATGTATATCCTGTCATAGGGCGTGAAGTCGCTATCGACATAACCAGGTGTCGTGATAAACAAGTATTGATGAAGTAGATCTCAGATGCAGCGACTGGGAGACTACCCAGACGATCACCTGTGTAGTAGAAAAAAAAATGTATACAAAGGGAGGCAACTTCGATAAAAATGGAAGGTTCTGGATTCCGACCGTTCAAGCGAGGCTTGTGTTGAATAAAACATGAAATATATTACGATTTATTCACCGTGTTTTATTAAAATAAAGTCATGTATTAATCTGACAGCACGCGACGGCAGGAAATACGAAAGATACTTTAAAAAACCAGCGATGTTAGAAAAATATGTTATCCGTGTACATATGTACGGAGGTTCAATTTGTTTTTAAAACAGACAGATTATTTTTAGTTCTACTTGCGACAGTGGTATACTTGTTACAGTTAAAGATAAATTACCTGCATCAACACATACATGTACATGTTAGCTTCTATGTGAGACTGACAATCACGACCCTTGTCCGATCACCCTATATAAAGAGTGTCCTCCTAGGAATGAGTGTCCTCCGTGGGTTATGTGAGGTTTTTGGGCGCCTGCGCAATCGTTATCGGGTTTATTCCTATTTTGTTTTCTGATCTACACAGAGTATATCTGTATTAATATGTGTATAGAATTTCATGCAAATTGGAATTTTTGAAAATTATGAAATTTGTTGATAAAACATGCATATTTACATTGAATTAGTGTTCTGTGAAGATTCCACTTGCCCGCGAATTCGTTAAAGGCCCAATATACGTAACTTTCGACAAAACTTGATGTGAAAATCAAGCCTAATAACTTATTATATTTATAGATTAAGTTAAGATTAACTGATATCAGCAATATCCAAGATGACTTCTTACGCGGTAACCGGTACGGCAGCAGTTGAAACTCGGTATTTGTAAACACGCGACCATTTTGACTGTCTTCTACCTGCGGTTTGTTATTGAAGTGGGCCCCACCTGAATTATTTTCAATTCTTTGGATTTTTCTGTCAGGAGTTTCTTGTTAGTTACCGCTGATGTTTACTACGTTTTAGGCTTATTTTTGCATGGTTATCAACTGGATTTTTTTTCAGAATTTTTCAGATTGACGAAATATTTCCTGAAGTTACGTATATTGGGCCTTTAATAATTTTTTTTATATTTTTTTTTCTGATTCTTAAAAATTTTCAATTCAACCGGGTCAATATGAATTACCGAAATACGTTGATAAATATTTTGTTTCGAGACAGGAATCACGATCAAAATTAGCGTCGAGAGCTTAATTAGAGACATACGAGGAGTCCGCACGCCCGCGCATTCGTTGATGAATACTTCTCCAATTTTGCTACTAATTCTAAAAAGTAAATAGTTTCCGAGGTTTGTGCAAATTTATAGTTATATCGTGTCAGTATAAAGTAATAAAATACTTCAACGAATATGCGTACATAACGTTCGATAAAAGCTGAAAGATCTACATTTATTTCTGTGCGGGTTACCTCCCTTCTATTACATTTAATTTTTAAGTCCGTGGTAATACGAAACACTTGCTACTATCGCAATTGTATTTTATTTGTGTACCTATCTGTTTACACCGTTACACTGTGCTTAACTCTGCTTGTTCCAGTCTACTCAGCTGTAAATGAGTACGTGGTTGGGTAGTGCTAGAAATGATAGAATGCAAGCTGTGCACGCCGAAATGGCAGTACAGCGAGTTGAGAACAATATTGGCTGGTTGCTAAGGCCTTATAACCACGGGTATTAATTTGTGAATTACTTTGAAAGGGCCTTTAAGGTCATGATAAAGCGTTACATTAGAATATCGAATTATTATATTATATTGCACAGTTTAGTGATTATTACATAAATGGTACAGCTATTGCAATAATAGGGGCCGCGGTGTTAAGGTGTCCCGGGGACATTCTACAACTAGCCCTCTATCTCTAGACGCTGTGGTCGAGTGGTTAAGGTGTCCCGACATTCTACAACTAGCCCTCGACCTCTGGGCGGCGGTGGTCGAGTGGTTAAGGTGTCCCGACATTCAACCACTAGCCCTCGACCTCTGAACCGCGGTGGCTGAGTAGTTAAGGTGATCCGATATTCTACCACTAGCCTCTACCTCTGCGTTGCGAGTTCGAATCCCACGTGGGGCAGTTGCCAGGTACCGGCCGTAGGTCGGTGGTTTTTCTCCGGGTACTCCGGCTTTCCTCCACCTCCCAAACCTGGCACGTCCTTAAATGACCCTGGCTGTTAATCGGACGTAAAACAAAATTAACCAGACCAAACTATTGCAATAATTTGCTCATGGTAATGATTATTGTACTAATGACCCTGTCACACAGTTCTGTGAGCGTCCCTATACATATTAACCAGTCTTTAAGAATCACTGCCGAATCCCCGAGGTCCTCTGTATGGAAGGATACAGATTGTTTTTTTTTTAAAACTCATTATTGCAGATTTCAAACTGAAACATGCATGTAGTACATACACATAGCTTGATAAATATCATAAAAGAAATATTTGCATTTCGCTATGATTTATATTATATCAAAGGGAATTTACACGATCTGTTCATAAAGGCAGGTACTATGATAACCCCATAAACCGTCCCAGACAATCAACTCTACATAGCATGGATCAATATGTTTAGACCTTCAACAAGTCTTTACCGTTGTTTGAAACTGTTTTATCGACACAGAAAAATATGTTATTGACTTATCATATCATTTTTAGTAATAACATCTTTAATGTTTTCAGAATTGTTATGCACTCTTTTATTCTGCCATCGCAGAAACGAAATTCAGTTGCAAAATGAAGCCGAGAATATACGTTTTATTGATTGTTTTTTTTTCATAACAGAGAACAAATATTTGATCCGTTTGCTGTATAAACTAACTGTACATATAAACATTTCTGCTGCAAGTTCCTATAAAATCAATACCAGTATAATTTTCCCAACCTCATGGTAAAGTATCTCAATCGAAACATCTCGGAGACCTTTTCCGGTAATCTTCGGGTATCTACAACTTCGAAAACGCATGCGCCTAGAAGCCATGCTGTGAATCAGGACATAGTTCGAAAGTCGTCGGATTAATCGACTCTTCAATTATTAATTATCTTTTGTGGCAATGAGAGCAGCCATTTCCTACGTTTACACTATGTGACCCTCTATACATGCACTCGGCGGAGTAGATTTCCGAAGATTACCGGAAATTTTCCCGAGATGTTGCGATTGCTCCATATCTGTGTGAAGCGAATCGGTTATATAAATATATCATATTTCATTTTATTTCAGAATATTTATTTTTCAGTTCTTTGATACAATGGATTCGGCAACAGGCAATGCCTATGAGCGCCTTCTCCTTACAGTTATAAACAGTTTATAATACACATCTTACTGAATTCAAATATAGATAAAACATTAATATATTAGTTACATATTGTTAACTATATGTCATTACTTTTTTTATAATTTCATTTCGATATTGTAATTGAAATTGCATCATGCTAAAGTGAATAAAATTGCAAAGTGGCTAATTGACAGCACATAGTACAATTTTGTGCTGGGATAATTCTATATGCCAGTGTAATACAAAGATAGATAAATAAGTAGTTATAATCAAGTAAAAACATTTAGTATCTCTAACGATAAATATCACATGACGCCCTATACGAAGTCAGCTACGCATTTCACATAGATATCGTTCATACAACCATAAACATCACTAATATTCTGTTCAGTCCGCATATAGACAATCGGAGTTTGCAGTAACGTCAGATCTTACAAAAATATTCCCTTATCATACTTGCCAACCCTCCCTATTTAGGAGGGAGACTCCCGATTTTGGACCCTAAAATGTTGCATTTTCAATTTTGGAAATTGCTGAACTGTTCCTGTTTTTAAAGATCTGATGATTTCATCTGAAAGAAGACCTCACAAGAAGCCTTTTAAAAGTGTAATTTTTCCTCTGAATGTACATTCAAACTAAATTAAAGTATTGACGAATGTCTCAGGTTTATCGAGGAGCAAGGAGATAATTCAAAATTACTTTCAGCCAATCACAAGCCAGATATTTACATTGGCGCTGCTTAGGACTATAACCAGAAAGGAGTATGACACAATGCATATCACACAGAACTTTGGTTTGGACGAGAAAGTATACACAACATCTTGCCTTTATTTATTCCATTTAAATTGCCGTATTATAGCGATATTTAGATCAAATCGAAAAAAAATAACAAATGTTTAAAATAAAGCGTATTCACCACAAGTATAGACTTTTAATCACTCACTGTTCGCGATATAGAGGGTCACTTTTCCTAATTCTCGGCATTTGCAGGTTTCAGTTGGCCTTTCGTCCTAAAATGTTGGCAGGTCACTGTTGCATGTACATGTGATATGGCACAGTTTATACCACGTGAACAAAGTGTACATTGTTTGGTTTATACCACGTCAACTCACCAAAAATTTGTCTTTCCTAAAATAACTCCTGAATATATACCTGATTATATGATTTATAGATAATACACAACGTGATGACGTCAATAGATACAGCAATGAATGAGGTATAATTCGTCATTGTTGTATTTATTATAAAATTGCTTTGTTCATACCAGATATTAATGGATATTCATTTAACGGTCATTCATTGATTACAGGTATTCGTAGTATAAGTTACACGTGTAACATACAGAGCTGATCCAATCCATGGCTCCATGGGCAGTTAAAACTGCCGGCCAAGGGATGCAACAGTGGCCATTGAGCCCTTTACAAAGTGCCCGGATGATGAAGGTGTTTTGGCTACGAACTATGCATTGTGGTTACTTCACTAGCAGATTGTTGAGGCCTCCCCTCCCTCTCACCCAACCTTTTTCTCTTCTTGATGTCATGTATGAAAGCAACCCATTTCATTTCAAATTGTTTTATTGGCATAAGATGTTACAAGTCAATGTGGATAAAATAACAGGCAAAGCCTATACGCTATTGCTTTGAGTTTCTGTCAGTAAATAATAAATACATATGTGTGAAATGAGCCTCCCATTACAGTAATGTAATGGAAGTATACCAACGTTATTTCTCAACTATTCAGTGCGGGACAGTTATGTGCATTGTTTACAAATAGTTGAGAAATAACGTTGGAATACTGCAATTGCATTCTGTAATGGGTCGCGGCCATATATATAAACATTTGTTTTATATACTGACAGAAACTCAAGCAACTGTGGCCTATATTAATTCTCTCCACAAGATTGCCAAAGAAAAGAGGTACTTTATAAAATTAATTTAGATTTCATATGATAATTTGAGAATAAAATGAAATAATTGCTAGTACAACACGGTGTAAAGGGAGGTAATTCTTTAAAAGGAAGGGGGAGTAACCCATTCTCTCATTGCACTCTTACAGTGTGTAAAACACGCGACGGCATACAAGGTACTGTACACGTGCGCCATATCTTCAGAATTACATCTTCTTTTCCTTTCCTTATTTTGTGGACTTACCTTAAAGAACAAAATCATCGCAATATGTTTCCATAGGAAAGCGTGGTAGACAAGGAAAACCCTAAATTCAAGTAGAGGAAAAGTCTCAGTTCAGCGTTTGCTGTTGAAGAAATCTTATTATATATTAAATTAAAATGTAATTATTCATCTCAAAAATGTTCAGCCTTCAAATTTTCTCAGTTTAAAGAACATTCACGAAACTGGCATAAGGTTATTCGATAATTCCAACCGTATGTTGATAAGTATCAAAAGTAACGTATGTTCTTTACACAATACATTTCAAATTTCATGTTGCTGTCAGCTAGTTTGAAAATTAATATCTATATATTTCAACGAATTTTTTCAGTGACGTCCAATGTCGACTGTTCGATTAATATAGGGGAATAACGCCTATCGGATCCCTCCAAACGTTATGTTGAGTTTTATTTGTATATTTTTGTGTAAAATTAACATATTCATTCTATAGAATTGACATCTGGTGGCATACTTACAGCGACAAATTATACAGGCAATGCTCTCAAAGTAGTATCTACACTTTACAATGACATTTCACCTGAGTGCAATGGAAGACAAAACAAAAGCTTTATCTTTGCATAAACTTGACAAAAATTTGAAATTGAAACGAAATTTCACATCATGTACGTCATAATAGCGTGGGACACTGACCATACCGCGATTCTGAAAAGCTTTGATGTCAGTTAGTAGCGAATTTTACTGCATGTTCGTGTCGGCGAGATTGGACGACGAGATCGCTGTAAGTGTTAGGACAACCCTATTAGGGGTACAAAAGGACTGGACAGAGACAGTAGTGGTCATTTTCGTTCGCCTGACTAAATATGTCTGTATACAACACTGTCATCTGTGCGGTCAGTTTGGCTATACTGACCATTGGTCAAGGGACCCGATATGATGGGTAAGTAATAGTTATGTTTCTGATTTTTTTTTACATAAACATATTTTAAAAGATGTAAATTTTTTTTACAAACGATTTGGCACAAATTATTGCAGCGTATTATCTACCTCTTCCATAATAATGTACAAAATAGGAATATAGAGCATAATCGAATATGTAGATTATATAAACAAAATAAAACATTCAATCCTTCGAAATCTCCTGGACCGGACAATTTCATCCTAAGATATTAAAAGAGTCAGCGGAAAAATCAAAATAAATGTAAATACATTGTCATTACATGGGTATGACGGTGTTACACTGGTATGACTTTGTTACACAGGTATGACGGTGTTACACAGGTATGAAGGTATTACATGGGTATAACGGTGTTACACAGGTATGACGGTGTTACACAGGTATGACGGTGTTACACGGGTATGACGGTGTTACATGGGTATGACGGTGTTACATGGGTATGACGGTGTTACACGGGTATGACGGTGTTACACAGGTATGACGGTGTTACACAAGTATGACGGTGTTACACAGGTATGAAGGTGTTACACAGGTATGAAGGTATTACACAGGTATGACGGTGTTACACAGGTATGACGGTGTTACACGGGTATGACGGTGTTACATGGGTATGACGGTGTTACATGGGTATGACGGTGTTACATGGGTATGACGGTGTTACACAGATATGACGGTGTTACACAGGTACATGTATGACGGTCTTACACAGGTATGACGGTGTTACACAGGTATGAAGGTGTTACACAGGTATGAAGGTATTACACAGGTATGACGGTGTTACACAGGTATGACGGTGTTACACAGGTATGACGGTGTTACATGGGTATGACGGTGTTACATGGGTATGACGGTGTTACACAGGTATGACGGTGTTACACAGGTGAGATAAAGTATCTTCTTTAGACAACCATTAGAGCTAAATCTGCCCACACAAGTTGTCGTTTAACAATAAAACAAATTAAGCCATGGTTAATGTTTTGAGAAAGAAATTACTTCGGGTATTTCCGTCAAACTGTTACTGAGGTTTAATCAACACGAACTTATGACGGAAATAAGCGAAGTAGTGGCTGTTCGATAATTTGGTCTCTTTTATGTTATTACATTTGATAGGATTGCCGCTATCTAAATCTATCTTTGCGTGCAAAGATGTTCGTCTAGGTAATGAACAGCGGGTTAGGGGATATGTAAAACCGAAGTTGTATTTTAGATGTATGTTTTTGTTACGTAAATAACACAGCCTAGGAAACAAAGTAAGCCCCCCCCCCCTCCCCCCGGGGGGAAGTATAAGTAGTTGTGTCTATTACATATGGTGGCATATTTTTGCCATCGAGTTGCCAACTTACGACTTAAATATGCCGACATAATTCTGAGAAGATGTCGACATTATAATTACATGCCGCGTTAGAGGGCGCTATGTATACTGTGGGATCATGCCATATGTCAGGGCAATATCCCCTCGTCTACCGCAGTCAAGGCAACAGTATGTTAATACTTAGGTCATAAATACGGTATGTAAATAATAAAGGTTACAGATACAATATGTAAATAATTAAGGTCACGGATGCAATATGTAAATCATAAAGGTAACGGATACAATGTATAATATGCAAATTTCTAAGGTCATACATACAGTATGACATTATGAAGGTCACAGATTCAATATGGTATTCTAAAGGTCATCGATACAATAAGTAAATAGTCACAATGATAATGTGTACCTCCTACATGTCACAGATAAAATATTATTATACTTAATAAGATCGCTTAATGGAGCTGGAGTGTTTCAAGATTAGTTGTTTTCTTTTAATTTTTCATGAATGAATAATGTAAAAAAAGAAATGAAAAAAAAAATTATACTTACATACAAGTCAACCCTCCCTAAATAGGAGAAAGACTCCCTCATTTTTACCAAAAATTACCAAACTCCCTCAACATCTCCCTCATTTTGTCGAAACCCACAAGAACTCAAAATCTACATCTTGTGTTCAAATGAAATCCTAGTTACTGCAGGAAATGTGTAATGACCATGATGTGTGTATCTGGATCAAATTAATACTTTGTGAAGCTTTTTTTGTACATAATAAGGGAAAGACAAATTGAGCCATGCAGTTTCAGTCGCATTTCACGCACTTTCTCCATCATTAAAAATGTGGAATGAGGGAGATCTCCCTCATTGGCGGTTTCAAATGTTAACACCTATGTGCTTACTTACACAATTACATTCTACCACGACCGACCTTTCGTTAGTCTTAAAAGAGCAGAAAGTATTCTTTATACCAAACCTGTTTCTGCAACTAAGGGAAAATTTAATCCCAAAAAACTCTTCGATTAACGGTCCACTATATGGTCAATCTGATTAAAATACAGCTCTTGATACGCTTACGCTAAGCGTATCGAAGAGCTGTATTTAAATCAGATTGACTATATGGTACATATCTCTGCTACAAAAACTGGCACCTTGGAAATTATCAACATGTCTGTTTCTGAATGTTTGATCTATACGGTTCTGTTCAGGAATGTTGAGTAAATTTCAATATTCCTTTTATCCTGATTTCAGACATCAACTTCTGCGGGTACACCCAACCAGCTCCCGCCAGGTGGAGTTTCTGAGAAATCTCCATAACAACGGAAACTTAAAGGTATACACAAGTCGTTCGGAATATGTATGATATGCACAGCGATTATCGAACGGGTTTTTAATTCTCATCGTATACTTTTGTTACCCTTTTATTATTTAATTCATATACAGGTGTAACATTTTCTTCTTAAAATTCCAATAACGCAGTTTGAGGTGAATGTATTGTTATATAAATTACTGATTTACTCGACCAGTTAGACCTTGTAGAAAACATGCTCTGATGTACGTCTCCATTTCAATCCGAGATGAATAGACGTCAATGTCAATCAGTACTCACGAGTTACCTCCCGTGGTTTTTTGACTTACCTCCCGTTGTATGTGGAATTACCTCCGGTGGTATTCGCAGTTAACTGCATTTGCCGCGAAATCAACTTGAAATCTGAAATGGTGACACCCCCCTGAACAATTTATGGATCCGCCCCATGGACCCTCTAAACTGTAGACGACACTTGGTCAATGAAACAAACCAATCTAATTAAAATCAAATCTCGATCATCGTCGAATTTTCCCTGTACCAGCCGGCACGTTTATATTTGCAGTAACTTAAATATGCCGCTCACAATAAAACTTTGACTATTTATCAGTGGGAGATTCCTTGGAAATGCATGGGCAAAGTTTCAACTATAAACAACAGCATTAAACGTGATAAATATCGGATAATTCTACCTCTGTCTACAAATGTAAACCAAGTTCTCGCTTCAACTGGTACCTATATCCGGTTTCGTTCCCATACAGTGGGGTCAACGACGATCGACTCGAGCCAGTTCCTTCCCATCATATAAAAGCTGTTTGAGTTCGATTGTAGCCTTATTTTGCTTTTAATTTTGCCATAGAAACGGTTTTGCAGCGTGGGTTCATTTTGAAATCAGAAGAAAATCATAAAAATTATCATCGTCATTTTCACTTCAGCTCGACTTCTGGACATTTCCGGTTCTGAATCGCATAGTAGACATCCGGGTCCCTCCGAGGTCAAGGTCGTATGTGAAAAGACTAATGAAGAAGGCGGGGCTTTCAACACGAGTTGCCATGGACGATATCCAGTCGTGAGTAAAAAAAAAATCGAGAGTTTTTATTTGTCACACCTTACCGTTATCTAATGACAATTTCATAGTAGCTTTACGTTACAAAAACAACTATTTATTAAACAGGCAATGGAAAGTAATAGAATGTATGATGTAGATAGTATGTTGAGTGATGATACGTGATGTAGCGGGGATTGCCGTATTTGTGATTGGCCGGTGTATGCTACGGTTCTGTTATGCAGTAGATTGTTTGGAGGGTAATTATGAAGGATAGTAGGATAAACGGAAAACAAATTTTAAGTTTTTTTTTTAACTTTTTAAATATATTACAGGCAATCGAGAATTGGAAAAGGATGGAAAAACATGCGTGTTATGTAAGCATTGAACTGCTTTCAGTTGGTATTCATAGGCTCCATGAATGCTAACTGGACAAAGGCAAATTCAATGAAGCGCGCTAGCGCTTTATGTTGGATTTGCTTTTGTCCAGTTGGAATTCATTTTGCCTATGAATGTCTACTAAAAACAGTTCATTACTTATATTTACCATTTTTAGAATCTGTTCACCTCATTAAAAATCAATACCTCTTTGTATTTCTTAACATTAAGCTCAAATAATATATATATCGTGTATGCTTGTTCAATGGAAAGAACAGCCATCGCCCGGGGACGGTTAATGGTATCCAGCGTAACAATTATGACAACAACAATAGGCCAAAGGCATTCATGGTCTTATGAATGCCAAATGATTTTGGTAGGGTCATATAGTAGCAATGCAATACAATGGTAAATATTGTTTCATAACTGTTCATTTTTTATTATTATCATCAACAATGTTACCTTTTTTCAATCTTCGTTTCACCAGACATGTGATACATACACGAGTTTACCATCAGCTCTATCCTTTGCTCCATTGCACAATAGTTCTGGGCCCGTATTCGTGAAACCGTTCTCATGCTCAAGCATGGATTTTGTGCTCAAGTCAGCTTTCTTCTAATCTGCTTAAATCGTGTCAAACGCAGAAAAAGTAAAATATAAACATTGAATCAATATTTGGCTTCAAACATCTTCAAATTATTTCCAAATCTTTCTCAAAATATCATTTCATCATAAATTTATAACAGGATCAAGAAATTGGGCTTGAAAATGGAATCCATGCTTGAGCATGGTAACGGTTTAATGAAAACAGGCTCTGATCTGCTGTTTGTTAACGAAGTAGAAACCTAAATTTAGATCTATCCAGAGAGAGTTGGAGGACATGGCCAATACTCGGTTGTCAAGGACAGGTGCCGCCACCTACAACTTAAAGTGTGAAGCATTCGGTGTCAACTGTCCTCCAGACCAAACCGGAAGTGGCGCCACAACCGCATCTGGTGAAGTTGTCGGCAGATTTTCACGTCATAATGAGGTGAATTCCTTTTAAAAATAACCTTAAATATAAAGAAATGTTTTATAAATGGTTGGATACTTCTTAAGATTTTGTTTTGTTTAGTTTTCTTTTCTTTTATTATTTTTTTTCCCTTCTTTGCTTTATAGAATGTCGTTTTTAAGACATACTGTTATGATACATGTAGCTTGGTTTCTGTTCAGAAATTATTTTCTCAAAGTAGGAAAAAAATAGATCATACAGAACTTTATTTTTTAAATAAAACATTACTTTAAACCAGATTGACGCTTGGCTGACTGCCATAGAGTCGGAATTTGGAGAACTCGCTACTGTGGAATCTATTGGACATTCATACGAAGGACGAGACATGAAAATCATCAAGGTAAATCTAACGGCTTAAGGCTGTATGCTATATCACACAGTTTTACACTTAGAGTTATCGTTCGTGGCCAAAATTGGAATCATTTTACTTGCACTGCAGATTAAATGTCCAACATATCGAACATCCATCCTATGTTTAAAGCATGGAAACTATTTATAGTGATACCGAAGATTGCTTAAGGCTGTATGCTATATCACAGAGTTATACACTTAGAGTTATCGTTCGTGGCCAAAATTGGAATCGTTTTACTTGCACTGCAGATTAAATGTAATACATATCGAACATTTAACTATTTTGGAGCCTGGTAGCTATGCATAGTGATACTGAAGATGGCTCGTTTCAATAAGGATGGATACATTTTTTTTGTAAATTATTCCACAAAAATGTTGCCTTAAATCAGTATTCGTTAAGTTGGGGGTATCAGTTTTGTGTAACGTATTTTCCTTTCTTCTTGGAATGTTTGTAGCAAAAAGTCATGCCATGTTACATTGATGTCAATTTGCTTGAAATTCCTCCTTGTATTAGCCCCAATCGTGAACCTCTATGTACCATTGATTGCTCGTTCCAGATAGGGAAAGACTCTCCGAACCCGAAGCCCGTGATTTGGGTCGAGGCTGGAATCCACGCACGGGAGTGGATATCCCCGGCTGTAGCAGTTTGGACAATAGATAAGGTAAGTAATTTATCTTACGGAAGCTTCTTCTGACGTCATAATAAAACAAAAGAAAATAATTATCAATTAATTAAGATATTTGCTTTGAATTATCAACACTGCAGGTTATATAATGAGATGATATATATTATAAGTTGTTCAGCTTATTATTCTTAAGATTTATCAACCTTATAACTAGGGGAGTTTATTATTATTTCGGGTAAGTTACCAACATCGTAGACAAGATAAACTTGAAATAGATTCCGCGGTCATGAGAAACATTACCAGTAGTCATTAGTATCACCGATAACATTTACACCCATTTGTGGACAATCACTCATGCCAATGTGAAATTTTAAATATTATATCACGATAACTGGCTATGTCTGTGTTTGTAGTTGATACGAAACTACGGTCAAGACGATGACGTCACGTACATGCTGGACACATTCGACTGGTTTTTCCTACCGTCAGCCAACCCAGACGGATACGAGTACACCTTTACCAATGTAGGTATCATTACGTCAGAACTCATCTGATTATTTCAAACGTTGGCTGTTTTTGTCATTGTTGCAACATATCAATTGGTTGAGCGTCCGTTTAGAGTACGGAAGGAGCCAGGTTCGAACGCCCGTCTGGTCGTGCAGTTTTCCTCTCCTGTTACACTTGTATACACCTCAAGAAACACAGCAAGGCAACCGTTGAATAGGAAACCTATAAATGATGTAACTACGTAAGGATGATATAATGTATAAAATGAATTTGAGTCGGATACACTTGTCAAATGAAATTTGCTTGGTCAAATGTCAAACTGTAGAATGTAAAGCGATATACGGCACTTAACACAGGAAGCACGATGAAAAGTGCAAAGGTGATGCTACAGTTACGATATGATTAATGATTATTTAAACTGTCAATCGTTAATTGTGCACTCGAGAAACCTGTGAATTTCTGGTAAGTTCAGTCTAAAATGTATATGTTCTAGGATCGACTATGGCGTAAGACCCGGAGTCCCCAGGGCCGGGGATGTTACGGTGTGGATCCTAACCGGAACTTCGACGTAGACTTTGGAGGTACGTACCACTATCTTACTATACAACACAATTGTCATAGCCATAACTCGGTTACCCTGGGTTACGCTGCGAAATTCACAGAGTGACATAATCACGGGTTCCGGTTCTCAGATTAGTCGTATCGTGTTTAAATGTAGATGTGTATGTTCTACCCTCGTATGGTACCTTTTTGTCATCGCTATTGGTTGGAAAAAATACGTCCTCTTTGTCAAAGTTTCACCGATTTTGACAAATATTATTCACTTGTTCTTGACGAAATAACAAAGTACGGTAGGTTAGTATCACATGGTACAGAATAAACTGACGTCAAGCATCAACCTCGGTCGCATTGATTGCAATGCAGACTGAACGTCGTATAAACGGAAGTTTATGTTAAAGACATGCATTATTTCGAGTTATCAAAAATTATCAACAGGAGCCGGAACTAGTAGGGACCCATGCGCAGACACATATCCGGGTACTGAAGCGTTCTCGGAACCGGAAACTGATAACATCCGGAATTCTATTTGGAGTGTCCGGGATCGAACAGCCGTCTTCCTGTCGTTCCACGCCTATTCTCAGCTGATGCTCACTCCGTACGGTTACAGCTCCTCCAAGCCTTCCGACTACCCGGAAATAGTAAGTCACAACAACATATTCTTATCTCTGTGAAACCTTCCGACTACCCGGAAATAGTAAGTCACAACCATATACTCCTATCTCTGTCAAACCTTACGACTACCCGGAAATAGTAAGTCACAACCACATACTCCTATCTCTGTCAAACCTTCCGACTACCCGGAAATAGTAAGTCACACCAACATACTTCTATCCATGTCAAACCTTCTGACTACCCGGAAATAGTAAGTCATAACCACATACTTCTATCTCTGTCAAACCTTCCGACTACCCGGAAATAGTAAGTCACAACCACATTCGCCTATCTATGTCAAACCTTCCGACTTCCCTGAAATAGTCAGTCACAACCACATACTCCTATCTATGTCAAACCTTCCGACTACCCGGAAATAGTAAGTCACACCAACATACTCCTATCTCTGTCAAGCCTTCCGACTACCCGGAAATAGTCAGTCACAACCACATACTCCTATCTCTGTCAAACCTTCCGACTACCCGGAAATAGTAAGTCACAACCACATACTCCTATCTCTGTCAAACCTGCCGACTACCCGGAAATAGTCAGTCACAACCATATACTCCTATCTCTGTCCAACCTTCCGACTACCCGGAAATAGTAAGTCACAACCATATGCTCCTATCTCTGTCCAACCTTCTGACTACCCGGAAATAGTAAGTCACAACCACATACTCCTATCCATGTCAAACCTGCCGACTACCCGGAAATAGTAAGTCATAACCACATACTCCTATCTATGTCCAACCTTCCGACTACCCGGAAATAGTCAGTCACAACCACGTACTCCTATCTCTGTCCAACTTTCCGACTACCCGGAAATAGTCAGTCACAACCACATACTCCTATCTCTGTCAAACCTTCCGACTACCCGGAAATAGTAAGTCACAACCACATACTGCTATCCCTGTTAAACCTTCTGACTACCTGGAAATAGTAAGTCACAACCACATACTCCTATCCATGTCAAACCTGCCGACTACCCGGAATAGTAAGTCACAACCACATACTCCTATCCATGTCAAACCTGCCGACTACCCGGAAATAGTAAGTCATAACCACATACTCGTATCCATGTCAAACCTTCCGACTACCCGGAAATAGTAAGTCACAACCACATACTCCTATCTCTGTCAAACCTTCCGACTACCCGGAAATAGTAAGTCACAACCACATACTCCTACCTCTGTCAAACCTTCTGACTTCCCGGAAATAGTAAGTCACAACAACATACTCCTATCCGTGTCAAACCTTCCGACTACCCGGAAATAGTCAGTCACAACCACATACTCCTATCTCTGTCAAACCTTCCGACTACCCGGAAATAGTAAGTCACAACCACATACTCCTATCTCTGTCAAACCTTCCGACTACCCGGAAATAGTCAGTCACAACCACATACTCCTATCTCTGTCAAACCTTCCGACTACCCGGAAATAGTAAGTCACAACCACATACTCCTATCTCTGTCAAACCTTCCGACTACCCGGAAATAGTAAGTCATAACCACATACTCTTATCTCTGTCAAACCTTCCGACTACCCGGAAATAGTAAATCACAACCACATACTCCTATCTCTGTCAAACCTTTCGACTACCCGGAAATAGTAAGTCACAACAACATACTCCTATCTCTGTCAAACCTTCCGACTACCCGGAAATAGTAAGTCATAACCACATACTCCTATCTCTGTCAAACCTTCCGACTACCCGGAAATAGTAAGTCACAACCACATACTCCTATCTCTGTCAAACCTTCCGACTACCCGGAAATAGTAAGTCACAACCACATACTCCTATCTCTGTCGAACCTTCCGACTACCCGGAAATAGTAAGTCACAACCACATACTCGTATTCACGCAACATACAAGGTTGGTGTTTGGATAAATGCAACCAAACGAAAAACAAAACATATTAAGTTAAGTAAAGCTTTGTTTGAATATTGATATCATTTTTTTTATTTGGGTAGCATTGTACCTTTTACATCTCTTAAGATAGATCAAATATGAGATGGTTTCCACGAAAAAGCATGTGGTACTTTTTACTTCACACATTTTTACTGCAATTGCAGTTACTGTATATAGAGGCTAGTCAATGGTTTCCCGTTAGATGTCAAATATATTTCACGAGTATGGCATTTTTTTTTTTATATATATATTGTTACGAGTGCGTAGCACGAGTGAAATTATTTTTAAAATCTGCCGTACGAGTGAAAAATATCTGATATTTATTGGGATGATTTCATAAAATTTGCGGTTACAACTGATCGGGACAGAGTGGCTAAGACTTATTGAAAATTAATCGCTTCAGGATGAAGTTTTTTTTTGTTTAAAATATTTTAAAAGTAAAACAAAAAACATATTGATCAAATCGATAAGATATTAATTAATTTCCATCATACTATAACGGTTTTAATTTCCCTACTTTATATAATCTTTTTCTAGAATAACGAAACAATAGTACACAAATAGTGCGCAACGATATCGGAACATTTCTTATATCATCTCTGGTGATGACATATGTTTTATCAAGTTGATATTTTCTGTTATTTCACGGGTAAAAATGTAATAAAATGTCATGCTCGTCGTTTTCAGGCATAAGACTACACATGTATATAAAATTATTTACTAAATGTCTATTTTGGATCGTTATTACTTTAACTATTCTGATCATTATGATGTTGTTTATGTCAATTGATTCAAAATCGACGAGAAATGTATCCTTACTTCCGGTTGCAGTTGCGCATTGCGGATGCCAGCATGTCTGCCTTGAGGGAGGTCCACGGAAAGACATTCAGGGTCGGGGCACCACCGGATATCCTGTGTAAGTCAGTCGTGAATATAACAGGTACCAAAGGGTGGTGGCAACATATTGGAAAGTTTTAATGCTTCATAACGAGTTACTTCCCCCTGAGAAACGGACACGCCCACTTATTTTCGTGTAAATCCGAAGAAATTTACCTCGTTTTGTCAGTTTTCCACTCTTTATATGACTCACTTCCCCTATTACACTACACAGTTCATTCAATATATATTACTTTATTTAATATTACACTAAAATACATCCAAGCATATATAAAAATCCCGTAATTTCGGTTATTGTCGATCGCCAGGCGGTAGTGTTTACAGTGCTCGTCGATGCGGGATCCCCAATTCGAGGTATTTAGATACGAGGTTGCACCCCTGAACTTCGTCCAATCGCCTATTACGCTGACAATAACGTATGATGTGGTTAATATTTCCATCCAATCCAATTTCAGGATCCTGTGTTAAAAATGGACAGCGTAATTTCCTGTTTTGAGGAAATCCCATCACCGGTGTTCGGGGAAATTAAGCCTCATACTCGGCTACGTATACGTACATGTATATACACAATGTACGCATACGCTAACTTATTGCACATCGAAGCTGGGAACTAGACTAGATTATAAATACAACTGTTTTACGGGTATAAATGTTTTCCTTTAGGAATCTAGGTATAAATAAAAAAAAAATACATATAAAAAAGCGAATCTTCAGTCTCAGAAGAAATGTAAATTTACTGTAAATGCTTTTATCTGGGTCTAATCAGGGACGTGTTTCAACGTAGTCGTAGATATGCCTACTAGCACTAGCTATATAGGATAGTAATATAAGTACCTACCTATACTTTTAGGCCTACCTGTCAAATTTTATTATTTCATTTTGGCAATTACTGGTTCTTGGACTGAAAAAAATACATTAAAACTCATTCAACTCGAAATGTACTGAATTATTAAATTTCAAGTGACAACCTGGCAAATCCAACGAACCACACTAACATTTGCCGGCCTTCTTTTTAAGGTTCATGTTTTCTTTGCTGGTGTCTTTTTATTTTTCACGTTTCGTCAGATTCCGGCTTTGACCATTCTAATTAAAATTAAATCTAAAAATACATTACTCCAAAGGTATCGTATTTTTAGATTTAATTTCAAAGAGATTGGGATTCAACTTATCTCTTATGTCTTGTTCGTATGGTACATTTATGTTCTCCTTAGACACTGTTCTGTCTTTTAAAAGTGTGGTATTGTTTTGTATCCTCACTACCTGATAATGTCAGAATCCAGGATGACCTTTAAAAATAATAATAATAATAATTGCAGACAGCAGTTCTTATATACAACGTTTCACAACTGAAGTCGTTCCAAAGCAGTATACAATGCATACGAAACAAGCAAGAGGGCAAGATTATGCAAATGATGAAATGAAGCATCTACAGGGTATATCTATGAATGCACAACAACAGATATCTTATGTTTATTTTTTTATTTAGATTCAACAATAAACAATTACCAATAAACAAACAGAATGAAAACATACAATGTCTCTAAAATCAACATCAATTTAATTAATTAGGAATTTTTGAAAGATACTTACAGTATATATATCATTAGTTTTATTATTCATACCATTAGTTTTATTATGTTTTTGCTACCGGTATTTACCATATTTGGATGTGTTCTACCCAAATGATGACTCGCTAATTAAGCATCATAGTGTCATCAAACCTTAATATATTTAGGCCACTGTGATTCTTTGAATCTGGTTTTATTTGTGGCATTAAGATTGTGGCCACAGAACGGAAGTGTTATGACAACAGGCACCTCATAAAAATCTGAGGGGTGCACATAGGTTGTTAATTATAACATGGACAGTTAATTGATAAAATACAGTATTTAATATTGTTCATAATATTTCCTGAATTTCAACAGTAAAATGAAAAAAGGATGGATAGTCCCCTGCCTGACCTCTGAGTGCAAAATACATTTTCGAAAAAAATGCGGGATGCACAACATCTTATACTGATCCTGCATACTAAGTTGATATTTACTAAATAGCAGGGGACTATTAAATAAATATCAACATTTGGATTTATAATTCAACAGGCGTAAAATGATTTCAAGAATATCACAGTAAAATTAAAGAAAAAAAAAACAACAAAAAATACTCAACAAAACAAACAAGAATTACACATAATTAGATGTCTCGCTTTACAGCTTTGTTACCAGTAATATCTGTCGTAAATAAAAAAAATATTGACTACAAATGTTTAAAGTAATATATGAGAAAAGATGAAAGTAATAACTTAAATTCAAGTTTCAGTTGGATAAGATATCATGACTAAAATATTTTCTCAAACGTTGTCATGTGTTTTGATTGATCGTCTTTAGATGTGACCAAGTTTCAGCTCATCAATTGGAGGTTATTAACTTTGTCAAAACAGGACTTTTAAACACGAATGTTGACTCCGCCACCTCAATTTCGCTTTTTCGACTATGTCAGTGCGAGGCAAAAAAGGCCAATACTAACAGAATTAAATAAATTGATAATGCAAAAGGATAAGGACAGAAAAATTACAAAAATAATACTCATATACCATATTAATATAAAATGTTTGCATGAATATACTGTAATATAAAAAACACAAACTGCCTATTTAGCACTTAGCATGTAGGACAGACGACTATTTTCATATGCTCCCCGAGCAGCATAAAATAAATGTGAAGAATTTTCCATAAAATATAACAAAAAATATATGAGTCATGGAGCCAAAAGTAATTGTTTGATGTACATACCCGGTAGGCAAATTTTCTTAACATGAATCTCACTGGTCAAAAGTACGTTTTCACGTGAACATAAAACATGTTACATAAAACATTTTTTATACAAAATTATGCGTTTCACGACAAATTGTGATACGATTAAAGAAATATTTTTGAAAATACTCTAAAATATTGCACATGAATTTTTTTCTATTAATTAGAAACTTTCCAATTGGAATAGTTATGAAACATCAGATTTTATAAAAAAAAAGAATCACTCTTTTTTATGTGAATTTCACTTTTCAAGGACATTTCACGTAAAATTCACCTAACGCAAAAGCTGTTGGTTATAGTTACTTACATGTATTTGTCATAGGCAATTTTTTTAAAACAACAAGTAAACATAAATACTGTACCAGTAAAAAAATCTTGTAAACTTTACCCGATAATTACTTGCATAGCATTAATTCAAGACATTTTAAGTCCAGTTTCTTGGATAATCACATCATTCGTTTCATTAGAGGACTTTATGAACACAGCTCTTTCTGTTGTGGTCAGGGAGCTTACAAATACCACATGTAATGGTTAGTTCGGGTTGTCTCTCAAATTTTTCTGTAATGACAAGACGATTCTGCTTTTCCAGGACTTGACGTAGAGCTGTCAGACCGTTATGATTGGTTCCTCTGAAGTATGACTTTGTAAGGACATCATTTAATTTCTCTAAACCTTGTTGGGAGAACTTGACTATGTTTCCATTCAAATGCATAAGTTCTGTAACATGGTAACGGAGGATATGCATGTAAGGCGTCACATCTTTGGCCTGGTAAATTTTGACATAATTAGTACACCAAGACTCAATAAGTGGCTGAATTTCCTCTGGACTTGGACAGTCAGCCTTAACAAGGGCATTTATTACCATAAATTCATCCCAGACAGTTTGGATGGCTGAAGAACGCTCCTGATCATCCAGCAGGTCACAAACCTTACATTTTGAGAAAAAAATCAGTTTCTCAGGGCCCGTCAAATCACGGTACTCAAGCTTTTTGCTGTCTTTGTTCACATTTTCGGCACTCGCCGAGAGCTGGGCACAAACTTTTTCTACTGTTTATAATGTAGACATCTCTGTCCTTGTACTTCTTATATAGCGTACCAAGTGATGTAAACCAGTTGACATCACGGCAGTCTGTGTCATTATGTATTTCTAGTCTAATGGTTATCGCAGAATCCGCTTTTGTGCCTCCTGTTAATTGTTCTTTGATCTTAACAGCCAATTGGTGAAGTATTCCATTATAAGTGGCCTTCTGTCTCACAATGTCAGTTTTGTTCTTTATTTCGTCATACTTCTTGTCCCAACCTGTTGTCACATATCGACATCTAGGCTAGTTATAGTCTATGGTAAGTATGAGTGAAAGTGCAATAAAAAAGGTAAGTATGAGGTATTTCGTATTTCGCGGGTAACAAAAAGCGCGCCAACTTTGGTTTACCTGGGCACGCGCAGAGTTGTTTATACAGGTGTGAAAGACAGGTGTAATGGCGTGACCCATTGTTTATATACCGCTTCGATTATTGTGGAGTATTCGGGAATAGCGTGAAATACAGCTCACGGTAAGCTATTTTATAATCATCGATAGATCTGTGTGTATCTTGTCAGTAAGATTGTTGATTCTGTGTATGTTTGACCGTGTAATAAACGGTATTTCTTAAATAGTAAACAGGTGAGAAAATGTACGGTGCGTAGTGAGGGCGAACGCAGTCTGTGGTGTGTGATTACTATTGAAATAGGTATCTGTTGGTTATTATATATAGATATATATTAACTGTAATAGTATAAAGGTGTAACAATATATCAATGTAATCGATGTAATTAATGTATACGATTGAGTATGGATGAGTGAGCGACGGAGTGTGTTTACGAATGTTACAGGATGTATGTTATATATTTAATATATTCTAATGTAAATATAAAGAGAGATATGTATTATGTAGTGTAGAATTGTGTAGTTATAAGTGTTATTTATATTTTGTAGCTAATTCCATATAGAGAGACCCGTCAGTTTGTCCAAGGGCAAAAGTATGGAAACCCGTAATGGCCGACGGTGTGCAGTTTCATATGGCCGACGGTGTAGAGTTCCATGTTCCACCTAATGATGCACTGAGACAGCAGTGTACTGTATGTGATATACAGAGAGGGATCGTTATATGTGTTATCCCTTATTATAGAGACATATTTCTCTATTTTGGAGACCGGGAGGATGATTTTACATACTGTGGTATGGAGGCCCGGTAGTGATGAGCGGAAGTGAACTCCGATATAGCAACTGAGACTTCAGCAGCTGAAATACAGTTCAGCTATACCTATGTCATCTGGCAGTTGACCAGGAGGAATTCCGAGTGTTCAGCGAGTGTTCAACGACTGAATTTTGACAAATCACGTTTGACAGAGAAGGACAGGAAGTGGTGTAGAGGAACTTTGTGACTTGTGTTTTGGAAGCTACAAAGACTGTAGATTATATATTTATCTATTTGTAGGGGTAGTTAGTTACTAGTATATATAGATATCTCGTATATATATTAATATAATATATATATTACTCAAATAGGATTGTGTGAGAGGTATTAGCGAGTGTGAAAGAGTATGCCTTTATAGATATTGTATATTGTAAATAAATGTATATATTGTAGATCCTCTTTTGTCATCAATTGCAAATATAGTTCGGCATACGTTTACAATTTTGGTGGCAGCGGTGGGATGATTGTGTTTGCAGTTGTGTGAGGATTTGTGTTGTATACTCTGAGAGAGAATCTGTGAGAGAACTTTTAGTTTTCTTTCAGCTGTATATAAATAGGGTAGTTACTAGGAAGTCGTAGACGGTATGAAGACTGCTGTTTTCAAGGTAAGTGTGCTTTTACTATTTCCTAGTTAGACTTTTATTTCAGATATTGATTATTAGATCATTGGTTGCTTTGCTATTTCATCATTGGAGAGTGGTAAGTTGTTCATTGTACTTTTGTTTCATCATGACTTCTATTCAGGAACTGAAGAATCGTGGAGAGGAGCTAGGATTAAAGGAAAAGAATCTTCAGGATTATATTCTAAATGAGCAAGCTAGAGAACGTGATGAGAGAGAGAAGCAAAGAGACTTAGTGAAGGCCCAAGGTGAAATGGAACATGAGATGAACATGTTGAGGATGCAGGCAGATTTAGAGAAGGAAAGAGAAGCCAGATCCATACGAGAGCATGAGCGACAGATGGAACTTCTCAAAATGAAGAGCATCCAGGGAACTGAATCACCACAAGCTATTTCTCATCAGACACATATGATTAAGGGACCAAAACTTCCACATTTTGATGAAGGTAAGGACAATATTGATTCGTACTTGCAGAGATACGAGCGATATGCTACGACACAAGGTTGGGACAGGAACAGAGAGTGGGCAACCAACCTTAGTGTACTTCTGAAAGGAAGAGCGTTAGATGTATTTTCAAGACTTCCTTTGGACCAGAGTATGGATTACGATGTACTGAAGAGTGCTCTACTGAAGAGGTTTGAGATGACTGAGCAAGGTTTTCGGAAGCGGTTCTTAGATGGACGACCAGAAAAGGGTGAAACCTTTAGCCAATTCGCAGTTAGATTGGAGAGTTATTTCCAGAGATGGCTAGAGATGGCGAGTACTGAGAAAACCTTCGATGGACTGAAGGACTTGATGATTCGGGATCAATTTCTTCGTGCTTGTGGAAATGACCTTACCCTATTTCTGAAGGAGAGAATCCCAAAGTCTATTGGAGAGATGTCCAAACTTGCTGACCAGTACGCTGAAGCAAGGGGTGATGCATCTAGTTTAGCAAGACCAAGGTATGGAGGACACAAGACATCATCCAGTGGGCTACAACAGCAGGGACACGCCAGTAATAGTAACTCCAGTAAAAGTTCAGTTGAGATGGGATCGAAGGACAAGCCAAGTAATACAGGGTTTGTGAAACATTGCTTCATATGCCAGAAAACTGACCATCTTGCGTTTAGGTGTCCACAGAAAACCAACAAGAAGAATCAGGCTAGCTGTGTGTCATCGAAAAGGAAAAGAAGAGAGAAGAGGTCTATAGAAACTAAGGTAATTGACGAATCAAAGATTGCTGAGACGGAAGACAAGTGTGTGATCGCTTCAAGTAGTGAAACGACGGAAATGCCTATTGTGCAGGGATTTGTTGGAACTCATCAGGTGTCAGTTTTGAGGGATTCTGGTTGTGAGCGTTCTATTGTCAAGTCATGCCTAGTAAGAGACGAGGATCGAACTGACGAAATGGAGACATGTGTGTTAGCCAACGGACAGAAACTTGTTGTTCCCATTGCTTACCCGGTTGTTGATACGCCTTACTTCAAGGGTAAAGTTCGTGCTTGGTGTATGGATGCTCCAGTGTACGATTTGATACTAGGTAACTTGAAGGGAGTTAGGAAGCCATACGACCCTGACAACGCATGGAAACGAGACGAAGTGTTAGACGCGCATGCAGTCCAGACCAGAGCACAGAAGCGGAAAGAGGAAAAGCCTTATCGTCCACTTAAGGTGCCAAAAGTGAAGGATATCGGATCGCCAACAGATATCAAGAGTGCTCAAGAAGGAGACGATAGCTTGAAGACATTGTGGGAATTGGCGAAGACTGGAAACACAAAGGATCGTTCTGATGGAGGGCAGTCCAAGTTCTATGTTTCTCGTGGATTATTGTTCAGAGAGTTCAAGAGCCCTTCATGTGCCAATGGACAGTTGTTCAAGCAACTTGTTGTTCCGACGGGATACAGACCGACCGTTCTTCAGTTAGCACATGAGTCTATGATGGCTGGCCATATGGGAGCAAAGAGAACATTGGAGAGGATAACTTCAGAGTTTTTCTGGCCGGGAATGACGACCGATGTGACGAGATATTGCCGATCCTGTGACACATGCCAGAGAACATTTCCGAAGGGAAAAGTTGGGAAAGTACCAGTAGGATCAATGCCTTTGATTGACACTCCTTTTCATCGTGTAGCTATTGACATAGTTGGACCATTGGATCCTGTCACAGAAAGAGGGAATCGTTACATACTCACCATCGTCGATTATGCAACGAGATATCCAGAAGCAGTTCCGTTGAAGAGCATTGAGACCGAGCGGGTTGCAGAGGCTTTAGTTGACGTCTACAGTCGGGTTGGAATTCCTCAAGAAGTGCTGACAGATCAAGGTTCACAATTCACCTCTGAGTTGATGCGAGAAGTTAGCCGTTTGTTGTCTATTCGTCAGCTAACTACAACGCCGTACCATCCGATGTGCAATGGACTTGTCGAGCGTTTTAATGGTACTCTCAAGCAAATGCTCCGTAGGATGTGTTCGGAAAGACCTCGTGACTGGGACAAGTATATCAACGCTTTGTTGTTTGCTTACCGTGAAGTGACACAGGAGAGTCTTGGATTTTCTCCGTTTGAGTTGTTATATGGAAGAAAGGTTAGAGGCCCTATGATGATTCTCAGAGAACTGTTGACTAAGGATATTCCAGATCCTGATACCAAGACTACATATCAGTATGTTATTGATCTCAAGGAGCGTTTGGAAGAGACTTGCAAGATAGCTCAGCAGCAATTGAAATCAGCCAGAACTCGTCAAGCGATGTATTACAACAGGAAAGCGAAAGACAGAAAGATGAATCCTGGAGAAAAGGTGCTAGTGCTTTTGCCAACGAAGAAGAACAAGTTGTTGATGCAATGGAAAGGACCATATGTTATCGAAGAGAGAAAGGGGACAATGGACTACAAGGTTCTAGTCAACGGTAAGTCTAAAACCTACCACGCAAATCTACTGCGACTATATGTGGACAGAGCTGTAAACTGTGCTGTCAGGAATGATCCAGGTGTTCTTTCAGTTACTTGTGCTGCAGTTATTGAAGAGGAGGACAACAGTGAGAATGGAGATACCCTCGAAGATGCGATTGTAACATCACCAGGACCAACAAGAACTGAAACTATTGCAGATGTACTGGTATCAGAACTACTAAGTGTGGAACAGAAGAGAGATGTCAAGGAAATGTTAGAAGAGTTTGAAGACGTCCTTACAGATGTACCTGGGAAAACTAACCTTGGGGAACACGACATCACCACTTTGACAGATGAACCAGTCAGGGCTAAAAGTCATTCTATACCCTACAGTATGAAGACAACAATCCAAGATGAGGTTGGGAAAATGTTGAAGATGGGTGTGATTAAGCCGTCCGAGTCACCTTACTCTGCTCCAGTTGTGATAGTCAAGAAGAAAGACGGCAGTAACCGGTTTTGTATCGACTATCGCCAGCTGAATCGAGTTACCATCTTCGATGCAGAGCCAATGCCGAATGCGGATGAGATTTTTGCACGCCTGTCAGGACATCGATACTTTTCTCGACTTGATTTGAGTAAAGGCTACTGGCAAGTGCCCATGGCAAAGACAGCTCAACAGAAGACAGCATTTTCGACTCCTATAGGATTGTTTGAATTTTCCGTGATGCCTTTTGGACTTGTAAATGCGCCGGCAACGTTTTGTCGCATCATGAGGAAACTTCTGAAAGACATGACTGGGATCGAGAGCTTCATAGATGATATTCTGGTGTATACTAGGACATGGGAAGAACAGTTGTTCATTTTGAAGACGCTTTTCCAGAGACTACGAAGCGCAGGTTTGACAGCCAGGCCTACGAAGTGTGCAATAGGATATGGAAGTCTGGAATGTCTTGGTCATATAGTGGGTGACCAGCGTCTTGCACCCAATCCTGAAAAGGTCAAAGCTATTCTTGATGTTAAAACACCGGAGACGAAAAAGCAGGTGCGATCATTCATGGGAATGGCAGGCTTCTACAGGAAGTTCATACCGGATTTCGCTTCAGTATCAGTTCCATTAACTGATCTCACTAGGAAAGGACAACCTCATCAGGTAAAGTGGTTGGAACCCCAAGAAAGAGCTTTTCAAACTTTGAAGAAGATGTTATCATCCAGTCCAATACTGAAACTACCTGATATTGAGAAGGAGTTTGTACTACAGACTGATGCATCAGACTATGGTATTGGTGCCGTTCTGCTGCAGGAAGATGATGACAATCTGTTTCCCGTAGCCTATGCAAGCCGAAAGCTGAAAGATGGTGAGAGATCTTACGCTGTGGTCGAAAAGGAATGTTTGGCTGTTGTATGGGGAATCAACAAATTCCAGAAGTACCTTTATGGAAGGCAGTTCATCCTAGAAACCGATCATCAGCCGTTGATCTATCTGAACAAGATGAAGGGCACCAACGCTAGACTAATGCGATGGGCATTGCAGATACAGCCATATCGGTTCACGATTCGTGCAATCAGAGGCAAGGACAATGTGGGCGCAGATTGCCTGAGCAGAATGTAGATATGCAGATTTGCGGAATTATTTCCACGATGTATTCCAGGATATTCATTGTGATGAATAAATGTCTAATGTGTATTTTAAGAATAGAATTTGTTCCTAATTATATTCTTCTAAATGGGGACGTGTGTCACATATCGACATCTAGGCTAGTTATAGTCTATGGTAAGTATGAGTGAAAGTGCAATAAAAAAGGTAAGTATGAGGTATTTCGTATTTCGCGGGTAACAAAAAGCGCGCCAACTTTGGTTTACCTGGGCACGCGCAGAGTTGTTTATACAGGTGTGAAAGACAGGTGTAATGGCGTGACCCATTGTTTATATACCGCTTCGATTATTGTGGAGTATTCGGGAATAGCGTGAAATACAGCTCACGGTAAGCTATTTTATAATCATCGATAGATCTGTGTGTATCTTGTCAGTAAGATTGTTGATTCTGTGTATGTTTGACCGTGTAATAAACGGTATTTCTTAAATAGTAAACAGGTGAGAAAATGTACGGTGCGTAGTGAGGGCGAACGCAGTCTGTGGTGTGTGATTACTATTGAAATAGGTATCTGTTGGTTATTATATATAGATATATATTAACTGTAATAGTATAAAGGTGTAACAATATATCAATGTAATCGATGTAATTAATGTATACGATTGAGTATGGATGAGTGAGCGACGGAGTGTGTTTACGAATGTTACAGGATGTATGTTATATATTTAATATATTCTAATGTAAATATAAAGAGAGATATGTATTATGTAGTGTAGAATTGTGTAGTTATAAGTGTTATTTATATTTTGTAGCTAATTCCATATAGAGAGACCCGTCAGTTTGTCCAAGGGCAAAAGTATGGAAACCCGTAATGGCCGACGGTGTGCAGTTTCATATGGCCGACGGTGTAGAGTTCCATGTTCCACCTAATGATGCACTGAGACAGCAGTGTACTGTATGTGATATACAGAGAGGGATCGTTATATGTGTTATCCCTTATTATAGAGACATATTTCTCTATTTTGGAGACCGGGAGGATGATTTTACATACTGTGGTATGGAGGCCCGGTAGTGATGAGCGGAAGTGAACTCCGATATAGCAACTGAGACTTCAGCAGCTGAAATACAGTTCAGCTATACCTATGTCATCTGGCAGTTGACCAGGAGGAATTCCGAGTGTTCAGCGAGTGTTCAACGACTGAATTTTGACAAATCACGTTTGACAGAGAAGGACAGGAAGTGGTGTAGAGGAACTTTGTGACTTGTGTTTTGGAAGCTACAAAGACTGTAGATTATATATTTATCTATTTGTAGGGGTAGTTAGTTACTAGTATATATAGATATCTCGTATATATATTAATATAATATATATATTACTCAAATAGGATTGTGTGAGAGGTATTAGCGAGTGTGAAAGAGTATGCCTTTATAGATATTGTATATTGTAAATAAATGTATATATTGTAGATCCTCTTTTGTCATCAATTGCAAATATAGTTCGGCATACGTTTACACCTGTAAAGAAAAAAACAAGAATTAAGTAAATTCAAAACTAGTCAAGAAGTACATTGTATGTGTAAAAATTTAGACGTCTATCTTTTATACCAATTTGCCAACCAATACATCATTGTTATCATTTTAAAAAATAGACATGTTGCTGCAACATGGAGGCCCCTGTGTGTGCCTGTTGGACCTAGGAGGCCTCCAGAATACCCCTGACAAAACATCAAAAACAACTTTTCCGTTTCAGACTGACAGCATTGTGGTAATTAAGCCACTCGCATCAGAAACATCAAAGATGTCCCAAAAACCAATCCTATCATGACCGTTGGTTTTTTTTTTACCAAAAAATGTACCCCATCTCATGGCTCCACTTCACCCAGGGCCAGGTATATAATTAAGGCCAACAAATATACGCGTGTTTAGGGTTACATCAGAAAAAAAATAGGATCTGTAGGTTCCCTTATTTTCCGGAAAAAGTAAATCTTCAAAAATTGATATAAAATCATTGTTATAATGCAGTGAAAGTTATCTTTGTTCGCTATATTTGGTTTCATTCCACATGTATTTCTGTAAAAAAATGATACTGTGAGATACTTTAACCGTTTTGGATAGTTTGGATAAAAAAAATATCATATTTTATTATAAATTTTTGGAAACCAAAACACACGTATTTTGTAAATGGGTACGACACGTTATAGGGCAGTGCTTGCCATGCGAGTCTGCTAAATCGAATGCTTGGCCGTATATATATATTATACTCCCCAGGGAGTTGAGGTTGCTGTCTGGCGCAAATGATCCAATGACTGAATGCGACCACAATTAAAAATATCTTTTGTTTCGCCTTGCCCGACCCGATTTCTTTCTCATGAGTAGGTCGGTATGGGATTTAAAGAAAAAATTGTGTAAATATTTATCTTAAAAATTCGTTGTTAACTTTACATTGCTTTGTTTATATTTTCATAATTATTTGGGGGGGGGGGGGGGGGGGTTGAACAAAAAATAAAACTAAGATAGTTACCAATATAATGAACTCTAACAGTATCATCATTAGATGTCTCTTGCACTTCAACAGGATAGAGGCCTGCTTTCCATGACGTTTCTGGCTTCGTCGTTCTGGATCTTCTCGAGTATGGTAGGCTTATAGCACCAAAGTCACTGAAACAGAAACAAGGTTATAGGTTATTATTCCTCTATAGCTACTTATTGTTCAATATATAAAAGTAATACTATAGAATTTGCTGATTATGCCAAAACCAATAATATCCCCATTCAGGAGTGCATTATTTATCAAGTTTTTAAAAATGATTTCTTGGAAAAATAAAAAAACACTTAGGGTCAACAGTGGTTTATTACTAGGGTCGGTCAGGTAACCCCTAAACACATATATTTTGTAAAGGTTCCAAATTGATCGGATGTGATTAACTTTGTCGAAGCGAGACAAAATTGTTGTCACAAGTAAGCCCCATCCCCACTTTTAGCACTATTTTACTGACCCCTATTTTACACACTGGGGGAGGGGGCCGGGCTTAATTTGAGGATATCAGTACAGTAATTTCAGAAATACTTTACAATTTCAGTATCTAATAGTTTACAACTACATGTACATGTATTAATAAGTTTGTAAACTATCAAGATTATGCAAAAATATTATCTCAAACAATTTTAAAAGGATGTATTTTATTTTATATTATTCATTTATTATTACCGGATTCGTTATTTCAGAAGAAAAAAAGTTAAATACCAAGATAAAATCTAACTAAAAATCTGACAAGCTAGCTAGCAAGTCAATTTCATAATTTCCTATATATATGACCTAATCCGAGTCACCGTAAAATACATACCCGTACATAGGTATAATATACAGCCAAGGATCGAAGACGTTTACACCACCCATGCTCATCACTATCATCATGTTGTATACGTTTTAAATAAATAAAAAGAAACAAACAAACAGAACTAATAATTTCAGGAATTACTCGGTTTCAGAATTAATTAAATACTCGTTTTCCCACAAGAGTTGACAATTATATCCTATGTGGTCAATGTATTGAAGTCCACAAGCACAGAAATTGGATGACTGCTTTGGTGTACATCTCTGATCAAGATGATAGATGCTCATATCTGGTGTTGACGAGTAGTAGCGTGTGAGTGTGCATTGTGTGCCTGCACATGTGTCATTGAATGTTGATAGTGATGAAAATGAGTGTCTGCGGGAAACGGATGTATCTGTTTGTCTTGTATGTATGTCTTCTGGTTTTGTGTAGCGTGGATTCATGTATCCAGGTCCAGAAAATGAATGTTTTCCACCAAAAATGTAGGATGTTGTGGATGGAAGTAAGGAATTAACGTCCGAAGAGCTGCAGTGCGTTGAGCCAAATTTTTGGTTTTGTGTATTGCCGTCTGCACGCGAAGATGAGCATGTATGAGATGTACATGTAATATGCTCTCTTTTTCGCTTGAGTGCCTGTTCAGAAAGTAGCGTGCTTCCCGAAATATGAAAAGACATAACTTAAACAAATAAAAATTGTGATTGTTTTGTCCACATAAAATAAAAAAAAATATATGGTCTAGATCCTACAGGCTATGCTTGATCAGGAACTGAAATGAAATTTAAAAAAAAAAATACAAAATTAAATCGTAAACCACTAATTGTCTATCACTGAACATGTTCACCAATGTATTTGGAATGTTCTAATTCATTATTCCTACTGTGAAGTGTCTGACATTGGTGACTGAATATTGCGCCCGGACCAAAACAATCGGTGATGAAATTTGACCATACACCGGCGCGCGGTCGCTAAAACTTCACACACAGAAAACCAAAAGTTCTGTCCTGCAAATCCAACGTTTAAGATTGATCGAAATCATGCATGTAAATTTAATCGATAAGTAACAATACATACATGCCACTTACGCGTATGATTCGACTGCCATTCCAGTCCCTTGATGAAAAATTCTTCTTTCTCGTTTCTCAGTCGAGCGCATTGCCGCCATGTTGCCCATCGTTTTTTTCTTGGATCACGTGGTTTGTCAGGAACGATAACTCCGTAATATAATTTGATGGTAATACCAAAAACTTTCCAATATGTACTTGTATGTTACAATATCATCGTTCTTACAAATACTCTGCATAGAACGAAATCGACGCCAGTTTGACTAAAAGATCCTTCTGTCTTTAAATTAGTGATATAAGGACTTTATTATTTCATTTTTCACCATTATCTCAGACAGGTATATATCAAAGCGTGTATAAACCTGACAAACGCTATAAATCTTTATTTATCGCAGTCAAAGTGTAGCAATCGCGTCTGTTAGTGAATCGCATCATTTAAATGTATTGGGTGGTCGGGTGGTGCAGTGGATAGCGCACTTTCCTTTCACCAGGGCGGCCGGGGTTCGATTCCTCGACCGGACGTGAAAAGATATGGGGGTCACCTGCCCGACCACGTGGGTATTCTCCGGGTACTCAGGTTTCCTTCCACAATAGGACCCCTCTCGTGCTAACATCCGGGTCACCAAGAGTGATTAATATAAGTTGTGTAACTTGTTTCATAATTGTTGTAAAATAAATAAAGTTTATATATTAAATTTATTGAGTTAACTTCATTGATGGAATTATGGCCAAAATAATATTCAACCACAATATACAAGCAGTACTTAACGTATTTATGTATTATAAAGACGTAACACATGTGTATAAGATGTTTTCGATATTCCTCTCATAAAATTAATTTGGACGTGGGATGTTTATAACGGGGAAATGGTATGTATAACTTCCGGGTCACGTGTTGTAGACGCGGCCTCTGGCGGAACCTATGACTGGGCTAAGTTGAAGGCCGGTGTGACGTACTCCTACACCTACGAACTCCGTCCAGCCGAGGCGGAGTGGAACCAGTCCGGGTTTATCGTAGGCGAGGACCAGATTGTGCCGAGTGGGGAGGAGGTCTGGGCGTCCCTAGTCACCATCGCTAGGGAGGTGCAGCTGTAACCAGGTAACCTGTTTATAAGGACAGGGACCACTCTGACAGAATGCCAGTGTCGCGCAGCTTTGAATGGTGATTACAGATCGTTTGGACAGTTACAAAGCATTCCTTACCATTTAGATATAGTAGTATTTGAAAGCAAATCAATAACATTATTATACAACGAATCATCTTGAAATGATAATAATAAAATAACGTCATTGCCAACATAGTAATAGGCTATTTTAGAAACGTAATATTGAAAGTATTTTGATTTGTAAATTATTGATTAAATGAAATTGATTTTTTTTTGTGTTTGGATGTTGGAATTATTGTCAATATTTAACAATAAACACAAAATAAATACAGACTCGAGCTACAGGTTTTTTCAAACCCCTAAGCGGCGCGAAGCGCTGCCATGGTTTGATTGGTGAAATCTTTGTGAAAGCCTTCTGGGATATCAAGGCCGTATACGGTCTACAAAAATATACATATAATAGCAAGATTACTTAGTATTCATGTTTAGATTATCATACTATGAAATAACACGAACTCTCCGATTGAAGAAAACATCTTTGACGCAGTGGAGATATCCAAACTATTCTTACTATGCTAATACGCCGTTTCCGAGATACAACTCTCCGGAATAAATGCCACGTGATTTGGTAGTCACGTGGTACATTCAGGGTGGCATGTATACTTCCGGTGTAAAGATAACTCGGTAGTTAACCAACTTTGATGACATAAAACGCCGGTAAATTAGAACAACCAGTACAGAAATTTATGATGCTCAAACAAAGTGTTTTCTTCTAAATATTTTCTATAATTAGAAACATTGACCTTAATGTTGACACGGTAACGCTGAAATAAGAACTCATTTGAGGTGTTATGATACTTAACCTATATGTATATGTGAAGTTCGAATAAAATTGGTTGCAATCTGATTAAAATCATATCTTGATCTCCGCGCCGTTCGGTAAAACTTCTCTGCTGCGTCAAGATCTGACAACATCCCATAGGGGTTCACGTTCTGATGACTTTTTGCATTATCCAGTCAAATTACTACTTTCAGAATCTGAAATGTGAATTTTTGATTAATTAAAATACGTTCATTAATATCGTTGGATTGGTTATTATCTCCTGAAGTTAAATAAAGTTGAATTACGATAACCAATACTGTCTTGAATCTCATTAATTAAATACCTAGACTTGAAGAAATTAGGACAATTAAAAACAAATAATTTACTTGTAATTCTCGTCGGCATTAAGGTCCAATGTGTGTATTAATTGTCAGTGAGTCATTTTCATAATGAAGAGTTTGTGTCCAGCAGGTTTGCTCGATTTTCTTGTTTCTTTATGCAAATAATCAAGTCCAGTATAAAAAAGATATTTCGGAAATACATCAAGTAGTAGCTTCAGAAATAAGTTGCAATATCGGACCTTGATAATCTTTGTCTTTAGGAAAGAAATACTACTTTTCGTTTGTTTTGCTTGAAGGATTAGTTGGCAGGACGCTGTTTAACCCTTTGTACCGTGGTAATAACAATGGTAGGGTTATTGTACATGAAACTCCTTTCAACTCCTGTAAACGGACACTTTTGATTTAAACAATGATGAAACTTAGGTTATGTTTCTTTACAAATGTGTGGAAGTGTTGGTTACAAACCATCAATTACGTGTGTTTATTTCTACAAAGGGTTGCTTTTAAATCGAATAACGTGTGTACTTAACAGATAATGCTGCTTACAAATCACCAATTACCTGTGTTAAGTAACACATAATGCTGCTTACAAATCACCAATTACGTGTGTTAAGTAACACATAATGATGCTTACAAATTACCAATTACGTGTGTTAAGTAACACATAATGCTGCTGACGCATTACCAATTACGTGTGTTAAGTAACAGATAATGATGCTTACACATTACCAATTACCTGTGTTAAGTAACACATAATGCTGCTTCCAAATCACCAATTACCTGTGTTAAGTAACACATAATGCTGCTTACAAATCACCAATTACGTGTGTTAAGTAACACATAATGCTGCTGACACATTACCAATTACCTGTGTTAAGTAACACATAATGATGCTTACAAATCACCAATTACGTGTGTTAAGTAACACATAATGATGCTTACACATTACCAATTACGTGTGTTAAGTAACATATAATGCTGCTTACACATTACCAATTACCTGTGTTAAGTAACACATAATGATGCTTACAAATCACCAATTAAGTGTGTTAAGTAACACATAATGATGCTTACAAATCAGCAATTACGTGTGTTAAGTAACACATAATGATGCTTACACATTACCAATTACGTGTGTTAAGTAACATATAATGCTGCTTACACATTACCAATTACCTGTGTTAAGTAACACATAATGATGCTTACAAATCACAAATTACGTGTGTTAAGTAACACATAATGATGCTTACAAATCACCAATTACCTGTGTTAAGTAACACATAATGGTGCTTACAATATAATTATTATGGGGTTGGTTACAAATCACCAATTACGTATGTTAAGTAACATAGATTTGTGATTATAAATCACCAATTACGTGTGCTTAGTAACATATCGTGTTCCTTACAAATTACCAATTGCGTGTGTTTAGTAACATATCGTGTTATTTTCAAATCACCAATTACGTGTGTTAAGTAACATATCATGTTACTTACCAATCACCAATTACGTGTGTTAAGTAACACATAATGCTGCTTACACATTACCAATTACTTGTGTTAAGTAACACATAATGCTGCTTACACATTACCAATTACTTGTGTTAAGTAACACATAATGCTGCTTACACATTACCAATTACTTGTGTTAAGTAACACATAATGATGCTTACACATTACCAATTACTTGTGTTAAGTAACACATAATGCTGCTTACACATTACCAATTACTTGTGTTAAGTAACACATAATGATGCTTATAAATCACCAATTACGTGTGTTAAGTAACACATAATGATGCTTGCAATATATTATAGGGTTGGTTACAAATCACCAATTACGTGTGTTAAGTAACATATCGTGTTATTTTCAAATCACCAATTGCGTGTGTTTAGTAGCATATCGTGTTATTTTCAAATCACCAATTACGTGTGTTAAGTAACATATCGTGTTGCTTACCAATCACCAATTACTTGTGTTAAGTAGCATATAGCGTTGATTACATGTTACAATGTTTTTGTGAATCGATGCACGGTAACACCGCATGTTACAGAGTTTTAAACGCATGTCACATGATGTCACAATTATGCACTTCCGGTAAACAGCGACACCTGTTATGTTTTAGACGATTGAACGAAGTCATGATGCAGACTTTCAGTCATTTCCGACAAAAGCACCTACCTTATCCTGAGCTGGGATCGGTTTACTCTTACCTTCATTCCCTTAATTTAAATGCCCAATATACGTAACTTTCGGCAAAACTTGAAGCGAAAATCAAGCCTAATAATATAACCTATTATATTTATAGATTGATTTAGTTAAGATAAACTGATATTAGCAATATTAAAAATGAATTTTTCCGCGGTTCCCGGTACAGCAGCAGTTGAAACTCGGTATTTGTAAACACGCGTCCAATTCTAGCTGTCTTCTACATTCGGCTTGTTGTTGAAGTGGGCCCCACCTGAGCTATTTTCAATTCTTTGAATTTTTTTGTCAAGAGTTTTTAGTTAGTTATCACTCAGGTTTACTTCGTTTTAGACTTATTTTTGCATGATTATCAACTGGATTGTTTGTCATAATTTTTCAGAATCCCGAAAATTTCCTGAAGTTACGTATATTGGGCTTTTAATATGAGATAATAAAACCACGTGATTAATGTTCCAGATTCGCATTTCGGTAACGACGTATTGAGGCGAAGACGTGAGCATAGTGTGATACAATGAATAACGATTGATTCGTATCTAAAATATTTATTTATATACCGTATGTTTAAATCAAAATCGTAATCAAAATGGAAAAAAATGTACTCATATGTATAATATAGGACGTTGTTTCATCAAAACACTTTTTGGTGATATTCCTAAAGGAAATCGCATTTTAAAACGTGCTAGTTGTTAATATTGCATAACCAACATCCAGGTCCTGTTTCGGAGTTCAGATAGTGTCGATGAGTTTTGACCTCGGTTTCTTGTAACGTCGAATAGCTACAAAAATAGCTATCACTGAAATGCCCACCGCGCTGACGATCACGGCTATAAATAGATGGTCATCTACACTTATGTACTGTGTACGACCGGATGGTTCAGTATCCTCTTGTTTGACGTCACGTCTAGTGCGACCTGAAAAATTAAAACATCGTCAAAACAGATAAACTTGATAACAGTTTAAAATGATCGTCAAAATGAAGTAATGAACTGTTTTCCTTCCTGGAAGATTGCCGTTTGTGTACAAAACTCCAATTATGCTGTACGGGAGTTATCTAAATTTGATATACCTTTACTATATTTACTCTATATAAAAGTTAACTGGTTAAATTTGCTATATCCCCACTTTTGTCTCGACTTCGCGCAACTGTGTTTTAGTCCTGTGTTTTAGTCTGAGAACTAAAATACACCTAAAATAAAAGTCATGCTGGTTTGGATGGAAGGATGAACATGTGTAAAGCGTTTTAGGAAGCTTGCTCACGAGGATTTGTGTCATTCAATTTTCTTGAACGCATTTTGTTTTAAAAAATGCTATGTAACAAACATAAAAATTGAGAAATTTCTTTTATTCTAAATATAGATATAAGGGTTTTAAAAAATAGCGGCTACAGGGCTCCCCATGATTTTTTATAAGAAACAATACTTTTTTTGAATGTTTCATAATTTTCATTTAATTTTTTTTGTGTATTCATTGAGCTATACAGAATTGTCCACACTGTTAATTTCCGTGCGAACCATTTCTCTATATAACGTTACCAAAATGACATCAAAATGGCGTCCCGAAAATTGGATGTTGTAAATAAATTATGACTTCTCTGGTCATACATAACGGAAAACAATGAAAATATTATGAGATGAAACAGGAAACAATTTTCTATAAGTACAAAAAATGTCATTAAAATTGATCCATAAATAAAATCGGGAAAATGCATTGGAAAAAGTTGGAAATACAAAGAATATATAGCAAAATAAAAAACAATTGATAGACTTTTGGCACGTAACTGAATATATAATGTGAATAATCTTTTCCGACACCAACGGCAAAAGTTAACACTGACACTATTCGATACTCTCGGCTTAGTTCCTTAACTTCTGTAATGCTTTCCTATGGGGATCTTTAAGTTAAATAGTTTTCTTAAGGAAAGTTGATGAAACCGGGGCGAGTAATATGACGATAAACACAAGTTTTGAAGGCGTCTGTCTGTTGGTTGAAACTTGATACCGTTCAGCTAGATCTCATATTGTAGAATCGTACATTTCTTAATTCAAAGGATTCGAATAATTTCATCATTATAGATAATAAATTAAGTAAATTAAGCAGGTAAACATGGTTTTAGTACATACCTTTAGTCAATCTCAAAACGTCAGAGGTGTCCGCTCGCCTAACATGAACCTCGGACGGTGATTCGACAGTCTCTCTTTTGACTCTGTGACATGATTGGTCACAGGCTGACGAATAGTCCGTCACGTTACAAAACGTCGCTGTACAGAACAAGTACAGGTTATTCTGATCAGTTGAGTACTCAAAGTCTCGGAAGACGAACCTAGTCTCGTGAGAGGATCGGTATACTATATGGGTGCTGACGTCACTGGTACATCTATTAAACAGGAATATTTAAAAGGAAGTCAGGAAAGCTTGGGATTTGAATATTGCTTATATTATCACTTTAAATAAAGAATTAGAAGCACGTTTTATATCTTATACATATACATGTAATCAGTATTCTATTCCCGAACAACTAACGTTGACAATCCCACCGCTGCCACCAAATTGTCACGTGGGACGAGCTTACCGGTTTGTGATTCGAGGAAAAAAAATTATGTAGATTCAGAAAATATTTGTAAAAAGTGTAAATCAACATTATTTGCAATACAAATTACAATGGGAGGTGTACAAAAGTTTGACAAGTTGTTTACACTTATAAAGCACGTTTTCTTTCAGGCGACAGTGTGATAGATGACGTAACACACACATATGTGGTATCACAGTACATGTGGCATCTTACGCAGAGGTGAGCGAAACTTTGTTCATCCAATCAGATCACAGTTGGCATTATGATAAATGGTAGACTTTGGATTGAAATGATGATACCTACCCGTTGTTTATTAGGAACAATTTTAATCTGTCCCCGGCACTCGGGGAGGGGAGCGTGTAGCAGGATTCCACATTCATCTTGATATCATAGTCTGAGAGGGGCGTGGTCACACTGACGTAAATGTCATCCCCGATGTCGACTGTCAGAGGACTTCCGTACAGCTGCTGCTGATAGGCAGAGTCCCTGTAAACATTGGTAAAATATAGTCAGAGGACTTCCGTACAGCTGCTGCTGATAGGCAGAGTCCCTGTAAACATTGGTAAAATATAGTCAGAGGACTTCCGTACAGCTGCTGTTGATAGCCGGAGTCCCTGTAAACATTGGTAAAATATAGTCAGAGGACTTCCGTACAGCTGCTGCTGATAGGCAGAGTCCCTGTAAACATTGGTATCCATGTTTATATAGAGCGAGTATCTCTTGTAACTTTTAAAAACTAACTGACGAAAGTGAAATACATGCCATATCTAACATCCGTGTGAGCCGTGTGACCCGTTGAAGCCATTAACAAGAACATTTCATTTAAATAAATATAAATGAACAGCGGACAATATGGGGGTAGACATATCGGATCGTATTTCCCGCCAAATGATAAGTCAGCAATCAGCAAGTGACGTTGTTCCGGTCAAAGTTCACCATGTCAGCCAATCAAAATGCGTTTAGAGTTTATTCCACGTGTGATATATACAGAAGGTTATTCAACAGTGTCATGATTATTTGATACCCTGAGAGTCGTATAACACCCACCTTTTATGGTAGAAACCGATTTATAACAGCCTAGTATGTATGTTGTCTCAAAAAAAAATCAGAGAATACCAAAGCGTCAACAAAACCATAATCCGAATTCAAAATCGATTAAACTAGAGGCAAAATAGGAACAAAAGAAAGATCTTCTTGGAGACTCTCGTAAAAGCACCAGAGAATAAGACTAGGTGTTCCGGAATAGTAAGCGTCTTCTGCTTCATCGACGAGACCCGCCATGTAAATATTATAGGATCATTGGGACAACACTATATCTTCCTGAACTACTTTGGAGGTATAAAGACGGTCTGCCATTTCGATGCTCAAAGCTATCACTCTACCATTCTAGAATTATAAAACCTTGTACGCATTAACATGGAATAAGCGGAGTGAAGCCTCTTGCTTTCAAATTTTATACAATGTGCTGTCATAATTGGCTCTTTTTTCCAGAGCACGGCGTTCTAACGCTAGACTACCGTGCCTCTATATGTTTCACGTTTCGTTAATAAAGAACAGTAAATATAGCGGCTTATGCTTGGGTTATGTTCATGAACTGCGAAATAGTTCATATCAAAATTGTCTTTAAACCCATTAAGGTTTATACCTATGGCGGATGTCGTGGATGAAGCAGAAGACGCTTACTCTTCCGGAACACCTGGTCTTATTCTCTTGTACTTTTACAAGAGTCTCCCTGTAAGTCTTTCCTTTGTTCAGATTTTGCCCCTGGTTTATTTGATTTTTAGTTTGGATTATGATTTTGTTTACGCTTTGGTATTCTCTTATTTATTATCCTCAGCAAAACAGGATTCAATCCTCATATTTACATTCAGATTGATTTTGTTATTTTGGGGCAATTTCCAAAAAAGTTGAACCTGTGCAAGTCTATGCAGCGGAAGGTGCCCAGACGTGTGACGTCATCACTCAATGTGTGACGTCATCCAAATGAAATATATAGCTGTTTTCGTATTGATAGCAACTTTGAACTGGTAAAACCCACCCGGGTATTTAATCTGAAAACTGAAACAAAACACATGTAAAAAGTCTGGAAAAGGGACCCCTGCACTGCTTTACTGATGTATTTATACGCCAACTGGAAAGTTCATCGAAAAATAACCTTGAAACACTTTGGTAGGTACATTGAGTTCAAGTTCACAAGAAATGTAAATATTAGTCAATAAAGGGCATGCCTCCATATGTCCTGTTTAAGCGTGTATGTGTGTATTTTGTATTTGCCTCCTTACAATAGTTCCGATGTGATGCTGAGTTTGTAGTGTTGTCTTACTGAAATACCATACTAAATATCAAATAAATATATATATATAATTAGTAACTGTTAAATATACAATCTGCACGACCAATTCAATAAACATACATGAGCAACTTGAATAATGAATGAATTATATTGAGAATCAATAATTTTCTCACTAGTCCAGCCTATATATATTATCAATCAAATCATTTTTAACATTAACATTAAGTTTTAACTATTTTTGACATTATGACATTAGATATTTATTTTGTTAATTTTTATGATTTCTTTACATTGATTCACAAAAGCTTTAAGTGTCCAGATACTTTGACATTGTACAAAGATATCAGAGCTTGAAGTACGACAACTATAAAGCTACCAAAGTGTAACGCTATTATCCTGCTTACCTATAGAATGCCATACGAATGTTATAATGACCCGTATTGGAAATCTGAGGATTACTACTGCGCATGCGCATCTGGTTGTGTGTCTCGATGAAGTGTTCTGACACAGTCTCGTGCGTTGCCATGTCACATTGCACGTCAATCCTGAAGCGGTAATCTCGGATGATAAATTTGTAGTTGGCGTCTCGGTAGGCGTATACAAGGGTATTGGTATATTCCACCCGGTTGGGGGTCGTCTGAAATAAACGTCCATTAGTTATTGGCGTATACAAGGGTATTGGAATATTCCACCCGGTTGGGGGTCGTCTGAAATAAACGTCAATCAGTTATAGGCGATATATATCGATGACTGTTGAACCATAAGGTCGTTTTGTTTTAAAAAAATATATAGAGTTTAGTTGACATTCAAAGTAACAAAAAATATAAGACTGAAGCATAAAGAGTGTAAACACTTTATGACACTGTATGTTCAGGGTTTGTAGTTTGAAGTTTTCTCATTACCGAGGAAAGTGTTCTCAAGACAACACCTGGAAACATAATGTGATAATCTACTTATACCACCACCCATTATCTCTGTATGTTGTTCCCTGTACAAGAAGACAGTAAAATATACCAATATTTTCTGCTGTGAAAGGTTGTATTTATTATAGAAGTGTACAATACATATTTTACTTTTAACACTACACGAGGATTGGGGTGAATGGCTAGCTGAAACACTATCTCACACATTATTAAACATTAAACATTATTCAACCTTCAAAAATGTTGTCATTATATAAGATATAATCCCGCAACTTTGCTTGTAATTTGCCCGTATAAGATATCTGATACCTGAAAAGCTATAACTAATCCAAATGTTTGGTTATAATGTTACACGAGAATTGTTAGTTGCACTAATTACTGATAAAGCTAATCACCTTGTGAACAACTGGGCCCTTGTCTAACCCCCTGGTAACAACTGGGCCCTGGTCTAACCCCCTGGTAACAACTGGGCGCTGGTCTAACCCCCTGGTAACAACTGGGCGCTGATCTAACCCCCTGGTAACAACTGGGCCCTGGTCTAACCCCCTGGTTACGACTATTGTACTATCTTTGTAACGGACATTTGGAGGTTTGTGTGTTACTATACTTACAAAGTGGTGTGTGTCACAGTTGCTATACTGTTGTTCAATGCGTAGATAGTTGCCATATCGGTAACCCTGGCAACCAGGTTGACCAAGATAAATATCGGACGGATCAAAGTCACTATGGCGTTTGTAAAGATCAGGCAGATATATCCTGATATTCCAAGCGTCCGGATAACACCCGACTGTTATGGAACTGACGTAGACACCTGAAAACAAATATTGCGTAAAACGTTCATTAGACTAAGAGCTGTATGGGATCATGTCACCTAAAACCTTCCTGGTTCGTATCTTTGAAATAAACTTTGAGACGACGGAAGATTAAGCAGGCAACTTCAGTTAACATACAGGAACTTCAATATAAGAATAATACTAGTTTCTTCTGAACTTGAAATAAAGGACACAAAAAACTCTTCTACATCAAACAAACTAACAACACAAAGATTCGAGAGATGCAGGTTGATCGGAACTATAGGCAAGTTTTATGGTTGCCATTTTTGTCTCATTGAGAAATATTCTGTATCTTTGAAGATGTACGTTTTTGAGTATGCTCAATAGTGTGTTTACTTGTTGTGATTGACAATGATACTCGGTGCTCATTTTGAGGACTTCGTGTTTACTTGGATGTGACCAAGATTTACATGGCGGGTGTCGTCGATGAAGCAGAAGACGCTTGCTCTTCCGGAACACCTGGTCGTATTCTCTTGTACTTTTACAAAGGTCTACATGTTAATCTGTCCTTTTTTTATATTTTGCCCCTGGTTTAATCGATTTTGAGTTTGGATTATGATTTTGTTAACGCTTCGGTATAGATAGATACATAGAATGTTCTTGTACTGAACATAAAAGCGATAGTTTCATTATAATTAGCCCATGCAGAATCAAGTATCAAATTACCAAGATACACCAAGGTATACTTAGGAAAAGCCCTGATACTATATTAACTGAGATTAAGCAAGCTCTATAAGGGGGGTCCCTGCCCTAGCAGAAAATATTTATTGAAAACTTTAAAATACAAGAATAGTTTAAAAAAAAACATATCTTCTTCACCTCACTCACTCAAATGAACGCACACGTTAAAAAAATAAATAAATAAATAAACTCTTATTTAATTCAACAGAATATGGAAAACGGAAGTACAAGGTTTCGAAACATCCCATTAGTATCCAGGCAATTTAGGCCCTCGGCTCTGTATCGAGATCATATGCTCAAGACGTTCTCGTAATGTCTATAACTACCATACAATCATTTAACAGTATTGATTGTATCTTAAGGACTCAACATTATTATATAATAATAAGTCTCTCAATGTAATCATAAAAACATGTTCCCCTTGTACAACACAAGATCAATTAGTGCTCTCCAAAAGTAGAAAAGCCATCATTGTATCGATTCGGAATGCACTAATAAAAAACTTACCCGATGAATAGTGTGGTGCAGCGGAATTCAATGCTGTTGCTGAAATGACATTCAGGAATTTGTTAGATAAATGCGCTTAAGAAAAGAGAATATCGAAGCGTCAATCAATTCATAATCCGAACTCGAAATCGATTAAACTCGGGGGGAAATACGAAAAAGAAAGATTTTGTAGAGGTCGCCATACAAATCTTTCCTTTTTGTTAACATTTTGCCCTGCTTTAATCGATTTTGAGTTCGAATTATGTTTTTTTTTGCCATTTCGGTATTTTCTTATTATATTCATAAAAGAAAAGAATGATATGTTTTAATACCATTCTACTTTTGCACAAGATGTAAGGTTTAAGCTGAACTGATACTTATATATGTACGTTAAATGTCTCGCGAACTTGGATTTAAAGTAAACATTTGTGGGTATAACTTATCTTTATAAAAAATATGATACAGTATAACTCCAAAAACTTACCTATATTGTAATCAGTGGTATATTCTGATAAGAAAAGCAGAAAAAATCATTGTTAGAAAAAGGAAGAATGAAAAGAAATATACAGAAAAAAAAAACACAAAAGAGAGATAACATCTGTAAACCAACTTATTTTTGCGCGCGATTAACTTTCGCGTATTTCGCGGGTGATTGAAGTTCGCGAAAATAAATTTTCAATCACAGGTATGCAAACTGTATGAGTACTGTACTGTACACAGCATTTACGACCGTGCTTATCGCGAAATTATATCGACGCGAAATAGTCGTTTCATTTAAAAACGCAAAAATACGTCGCCGCAAAAATACGTTGTTTTACAGCATAAAAAGAATGCTAACTGTAATTGGAAAGACATTCTAACATATATGAAACAAAGCAGCAAGTCTAAGTACGAAAAAAGATGAAAACGACGATATCTTCACGACCACAACATCAAATCATGCAAAAGAATCAAGATACCCGAAATAAGTTGGTAAAAGCTAGCCAAAGAGACAATAAAACAAACTATGACTTGAATTATAGAAAAGTTCGAAAGAAAAGGAGTTTATGATTTAAATCGATTCATTAATGATGACGTAACACACACATGCTACGCCTTTTAAATTTAGTAATAGATACAGTATGCCAAAAAATAAATTAAACTGCATCATACAGCTGTTTCGTCCTTCTGGGACTCGTCAGTGATTGTAGGGACAAAAAAATGAATCCAGAAGTTCTCAACTACTGTAGAAGCAGAAGAGTCAGGTGAGTAAAACCCCTTTAATTTATGAATTTAGAAGTAAATTTGAACTAGTTCTGCATAATTACAAATCGTGTACTACGAAAATGTGTATATTATGTACCGTGCCAGTACTCCAATGAAATAAAATGTGGCTTTGGAGGCTCCAGCAAACCTCGGGGACTAACACTAGCAGAGTCTACCACCCTGTATCATTAAAGATGATGTAACACACACATAATACTCGACGAAATAACTCATAGCAAATATATATCACATAACCTGGCGGAAAAAACACACGATATGCCGACATTGACTTCAATATGTGAAAATCAAAACCTTGCTATCTTTGATAACATTGACAAAGGGATTGGAGACCCATCGAAATGAAGACAAAATAAAACAGAGCATAAAATGTACCTGAATTAATATGTACCGTAACGGTCTGTAAATTAACATTCAATATACACGTCCTCGCTTTTGAACAGTTAATACGTACCGTAACGGTCTGTAAATTGACATTCAATATACGCTTCCTAAATGTAGGAACAGTTAATACCTACCGTAACGATCTGTAAATTGACATTCAATATACACGTCTTCGCTGTTGAACAGTTAACACCTACCGTAACGGTTTGTAAATTGACATTTAATATAAACGTCTTCGCTTTTGAACAGTTAATACGTACCGTAGGGGTCTGTAAATTGACATTCAATATACGCTTCCTAAATGTAGGAACAGTTAATACCTACCGTAACGGTCTGTAAATTGACATTCAATATACACGTCCTTGCTGTTGAACAGTTAATACGTACCGTAACGGTCTGTAAATTGACATTCAATATACACGTCTTCGCTGTTGAACAGTTAATACGTACCGTAACGGTTTGTAAATTGACATTCAATATACACGTCCTCGCTGTTGAACAGTTAATACTTACCGTAACGGTTTGTAAATTGACATTCAATATACACGTCCTCGCTGTTGAACAGTTAATACGTACCGTAACGGTCTGTACATTGACATTCAATATACACGTCCTAACTGTTGGAACAGTTAATACCTACCGTAACGGTCGGTAAATTGACATTCAATATACACGTCCTCGCTGTTGGAACAGTCGTTCACTCCCCAGTTATTGGCGGTACACTGGACTCCATTATAAAAAGTATTGACACACTCTAACTGGTCCAACCATATCTGGTGTGCCGGTGAGTAAGTGCTTGATCCATAGCTGGCTTGTTGCTGGTTATAAAACCTTAAATAACTGTAAATAAGAAGTTAAAAACTGTAGTTGCACAATATTTGCATTAACATTCTATCAGCGTTGAGAAGATATGTGGATCAATAGGTGAAGTCCAGGATTTGGAAGATTGCTTAAAACTGTTTCTTTAAAAATATATGTGTTTTTGACCGTCGCGAAAATACGAAATGACAGACATTTTTTATGTAAAAATTATAATAAAAATGACTACAAAAGAATAGAATGTATACCATATTATCGTTAATGTAATGTCATTTCGTGTTTCAATTCATATTTGTAACAAACACCATAGTTATACAAACGAAAACGTTGCACTTTTCTTAAATGCTTTCATTCTAGTGGATAACAAGCAAACCTAAGTGAACGTTACATATATTTTTACATTCTGTGTTGCCTTTGCCTATATATCATTCCTAAACCAAATTGTAGTATATCACACTGTATACTACAATTTGCAATCCACATCACATGACGTTATTTCTGACGCCATATTGGACTATGTTACATCAAAGCTTTGCACTCCGCCTCAGATAACATGTATGGTGGCTTTCAATCAATCGCTTAGATGACACTGATATAAAGTATGTTATTGTGACGTCCTTCCCGTCGCCATGTTGGACAACGTTACGTCATTGCTTTGCACTCCGCCTCAGATAACATGAATAACGACTTTGAGTCAATAACTCAGATGATAATGATTTTAATCAGACTCTTTTAGTAAAGAAACACACACGGAAAAATGGAGAACGTTTACCGACTATATCCCAAAGAAATAGATACAGTCGACGTGCGACATTCTATTTATCTGTCATTCAAATTGTATTCATATCGACCGTATGATACATCTGGTAACAATTCAATGCTTAAATACGAGGTTACGTGCCAAAAGCCTTCTTTTTTTATTTTGCTTTTTATTCTTTGTATTTCCAATTTTTTCAGTGAATATTCCTGACTTCGTCTATGAAGGGATTTTGACAATTTTGTCATTTGGTACAGCAATATCCAAGGTTTCCTCTCATAATATTTATTTAATTTCCCTTTTTGTATTTATGGATCTATTATAAAATATTATCTACACTGCTTATTTCCGCGTGACGCCATTTCTCTATATAACGTTACCAAAATGACATCAAAATGGCGTCCCGAAAATTGGATGTTGTAAATAAATTATGATTTCTCTGGTCATCCATAACGGAAAACAATAAAAATATTATGAGATGAAAGAGAAAAAACAATTCTCTTGAAGTACATTAAAAACGATCCAGTCGGGAAAATTCATTGAAAATTTTGGATATACAAAGAATGTATAGCAAAAAAAAAAAATAAAAAATGAAAGACATTTGGCACGTCACTGTATATATAAACAGTGTGCTTAACTGCTTTATAATCAATGCAAAGGTTTTAGGTTCTGAATATACATACGAAGGCCATTGTCCGTAAATGAGTTTACAGATATCTCGAGTCGTCTTCTGGTTAAAACCATCATCACAAACAGTGCCCCATCTACCGTTGTGGTAAACTTCAAGTCGTTGGCCGTCTAGTCGAAAACTGGTTCCCTGGGCTTAAGGATTAAGCATAAGGGAAACAACAACTCATTTATAACAATAACAATGATATGTTGTCATGGCCATTAGCTGTTACTGAACATTAAATTGTTGTGCAGTTACGCAATAGCTTAAAACATTTTGATAGGGAATGTTTGCAAGCGCGAAATTCAAATTCTCAGGACCTGTTGTTATCAAAGACAGCACATATTTAAAACCTACCCATTATAAAACCATTAATATGCAAACTTTACCGTATAAGGCCAATTCACACTTTCACAGTCGTTAAATTATGCACTTTATATAAAATCTTACGTTAATACATCCGCAAGATGCAATCTATTAAACACAAACAAAAAAAAAGCAATCAAGGGCTCAAAATATTTCAGCTTGAAAAGTTTCATGAATTTTAACTCCATCGAATCATTTCTTATAAGAACATCTACGAAATGGAAGTCGCGCGGAATTCAGTAAGCAGACATTAAGTATTAAACCAATATAATGAAAAAGAATTACATTGTATAACACTTAGAGTTTCTGTAAATACTTATTACGATTAGATTTACAACTAACATCCATGATATTACTTACGTATTGACATTCTTCCTCCCCGAGACGCTAAGTCGTAGGCTACCGTTGTCATCTCTAATGAATGAACATACAAGTATTACAAAGGGAAATGCCAACACGTATGCGTAATGGTATGATATCCCAATAATAAACAGTTCTTCGTCGCATCGTTTATCTGAACGGACAACGCTAGTTTTGTGATCTTATAATCCATTTTGTGACACATTTTCCGAAGATGTGTTCGATTTTCTGCCTCCAAAATATTGAAACAACTCTTTAAATCACATGCATATTATTGCAACTTTAACATTTAAAAATACATTAGCAATCCCAAATAAAGTCAGCTACCTCACAGCTGACATTCCCAGCTTCATCGCTGATTTCAGAGGTGGAAAAGATCTTGAAGTTGAAATAAATCTTAACCACATTTGAATGTCTTTAGAAAAAGGGGGATAATACATGTTGATCGCAAATTAAACATCAAGATATAGAGAGACAGTACAAAAAAGCATGATGACACATAGTGAAAGCCATCGAATATCAATACAGTTTGATAAAGTGAGACAACATTGATAAAGGAAGATTATGTTAATATACTGCGAATATACTGTAAACGTATGTATTTAAGCGGAGGGCTTATTTTCCCTGCTTCTCCAACTTATGGTGTTTACATGTCGCAGTTGATTCGATATTCTACGGCTTGCTCTAAATATCGGGATTTTCATGATCAATGTCCACTGCTGACAAAAAAACTAACAACACAAGAATTCGAGAGATGCAGGTTAATCAGAACAATGGCCAAGTTTATGGTCGCCATCTTTGTCTCTTTGACAAATATTCTGTAACTTTAAGTGATATGATGATGGGCGTTTTTGAGTATGCTCATTAGTGTTTTACTTGTTGTGATTGACAATGATACTCAGTTCTCATTTTGAGAACTTGATGTTTACAGTGATGTGTCAAAGATTTACATGGCGGGTGTCGTCGATGAAGCAGAAGACGCTTGTTATTCCGGAACACCTGGTCTCATTATCTTGTTCTTTTACAAGAGTCTCCATGTAAATCTTTCCTTTGTTTATATTTTGCCCCTGGTTTAATCGATTTTGAGTTTGGATTATGATTTTGTTGACGTTTCGGTGTTGTCTTATTTATTTAGCGAATGTCTCGCTGATAGCATTCTGTTTCTGTACATTAATTGTAACAGTTATTATTTTTATTGCGCCAATTCATCATTGTACTTATCTGTTGGTTCGGTGATGGGCTTAATTTGAGTGCATTACAATAACACGTTTAAAATATATGCATTAGAAATTTCTGTGAGACATAAATGCCCCCTTCCCCCATATGTGATTAGTTCTTTAAGCTTATTACGTATGCGAAGTTTGATAACAATCGAATCAGTAGTTATTTAAATAAGCTTGTAACATTATCATGGGACGGGACGGGAAGCGACGCGACGGAACGGGACGGACATGGGTAAAACACACGAAAACGGGGATAACCGACCACATAAGGAATATAATAGAAAAAGGAATAACAGGTAATTTACATCTACCGTAATGGTCTGTAATTTGACATTCTATATACACGTCTTCGCTGTGAGAACAGTTTATACCAACCGTAACGGTCTGTAAATTGACAATCAATATACACGTCTTCGCTGTGGGAACAGTAAATACCTACCGTAACGGTCTGTAAATTGACATTCAATATACACGTCTTCGCTGTTGGAACAGTAAATACCTACCGTAACGGTCTGTAATTTGACATTCAATATACACGTCTTAGCTGAGAGAACATTTTATAACTACCGCAACGGTCTGTAATTTGATATTCAATATACACGTCTTCGCTGTGAGAACAATTTATAACTACCGCAACGGTCTGTAGTTTGACATTCAATATACACGTCTTCGCTGTGGGAACAGTAAATACCTACCGCAACGGTCTGTAATTTGACATTCAATACCCACGTCTTCGCTATGAGAACAGTTTATAACTACCGCAACGGTCTGTAACTTGACATTCAATATACACGTCTTCGCTGTGAGAACAGTTTATACCTACCGCAACGGTCTGTAATTTGACATTCAATATACACTTTTTCGCTGTGAGAACAGTTTATACCTACCGCAACGGTCTGTAATTTGACATTCAATATGCACGTTTTCTCTGTGAGAACAGTTTATACCTACCGCAACGGTCTGTAATTTGACATTCAATATACATGTTTTCGCTGTGAGAACAGTTAATACCTACCGTGACGGTCTGTAAATTGCCATTCAATATACACGTCTTGGCTGTGAGAACAGTTTATACCTACCGCAAAGGTCTGTATTTTGACATTCAATATATACGTCTTCGCTGTGGGAACATTAAATACCTACCGTAACGGTCAGTAATTTGACATTCAATATACACGTTTTCGCTGTGAGAACAGTTTATACCTACCGCAACGGTCTGTAATTTGACATTCAATACACGCGTCTTCGCTGTGGGAACAGTTTATACCTACCGCAACGGTCTGTAATTTGACATTCAATATACACGTCTTCGCTGTGAGAACAGTTTATTCCTACCGCAACGGTCTGTAATTTGACATTCAATATACACGTTTTCGCTGTGAGAACAGTTTATACCTACCGCAACGGTCTGTAATTTGACATTCAATATACACGTCTTCGCTATGAGAACAGTTTATACCTACCGCAACGGTCTGTAAATTGACATTCAAAATACATGTTTTCGCTGTGAGAACAGTTAATACCTACCGTGACGGTCTGTAAATTGTCATTCAATAAACACGTCTTGGCTGTTGGAACAGTAAATACCAACCGTAACGGTCTGTAATTTGACATTCAATATACACGTTTTCGTTGTGAGAACAGTTTATACCTACCGCAAAGGTCTGTAGTTTGACATTCTATATACACGTCTTCGCTGTGAGAACAGTTTATAACTACCGCAACGGTCTGTAATTTGAAATTCAATATACACGTCTTCACTGTGGGAACAGTAAATACCTACCCTATCGGTCTGTAATTTGACATTCAATACACACGTCTTCGCTCTGAGAACAGTTTATACCTACCGCAACGGTCTGTAATTTGACATTCAATATACACGTTTTCGCTGTGAGATGAGTTTATACCTACCGCAATGGTCTGTAATTTGACATTCAATATACACGTCTTCGCTGTGAGAACAGTTTATATTTACCGCAACGGTCTGTAATTTGACATTCAATATACACGTTTTCGCTGTGAGAACAGTTTATACCTACCGCAACGGTCTGTAATTTGACATTCAATATACACGTCTTCGCTGTGAGAACAGTTTATAACTACCGCAACGGTCTGTAATTTGACATTCAATATACACGTTTTCGCTATGAGAACAGTTTATAACTACCGCAACGGTCTGTAATTTGACATTCAATATACACTTCTTCGCTGTGGGAACAGTAAATACCTACCGTAACGGTCTGTAATTTGACATTCAATATACACGTCTTCGCTGTGAGAACAGTTTATATCTACCACAACGGTCTGTAATTTGACATTCAATATACACGTCTTCTTTGTTGGAACAGTAAATACCTACCGTAACGGTCTGTAATTTGACATTCAATATATACGTCTTCGCTGAGAGAACAGTTTATACCTACCGCAACGGTCTGTAAATTGACATTCAATATACACGTTTTCTCTGTGAAAACAGTTTATAACTACCGCAACGGTCTGTAATTTGACATTCAATATACACGTTTTCGCTGTGAGAACAGTTTATACCTACCGCAACGGTCTGTAATTTGACATTCAATATACACGTTTCCGCTGTGAGAACAGTTGATACCTACCGCAACGGTCTGTAATTTGACATTCAATATACATGTTTTCGCTATGAGAACAGTTTATACCTACCGCAACGGTCTGTAATTTGAAATTCAATATACACGTTTTCGCTGTGACAACAGTTTATACCTAACGTGACGATCTGTAATTTGACATTCAATATACACGTCTTGGCTGTGGTACAATTAATACCTACCGCAACAGTGGATAAATTGACATTCAATATATACGTCTTCGCTGTTGGAACAGTTAATACCTACGGTAACGGTCTGTACATTGACATTCAATTTACACGTCTTTACTGTGGGAACAGTTAATACCTACCGTAACGGTCTGTAAATTGACATTCTATATACACGTCCTCGCTGGGGGAACAGTCGTTCACTCCCCAGTTATTGGCGGTACACTGGACTCCATTATATAAAGTATTGACACACTCTAACTGGTCTAACCATATTTGGTTTGCCGGCGAGTAAGTGCTTGATCCATAGCTGGCTTGTTGCTGGTTATAAAACCTTAAATAACTGTAAGAAAGAAGTTAAAAATTAACATTCTATCAGCGTTGAGAAGATATCTGGATCAATAGGTGAAGTCCAGGATTTGGAAGATTGCTTAAAATTGTTTCTTTAAAGAAATATGCGTTTTTGACCGTCGCGAAAACACGAAATGAGAGACACTTTTATGTAAAAATTATAATAAAAATGACTACAAAAGAATATAATGTATACCATATTATCGTTAATTTCGTGTTTCAATTCATATTTGTAACAAAAACCGTACTTATACAAACGAAAACGTTACACTTTTCTTAAATGCTTTCATTCTAGTTGATAACAAGCAAACCTACATGTAAGTGAACGTTATATAGATATATATAGTTTTACATTCTGTGTTGCCTTTGCCTATATATCATTCCTAAACTAAATTGTAGTATATCACACTGTATACTACAATTTGCAATCCACATCACATGACGTTATTTCTGACGCCATATTGGACTATGTTACATCAAAGCTTTGCACTCCGCCTCAGATAACATGTATGATGGTCTCAATCAATCGCTTAGATGACAGACACTGATATAAATTATGCTATTGTGACGTCATTCCCGTCGCCATGTTGGACAACGTCACAACGTTGCACTCCGCCTCAGATAACATGAATAACGACTTTGAGTCAATAACTCAGATGATATTGATTTTAATCAGACTCTTTTAGTAAAGAAACACACACGGAAAAACGGAGAACGTTTACCGACTATATCCCAAAGAAATAGATACAGGCATATTCTAAAGTTATCGGAAATATAAATATAAGCATTGAACTGTTACCAGATGTAATATACAGTCGATATGAATACAATTTGGGTGACAGATAAATAACGGGCAACATTCTATTTATCTGTCACCCAAATTGTATTCATATCGACCGTATAATACATCTGGTACCGATTCAATGCTTAATACACAGTTACGTGCCAAAAGCCTTCTTTTTTTATTTTGCTTTTTATTCTTTGTATTTCCAATTTTTTCCAGTGAATATTCCTGACTTCGTCTATGAATGGATTTTGACAATTTTGTCATTTGGTACAGCAATATCCAAGGTTTCCTCTCATAATATTTATTTAATTTCCCTTTGTGTATTTATGGAGCTACACTGCTTACAATGTATTTCCGCGTGACGCCATTTCTCTATATAACGTTACCAAAATGACGTCAAAATGGCGTCCCGAAAATTGGATGTTGTAAATAAATTATGATTTCTCTGGTCATCCATAACGGAAAACAATAAAAATATTATGAAATGAAACAGAAAAAACAATTCTCTTGAAGTACATCAAAAACGATCCATAAACGAAGTTGGGAAAATTCATTGAAAATTTTGGAAATACAAAGAATGTATAGCAAAAAGAAAAAAAATGAAAGACATTTGGCACGTCACTGTATATATAAACAGTGTGCTGAACTGCTTTATAATCAATGCAAACGTTTTTAGGTTCTGAATATACATACGAAGGCCATTGTCCGTAAATGAGTTTACAGATATCTCGAGTCGTCTTCTGGGTAAAACCATCATCACAAACAGTGCCCCATCTACCGTTGTGGTAAACTTCAAGTCGTTGGCCGTCTAGTCGAAAACTGGTTCCCTGGGCTTAAGGATTAAGCATAAGGGAAACAACAACTCATTTATAACAATAACAATGATCTGTTGTCATGGCCATTAGCTGTTACTGAACATTAAATTGTTGTGCAGTTACGCAATAACTTAATACATTTTGATAGGGAATGATTGCATGCGCGAAATTCAAATTCTCAGGACCTGTTGTTATCAAAGACAGCACATATTAAAAACGTACCCATTACAACACCATTAATATGCAAACTTTACCGTATAAGGCCAATTCACACTTTCACAGTCGTTAAATTATGCTCTTTATATGATACTTAACGTTAATACATCTGCAAGATACAATCTATTAAACACAAACAAAAAAACAATCAAGGGCTCAAAATATTTCAGCTTGAAAATTACATGCATTTTAACACCATGGAATAATTTCTTATCAGAGCATCTACGAAATGTAAGTCTCGCGGAATTCAGTAAGCAGACATTAAGTATTAAACCTATATAATGAAAAAGTATGACTACTTCAATTACATTGTATAACAATTAGAGTTTCTATAAATATTTATTACGATTAGATTTACAATTAACATCCATGATATTACTTACGTATTGACATTCTTCCTCCCCGAGACGCTAAGTCGTAGGCGACCGTTGTCATCTCTAATGAATGAACATACAAGTATTACAAAGGAAATGCCAACACGTATGCGTAATGGTATGATATCCCAATAATAACCAGTTCTTCGTCGCATCGTTTATCTGAACGGACAACGCTAGTTTTGTGATCTTATAATCCATTTTGTGACACTTGTATATGGCATGTTTATGATTCCGAAGATGTGTGCGATTTTCTGCCTCCAAAATATTCAAACAACTCTTTAAATCACATGCATGTTATTGCAACTTTATCATTAAAATACATTAGCAATCCCAAATAAAGTCAGTTACTTCACACTACTGACATTCCCAGCTTCATCGCTGATTTCAGAGGTCGAAAAACTTAAAGTTGAAATAGATCTTAACCACATTTGAATGTCTTAAAAAAGAGGGATAACACATGTAGATCGCAAATTAAACATCAATATATAGCGAGACAGTACAAAAAAGCATGATGACACATAGTGAAAGCCATCAAATATCAATACAGTATGATAAAGTGAGACAACATTGATAAAGGAAGATTATGTTAATATACTGCGAATATACTGTAAACGTATGTATTTAAGCGGAGGGCTTATTTTCCCTGCTTCTCCAACTTATGGTGTTTACATGTCGCAGTTGATTCGATATTCTACGGCTTGCTCTAAATATCGGGATTTGCATGATCAATGTCCACTGCTGACAAAAAAACTAACAACACAAGGATTCGAGAGATGCAGGTTGATCAGAACAATGGCCAAGTTTATGGTCGCCATCTTTGTCTCATTGAGAAATATTCTGTAACTTTAAGTGATATGAAGATGGGCGTTTTTGAGTATGCTCATTAGTGTTTTTACTTGTTGTGATTGACAATGAAGCAGTAGACGCTTGTTATTCCGGAACACCTGGTCTCATTCTCTTGTACTTTTACAAGAGTCTCCATGTAAATCTTTCCTTTGTTCATATTTTGCCCCTGGTTTAATCGTTTTTGAGTTTGGATTATGATTTTTTTGACGTTTCGGTGTTCTCCTATTTTTTAGCAAATGTCTCGCTGATAGCATTCTGTTTCTGTACATTAATTGTTAGTTATTATTTTTATTGCGCCAATTTATCATTGTACTTATCTGTTGGTTCGGTGATGGGCTTAATTTGAGTGCATTACAATAAAACGTTTACAGTATATACACTAGAAATGTCTGTGAGACATAAATGCCCCCTTCCCCCATATGTGATTAGTTCTTTAAGCTTATTACGTATGCGAAGTATTCAATATACACGTCCTAACTGTAGGAACGGTTAACACCTACCGTAACGGTCTGTAAATTGACATTCAATATACAGGTCTTCGCTGTGGGAACAGTTAATACCTACCGCAGCGGTCTGTAAATTGACATTCTATATACACGTCTTCACTGTGGGAACAGTTAATACCTACCGTAACGGTCTGTAAATTGACATTCTATATACACGTCCTCGCTTGGGGAACAGTCGTTCACTCCCCAGTTATTGGCGCTGCACTGGACCCCATTATACAAGGTATTCCTACATTCCAACTGGTCCAACCATATTGGGTGTGCCGATGAGCTAGTGCTTAGTCCATAGTTGGCTTGTTGCTGGTTATAAAACCTGAAGTAACTGTAAGAAGGTAAACAACTTAGTCGCACACGTTTATCAAACGGGCTACAGAAGATATGTAGATCAAGGGTTTAATTTCCCGATTTTGGAGATGGATTTAAGTGTGTTCTTTGAAAAAAAAACTTGTTGTCCCTCAAACGAAGACACATAATTCCCTCTAGAAATGGTTAATTATAGTAATCAGTTTTTCTTATCACACTTCGTAATCGATTTTAAAATATTAGTTGCATGGGTTTTTATTCCACAAAAACAAACAATATTTATAACTTTCATATATTGACACAATTTCATAGAAAACAATACAAATCGGCCCATATTAGATTGTTTCTTCCTCTCTAGCTTGTTCTCATATTCGTAATGTTTATCACAACAATAAGAAGTCAATTCATGCAGAACGTCTTAAATGAGTTCACTCTATTGTAAAAAATACAAACCAAAATTTTAATGTGTTAATATGTAAACAGTGTGTTGCTCTGCTCATAATAAATATAAACCAATTATCTTTAAATCTATTGATATATAATATACATACGATGGCCATTGTCCGTAAATGAGTTTACAGATATCTCGAGTCGTCTTCTGGGTAAAACCATCATCACAAACAGTTCCCCATCTACCGTTGTGGTAAACTTCAAGTCGTTGGCCGTCTAGTCGAAAACTGGTTCCCTGGGCTACACATTACAATAGAACAAACATATCTGAAGTATTCAGTAATAAGTACTAATGATATTATATGACAAAGGCAAAGCCTTTAATAAGTGTAAATTTAGAAAATCTATTATATTTAATGATGAAACGTAGATTATCTGTATATACTTCAATTTTTCTTTGAGATGTTTAATATGTTGAGATTTACTATTAACATTTATAGTATGACTTACGAATTGACATCTGCCCTCCCCAGGACGATAACTCGTAGGTCATCGTTGTCATCTCTGAAGACAGAAAGAAAGAAATGTGTGACAAAAAAATAACATAGTAGAAAAGAAAAAAAGGCAACATGTATGCTTAATGATAAGATATATCATACATAAACACTGCTCTACTTATCGTTCATTCACAATCACACCAGTAGCTTGGTTAGTCTAGCCTTCAGATTGTGATACAATATCATACATGTGTGTACTATAACATGGTATATAATTAAAACATAATTAAAACATAATCTTACATAATAATAATAATTAGCTCGTGTTTGGACCAAATTCCAAATGAAATACATTTTCTGAAGGCAAATGTTATTCTAAGCAGGAAAATCAAGGTCTCAGTTGTGTCAATTAACCGGAAAGTACCTAAAACGGCATTATTTGCTAAATTTGGTGCTCGTCTGCTCAATTTCGCCGCCTCCATTCGACTAATTATAGGAATCTCAACATGGTACGACATGAACATTTTTCTATAATTTTTTTAACCTTAAAAGTTTATATTATCAAACAATAACATATTTATGTATAATCAAGATTTATTACTTAGCACATCAGTACCATAATTATATTTTTATTATCGTTTCCTATTTTAAAAACATATTTCTTATGTTTTCTTGCGAATTGGCACGGAGCTGGGAGCAGGATAGTGGTCACATGATTCGAAAAAAATCACGTGATTTCTCGTATAAAAATAGAACGGGAAGTGCAAATGTCAGGTAGCCGCGATAAACAAATATTGGCTGACGAAAACAGAGTCACAAGCTAAGACTAGACAAGAAAGAAGCTGAAAGAGACTATTGAAAGATCGGAACAGATGCATCTGACAAACAAAAAGAAATACGACACTATTAAAGAAAACGAAGAGCTTGGTTTGACGGACGAAGTGTGGTTGATCATGAGTTGACAATGCTTTCGGAAAACAAAAACGTACAGCTGATACTTGTACGAAAATACATTCTACATTCACGTACACTGTAAGATTATGTTCGATAAAGCTTGTAATAATAATAATAATAATATACAACATTAATATAGCGCTCTATATAATTTGTAAAATTACTTTAAAGCGCTTCAAAACATGTAGATAATAATTTGATTCTTACACTGCATAAATAAAGAAGTTATTACAATCTAAGCTAATGTGATAATATAAAAAAAATGCAGAGAAATACGAACTACATCTTCTGTAGATAAGCAAATGTCAGTATATGCATGTCTGTTGAATGTGAATATATGGTGAATGTGACTTTAAGAAACATAGGTATTTGAACAAAATTGTACTAATTTTGAATTCACATAATAACAAAAAAATACTACAAAATTACAACAAGAATAACTTAATCTTGTTGGAAACAAGCATTTCTATTGGCTTAAAAAAATATGTTATCAGCCCATAACATAAAAAATGACGTCAACGTTTATAACGTCACTTTTGATTGGCTGACGAAGCAGCGTACGAATTTGTAAAAGAAAAGAGTCCAGGAATAAAGTGAATTTCGTAGAGCATAGATTAAATTATAAGGATCAACTTGAATCTATTTTTTATGTTATGTGGTTATAACACAAAAAAATCGCGGTTTATTTAGAGAACACTCGAGTTTTTTGTGTTATTACCCCATAACATAAAAAAATGATTCAAGTTAATCCTTAAATATCAAAGAGAGAGAGGCAGTTGAATGATAAGACCTGTCGAATATTATGGACAATACAGACAGGATTATATGAGAGAAAACACCGATAAAGTATGCGTATACATGTAAAATACTTGAGATATTCATACAAAAGAGTGGAAGCTATAATAAAGGGAGATAACTGACCACATAAAGAATAAAATGGGGGAAACATACAGACAGGAAATGGATAACTTACACCTACCGTGACGGTCTGTAAATTGACATTCTATATCCATGTCCTCGCGTTGGGAACAGTTAATACCTAGCGTAACGGTCTGTAAATTGACATTCAATATACATGTCCTCACGTTGGGAACAGTTAAAACCTAACGTACCAGTCGGTAAATTGACGTTCATTATACACGTCCTCGCTGTGGGAACAATTGTTACCTAACGTACCAGTCGGTAAATTGACGTTCATTATACACGTCCTCGCTGTGGGAACAATTGTTACCTACCGTAACGGTCTGTAAATTGACATTCGATATACACGTCCTCGCTGTGGGAACAGTTACACCTACCGTACCGGTCGGTATATTGACATTCGATATACACGTCCTCGCTGTGGGAACAGTCGTTCACTCCCCAGTTATTGGCGCTGCACTGGACTCCATAATACAAGGTATTCCTACACTCTAACTGATCCAGCCATATTTGGTTTGTATTAAAGCCGGTTTGCCTCCCGCTATGAAATGTGGAGTAGCTGCAATAAGATCAGAATACTGTAGTCTCACATACTTACTATGACACGCTCCGTCGACGATCAGAAGATATGTCAATCAAACGTTAAATTCCTGGATTTCTGAGATTGCTTCCCTGTATATTTTTTTCCGATTGAAAATGCTTTCTAGTTCTCAGACGAAAACACAAAATGATACTTCATTATTTACGCAATGAATGTTTTAGCAAATATTGTTACAGTCCTATAACACACATTGCTAATGATGACAAACTAAATAAAGCTCCATAAGGAGCATACATGTATATATGTACGTAACCATTCCATGCCTTGTGTTACAAATACCGAACACATGGTTCATGTTGTTTGGCGCATATCGATGCTTGTTTCTATATACAGTTAATGCATATCGTTGAAATTCCCAGTGTCATATTGTAAGTTGTCAATTAATTTGTTTAGCAATTAATCATTATGTTAGTTAACCTTTAATTTGTTACGATTTAAATACTGTGTTGGTTTGTGGTTTGTAAGAGTGCCTTTGTTAACATTGTAGCTTTTAAGATGTCTTGAGAAGAGGAAATTAAAATGCAGATTGGTTACTTAATCGAGACTTGGTTATCTTTCTGGCTGGTCATCCACAGAAGCATTTTAGGGGACCGAGACAGAACACATAACATATAACTTAAATAAATTAACACAAAAGAATAAAAGAAACCCAGAACAAATCCTCCCTAATTTGACGTTAACGTATAGCGTATCGGTAAACATGTACCACAACATTGAAGTAGCAACATTAAAGGCCAAATATATGTAAATTTCGGCATAATTTGAAGCGAAAATCAAGCCTAATAACTTCTTATATCTATAGATTGAGTTACAATTTACTGATATCAGCAATATTCTAGATGAATTCCTACGCGGTTACCGGTACAGCAGCAGTTGAAACTCGGTATTTGTAAACATGCGTCCATTTTGAGCTGTATTTTAACTGCGGCTTGTTGTGGATGTGGGTCCCACCTGAATTATATTCAATTCTATGAATTTTTCTGTCAAGAGTTTCTTGTTAGTTACTGCTCATGTTTACTTCGTTTTAGGCTTTTTTTGCATGGTTATCAACTGGAATTTTTTTCAGAATTGTTCAGAATCACGAAAAATTTCCTGAAGTTACGTATATTGGTCCTTTAAACCTCGTATATGGGCAAACTACAATAGCCTGCCAGCAACATGAAGTACACGTTTTGTATAAACACCGGTGTTATGCCCGTACATTTAGTAAAGGCTCCTATATTTAGACTAAAGTTTATGTAAGTGTTATGCCCATACATTTAATAAAGGCTTCTATATTTAGACTAAAGTTTATGTAAGTGTTATGCCCGTACATTTAATAAAGGCTCCTATATTTAGACTAAAGTTTATGTAAGTGTTATGCCCGTACATTTAGTAAAGGCTCCTATATTTAGACTAAAGTTTATGTAAGTGTTATGCTTGTACATTTAGTAAAGGCTTCTATATTTAGACTAAAGTTTATGCAAGTGTTATGCCCGTACATTTAGTAAAGGCTCCTATATTTAGACTAAAGTTTGTGTAAGTGTTAGGCCCATACATTTAATAAAGGCTCCTATATTTAGACTAAAGTTTATGTAAGTGTTATGCCCATACATTTAATAAAGGCTCCTATATTTAGACTAAAGTTTAATATAAGTGCCATGCCCGTACATTTAGTAAAGGCTCCTATATTTATATTAAAGTTTATGTAATATACATACGATGGCCATTCTCCGTAAATGAGTTTACAGATATCTCGAGTCGTCTTCGGGGTAAAACCATCATCACAAACAGTGCCCCATCTTCCGTTGTGGTAAACTTCAAGTCGTTGGCCGTCTAGTCGAAAACTGGTTCCCTGCGCTATTGGGTTAAAAATTAGGACTAAATATCCCGTGAATAGCAGTGATCTTTTGCTATGGTAGTAAATTGTTTTTGAACAACCGTTTGTTGTCTTATATAACCACTAGATACTGTAAAGTGGTTGATTATTGCAGGATTTCAATTCAGGCGTGGTTACATAAGACAATGCTGATTAAATAGAAGGTAAACAAAAAGACATTTACAAATAATCAGAGATAGAAACATAGGGACTGTTTATGATTTTACAGCCGATAAATAAGAAACAATGCACACACTATATCGAATTAACGTTAACTCACTTGCATAATAATTTCATTTAATAAATTCGTAAGTACTCTCGTGAATACAATACACATTTTATCTTTAAACGTTGCACACATTCTAATCCCAACAAACTATTTATGAACGGAATAACAGAGATATATGAGTTCCGTAAAATTGATGAAGCATACTTTACGTTTAAACCACCATAATTAAAAGTCATTAGTACTTTGATTATCAATAACTTTTTCACTCATTTTGTAGGAACCACTTTCTCTCGATTTTAAGTACGTATGTCAGTTTTAGTTGAATTAATGAAATGACTTACGAATTGACATTTGTCCTCTCTGGGACGACGAATCATAGTCGAACGTCGTCATCTCTGCAAATATGAAAGACGACAAAAAAAAGAAAATATAACAAAAGAAATTGACAACAGGAGCAAAATCAAGGTTTCGAAATGATAAAAGTTCAAAGCACACACACATTACTTTGATTTTAAGCCTCAGTTAATTTTTGGACGTTTTTGAGTATGCTCATTAGTGTGTATACTTGTTGTGATTGACAATATTACTCGGTTCTCGTTTTGAGAACTTGATGTTTACTTGAATGTGACAAAGATTTACATGGCGGGTAAATGTCGATTTTAAATGTCATTGCAACTGTAAACTTTGGTTATAATGTATTGTGCAATCCGGGCGTTATACATGGTCACACAGCTGTTTCGTCTCAAATGCCTCTTCTCTATTTGGAAAGGTAAATTACTAAGCAAGATTAACTATGATATTCCTTTGATGACAGCAAAGAATAAAACAATCGAAAACCAATTGCATAACATATCTACAAAGGGAAGTAGCACGTTTAGAACACGATGGAAAATTGGTACAGAGTAATCAGCAATTAACACCGACAAAGGAATATAATCCATGTATTATATAAAAAAAATCTTCGTAGAATTTTCGTAGAACACGATTTGAAATTAAACAGAACTAGTTTAATTGTACTTCCAAATTCATAAATAAAGGGTTTTACGCACCTGACCTTTCTGCTTCTAAATAAGTTTAGAAATTTTGGATTCCCACCTTTTAGCCCCAAGCATCACTGAAGAGTCCTAGGAGGACGAAACAGCTGTATGATGCAGTTTAATTCATTTTTCGGCATACTGTATCTATTACTAAATTGAAAAGATGCAGCACATGTGTGTTTTACGTCATAATTAATATCCCCCGCTTTTGAGCCTTTCGAAAAGGGGTAATCATATCGTAAGTAAAATCATTGTTATTTTCACGCTGTTGACAAAAGATGTATTGCTTGGAAATTTATTTTTGCTGTCGTGACGGCAAGGAAACGTTAATCAAAGGGTCATAACTCCGCCAAATAAAATGAGCAAAAAGGGGCGATCAACCACGCCGAGCCCTTTAGGCAATTGACCTTATTATCAAGTTTCAAGAAAATCAAATAAGGATATGTGTTGCCGTTATTGCACTGAACAAAGCGTAACAAACAAACCCAAATTAATGTCCCCCGTGTTGGTGACAGCGGGGAATAAAAAAAGCAAGATAATACGGAAGTGTCACCACTTCGTTTTAGACTTATTTTTGCATGGTTATTCAACTGGATGTTTTTTCGTAATTTTTCAGAATCACGAAAACATTCCTGAAGTTACGTATATTGGGCCTTTAAGACAAGAAGAAATCAATTTTAAAAGACTATGGGAATATAATGGGGGAGATAACTCATTTAACATGCGAAGGAATTATATGGAGAGACATAATAAACTATGGATAGCTCACATAGAATATCATTGGAATATATAGAACACTATCACTACAAATTGAGATAAGAAATAAATAAAAGTATTGACATACTACAAAGGGAGATAAGAATTGAAGAATTCCATTGAAATACATACAGAAATACTCCTACAAAGGGAGATAAGAATTAAGGAATTCCATTGAAATACATACAGAAATACTCCTACAAAGGGAGATAAAAATTGAAGAATTCCATTGAAATATATACAGAAATACTCCTACAAAGGGATATAAGAATAAAAGAATCCCATTGAAATACATACAGAAATGCCCTTACAAAAGGGAGATAAGAAATGAATAATTCAATTGAAATACATACAGAAATACTCCTACAAAGGGAGATAAGAAATGAAGAGTTCCATTGAAATACATACAGAAATGCCCTTACAAAAGGGAAATAAAAATTGAAGAATTTCATCGAGATACATACAGAAATACTCCTATAACGGGAGATAAGAATTGAAGAAATCCATTGAGATACACACAGAAATACACCTACAAAGGAAGATCAGACTTGAAAAATCCCATTGAAATACATACAGAAATAATTCTACAAAGGGAGATAAGAATTGAAGAATTCCATTAAAATACATACAGAAATACTCCAACAAAGGGAGAAAAGAATTGAAGAATCCCATCGAAATACATACAGAAATACTCCTATAACGGGAGATAAGAATTTAGGAAAACCATTGATATCCATACAGAAATACTCTTAGAAAGGGAGCTAAGAATTGAAGATATCCATTGAAATATAAACAGAAATACTTCTACAAAGGGAGATCAAAATTAAAGAATCCCATTGAAATATATACAGAAATACTCATACAAAGGGAGTTTAGAATTGAAGAATCCCATTGAAATACATACAGAAATGCCCTTATAAAGGGAGATAAGAATTGAAGAATTTCATTGGGATACATACAGAAATACTCCTATAACGGGAGATAAGAATTGAACAATTCAATTGAAATATCTACAGAACTACTCCTACAAAGGGAGTTTAAAATTGAAGAATCCCATTGAAATACATACAGAAATACTCCTACAAAGGGAGATAAGAATTAAAGAATTTCATTGGGATACATACAGAAATACTCCTTAAACGGGAGATAAGAATTGAAGAAAACCATTGATATCCATACAGAAATACTCCTATAACGGGAGATAAAAATTGAGGAAAACCATTGAAATATACATATAGAAATACTCCTATAACGGGAGATAAAAAATGAGGAAAACCATCAATATCCATACAGAAATACTCCTACAAAGGGAGATAAGAATTAAAGAGTTCCATTGAAATACATACAGAAATACTCCTATACCGGGAGATAAAAATTGAGGAAAACCATAAATATCCATACAGAAATACTCCTACAAAGGGAGATAAGAATTAAAGAATTCCATTGAAATACATACAGAAATACTCCTGCAAAGGGAGATAAGAATTGAAGAATTCTATTGAAATACATACAGAAATACTCCTACAAAGGGAGATAAGAATTGAAGAATTCGATTGAAATACATACAGAAATACTCCTATACCGGGAGATAAAAATTGAAGAAAACCATTGAAATACATACAGAAATACTCCTATAACGGGAGATAAAAATTGAGGAAAACCATTAATATCCATACAGAATTACTCCTACAAAGGGAGATAAGAATTAAAGAATTCCATTGAAATACATACAGAAATACTCCTACAACGGGAGATAAGAATTGAATAATTCCATTGAAATACATACAGAAATACTCCTATACCGGGAGATAAGAATTGAAGAAAACCATTGATATCCATACAGAAATACTCCTATAACGGGAGATAAAAATTGAGGAAAACCATTTATATCCATACAGAAATACTCCTACAAGGGAGATAAGAATGAAAGAATTCCATTGAAATACATACAGAAATACTCCTACAACGGGAGATAAGAATTGAATAATTCCATTGAAATACATACAGAAATACTCCTATACCGCGAGATAAAAATTGAAGAAAACCATTAATATACACATAGAAAGACACCTATAAAGACAAAAAAGATGTGAAGAATGCAATTGAAATACGGAAATACCCCTAAAAAGGGAGATAAGAAATGTGAGATATATATATACAAAAACTACCCGAACCAAAAAAGAAAATAGCACATGTGGAACACCATGGGCGTAAATAGCGAAAAATAAAGTCAGACAACATCAAAGGAATTTGGTTGAACATCACAATAAGTACACTTACCATGATTTTGGTAAATACAATCTATGTACACGTCCTCGGCGTGGGTACAGTCGTTGTCGCCCCAGTAATTCGCGGTACACATAGGTACATTGTAATAGTAATCACGTCTACACTCCAGCTGGTCTAACAATAAAGGTAGGCTGGTGGTAGAGGTTTGCTGCTGGTTATAAAACCGAGCGTACCTATAAAGAAGTTTATGTAAAGTAACGTTTTGTGTTGTAATGTTATCAAATGCATAGTAATGTATCGGGATATAAAGTAAATAAACATAATGAAAAAGGAGCAGAAACGTAATGTATAGGCCTATCTCAAATGTGTTGTTATCTCCCTTGTTCACCATATCATGTTTTTGAAACAAATTCGCGCCATGTAATAATGCCGTTATAATGGGAATTACCTCGTCCGATTGTCACATGGCGCGAAATCATAGCAAAAAAAACACTTCCCGGAAGTCCATCTTATTTCCACCATTGTTGCCTATCAAAGGGAGTAACAACACTTTCGGGAAAAATGATATGACTTCAAAATACGACATTTATTTAATGTTTAATTTATTCAATAGTGTTTCTACACATTTGATATACCATTTTTATTGCATGACCGTATGACATCACTTAACGGCTCAGTTATGGGATACCTTAACGTATTCAAACGGAAGTTAAGGGAGGTAACTGTACATAGACATAACAGCACTGCAGTTGGACAATTATTGCGAATTTTCGTAAAAAGGGACTAAGTACATTATGAAATTAAGTCTTATTCTGTAACAAAAGGGCACAATAGAAGAAGGACTATATGTAACTATTTCTTTATAGACGATATGTTAACCGTTATGTCACAATGAAATGATTGTCGGATAATTATTTTACCTCTCTCGAATATAACCCCTCCCACTACTATATATCTGTGGCAAGGAAAAGAAAATCGACCTATTTTCACTCTAAGCTCATTTTCGTCACTGAATGAAGCCCCTATTGGTTATACTTACGTCGGCCACGCCCTGTTTATAAGGCAACACACTCCACTAGCCGTTATCTCATTAAAGCCGTCGTCACAGACGGTGCCCCATCTCCCGTTATGGTTAACTTCCAGTCGGTGTCCGTCCAGTCGGAACCTGGTCCCCGAGCCTAATCCAATACAAACACAGGGGTTATAATATTACGTGATAATAGCAGAAAAGGGAAACTAACAGCTAAATTCAAAACACAATTTGATGATATATACAAAATATATATATAAATATAATTAAATAAGTGGTGTACCAAGACGTATAGGTGAATAAGTTTATCTAAACTTATCTGCATGAAAAGATGTCCTTTTTCCCTTCCAATCCGTAATTCCAGTATTGAGAATGTTAATCACAGTTCACGGTTCACAGGCAATATTACAGTTCCAGGCAATTCATATCCATCAGGTCATTTAATCCTTCAAGCTTTAGTAGTTCTGGCCTGTACATTTTCTGTCTGGGTATCTATACTAAATTTCATTGGAAAACTAGTATTTTCTACAAACTTCTATCTTCTGGAATTCTCTAAACCACTTCGGTTAACACAAACAATTGCTATGTAAACAACCCATACCATACTACTAAAACATTCTACATGATTCTTTGTAAACAACTTACATAATGTAAACAACCTGGCTTTTTTCTAGAAACTTCTAGAGCCATCTCCCCTATGCCACAATATTATAATGGTTTATGTAACAATACATAGATCAAGATAAACCAAATTGCATGTATGAAGTATTGTTTTTGAGTAATGACTCATGTATTTATCTAAATTTAAAACCTTGAAATAAATTGAAATGTTTCAAATCGTTTTAAGAAACGAAATATCCCGAATTTCTCTCAATGAACACAATCTCAAACATTGTCCACTACGCCATAACAAAATCTACTAGCGTCAACTTCAGCCACGTCCATGACATAGTAAGCTCTACTAGAGCCACGCCCACGGGGTTCTGTATCTAACTCTACCTGAGCCACGCCCACGATGTATCTAGCTCTACCTGGGCCACGCCCACGATGTATCTAACTCTACCTGAGCCACCCCCACAATATATCTAGCTCTACTTGAGCCACGCGCAGGATGTGTCTAACTCTACCTGAGCCACGCCCACGATGTATCTAACTCTACCTGGGCCACGCCCGCGATGTATCTAACTCTACTAGAGCCACGCCCACGATGTATCTAACTCTACCTGAGACACGCCCACAATGTATCTAGCTCTACTTGAGCCACGCGCAGGATGTGTCTAACTCTACCTGAGCCACGCCTACGATGTATCTAACTCTACCCGAGCCACGCCCACCATGTATCTAGCTCTACTTGAGCCGAGCTCAGGATGTGTCTAACTCTACTAGAGCCACGCCCACCATGTATCTAACTCTACCCGAGTCACGCCCACCATGTATCTAGCTCTACTTGAGCCGAGCTCATGGTGTGTCTAACTCTACTACAGCCACGCCCACCATGTATCTAACTCTACCCGAGCCACGCCCACCATGTATCTAGCTCTACTTGAGCCGAGCTCAGGATGTGTCTAACTCTACTAGAGCCACGCCCACGATGTATCTAACTCTACCCGAGCCACGCCCACCATGTATCTAGCTCTACTTGAGCCGAGCTCAGGGGGTGTCTAACTCTACTAGAGCCACGCCCACGATGTATCTAACTCTACCCGAGCCACGCCCACCATGTATCTAGCTCTACTTGAGCCGAGCTCAGGATGTGTCTAACTCTACTAGAGCCACGCCCACGATGTATCTAACTCCACCCGAGCCACGCCCACCATGTATCTAGCTCTACTTGAGCCGAGCTCAGGATGTGTCTAACTCTACTAGAGCCACGCCCACGATGTATCTAACTCTACCCGAGCCACGCCCACCATGTATCTAGCTCTACTTGAGCCGAGCTCAGGATGTGTCTAACTCTACTAGAGCCACGCCCACGATGTATCTAACTCTACCCGAGCCACGCCCACCATGTATCTAGCTCTACTTGAGCCGAGCTCAGGATGTGTCTAACTCTACTTGAGCCACGTCCACGAAATATCTACCGCTTCTTAAGCCGTTGCCAAAGATATATTTATTTCTACTTGAGTCACGCCCATGATATATTTCTTTCTACTTGAGTCACGCCCATGATATATTTCTTTCTACTTGAGTCACGCCCATGATATATTTCTTTCTACTTGAGTCACGCCCATGTTATATTTATTTCTACTTGAGTCACGCCCATGATATATTTATTTCTACTTTAGCCACGCCCATGTTATATTTATTTCTACTTGAGCCACGCCCACAATAAATTTATTTCTACTTTAGCCACGCCCACAATATATTTGTTTCTACTTGAGTCACGCCCATGATATATTTGTTTTTACTTGAGCCACGCCCATGATATAACTCTTACCTATTGTCATTCTTCCTCCCTGGGACGACATTTTTCCTGCAAGAATTACGCAACAAAATAAAAATACAGCAACAAGAAAGAGCGGTAATATAAACTTGATGCAATATATACATTACATGATAAGGGAGCGACGTATAAAACACAATAAGCATCTGCTTAAATGTTCAGACCAGTATTGAAGTTCGTTTGGTCCTTTGGTCGCTCGTTTGTCTTTTAGCCCTTCGTTTGGTCCTTTGACCCCTCGTTTGTCTTTTGGTCCCTTGTTTTATCTTTTGACTCCGAATTTGTCCTTTTGCCCTTGTTTTGTCCTTTGACCCCTCGTTTTGATATGTATAGGATTATCCTATTGTATTCTGCGATTTGCAGAATTTAATTTTTGATATCATATCGTGAATACAGCTCCAGCAAATAATCTAAAATTGTTAATTTGTATCCATGTCATGGTGAAATTCGGACCTCAAGGTATTGCTTTTTGATAGGTACAATAACGTTTTTTATGACATTAGTTGAATATTCTACTGCTGGCTGTAATACTGTTACAAGGACAATAATGACAAATAACTCGCCAATTATCTTGTTAAATTTAAATAAAACCGAACGAAATATATATACTGTTAAAAACATAGTTTTGTTGGGTCCAAATTTTCATGATAACCCCCGACTACACACCATTCTGCGGGTACCTGATTCAATGGATCCTGAGTAACCAGTCAAACATAGATTTGCTACAATGTATGTGTCGGACTTAAATTCGTTGATGAGGAAGATAGTATTCCGGTTAAGTACTTAAAAATCAGAGAATACAAAAGCGTCAACAAAACCATAATCCGAATTTAGAATCGATTAAACTAGAGACAAATATAGAACAAAAGGAAAGATTTGCATGCAGACTCTCATTAAAGCACAAGAGAACAAGTACTAATTGTAATGGGGACCATTACAGAAGTCTCCCCAACCCCGCAGTTCAGTCATCATGCTGAAATACACGTACAAACCAAATTTCATAAAAATCGGACGATATTTAAATTTCGACCATTTTGTTCAATCGCTAAATCGAACTTACGAAGTTGTTTGTAGCGTCTTAACACACTGACATATCGAATTTGAACAAAATCGGACAATATCTAAATTTTGACCAATCAGAAGCCGGGAAATGGCGACCATTTTGTTGAATCACAAATTTAGCAAACCTATGGTGATGTTTGTAGGGTCATATCCCACTTACATGTACATACCAAATTTTAGCGAAATCGGACAATATCTAAATTTCGACCAATCAAAAGTCTCCTGTTGGTGGCCATTTTGTTTATTCTAAAAACGGACTTCACCATTTGTGTTCCTGATATCAGACAACACCTAAAAAAACAACTGTCATGGAAATCGGAGAATATCGATTTTTCGACCAATCAGAAGCGTCCTAGAAAACGGCAGCCATTTTGAACTTCATCACGAGACATATCAATTCGCTGACGAGGGAGATAGTATTCCGGTGAAGTACTTTACCTATGACTTCGTTGATGAGGTGTTGTGTGTAACATGTTAAATTTATGTTATCGTTTAATCCGGGTTCATGGTTCACAGACAATGATACTGCTGTCGTTTGCATTTAAATACAAATAATGTTGGCAAGTTGACCAGACAAAGAGTGATAGTCAAAATGGAGTTACCGAATTGTCATTGTTCATTTTACAATGTTTTTTTACGGTTATCTAAATCAACATATGACACAAATAAATAAACAAGACCATTGTGGAAATGCCATCATTCATCAACAACGTAGCTTATTTTTGAATTTTATTGTTATCCAAATCTATGTGATAATAACGTGTCCCAACGTTTCAAGATGGCCGAGGGACAGATTTGTGTGGTTTACTGGTACAGCGGTACCAATTATCAGATTTCAGATTTGGATTCTTTGTTAGCCAAGAGTCTTACGACCCGTATAACTAGACCCTGAACTATCTGAAACTTTGCCACACGTTTAGGTATATATTCATCAATGCCTCTTCTAGGAGTCGAACCCGGGACCTTTGCCTGTTTCCCTAGGCTTATGCTCTACCGGCTAAGCTCAAGAGAAACAACTCCAAATAAAGTTGAAAGGAAGCAGCCAATATTTTGAAAAATAAAATGTGCACTGATTAGCTTGCCTTAAAATTGACTGTTATGTGGGCATAGGGCTGAAGAGCCAGGGTTCGAGCCCGACCAACGAGACTGCCTGTATCACTAGTCTTCGTCCTACTATAGGGTGACAGAACACGATTACACGATATGAAAGATTTTTTTGGTATATATTTTCAAAATTGATCAATTCAATATAAGATATCTTTAAATTTGTGTCAACTATTTTAGTCCCCTGTCTTGATAAATTCAATGTTGTATATATATGAAGTTGTTTAAACTATTTTAGTCTCCTGTCCTGATAAATCCAATATGGTTTAGTCCCCAGTACTGATAAATTCAATATGAAATATATATAAAGTTGTTTAAACTATTTCAGTCCCCTGTCTTGATAAATCCAATATGATATATATATTATAAGTTATTAAAACTTTTTTAGTCCCCTGTCCTGGTAAATCCAATAAGATATATATATTATAAGTTGTGTAAACTATTTTAGTCCCCTGTCCTGGTAAATCCAATATGATATATATATTATAAGTTATTTAAACTATTTTAGTCCCCTGTCCTGTACCTGGAGTCCCGCTGGTCCCAGTAACATAGTCCTTAGTGACAGATTCCGACGTCCATTGATATGCTGAGCCGAGGGACAGGAACTGAAAAGCGATTAATATATAATTAAACCAAACACCATTTATATATATACCAATAACGACTTGTATCTACAAAACCGATTTTCGTCTAAATTATGCAATATGTATTCGAGACAAGAAGGGGTTGGTATGTCGATGGTGTGTGATCATAATTAGGGGTATAACAAAGCATCAAAATATCGATGCAATAGTGTACCACCCAATAGTTCTATCGCAATAGTGTACCACCCAATAGTTCTATCACAATAGTGTACCACCCAATAGTTCTATCACAATAGTGTACCACCCAATAGTTCTATCACAATAGTGTACCACCCAATAGTTCTATCACAATAATGTACCGCCCAATAGTACTATCACAATAGTGTACCGCCCAATAGTTCTATCGCAATAGTGTACCATCCAATAGTTCTATCGCAATAGTGTACCACCCAAATAGTTCTATCGCAATAGTGTACCACCCAATAGTTCTATCGCAATAGTGTACCGCCCAATAGTTCTATCACAATAGTGTACCACCCAGTAGTTCTATCACAATAGTGTACCACCCAATAATTCTATCGCAATAGTGTACCACCCAGTAGTTCTATCACAATAGTGTACCACCCAATAGTTCTATCACAATAGTGTACCACCCAATAATTCTATCGCAATAGTGTACCACCCAGTAGTTCTATCACAATAGTGTACCACCCAATAGTTCTATCACAATAGTGTACCGCCCAATAGTTCTATCGCAATAGTGTACCACCCAATAGTACTATCACAATAGTGTACCGCCCAACAGTACTATCACAATAGTGTACCACCCAATAGTTCTATCACAATAGTGTACCACCCAATAGTACTATCACAATAGTGTACCGCCCAACAGTACTATCACAATAGTGTACCACCCAATAGTACTATCACAATAGTGTACCACCCAATAGTTCTATCACAATAGTGTACAACTTATTAGTTCTATCGCAATAGTGTACCACCCAGTATTTCTATCACAATAGTGTATCACCCAATAGTTCTATCGCAATAGTGTACCACCCAATAGTTCTATCACAATAGTGTACCAACCAATAATTCTATCACAATAGTGTACCACCCAATAGTACTATCACAATAATGTACCACCCAATAATTCTATCACAATAGTTTAACGCCCAATAGTTCTATCACAATAATGTACCACCCAATAATTCTATCTCAATAGTGTACCACCCAATAGTTCTATCACAATAGTGTACCACCCAATAGTTCTATCACAATAGTGTACCACCCAATAGTTCTATCACAATAGTGTACCACCCAATAATTCTATCACAATAGTGTACCACCCAATAGTTCTATCACAATAGTGTACCACCCAATAGTTCTATCGCTATAGTGTACCACCCAATAGTACTATCACAATAGTGTACCGCCCAATAGTTCTATCACAATAATGTACCACCCAATAATTCTATCACAATAGTGTACCACCCAATAATTCTATTACAATAGTGTACCACCCAATAGTTCTATCACAATAGTGTACCACCCATTAGTTCTATCACAATAGTGTACCACCCAATCGTTCTATCACAATAGTGTACCACCCAATAATTCTATCACAATAGTGTACCACCCAATAGTTCTATCACAATAGTGTACCACCCAATAGTTCTATCACAATAATGTACCACCCAATAGTTCTATCACAATAGTGTACCACCCAATAGTTCTATCACAATAGTGTACCACCCAATAGTTCCATTACAATAATGTACCACCCAATAGTACTATCACAATAGTGTACCGCCCAATAGTTCTATCACAATAATGTACCACCCAATAATTCTATCACAATAGTGTACTACCCAATAGTTCTATCACAATAGTGTACCACCCAATAATTCTATCACAATAGTGTACCACCCAATAGTTCTATCACAATAGTGTACCACCCAATAATTCTATCACAATAGTGTACCACCCAATAGTTCTATCACAATAGTGTACCATCCAATAGTTCTATCACAATAATGTACCACCCAATAGTTCTGTCACAATAATGTACCACCCAATAGTTCTATCACAATAGTGTACCACCCAATAGTTCTATCACAATAATGTACCACCCAATAGTTCTATCGCAATAGTGTACCACCCATTAGTTCTATCACAATAATGTACCACCCAATAGTTCTATCACAATAGTGTACCACCCAATAATTATATCACAATAGTGTACCACCCAATAGTTCTATCACAATAATGTACCACCCATTAGTTCTATCACAATAGTGTATCACCCAATAGTTCTATCACAATAGTGTACCACCCAATAGTTCTATCACAATAATGTACCACCCAATAGTTCTATCACAATAATGTACCACCCATTAGTTCTATCACAATAGTGTACCACCCAATAGTTCTATCACAATAGTGTACCACCCAATAGTTCTATTACAATAGTGTACCACCCAATAGTTCTATCATAATAGTGTACAACCCAATAGTTCTATCACAATAGTGTACCACCCAATAGTTATATCCCAATAGTGTACCACCCAATAGTTCTATCGCAAATATGGACCACCCATTAGTTCTATCACAATAATGTACGACCCAATAGTTCTATCACAATAGTGTACCACCCAATAGTTCTATCACAATAGTGTACCGCCCAATAGTTCTATCGCAATAGTGTACCACCCAATAGTTCTATCACAATAGTGTACCGCCCAACAGTACTATCACAATAGTGTACCACCCAATAGTTCTATCGCAATAGTGTACCACCGAATAGTACTATCACAATAGTGTACCGCCCAACAGTACTATCACAATAGTGTACCACCCAATAGTACTATCACAATAGTGTACCACCCAATAGTACTATCACAATAGAGTACCACCCAATAGTTCTATCACAATAGTGTACCACTTATTAGTTCTATCGCAATAGTGTACCACCCAGTAGTTCTATCACAAAAGTGTATCACCCAATAGTTCTATCGCAATAGTGTACCACCCAATAGTTCTATCGCAATAGTGTACCACCCAATAATTCTATCGCAATAGTGTACCACCCAATAGTTCTATCACAATTGTGTACCGCCCAATAGTTCTATCACAATAGTGTACCACCCAATAGTTCTATCACAATAGTGTACCACCCAATAGTTCTATCACAATAGTGTACCACCCAATAGTACTATCACAATAGTGTACCGCCCAACAGTACTATCACAATAGTGTACCACCCAATAGTACTATCACAATAATGTACCACCCAATAATTCTATCACAATAGTGTACCGCCCAATAGTTCTATCACAATAGTGTACCACCCAATAGTTCTATCACAATAGTGTACCATCCAATAATTCTATCACAATAGTGTACCACCCAATAGTACTATCACAATAGTGTACCACCCAATATTTCTATCACAATAGTGTACCACCCATTAGTTCTATCTTAGTAGTGTACCACCCAATAGTTCTATCACAATAGTGTACCATCAAATAGTTCTATCGCAAATATGGACCACCCATTAGTTCTATCGCAATAGTGTACCACCCATTAGTTCTATCACAATAATGTACCACCCAATAGTTCTATTACAATAGTGTACCACCCAATAATTCTATCACAATAGTGTACCACCCATTAGTTCTATCACAATAATGTACCACCCATTAGTTCTATCACAATAGTGTACCACCCAATAGTTCTATCACAATAGTGTACCACCCAATAGTTCTATCACAATAATGTACCACCCATTAGTTCTATCACAATAGTGTACCACCCAATAGTTCTATCACAATAGTGTACCACCCAATAGTTCTATTACAATAGTGTACTACCCAATAGTTCTATCACAATAGTGTATAACCCAATAGTTCTATCACAATAGTGTACCACCCAATAGTTATATCACAATAGTGTACCACCCAATAGTTCTATCGCAAATATGGACCACCCATTAGTTCTATCACAATAATGTACCACCCAATAGTTCTATCACAATAGTGTACCACCCAATAGTTCTATCACAATTAAATCCATCCATTAGTTCTATCTTAGTAGTGTACCACCCAATAGTTCTATCACTATAGTGTACCACTCAATAGTTCTATCGCAAATATGGACCACCCATTAGTTCTATCACAATAGAGTACCACCCAATAGTTCTATCACAATAATGTACCACCCAATAGTTCTATCACAATAATGTACCACCCATTAGTTCTATCTTAGTAGTGTACCACCCAATAGTTCTATCACAATAATGTACCACCCAATAGTTCTATCGCAATAGTGTACCACCCTATAGTTCTATCGCAAATATGGACCACCCATTAGTTCTATCACAATAATGTACGACCCAATAATTATATCACAATAGTGTACCACCCAATAGTTCTATCACAATAGTGTACCGCCCAATAGTTCTATCGCAATAGTGTACCACCCAATAGTTCTATCACAATAGTGTACCGCCCAACAGTACTATCACAATAGTGTACCACCCAATAGTTCTATCGCAATAGTGTACCACCGAATAGTACTATCACAATAGTGTACCGCCCAACAGTACTATCACAATAGTGTACCACCCAATAGTACTATCACAATAGTGTACCGCCCAACAGTACTATCACAATAGTGTACCACCCAATAGTACTATCACAATAGAGTACCACCCAATAGTTCTATCACAATAGTGTACCACTTATTAGTTCTATCGCAATAGTGTACCACCCAGTAGTTCTATCACAAAAGTGTATCACCCAATAGTTCTATCGCAATAGTGTACCACCCAATAGTTCTATCGCAATAGTGTACCACCCAATAATTCTATCGCAATAGTGTACCACCCAATAGTTCTATCACAATTGTGTACCGCCCAATAGTTCTATCACAATAGTGTACCACCCAATAGTTCTATCACAATAGTGTACCACCCAATAGTTCTATCACAATAGTGTACCACCCAATAGTACTATCACAATAGTGTACCGCCCAACAGTACTATCACAATAGTGTACCACCCAATAGTACTATCACAATAATGTACCACCCAATAATTCTATCACAATAGTGTACCGCCCAATAGTTCTATCACAATAGTGTACCACCCAATAGTTCTATCACAATAGTGTACCATCCAATAATTCTATCACAATAGTGTACCACCCAATAGTACTATCACAATAGTGTACCACCCAATATTTCTATCACAATAGTGTACCACCCATTAGTTCTATCTTAGTAGTGTACCACCCAATAGTTCTATCACAATAGTGTACCATCAAATAGTTCTATCGCAAATATGGACCACCCATTAGTTCTATCGCAATAGTGTACCACCCATTAGTTCTATCACAATAATGTACCACCCAATAGTTCTATTACAATAGTGTACCACCCAATAATTCTATCACAATAGTGTACCACCCATTAGTTCTATCACAATAATGTACCACCCATTAGTTCTATCACAATAGTGTACCACCCAATAGTTCTATCACAATAGTGTACCACCCAATAGTTCTATCACAATAATGTACCACCCATTAGTTCTATCACAATAGTGTACCACCCAATAGTTCTATCACAATAGTGTACCACCCAATAGTTCTATTACAATAGTGTACTACCCAATAGTTCTATCACAATAGTGTATAACCCAATAGTTCTATCACAATAGTGTACCACCCAATAGTTATATCACAATAGTGTACCACCCAATAGTTCTATCGCAAATATGGACCACCCATTAGTTCTATCACAATAATGTACCACCCAATAGTTCTATCACAATAGTGTACCACCCAATAGTTCTATCACAATTAAATCCATCCATTAGTTCTATCTTAGTAGTGTACCACCCAATAGTTCTATCACTATAGTGTACCACTCAATAGTTCTATCGCAAATATGGACCACCCATTAGTTCTATCACAATAGAGTACCACCCAATAGTTCTATCACAATAATGTACCACCCAATAGTTCTATCACAATAATGTACCACCCATTAGTTCTATCTTAGTAGTGTACCACCCAATAGTTCTATCACAATAGTGTACCACCCAATAGTTCTATCACAATAGTGTACCACCCAATAATTCTATCACAATAATGTACCACCCAATAGTACTATCACAATAATGTACCACCCAATAATTCTATCACAATAGTGTACCGCCCAATAGTTCAATCACAATAATGTACCACCCAATAGTTCTATCACAATAGTGTACCACCCAATAGTTCTGTCACAATAATGTATCACCCAATAGTTCTATCACAATAGTATACCGCCCAATAGTTCTATCACAATAATGTACCACCAAATAGTTCTATCACAATAGTGTACCACCCAATAGTTCTATCGCAATAGTGTACCACCCAAATAGTTCTATCACAATAGTGTACCACCCAATAGTTCTATCACAATAGTGTACCACCCAATAGTTCTATCACAATAGTGTATCACCCAATAGTTCTATCACAATAGTGTACCACCCAATAGTTCTATCACAATAGTGTACCACCCAATAGATCTATCGCAATAGTGTACCACCCAATAGTTCTATCGCAATAGTGTACCACCCAATAGTTCTATCGCAATAGTGTACCACCCAAAAGTTCTATCCCAATAGTGTACCACCCAATAGTTCTATCGCAATAGTGTACCACCCAATAGTTCTATCGCAATAATGTACCACCAAATAGTTATATCGTAATAGTGTACCGCCCAATAGTTCTATCGCAATAGTCTAGCACCCAATAACTCTATCGCAATAGTGTATCACCCAATTGTTCTATCACAATAGTGTACCACCCAATAGTTCTATCACAATAGTGTACCGCCCAATAGTTCTATCACAATAGCGTACCACCAAATAGTTCTATCACAATAGTGTACCACCCAATAACTCTATCGCAATAGTCTAGCACCCAATAACTCTATCGCAATAGTGTATCACCCAATAGTTCTATCACAATAGTGTACCGCCCAATAGTTCTATCGCAATAGTGTACCACCAAATAGTTCTATCGCAATAGTGTACCATCCAATAGTTCTATCACAATAGTGTACCATCCAATAGTTCTATCACAACAGTGTACCATCCAATAGTTCTATCACAATAGTGTACCATCCAATAGTTCTATCACAATAGTGTACCACCTTATAGTTCTATCACAATAGTGTACCACCTTATAGTTCTATCACAATAGTGTACCATCCAATAGTTCTATCACAATAGTGTACCGCCCAATAGTTCTATCACAATAGTGTACCACCTTACAGTTCTATCACAATAGTGTACCACCCAATATTTTTATCGCAATAGTGTACCACCTTATAGTTCTATCGCTATAGTGTACCATCCAATTATTCTATCGCAATAGTGTACCACCTTATAGTTCTATCGCAATAGTGTACCACCTTATAGTTCTATCGCTATAGTGTACCATCCAATTATTCTATCGCAAAAGTGTACCGCCCAATAGTTCTATCACAATAGTGTACCACCCAATAGTTCTATCACAATAGTGTACCGCCCAATAGTTCTATCACAATAGTGTACCACCTTATAGTTCTATCGCAATAGTGTATCACCCAATAGTTCTATCACAATAGTGTACCACCCAATAGTTCTATCACAATAGTGTACCACCAAATAGTTCTATCGCAATAGTGTACCGCCCAATAGTTCTATCACAGTAGTGTACCACCCAATAGTTCTATCACAATAGTGTACCACATTATAGTTCTATCGCAATAGTGTACCACCCAATAGTTCTATCACAATAGTGTACCACCAAATAGTTCTATCACAATAGTGTACCGCCCAATAGTTCTATCGGAATAGTATGTCACCCAATATTTCGATCGCAATAGTGTACCGCCCAATATTTCGATCGCAATAGTGTACTGCCCAAAAGTTCTATCACAATAGTGTACCGCCCAATAGTTCTATCACAATAGTTTACCGCCCAATAACTCTATTGCAATACTGTACCGCCCAAAATTTCTATCACAATAGTGTACCACCCAATAGTTCTATCACAATAGTGTACCACTCAATAGTTCTATAACAATAGTGTACCACCCAATAGTTCTATCGCAATAATGTACCACCAAATAGTTATATCGTAATAGTGTACCGCCCAATAGTTCTATCGCAATACTCTAGCACCCAATAGTTCTATCGCAATAATGTACCACCAAATAGTTCTATCGCAATAGTGTACCGCCCAATAGTTCTATCGCAATAGTGTACCACCCAATAGTTCTATCGCAATAGTGTGCCACCCAATAGTTATATCGCAATAATGTACCACCCAATAGTTCTATTGCAATAGTGTACCACCCAATAGTTATATCGCAATAGTGTACCACCCAAAAGTTCTATCGCAATAGTGTACCACCCAAAAGTTATATCCCAATAGTGTATCACCAAATAGTTCTATCGCAATAGTGTATCACCCAATAGTTATATCACAGTAATGTACCACCCAATAGTTCTATCCCAATAGTGTACCACCCAAAAGTTCTATCCCAATAGTGTACCACCCAATAGTTCTATCGCAATAGTGTACCACCCAATAGTTCTATCGCAATAGTGTACCACCCAATAGTTATATCGCAATAGTGTACCACCCAAAAGTTCTATCGCAATAGTGTACCACCCAAAAGTTATATCCCAATAGTGTATCACCCAATAGTTCTATCGCAATAGTGTATCACCCAATAGTTATATCACAGTAATGTACCACCCAATAGTTCTATCACAATAGTGTACCACCCAATATATCTATCCCAATAGTCTAGCACCCAATAATTCTATCGCAATAGTGTATCACCCAATAGTTCTATCACAGTAATGTACCATCCAATAGTTCTATCACAATAGTGTACCACCCAATAGTTCTATCACAATAGTGTACCACCCAATAGTTCTATCACAATAGTGTACCGCCCAATAGTTCTATCACAATAGTGTACTACCCAATAGTTCTATCACAATAGTGTACCGCCCAATAGTTCTATCACAATAGTGTACCACCCAATAGTTCTATCACAATAGTGTACCGCCCAATAGTTCTATCGCAATAGTGTACCACCCAATAGTTCTATCGCAATAGTGTATCACCCAATAGTTCTATCGCAATAGTGTACCACCCAATAGTTCTATCACAATAGTGTACCACCCAATAGTTCTATCGCAATAGTGTACCACCCAATAGTTATATCCCAATAGTGTACCACCCAATAGTTCTATCGCAAATATGGACCACCCATTAGTTCTATCACAATAATGTACGACCCAATAGTTCTATCACAATAGTGTACCACCCAATAGTTCTATCACAATAGTGTACCGCCCAATAGTTCTATCGCAATAGTGTACCACCCAATAGTTCTATCACAATAGTGTACCGCCCAACAGTACTATCACAATAGTGTACCACCCAATAGTTCTATCGCAATAGTGTACCACCGAATAGTACTATCACAATAGTGTACCGCCCAACAGTACTATCACAATAGTGTACCACCCAATAGTACTATCACAATAGTGTACCGCCCAACAGTACTATCACAATAGTGTACCACCCAATAGTACTATCACAATAGAGTACCACCCAATAGTTCTATCACAATAGTGTACCACTTATTAGTTCTATCGCAATAGTGTACCACCCAGTAGTTCTATCACAAAAGTGTATCACCCAATAGTTCTATCGCAATAGTGTACCACCCAATAGTTCTATCGCAATAGTGTACCACCCAATAATTCTATCGCAATAGTGTACCACCCAATAGTTCTATCACAATTGTGTACCGCCCAATAGTTCTATCACAATAGTGTACCACCCAATAGTTCTATCACAATAGTGTACCACCCAATAGTTCTATCACAATAGTGTACCACCCAATAGTACTATCACAATAGTGTACCGCCCAACAGTACTATCACAATAGTGTACCACCCAATAGTACTATCACAATAATGTACCACCCAATAATTCTATCACAATAGTGTACCGCCCAATAGTTCTATCACAATAGTGTACCACCCAATAGTTCTATCACAATAGTGTACCATCCAATAATTCTATCACAATAGTGTACCACCCAATAGTACTATCACAATAGTGTACCACCCAATATTTCTATCACAATAGTGTACCACCCATTAGTTCTATCTTAGTAGTGTACCACCCAATAGTTCTATCACAATAGTGTACCATCAAATAGTTCTATCGCAAATATGGACCACCCATTAGTTCTATCGCAATAGTGTACCACCCATTAGTTCTATCACAATAATGTACCACCCAATAGTTCTATTACAATAGTGTACCACCCAATAATTCTATCACAATAGTGTACCACCCATTAGTTCTATCACAATAATGTACCATCCATTAGTTCTATCACAATAGTGTACCACCCAATAGTTCTATCACAATAGTGTACCACCCAATAGTTCTATCACAATAATGTACCACCCATTAGTTCTATCACAATAGTGTACCACCCAATAGTTCTATCACAATAGTGTACCACCCAATAGTTCTATTACAATAGTGTACTACCCAATAGTTCTATCACAATAGTGTATAACCCAATAGTTCTATCACAATAGTGTACCACCCAATAGTTATATCACAATAGTGTACCACCCAATAGTTCTATCGCAAATATGGACCACCCATTAGTTCTATCACAATAATGTACCACCCAATAGTTCTATCACAATAGTGTACCACCCAATAGTTCTATCACAATTAAATCCATCCATTAGTTCTATCTTAGTAGTGTACCACCCAATAGTTCTATCACTATAGTGTACCACTCAATAGTTCTATCGCAAATATGGACCACCCATTAGTTCTATCACAATAGAGTACCACCCAATAGTTCTATCACAATAATGTACCACCCAATAGTTCTATCACAATAATGTACCACCCATTAGTTCTATCTTAGTAGTGTACCACCCAATAGTTCTATCACAATAGTGTACCACCCAATAGTTCTATCACAATAGTGTACCACCCAATAATTCTATCACAATAATGTACCACCCAATAGTACTATCACAATAATGTACCACCCAATAATTCTATCACAATAGTGTACCGCCCAATAGTTCTGTCACAATAATGTATCACCCAATAGTTCTATCACAATAGTATACCGCCCAATAGTTCTATCACAATAATGTACCACCAAATAGTTCTATCACAATAGTGTACCACCCAATAGTTCTATCGCAATAGTGTACCACCCAAATAGTTCTATCACAATAGTGTACCACCCAATAGTTCTATCACAATAGTGTACCACCCAATAGTTCTATCACAATAGTGTATCACCCAATAGTTCTATCACAATAGTTTACCACCCAATAGTTCTATCACAATAGTGTACCACCCAATAGATCTATCGCAATAGTGTACCACCCAATAGTTCTATCGCAATAGTGTACCACCCAATAGTTCTATCGCAATAGTGTACCACCCAAAAGTTCTATCCCAATAGTGTACCACCCAATAGTTCTATCGCAATAGTGTACCACCCAATAGTTCTATCGCAATAATGTACCACCAAATAGTTATATCGTAATAGTGTACCGCCCAATAGTTCTATCGCAATAGTCTAGCACCCAATAGTACTATCACAATAGTGTACCGCCCAATAGTTCTATCGCAATAGTCTAGCACCCAATAACTCTATCGCAATAGTGTATCACCCAATTGTTCTATCACAATAGTGTACCACCCAATAGTTCTATCACAATAGTGTACCGCCCAATAGTTCTATCACAATAGCGTACCACCAAATAGTTCTATCACAATAGTGTACCACCCAATAACTCTATCGCAATAGTCTAGCACCCAATAACTCTATCGCAATAGTGTATCACCCAATAGTTCTATCACAATAGTGTACCGCCCAATAGTTCTATCGCAATAGTGTACCACCAAATAGTTCTATCGCAATAGTGTACCATCCAATAGTTCTATCACAATAGTGTACCATCCAATAGTTCTATCACAATAGTGTACCATCCAATAGTTCTATCACAATAGTGTACCGCCCAATAGTTCTATCACAATAGTGTACCACCTTATAGTTCTATCACAATAGTGTACCACCTTATAGTTCTATCACAATAGTGTACCATCCAATAGTTCTATCACAATAGTGTACCGCCCAATAGTTCTATCACAATAGTGTACCACCTTACAGTTCTATCACAATAGTGTACCACCCAATATTTTTATCGCAATAGTGTACCACCTTATAGTTCTATCGCTATAGTGTACCATCCAATTATTCTATCGCAATAGTGTACCACCTTATAGTTCTATCGCAATAGTGTACCACCTTATAGTTCTATTGCTATAGTGTACCATCCAATTATTCTATCGCAATAGTGTACCGCCCAATAGTTCTATCACAATAGTGTACCACCCAATAGTTCTATCACAATAGTGTACCGCCCAATAGTTCTATCACAATAGTGTACCACCTTATAGTTCTATCGCAATAGTGTATCACCCAATAGTTCTATCACAATAGTGTACCACCCAATAGTTCTATCACAATAGTGTACCACCAAATAGTTCTATCGCAATAGTGTACCGCCCAATAGTTCTATCACAGTAGTGTACCACCCAATAGTTCTATCACAATAGTGTACCACATTATAGTTCTATCGCAATAGTGTACCACCCAATAGTTCTATCACAATAGTGTACCACCAAATAGTTCTATCACAATAGTGTACCGCCCAATAGTTCTATCGGAATAGTATGTCACCCAATATTTCGATCGCAATAGTGTACCGCCCAATATTTCGATCGCAATAGTGTACTGCCCAAAAGTTCTATCACAATAGTGTACCGCCCAATAGTTCTATCACAATAGTTTACCGCCCAATAACTCTATTGCAATACTGTACCGCCCAAAATTTCTATCACAATAGTGTACCACCCAATAGTTCTATCACAATAGTGTACCACTCAATAGTTCTATAACAATAGTGTACCACCCAATAGTTCTATCGCAATAATGTACCACCAAATAGTTATATCGTAATAGTGTACCGCCCAATAGTTCTATCGCAATAGTCTAGCACCCAATAGTTCTATCGCAATAATGTACCACCAAATAGTTCTATCGCAATAGTGTACCGCCCAATAGTTCTATCGCAATAGTGTACCACCCAATAGTTCTATCGCAATAGTGTGCCACCCAATAGTTATATCGCAATAATGTACCACCCAATAGTTCTATTGCAATAGTGTACCACCCAATAGTTATATCGCAATAGTGTACCACCCAAAAGTTCTATCGCAATAGTGTACCACCCAAACGTTATATCCCAATAGTGTATCACCCAATAGTTCTATCGCAATAGTGTATCACCCAATAGTTATATCACAGTAATGTACCACCCAATAGTTCTATCCCAATAGTGTACCACCCAAAAGTTCTATCCCAATAGTGTACCACCCAATAGTTCTATCGCAATAGTGTACCACCCAATAGTTCTATCGCAATAGTGTACCACCCAATAGTTATATCGCAATAGTGTACCACCCAAAAGTTCTATCGCAATAGTGTACCACCCAAAAGTTATATCCCAATAGTGTATCACCCAATAGTTCTATCGCAATAGTGTATCACCCAATAGTTATATCACAGTAATGTACCACCCAATAGTTCTATCACAATAGTGTACCACCCAATATATCTATCCCAATAGTCTAGCACCCAATAATTCTATCGCAATAGTGTATCACCCAATAGTTCTATCACAGTAATGTACCATCCAATAGTTCTATCACAATAGTGTACCACCCAATAGTTCTATCACAATAGTGTACCACCCAATAGTTCTATCACAATAGTGTACCGCCCAATAGTTCTATCACAATAGTGTACTACCCAATAGTTCTATCACAATAGTGTACCGCCCAATAGTTCTATCACAATAGTGTACCACCCAATAGTTCTATCACAATAGTGTACCGCCCAATAGTTCTATCGCAATAGTGTACCACCCAATAGTTCTATCGCAATAGTGTATCACCCAATAGTTCTATCGCAATAGTGTACCACCCAATAGTTCTATCACAATAGTGTACCACCCAATAGTTCTATCGCAATAGTGTACCACCCAATAGTTCTATCGCAATAGTGTACCACCCAATAGTTCTATCGCAATAGTGTACCACCCAATAGTTCTATCGCAATAGTGTACCACCCAATAGTTCTATCACAATAGTGTACCGCCCAATAGTTCTATCACAATAGTGTACCGCCCAATAGTTCTATCGCAATAGTGTACCACCCAATAGTTCTATCGCAATAGTGTATCACCCAATAGTTCTATCACAATAGTGTACCACCCAATAGTTCTATCACAATAGTGTACCGCCCAATAGTTCTATCGCAATAGTGTACCACCCAATAGTTCTATCACAATAGTGTATCACCCAATAGTTCTATCGCAATAGTGTACCACCCAATAGTTCTATCACAGTAGTGTACCACCCAATAGTTCTATCACAATAGTGTACCACCCAATAGTTCTATCGCAATAGTGTACCACCCAATAGTTATATCGCAATAGTGTACCACCCAAAAGTTCTATCGCAATAGTGTACCACCCAATAGTTCTATCACAGTAGTGTACCACCCAATAGTTATATCGCAATAGTGTACCACCCAAAAGTTCTATCGCAATAGTGTACCACCCAATAGTTCTATCACAATAGTGTACCACCCAATAGTTATATCGCAATAGTGTATCACCCAATAGTTATATCACAGTAGTGTACCACCCAATAGTTCTATCCCAATAGTGTACCACCCAATATATCTATCCCAATAGTCTAGCACCCAATAATTCTATCGCAATAGTGTATCACCCAATAGTTCTATCACAGTAATGTACCATCCAATAGTTCTATCACAATAGTGTACCACCCAATAGTTCTATCACAATAGTGTACCGCCCAATAGTTCTATCACAATAGTGTACCACCCAGTAGTTCTATCGCAATAGTGTACCACCCAGTAGTTCTATCACAATAGTGTACCACCCAATAGTTCTATCACAGTAGTGTACCACCCAATAGTTCTATCGCAATAGTGTACCACCCAATAGTTCTATCGCAATAGTGAAGTGGCATTACAATAGACAATTACAATAGTATATGACTTTCGCAATAGTATCGAATATTTCAACAGTTATATTTTAATACGTAAATGGCATCATTTACACAAATATTCAAGAAGTTTCGATGTAGTAGGTTAATATGAAACTCTTAAGTGAATATTACAATTATAAGCATTAATTTTCTCATTATGTAAACTTGAATGGACTGAAAAGATCAATATTTCAATTTAATATCGCAATAGTTTGTTGATATCGCAATACTATCGTAATAGTAATTCTGACTATCACTATACTATCTCAATGGTATAATACTGCTCAAAAGTAAACCTTAATCATGATATATACACTGTATGTCATGTATATATAATTCTCTACATAATGTACGTCAATACACGGTATGTCATGTATATATAATTCTCTACATAATGTACGTCAATACACGGTATGTCCTGTATATAATTCTCTACACAATGTACATATGTACGTCTATACACTGTATGTCTTGTATATAATTCTCTACATAATGTACGTCAATACACGGTATGTCCTGTATATAATTCTCTACACAATGTACATATGTACGTCTATACACTGTATGTCTTGTATATAATTCTCTACATAATGTACGTCTATACACTGTATGTCTTGTATATAATTCTCTACATAATGTACGTCTATACACTGTATGTCATGTATATATAATTCTCTACATAATGTACGTCAATACACGGTATGTCTTGTATATAATTCTCTACATAATGTACGTCAATACACGGTATGTCTTGTATATATAATTCTCTACATAATGTACGTCAATACACTGTATGTCATGTATATATAATTATCTACATAATGTACGTCAATACACTGTATGTCATGTATATATAATTCTCTACATAATGTACGTCAATACACTGTATGTCATGTATATATAATTCTCTACATAATGTACGTCAATACACTGTATGTCATGTATATATAATTCTCTACATAATGTACGTCAATACACTGTATGTCATGTATATATAATTCTCTACATAATGTACGTCAATACACTGTATGTCTTGTATATAATTCTCTACACGATGTATGCACCCATACACTTTATGTCCTGCATATAATTCTCAACACAATGTACGTTTACAGGAATAAAATCTTTGTCAATGTCAGTGTTTTACTCTATCGTTCTTTACAGAGGTGGGAACGAATGTGAACTATATATTAAGAGACTTACTGCCAGACAGAGGAGGTAAGCTACAGCGTCCATCTCGGGGTCCTCCGTCAAACAAGGATGGTACTGATAACATTCTCCGTAATAAACTTTATCTCACTTCAGTACGATCAAGTCAGCGCAACTCCAGTCATGTAACTAGGCCATTTTAATCAGTTTGTATAAACAATATTTTATCAAAATGTTGTTGTTATCCGCCCAGAGTTCGTTTTGATATATTTAGATATTTAAAATATTAAATATACACCCCTCGAACGAATATCCGTAAAATATGATGGATTAGTATGGCCATTTACGGTTTTTTCGCGCTTAGAAAAACTCGAAAAAAGCACAAAAAAGTAGTGTTAAAATTCCACTTGTTCGCGTTTAAAGTGCGAAAAAGCAAAATTGGCAATAACAAACAACCAGAGTAAAATTATCGTTGATATTCTTAACATATATCCACATTGAGACGAATATCCGTTAAAAATAAACGTTATTTACTTTAAAACAATTATGAAACAAGTGATCCAGTTTATATCAATAACTCTTAAACAGACGAATCTTTGTTACTGGACCTCGGGTTGGTTGGAGATTTCTCTATCACACCCTTAAGGCAGGAGAGATTTCTATTATTCGTGTATAGTGAGAAGACGGGATATAAGGAAAAGAGGGCATGTTATAAGTTATGTAGTCACTTACTGACCCTCTGTAGAGTCATAGAGGGTCAATAAAATGTATAGGGGGCGAGGACGGAGCCCGAGCTTCCTATATATTTTGCTGACCCTCTATGGCTCTATAGAGGGTCAGTAAGTGACGCATCGAGGACCCTTTCTATACAGACTCAACAGAAACTAGAAACAACACTTGCATCATCAGTGATTTCATTTATTGTATATAACAAAAAAATGAAACTTAACAATACAATTCAAATATATAACATAGAGTCTAGACTTGCTTTTTTTTTCATTTTTAATTGTAATGGTTACAGGAAAGGCAGTACAGGTGAACCGAAATTAACTTCGTGATTCTAGAAGCCATTTTTCAAAATTACATAGCGTGAAGATGAGATATATGAAAAGGAGAGTGTGATTGCGATGGAAAAAGACATTGTACACTGCCGACGATATCATGGGGATTTAAAGAGGTAGAGTAATTGATAAAGAGGTTAGAAGGGGGTATGGTTGGACGGGGCGATATGAGGGAAACATGGTGGTTATAGATAATAATAATAATTCATTTTATTAAAGTGTCACACATAGGTTCAAACATACAATTATTAAAAAAATATATATTTGAATTAAGATGCCCCGCCTAAATGGCTTATGAGACACTATCTAAAATATACAATAAGTACAAATAACTAACACAATAAACAGATATGTATATATACAGCTAAATGGAAACTGAACGTCTTTTCTTTTAAAAAATGAATATGATAAATATTATTATTAAGGGAGAATTGATCGAAGGAGAAAAGAAAGACTTATATACATGTAGAACTGAGATCGGGATGTGCGTGTGAGAGGGTGTGTGTGTGAGAGAGAGGTGAACAGGTGTGTATGTGACAAGTGTTTGTACACACCTGTGTCGAGCTTTGTTCTAAGGTATCCGGAACTTTACATTGAGGGTAAGAAACTAAACTGTATCATTACTGATTGATAAAACTCATGTACTTTAGTATATATAAACCATTGTATGTAAACATGTGAGCTCCATTTTTTTCTTCTTTAATAAACATTTAGCCCCCTCATACATCTATACATCAGCCCCATCATACATATATGTCTCTATGATCAACATAAAAACATTTACCATACATCAATTAAAGAATGTTTGTATTGTACACACGATAACAAATGGTGTTTATAATGTAAGCCACTATACGTGTATCGTCTGTTACATTTATGTACCGGCCAGCTCTGTGTCAATACAGTGTGGATTAGACGCGGTGTAATACAATGTACTGTAGGTATTACTAAAGTTTTCATGTTGATCAGAGAGATATAGATGTATGGGGGGGGGGGGGGGGGCTAGATGTTTATATGTATGAGGGGGCTAAATGTTTATTAACGAAGTAAAGAAATAACGCGCAAGTTTTCTTTATGATTATTAATTTTAACAAATCCAAATAATTAATATCAAACAGGAAATATAAATATAAAAATAACAATTAAAGGTATAACCCCACGACCCAATTAGTTTATTCGGGTTTAATAGATTACTGTGTAATTCATAGATAGTCAATTACAGTTGTAATGCATACATTGTGTAATAAACAAAATACAAATCCGGGTCTTAGATTCCGATCTACGGCATCATATCGACTAGCCAGAAATATCCGCGATGTTACCACTGTACAATAATAAACATTCCTATACATTGATTTGATCACTATGACGAAAAAAATGTCTATTAAAGATGTTGCGAGTACCTGGATCGCAATGTATTATAAACATGGCTACAATTTGAACAAATACAATATATTTTTGATCAATCAATAACACTCTAATTTCGAGGGTGGTATCAGCATACAATTTTATCCATGGTTGTATCATTAAAGCTGTTTTTCTTATTAACAATAAACTGATTTTCTCAAAAACCTTAGAGTTGCCGTGTATAGGTCCCGTATCTAGAATTTGTATCCGGATAATATTTAGTTGGGTAAGTTTTTCCTCTGTCACCGTGTATACAACAGCATGGCTAGTGACGCAACTCTAAGAGAAGGTATGGTGGCTTTATTCTTTAGCTTTGTGTTGAACTGTCATCCCGCCACGACATTTATTTCTTGTAATTATAACACTATGATACTGCTCATTATTTGCAATATTTTTCTATTCATTCACTACCGAAGTTTATTTACCTAGGCGGCCAGCAGTCGAACTGGACTTTGCACACAAGGTCGTCGCCTACTACATGTAGCTAGGCCTACCGGTGACCTGTGTATACTCACACAGACCAGGGACATATACATTATATACGTCCCTGCACAGACAGACAATGTGTAAGGTATCAAGAAGACCTATGTCATCTTTAAAGACTTTTATTAAAGATGTTAACCATAACCCTGCAACAAGTACAAAGTACAAGCTACAGACCCATAAAATAGTAGACATAGAATTATACATTAACATTGCAAATGCAAGGGAAATAACTCTTACACGATCCTTAGAAATCTATTATCAACGATACATATGAAAATTGTAACTTTCCGAATTGCTCTACAAGTTTAGATTTAACTGATATAATACCACTGAACAATATACTTAATTTACTGATAACAATCTAGCGTTATATGTCTTATCATATCAACTTGTATACTTTTACATAAAATATCATATAGCATACCTGCGTGTGGCACAACATAAAATATCATATAGCATACCTGCGTATGGCACAACATAAAATATCATATAGCATACCTGCGTGTGGCACAACATAAAATATCATATAGCATACCTGCGTGTGGCACAACATAAAATATCATATAGCATACCTGCGTGTGGCACAACATAAAATATCATATAGCATACCTGCGTGTGGCACAACATAAAATATCATATAGCATACCTGCGTGTGGCACAACATAAAATATCATATAGCATACCTGCGTGTGGCACAAAGCCGTGGCTACAATGGCATGTACGGCTTTTCTCCTGCGTGTTGTTCATTTCCTGGTTTGTTTTGCTGAATTTGTGATTGATTTTTTTTGTTTAAACATCGGTTAAAGGGTCGCTCTGTTTTGAGTCGTTCGTCGACACTGATGAAAAAAATTCAATCTACGGAAGTTTAGCAAATTGAAATGTCCATATACCCATGGTCTATGGAACTTCGTGAATTACTTTCGCACACAGCCAAGTCTGTAGGAGTTACTTCTCTGTAGGATGTTAATTGCCAAACCGCTAGTTTATTCTATACATTAAACATGTTTAAAAAAAACAGAGAATACCAAAGCATAAAAAAATCGAACCAACTTATCATGAAATACTTCTTTTTACATGTTCGCGCAAAGGTTATTATGGAGACAAATTGCAGTTATGTAAAATGTTTTCATACACACTTGGGTGAAGTTTAAAGGCCCAATATACGTACAGGAAATTTTTCGGGTTTCTAAAAATTACGAAAAAAATCCAGTTGATAACAATGCAAAAATAAGCCTTAAACGAAGAAAACCTGAGCTTTAACTAACAAGAAACTTTTGACAAAAAAAAACCCCTAAGAATTGAAAATAATCTGGGATATTGCTGATAACAGTTATTCTAAACTAAATCTATAAATATAATAAGTTATAAGCCTTAACTTTCGCTTCAAGTTTTGCCGAAAGTTACGTATACTGGGCCTTTAAACCTTTGCGCGAAAATGTAAAACAAAATATTTCATGATAAGTTAGTTAATTATGGTATTATGGAGACAAATTGCAGTTATGTAAAATGTTTTCATACACACTTGGAAGAAGTTTAAAGGCCCAATATACGTAACATCAGGACATTTTTCGGGATTCTGAAAAAAAAATGAAAAATCCAGTTGATAACCATGCAAAAATAAGCCTAAAACGAAGTAAACTTGAGCGTTAACTAACAAGAAACTATTGACAAAAAATCCAAAGAATTGAAAATAATTCAGTGTGGCCCACTTCAACAACAAGCTGAAGGTTGAAGACAGTTCGAAATGAACGCGTGTTTACAAATACCGTGTTTTAACTGCTGCTGTACCAGTAACCGCGTAAGAATTCATCTTTAATATTGCTGATATCAGTTAATCTTAACTAAATCTATATATATACAAAGTTATTAGGCTTGATTTTCGCTTCAAGTTTTGCCGAAAGTTATGTATATTGGGCCTTTAATTGTACCCTCTATGAAGTAATGAATGGATAGTTTTCTACGCGGGGGTCCATGCATATGGCTTCGGTGTTATAAAAGGTAAACGAATGAAGTTTTTGCTCTGTTTTATGTGGACATTTGCGTTAATTTAATGCGGATGCTGGATAAACAGAATACATGGTTAGTATCTTACAATGCATTCTGTTTATCCTGCAACCATTCTGGTCTAAAATACAGTATGGGTCACCGCTTGGCCCTAAATGACCATATAGTTGTCGATGGGCCGTAAAACCCAAACCGACAATATGGATTGTCCTATTGCGTACGTAAGAAAGGTAAACTGATAGTTCAGTGATCTATCTACATGCGAGTCCCGAGTCCGGTACCCATAGAATTATAATGGGACTTATAGAATTTCTGAGAATACTTATTGATAATATATAACATATTTTGGGACTCATTGTTTTTTTACCAATACAGTTGAAAAGGATTTGTGAAAATAAATTGAAGATTGATGACTAATAGCCCAATATATTTTTATTTATTTTTGCATTTAGCTGTAGCAAACAATTATACCGTGCATGATACTACAGTTACTGGATCGGCAAACGTTACACGATCGGTGTGCGCACGATGGGTGAACGGTGTATGCACGATGTGAGAGCAATGCGATCCTCGGCGATTGTTTCTAACGCACACGTGGGCGCACGCGTACGATAAACTAACATTGTGCGATGACAATCGTGGTTGATGTAAAATGAGAAATAGCTTAACACTAATATACGGTTTCATGCTACTTGTTTTAAGCATATGATATTTCTATATTTTAACTACATACATTAGCTGATATTTCTATCTATAGATTTCTTAATATTTGGAAAAGTCTTTTTGGAGTTTTTGAAACACACCAAATAGACACAAGTAAACTTTCATTATATTCTAATTCGTTTCTCTCAAACGAATACAAATTATTTATCATAAAAACTCAAACTCATTACTGGGAGTTAGTCCGCCTAGCTATTTGAGGACGTACAGGAGTTAGTCCGCCTAGCGATATGAGGACGTACAGGAGTTAGTCCGCCTAGCTATATGAGGACGTACGGGAGTTAGTCCGCCTAGCTATATGAGGACGTACGGGAGTTAGTCCGCCTAGCTATATGAGGACGTACGGGAGTTAGTCCGCCTAGCTATATGAGGACGTACGGGAGTTAGTCCGCCTAGCTATATGAGGACGTACGGGAGTTAGTCCGCCTAGCTATATGAGGACGTACGGGAGTTAGTCCGCCTAGCTATATGAGGACGTACGGGAGTTAGTCCGCCTAGCTATATGAGGACGTACGGGAGTTAGTCCGCCTAGCTATATGAGGACGTACGGGAGTTAGTCCGCCTAGCTATATGAGGACGTACGGGAGTTAGTCCGCCTAGCTATATGAGGACGTACAGGAGTTAGTCCGCCTAGCTATATGAGGACGTACAGGAGTTAGTCCGCCTAGCTATATGAGGACGTACAGGAGTTAGTCCGCCTAGCGATATGAGGACGTACAGAGTTAGTCCGCCTAGCTATATGAGGACGTACGGGAGTTAGTCCGCCTAGCTATATGAGGACGTACAGAGTTAGTCCGCCTAGCTATATGAGGACGTACAGGAGTTAGTCCGCCTAGCTATTTGAGGACGTACAGGAGTTAGTCCGCCTAGCTATTTGAGGACGTACAGGAGTTAGTCCGCCTAGCGATATGAGGACGTACAGGAGTTAGTCCGCCTAGCTATATGAGGACGTACAGGAGTTAGTCCGCCTAGCTATATGAGGACGTACGGGAGTTAGTCCGCCTAGCTATATGAGGACGTACGGGAGTTAGTCCGCCTAGCTATATGAGGACGTACGGGAGTTAGTCCGCCTAGCTATATGAGGACGTACGGGAGTTAGTCCGCCTAGCTATATGAGGACGTACGGGAGTTAGTCCGCCTAGCTATATGAGGACGTACAGGAGTTAGTCCGCCTAGCTATATGAGGACGTACAGGAGTTAGTCCGCCTAGCTATATGAGGACGTACGGGAGTTAGTCCGCCTAGCTATATGAGGACGTACGGGAGTTAGTCCGCCTAGCTATATGAGGACGTACAGGAGTTAGTCCGCCTAGCTATATGAGGACGTACAGGAGTTAGTCCGCCTAGCTATATGAGGACGTACAGGAGTTAGTCCGCCTAGCGATATGAGGACGTACAGAGTTAGTCCGCCTAGCTATATGAGGACGTACGGGAGTTAGTCCGCCTAGCTATATGAGGACGTACAGAGTTAGTCCGCCTAGCTATATGAGGACGTACAGGAGTTAGTCCGCCTAGCTATATGAGGACGTACGGGAGTTAGTCCGCCTAGCTATATGAGGACGTACAGGAGTTAGTCCGCCTAGCGATATGAGGACGTACAGAGTTAGTCCGCCTAGCTATATGAGGACGTACGGGAGTTAGTCCGCCTAGCTATATGAGGACGTACAGAGTTAGTCCGCCTAGCTATATGAGGACGTACAGGAGTTAGTCCGCCTAGCTATATGAGGACGTACAGGAGTTAGTCCGCCTAGTTATATGAGGACGTACAGGAGTTAGTCCGCCTAGCTATATGAGGACGTACAGAGTTAGTCCGCCTAGCTATATGAGGACGTACAGGAGTTAGTCCGCCTAGCTATATGAGGACGTACAGGAGTTAGTCCGCCTAGCTATATGAGGACGTACTTTATTCACTTTAGATACAATACTAAATCACAAAAACAGAGTCCCTCACTTTCCCATTGTGTCTTCGCTTCAATCCGACTTTGGGATGTTACAAACCAATCTGATTAAAATACAGATCCTCACTATTACTATCGTGTGTAGGATCTGACAGCGACCAGTAGAAGGTCATGTGCAGATGACCTTTATTATTTCCATTTCTAGGAAATGAACAGCCAATCAAAATGCACATTGTAAACGGAGTTTGGTAGACGGACAAAAATGGCGGCGGGTCGAAGCGAAGAAGAGAAAATCATACAGGGCGTTATATAACAATTTGATTAGTATATTTTCTGATAATTTCTTTACCGTCAGTTGTTATTTCTTTTGGAAAAACGAAAAACTACAAATCAAACAGATAATGTCCAAGAAGAACACACGCCTTGGCGTACAGACCGCTGAACTGGGCGCCGCCATTTTTGTTTACGGTCGTTCGGGTTTCTCGCTTCTTTACCTGGTTGAACGGCAAGTGTAGAAACAAATCGAAGTTAGCTTTTCACTTTCAGAATCTGGTAAGCAGCGATTTGATTGGTGAATGCAAAGGTCATCTGCACATGACCTTCTACTGATCGCTGTCAGATCCTACACACGATAGTAATAGTGAGGATCTGTATTTTAATCAGATTGGTTACAAACATCCATGTTGTGTCCATCCAATAAAGGTTCTACAATCACAGAATGAAAACAAAAATAGACACATAAACGATTCAAAAACGGGTGGATGGGTGGGAAGTCCGTATAGTTCAATGGCTAGGCAAACACAGACACCTGTACGTGTCATCACTGTCCTAAGGCTACCAATGCGGCACGTGCTGAACTCTGACCCGGACTTACCCATACACTCATTTACATAACTATGATAAATCTATGTACCTATTGAAAAGTTCTCATTCACGTAAATATTGCCAGTTTTTACCAAGTTATACCTGTACATAGACCATACATGTAGATTTCTCTTGCCAGGGGCACTTACAACACTAAGTAAGAACTCACAGATAACGTGGTGGGGATGGGGGGGGGGGTGTTTAAATAACTAATTATAAGAGTCCAGTTTGTTTTCATAACGGTCGCTCGGTAATGGCTGTCGTAGCGGATCGCCGGACACGGGACAGGGAAAACTCTGACATGTTATTTACCTGTTCTGTTACCTTAGAGCTGACCCCGCACTTGACTGTCTCCTAGTCACTGCAATACTGTTTAATGTATATTGTAAAATTAACATAATTCCACTAAATATGATGCGAATCTATACAGTTTTTCGAAAAGAGCGTTCCATATTTTTTTCATTCTGTAATATTTATCGACCAATTGTACCAAATCGTGCGTTTGTGCGATGAGAATCGCACATATAATCGAACGATCTTTAGATCGCCCAGTTGTGCGCACCATTGGCGAACGATGTGTGTACGATATGTGCACGATACACGCACGCATTTTAGTGCGTTGTGCGTTACTACAACTGTAAAAAGGTTAACTAATAACGCAACCAAAATATGTTTTTATGTTTTTCGATGACTGGAATGATGTGTACCTTGTCACCTTCATCAGACTAATGTCCAACAAAGCGTATGCAGACAGCAGGTGTAAATTGTGTGCGAGTTATAATAAAGTTGTACCGAAATGACTTGATTCAACTACGCTTTGTTTATGGCTTGGTCATAGAGTCTGTGAGCCCCCTCATCTCGATTTAGAACCGCCCCACTGCGGCGTATCGAGATGATTTCTTTAATGTGACGTCCAGCAGACTGCTCTTTCTTTATAGCAATAGCTCCGCATCATATATTGAAGAGACTAGACGTTTTGGTGTTTGTCTTAGTGAACACCGGAAAGATACTGACACACAAGAAGGGAAGAAATTCACCAGATCAGAAAAGAAGCAGGCGGAGTCTTAGAAAAAACAATTATGTGATTGACTTGGAACACTTCAAAATGCTAGACAGAGAGAGCAGTTAACTGAGACCTCACATCATAGAAGCCATCTGGATACGCCACAGTGGGCTGTTTTAAATGGAGATGAGGGGGCTCACATACTCTAGCAAATCTATGACCAAGTCATAAACAAAGCGTAGTTGAATCAAGTAATTTCGGTACAATACCTTTACTATGTACATACGCATAAGAGGGTAGACGAAATGACCGATTTGTCATTTACCAACTGGTAAACAATTTAAACCTGCTGTGTGATACGCTTTATTGGTCATTAGTCTGATGAAGGTGACAGGGTACATATCGTACTAGTCATCGAAACGTCACATAAAAACATTTTGGTTGTGTAAAATAATCTTTACATAAAACATATATGTATTGTATTTTGCACTTTGTTGTATCTTTTTTCTAGCTTTGGACACACGTTACACAATTGACATATCACTCTTAATATTGGTAAAACAAACAATTAATTCGTTGGTATGCTATATCTGAAACACAGTGTTTGGTCCGGTCTGAGTCCTTTTTGGTTTTCTGTTTTGAAGGAGTACGCCAGCACCTGGCCACCTGGATCAGGAAACTCGAGTGTGGTGGGGATATTGAAAAACAACATTTCTTTAAAACCAGATTCATCCAATCATTGAAAACGTCACCTGTTGCCATAGAAACGGACAAAGCCAACGAACAGCATTATGAAGTACCAACGGAATTTTTCAAAACGGTATGTGATCAAGCAATAGAACATGTAGCTCAGAGTATGAGTAATGATTTAGAACAAACAGATTAGATGATGTGTTTATAATGTGATCAGTTTTATTACCATTCTTATGTATACAAACTTTCAGATTAAAATAAAAGTTATATACTGAGATTGTTTTGTACACAAACAGGAATTGAAAACTTAATTTGCGAGCTTTCGAAAACGTCTGTTTCCTTTGTCAAGCAAAGAGTACAATAGCCGAGTGTCGGTGTTCTGACCGCTGAAATCAGTCTTGACAAAGGAAACAGACGCTTTCGAAAGCAAATTAAGTTTTCAATTCCTGTTTGTGTACAAACAATCTCAGTATATTTCATTCATACCAAACTGATGAATCTTATGTCTAATAAAATAAAAGTTTATGACAATAATTGAATATAATTTAATGTGTGAATAAAAGAATAAAATATGGTAGCTTATGGTATTGCATGACAGGTTGATCAGGGAACGTTCCTCTAAAGAGTAGAAAGCACAGAAAAAAATCCCTTGGTTATTATTTACATTTTGTATCAGGCATTGTCAAGCTTAACATTGCATACACCGGTAGGCCGTCCTTAACAACTCTAGCTGTTAATAGGATGTACAGCATGATAACACCAAACTAACTTGTCTAGCGGAAATAAACACCCGTCTAGATGCAGATTAAAACTGAATAAAAGCGCTTTATAGATAAATATCATTGATGTAAAGGTTTTTTTTAAATTCTTAATGGTTGAAAATGTGAATTTTGATAATTTAAAAAATTATATATTTGTTGTTCAGGTACTTGGACCTCGGCTTAAATACAGCGCGTGCTTGTGGGACGCCGGGACCAGAAGTCTCGAGGAAGGTAAGATATAGGTTTATATTTATCATAAGCTACCATAAGATACCATGAAAAATCAAATTATGTTTTTATAACAGTGAAAATAAATAAGAGAATACCGAAGCGTTAACAAAATCATAATCCAAACTCAAAATCGATTAAATCAGGGGCAAAATATGAACAAAGGAAAGATTTACATGGAGAATCTTGTAAAAGTACAAGAGAATACGACCAGATGTTCCGGAAGAGTAAGCGTCTTCTGCTTCATCGACGACACCCGCCATGTAATTCTTTGTCACACCCATGTTAACATCAAGTTCTCAAAATGAGAACCGAGTATCATTGTCAATCACAAGAAGTAAACACACTAATGAGCATACCCAAAAATGTCCATCTTCATATCACTTAAAGATACAGAATTTTTCTCAATGAGACAAAGATGGCGACCATAAAACTTGCCCGTAGATTTGATCTTGATGTTTTCTTGTTACAGCCGAGAACATTTCGCTGGGAGCCTACTGTGAACGGGCACGTCTGGAGAACGGCCATACCGTTATGGTAAGTGTGAGTCACGTAAGGTTATCTCCCTTGAACAATGTTGGCAAAACTAAATGTATATACTCTTACTATGCTTATGCAAATAAACTCATCATAAAATGTTTTGCATTGATGTAAAGTTGCCTTTAACCCCAGACCGTAGGTAGGGCGTAATATAAAAATGTACCTGCTGCCCCCACTACGTGACGTGTAACAGGCGACTAAATTTGGTTCGTATCTTTTCTCTTTTTTTTTAACCCGTCGTACCCTCTTTGTAGATCCACACATGTCACTCTAGTCTGTTATAAGTTGATGTACCTAATATTGCACGATTCATATCTGTTCTAGGATTTAGGTTGTGGATGGGGCTCCCTTGGACTCTATATTCTGGAAACGTATCCAAAGTGTCACGTGACCTGCGTCTCGAACTCAAACACGCAACGCATCCACATCGAAAGCGAGGCTGAACGAAGGGGTGTGTCTGACCGACTTGAGTGTATCACGGCTGATGCGCGATCGTTCACAACAGGGAAACGCTACGACCGGATCATGTCCATTGAGATGTTTGAAGTGAGTTAGTGTCAGGTTTATTGCTAGTCTGTCTTCGAAAATGTGTTGGACTCTTGACTTTCTGTGTTGTGGCTTGTCTGTCTGTCTTCTATAGTGTGATTGGTTTTAACTGTCTGTTTTGACACATTTGTGTGTGTTTTCGATTCGTAACTATCTTTTTTCTGTGCACAGCTGTCTTGTCTGTCAGCTTTTTTTGTACGAGTATCTGTCCCTCCGTCTGTTTGTCTACTTTCTTGTGTTACAGTAGCTCTATGTTTGAAAGGACTCTCTGTCCGTTTGTGTATCCTCTATTTTATGTTCAGTAACTGAAGTGTTATACTTTATTATTAAAAATGACGCTGTAACACACATGTGCTGCACCTTTTAAATTAAGTAATAGATACAAAAAGATAATTAAACTGCACCATACAGCTGTCTCGTCCTCCTAGGACTCCTCAGTGAAGCTAGGGGCCAAAAGGTGGGAATCCAAAATGTCCAAACTAATGTAGAAGCAGAAGTGCCAGGTGCATAAATCCCCTTTAATTTATGAATTAAGAAGTAAAATTAAACTAGTTCTGTATAATTTCAAATTATGTACTACTCAAATTCGTATATTATGTACCGTGCCACTAAGTTTACTTACCACTTAACTTACACAGTTCTTCATACAGGAAGATAAATATAGCTGATTCTTCTTGCCCTATTGAGTTAACATGCGACAGTCATCATTAAAACCAAAAACATATTCAAGAGGTGTTGATCAAAATGTAGAAAGTTAATCTTTTAATATCTTGCCAGTTTCGTCCGCGATATCCAGTGGTTACGTCATCCACGATTATATGGCTATATCGCCCAATTTTTGTGCACCCCTCAATATGTCATAGCAAACCTGAAGGCACGAAAACAGCTGCTTCATTGGTCACAGCTTATAGAAATCCTGACCAATCGCTAGGCTGATTGATACATATGTATTGCAGTGTGACAGAAGCACTGTGGTGCCATTGCCTGTCATTGCTATCTGGACAATTATTTCAATTTTATTTGCAGTGAATTTATATGTATACACAAAAACAGGTACACATCCATACCCTCCCTTCACCACTTACACAGGCCATCTGTTGTCACGCCAGCATCCCTACCACAACTGTCCTTCAGACAATTACACCGAACTCTATAGCACACTCGGGCCACACACTCGGACCACACACTCAAGATATTCTTAGTCAACATTCATTTCAAAATATCGCGTTAAAACTGCCAACATTATAATTGCTACATCAATCAGACCATTTTACTTTCATTGAAATTTCACGTCATATCATAAAACACATAAACTGTCCAAGACTCTCCGTTCACTCTCAAACTCAAACCGACCAACTCTGATACTCCTATTGTATCGTCCAGTTTATCCTAATCACTGAACATGGTACTATCACACAATGCAATAATTCTCTCTCCTTATATTCACAAAGTTTGTACAGTTTCAAAGCAGATGACAATGGGGTGTCATTCAGTAAGTCATTTTTGTAATGTCTCGAACAGTGGTAGTTACTACTCCCTGCTTGCTTTTCAGCATTAAGGGAGTTAAATGATTGGTTCACCCGTTGTCAGTATAATGTGACCAGCTGGGGTGTTTTGCTTGGGGCATTCGGCAGTATACTTCAGTGTGATAGCACTTTATATTAGTAAACGTTCCGGACTATCGGCAGTTTACTTCAGTGTGGTAGCACTTTATATTTACAAAAGTTCCGGACTATCGTAAGCAGGTCTCATAAAACACACCTCAGCCTCCCGAGCAAACCAAACCAAACTTGTCTGACGCAAACGTCTTGTCCTCTGTAGCACATGAAGAACTACGAGATCCTGATGCAGCGAGTATCGTCGTGGCTGAAGCCGTCCGGAATGTTGTTTCTCCAGATCCTCTGTCACATCAAGCATCCCTACTCCTTCGACACAAAGCCGGGGTCCGATACAGAGTGGATGGCCAAGAACTTCTTCAGCGGCGGAACCATGCCGTCCGCCGACCTCTTCCTGTATTTCCAGGTAGATATATCTATCACATAACTGACCCGTTCAGTCATGTCATACGACCATATCATAAATATGGTATTACACACGTGTAATATCACTATTGTGACGTCATAAACAAATTATGTCTTTATGACGTCATATGATTGTCTATGTAGTGAAAACCGTACCGTCAAGAAGACATTTGCCTTTGTTATAGAGAATGAATTCGAGAATTTTGGTGTATTATCTCATAAATATAAGCTATGTGATACATAGAACCTACACTCGTGTCAATGTAATTTGGAATATATTAATTCCTAAAGGCTTGTGACGTATTTAGTTATTGAACTCGTTTAATAAATTCCATATTACATCGACACTCGTTTAAGATCTTCAATGTCTATAACAGAACCAGTATTATTTTCTCATTGATAAAATCTACATTGTATGATATAAAGATTTTTGCTCATTACTATTCCTGCTTTCTGTGATTGAGAATTATGCTTCAGATTTGACTGAGGCCATGTCAATTAATTATATGACCTAGATTTATCAGGCGGGTATCGTTGATGAAGCAGAAGACGCTTACTCTTCTCCGACATAAATTTTATTATCTTATACTCTTTCAAGGGAGTGCATATGTGTTCATATTTTGCCTCTAGTTTAATCGGGTTTGAATTTTGAAAATGATATTGTTGACGCGTTGGTATTGTGTCATTTTTCTATAGAGAACATACACCTACATTTTCTTTTAAAATAAAAATTCCTTAATCCTTTTGAGAACATATTGACTCTTTATTTCTCTTGACGGATAAGAATGAAATTTTACTTCGAGCAGATGCAGAATTGAAATATTAACTTGTATATGAAGAAAGATGTGTACCAAAATGCACATTATTCCTGTTTTTAACTTTTACAATTTAGCCCTTGAATACCATTTACAAGTATATATCTGCTTACGTTTTGATTACAAGTTTTTCTTTTAGCTTTGTCAGAAAAACAAACGTTCATTAGTTTATAAACGAAGTCGGATGCGAGTCATTTTCATGTTATTCCTCTGTACTAGGATAGCATAAGACCACGGTTAGGAACAAACATTTTAGTGACGGAAGCTGTTCCAGGCATCTTGTTTACAATTACGACGCACACAATGCAATGTCCAAAATATAAGGGACGCCTTTAAAATATATAGACCATTTATAATCTAAAAATCAGAGTGTTTGTATTTAACAGACAGGTTTACTTTTCATGGTTTTAAGAACTTGAACCAAACTACTGGTCTTTCCTTGTCTTAATAGCAAGTTCGAGTGTTTGAATGCAAGATGCATATTTCCCAGTGCTTTGTGTTAATGAAAATATTAAGTTTCTTAAATCACACTGTTGTTAACAGAAACCAATAACCAATAAAGTCCTCGATGTAATATCATAATAATAATGTAGTTTCCAATTATAAAAACTGACAAATTGAGTTTGTTTCCAGGGAAACGTATGTCTTGTTGACCAATGGCTATGGAACGGTAAGAACTACTCTAAGACTCTGGAGGCGTGGCTGAATGAATTGGACCAGAACATTGACACTGTCAAGTCCATGTTCCGGTCAGTCTACGGGCAGGAGGCTGACCAACAGCTGTTTAACTGGCGACTCTTCTTTATCTTCTGTTCGGAAGTGTTCGGTTACAGTGACGGCAACCAATGGCACGTGGCTCAATACCTGTTTAAACGTCAGTCAAAAAGTTCACTTTAGGACCAAAGTCTATGTTTTAAAACATTGTTTGACGTTATATGTTTAAAGACGTTGTTTGAAATTATAGATTGTGTTTTAAGAAAATGTTTTACATTATATCCATGACTAGTCAGGAGTCAGTATTTAATTATTAAATCATGAAAATCTAACAGGAATTAACGAAATCAGAATGAAGCCCATGTCATAGCGACGGCGGTAGTCAAAGTGAAAACGAGAACTGAAGGATGGACGGATGAAATTTGGTTTGTCTCATCATTTAAATCTTAAGTGCACATTTGCAGATCAAAGAACAACTTAATCCCAAATAAAATTGGAATTTAAACATGTATGTATATAATTAATAAGTCTGGGATAGCATCCCGACGCCATTCGGTGATTTACAGCATATTCAATGTTGAAACAAGTGGGACGATCACAGTTCGTTCCGTATCTTATATGTGTGTAGCAAATGTGTGTGTTACGTGATCTTAACCAGGTTTGCAGTTTGTAGAAACTGAAACAATACAGACAAGTGATTCACTTAACGCTACTAGTCAAAACAATCCAAACAAATAATTCATTTAGCACTTTACTAGTCAAAATAATCCACACAAATGATTCATTTACCACTGTACTAGTCAAAAAAATCCAGACAAATGATTCATTTAGCACTTTACCAGTCAAAATAATCCAAACAAATAATTCATTTAGCACTTTACTAGTCAAAATAATCCACACAAATGATTCATTTACCACTGTACTAGTCAAAAAAATCCAGACAAATGATTCATTTAGCACTTTACCAGTCAAAATAATCCAAACAAATAATTCATTTAGCACTTTACTAGTCAAAATAATCCACACAAATGATTCATTTACCACTGTACTAGTCAAAAAAATCCAGACAAATGATTCATTTAGCACTTTACCAGTCAAAATAATCCAAACAAATAATTCATTTTGCACTGTACTAGTCAAAATAATCCAGACAAATGATTCATTTAGCACTGTACTAGTCCACACAATCCAAACAAATAATTCATGCAGCACCGTACTAGTCAAAACAATCCAAACAAATAATTCATTTTGCACTGTACTAGTCAAAACAATCCACACAAATGATTCATTTAGCACCGTACTAGTCAAAAAAATCCAGACAAATGATTCATTTAGCACTTTACCAGTCAAAATAATCCAGACAAATGATTCATTTAGCACTGTACTAGTCAAAATAATCCAGACAAATGATTCATTTAGCAATGTACTAGTCAAAACAATCCACACAAATGATACACATAACACTACTAGTCAAAACAATCCAAACAAATTATTCATTCAGCACTGTACTAGTCAAAACAATCCAAACAAATAATTCATTTTGCACTGTACTAGTCAAAACAATTCACACAAATGATTCATTTAGCACCGTACTAGTCAAAAAAATCCAGACAAATGATTCATTTAGCACTACTAGTCAAAACAATCCAAACAAATTATTCATTCAGCACTGTACTAGTCGAAACGATCCAAACAAATAATTCATGTTGCACTGTACTAGTCAAATGACGCGTTGAATTACCAAAACTATTTCAAACGGGATTTCAATACGACATCACCGACAACAAAAACAAGTGGCAGCTTGGACAGGGACAGACGGTAACGGACGAGCATGACGGAACCACTGGGAGACTACTGATGTAGCTGGTGGTGACATCACTTTGTCTGATGACGCCTTTATGTGTGTGACGTCATTGAGTAAAGTGGCTTCTAATAAGGAGACAGGTTTACCTCAAGACTCAAACAATGTATCAGAGGGATACTGGCTACCATAATTTACTGAAATTACTGCTGTGATATCTTGAGGAGTTTATATCCTACTATTTTGTTTATGAAGTGATGACTTGCAATTGCATTTATCGTTACAATTAAGTGTGAAGAAATTGATTTATGTACATGATTGTGTTATTAAAGTACTTGTCTATTAGAAATCAATGTGTGTGTGTGTGTATCATTTAATACGTAATAGTAATAATACCTTTTTGATCAATTGTAACGGATTAGAAGTATTTTAGGAAGAAATCAACACAATTTAATAACAGAAATACATACCTGTGCAATTTCAAGCAAATGATGACAGAACTGCTGGAAAACTGTTGTCCTTGATTGATGAGTCAGTCGTTATATTATGAAAGCTTTCTTTTCCACGAAAGGCAGATGACGATACAAATATATCTTGGAAAATACTTTGTGATTTTGGAGGAAAGATTTTCCAGCAGACTGTTGGCATTCCCATGGGAATAAACTGTGCCCCACTCTTAGCTGACTTGTTTTTCTTTTCATACCAGGCTGAATTTGTGGAAGAGCTTATCAGGATAGGTAACAAAAATCTTCCAAATCTGTTAATTTCACTTTCAGATATATCGATGATGTGTTGTCTATAAACAACAAGAAGTTTGCGGACCTAGTCGATCATAATTATACACCCTACTGAACTTGAAACAAAGGACGCAACATACCTTTTTACATCAGTTGCTTACCTCGATATTTACTTAAACTAGGACCAACATTGACGGATTATTGCTAAACTATACGATAAACGTGACGTTTTCCATTTCTGATGGTACACTTTTCCTTTTTTGATAATAACACATCTTGGAATTATAAATGTTAATTGCTGACAAACTACACATGGATTCGAGAGATGCAGGTTGATGAGAACTATGAGCAAGTTGTATGGTCCCATTGAGAAATATTGTTTTTATCTTTGTGTGATATAAAGGTGAACGTTTTTGAGTATGCTAATTAGTGTGCTTGTTGAATTTTAGAATGGTAACATGGTTCTCACGTTATGATTTTACGTTTACATGGATGTGACCAAGATTTTCATGGCGATGGTCTTTGATATAGCAGACATATCAAAGTTTACATGTATACATTTATGTTGGCAGATTGGCAATTTAGACGTAAAATATCATCAATTCAGACCAATTTGCCAAATTTAGAGAGAAATATCTTTGCATGATAATGTGTTGAATTGGTGATTGAGTAAATTAAAATAAATATTTCCCTGATTTTCTTATATATTTTCCTGTTAAAAGTATGATGCATATCAACCAATAAAGTGACAAATTATGGAATCAGCTAGAGGTTGAATTATAACATGACTACTCTAAATAAAGTCATGCCATTAGCGAAAACTAGAGGGATTGAAGTAAAGCACATAAAACAGGTATCATAATGGGTTGTTATGCTGGGGGCCTTCGGCATTATGTTTCAGTGTGGTAGCACTTAAAATCGGCAAAAGATCCGGACTATCGTAAGAAGGCATACACGAATATACCGATCCTCCCAAATACACACGTCCCCCCCCCCCCCCCCCCCCCACATTGCTTACACCGGGAGGCCGTCCTTAAATGACCCTGCTGTTAATAGGACATAAAACCAACCAACAGTCCTAATCTTATCTGCAAGATAATCAACTTTCAATACTGATCTCTACATATTCAGATAAACTGCATACTGGTATAAAACTGTACTTATTAAAGATTAGGGCATGTTAATTGATGCGTACAATTACAAAGGGATCGGAAAACAAGTTTATAGCTTATGTTACTTCCTGCTGAAACTGATAATTACCAAGCATAGAAAGCCAACTTTGTAGTTCTGTTGTTTGCTGTTAATTGTAAGCATAATTTTAACCGACATTGCTGCTCTCATAGTACGACCACAAATGAACCCTAAGATATAAAAGGTTAACGATATTTGTGTTTCAGACGTGATAAACATCAGGCCTTGAATAAGATACAATAACCTCGTTAGATAAACATATGTACCTTGTTTGATTAGGGAAGAATACATTCATCTACATCGCAAAGATATCAACAATGGAGGCTGAGAAATGTCTCCTTATTTTTATGGTAAGTTCCGTTTTATCAAACTTAATCCAAATGTATAAATGTCTTCACAATTTGGACACTGTACTCCTCATCCTTACTGAAGGTCTGGTATCATATCACCCCACACCTACCCCTGTATAAATAGGAAACATAACATGGACACTGTACTCCTCATCCTTACTGTAGGTCTGGTATCGTATCACCCCACACCTACCCCTGTATAAATAGGAAACATAACATGGACACTGTACTCCTCATCCTTACTGTAGGTCTGGTATCATATCACCCCACACCTACCCCTGTATAAATAGGAAACATAACATGGACACTGTACTCCTCATCCTTACTGTAGGTCTGGTATCGTATCACCCCACATCTTCCCCTGTATATATAGGACACACAACATGGACACTGTGCTCCTCATCCTTACTGTAGGTCTGGTATCATATCACCCCATACCTACCCCTGTATATATAGTACACTGTACTCCTATCCTTACTGTAGGTCTGGTATCGTATCACCCCACATCTACTCCTGTATATATAGGACACACGACATGGACACTGTACTCCTCATCCTTACTTCCACACCTTCTACCGAGGTGCCAACCAACACTCATCCTTACTGTAGGTCTGGTATCACCCCGTTCCTACCCATGTATATATAGGACACACAACATGGACACTATACTCCTCATCCTTACTGAAGGTCTGGTATCATATCACCCCATACCTACCCCTGTATATATAGGACACTGTACTCCTATCCTTACTGTAGGTCTGGTATCATATCACCCTACACCTAACCCTGTATATATAGGACACACAACATGGACACTGTACTCCTCATCCTTACTGAAGGTCTGGTATCATATCACCCCACACCTACCCCTGTATATATAGGACACACAACATGGACACTGTACTCCTCATCCTTACTGAAGGTCTGGTATCATATCACCCCACACCTACCCCTGTATATATAGGACACACAACATGGACACTGTACTCCTCATCCTTACTGTAGGTCTGGTATCATATCACCCCACACCTATCCCTGTATATATAGGACACACAACATGGACACTGTACTCCTCATCCTTACTGTAGGTCTGGTATCATATCACCCCACACCTACCCTTGTATATATAGGACAAACAGCATGAACACTGAACTCCTCATCCTTACTGTAGATCTGGTATCATCCTATTCCTACCCCTGTATATATAGGACACACAACATGGATACTGTACTTCTCATCCTTACTGTAGGTCTGGTCTGGTATCATATCACCCTACACCTAACCCTGTATATATAGGACACACAACATGGACACTGTACTCCTCATCCTTACTGTAGTTCTGGTATCATATCACCCCACACCTAACCCTGTATATATAGGACACACAACATGGACACTGTACTCATCATCCTTACTGTAGTTCTGGTATCATATCACCCCACATCTTCCCCTGTATATATAGGACACACAACATGGACACTGCACTCCTCATCCTTACTGTAGTTCTGGTATCATATCACCCCACACCTACCCCTGTATATATAGGACACACAACATGGACACTGCACTCCTCATCCTTACTGTAGGTCTGGTATCATATCACCCCACATCTTCCCCTGTATATATAGGACACACAACATGGACACTGTACTCCTCATCCTTACTGTAGGTCTGGTATCATATCACCCTACACCTAACCCTGTATATATAGGACACACAACATGGACACTGTACTCCTCATCCTTACTGTAGTTCTGGTATCATATCACCCCATACCTACCCCTGTATATATAGGACACACAACATGGACACTGTACTCCTATCCTTCCTGTAGGTCTGGTATCATATCACCCTACACCTAACCCTGTATATATAGGACACACAACATGGACACTGTACTCCTCATCCTTACTGTAGGTCTGGTATCATATCACCCCACACCTACCCCTGTATATATAGGACACACAACATGGACACTGTACTCCTATCCTTACTGTAGGTCTGGTATCGTATCACCCAACACCTACCCCTGTATATATAGGACACACAACATGGACACTGTACTCATCATCCTTACTGTAGGTCTGGTATCATATCACCCAACACCTATCCCTGTATATATAGGACACACAACATGAACACTGCACTCCTCATCCTTACTGTAGGTCTGGTATCATATCACCCCACACCTACCCCTGTATATATAGGACACACAACATGAACACTGAACTCCTCATTCTTACTGTAGGTCTGGTATCATATCACCCCACACCTATCCCTGTATATATAGGACACACAACATGAACACTGCACTCCTCATCCTTACTGTAGTTCTGGTATCATATCACCCCACACCTATCCCTGTATATATAGGACACACAACATGGACACTGTACTCATCATCCTTACTGTAGTTCTGGTATCATATCACCCAACACCTACCCCTGTATATATAGGACACACAACATGGACACTGTACTCCTATCCTTACTGTAGGTCTGGTATCATATCACCCTACACCTAACCCTGTATATATAGGACACACAACATGGACACTGTACTCCTCATCCTTACTGTAGATCTGGTATCATCCTATTCCTACCCCTGTATATATAGGACACCCAACATGGACACTGTACTCCTCATCCTTACTGTAGGTCTGGTATCATATCACCCTACACCTACCCCTGTATATATAGGACACACAGCATGAACACTGAACTCCTCATCCTTACTGTAGGTCTGGTATCACCCCACACTTTACCCTGTATATATAGGACACACAACATGGACACTGTACTCCTCATCCTTACTGTAGGTCTGGTATCATATCACCCCACATCTACACCTGTATATATAGGACACACAACATGGACACCGTACTCCTCATCCTTACTGTAGGTCTGGTATCATATCACCCCACACCTACCCCTGTATATATAGGACACACAACATGGACACTGTACTCCTCATCCTTACTGTAGGTCTGGTATCATATCACCCCACATCTACCCCTGTATATATAGGACACACAACATGGACACCGTACTCCTCATCCTTACTGTAGGTCTGGTATCATATCACCCCCACACCTACCCCTGTATATATAGGACACTGTACTCCTATCCTTACTGTAGGTCTGGTATCACATCACCCCATACCTACCCCTGTATATATAGGACACACAACATGGACACTGTACTCCTCATCCTAACTGTAGGTCTGGTATCGTATCACACCACACCTACTCCTGTATATATAGGACACTGTACTCCTCATCCTAACTGTAGGTCTGGTATCACACCACACCTACTCCTGTATATATAGGACACTGTACTCCTATCCTTACTGTAGGTCTGGTATCATATCACCCCACACCTACCCCTGTATATATAGGACACTGTACTCCTATCCTTACTGTAGGTCTGGTATCATATCACCCCACACCTACCCCTGTATATATAGGACACTGTACTCCTATCCTTACTGTAGGTCTGGTATCATATCACCCCACACCTACCCCTGTATATATAGGACACTGTACTCCTATCCTTACTGTAGGTCTGGTATCATATCACCCCGCACCTACCCCTGTATATATAGGACACACGACATGGACACCGTACTCCTCATCCTTACTGTAGGTCTGGTATCATATCACCCCACACCTACCCCTGTATATATAGGACACTGTACTCCTATCCTTACTGTGGGTCTGGTATCATATCACCCCACACCTACCCCTGTATATATAGGACACTGTACTCCAATCCTTACTGTAGGTCTGGTATCGTATCACCCCACACCTTCCCCTGTATATATAGGACACTGTACTCCAATCCTTACTGTGCGTCTGGTATCATATCACCCCACACCTACCCCTGTATATATAGGACACTGTACTCCAATCCTTACTGTGCGTCTGGTATCATATCACCCCACACCTACCCCTGTATATATAGGACACTGTACTCCAATCCTTACTGTGCGTCTGGTATCATATCACCCCACACCTTCCCCTGTATATATAGGACACTGTACTCCTATCCTTACTGTAGGTCTGGTATCATATCACCCCACATCTACCCCTGTATATATAGTACACACTAGAATACAGTGGTACATGTAATAAATTAATCCAGTGTAAATGATGGGTACTTTCGGTCCAGCGAATTTGATAGATAGGGTTATTTTTTTCGAGATTTAGTCGCTTCTTACGATCATTGCAGATGTGTTGAATTCTCCTCAAAATAGAATTGTATGAATAGCATATGGAAACAACCTAAAAAAGATAAATGTGTTTTTCCCCCAGTTTTTCACAACGATGCATGCAGCTATAGCGGCGATACGACCAGACGATTCATTGACAAACATTAAAGCAGTACCTTCTACCGAGGTGCCAACCAACACTAATGTAGAACGAACTACACGAGAAGATGTTGGTTATGTCAAGGTCCATGATACGAAAGAAAGAAGGAACACACGGAAAGAATTAGGTCTGAACAAAAATCCTTTCACTTGATGAATATTCAAAAGATAATCACTTATTGAAATTTCAAAAGATAATCACTTAATGAATATTTAAAAGATAACACATAATTATTTTTCAAGAGATAATTACTTAATGACTATTCAAAAGATCATCACTTCATGAATATTCAAAATATAATCACTAAATGAATATTCAAATGATAATCACTTAATGAATATTGCCTTTGGTTTTTGTCTCATCTATTCTTTGTTCATTTATGTTTGTATTCTTTGTTCCCTAACGTGGGCCGGAATTCGTAATAAACATTATTGTATTTTATTGTATTCTAAAGATAATCATTTGATTAATATTTAACAGATAATCACTTAATTAACATTCAACAGATAATATCTTAATTGATATGTATAAGATAATCACTTCACTTAAGTATGAATCAAATACAGTTAGCGCCTGACATATGATATACGCCCAATGCATTCCTTGCATATCACATAACACATGTGAAGGCTTGGTGTGTGTCACCCTGTTGATTTAATTTCCATCAAAAGAATATCGCGGTAACAGAAAGGTGAAACATAACAAGCTTTGTAGTTGGATGTCGGCCCTTTGTAATGTAAAAAAATCATGTATCATCCTAACGATTGGTCAGGTATTTTTTACCTGAGACCAATTCAATTGTTTTCTTCGTGCATTTAGTTTTGCTATGCCATATGCCAGGGAAATGCGCAGAGAGCGAACATGAGCGGGACCCCGGGGTAACGAGGGTGGTAGTGAAGGTGTCGCTACGTGGCAGACACTGCTGGTGGATGTTTTAGTCCCTGAGGTTTGCTGGAGCCTCCATAGTCACATTAATATCATTTGAGTAGTGGCACTGTACATAATATACATCGTTGTATACGATTTAAAATTATACAGAACAAGTTAAATTTTACTTCTAAATTCATAATTAAAGGGGTTTTACGCACCTGACACTTCTGCTCCTCAATTAGTTTAGAAATTTGGATTCCCACCTTTTGGCCCCTAGCATCACTGAAGAGCCCTTGTAGGACGAAACAGCTGTATGGTGCAGTTTAATTCACTTTGTCGGCATGCTGTATCTATTACTAAATTTAAAAGGTGCAGCATATGTGTGTGTTGCGTCATCTTTCAGCAAGATATAGGGTATTTACGCAGTCTATTAATAAGCAAAATGTGCCAGATCGAGTGACATAACAAATATGTAATATTTCGTCCCAACACTCAATCAGTCAAATCCTCGATATCCATTTGTTATGCTCACTTACGCTCTCTGCATTCCTTGCACATCTCTAACACGGTGTTTGCCATCTTATCTTGTTGATGAATCAAACAGCTGTCTCCGTGTCTTCATTTTTATTATTGCATATTCAAGGTACGCTCAAATTCGACAAATGCAATCCGGTAAATACCGTGAGCGGCCTAAAAATTAAAGGGACCAGTCAGTCTTAAAATGAGTCATACGTCCGAAACGTATTAAGTAGATCTTTGACGTGATTCTAGCATCATTTAATGAATGTTTTAAGAACCTAACCTGTTCCACGTGTTCATTTGATAGATTGTGGACCAGGTGACCTGCACGGCCCCACCGCTACTATAGAGAGTCCGTATAACCCTGGGTATTACCACATGTATTTCCACTGCTATTGGACCATGCAGGTTCCCCCTAATATGACAGTGAGGCTGACGTTTGAAAGATTCGACCTATATACCGGGCACGACTATGTAACAGTTTACGATGGGTCCAGAGACGTTACAGGAAAGTAAATATTCTAATTTCGTTCCGTTTGTAATTATTCATTTTCTGAATCGCAATATTCAATTCATTTCCTACTGAGAAGAAGTAAAGCAAGTCTGTTACGTGTTTTATTTTTTTGTTATGTTTAAAACAATGTAAGGGTACAAGAGTTTGGTTTACAAATGTTCTAGAGACGACACAACAGTAAATATATCATTTCGTTCCGTTTATTAATTCTATAAACTTTAAAGAAAAAATACATCTATTCAAGTATTGATTTAAACTAAGAATAGCAATCCTGGTACATGTTTGGTGCATTATAATGTTTAAAGTATGTTAAAATACCGGTTGATGTATTCAGGGATTCAGAAGTAAAATAGCGAATGTCCACGTCTCTAAACCAAAACTATTACCCCATTTTATTCTGTCAGCTGAAATTTATGATCTATAAAGCATTTCTAGATTATTCATAAACGTAAAACCTGGGTAGACCAGACACACGGTGCAATATATAGAGATTACACAACGAGTGGTTGTTGGATATGGATTCTATTTTACTCGAGTTATTTTGTTTAAGTTGCAAAAGACACGAGTTATTTAAAAAAGCAATTAACGATTGAAATGAATTCCATATCGAATAACCACGAGTCGTGTGAACTATTTCTACCACTATGATATTAAGTCGCAGTTGCAGTGTTGTTTTCTTGAGTAAACCACAGAATATTTGCTCGAAAACACATCATGTCGTATATAGTCCCGCCAAGTTGTGACGACGTCAATAATCGACGACGACGTCAACAATCCGCACAAGGTATTGAACCACGTGATTTCCTGTCAAAGTTCTCAACCAATCAAAAGTTCGGAAGGCCATATATTTATCCAACAGTCAGCACGTGTATACAATGGTTAAAGAGTGGAATAACACATACAGATGTATTGTGGTCTTATATGCAATCCATACTTCAGTGGCTTCAAAGCAATAATCAGTTGTTTGCAGGTTGATGGAGACAATAGACAGGCTTTTTGTTACATATCTGGATCTAGTACATAATGTAAAGTGAATAATTTGTTAACAGACTTGAATGGATTAACACTTTTTTTCTGATGATGTTTTCCAACATACATAGATTCGGTCGGAAATAGGATACGTTTTGTGAGGTCATACTGTTTTATAGTTTCCCTAAAAGAACAGCTTGAAAGTAGCACATAAATGTATGGATTATTGGTACCCATAACAGTTACTCCTTGGATAAAGAGATTAAATCAAAACTCCCACGAAAATAAAAATGTTCCAACCAATCTTTGTTATAGATTAACTAGGTTTGTCTGTGTTATAGATTAACTTGGTTTATCTGTATTATAGGTTAACTTGGTTGATCTGTGTTATAGATTAACAAGGTTAATCTGTGTTATAGATTAACTGGGTTTTTCTGTGTTACAGATTAACTGGGTTAATCTGTGTTATATATTAACTGGGTTTATCTGTGTTATGGATTAACGGGGTTTATCTGTGTTATGGATTAACTGGGTTTTATCTGTGTTATAGATTAACTGGGTTTATTTGTGTGATAGATTCACTTGGCTAATCTGTGTTATAGATTAACTGGGGTTATCTGTGTTATAGATTAACTGGGTTTATCTGTGTTATAGATTAACTGGGTTTATCTGTGTTATAGATTAACTGTGTTTATCTGTGTAATAAATTAACTGGGTTTATCTTTATTATAGATTAACTGGGTTTATCTGTGTTATATATTAACTGGGTTTATCTGTGCTATAGATTAACTGGGTTTATCGGTGTTATAGATTAACTAGGTTTATCTGTGCTATAGATTAACTGAGGTTATCTGTGTTATAGATTAACTAGGTTTATCTGTGTTATAGATTAAGTGGGTTTATCTGTGTTATAGATTAACTGGGTTTATAAATGTCCCGTACTACGTTGATTCCACCGGGGATACAATGAGGGTGGAATATGTTACAGACATCGATTTCACCACTAATGGATTTAAAGCAAGCCTTCAGGAAATGGACCGAGGTAAAGTTTTATCATTCATATTTCGAAAGTTTACATTTTTGTATATTTTTTATATAATTGTGTTTACCTCTCAATTATTGACTGAAGAAAATATATATATTTCTAACAAAGGTCATTGTTTGTTCAACGCTTTTATCAAAAGTCAAAACCAGGACCTTTGGCTTACTACATTGAGTCTTACTTTCTACCGAATGAGCTTAAGGAAAATTCTATCTACACAAAATGTGATAACTGCTTGGTGCGGTACTTTTGATTCCAATTTCTGATTGGTACACAGTTGTTAAAGGAGAAAAAAACAGCGTTATTATATGTTTGGTGCATTTTCATTTTCATTTTTAATAGTCAATAACAATCACATTAAAAGTTTTGTCTGTATTTCAATCGTTCGAATAATTAGGTTTTCACGTCTCATTTTATTTTTTGGTATAAAGGCCTACAGTACCCTGTAATTTTAAAAGAAGTTATACTTCTTCCTTACACTTCTTTTTTTATTTAAGCAATGCATGTTTTATCAATGTCGCTATCGTCCTGTAGCACACGTTACAATTGATTAGACGTCACAAAAGATACCGATGACGTTACAAAAGAGATTGATAACGTAACAAAAGGGATAGATGACGTTACGAACGAGAATGATGACGTTACAAAAGGGATATATGACGTTATAAAAGAGATTGATGACGTTTCGAAAGAGAAAGATGACGTTACAAAAGGGATATATGACGTTACGAAAGAGAACGATGACGTTACAATAGCAATATGTTGATATTGTCTCATAGTAAGATATACCCTCACATTACAATGGTATAATGCAGAGCAATTGTTGATATTTTTCTATAAAATAACTAAGTTTGCATTACATGTGTATTTTGTTGTAGAAGTAACAACTGCTGACTATGGACAATCAACTTCGGGTGAGTACAACGTGTCATACATGTATTACCCTTCATTTCTCTGAGTTGAAAGCATGTACAATATTCGAATATTTCCTGTTTGATATATCCTTTGCGCAAAACAAATGTATGATATTTTTGCAAAGAAGCAGTTTTGTAACCTCGTCATAACACTGTTAACGGAGAACAATGATTAAATCATTATTGTTATTTTGTACTTGACAACTGATTCGATATCTGTGCTCACGAGTGTTATATATGATGCTTTACATCTCATTAAATTTTATCTTTTTACTTATGTGGTAATAATATCGTATCCCCTATGTAATCCAGTGAAGATAACAGAGACATCTACACCTCGATACTCCTCGGGTAAGTACGTGTAGACTACTCCTTGGGTAAGTTGTTTGTGTTACGTCCTATATATAGCTAAGTATGTGAGTATTTGCGTTGAGTGTGTGTGTACTCCTGGGTTTGTTCGGGTAAGCCTACTTGTGATAGTCTGAGACTTTTGGACTAAAAGTGTTACCACACTGAAGCATACTGCAACAGGTTTGGTGTGGTTTTATTCTGTTTTAAGTCCTATTCACCGCTCAGGTTATTTAGATACAGTCTCGTTTGAACATGTGTTCAAAGTTCGTTTGGTTTTATTAGGGTTTTTACATTAGTTTAGGATGGTCTATAGCTACCAATGTTAGCAATGTAAGGTTGGAGGCTGCAGTTTGTTCGTATCAGCCGCCTTGCGATAGTCTGGAATTTGTGCCGAACTCAAGTGCTACCACCCTGAAGCATACTGCCGAAGGCCCCCAACAGAACACCCAATCGCCCGGTCATATTATACTGACAATGGGTGAATTAGTCGTTCCACTTCAATAATGCTGAGCGTCAAGCAGAGAGCAATAACTACCATTGTTAGAGACTCTGGTATGTCTCGGCCTTGGAACAGAGCCCGTAGCCTTTCTCACAGGAAGCAGTAAATACCCTTGTGAGGGACTCTGGTATATCTCGGACAGGGGACAAAACCAAAAGCCTTCCTCAAAGAGGCGAACGGTCAACTAAAGACCAAATTATAGGTTGCGTCAAGGAAGACCTTAGAGAGGAGAAAGTTGTTTAGAAGGAAGAGAAGGGATAAGTACCAGAATTCAGTCTTCTCTTAAATAAAACTCATGCAGTGGGGGCAGCAAGTACATTATAATATAACCTACATGGCAATTGATCAAAAGAGGACAGCTGCAATTGCTTTGTTCGGGTAAAATAATACATTTAAGTACCATAAGCTATTTGTCAGACATTCACAGGCACAAAACCAGAATACACATTTGAATGTCCACTTACCTTTCTGATTTTACTACAAAATACCAATATTCTTCATTGAATTTGTCATAGAAGTTTTTTCGTTAGAGACGATTATTTGAAGCCCATTCATGTTTATTAATAAGCACATACACATGTACAACACAAACAGATTAAAAACAGAAAAAAATAGTAAACTCACAAATATATGTATTTCTGAAATAATGTTTATAAAATCTGTTGCTATAAGTGTAAAGATGCATTACTTTGAAGAATGATATGTATTAAGTAGCGATAACGTTTTGCTTTGTGTCTATTTAAACTTGTTACCAGTATGTTTTCGTTCAGTGCTCTCTTTACACGTTTCTGTAAATTAATTTTCTGTACAATTTTCTGTACAAATTTTCAGACATGTACACTAGCGACATAACTGTGTCCTGTGACTCAGACGCTTGGGATATCCGGATATATTTGCCAGATCTTTACAAGCGCCACAGTGACTTTGACCCGTCTGATATTTACCTTGGTGAGCCTGGTTGTCAGGGTTACCGCTCCGGTAACTACCTCGTCATTCACCAGCAGTACAGCAAATGTGAGACTAGTCTCATGGTAAGTAAATTGTATATATATGTCCAGAATGTTTGTCCAGAATCATGCACATTATTTTTTTTTAAATCAGAGATTACTAAGGCGTCAACAAAACCATAATCAAAACTCAAAATCGATTTAACTAGGGGCAAAATATGGACAAAGGAAATATTAACGAGGAGACCCTTGAAAAAACAAACAAAGACCAAGTGTTCTTGAAGATTGCGTATCTTCTGTTTCATAGACGACACCCGCAATGCAAATCTTGGTCACATCTTAGAAAATGGTAAATGTCATGTCCTCAAAGTGAGAACATAAGCATTATTCTCGATCACAACAAGTAGGCATATGCAAAAACGTCAACCATTATATCATACAGAATATCTCCTAATGAGACAAATACGGTGACTTTAAACCTTGTTCATCATCTTGGTCAACCCACATGTTTTGACACACTGTATCTGCCACCAATTCCTTTATTGCAGTCACTTTTTGTTGACCTTGATGACGGCATGATCCCATTTTTAGAAGTGGCACGATTCGCTTGAACTCTACAAACGGAAAATGGAAGAATAGAATAGAGCATATACATGTATGAAGGGGAATATTTGAATGGTATAACAGCGGCTGGTAAACAATCTAACTAGGGAATTCTTCTTTATAAGGAAACCCATACTTATCAGCATGGCAAGTGTTGTCAATGAAGCAGAAGACGCTTACTTTCTGGAACACCTGGTCTTATTTTCTTGTACTTTTAAAAGGGTCTAAATGCGAATAATTTCTTGCCCATAGTTAAATTTATTTCTAATTCGGATAATAATTTTGCTGACGCTTCGGTATTCTATGAGTTTTTAGGTCATCTGACCCGAAGGGTCTGGATGACCTATATACATCATGCTCCGTCCGTCGTTGTCCGCCGTGCGCCGTCCGCCGTCTGCTGTGCGCCGTGCGCCGTCCGTAAACTTTTCACATTTTAAACTTCTTCTCAAGTTCCACCAGTGGGATTGCATTGAAACTTGACAGAAATGATCCTGAGATGGTCCCGACAAAGTGTTCTTATTTTTCGGGCCGGTCAGAAATCCAAGATGGCCGCCATGACCGCCATTTTGAAAACACATTTTAAACTTCTTCTCAAGTTCCACCAGTGGGATTGCACTGAAACTTGACAGAAATGATCCTGACATTGTCTTGACCAAGTGTTCTTATTTTTCGGGCCGGTCAGAAATCCAAGATTGCCGCCATGACCGCCATTTTGAAAACACATTTAAAACTTCTTCTCAAGTTCCACCAGTGGGATTGCACTGAAACTTGACAGAAATGATCCTGACATTGTCTTGACCAAGTGTTCTTATTTTTCGGGCCGGTCAGAAATCCAAGATGGCCGCCATGACCGCCATTTTGAAAACACATGAAGCATCAAGTGGATTCAAATAACAAAAGCAGAGACCAGATAAATCTTTTCATTCGACAAATATAAATCATAAAATGCTGACCTAACATCCCTCAGGTTCTCTTGTCCACTACTTAAATAAGGGTACATGTAAACATTGGCTGAAGTGTTAATTAAACAATTTCACATAACTCTTTGTAGACATACTGTAACATAATTGCATATATTCCTTTTCCAGTGATAAATGTATAGTCAGATGACCGTTAAGGCCCCTGGGCCTCTTGTTTTAATTGCATCACGTGTTGAATTCTAAGTTTATGATTGAGAAACTTCATACGTTCTGTAGCATTAATTTTTCTTTTTTTATGGACAATCCTTCAGTCAAGAATTCCTAAAATATAATAAATCCGTGTTATGGAATATTGTAAATGCTATATTATAATATAGGTTAACGTGTTAAGAGTCCTCAATAAACATACACATGTATGCATGTACTTGCAAGTTCAGATGTATATATTAAGTTTCCCTTCTGCTTTAAACAAGACCAGCATTGTTGAGTGTGACAGGTGAAACAAGTCTGTCATTCTTTCTATTTATGCAAAACTCAGCAAAGTTTTTTTGAAAAGAGTTGCAATATTGTGTCATTTACGAGGCTTTACATCTATGAGAGAAAGGGGGAAAAGTATGAATAAACGAGGGAGGTAATAATGTACAATATGATTATAATCGAATATGCTGTTTATTGCAGACAACCTCCAACAAAATGGAATTTACAAACACCCTAATTTATGCGTACAGAGACGCCACTTACAAATTTATCGTCAGGGACTACCGTTTTAAAATCGACGTGGAATGTGACTTGGCGACACAGGAAACAGTATCACAACACTTCCGAGAGACGCATAACAAAGTGCGTACGCGCAGCAGTAACCCACATGTTTCCGGTTCCGGTCATTATAATGCCCATATGTCATGTTACAGGTACGAGAATATTCAAGGAAATGTCGATTTATACAATTTGAATATGAAAACGTAGTGATATTTTAAAACCTATGTTACTATGAAACCTGGATGCGAATGAAAATTGTTCAATATTGCTTGTCCTGCAGTCGCTACTTTTTTTTTCGACGGAACGTCACTTACGACCTTTCTATTCTATGACGTCGAAATATGCGTGATAAAATGCATGTTTTGTAGTGCCAACACATATGTGAATGCTTATTTACTGCATTATACAGTACGAACATAAAAAGAAAAGTTGCATTCACTGCAGTATGAACGTCAATGTAGAGCGTTTTACTTCTGAAAGTAAATTTGTGACTAAATATAAACAACTTTCTTGAGCTTTGGTTTGACTGTAGGTACTCTTTATCACGATCTTAAAGACCGTCTCAAAGCGGTTGACAAATTATAATGCCTTGGCAACCTGGCAATATCGTTCTCAACTCCCTGGGGAGCATACAACCGGTGCTTCATTTCGATGCTCACGTCAACATGCAGAGAAACGTATCTTGCTCAAAGATACAACACAAGTGCCTGGTGTCCTTACACAGGACCACCGTGCCTCCAGATACCTATGAGCGCTTATATCTAACAAGAATGATTTAAAAAGCTCAAATAACTTGATAGCGAGATATTATCCAAGATATAAGTAAATACCTAGTACATGAAATTACATGGTTTGTAAACTTTACCGTATGTAGCAATAATACTATTTTTCATTTTGTTTCTATTTACAATCACTTTTGTCTGTTTAGTTTTTCCTCTGTCCAGATACTTAAGGCGATACATTTAGGAAGACATTGTTCATTACATAACCAAATACACAACGATAGATCTCACGTGTTCTTTTGGACCCATCCGAATTCCCACCCCATCCCCGTCTTATGAACTCTTTCTTTCCTTGCCCGAATGAATATCTTCATGTTTATATGTTGCTGTGGTTGTCAACGCGTTCCTGTACATTGAATTTGGTTTCAAAACTTGTATGGTTTGTTGTTATGTGAGGTTTTCACTAGTCTGAAATGGGAAGGTTAAGGGAGATAAAATGCTCAGTAGTAAATAAATATAAGTAACCGTGACAATGTCTTCTCAGGGACTCCTCCTACCAGCACCTGATGACCGGAAGTCCTCTGACAGTCGACATCGGGGATGACGTTTACGTCAGTGTGACCACGCCCCTCTCAGACAATGACGTCAAGATGAGTGTCGAGAACTGCTACACGCTCCCTTCAACGAGTGCCGGGGACGATTTAAAAGTATACCTGATCATAAACGGGTGAGTAACATGTATTTCTTCCACAATAGTTGGGTGATATTCAATTCTTAGGGTATCAAATAATCATAATAACTGTTGAATAACATTTTGTTTATACCACATAAGGATTAAACTCTAAATGCATTTTGACATGGTTAACTTTGACCGGACCGATGTCACTTGCTGATTTTTGACGACGTCATCATTTGGCGTGAAAATACATTCCGATATGTTTACGCCCATATTATCCGCTGTTAATTTATAATTAATTCAATGAAATACTGCAGTTTTTGGCTGAAATTGTCGTAGAAACAGGTCACATGAAGGTCACAAAACATGTCAATAGCCCTGCTATATCACCCCTTATTTCATGTGAAGAGAAATGTGTCATGCTTTTTAGATGATGAACGTTTCAACAGTCTCTAACTAGTCTCTCTAAATCATTTTTTTTTCAGACAAGAGAAACATCTATCATTTTCATTTCAATAAACATTGACAAAGATATCCAACAGTCAAATGGATTGAATAACAGGCAAAAGCCTATAGAGATTTTCTCAATAACTGGCCGCAAATCACAATAATTTAATTTTGTTTATCAATTGAGAAACATAATGCGATATGAAAAATAATTTTGCATTTCGGGATCCGAAAGATGCATGTTGAAGAACGCTATGGGAATGTTTTTTGTTCGCCATCTTGATTTCATCGAGAAATATTTTGTTTCATTGTTTGATATGCAGATAGACGTTTTCGAGTTTACTTATTAGTGTGCTTACTTGTTGTGATTGCCAATGATGACTCGGTTCTCATTTTGAGGATTGTTGTTTACTTGGATGTGACCAAGATTTACATGGCGGGTGTCGTCGATAAAGCAGAAGACTCTTTCTTTTCCGGAACACCGGGTTTTATTCTCTTGCACTTTTACAAGAGTCTCTATGTCCATCTTTCCTTTTTTCCTATTTTGCCTCTATTTTAATCGATTTTGAGTTTTGTTAACGTTTTGGTATTCTCTGAAGTATTCTTTAGGTTTTTTCTTACATAAACACAAAACAAATCAAATTGACAAGCGAGATAACTAGTAAATGCTTTCAAACACAAGCACAACACAACCACATTACATATACAGTACATTACAACATACATACCTCTCTATAACTTCGATGAACAGAATGTTTCACGAACAGGTCATTTGGAAATTGGGCTGCCGTTCATACAGGTGTGATCAATATTAGAGAGTTTACTAAGACTATTCAATTTAGTACTCACCCATCAATCAGCTTTACTGTTATGTTTTGGTGGGAAAATAATAAATTTGTAAATAATTACACGTACACATACATGCCTTCACGATACACATTATAAATACTAAAGCTTTAAGCGTTTAGATTAGCCAATGAAATGCAAAACATCTTTTGAAATTTGCCTATTTACATCACACAGAGAGCATCCATTAAGTATGTGTAAGGGCATTTAAATTTTGTTTCCATTATTTTACTAACACATGAAGTTATTGATAGAGGTCTATACAATGTAATTAGATATATCATTGGATGAACCAGTTCCTTTGTAAATGGCATTATTATTTGCTTGTTTCCAACTATTGGGTAGCACACCTGTAACTGAAGTTTTATTAATTTTTTTTACAATCTTGGGAAAAATCCAATCAGGACCTCGATTTGACTGGAATTAAGTAAATAAAAAAATAACTGGAGAGTCCTATGAGAACCTTTAAAATTTAGAAATAGGTACCGTATACAGCTGTTTCGTCCTCCTAGGACTCTTCGGTAATGCTAGGGACCAAAGGGGTCAGGTGCTTAAAAACCCTTTACTTTATGATTTTAAAAGTAAACTAAACTAGTTCTGTATAATTTCAAAAATCTTGTACTACGAAAATGTGTATAGCAGGTTACGTACAACTACTCAAATGAGATTAACAGTGGCTATGGAGGCTCCAGCAAACCTCGGGGACTAAATGATCCACCAGCAGAATCTGCAACTCCCTATCATGAAAGATGACTTAACACACACATATGCTGCACCATTACGTCATGCATTACGTCATCCAAGGGTAGATTTGAGGAGGTGAGGGGGGTGGGACGAAAGGGCAGGGGAGGTCGTACCAGCTAAATTACCCTATTTCTATTTTGCAAGTATATCTCCGTTACTGGCCTCGCGCTATCATCGTCAAAGATTTCGGAAACACCTAAGCTAAGTCTCTGGTTCCGTAACTGAGGTTCGGTAGCGAGAACGTTCGTGAACGTTTTGGACGTTTGCTCAAAAATTGCATTGCTTGTAGCAAACGCTTGCGAACGCTCCGCACCACCCGCGAACGCATTTAAGGGGTAACTCACCAGAAAAACAGGATGGCAGAATGGTAACACAGCGGTTTGTAAGATGAATGATTCATAATCATCATCATCTTACAAATCCCTGTGCCGTGAATGTTGTAAGCCTGCCTCAAATGATGATTTTATCATTCTAACATGACTCTTGAATTCTACCAACGACTTTATTGGGATAACTTCTTCAAAGTAATTGAGGTTCCGTGTTGTGTCCTTGCTATCAGAATTTAGTACCAATTGTAAAGCAGTATTGGTTGATCATAAAACTGCTGCTGACACATTTGTAAACAAATCTAAGTTTACAGTGTCGTCTGCGCCACCTCGTCAAAAATCAATATTCTGATTATGTCCCCTATATTGGCCGCCATATGCAAATCGTTTTTCGCGAACGCAGCATTCAGTGAACATAAAACGTTCGCCAACAAAACGGTCGCGACGTTCTCCCTCTGCTTTACTATTCGGTTGTGTTTCATCTATCTATTTCACCAGTATGTCTTACTTTTTTAATCTCGTCAAATACATATCTTGCTATTCTCCTACTTGCAGATGTAGCAATGACGTCAACACACACGTGATAGATGCATCATCTCACGAGACCAAATTCGTCTTCCGTGACTTTGAGTACTCCGGTACAAATCAGGACAATTTATACTTGTTCTGTACGGTTGTATTTTGTAACGTGACTGACCATTCGTCAGCATGTGACCAATCATGTAACAAATTGAGAAAGAGGTCTGTCCAATCATTGTCCAGGACTCATCTTATAACAGCGGAAATCTCTGACGTTCTTCATTTGTCCAAAGGTACGTGGTATCCATCCAGGCTGTAACCATTCTTTTTGTATTTTCGTGACGTCATGATACTTTTTGACTTTCCATTTGCTTTGTAGATAATTTATGTTTCATTGTGATTTATTAACAGAAACCACATAAACATTTAATTTGGAGAAGGTTTTATTATTTGCCCAATGAGCTATTTACCATGCATACTGAAAGTCAATATTTTCGCGCGTGGATTGTTTCTCTTAGTTAGGTTACTTAACTGTCCGCTGTAAGGAGATTTTTGTGCTCTCGGTCGTGCTGCTTTGTACTGTGTGCCTATAATACCACAAAATTCTATCGGATTTGAATAGCGTTAAATATGTGTGGATATATTTGCGATTTAATGTTAGCGAAATAAGCGAATCTGTCCTCACTGCGAACTATTCCACTTTAACAGTTTATGTATTTACATATTTATTATGTTTAAATAAATCTTGATTTGTTTTCTCTCTTTTTTCCTTTCCTGTTGAAAAGATATTATATTACCCTATGAAGTTGTGACAGTATTCATATAAGGATTGAAAGTCATTTTTTTAACTTTCATAGTGCTATGAAAGGTCAGCCTTTACATCCATATTGAATGAAGCCCGCTAGGGCTTCATGCTGAATATGGATGTAACGGCTGACCTTTCATAGCACTATGGAAGTTAAAAAAATGACTTTCAATCCTTATATTTACATTTTTACTATAGAACAATCGCTGAACTTTCTTGATATTTTTTTTTCAATTAATAGTTTATTACCTGCGTTTGTATATGTGTCGTCATTTAAACGACATGGGTGGAACAGCCCAGCTTGAATGAAATTGGCGTCAATGATAATAATTAGTCATTTGAGCGTTTGACGAAAGGGCATTCTCCATGTTATTCGAAGCGGCGCGACAAGACTCTCGTTGAACAAGCTTGATCTATGACGTCATAACGAAATCACGTGCTACGTCTCGGGAACCATTGCTTTCATAGTTTTATAAAAGGCGTTTTTGCTGGTTATGTTCATATAGTGGGTTGCAGCGCAAATGTAAATATATAAGCTTCGTCCATGTCGTAGTTATTGACGTCATCCTTTTCATTTCGAACTTAGCGAAAAATTCCACGCGCGAAAATATTGACGTTTATAGTATGTATGGTACATAGCTCGTTTGGCAAACAATAAAACGTTCTCCCTATTAAACGTTTTATGTTGTTTCAATTTAGATAACATCGACGTTTCTATTTGTGGTTGTTGAATTCGTTACACAAGCATCTATGTAGATACATGTATCTGAACTAAATAATGGTGTTCCGAAACATTGTTACAGCGAGTTAAATATAAGTATTGAACATTTGTAGTCAACATAATGCCTAGACATGAAGACTACAGCTAGAATAGGTTGGATAGCATAACTACATTAATCAGAGGATCTGACTTCCTGCTCACCGTCACTCTAGACATTGTTTATCTTTTATTTATTTGTATGCATGTACCTATTATAATGAGATTTAATTTTGTGAAATATAAAGGAAGTGGATAGATCCATGCGACACAAAAATTAAAATAGCTGAAAATTAAACTTGAAAGAACAATTAAATATAAATTATTTATCACTTCCAACCAGAATCGTCAAAAACTACTACAATTCTAGTGAGACCTAGTCAGTTTAGAGAACATCATTATGATGAATCGTGAGATCCTATTTATAACCTTGGTACTGGCCCCGGTTTCATCAACGTTCCTTAACTTAAGGAAACTCCTTAACTTAAAAATCTCCATAGGAAAGCATTACAGAATTTAAGGATTTTCCCCTTAAATTCAGTAATGCTTTCCAATGGAGATCTTTAGGTTAAGGAACGTTGATGAAACCAGGGCCTAGTAATCAATAAAACCAGCCTCAATGAATTATTAGTAAAAATGAATGCAAATCACTATTTCAGGCCGTTCGAGACGTGACGTAGGAAAACTTGGGAATATGGGAATATCCGGTCATGCGCAGTACACCAGTGTTCCAGGTCTTCTAGTTATAGCCGTGATCATCAGTTCTCTAGGGATATTAGTGATCGGGACTTTTATGGCAATTCGCTTTTACCGGAAAAGGAAGTACAGTCCTAACGACACTGTCTGAAAAATCTAGCATGTCGATATTCTCGACTTAATCAATGCTTGCTTACCGGTAAGTGATGCGTCATCTTGATTTGGTGGAATATTCCCTGATTTGGCAAACATTTTGGAAATGATGAAAGACATCTAAAGTGATTATCCAATGATGCATGGTTGGTAATCATGCTTCTTTAACCTTATCAAATGTCTTTTTTGACACTACGATATTGAACATAGGATTATAATATCATTTGTACATGTATTTGATTTAAGTATTAAACACCATTCTTAATTTCCCCAAATGTTGTGTATTTGTACACAGATGACTGTTATCAAGCTACATTATGTTATCATGCTACTTAATTTAATGTACACTTCAAATTTCCCAAGTCGGGAGGAGTTCTTTTATATAATTGAATATATGTGTGGTTTTATATGTCAAGAGCGGTTCAGTCTGTCGGGATAAGGCGATTTATCAATTGATGTATACACTGTACATGTATTAATCTATTCAATTCAATGACTGCAGTTGTTTTCTTTCTAAACTTGTTTACTTTTGATATTGTGTTCTGGTTTTCGGAAAAACGATATTACTAAAAAAAAAAAAAATAGCGTTGCGAAATAATTCAAGCTGATTATGAACTTTTTATGATATGAAAATATCTTTAAATTGAGTAGAGCAGGTGGTCGTGATCTTAAAAAAGGCAAAAATAAAAAAAAAAGCTTAATTGGATAATATTCATATTTATTGTTTACCATGTTTTCCATTTCAAAACATTTTATTGGCATATAGACAAAATATAACTCCTCTCCAGAAACAGTTAAATACACAATGGTACAAACATAAATAATATAGCACATCACATTTTACAATTTCAATGCTTAACAAGGAGGCAATACGCTTAGATTAAGTAGTAAGATTTTCTTTTATGAATATACTTACTACGATGGCCGACAAGACCCTGGCAAAATTAAATGAAAAAACTATAAGACTTTTTTGTAATGGTACAGTTTTTTCATATCTTTTTGTACCATTGAAAAGTGTACCATGGTAAAAAAAGTTGTAAAAAAACTGTACCATTACAAAAAGTGTTACAGTTTTTTTCATTTCATTTTGCCAGGCTCTTGTCGGCCATCGTAACTTACCTTAGCTTGCCTTATTTCAAGCTGACCCTTGTCAGTTCCGATCCCTGTTAGGGCACCTCACCAATGTCCCCAATGTAACACCTCATCACTCACTACTCCCACGCAGCGAATCTATATTTAAACATTGTCCACGAAGGGGCGAAATAAGACGATATAATACCGGAGGGCCATGCATCTTATCAACGACGAAACATCGATATTTAAAACGTTTGTTTGATGAAAGCTTAAAAGTATCAACATGTTTTAAAATTTGTTCGATTATTCGAGAATTAACGATTAAATGTATGTCGGAAGTGAGACGATTCAGTCGAAAGTGAGACACAACACAACAAGCCGATCTGCTGACAATTAACTTTATGAAGTAACTCTCCATTAGTTCTTACCTGAATGTGAACTTCTACAGTCTCTGGTAAGATGAATGTACAACTTGTATAGTAAAATCACTGGCGCTGACTAGGTTGCTGCCGCTTTTCCCTAGCACCTGTATATAACAGGAAGTACTTGGCCTGCGCATAGCACCAACTGCGCAGGGACATACTACACCCAGGAATTAATCCCACAACCCTCAGTCCACCAGTCTCTCTCAGCCACACTCTTGCACACTAGGGGATTTACGGGCATGAATCACTACACTCCCCCCGACTTTATGATAAAAACTTTCAGCCCGGGATGAGAGCATAACTGGGTTTACATGACTGTCCAGAGTAACAAGAAGTCACCCTGGCCTAATAACTCAGACAAAAAGTCTGACACCAACCGGGAATTGATAAGAAATCAACTCACCTAATTCCAATTGGAGGATCAACCAACTGGACAAGAAGTCCATCCAACGCCATCAGGTTTGTCCTTGCAATCCAGGTCCTCCGGCTCATCAGACAAGAAGTCAAATAGCGTGCCGTTGATTGTCCTACTGGAAGAGCGACAGGCATTTGCAGAGGTGAGCTCAAGAAGAGCCCCCACTGGAACACCTCGCTTCGCTGCTACGGATTCCGCTACCGAGTATAACTGGCTGGGAGCTGACCAAGACTGCTCCGCAGCACAGAAGTATGGAGCATCCGTCTCCAGTAGGGTTCTGTCATCCGTGACCTTTTAGAGGGCACATATCTTGCTGTTGTTGAAGGAACTCACCAGCCTAGTAAAGCCCAAATATAAATTTGGGTAGGCCTCCAACCACTGTCGCAGAACATAATCGTCACCGGAAAAACAGTGCAGGTACACACGTTGTTCCGACGGTATCCTCCTCCGGATGAAATGTAACAGCAGCATGTATGCCACTGTTCCATTGTCTCCAGCTATCCCCCGACAGTGGAGTACTAGGACATGTCGCCTCTCAACCAAATGAAGAACCCTATTCAACATCTCCACTTGATCTGGCCAGGTCTTCATCGGTTCGCTATGGTCTAGACCAATCTCCCCGACTGCAACCACTCTGTCCAGCTTCACCAACTCCTTCAAACGTCGGAAACACTCTTCCCTCTCCTTATAATGTCGAAGGGGGTGTTTCGGATGAAGGCCCACTGCAACCCGCATATCCCTTGGAAGATCAAGAAGACTTCTATGGGTTGGATAGGTGTGCGGGTCACAGAAGTTGCAAGGCCTTCTTCCTCTGTTTCAGCACCTCATCAGTCACAGATAATCTCTCATCGAATATCCCGGGAACATGGAATTTGAAGGCATGGGCTTTGAAATACTTGTTGTCTTCCGTACAGCCCGGTACCCAGCACTTCCTATCCCTCCTGGTATTAGAAGGAGTGTCCTTAACCAAGGGAACAGGCGAGCTACCCCTTGCGGAGACCCGAAGTTTTCCCGTACTAGACTGAGTCACTCTTCGGTCCGAGGTTTCAAATGATCTCCTCCTAATTCTCGGGATACACTGGAAGAGGATTTCCTTTTCCTAGACTCGTGGTATCGACTAGAAGTCGCCTCCTTTCGATCCTTTCTCGACGATCTTCCTGATGGCCCTTCCAGGCAAGAAGCCCGTATTGGCCCCAACTCCAGTCGATTCCCGGCTGACCCAACCACGCTCAAGCAAGAAGCTTGTACAGGAGGTCGAAACTTTCCATCCCTATCCCGACAGGAAGTCGAGATAGCTAAGGATGTCTCCAGCTTATCCAGAAAAGAAGTCGGAATAGCTAAAGATATATCCGGTTTATCCTGACAAGAAGTCTGGACAACTGCAGATATATCCGGCTTATCCTGACAAGAAGTCGGGATAGCCAAGGTCGTAGCTGCACTGGGTCTGGTCTGACTGGCCACAGGTGAACCTAGGATTGATGAGGGTGGAGTGCCAATCTGCATTGACGTATCACTGTCCAAGACATTAACACACCAATCTATCTCACCATCGATACTATCCCCACTGTCGACCGAACTATCCACATTCCCAGTAGCTACTTCAGATGACCCAGCTTGGGAAGTAACCACCTCCATTCGGCACTCCAAATCTGGGTTCGTGTCCAACCGAATGTCTCGGGTCGCTTGTTCCGGCTGGTACAACTTCTGAGATCTTGTACTACCCGGTAACTCCTTAACATGTCGGTTGATCCAGGATCTATCCATGATTTGGAGAGAGTCAGGGTTTTTGGCTACATCATTTATCCACTTTTTAGCCGACTTCACCTGGGTGTTTTCCCCTATCTTTTTCCGGGCTAAGTCCACCATACGAATGATGATTGAATCTTGATCCTTCAAGGAGATTTGTGGAGATCCTAGCTTCAACACAAATTCCCTGTCTGGTTGATAGAGTTTCCTCCTGGTCAAGAGCCCTTCCACAGTTTTCTTAAACTCAGCCATGTTCTGTTAACAACAAAATCACAACTAAGTCTTCTGACAACACCCTGAACACTTGTATAGATCTATCCCTAAAGCGTCAGTTTCATTTCAATAAATTTTATTGACAAAGTGGATTGAATAACAGGCAGAAGCCAATATAAATTCTCTTCATAGGTGGCCGAAAAAAACAGTAATTTAGTTTATATAATCAATTAAGAAAATAATGTGAAATGAAAATTAATTTTGTATAAACACAAAACAAATAAAATTAACAAGGGAGATAACTAGTAAATGTTGACAAATACAAGCACAACACATTGTACATATACACAACACACAACACAAGCACAGTAGATATACAGTACATTGCTCTCTATAACTTTGATGAACATAAATAATGTTATATACAAACATTTATATTGTATGTTTATATACAGAATAACTAAACAGCCAAAATACCTGACCAAAAGTCCACGTGCAAGTATATATACTGCACAGGTCATTTGCAAATTGGACTGCCCAACATAAATATTACAAATATAGTTTAATTAATTCATACAGAGAAACCAATATTAGAGAGTTTACTAAGACTATAAAATACTATTCAATTTAGGACTCATCCATCAGTCAGTCATACTGTTTTGCTATTGGTGGAAAAAAAAAAATTTTCAATAGTTAAATGTATATGTACATGCCTTCATGATACACATTATAAGTAATAAAGTTTGAAGCGTTTAGATTTACCAATGAAATTTAAGATATCTATTAAAATTTGCCTGTTTACATCTACATAACAGAAAGGGCATCCATGACGGAAAGTATGTATATTTAGATGATTATGATTACCATAAGTCTTTAAAGAAGCCAAAAGATTATGTCTCTGTTCATTATACATGGGGCAATTAAAAAAATAGTGAGATACATTTTCAAAGTTAAAAGAGCATGAACATGCTGGACTGGCTAATAAGTGATCTTTATGTAAATCAAAGTTGAGGTCACTATACTCATTTCTAAGTTGGCATAGAACAATATTGGCCCTTCTGTCCCCTTCTAATTTAAAAATTGAAGAAGTTATATCTGTTGTAACTTTATTTATTAAAGATCATTTAAAACTATGATGTAGCATTAAACAATGTAACATCCATATTATTAACTGCACGGCAATATAGGGAAAAACGCTATCAAAATAAGTATTTGTTCTGCAGAGAGGTGGATTGAAGTGTCTTATTCGTCTAAATGAGTGAGGGTTGTTATTTTGAATGTTCATGAAAGGATTAATGATTTCTTTTAAGCAATGAGGTGCTATACATTATAAGTTTATGTTTGTGTCGTCTTTCTGCAAATGTTTCCCATTCAAGTTCGTTATAAAGTTTATTGCGAGATGTTCCAGAACGAAGACCGGTTATAATTTTAGCAGCTTCCAATTGAACAGATTCTAATAAGTCGCTTGATTGCAAAGAACAATAATTATTATCCCATACTATATCTGCGTATTCTAAGATAGGTCTAATAAATGAAGCATATATTTTAATTAATGTTTTTCTGTCAACTTTAATTTTAATATAACGAAGAATGTTAAGTCTATTGGAAGATTTTTCATAAATAAACTGTATATGTTGGTTCCATGTAGCATCATCTTTGAGTTTAAGACCTAAATGTTTGTGTGAGGGTGCGTCACTAATTATATTATTCTGGAAAGATATTGGAGGATGTACATGGTTTGTTTTCCTTGAAAATACAACAGATTTTGTTTTAAGTGGATTAAACTTTATGTCTCATAGGTTTGCCCAGTCATTAATATCATCAAGATCATCAGTGAGAGATTGTGCTGCCTGAGCTGGATTATCATCAATGGTCACATATAGGGAGGTGTCATCTTCAAAAAGCTTTATGTTAGTAGAAATATTTTCAGTTATATCATTAATATATATTAAGAATAAAAGTGGCCCAAGAACAGATCCTTGAGGTACACCCGCATTTACATTTACAACTGTGAAAAGTAGCCTTCAGTAGTAACTCTTTGCATTCTATCAAATAAATAATTTTTAAACCATAGAAGTAAATTCCCCCCAATACCATACGAGTGTAGCTTATGTATAAGACCTGTATGCCAAACTCTATAAAAAGCTTTACTTACATCACAAACAATAAATCTTAATTCCTTACCTTGATCCATATTACTGACTATTTCATTATATAAAACAATAATTGATTAACAGTAGATTCACCTGGAATAAAACCTGACTGGTGCTTTGTTAGTATAGAATTGTCCATTAAGTAATTGTAGAGATATTTAAAAAACAATTTTTTCCATTATTTTATCAAAGCATGAAGTTATTGATATATGTCTATAATTAGAGCTATCATTGGATGAACCAGTTCCTTTGTAAATTACATTAATATTAGCTTGTTTCCAACTACTGGGTAGCACACCTGTATTTAAAGTTTTATTAAATAAAAGCTTAAGGGGCAATATTAGTGAAACACTCAACTTTTTTACAATCTTTGGAATAATCCCATCAGGACCAGGAGGTTTACTGGAATTTAGTGAATGCATCTGGTCAGATATATCTTGTTCTGAGATGTGAATGTTTGTTAGGGAGAAAGGGGTAAAGGGCTGTGCTAACTGGGGAAGTTCAAGGTCAGGTGAAGATGAAGAAATATTAGTAAAATGATTATTCAGACTTGTCTCATCTTCAGTCTAATAGTACCATTCATCCATAGTTTGTCATTAGGGCGCACTGTAATTATTTTATGAGGAATGAAATCATCAACTTTCTTTGAGATTAAATCTATGATGGTACTATTGAATGTATTCGAGTCTTGATTAAGTGATAAATTAACCAAGTCAATTTCAAGTAGAGATGCATTTATACTGTCAAAATCAGCTTCATCATATATAAAAAAAAATTGTAACTTTTTTGTTTGAAAATACAATAGGATATGGACGCATGCACAGTGCAGTGGTCACTACAGAAGGGAGGGGATACGTGTGAATTTTTAATCATATTTCTATTATTAGTTAATGTTATATCAATGGAAATGGCACTCACAGGTGTTATCCTAGTTGGTTCCTGAATAAGACTTGATAAGTTATGCTTAACGAGGATTCTTGATAAGTGATCATTAGGTTGTAAATTTAACATATTAACATTGATATCACCTGTAAGTACCACATCCGGTGAGGTAGCACTAGCCCTAGAGAGTGTCTCGTCTAATTTCCCCAATAATCAATATTACTATCTGGTCTATAGATACAACCGAGAAGAAATTTATGATTTTCAATTAGTAGTTCCAACCAAAGTAATTCAACATCATCCCTTTCCAAATCTAGCCGCCTTTTTGTCACCACAGTATTTTTATAGTAGATGATTACACCCCCACCCCGACCATTAATTCTATCTTTTCTATGAGGGTTAGCAGAGAAGGAGTGCAAAAGAATGTCAGTATTAGATATTGTTGGGTTTAAATTAGATTCAGTTATACAGATTATATCATGATCATCCAGCTCACCTTCAACAAAATCTGTTTTATTTCTCAGAGAACATACATTTATATGTGCAAGCATTAAATTTTTGGGGGGTCCAGGATTTCTTTCTACATCACAACTCATAATCAAAATCATAAAACTACTGACTAGAATATAGTGTATATTATCAAAACAATCACTTTTAAAATTGTATGGGGGAAAGGCATCATGAAAGGTATGAATATACTTACAATAAATGTTGCTTACAAATAGAAACCAGAGGTCAACCATCCAATTTTGAATATATGGGCCTAATGCACGCTTACCCGTTGTCTAGATGAGTTGAAATTGCGACTTGTTCAGGACGATCGACGCTCCGGTTTCGACGCAGCTTGGCTGACATGATAGATGAGTACCAATTGAGCAAATAAATACGATAATAAACATATAAATAAGACACAAACACCACATACACATAAAAAACACAAACACACATGTTTACAGGAGGAAGTGTACGCTAACTCATCTATGTGCTCAAAACGCTTGCAGACACAGGACCTTGGATAAGTAGTTTCATAAGCATAATTAATGTTTCGATTGTTTAATGATATATTTCATACCAATGACAACAAGGGAAATACAATAAAAATTCAGAAGAGGAAATAAAATGTACTTCTTGGAACTGGGACCACATATTTGTTGGATATGATTTAAACAAAGATTTATAAATACCCTAGCTAGCCCCTGTGATAATAAGCATTGAATAGATAAAGATCATTCAAGCATTATATTGATTCTGATCAATCCGTTTGCTTTCATTTAGCATGACATAACGATATTGTTGCAAAAAGTAATCCAGCTAGTGGTATATTTACCACCAGTAGATGATTCAAACGACACGTACTCAAAAATAAGGTGAATTATCATGAAGGCACGTGATAATCAGACGCGCTGGATAGATAAACGTGTTGGTTGTATACGTAAAGTGGGATATATAGTTGAATTCAATATTCTAGGACTAAATAAAGGATTTCCGTTTTTCATTCCTTTATAAGGTGAGTCGTGGAAGTAAAATTGACAATGAAAAAAACCCTATCATTAGCATGCAATACATAGTTGCACCACAGCCCAATCAATCATAACAATTCGTCTAAGATATAACACCAGCTCAATATAGAAGACATGTTCAGTATTCAGTACATGTACATTGCATGATAATCTATATACATATAACATATAATGAAAAGTTATCAATTGTCCTTGCGAAGTTAAATATAAAAAAGAACAAAAAACTAAGACTTTGCCGCAAGGCCTTTCTACTCTCTCAGGCTTCTTCAACTCAACCTTTAAGATTTATACAAGATTAACGTAGATTGAAGATATGAAAAATTAATCAATAAACATGAATAAATGGACTAAAGATGTAAAACGTGTTTTGACCTACATCATGTACGTGTGTGAGTTGAAGCATAATTCACTAAACACATGTTTAACACGTGGAATAGGACAACATAACATGTGAATAGGAAACCCATATTTTAATTACAGATGATAATATGGATACACATTGATATATAGAATATGTAGCAGCGATATGAATTGTGTATTTCTTTATATGTATGTTATTTAATTATTTCGTCCGTAGCGCGCCGACTTTCCGTGTATATGTTTCGTATTTCGTGTAATGCAAAGTAGCGTATTCCATGTTGTGATTTTGAGTTGTTCAGGTGTATTGTGCTGTCTTGCTTTTTACGTTTGTTAATACGTTGGTATCCTATACAGTGGTTGTTGGTCAGTGTTACGTCAAGTTGTGTATGCGTTTTCATTGGTTGATTCTATGGTTAGTTTTGACGCGTGTTTCTTTGTGGGTTTTATACGACAGTACCCTTTGTGGACTCGTAGGCGACGGACGGAATAGAAGAATGTAAGTGTTTCTTTGTCTTTGTGAAATATCCTTTTTATGTACTATGTATTTTATAAGTGATAATTCTAAAACTTGTATAAGTATAGATGATTTATTAATTGTCATAAGAAATCATATATAATTAATGTAGTATTTTTTTTATATGTTTCGGACCAAACATTGTAATCGATAATTTGATAGTTTGTGAGAGGCGTTATGGCGTTTATTTATAACTTAGAAAAGTAAGAGAAACGTACCTATAGATGGATTTTATTTATATTACAGTTTCTTGAGTATCTGACGGTAAAGATCGTACCTAGAGTATTAGTTGTAGCCACGGCTTTGTGCCACACGCAGGTATGCTATATTATATTTTACGTAATTTCTCTGACATCCCTGTGTTGTGTTTCCTGTGTGTCTATATATGAGTATGTGCCGACACGACTTGGACCTAGGGTTATTCTACTTCGGATATCTAGTCTAGTGACAGTTGGGAGTTTGGATTTGTGACTTGGAGTATTTATTCATACACATGAGGTGAGTTCTTAGGGTTTTTTTTCAGTGGTTATTATTTTGGTTTTTTGTTCTGGTTTATATATTTGGTTTTTCTGCCCCCCCCCCCTGGCATTTCTGTTGTTTGTTAAACTTTGCATTACTATTCGCGCCGTGTTATTATATAGTAAACATCGCGAATCGTACTCTACATTTTTTTACGCGAATTGAAATTTGTTTTTTTTTCAGATTCCAGACCATTGTTATTTAAAATACCAGTTCCAGTTTATTTTTTTTTCCGTTCTCCTAGACATTTTTGTATTGAATTAAATTTTCAGGATGACAATTTTCTAGGTGGCGGCAGGGCGTGAGTACGTGAGAAGTACTACATACTACAGTATTACACGTACTGTGCTACCTGGCAAGTCTTGGTATATATTTGAAATAAAATTTGATACATGGTTACTCCTATTTAGATTTAATTAAGTTAAAACTATCCCCATCCCATGTGTTCATATTTACTTAACAACTGTTTGTACTGTTTCATTTTTGTGTGTGTATCATTCCTTTTATGCAATACTAGTGTTGTATTATCACTTACGGACTTCAACATGACTGATGATATGACAGAAGATGAGATCAACTTAATGGTAAGTCATTTAAAAACCATGAAAGTTAAGCCAAAGTTGGATACACTAGCGGATTTCCAGGAATGGATGAGGGCACAAAGTGAGAGTACTGCGGAAGCGTCAGAGGATGCTAAGGATTCCAAGGCAGGTATTAAGAGTCAGACCATGTATTCCACATCATCCCTACAACATTTTCCAAAGATGATTCACTTCTCTGGAGACACCAAGAAAGATGCCTCATATGATGTATGGAGGAGTGAAGTGGCGTGTATTATGAAGGAGGGACATTCAGACCAGGCCATTTCCCAAGCTATTAGAAGTAGCCTCAGAGGAGAAGCATTGAAGATTCGCTCCAGACTACCTCCTGATGCCAGTATTTCGCAGATTTTGGCCAAGATGGATAGCGTATATGGAATAGTGGAACAGTCTGAGATGTTGTTGGCACGATTCTACAGCGCTAAGCAGGGGCCTGAGGAGGAAGTATCAGCATGGAGTTGTCGAGTGGAGGATTTGCTCAACAAAGCCTCTGAGGATATCTACATGGATGACATGAAGAAGGACTCTATGTTGCGCACCATTTTTTGGTCAGGACTTCAGACAAAGCTGAAGGACATTACCGGACATCTGTATGATAGGATCAGTGATTTTGACCAGCTGAGAGAAACAATTCGTCGAGTTGAGCAGGATCATGTATGCCATCTGCCAGAGGAAAAGAAGAAACAGACTGCATACGCCAAGTCTGCTATTGAGGTCAGCAAACCACCCAAGTCGGAATTAGACGAGATTAAGGGTATGATCCAGCTTGCAGCAGATGTTAACCGGTTGGAACAGCGAAATCCTGTGAAGGAGCCCCAAGCACCACGGGGACAACGGAACAGAGACCGCAAGTCATATCAGGGACATGGAGAGGTTGAGAGATCGGATAGGGATTTTCCAGAACCCACCTGCTATCGTTATGGCCAATAGGGACACATAGCTTTGGGATGCAGAGTTCGTTTGGATCATCTCAAGCAGGATGCGTTAAACGGCAACAGACTTACGTCGGCGGGCAAACGTTAGGTCTTAGAGGTATTAACCATGCCCAGCAAGTTGATAGGTAACCAGCAGACCTGGTTGGAAACACCACAGAAGTTCCTATTTTAGTTGAAGGGGTATCGGCTAAATCATTACTCGACACAGGCTCGACTGTATCAACGGTCAGTAAAGCATTTTATCTACAGCATCTTAGTCACTTGGATATTAAGCCTAAAGATTGAATGTGCTGGTGGACAGATGTTGTCCTATGAAGGATTTGTGCAGACAGAGCTTGCTTTTAGCGGTACGGGTTGGGGCAAGAGGACAGTAAACTTTTGGATTGCATACTCTTGGTTGTACCACCTAGCCCGTATAATTCAACTGTGCCACTTTTGATTGGAACCAATCGTCTAACAGGTCTGATGGACAAGGTTAAAGAGGAATATGATACTACGTTTCTACAGAAGGCAAGATTAGAGACCCCTATGTACTTAGCCTTCAGATGTATCACACTGCGTGAGAGGGAACTTAGACGACATAAGGACCGATTAGCAGTTGTGAGATGTGCCTTGACAGACCCCTTGACTATTCAGCCTAATTCAGATGTGACCATCAAAGGATATATGGATAAGTGTTTGGCATATCCTCCGGTTTGTGATCTAGTTCAAGCTACACCAGATTCCAGTATTCCAGATGATTTAGATGTTGTGCCTACTGTTGTGCAGTATCACTTTGACCAGAAGCCTGTTATTTCGGTACACATCAGCAATTTGTCAATAAGGACCGTTACTATTCAACCTCGAGCCCTATTGTGTGAACTCCAGCCAGTCACATTTGAAGATGTCAACGAGTCGGTATCGACTGATGAGACTGAGGATGTTCTTCGTAAGGTGGAGATAAACACAGATGATATAGATGAGGGACAGGTCACCAGAGTGAGGGAGTTGCTGGAAAAGTTTCGGTCCAGTTTTTCCACCAGCGATTTAGACATCGGCGATACAGACAAGGTTAGGCACAGAATTGACTTGGTGGATTCAACGCCGTTTAAGCAACGTTGTCGGAGGATCATGCCTACCGTGTTTGAGGAAGTGCGAAGCCATTTGCAACATCTATTGATAGCAGGAATTATTCAGCGGTCCCACTCTCCTTGGGCATCTAACGTTGTATTGGTAAGAAAGAAGAATGGGTCATTACGCATGTGCGTTGACTACCGCCAACTTAACCAGAGGACGGTTAAGGATGCGTACGCCCTCCCTAGAGTGGATGAGATGTTGGATTCCCTGGCAGGTAACCGGTATTTTTCTGTCATCGACATGAAATCCGGCTATCATCAAGTTGAAATGCATGAAGACCATAAGGAACGAACTGCATTCACTGTTGGTCCTCTGGGCTTTTATGAATACACCCGAATGCCTGTCGGATTGGCAAATGCACCCGCAACTTACCAACGGTTGATGGAGGATGTGATGGGTGAACTACACACTACCATTTGTTATGTGTACATTGACGACGTCATTGTGTCTGCCAAGGACTACGAGGGACATATGGACTTGGAGAAAGTCTTCCAGAGAATATCCGACGCAGGATTGAAGTTATCGCCAGAGAAGTGTTCATTGTTCCAGCGTGGAGAAAGTAAGGAACTGGCCTCGCCCACAGAATCCAGAGAATGTACGACGCTTCTTGGGATTTATAGGATATTATCGGCGCTTCATTAAGAACTTCAGCCGCGTGGCCAAGCCATTGACTATCTTGATGCCGGTACCACAGAAGACTTCCAAACGTGGAAAGAAGAAGGAGCAAAATGTGTAGTCCTGGATATGGGAAACGGAGCAAGAGGAAGCATTTGCAGCTTTGAAGTCATGCCTCTCCGGACCTCCTATAATGGGTTATCCAGACTTCACCAAACCTTTTGAGTTGCATACGGATGCATCGCTGTTGGGTTTGGGCGCCATTCTCTACCAGAAGCAGGACAACCCGAAGAGAGTCATTGCATATGCGAGCCGTGGACTTTCCAAGTCTGAGAAAAGATATCCAACTCACAAGTTAGAGTTTCTGGCGATGAAATGGGCAGTGACAGAGAAGTTTGGGGATTACTTAGTAGGACGACACTTTACTGTGCTAACGGATAATAATCCGCTCACGTACGTGCTGACCTCTGCGACATCACAGAGATGTGTAGCTGCTCCTCGATCGTACGATTTTGACATTGTATATCGACCAGGGACCAGCAATGCAGATGCAGATGCGATGTCACGACATCCCTTACTAGAAGAAACTGCAGAGTCAGGCGAAATCACCAACCAAACCATCAAGGCCATCAACAATGGAATACACTGCAACACTTTCATCGATACCCTTTCCATGTCGGCATCTACTTTAGATGTCGTAAGTGACCCAGTTACTTCTGGAACCGTGGATGTTATCGCTGCTCAATGTCAAGACCCTGTGCTATCTACATGGATTCCACTTGTAAAAGCTGGTATTCGACCAAAACGTCAAGATCTCCCTTCTGGACAGGAGCACTCAGTTTACTTGAAGAACTTTGAGAAGCTCAGGATGAAGAATAGTGTACTATGTGGAGAGACTCGTCGGAATGGTGAACTGATTACTGCACAAGTGTTACCCCGATGCAAAATTGCCACTGTCATCACCATGGTAAATAATGAGATAGGTCATCAAGGGAGAGACCGGACACTTTCATTGCTCCAGGATCGTTTTTACTGGGTTGGCATGGGCCGAGATGTGGAAAAGTGGGTCAAACATTGTGACAGATGTATACGGATGAAGACACCAACAAACACCAGAGCACCGTTGTTAAGTATTAAGACGTGTCAGCCTCTGGAGCTAGTTTGTATGGACTTTGTTGGCTTGGAGAAATCCAAGGGTGGACATGACAGTATCTTAGTCATTACAGACCACTTCACCAGGTATGCCGTTGCAATTCCAACTAAGGATTAGAAGGCTCGCACCGTAGCGGAAGTGTTCTTTAACCACTTTGTGGTTCACTACGGATTGCCGCAACGGATTCATACGGATCAAGGCGCAAATTTCATGAGCGATCTTATGAAGGAATTATTTGTCATAACTGGAATGAGTAAATCAAACACTACGCCGTACCACCCTATCGGTAACGGACTGTGCGAGCGATTCAACCGAACACTCATTGGAATGCTTGGAACGTTATCTGGGAAGCGTAAACAAGATTGGAAGTCGAATACGGCAGCGTTTGTGCACGCATACAATTGCAATAGACAAGAGTCTACAGGACAGACACCGTATTTTCTCATGTTTGGAAGGAATCAAAGAACCCCAGTAGATTTGGCATTTGGAGTTCCATCGGACAAACCCACAGGGTCATTGACTTCCTATGTTGAAACATTAAGACAACGACTCAAGGATGCCTACGCTTTAGCATCTTCGAGCTCAGACTACGCCAAAACTCAACAGAAGACTAATTATGACACGAAAGTGCGTGGAGCTACTCTCGCAGTAGGAAATCGTGTTTTAGTTAAGGTGGTGGCATTCGACGGTAAGCATAAGATCGCCGATAAGTGGAAAGAATGTCCATACATCGTGACAGACAAACCTAACCAGGACGTCCCGGTATTTGATGTACAGAGGGAAGATGGCGAAGGTAGGACAAAAAAACCCTACATAGGAACTTGCTACTCCCTATCAGTTTCTTGCCAGGACGTGTAACCAACTCCATACCGACACCCGCCCCAAGACGTCAGCGACCCCGTCAGACGAAACCGATTACACCCATCGTATCAGATGAGGAGGATGAATCTGAGTCGTCGTCGGATGAGGAAATGATGGTAGTCAGAGTGGACAACAGAGATGAGACCACTGTAGACGCCAGCGATCAAGAGAACGTCGTTGATGAGTCAGAGGAAAGAGGGGACGCCCTCTCAGAGGAGTTGGGGGCGGAAGCGGAATTGGAGGATGAACAACAAACTGAAGACGATTCGTCGGATGAGCAGAGTCTGCATCAGCTCAGACGATCACAGCGCGATCGGAGGAAAACTAAGTGGTTACAAAGTGGAGCATATGTTTGCGCACAGCAGCAGGGGGAACCTGAATGGATGTCCCGGGCTCATTTTCTAACTCAGCTGTCATCCTCCGACGTCTTCAAAGATAAGGGGGAGGAAGTCGCCATGACGCTCCTCCATATCATTTCAGGAAAATAAGTGTGTTTTAATTCCATTTCACTACAGGAAATATGAGTGTTTTAATTTTGTGCTGTTTTTAGTCATAGTGTGATTTTTGGATTTATAGTTGATCATACTTGTTATTGTAGAGGTACCAGCAGCTGTAAATTCAGTTACAAATTGAAGTTTCAGGATTATTTCTCCTGTTAGCCATGTATATTGCTATTTACTATATGGTAAGATGATTTTAAAGTTTGATTTCAGACAGATACATATGTGAGACGCTTGATGTGGAGTCCAAGTATACTATTTTAATAACGATTAATTATTTCAAGGCATTATTGTAGTTATACAGTAATTATACCTTAAGAACTAATCTATCATGTTTTTCAGATTTTGTTTCAGTTTATGTTGTCGTGGACGAAATTCTACAAAGAAGGGGAGAATGTAGCAGCGGTATGAATTGTGTATTTCTTTATATGTATGTTATTTAATTAATTCGTCCGTAGCGCGCCGACTTTCCGTGTATATGTTTCGTATTTCGTGTAATGCAAAGTAGCGTATTCCATGTTGTGATTTTGAGTTGTACAGGTGTATTGTGGTGTCTTGCTCTTTACGTTTGTTAATACGTTGGTATCCTATACAGTGGTTGTTGGTCAGTGTTACTGTTACTTCAAGTTGTGTATGCGTTTTCATTGGTTGATTCTATGGTCAGTTTTGGCGCGTGTTTCTTTGTGGGTTTTATACGACAGTATCCTTTGTGGACTCGTAGGCGACGGACGGAATAGAAGAATGTAAGTGTTTCTTTGTCTTTGTGTAATATCCTTTTTATGTACTATGTATTTTATAAGTGATAATTCTAAAACTTGTATAAGTATAGATGATTTATTAATTGTCATAAGAAATCATATATAATTAATGTAGTATTTTTTTATATGTTTCTGACCAAACATTGTAATCGATAATTTAATAGTTTGTGAGAGGCGTTATGGCGTTTATTTATAACTTAGAAAAGTAAGAGAAACGTACCTATAGATGGATTTTATTTATATTACAGTTTCTTGGGTATCTGACGGTAAAGATCGTACCTAGAGTATTAGTTGAAGCCACGGCTTTGTGCCACACGCAGGTATGCTATATTATATTCTATATAAAAGTGTATAAGTTGATATGATAAGACATATAACGCTAGATTATCTGTAAATTAAATATCTTGTTCAGTGGTATTATATCCTTTAAGTTAAACGTGTAGAGTAATTTGGAAAGTTACACTTTTCAAATGTATTGTTGATTTCTAATGATAATTGTAATGTAATCGTGTAAGAGTTATTTCCCTTGCATTTGAAATATTAATGTATAATTCTATATGTCTATTACTTTTTATGTGTCTGTAACTTGTACTTTGTACTTGTTGCAGGGTTAGGGCTTCACAACTTAATAAAAGTCTTAAGAAGACAGTGAACCAAAAAAAAAACCTGAGGAGTTGTTTATTCTGAAAACACAACACGCCACCTCTACTACAAATAGACAATTGTTCATACATGCATAGTAATATTTTGTGTTGTCACATACGGAATTAAATTAGATTCACGGACTTTTATATAGCAGCTCCATGATTACAATAAGTACATACAGTTGTATGTGTGGTACTTATTTGCATACGACGAGTAATATACATGCATAAAGTCGATAATTGAATGATGAAAAATTTGGAATTCTCCAGACTATGACTATATTCACACTAGTTTTCTATTGAACAAAAGTAGAGGATTGTGTGAACCTGGGACAAATAATAAGGGATAGTATTTAATTACTTCGCACAATAACACAAATCATATACATACATGTATTCCTCAGTGATCACTCGAAACCTGAGTGTATACAGGTAAAACTGAGTCATGTATAAGATGTGAAGCATGCTATGTAGAAAGTATATAACAGCATACTACATCATATATGATGGTAAATAAGTCAGGTGATATTCATACATACAGGGTGTACGCAACTGAAAAACATACATGTGATCGTATAAGTAAAATCATGATAAACAACAAACTTCACAAAATCCATTGTTGGGGAGGGGGTTGAATTTATTGGCTGTTGAGAGTGGGGATGCGACGTTGGAACTACGACGATTGCTAACGGACCGCTGGTGTCTACCAGGACGTGCGAGTGTTCGGACACTGGATCGCGATGTACGTCGGTCGTCATGCGGAGGGTCAGGGTAGGAATCAAACTCACTCAGATGTGTGACTTGGGCCTTCGTTGATAAATAACTTGTACGAGATGTGACTGGGGGGATGTGGTGATCCGCTACTGTCGTTAGAGTCTTTCTTGGCAAAAAGCGAGAATCTGGCATCGTACACAGAAGCTCGTACACGATAGGAGAGAAATCTGACAATAATGTCCCTGGGGTATTTCTCTGACTTGAGACCCACCCTGTGGGAGCGGCTGATGCCGTTCTCGGTGACCATAACACCAAGAAAAGTGTTACAGACCTTGGTGATAAGGGAATCAGTATTCTCATGTTCCTTCTCAGGGATCCCTCGAAACTTGAGACAGTTTCTTCGAGAATATTGTTCAAGGTCATATTGTCTGTTTTCTATCTCAGTGAGTCTGTCCCTGATGTCATGTATACCAAGTTGAGAAATCAACGTTTACTTGAAAAGGTCATTGTTTAAAAGTTTACTGACAACTTCACTTATAACGTTGGGGTTAGTAATAGCGTTTAAAGTACTAATACTTTTCTTTATAGCTGCATTCATGATGGCGACCTTGTGTAACACCTGAATTGATGAATATATGCTATAAAGTTAATACGAATAAACACCATATAATACAACGCACACGTTTACGTATATAGTCTATCGAAACATGGCGGCTCCAGGGCCACTACTCATGACGTCTGTACACGTATATATATATATATATACGTACCGGGTATATGAATATGATAAGTCCACGTAGTTAATGTATCCAAAGGTGAATCATAATTATAAGTTGGATACCAAGCAGCACATGACGAGTTCTGGTTGAGTTTTACATTCAACCGAGTTAGGAGCTCACCATCTAACGTCCGTTCACTTCGGCCACCGGAAGCTGTTTTTTGAAAGCGTCAGCAACAGATACATTCACACAAGACCCATGATACCATTCCTGGAAATGATCTCATTGGATCATAAACCGTCCATTGCAGGGTCTTTTACAGGTACAGTAGATGTCTTTGTCCTCTGATGTATCCTGAACTGTGGAGTCCACGCCGCCCCTCTGTTCCTTGTAGGAAGTGATCCAGCCTGGAACTTTCCTATCCTTACAAGGCATCATCCGATCATGGTTGACTACGAACACGGAATTCCGAAGTTTCACCTGATACAAATATGCCGATATCTTTTTGATGATACCTCCGGGGCCTTTCCATGGGGAACATAGCTTTCTGCGCTTACCCTTTACAACTGCCGTATCAGGAAGATACACCAAGTCCCCTTCCGCTTAGGGTCTCAAAAGAATTCTCACATCATAATATCTTTTCATTCTTTTGAGTGATGGTTTTAATGTCTCTCTGGCAACACTGTGTGCCTTCTTGAGGTTCTCCACAAGGTTTGACACATATTCATCAGGCTCTTTCTTTTCACTTCCCGATCACGGAAACATCAACTGAGCTGGAGTACTCGCCTCTTTCCCCAACATTAACATATTAGGGGTAAATCCTGTGGATCTGTTGACAGAAGCCCTGATTGCTCCAGTTATCTGCTGGATATGTTCATCCCATCGGTTCTGTGACTTGCTAATAAAGCAACGAACCGTATCCATCAGCGTTCTGTTATATCTTTCCACCTGTCAATTTGAAGAGGGTCGATATGGAGTTGTCCGAGCTTTATGTATTTGTAAAGCTTTACATAAAGCTTGAAAGAGTTTGCTCTCAAAGTTACGTCCCTGATCGGAGAACAACTGCAAAGGATAGCCAAATCTCGAGAAGAACTCGTCAACTGCTGCCTTTGCTGTCACTTCTGCTTTCTGTGAGGGAAGAGGGACACACTCAACCCATTTGGTAAAATGATCCACCATCATTAAGCAGTGTTCATTTCCTCGTGGAGTCTTGGGAAGGGGCCCAAGAAAATCTATATGCACCCTCTCCATAGGGGCACCGGCGTGATACTCTGTCAATGGGACCTTTCCATAGCACTTATTTTTCTTGTTTTTACTCCATACATCACAGGAAAGTACATAAGCTTCCACATCTCGAGAGAAATGCACCCAAAAAAACTTATCTTTAAGTTTAGCTTTTGTCCTAGCTATGCCTTGGTGAGCCGCGGAAGGAAGATCATGATGCCACTCTATTGCTGTCTGTTGTAAGGAGGCAGGCACTACTAAATCCAAATCTCTGGATTCCACTCTGTTCTTAAAAAGTACCTCATTCTCCAACAGAAAACATTCTCTGTTCAGCCAATAGTATTTAGAGGCTAAAAACACCTCACCTTCCTCTGGTTCCCTCCCCTCACGAAAGAACTTTAAGATAATTAGTAAATCTATGTCCTTTTCCTGTTCCGCTTTCAGCTCCTGGAATGAAAACCCCCAGCAAGCTGGCTCGTCTGTAGTAGAGGTTTGTGCATAGATCACGGAACAGGTTTTTACTTGAATATTATCACATTGTTTTTCAATATAAAACCCAGTTCCGTCCTCACTTAGCCCAAGTGAATCAATAGTTGACATGTCAAAAAGACACTCTCCCTGATCCAATATCCGCCTACTGTCATGATTATCAAGATGACAACCAAGCTGTCCCATCCCCGAGACCTCCCCTGCTTCTTGGCTCTCGGGATATGTGCTGTCATGATCATCAATAAGACGATCAAGCTGTCGCACCTCTAGATCCAGAGGATACGTAACATTCCTTTCCTTATTGCCCTGCATGTTCGATGAACATGCCAGCTTCTGTTCTGTTCTGTGCAGATCCCTATCTTGTACATCAAGAAGATGTCCAATACCTTGAGCTGTTGGCTCTAAGCCAGGTGACAAGTCAATGCCTGATTCTGAGCCACCTGTCCTGTTTGTGTCTCTGGCATACCATTTACTGGCTGGCTTAAACTAATAGCCTGATCTACCTCCCTGGTGAAGTCATCCCATTGTTGATCGGCTCGTCTACAGTACTTACACCCACCACAAGGTAATTTGTCAGGGGTTATACCAGCCACATATGCCTGACATGGGGTTAGAACGTCTGGTATCCTCAAGAGGGCGTCAGCATTACCATGTTTTGAGCCCGAGCGATGCTCACAATTATGTGATACTGCGAGAGCTCCTCCATCCACCTGGCCAACTGTCCTTGTGAATCTTTAAACCTCAACAGCCAAGTCAGACTGGAATGATCGGTCCTAACAGTGAATTGTTTACCAAGAAAGTAATACTTAAACTGTTTTGTAAATCGGACTATGCTCAGAAGCTCTTTCCTGGTTGAGCAGTAGTTTTTCTGTTCAGGCGTCAGAGAGAAACTGCTATAAGCAATAACTTTCTCCACACCCCCCTGCACCTGACTTAAAACCCCTCCTATAGCCACATCCGACGCATCTGTATCAAGGATAAATGGGTCGGTGCTATTGGGGAGAGCCAACACCGGAGGTGTCGTCAAAATAGTACGCAGCTTTTCAAAAGCGTGTTGCTTTATGTTTCCTCACTGAAACTGCTGTTTACCAGTCAACCGATACAGAGGCTGAGCTATTTCAGCAAAATCCTGAATAAATGTCCGGTGATAGTTCACAAAACCCAGAAATCTTTCCACATCTTTCGAACAAGTCGGAACTGGCCAGTTGACCACAGTATCGGTATCTTTAGTAGAAATCGAAAGCTGATTATTACTAACCATTCGTCCCAAGAACTCTACTTCTGGCTGAAAGAATATGCATTTCTTTGGTTTCAGTTTCATTCCGTGCTTCTGGAATCGGTCCAACGCTTCCTGCAAATTATGGAGACTTATATAAGCTATTAGCCTGCTGTCTAATCCCATTGATGTATGTCAATAAAATGTTTGAAATGAAAGTATGGAGATGATCCTCGAAGTTGTACGTATCCCAATACCAGAATGTCATCCAAGAAAGCTAGCACAGTCTTCCATGTCAATCCTCGAAGTATGAAATTTACAACCCGTGAAAATGTCGCCGGCGCGTTTGTTAACCCGAACCCCATCCTCAGATGCTCGTACAATCTATATTTGGTCACAAATGCTGTTTTCTTTCTATCTGGTTCATTAATCTTGACCTGCCAATAAGCTGAATTAGCATCAAGCTTCGAGAACCACACGCTACCTGCCAAGGTATCAAGACAATCCTCAATCAAAGGAAGTGGAAATGTATCCTTTACTGTCACATCAACCAATGCTATGTAATCAATGCACCAACGCACTGATCCATCTCTCTTTCGTATGAGAACTGGTGCCGAGGCCCATTCTGAGACAGATTCCTGGATAACTCCTGCCTCCAACATTTTCTTCAAATGCGCCTCCTCTTCCCCTACAAAACATGAAGGCGTTCTCCTCATCCGTTGTTTGACTGGTTTCGCTTCACCAGTATCAATCTCGTGTTCTATGGCTGTGAAACTTCCCAAATCAAACTCATTCTTTGCAAACACTTCCTGGTACTCACAAAGTAGATCACTAAGACTAGCTTTTTGTTCTTCATTCAAATGGGTGCCAGAGTCTTCCAGTAATTTCTTCAAATGATCCGGTATTTTCCTGGATGAGTTGACACCATGTACTGTGTAGCAAGAAGCCACATCCTCAGCAGCACTTCCTTTATAACTTTCCTGATTTCTTTGCTGACAAGAAGTCATAAGATCATCCTCAAGGATAGTCTCTACCTCATATGCATTGGCAATGACTTTAACCTTTTTTTATGGTTTTGAAATTGTTACTGACATTCACCAAACATACCACTGGATCAGAATGGGCTTTTCTTACTGACCTTGGTATAGCGAGACCAGTATTGTTACAGGGTTCAACATAATAATCTTGTAGAGTACATGTGCCTTCCATTTTCCCTACTACTCTCACCACTGAGTTTGGAGGAACCACAGTCCGTTTTTCAATGGTCACCCTAGCCACTACTGGTTTATCATTTTGAATTTGGTATTCAAGTGGATTATTTCCTCGTCTAGTATCAGAGTATCGGTACGCATATCACGAATAGCTCCCCAATGATGTAATACGTCATGTCCTAATAACATATCATCACGTATAGGAGTCACATGCATGCTCTCCTGGAATCTGTTTCTCCCCAGGGTAAGTTCAACCGGACTGGTAACAAACCCCGTGAGTGAGGACTTTTGATAAGCCATATACATGACTATATCCCTAGTCTTACTAGGCTTCCGTTTCATCTGATCGTATACAATGATTTCAAGTCAAGACAAGAAGTCTCAGCCACTGGTTGTATATTCTCATCCCTCTCTGTCTCTGTAATCAAACAAGAAGTTGATTTCGTGAGGACGTGCAGGAGGTTCATTGAGACAACAAGCCTCACAAGAACTAGGGCCATCTCGATTTATTGGCTCAGCCAAGGCTCCCTGGCCTTTGGCATTTAAATCCTTCTTATTGGTATCTTGGCTAGACTCTTTAGCTTTCTTCTTCTTCCACCTGGTATACTGTTCACAGTCCTTCTTGATGTGGCCTTTTTGCTTGCAAAAATAGCAAGTAATACCAGAACCGGCGTCTGTTTTTGTCCCTTTTGAGTTGCTCAAATGTTCCATCTTTCCGTGAGCTGTTTCATCACCTTTTCAATCATCTGACTCATCGAATCATCTTTGACATCACCCACTGCGTTGACCGAGAAATCCTCCTTGGATTTTTTTTCTTTTTGCCATCAACTGCCTGTGTTATATACTGAAAATGCTTTGCTTTACTTCTGACACCATTGAAGTAACTCTCCGTTAGTTCTTACCTGAATGTGAACTTCTACAGTCTCTGGTAAGAGGAATGTACAACTTGTATAGTAAAATCACTGGCGCTGACTAGGTTGCTGCCGCTTTTCCATAGAACCTGTATATAATAGGAAGTACTTGGCCTGCGCATAGCACCAACTGCGCAGGGACATACTACGACGAAGAATTAATCCCACAACCCTCAGTCCCCCAGTCTCTCGATAGGTCGATATTCGCAGATTCTCCACGACGTGAACCACAAATGATATACGTGTTTTTATCACCCATGCATGTGCCAAGTATATATTTGTGTATTGGTTGTGTGAATGTTCTACTGCTTTGCTTGTTGACGCACACATATGTAATTTTGTCAATGTATGCACATGCATGTTTCAGTTTCAGATATATTTTATTGAATTAACAATTGGATTGAGCAACAGGCGTAGCCTATATCAGCTCTCTCCTTAACTTCCTTTATTTACATACATGTATATTGTAATATCTGGACATAAACACACATACATTATCCACTCATACTCTAGATCATCCTACACATATGTACAGTCACAGGCACAACATGCATATTTTTATGCAAACATATATACTTGTACTAACATACAAACTTACATGCATATATATATACACTCATACATACAGTAATTTGAAATACAAATACATACAACAAGAATTACGCGTAATTGTATATCTCGCCTTTTCCGCTTTGCCGATAATATTTAAGTACCAACGTAAAATTAGTATTACAAAATATATACAGCAAGATTATATCTGTAACAAAGCCAAGTTTCAATTTAATTACATATCAATAACACTATAAATAGTGGATGCTAACGTCAATTCTCAAAATTCCCATGTTTCTACCCAAAAATTTCCTCCAAATTTCAGTAAGGTATTCAGTATGATAATATTAGTAACTACCCAAAGTTTCAATTGAATCCGATATCAGTCACACTATAAAAAGTGGACTTTAACGCAAATTCTCAAAATTCCCATGTTTTTGCCCCAAAACAGCGGAACCTGCAAATAAATTTCCTCCAAATCTCATTACAGTGTTCAGTATGATGATATCAGTAACTACTGTAAGTTTAATTGAATCTGATATCAGTGACACTATAAAAGTGGACTTTAACGCAAATTCTCAAAATTCCCATGTTTTTGGCTCAAAACAGTAAAACCTGTATACAAATTTCCTCCAAATTTCACTAAGATGTTCAGTATGATGATGTTAGTAACTACATAAAGTTTCAATTCAATTGGATATCTGTAACAATATAAAAAGTGGACTTTAACGCAAATTCTCAAAATTCCCATGTTTTTGCCTCAAAACACCAAAACCTGTAACACAATTTCATTTAAATTGAGGTAAGGTATTAAGTATGATGGTTTGAACAATGTGACCAACTTTCAATTCAATTGGATAATTATAACACTGTGAAAAGTGGACTTTAACGCAAATGTTGACGCCGCCGCCGGAAAAGTAACGCCTAAGTCTCGCTTTCTCGACTATCGTCCAGGCGAGACAAAAATCATGTTGACATACATAAATATATAGACATTCACACCCGTATACAACATACACACTTACCACATATAACACAACAACTACCCCCCCCCCCTCCCCCTTTACGTTCATGCTCACACTATATATTGTTGCAACCTGTACAAACTGATCTATACAGGTTACACAACATATATTATTGGAGCATGTTCTCTGAATGGCATGGGACTAATTATTATACATTTATACATTATTACTGTAGAAATATAGTGCTGCTAGGATGAACCTGACTATCAATGGGCACCATACTTCATATATTTTAGTTTAATTATTTACTTATACATGTAAATTATTATTTACACTTCCTATCGATAGGTGTTTTGACCAAATGCATGTTCTAGGTGTATTAAATGCCATTCAAATGATGGACTCAAAATGTTATTTTTTTATTCTTCAACGACAACAAGCATGTACACATCTAACAAATACATAAATGCATCACCATACAGCCAGGATACAGATAGATGTACACACACAAGCACATACATATATATAAACACATTATACATACACATACATACATATATACAGACTTGCATATGCACATGTAAGTACACAAGGACATGCATTAATATTATGACCCATTACACAAGGGTTCATACATCCATGCATATACAAATAAATTCACACATGTACACATACATACCCTCACACACACATACATAAACACAAACACACGTGCATACATATATGAATGCATGCATGTACACATTCACACATACATGCACACACATGCATAGATGTTCATTAATTGCACGCAATCATAAACCCGCACACATACATGCATGGAAATATATTGCTCGCAGTGACACACCCATGCACATGCATGCACCCATGCACACACATGCCCACAAAATATTTACAAAATAATACACATTATCTGTCGTGTCATGGCTAAGTTTGAAAAGGTTTCATTCACTGGTTCTAGCATAGAAATCGAAAATTTAAAAAGAAAAAAAACATTTATGACCTAGAAATTTTAATTCTACCAGTTAGTCGTAGCGCCAACCCGGTGTGAACAGAAATGTGAAATCAAAATCGGCGACAACAAAACCAAAACATGAAAAAAACGGAGATGGGCCTGGTAGTCCGTCCAGAAAGATGGGCGTTTTCTGTACATCTCGTTGATACCGTCATATCAGCCTGGTTACTGAAGAGGTAGTGGAGGGGAAAGCAATGGTCCAAAGTGTCACTTGGGGTACTGCAGCTCAGTTAAGGGTATATATATTCAGTGAACATACAGAATATATCTGGAATATTACAGAACGGATGTAAGTACCAAATGACACAGATTTATTTAGTTTTGTTTATATTTTTATCTCGTAGGTTTTGCCAGTTTTCGTAAGTTTTCGTACCCAATAATGTACATGCTTTGGTTTCCTTTCTGCTAAGCTTACAATATATACAGTGTACAACTTTGAACTGACTGATTTTAAAGAGCACCATTGCTAAATGTTCTCTGTTGTACGATTATCCTAGTACATTTTTAATTAAACTGCTGTGAACAATAACCGACAATGGCTGACAAATGCATTGCTACCTAATAGAGATTGTTTTCTTTACCTAACAAACAGTACAAGAGTATCAAACAATGCACAAAGCATTGTACAGTATGATTCAATGAAATAATAAAGTATCTATTATCATGAATATATTTAATAATTAAAGAGGTTAAGCAAATCATATATCACCAGATTGACAAATCTGAATCTTCTGTCTGATAATTGACAAAGCTTAGCAAAGCATACTTATGCTTCATTACTAACAAAGCTTATCACTATGATTATATTCCATACATAACACTGCATGGTATATCATAATTATAATTAATATCTAATTCGCTATTGATTTGGGGTAAGCGATTCGACATACTTTTTGACCACTTATATCGTTGTTATTAAGGATTAACTTTCTATTTTGTTTAGGTTATCGGGGGATAACTACAATCAAAAACGGGTAAATTCAATAACCGGAGAAGCCGGTTATGTATAATTTACCCGTTTTCCATTGTAGTTATCCCCCGATAGCCTAAACAAAATAGAAAGTTTATCCTTATATTTACAGTATCTTTCTGTTAAATGTTCGTGACTATTTTGTTCATTATAGTCCAATCTTCGGACACAGATTTTATTTCAAAACTAATAAACGTGGGAATGGTTCAATAAATATAACAGCATGAAATTTGCAAGCTCCGCCCACGTTTATTGTTGGTGACGTCACACAATTGTGTTTCAAACTGTAGGATTTGCATACCTCCGCCCACATGTTGTCGACGTCATAGAAATTGTCACGTGTTTGAGTACAGTTATGCAGGGATAATGATAGTCTGTTGAGCAATGGTTATCGAATGAATGTCAATGTAGACTGTAAATATTCATTGATAATAAATACATCTTTCAGAATGCAGCCCTGTAGATGAAGGCTAAAGAATGGTCGACGATCAAGGCAAGAATGAAAATAATCTGTTATTGATGTAGTGAAAGCTTCTGTGAATATTCAAATGCTAACTTTGATATAGCTATCTGTTATTGTAAAACAACTTATTACTGATTGAATAGGATCAATGTAACAGGTATACACTTGGCTTGTCGAAAATCACTTTATATTTTGACGACTTTATCGCTGGTAGTGACATTATCTGAATACAGATATATTCTCTGTGAGTCGAAAATCACTTTAGCAGTCACAGTAAAAGATATTCTGCATGGGGTGAGGTAAACCAAACACATACATAAATATGTTGAAAGAACTTTGCGTGGATTTTGTATCTTTATGATCTTTGATATTTGTAACACAGTATCAGACAATTTAGACATTAAACACAATATGCTGATCGAGGTGTCTGATGTTGCAGTTTGGGGTAAATCTAATCCATTGTTATGAGAAAATGCTCTTATTTTTTGTTATCCCGAATACATAAATGTAACTTAATGAAATATACAGGTGTAAGATTGTAGAAGTACATGGTTTTACTACAAAGCGTTTCCTTTTCCAGAATGGATCTTGTTTTTGCACTTATACGGGGCTGCTATAGTAATGTATGGGTAGGTATAAATATCTGTCCATAAATATACACAATTTGAAGGGTTTCATGCACCTGACCCTTCTGCTTCTTCATTAGTTTAGAAGTTTTAGATTCCAACCTAGAAGGACGAAACAGCTGTATGATGCATTTTTTCGGCATATTGAATACATTACTTTATTTAAAAGGTGCAGTATATGTGTGTTTGTTATCTTTAACTACTAAGTATTTCAACAGATACAACCAATTCACGATATTAATCACGTCGTGAGACAACATAACATGATAAGAAATAGTAACACTCAAAGGCACTTAAAAAAGGCGCTGTTTGACGTTTTGGTACAAAATTAAAATCCAAACAAATTATAATAACTAGCATGCAGAACTTTAAAAGACTTCAATGTGTATCTCATTTCTATCTTCAGAGGTGTTGCAATTACCATTCTTGTGCGTGAGATGTGCGGAATCCGAAGGAAGTTTCCAACAGGTTTGTTTTCTGTTACCGTGCTTCTAGCCATTATTATTCATAGTCTTATATATGTACCGTCTCTTTTCTGGCTATCGATATTTATATGTAAAAAGTACTGTAAAAGTGTCATTTTTCCCGGTGTGGAAACTTTCGCTTATTTGGCTGTCATTAAATCTCCGCGAATACATCCACACACGAACATATTTAACACCACTTAAATTCTACTGTGTATAATAGTAATGTAAGTACACAGTGCAAAACAGCATGACTGACAGCGCGAAAATTTTCACACCGCGAACAGTTTGAAAGCTGACTAAGCACGAAAATAGTGGTTTTGGCACGGTACCTAATATACACATTTTCGTAGTACACGATTTGAAGTTATACAGAACTAGTTTAATTTTACTTCTAAATTCATAAATTAAAGGGGTTTTCGCACCTGACCCTTCTGCTTCTACATTAGTTTAGAAAGTTTGGATTCCTACCTTTTGGCCCCTAGCATCACTGAAGAGTCCTCGGAGGACGAAACAGCTGTATGATGCAGTGTAATTCATTTTTTTCGGCACACTGTATCTATTACTAAATTTAAGAGGTGCAGCATATGTGTGTGTTACGTCATCTTTACAGTATATACGTTGATTTCTTCTAGTTTTAACGTATCCTGTAAAGTGTTACACTCGTATGCACGAGATTTTCTGTAATATCTCGCAATCTTCAGTCACCTTCAGATATATTGCAAGAAAATGTAAATGTGGAAATTTGAAACATGGATATTTAAAACATGGTAACAATTCTCTTATCTTGTGTGTAATTATATCCTTAGTGGTGTTGTCGTTATGACTACCCATGACATATTATTTTTTGGTTCTTGTAGAAAGTCCTGATACACTAGACCAGGTGCCGAGAGAGAAAAAGAAGGCCTCGCTTAAAGCTAGTACCTTTCGAGTTAGTAATGGTAAATTATATAGATATCTATAACCTATATAATAGCCTCACGTCTCGAAAGAGCATAAAAGGTATGATTTTCCACAAGTAATCGTAAAACAATAACAATGGTAGCCCATCACGGCTAGCTTGTGCACTACCTATTAGGATGAGATGACGTTTTTTCATCTTTTTCCCCAAAGTCAAACTCATTGTTCAGATAGTTAACCAGTATCCAATATCTTAATTTCAAATTGACTGAAGGCAGTGCGTTAATATATCTAATGATGTTAGTGCTTTCGTTTTGATTTTTTGTTGCCTCCTGTTTGCTAGCAACAGAAAAAAGTTCCATTGAACCGATCTCTTCAACAGCATCCGAATCGCACCTTGATGCTCGTTCCCTGCAAGAGGAACACTCGGTAAGTAGAATATGCTGATATACACATGTATTCAGAATGTTGACATCTTGCCATCATTCGACTTAAAACGCCTTAATACCATCTAAGAGTCCCAAACCTAATCCAGTAGGCTACATAAATGTTGGTTGTGCATTTGGAGTGCCGTCTATGAAACAGAAGACGCTTACTCTTCCTAGACGTCTGCTTTTATCTTCTTGTACTTTCACGCGGGTTTCCGTGTAAATATTCCCTTTGTTTATATTTTGCCACTAGTTAGGGCCCCGCATCGAGAGATGCGGGTGCCCTATAGTAATCAGGTTGTCCGTCCGTCCGTCCGTCTGTCCGTTTTTTGTCTTCTGCACAAAAATGTTTGCAGGAGATGAAGGATTTGTATCAAATTAGAACTGACTGATGATTCCTCATGCATCCTAGATCACATGTGTAGTATTTCATGCAAATCGGATTCAAAATGGCTGTTAGGCGGCCATATTGGATTTTAACATTAACATGAAAATACTGAATCTTTGCTGTTTCTTCTGCAAAAAAAATGTTTCCAGGAGATGAAGGATTTGTATCAAATTGGAACTGATGATTCCTCATTCATCCTAGATCACATGTGTAGTATTTCATGCAAATCGGATTCAAAACGGCTGTTAGGCGGCCATATTGGATTTTAACATTAACATGGAAATACTGAATCTTTGCTGTTTTTAACTGTTCACTAATCGATTATGCAAAGTAGTGAACAAATAAACCAAGAGATAACTGACAATGAGCAAACTCATAGTTCAAGGTCACAAGTTCAAAGGTCAACGGTCAAGGTGATTCAACTATGGACATACTACAGCGACCATAAACAAATATTTGTAGATCTTATGTGATGGGTAAGAAAGAATATTTACTACGAATCATTAGACAATATTCAGTTCATTGTGTCTTGATATTTTTTTCAGATTTTTTTCTTTTTCCTTAGATAAAAGAATGTGACAATTCCACACAGTTAAACGCTAATGGAAACAAAATACTTTGACATGATTAAAAACTTTTAATTATTGCTGAAGCTTTTTGTTTTAATTTATACTTGTTTTCTAACACTTACAAATTTAACATCACTGTACCATAACTCTAAAATACCAATATTCATTGGAGCATCAGACATATTGCGGGACCCTTTCTGATGTATCAGTGTTCTAGTATAGTCGGTTTTGAGTTCGGATTATAAATTTGTGGACGCTTCTGTATTCTCTGATTTTGTTTCCAGGTAGAACCAGTAGTTGTGAAATCATCAACAGCAGAGGTTCCTGAATATTACATATACTATAGTGACGACCGACAGATCGAGTTCTTATTCGTTTGACCATACTTACTCGTCGATGTATCAACTTTTTATCGGAAACATCCTACAACACAGAAGAACATCGGAAATCAAATTGATCATGCGAATCAGGTATAGCTGTACCTGGGTTAAAACGCTGTATATGGCTCAGTATCTTTAGGACGTGATAATCTCAAACACTTCATTTATGTGTTATATTTGTTATAGGTCAGTATACTTTATTGATTGTGGAATGTCCATCTAGTCCAAACTTGATCTACGCATTCAGAGACTATGTGTGTGTTAAGTCATCTTTCATGATAGGGGGTGGAAGACTCTGCTGGTGGATTTGTTGGTCACTGAGGTTTGCTGGAGCCTCCATAGCCACAGTTATCTCATTTCAGTAGTGGCACGGTACATAATATACACATTTTCGTAGTACACGATTTGATATTATACAGAACTAGTTTAATTTTGGATTTCCACCTTTTGGTCCCTAGCTCCACAAAAGAGTCCTCGGAAGACGAAACAGTTGTATGATGCAGTTTAATTCATTTTTCGGCATACTATCTATTAGTAAATTTTAAAAGATGCAGCATAATATTTGTGTTACGTCATCTATCAAAGTCTTTGTTTGATGAAGGAAGCGTAGATCTAGTTCTGACTGACGGGTAGTACCATAAATGATAAAGTCTAAAAGAATGGAAAGTTTGTGGTTGGTACGAGTGTTAAATGTATTCTAGGCTACAAGGTAAACACTGATATACAAATGATCCTCTTCTTTTTCCATATTAAGGATCCGACTCAAACGTTTGAGTTCATTTGATCGGTTGAAGAGGCATCACAACAAATATATCGTAATATTTTTTCATTAAAAGCATATACTGGTATACATTTTTAATATGTTTTACTATAAGGCACAAGCAGGAACTACTTATGGGAAGGTTGAAACTAGCAAGAGCAAAGCTGAGAGAATGTAGGTCTTCCGTTTACAATGGGGAAAGCATCCTCGATATCGGGGGTAATTACCACTAGGCTCTCAACACCCCTGGAATATTGCAAAACTGAAGGCACGCTCACGTAAAAACACTGACCAAACGCTAGGTTGTCTGCCTGTTCTTTAACGATTACAACGAATCCGTAACCGACTTCAAAGCTTGTAAATGTTTACAATTATATGATCTCGACATTCTTTCGGTGTACATCAAAGGGTCGATTGCCTCAATACGGTGGTGCAAATGGAGCCTCCAGTTTGTCATGGCAAATTCTAGGGTGTAGATTGCGTAGGTGATCGTAACCCCTGGATATCGTGGATGGGGGAATACGGTATTTCTAGAGAGTTTGGTGTGAATATGGTTGATTCTGTGGGCACCTCGTGTTCTATTAGAATACGTTAAACAATTGGAAGGAATTATACCAACATATCCATTTATGATTTTCTATAGCATTTTGAATCTGGCTTTTGTTTGTCTCCGGGATATTTTTATCTATGGAAATTAATTGTTATAACACAATATGATCAACTGTATAGGAACAAATCTATTCCGTTCTGGCGTTGAAGTGGATTACCCTGATCTATAAGGTTTGTCCTACATATTTGTATTACTTTTTGTTGTTTGTTTGTTTTTGTTTTGTCTTTGTTTCCTCTATTCATCATTATGTTGACTACCTTGCCGGAACCCTTCAAGAGTGTCCATGTTAATCTATTTATAAAGGGTTTTGTTTGTGCAAATGTGGTTGATTCCCAAGATGATAAAAAATGACGCTACTATCATTTCCACAACATTTTGAATTGGTCTTTGTTTGCCTCCCAGCTAGAGGCTGCCTTTTAGGGACTTCCGTGATATATACAAATTAATTGTTATAGCGCTATGATAAACTGTATAAAAGCAAACCCCTTCTGCACTGGAATTTGATAAAGTTATGATGTCTTTTTCATTTATTTATTTTCTAAATGTTGTAATTATGATTTAAATGGCGGGGGTGGCAAATGACTCAAAGACGTTTACTCTTCCAGGACAACTGGTCTTTGTGTCTTGTACTTTTCAAGAGTATCATGTAAATCTTTTTTAGGGTCATATTTACGTTTGTCAGTTGTATAATTTAGAGCTGTGCTTTGTTCGGTATTCTCTTATTCCTTTGTCGTGCATCGGGATCATTGAAGTGGCTAAGGTTTCTTTAAAATGTTGTCTCTATGTTAATCTTGCCTTTCTTCACATTTTGTGCGTAGTTTCATCAATTTTGAGTTCTGATTATGGTTTTATTGACGCTTTGGTAATCTCTGATTTTTATTTATTTTTTTATGTGTATTGATTTTGTTTATTCTATTCAAGTATAAATCTTTATTACATTTTTGCCTGTGAAATATAGAAAATTATCAAACTGATAAAACTTATATTTTCACTGCTGTGATGAGCAGTGAAAATATTAGATTTTGCCGTGAAAATATAAGGCTTTTTCAGTGTAACGTGAAAAAGTGACCCGTCAATAAAAAACTATCCGGGTTCATTATTCTACGTTGCAAAAGTTACCCGGGGTCGTTATTTTACAGTAGAAATCTTACTCGGCCTTCTGTAGAAAAATGACCCCACTCGATTTTTCTATAATTCGTCCCCTTGAGAAAATGACCCACCGTAGATTTCAACAGTGGGTAGTTTTAAACTGGGTAATTTTTTCACGTTACACCGGAACTTTTGTATGAGTTGTTCCCCTTGATCGAATCGAACATGACATTGGAGGAACGGCATATTGTTGTCGTCTGCTAGAATTGGTCTATTGTGGAAAGATGGTCTTGAAGAAATGGCACCAATAGTAAATATTGATGAGAAACTGCTGCAGGATTTAATATGTAATGAATTGGAAGATGAGAATGGTTCAACTTTTCCGATCAGATTACCCCAATCAGCTGTGTACTTGACCCGATCGGTTGTGATTTCGACGGATTACTTCAGTACTAGGACTAGTTACTTTCCAATAGGCAAGTAAAGAAAACAAATCATGAAAGTATCTTAAGTCCTCTTCCGAAATGTAATAAAAAGAAAATTCAATGGTTTGCCGTTTAATATCAAATATATTTCACTTGTATGGCAGATTTTTTTTTATATTTTCACTCGTGCTACGCACTCGTGAAAATATAAAAAAATCTGCCATACTCGTGAAATATATTTGATATTAAACGGCAAACCATTGAATATCCTCTATATATTCTGTCTATTCCTCACAGCTAAATTGCAGTGTCTACCAATGTTTTCATGTATTGTTACATGTACAGAAGAGCTGAGGTTCGGGTTATTAGATGAGGCTAGCTGTGTGTTAAGTATGTGAAGTTACATGTAGCTGTCGGTAAATGCTGACATGTGATAAGGTTAAAATATATCGTAATTCCTGGGTAAATGTTATGCATTATTTTTAAGGATGTTTTGTTTTGTTTTTATTTTGTTAGTCAATGTGTGCAATTGTAACAAGTTAACAAAATTGTTATTCACTTTGTACAAATGCAACATTTTAATTCAATTGTTAGTAAATGTGTGCAAATTAAACATTTTAATTAATTCGTTAGTCAATGTGTATAAATGATATCAAACCACACGTATCAGCTTGCAGCTCTCGCTGTCTACGATACATGTATTGGTTACACCATAGTTTACGAGTTCTTCAGGATATAACCCACAAGGCACGAAGTGCCGCGTGGGTTATACCTGAAGAACGAGTAAACTATTGTGTAACCTACTTGTATCATAGATGCGACATATTTCTTTCATCGAGAACAATGTACATTTACCTACAATGTTAAAATGTACACCGAACTGGGGTAGGCCTGGGAATCACTGGACTGATTCTGTCAATCCTGGGTTGATGATGACTTCTTCTATTTGATTGGATATTGATTCTGTCAATCCAGAGTTGATAATACACATAGGCACGCCTTTTTAAATATGATTGGTTATTTCTAAATCATTCCTGGGAATATTTTGATTTTGGATTTCATTTTTATTTGTTTTTATTAATTAGACTACACAATAAGCCACCCACGCTCACTTTATTGCCAAGCATGCTATTTCAAAGTGTCAGATTTTGTAAAGAACTTTGATTTTGACTTCCTGAAAAACATTGATGACTGTTCAACAAGTTCTGGACAAGTACGACATTTCAAAATATTTAGAGGACTCCGTTTCCCAAAGTTTCAACATGGAATTACCAGAAGAAAGACCGGAACCCACGAAAAACACAAATCACGGTTCGGACCGCCTGTTAATTCGGAATATAGATCTACTTGAATATACAGGACTTCATGAATGTAAAGAAAAACACACGCCTTAATTGATACATGAAACCAAAGCTGAAACGCGAATCACAGGTACGTGTAAAACCAGAGAATTATACATTAATAATTGTACAGTGACAATCAATTTCATTTCAAGTGATCTGTTTTATTTGCACTAAAATAGCAAAAACACTGACCAAAGGTACGTTTGTACAGCGTCGCTCAATTTGAAGACATTCGTTATATTTGTGCAAAGGTGAATTGTCTATTGAGTTGGAAAAACAGAAAATGTGTGTATATTTTTAAGTTAAGAAAATGTGTGTATTTTGTAAGGTTAATTAAATGTTGAGTTGGAAAAACTGAAAATGTGTGTATTGTTTTTTAAAAGTACATGACAACCTATTTTCGCTTGTTGTACAATGTATATATTTCAATGTACTTGGGGTCATTTTGCAACATTGTACAACTGCAACATTGGGGAAATAGGCCATGGTAAGAACCTATGTTCTTACTAGATAAGAACATGGGTTCTTACTGGGTTAGGTCAACTCTTCATAATATATTCCACGGACGAGATGAAAGAAATATGACACATCTATGATACAACCAGAAATACCTTTTAGTTCGTCACATTTTTTTTTCTGCTGTTGATTCCAGTGTTATAATCCTAGTTGTGTCACATACAAATGTATTTAATACCACCTCAGGATTTCATTCCAAACTTAAAAACTAAAGATAAGCGCCAAAGACTTACTTTCACACATAAATAAATCGGATGAACGCTTCCAGCAGACCTTACATATAATGCCAAAATTTTCAATACGATGTCTAAAATATAATTTGCTAGAGGCAGTAGCGAAAACAAGCATTCCCAATTTAGAAATGTGTTCATACAGGCATCTACTTACACAGGTGAATACTTACAGAGGTTTATTTTTGTTTAAGAGTACGTCATACTATATGTCATGTCATTGTAAATGGTCTGGGGTGCGTGTTGCATGATTATTTATCTGTCACCCAAATTGTATTCATATCGACTGTATACTACATCTGGTAACAGTTCAATGCTTATATTTACATTTCGGGTAATTTTAAAATTTGCCTGTATCTATATCTTTGGGATAAAGTCGGTAAACGTTCTCCATTTGTCCATGTGTGTTTCTTTACTGGAAGAGTCTGATTTAAATCAATATCATCTGAGCTATTGACTCAAAGCCATTATTCATGTTATCTGAGGCGGAGTGCAAAGCGTTGACGCAACGTAGTCCAACATGGCGTCAGAAATGACGTCACAATAACCTGATTTAAATCAGTGTCATCTGAGCGATTGATTCAAAGCCATCATACAAGCTATCTGAGGCGGAGTGCAAAGCTTTGAAATAACATAGTCCAACATGGCGTCAGAAATAACGTCAGGTGATGTGGATTGCAAATTGTAGTATACAGTGTCATATATTACAATTTGGTTTAGTAATGATATATACTAGGCAAAGGCAACACAGAATGTAAACATTGTACATTATTTATTCAAAAATGAAAATACTAAAGACGGGATTGGTAGATTTCTTGTTTTATCTTGTGATGTATTTTCTGGTATTCACCATATTATGAAAATCCCTTAACCAGTTTTCACTAATGAGAGTATGTTGAAATGTTACATACTATATACAGTTGTACATGATACATGTGTATATATTGTTTTTTTTATATATATCAAAGTCAAAGGGTTCGGCAAACTGTAACTTAATGTAACTGAACATAGCAGCTTGTGATTGTTATACATGTATTCCTATCGATTTTGATCATTTTCGTCTTAAAAGTGGTATTACGAAGTAATTAACATAATTATAGTCATTTTTAGTATCGTTAACATTTTTATATGTAATACATGTCCATCATATTTTTGTTTTTTTGCTTTTTGGAATAGGTTAGGTTACTCCGGTGACTTCAGAACAACTTGGTTTTGTATTCAAAGTCACACGATGATAAAATTACTATCCAATGCTGTGTTTCGTGTAAAGATTATTTCATCAGCAGTCAGTAAATATTCATCCATCAAGACCTAAATGTGTTGTTTGTTTTTTTCTGTGTTTAATTTTTTTAGGAATAAGTAGGAAGTAACAAAAGAACTGTGCACCTCCTAATGTGTAATGTTCACACTTTGTTCGGTGCATGTACATTGCGTATAACCCACGAACATTAACATGGTTTCACTACTGAAAGATATTTACTTTTCATTTGTAAGCAATCCAATTTTTTTTTAAAGTTTTATTTCAATTTTTGAAACGCCACTCCTGACATATAATATGATAAAAAAGACATTAATACGTTATACGGCGATACATAGTGTAGTGAGAGTTACCTCCCTTACATCATCGTCTGACTTCCATCGCTAGTTCAGCTTTTTACAAACAAACGCACCCAGTCTCATTTAATTGTTGAGGCATTTGATGTGTAAGGAAAGCACTTTTCTTTTTCTGAATCCCCTCCACCCCTCATTGCACAAAAAAAACATTCAATAAAAAAAATTGAAGTTTGAGGTAGCAGAATATTTGACTTTTTTCAAATGTAACGTGTACAATCAATGACAAAAAAATAATGCAAAACTAATTTTATTGTTACATCTGAAGCACGGTCTTAGATAGCAATCTTATCTTATTCCGTGATCTAACGTCGGTTTTTCTCTTGGCAACCGCTTACTTCAAAACGGAACTCATAACAATTTAAATCGAACTAATTCATCAAACCAAGCAAACATCTAATATCATGTTTTACTTTACATGGTGCGCTCTCTAAATTAAGGATTGACCGTATATGGTTTACGTGTTTTTCATTCACTGCTACTGTACTGTATCATATCAAATTCCAGTTTTGCCGACACATGGACGAAAATACTATTTTTCGTACGAATTGTAAACATCATCCAACAAAAATGATAAAACTGTTATGAACATAAGGAGTCGACTCGGTAGAAATATGGATGTTGTCATCTGACCTATATTACTTCCTCTCATATCTCGCCATGTTGGATACAGTTTGCCCATGGAAGAAAAATATGTAAGAAAAATCGTTCTCAACCATAGCGAAGTCACGAATATGGTAAACTCTGGTGCTGAAAAGGGACAAGCCGACGTGATGAAATTAAAACCTTTCACAATATTTTAACCGTAAACATGGAATATGCATAATCTTGCTGTCTGATTCGTTTTCCTCAAAAAGCTGAAAAACATGAAGGAAAAGGTTGAAATTTTCAAAATGGTAGCCAGTCAAAACGGATTGTTAAGCTTATTCAGGTAGGCCTGGTTGATATTAGAGAAAAATGATATTTCATCACCAAATGTGTATGGTAGGGAATTTCCACTCTCGGGATTTTCAAATTTGTAAAAATCCTCGACAAAGCCTCCGGTTTTACAAAATTTGAAAATCCCTGGTCATGAGAGGTCGGATGGTGCAGTGGATAGTGCACTCGCCTTTCACCAAGACGGCAGGGGTTTGATTCCCTGTACGACCTGTCCAACTGCGTGGGGTTTCTCAGGGTATTCCAGTTTCCTCCGCGCGCTTACATCATGGCCAACAAGAGTGATAAATATAAGTTGGATAGCTTGTTTAATACTCGTTGTAAGATAAATAAAATTAAGTATTATAATTACTTGCTTATCATCCGTTTATTATAATTCTTTGAACGAAGGAAGAAGAATGGAAGGAAACGAACGGACACATTTGATGACATTTCTTTTTATTTTCAAATAAAAATTGAAATTAATGTAAGAGAAATTGAGAAGAAAGAAAAATGAAGAGAGAAAACGTTGAACTTATAGTGAGGTTGTCGAGTGTAAGAAACAGCTGAAGAATGAAGAGGCCAGCCCAGTCCTTTTTCTTTTTTTTTTCCTCCCACTTTTTAACAATATGGCAACATACATTTCATCAATTACATGAAAACATATATAATTTTGTAAGATGCACACACACACACATATATAACTCTTTGTTTTCTTTTATAGGTCAGCTCAATCCTGGTATTCCCTCATATTTGAAAAATGAATCATTACACAGAACAATAGAAAACAATAACCTTGTGTAAGGGATTCGAATGCGTTAGTGTACCTCTGTTCAAAACCCGCCTTGATATGCTTTAAAAGATAACTTTAATTTCTTATCATCTTAGCTGCCTTTATCGTTCCGCATAACAAATCGTTTTGCAATTATAGTGTAATGTTTCAGTGGCATGGAAAAACAGCAAAAATAGTATTGCTGGCAGCGGGGTTAAATGTAAATCGTTTATACAGTGAGCTTGTTTTCTTCTTAAAGGCCCAATATACGTTACTTCAAGAAATTTTTCGTGATTCTGAAAAATTCTGAAAAAAAAATCCAATTAATAACCAAGCAGAAATAAGTCTAAAACGAAGTAAACTTGAGTGGTAACTTACAAGAAAATCTTGACAGAAAAATCCAAAGAATTGAAAACAGTCCAGGTGGTGCCCACTTCAACAACAAACCGAAGTTAAAAGACAGTTCAAAATGGACGCGTGTTTACAAATACCGAGTTTCAACTGCTGCTGTAACGGTTACCACGTAAGAACTCAGCTTGAATATCGCCGATATCAGTTTATCTTAACTAAATCTCTAAATATAAAAAGTTATTGGGCTTGATTTTCGCTTCAAGTTTTGCCGAAAGTTACGTATATTGGGCCTTTAAATACATGTTAATCAATTTTTCACCTTATTATTCCGAATAAACAAAATGATCGGAGACAACATTGATTATATCACTGACATAAATTCTTACTTTATTCCACGATTAATTTTATGAATCATTATGTCCGTGACATGCATATGCATTACTTAATTAATTTGAGCCTCATGATAATCAAATTAACATATATTATAAAGAGCGACACGTGAGAGGTTGGCTGAATTTTAAATACGTCTATGTTTGTATACGTAGATGCACATATCATATATCCGAAATAGCATTAATCATTCTGACAGCGTCAACCGTTTTCTTCTTACTAATTACAAGCTATGTCAAGAGCTAATTTGATCATGACTAATACAAGAACAACTCATGCGTGACTCGGTTAGTCAGGCGTTTGTAAGTCATGATCAAATGAGCGAGATTACCTGCCTGTGCGCTGTGTTTGATGTTTACCTGTGCGTCCTAGATCCCGGTTTTGTCGTCTGTTCCAAATGTACCGTTGAATAAGGGATTTTAATGACAGTGAAAGCAGAAAAATGGGTAAGTTAACGGTTTTGGCTTACATTATAATTCATGAAATTGATAGACATTGTATACTTCACATAACATGAATGTCGGGGGCAATGTAATGCTATAGGCTCCCGTTATGGCACTGCATAAGGTAGAATGTCTCGTGCTTGGCGTATGCAGTATACGTCTTTGCCTAAGTCGCTCAGTGGGGAAATATTGATCAAAGTTTTTGTCACGGATGTGGCAGAGAAAGTCGTCATCATATATCATTTATTTAGTAAAACAATAGGTCTTTTTATCTAGTCTTCATTGTATCGACATTTCGAAGTTCACCTGTTCACCTAAAATCGATGAATGGTTCTGCTCCGTTTTATGTTGCAGACAAACATGTAGCTTATGAGATATATTTCCTTTTTAGTAATTCACTGTATATATTTGAATATAAACCAAAGCAATCAACTTTGTATGGCATATATGTATTGATCTATACTTGTAACAAATTAAATTATTTAGAAAAAAATATAACTATGTAGCTAAGTCTGTTTATCTCATTCACCCCTAAAGACACATTTTGACTCTCCGAATTCAATGTTTGGACTAGTTCATTATGAAATTTCAGGGGTGAATGACTTAAACTTGTGCATTTTGTAAGACCATACAATTGTTACAGGAAATTTAATTCATTAAAATAATTGTTCAACTATTAAACTCCTTCATCAAAATGTATCATTCAGTTGCAGAGAAGAAAAAAAAAAAAATAAAAAATCCAACAACTAAATAAAAAAAAAATTACTTAATAATTTATATTTTCAAAAAGAATACCCTTCCCCCCCAAACAACCCTTCATATAACAACCCAACCCCAAACAACCCCACACAATACTCCATAATATTCCCTCATATAACACAATATCCCCAAACAACCTTCATATAACACCCTACCCCCAAACAACCTTCATATAACACCCTACCCCCAAACAACCCTTCATATAACACCCTATCCCGGAACAACCCTTCATATAACACCCTACCCCCAAACAACCTTTAATCTAACCCCTACCCCCAAATAGCCCTTCATATGACACCCTTTCGCCAAATAACCCTTCATATAACACAATATCCCCAAACAACCCTTCATATAACACACTACCTCTAAACAACCCTTCATATAACACCCTACCCCCAAATAACCCCTCATATAACACACTATCCCAAAATAACCTTCATATAACACCCTATCCCCAAACAACCCTTCATATAACACCCTACCCCCAAACAACCCTTTATATAAACCCTTCCCCCAAACAACCCTTCATATAACACCCTACCCACAAACAACCCTTCATATAACACACTTCCCCCCAAACAACCTTTCATATAGCACCCTTCCCCCCAAACAACCCTTCATATAACACCCTACCCCCAAATAACTTCCTATAACACCCTACCCCTAAACAACACTTCATATAACACCCTACCCCCAAACAACCCTTCATATAACACCCTACCCCCAAACAACCCTTTATATAACACCCTTCCCCCAAACAACCCTTCATATAACACCCTACCCACAAACAACCCTTCATATAACACACTTCCCCCCAAACAACCTTTCATATAGCACCCTTCCCCCCAAACAACCCTTCATATAACACCCTACCCCCAAATAACTTCCTATAACACCCTACCCCTAAACAACACTTCATATAACACCCTACCCCCAAACAACCCTTCATATAACAACCTACCCCCAAACAACCCTTCATATAACAACCAACCCCCAAACAACCCTTCATATAACACCCTATCCCTAAACAACCCTTTTTATAAGACCCTTGGCCCAAACAACTCTCATATAACACCCCCCTCCAAACAACACTTCAAAGAGCACCCTACCCCCAAACAACCTTTCAAAAAACACCATACCCCCCCCAAAAACCTTTATATTTACTATACCCCCAAACAACCCTTTATATAACACCCTTTCTCCAAAACAACCCTTCATATAACAGCCTACCCACAAACAACCCTTTATATAACACCCTTTCCCCCAAACAACCCTTCATATAACACCCTACCCACAAACCCTTCCTATAACACACTTCTCCCCAAACAACCTTTCATATAGCACCCTTCCCCCCAAACAACCCTTCATATAACACCCTACCCCCAAATAACCTTCATATAACACCCTACACAAAAACAACCCTTCATATAACAACCTTCCCCCAAACAACCCTTCATATCACACACTACCCCAAAATATAACACCCTGTATACCCCCAAACAACCCTTCATATTACACCCTTCCCCCAAATAACGTTTTATAATGGAAATGTATCTCCCTATACCCCACACAACCTGTCATATTTTATATATACCAACATGAAAACCTTCATAATAGAAACAAACAACCCTACAGCCAACAACTCTTCATAATAGAAATAAATACCCTAAATACCCTAATGTCAAACAACCCTTCATGTTAAAAATATAGCACCCTACAGTACCCTTATCAATACTCATATTGGTCATACACCTATGTATTCTTCATAAATGTCCTTTTCAGCTTTTGTCTGGGAGTTTGGAGTTGAGGAGAGCAGTATACCTGCCTTACATATTTTGTACATGTGTGTTTTTTGAACACATACTAAGTATTCAAATACTTTACATCAAGTGTATTGTTCATTCATAATACATAAAGAGGACCATTCAAACTTTGTAATCCAGTTACGATAATGCAGCCATTATACATGTAACTATCGGGTATATGAAATGTAGTTTGTATAGTGCTGAGAAAAACTGGTGAGGCCGAAACATGCCACGGAAAATAAATGTTAGAAAGGGAAAGAAATGACCTTGTTGTATTGTCATAATCTCTTTCATATCTCAACACAAACATTTCAGAAGAAATTCTACCAAAAAAAAATGAGTTAGACATCGATAGTTTTAATATTTTAAATCAAGACTTGTAGGATGAGCATGTATATAAAGAATTGTGTCAATGGAAACTAAAATTTGCAAGGTGAGGGGGAAAATTAAACTTTTTATCTGAATCTAAGGACTATATAATGTCACGGAATAATTTGTCACAGAATTTGACTATCTATATAAAGTCTGTGATAATGTCCGGAGATCACTTTTGTCAAAAAAATCTCAAAGTGAAGGAAATTCTCAGACAGTATATGAAATATAAACTTGAGGTAATCTTTTACATTAATGTAATTGGGGATTGGTCACAAACACCATGACAACCATATGCTTGTTGGCTGGTGAGGATAACACTAAATCTAGCTGTTTCGAATTCCCAGGGCCCTCATGTTCACATCAGCAGCGAGTGAATATATCAGTCAGTGAAATTTTTGGCAATTGCTCCAATTAGTACGAAGGTATTTCTTTTTATTTTATATTTCATCTCTACAATGAGATGAAGTTTCTCCTATTATACATTTATGGCGTTCAATGCTTACAAATTTTGTAAACCAGAAGTCTCTGATATTAAGTCATGAGTGAGGGAAATTCTCAGAAGTAAACTGCAGTTTTGGAGATCTTAATTTGGAATGGGACCCAATATCACATTCAAACTCTCGGAAAAAAACCCAACCTGAATGTGAATGCATTGGTATACAGCATGTAGTGATTATGAATTCTCTATGATGAATGTAACCTGAGCCATGAAGACCAAATAATAGATCTATTGTACTTACAGTGTAAAGTATATATATAAATAATAATGTACATATACACACAGTGCATTGAGCCATTTTTAAACCCGGAAGTACAGCTATAATGTAGGACTTAACAAAAAATGTTTTTTTTATGTTTAGTGACTTATATGACATCAAATTTGTTTTATTGTGGGCTTGTATTAGATACAATTGCATAGGACAAGAATCTTTACTTTTATTTGTTAAGATATCTGTTCAATTCTTAATTAAAACCAGATCAATTACAGTTTTGTATCGAGCTTGTAGTGTACATGTACAGGAATTTATAATGTGAGCAGGAGACCCATTAAGTGGCCTAATCTATATGGCTGGGACGTTTCAGTTATAAAACTGTTCACTTAACTTAGATAAGGAAAAGAAACTTGAGCTGTTGGCAATCTTTAATTGGTAAAAATTGATCACCTGATCTTATTAATACTTTCCAGTGTCTGTTTTTTACATTATTCTTGATTATAAAATTCAATGCAACAATGAAGAATAAATTACATGTTTTTATCTAGATCTAGCGTGTAAAGTGTTCTTTAAACAGTGTGGAGCTCTTCTGTAATAGAGGTGCATAAGATAATTAAGTTGAAAGGATACGTATACTACATCAATAAAAGTTTTACCTCACTGCTTCTAAATAAAAATGTACAATTTGAATTATACTGTACAGCTGTATGTTATTATATATCCCCCCGCAATTTAGTTAGGGTTGGGGGAGGGTATACTGGAATCAGGTTGTCCGTCCATCTGTATAGACACAACAATGTACCGGCTACTCCTCCTAAACTACTGAGGTGATTTCAACCAAACTTGGTGGCAATAATCCTTATACATTGTAGATGTGTGTAATCTATATCATGTTAATAAATTTTGTTGCCATGGTAACCAGGTCACTAAACCTTTTTGGGGAAAACTTTTGTCAGACAGACAACTACTAAATTAATAAACCTGCAACCGATTCAAGTGAAACTAAACAGGAATGTTAGGAACCATCTGTTATTGTGCATGCTGGGTATTTTTTCTGCAGAAATATTGGTTGCCATGGTAACCAGGTCAAAATACAAGGTCAGAATTCTTGTAGAATACTAGTTTGTCAGCATAACACCAACTAAATTAACTGATGAACCAATTTCAATGGAACTACATAGGAATATAAGGGACTATGTGTAGGTATGCGTGCAGATTTCTTTTTTTTTTCTAACAGAAATTTAGGTTTTCATGGTTACCAGCTAGGCCATATACACAGGGGTTTTTTTGTTGGGCGGTAAGGGGGTGGGGTATAAGTTAGCCATTGACTTACAGTTGTAGTTTACATTTTACTTGAAGCGTTAAACTATTATAGCCAGAACAGATGGCTTTATTTGTCGCAGCACACACATCTATATATTCATTATTGTATGTATATCAGTGTGAATGTGAGTTTGAATATACGCTGTATACATATAGAATCAATATTCAGTACTCAAAGTCTTAAACGTTAGTATGGTATTAATGTGTTATATACCGGTAGTAGGTTTATAGTGTTGATGCTATAGGCGACGGTGTATATATATGTACAAATAATAGTCACAGGTGTCGTTAATGTGAGGTTTCAAATGTTGCATAATATAATTGTATGTACGTTCTTCACTGAAAACTTCTCAACTACTATATACCGAGTTCATTCATACCAAACTGATGAATCTTATTCCTAATTCTCAACTACTAATCTACATTGTAGTACCAATCTCAAAATTAAAAACATATAAGCCCCAATTTCTGTTGTTGTTTTTTTAATCAGATATACTGCAATAAATAAAACACATAATTATAATTGAAAAAAATGTGAATTACAAGAATCTATACATCTGCATTTTTGTTATAGATGCATGGTTATAACACAAAAATCACACAAGTTATAATAACACGTCACATTGCTGATAAACTTACAGTGTACATGTACATAAATTTAAAGCCCTACCAGGCGTTCATTATTAAGTTTGTCATCAATAGCAATGTGTGTTATAGGACTGTAACAACACTTGCTAAAACATTCATTGTTTCAGTATACTGATGAAATTTCAGGGTTATCCAGTTAATGAGTTAGGTTATATTGTAATACAGTTAACCTGGCCAAACTTATAATGATTACCTAACCAATTATAGACTTTTACAATAGCAGTACATACTAGTCAGTCCATAAAATTACAGTAGCTAGATCATAGCCTCAGGTGAATTTCAAATGTTAGTGTTTGAAAATGTTGGAGATTCACAGTTTTCCAGGTGTGTCACCTAAGGCCAGAATTGCTAGGTAACAATTACATGTACAATGTACACCTGTCGTAGAGAAGGACGTTTACCACATCCAGGTAGATGGATGACTAGATACAATTCAGGTAGGAATGTTCAAACATGCAGGGCTTTATCAGGGGGATTTGGGAATCAGACCTAGAGATCAAATTGGGAAAAATTGATTGACATAACAGCTATTTAGGAAATTTTGCCAACACTATTATAACAACTAATACTATTTCTTTTCTGAATTAATATAAAGCACTGTTAGTCCTCATTATGACATCTACAACCCATCTTTCTTGTTCCTAATATCAAATTATTGTCACAAGAAGCTCCTCACGCATGTAAATAAACCACCAAATGTTTTTCAAGTGTCAGAATTGGAATTTTTTTTGAGGAAATTTGAGAAAAATCCCACTTTTTTTCATTGGGAATGGACCATTTGCTGGACCTAAAAAGAAGGGTGATAAATTGAAGCCCTGACACATTTGGTAAGGATCGACTGGCCTCATTCAAACCTGAAATCTCATAATGAACTCTTCCATCCTTTGAAACGGAAGAGTTCAAATGTGTCTTCAGGGGTGAATGAGGTCTATTTAACAAACACTGGACTATCACATAGCTTTGTTTAAATTTCTCTAAATAATGTTTTGAAACCTCAATAAAAATGAAAAAAATACAAGTGTAAACACATAATATCAAATTGGGATCTTTTTTTGAAAATATGAAATTAAACTAAAATACTTCTCCTGGCTCCCTTTCTTAAGTTTTAACATTTAAATGAATGTATACTGTACGTAAAACATGCCTTTCAAAACATTTATAATTAAGATGTGTGCAACAACTAGACCAGAAATTACAATTTCATTGTTTGCAATTTCCTTTAATTTGACTATTTAAAGCTGCAACTGAAATACTTCTATGTAATTTTATGGAAAGTAGTTAAATGTTAAATAAAGACTATACAAGTATAGAATAACATAGAAATATTCCCCATAGTTTTCACCGACAGATTTAAGTGAAATGTAAAACTGGTGACATATTTAAAAAGAGCTAATTAGAATTGCCTACGGCGGAATAACGGTGTAAACTGCATATATGTGGTCATTAGGTTAGGCTTTTCATAATTAACGTCATGAATATATTATACAAGCCATACATTTCACTGACTAATAACTAAAACATGGAATTTGAAGGATTAATATTGTTGTGGGAGAAATCCACATCTTATAGAAATAGACATTACTAACATAACTTTTTAGGATTATATATATCAGAAAGATCCTGAATAATGGAAAGACGAGAAGTGATTTTGTAACTAAACTTTTAATATATCTAGCAGACAATGGGTATGTATGCATTTTTTGTATGTAAGATTGATAACCATTGTATTATACATGTAGAATTACAATTTTGTAAAATATATTCAAGAAAAAATAATTTAATTGGTATCCTTGGTGACAGACAATTATCTATCTACTGCATTAACTAGCTTTACCACACAAACACAGTATTTCCTGACCTTATTCTCTTTTCCCTGACCCAAACCCTGAGTACCCCAGTGCCACCCAACATCCATTCCCCCCTTCCATGACCCCAACTCATGATCAACACCTCATTCTTTATCCTTTACCCAACCCAGCATCACTTTCCTTTTTCCCTGAGCCCAATTTAATCCAAACCATTCTGTTTTCCCCTTCACCCCTACAGAATGTTTATGATGGAGCATGATATGCCTCAGATGGTAAAAATGCACTGTATACAAACTTTCCTGGTGAAAATATTTGGACAGATCTGTGAGGTAGCATAATGTAATGAAATCTAATGCTAACTCTTGTATGTACAATGTGTGTGTTTATACTCAATACTACGTTCTAATCAATACTGATTAATTGTAAATCTGTGTATCGTAGATCAACAAGCAGTCCACTCAATATAAAAACGATAAAACGATCACCTGACTCGGCGAATTACCTCATAAACAGTCCAAAGCTGTAGGTATATATATATATATATGGCTGCACAACACAGATCAATAATTGTAGATACATTCAAGTTTTCTTATCCTAATTATATAAATGTGGGGTCAACATTTGGCCCCTACATTAATTTCTTTCATATTTTCCTCATACATTTGTATGTAGATATATGAAAATGAAACCATAACCCCATAAAGGATTAGTCATTTGCACTACTGATAGTCATACTGGACCTCCTTGCATAAAACCAGATTGAGTGACAGGGCCGGGTTCTCTTACAAAATGCTTGATATTTTTACGACAAATTTACCAGTTTTCATTTTTTTCATAAATCGCCATGTTGAAAGGTATCATTAGTAGCCAACTTTAAACCAAGTATTAAAGGTAGACTAGTTCTGGAACTATACAAATTCAGTTATCCAAATACACTTCTGTAAAATCACCAGTTCCATAATTATGGGTCTATAATTTATTTCTATCAATTAATGGGAAAATCTTCATATACCACTTCGCCATAATTAGCATCCGAAGGGCCTGGGCGCTTATATATAATTTGTTCCAAAGGGGACGATTAATAGGATAACAAAACTAAGACCTGCAACTCTATAAAAGATCAAATTTCACACTTAATTCAATTACTTCAAGACCTTTTATAAGTTATCTATTGGAAAATTTAAATTTTACCTTGCAGAAAATAATTAAGATGAAATATATTTCAATGAAAGTATTCAAGAAATGGTGAGTCTTGAAAAGCTACACAAAATTCTTTTAAAATGAAGTTAAATAGCCGTATTTATCCTGCAGTAAGCCCAGGGGGCCATTACATAAACTCAAAGTAGGAAATGGGCTTAATTATTGCAGGGTTAATTTATGAAATAACATGTATTGGTATTTCGAATTAGCTGTTTTTGACATAGGGGGCTTATTGGCAGATAACTACGGTATATCTTTTACTGAACCTCAAAGCTGTTTGCTTGAACCCCTGGGTAGATGTATAATTGTGCATGTTGAAGTCTGAGCTGGTATTTAAATGATCCAATTAAACTTTATAACAAACAATTTCCATTGATAAGCCTTACTGATATTATAGGTACATAATCTGTGACTGTTGTTTAGACTTGTTATCTTGATGCAAGTTATTTCAGGTATGATCAGCTTTGTGACCCGTTGTGTTAGCTTTATAAACCTTTAATATTCGGTGTATTTTCTAAACTAACGGGGTAAAAATACTGTATACAATGTGTAATTAATTGATGAAATATAGATTGTCATATTAGAATGTATAATGACCAACAGATTCTTATTTCAATAAGCACATTGAAATATAATTAATTAAAAATGGGTGTAACTTGATGTGTTAAACTGACATAACTTTCAGCCTTTAAAACAAATAAGCACCGACTATCTAACATTATGCAGAATCAGGGCTTTTTCTGAGGGTGTTTTGGGCCGATAATAGGCCGCAATTTCCAAATTTAAATAATTTCATATTGAAGACAAATTCCCAAAATTTGCAGTTTACTCTAGAAAAAACCTTTCCCACTTCACCAATTTTCCTTCCCAAAAAGACTCCATTCCTAACGGGTGAGAAAAAGCCCTGAGAAATTGAGAATACTATTTCAAGGCATCATGCCTTTTGATTTAGGAATACTTAAAGTACCACCCTGGCGTTTTCTAGGGTGTCTCAGGGGCCGATATAAGGCCCCAATCCCAATGAGATTTTGGCTTCTATTAGAATTTTCCCACTTTCATATCTATTTTCCTAATCAGTTAGCTAGGCTCAGTTCCATGCTGTAGTTTCCTCAAAATTTCTGAGATTTATGTGAAAACATGTGCACTGAAAACAAAGAAGACAAAAACAATGTATTCTTTGCTGTTTAATATTATATATATTCAATAGATTATTTTTATTCAAGGAACTATTTTGCTGATACACCAAAGATTTTTCCCAATTTCACTCAAGGACCCTTTCCCAATTTATGAAGAAAAAGCCCTGCTTTATATACATGTATAAGCAATTCATTTTTTTTTTTTTTTTTATTTTATTGAAAGACGTGTCAAGCTTGTGCAGTTTTCCAAAAAGACCTTTAAGGTTTAAATAGTTCAGAACACTGCACTAGTATAATAGGTATTAAATTTCATTTGCATACAAGCATAATTGTACTAGACCTTGTATAACTGGCTCTCTCTGCTTAAAGCCTGGTTAGCATCACCTAATGTAATACAGGTAGTGACATTTTCATTTATTCTGATTTTCCTAAAGGTTTGTTCAGACAAATACAATTACAGTACGTATTATTGAGGATTTGTTTTTCAAATAAAAAAGCCTTGCTGGTATTACCAATTATCAGCAAATTGAGTTTACATCAAGCGCCAGGTAAAGGTGTCCAGTCTTTGAGCAACAGAAGTTTGAGAACTTGGGTGCTTTAAATGGCTATTTACAGTGAATAGTTTTGCATATATACATACTGACTTGGTGTTTATAATATTTGTGACTTATAACAAGCAATGCGGAAGTCGAAATTTAATTAGTATAATATACTACACTTCACCTAATAAGCCTCCCAACACAAACATGCACAGTTGAAGTATGGCACAAAGGAAAAATTATTTCAATTTTAGCAAATGTGACAGTGTATGAAAAAATGCATTTACACTGTAAATAAACGGCGTAAATTTACAGATTGGCATTTCTACAGTATATTATCAACACTAATAACTAGTAGACAAATTAGCTAAGTTCAAAGAGGCTTCAACATTATATTGCAGAAGTTAATATTTCTGAGGAACGTTGTACGCCATCCGTCTGCCGCATTTATCCTGAAATATTCAACTGTCCCATGCATCAGTCCAATTAAAGCCTTTAGCTATTACGATTCAAACCTTAAATAAATTACTGGTGCCAGTTAACTCCATCAAGGGAACAATTTAACTAAACCCTCCAACATCAAACATAAGCAAGGGAGGTAATTCCGACAAAAAATTATATCAAAGGGAGCTAAATTTTGTTTTAACTTATTTGAAATAAAGATAGTTAAGATATTTAAATTTACCACCAATCAAAAATATAATGTTATACAGTACGCGTTTACATGTAGCCAATTAACATGTTCCAGGAGACAAGAATATTTGTCGCTTGATTACAGTCTTGTCTGATCGGGACTAACTATTTACCCTGAAGACATAATTGAGCTCTTCTACCATAAAGGTTTGGTCAGTCCATCATCAACTTTCAGGGGTGAAAGAGTTGAATGAAACACAATTTGCAGATCAATAGAATCTATTGATTTATCCCAGCTCTAAATGTTGTCGGGATATTTCCCTTCTTCCAGGGTTTAGTTATATTTTACATTATTTAACAGGTATTGTGTACATCATACAGTGACATTCAGAAAGATGCTTTCTCTTTCTATCTCTCCGTCCCCTTAAATGTACTCCCAAAAAATACCTAAAATTTTATATGCATGCAGTCCTGTTCCATTTTATGCTCAGTCCAGTGTTTATAATCCTAGACTAAACTATTCTGGAGTGCTTTGAAGTAGTACAGTGTATATCACTCCATACACTCAATACAATTAGTTTATACACTGTACATGTATACATGTGTAAATGCACAGTGCATAATCAATACCATTTAGAGGCATTGCCAGTAACTTCCTAATCAAGTAATATGGTCCTGTATGCCACCTGGTTTATATATATGTACCTTATATGTGTAATATTCCTGTTCCATGTATTGTGTTCTTTTGGTAGTTGGACCATGCTTCCAACTGTATTATTAAATTTTATAGTGGAACCACACTGCCATCGACAAATTAGGTTAAGCCACCGGTGAACAGGTATAGCCATTGGCAACTATAATAGATCATCAGTGACTTTTAAGGTAGATCATCAGTGACTTTTAAGGTAGATCATCAGTGACTTTTAAAGTAGATCATCAGTGACTTTTAAGGTAGATCATCAGTGACTTTTAAAGTAGATCATCAGTGACTTTTAAGGTAGATCATCAGTGACTTTTAAGGTAGATCATCAGTGACTTTTAAAGTAGATCATCAGTGACTTTTAAGGTAGATCATCAGTGACTTTTAAGGTAGATCATCAGTGACTTTTAAGGTAGATCATCAGTGACTTTTAAAGTAGATCATCAGTGACTTTTAAGGTAGATCATCAGTGACTTTTAAAGTAGATCATCAGTGACTTTTAAGGTAGATCATCAGTGACTTTTAAGGTAGATCATCAGTGACTTTTAAAGTAGATCATCAGTGACTTTTAAAGTAGATCATCAGTGACTTTTAAAGTAGATCATCAGTGACTTTTAAGGTAGATCATCAGTGACTTTTAAAGTAGATCATCAGTGACTTTTAAGGTAGATCATCAGTGACTTTTAAGGTAGATCATCAGTGACTTTTAAGGTAGATCATCAGTGACTTTTAAGGTAGATCATCAGTGACTTTTAAGGTAAAGCATAAATGGCACCTGTATGAAATATACCAGCTGGTTTTGGGTTTTAAAAACCGTTCCCTTAACAGGGTTTTGTGCTGAAAAACCAAACAGGAACCCAACTGAACTTTTTTGATAAAATATTCAAATGAGCAGGAAAAAACCAGCTGGGCTCTACTGGTTTGTTGAAAACCCAGTTGGACTGAACCGGTTTTTGCCAAAAACCCAGCTGGGCTGAACCGGGTTTTCTAAAAACCGATTGGGTTTTCCAAATAACAGTTTGGTTTTTTTTCAAATACCATGTGAGCATGACATGGGTTTTACAGAAAAACTGTGTTCTGTTGGAGCCCAACTGGTTTCTTGAAAAAAACCTGCTGATCCCAACCGGTAACCAGTTGGGTTCCTGTTCTATACCAGCTGGTAACCTGCTCATTTTTTCGTACCGGCAACTAGGTAGATCATTGGTGACTTTTAAGGTAAAGCATTGGCGAATAGGTAGATCATCGGAGACTATAAATAGCCATCAGCAACAAGGTAGTAACTTGCTACATTTTTTAAGTGGTAGAGTGTTCGTCTAGAGTTTTGTAGGGCCTGGCTTCGAATCCTGGTCTGTCTGCTACATTTTCTCTCTCTCTTGTTACAATGATATAGAATCAGAATATCTAGTGCTAGCTAGCTTTCCTGTAATAATGACAGAGACTTTCCGGTCTGCAGAAATGGTACCAAATATTGGTATTCTTACCAATTGGGAAAAGGGGAGATAAATCTCAATCTAGAAAAAAAAATCCCTATTAAAATAAATTCTTTTTGAAGTAACTGTTCTGGAAGTCAGCAACCTTGATTCTCTCTCTTTCTCAAACTGTAAAACTTTTATCAAGATGTGTGGCTTAAACATTTTCTCAATTTTACCCTACAACAATTGTTTTTCCTAATTTTGATTACTGTGGTAATTTCCAAATTTAAAGTAGTCAGGAAAGTCTGTGTAGGATAAATACAGTGTGTATAATTTAGGTGAGTTTTATAATGACTCAAAGAATCATAATTTACCAATCTCAAAATGTGCCATAGTGCAATATTATAGGGGGCATGTGTTCACAAATACGAGGCAGGTTATAGAACATCCCTAGGGAACAAAGAATATGTAAAACATGTAATTTACTTGAAGACAAACTCCATTTCTTTTTCCACTATGCAAAATATCAATCTGCAAGACAAGAATACTTTTCCCAAATTAAAAGTTTATATGATTCTTCATTGAGCGACCAGGTAAATTTTTCAAACATATTTACATCAAATAACACAAAGTTAATTAATAAGACATGCTTGTTTCTTAAACAGTCATTAGAACTGAGAAAGATTGGCTAACAAACACTTTAATTTTGTGAACTAAGTAATTGTTGTCTTTGTTGTTAATTATATTTGTTACTTCAAGTGTATTGTTGTGTAAATAGCCATCAAATTACTCATGTAATTATAAAAGTGCTAAATAAAAATTGAAATTGAAATTGAAAAATGCTAAACAAGATTCACTCTGTATACCAGTACCAAGTACATGTATACGTAGCTATATTTGTCATTTATTTTTGCACATGAACGTCAGTCAACATATTAATTATGAAAACATAAAGATGAGTTCGGACATCGTAATTTGCCTTCTAGGAACCTGAGGTGACATACATAACTTACTTTCCAGGTACACGCAGGTAAATAGTAATACCTGGACAGGTAAATCATTAGTCACGGCCGACGTCTGCTGCCTCCGAGGGACTGTAGGAATGACCATGGTACACTAATCTATAATGACTATCTGTAAGGGTTAATCTACTGAGAGACCAAGGCCCCTATTTCAAAAGCATTGTTAGCTTCCTGTTGATAATCATAAAATTTCTCATCTTACATATTGGAAAAAATATTAAAATGAGTCAACTTATGAAAATGAATCATTGATCCAATTGATAATGGGTTAATAAATTAAAGCCTATGTATCGTAAGATATTGGAAACTTTGTATGAACTTTTGTAGAAGAAATTAATTTTTAAATTTTCTTTGAAAGATTTGTTTAAGCTGACCATGCTTTGATGAGCATTAACATGGAATGGCTAGTGCTTGTCATAAGTGAGTAGTTGTATATATAATTACATCACGGAAATTAACAGCAATCAACAAAGAGTACATGGGAGTATAATAAAGGTATATGTAATATACAAACAGCAAATTACTGTATGGGAAAGGTATGCCATGTCTCATTGAAAGATACAAGACATATTATACATGTAATTATATCTCAGCATGACTGTAATATATTCGTTTAGACATTAACTTCATGTCTATATATTTACCTGTGTTTACCTTTAATTATATTACTGATTAGGATGTCGTCTCGTATTCCTTTCTCGATGATAGTTAATCAAAAAGCCATGGCAAACATATAGGCGTTCTTTGTCTAGAATTGATTGACATCCACTAATAATAACATAACAAACACATATGTATCATGTTTGGAACACAGGTACAATGTGTACAGACAGTATATACACTGTAGATATAATGACCACTGCCTGTTTAAAATCTAGAGGTCTTTAAATTCAACCATCGCACTAATAATAACATAACAAACACATATACAGGTACAATGTGTACAGTACAGTCTGGTCTGGCCGTGCATTTTTCCTCTTCTGTTACACATCTATGTTTATTCATGTGCCAGTATAATATGAAATATAGCATTTAATGCCTAACCATGGCGCAGTGTCAGTATATATTCTGCAACATTGAACCAAGAGTCAAATACATCATCTCTGTTCAGAGTGAATATTTAGTTTCAATGTCTTTATATATTCTCTCTAATTAGAAATGTGCACCACTTCCATGAGAGGTATCAGTGGTATATTAACCCCAGGGTGATGGGGATTTAATACCAGGTATAACGACACATACACCTGTATAATCCAGGTAAACATGGTGTTATGATAATCTGTATGGGTGGGTCTGTTAAAGGTCAGATCTGGTCACTGTTGTTGACACAGAAAGTTTTGTGTATTCTGTGTAATACATGGATCTCCTGGCTTCTATACTACAGGGCAAGATAAAATTCCAGTCTCTCTCCTCTAGTGAAAGTCAAAAGCAACAGCTGATTTAATCTCATTCACCCCTGAAATTCATAATGAACTATTCAAATCTTTGAACTGGAAGTGTTTAGATGTGTTTTTATGGGAATTAAAACTAATGGTCCCAGTGTTTATGGTTTTATATTATCGGTCAAGTACATGTATCCATATATTAGATTGGGGTCTAAGTGTTAGCTGTGAAACCTTCCAGTTGGCTTTAATAACACTGATCGAAAACATATACAAACTGGATATGAAAAACATTCTTAAAATTCATTCTTTCACAACAGTATACTTTTTAAGAGCCTCAGACCAGTGTAATTATCAATACAGTCTCGGGCAAAGCAAATGTTGCTGAAACAAAATTACTTAAAAATATATAAAAAATTGAAGACCTTTTCAAAATTCTAAAATCTTATTCGCTAATGCTCTGACTTTTGCTCTCTAAATTTGGAGGCAGATTCCCAAATTTTTCACTTAAATTAAATATATTACTTCTTTCTAAGTTTCTGTAAAGATATCAGCAAAAGCATTTTATGCTTAAATAAAAGTGTTGTTTTTACCTTTTAACACACATTAATTTACCCTGGTATGATTTTAATTCTGAGCACAAGAATCTCTCCCAGAGAAGTTTCAAAAGTTTACACAATGGTAAGATTTTGTAATATTGTCTACATGTAACTTAAAGTCCAAAAATTTAAAACAATTGGACATTTTTCTGAGCTTGAATGAATTACCTTAGACACGCATGAGACAATGTTCAAAGAAAGATTCCATTCGCACATGAAGATACATTTGGTCTTGTTTAATTCAAAGTTTGGTATGGTACATTATTGCATATCAGGAGAGTACTATGAATTAAAGGTGAAAGTTTCATTCTAGAAAACTTGTTCTTTGCCTATAAAGAACATATGTGTATGTTCTTTATAGGTGAAGAACAAGTTTTCTAGAATGAAACTTTCACCTAAAGTTAGATCTCATCCATCAGATAAGTATAAAGCGTTAGGGTTATATTTGACAGAAATTATCGCCCCTCTTTTCTGTCCTATATGTTTATGTCAGTACAAAGCTTACACAGGGCTTTAGATCACAACATCAGAGAGGTGGTACAGAAAAAACAAACAAGAACACAAACAGATGATCCATCAACAAATTAGTCAAGTGGATGGTTTTTGTGTGATAGCTACTGTACATTGTAGGGGAGGGTCCTGAAGAGACTATCAGGCTTCGGCTGGCGGGACTTTATACTTTCAATTGAGCTGTAGTCAGTGTCCTGAGCTAGAGATTGCATGAGGGTCGCTAATTCAAACCTCGCAGGGTGAAATTGGTGACAGGTTTTTAGCTCAACTGGCCCAACCGGCCATTTAAGTGAGCTTATATATAATTGTCATGGTGTAGAGTCAATTGTCTGTTTTCTGTCCTGCATTTGTCAACTTTCTGTTTAAACAGTTTCTCCTGAAACTTTGAGAAAAAAATCACTTTGACCTACTTTCAAGGTCACAAGGATCAAATAAGTCTTAATCTTCAAATGACTTTTCCTGAAAATATATACTGAACAGCCTAGAAACAGCTGTTATTCTTCTTGGAAGGAGCTGAGCAAATGTTTTAAGTAAAAATAACCTTTTGACATATACTTCAACTTCACAGAGGTCAAATATGATTGAATATTAATGTGTTCTTCAAATTTCAGATTTTAGACCACTTTTAATTCCAGGTTAGCGATGCAGGTCCATTGAGCCTTTTGATTTTCATTTCTCCCTTCCTTAGAACTACAGTATTTTGAAATATCCCAAGTAGAACTTGTCCATTGATCACACACAGTAGATATATGAAGGTCATTATTATAAATCATCTTAACTTAACCAACACATACAGTGTACAGTGTTATAATTCTTATGTATATACATAACATTTTATCGTTGACAAATAAACATGAACAGGGGGATTTTTATGGTATACTTCTGTACATGTGTTACATGAATAAAACATACATAGTTTATGGTTTTAGTCAAACACAGCAATTGTCACACACGACTGTTTCATCCAATAACATTTAGATATAAATAAATAAAACTGTAACCTAGCTATCACAGATTTATCTTCTGTTGACAATATCACTGATGTAAGAACATTGATATAAATAAAACTGTAACCTATCTGAGATTTATCTTTTGTTGACAATATCACTGATGTAAGAACATTAATGATATAAATAAAAGTGTTACCTATCTTAGATTTATCGTGCACTGACGATATATTTATCAATAGGTGAATCAGTGTTACAGCTCATGAACAAAAGCCTCAAACCAGCCACATATACTGTGACGTGAATAAATGATTGATGTTAATTACGACCTGCTCCATCAATTTCGTCACAGCTTGGTGAACACAAAACTGTCCTTTAGTTCAAACCTACATCATAAAATCAGTCCATTTTTATCTAAAATTAGAATTGATTGAGAACTTTCCTGGATGTTGATAAAATGTACTTTATGATAGCTGTGTAGGTATAAGCTTAATGTATATTACCTCTGGATATAAATACCAAAGACAAAAATTTTGTTTACTGTTTTTCACATGTTTATTTAATTATGTATAATTAGGATTGCATGTTTATTTGTTTGCATTGTGCTAACAATTCTTTTAGATTTTTTAATGAAAAATTGCAGACAAACTTTCAATATATGATATTGAGATTAAACCACAGACCATTTGTCACTCTAGGTATAGGTAGCGTGATGTGCTGGAATTAATACTTAAAGGAACAGCTCCTGCATCATTTAAAAAAAAGTTTGTTAAAGCTTATATCTCTTGTCTACTTGTCTCCCTTCAAATTGGTGGCGGAGTGGTTCAGGTATCCTGACATTCTGTACACTAGCCCTCCACCTCTGGGCTATGGTGGCCATGCGGTACAGGTGTCCCGACATTCTACCACTAGCCCTCCACCTCTGGGCCGCGGTGGCGGAGTGGTTCAGGTATCCCAACATTCTAACACCAGCCCTCCACCTCTGGGCCGGGGTGGCGGAGTGGTTCAGGTATCCCGACATTCTAACACTAGCCCTCCACCTCTGGGCTATGGTGGCCATGCGGTACAGGTGTCCCGACATTCTACCACTAGCCCTCCACCTCTGGGCCGCGGTGGCCGAGTGGTTCAGGTTTCCCAACATTCTACCACTAGCCCTCCACCTCTGGGCTATGGTGGCCGAGTGGTAAAGGTGTCCCGACATTCTACCACTAGCCCTCCACCTCTGGGCCCCGGATGCTGAGTGGTTAAGGTGTCCCGACATTCTACCACTAGCCCTCCACCTCTGGGCCGCGGATGTCGAGTGGTTAAGGTGTCCCAACATTCTACCACTAGCCCTCCACCTCTGGGCTGTGGTGGCCGAGTGGTAAAGGTGTCCCGACATTCTACCACCAGCCCTCCACCTCTGGGCTGTGTTGGCAGAGTGGTTCAGGTATCCAAACATTCTACCACTATAGCCCTCCACCTCTGGGTTGCTAGTTCAAAACCCATGTGGCAGTTGCCAGGTACTGACTAGGTCAGCTGTTAATGGGACGTTAAATAAAATAAACCAACCAAACCCTTGAAACAATGACTTCTCGCATGGCAAGGAATTTGATAAAAAAAAAATACTACAATAATTACGAAAACACTGTTTTTGGTGTAGAAGGAAGCTAGCATATGGAGTGTCTTATTGTCTGTTAGGAAACTTTGATCCACTTATAGCGACAAACGGTTGAGACAACTCCCTCCTACAGTACATGTGTTAATTACTCTGTGTTTGTCACTATCTGCATGGTCATGTGGTCAGTCATACTGGAATACGTACCTTAAACAAAATTCAAACTGTTTTTGTTTTGTATAATTTTACTAGAAAATGTATTGATGTACTTTTCGCTTGTCTATTTTCAGCATCCTGTAACGCGATTGCCCAGGTAACGGATGTACTTATTGATCTGAGTACTTACAACACTTCAGAGGGCACTGTCGTGGCCATAGGATGCAAACGTTTCGGTCACCGTGTGATTGGTCCACAAAATGTCACATGTCTGAATACTAGTCACTGGAGTGATACAACCCAGCCAAAATGTGCCTGTGAGTATATTTCAAATCTCATCTATTTATGTCTGGCCCTGGTTTCATCAACGATCCTTAACTGAAGGAAATTCCTTAACTTAAAATTTTCTTTAGGAAAGCATATACAGAAATTAAGTTAAGATTTTTGGAAATTTCACTTAATTCTGTAATGCTGTCCTTTGGAGATTTGTAAGGTAAAAAATTCCCTTAAGTTATTCTTGGAACATTATTGAAACTCAGGGGCCAGACTCTAATCTCCAATCTGTGTCAAATTGATTTTAAAAAGAAAAATTTAAAACAAAATACAGAGGAAAACAAATGCTATGAGGCTCTAGTAATAGATCTCTGTTAAGCAAACTCACCTAAAATTATTTTTTATTTGAATAAAGTAACCACAATACATGTTAAAAATTTACACTTTTTCTAATTCAATGATTGATGCATTATTATTATCATTAGATAAAGTTCCATATCACTCTAGGGACATGCCATATAGTCATGAAAAATGATACATAATAATGAAGTTTTAATTCCCTGCCAATTTTAACCTTCAATGGGCAATGACTGTAACCGTTGTCAGTGTATTAATTGTGACATGATAATTTTAAATACTGAATGATGCTAAAATTGTTAAGTTACAAACCTGATTGTATAGAAAAGTATTGTAATTGTTTTCAGTCTCCTAAATTATTAGAATTGCTTACAATCTTGAAATGCATTATGTATCTGTTCATCAGTTGAATTACCTCTCTTGGCTGTTAAAAGTATAGTTATATCAGTGAGGTAGCACTCTTAACCTTTACAACCCTGTATTGACTTAATAATGGATTACGAAATACCAATGCATGGTAGCTATAACCCTTGAAATTTCATTATTAACTATATATCCCAGCATTTGAAATGAAAGAGTTCAAATGTGTCATCAGGGATGACTTCCACAGAATGCTGTGGAAATTTCAATCCTTAGAAATCTTTAGAATTCTGTAGATTCTGTGGAACATTTGTAGCCAGGGAATGACTTAGTTACATAAGGTTGGGTGTGGGAAGGCTTATTTGGTTTCAAGGCCTATGCAGAGTGGTCCTCAGGTTAGTTACAAGTTGGTCGTGAACTCTCAGACTTACACCCCATGATCCATGACCTACTACAGTTTTAAATGACCCTAATATAGCTGCCTATAGGTTGTTTATGTATAAACACTCAAAAAGGACTGAACATAAAATGCTTGAGAATTTTTTACTTCATCATGTCTTTATGAAAGTATTCTAATTTTGTTTTCCAGGGACGGGTGAACTGAACACCTATGAGAAGTTGGTTATAGGGGTAGCTTCCTCCTGTATAATACTGCTGCTTATCTGTCTCGTCCTGATTATCTCCCTTGTTATATACCGACACAGCCGTCGACGACACAAGTAAGTCAACAACATAATAACCGGTCTTTGATGACTTTATATAATAATATCATCATCAAGGTTGCTAACACGTAGTTATGGTACAGGGGTAGAAAATAATGACAAAAAACAGTGATCTTTGACCTCTATTATGAAGGTCACTACTGTGTATATGGAGGGTTTATGTGATTATAGTGAAATATCTCCCGTTCAATGTCTCTAATGTAAAATATATCTGATGGACATGCAATTTTAACTAGATAGATACCTAATAGTCTAGATTTTCCCAAACTCTTGTTGTTGAGACTTGCAAAAGTTTTTTTCTGATTCCAGTTTCATTTTTTGTGATATGATTTAATGGAGTCTTGGAGAAACAAATAATCTAGTTTCCCATTGGCTGGTGGAGACACATTTACAAATATTGCTGTGGCAATTTATTTGAAGATGTAGCAATTACCAGCCTGTCTTCTGAGAAGAAAATCATAATGTTCTAAATACTTCTGAATGATGCCAATATACAATAGTGATAACATAGAATCTCAGTATGGTAGTTGTTTTTAGTCTCCTTAATTATCAGAATTGTTTACAAACTTAAAATGTTTTATGTATCAGTTCATCAGTTGAATTATATTGTATACTTACCTCCCTTGTCATTTTGGTGAATTTCCTCCCTTGCCACATTTGGTTATCTCCCTTTAAAAGTTTTCATCTTTGTACTAATTATCTCCCTTTCTTCATATCTTTGCTTTCCTCATGATGATATCATTGATTATCTCCCTTGTTCTACTCATTAGGGAGGAATCAAAGAAACCCATGTAAGAGGTTTATCACTTGTTGAACACAATGGAACCCCTATTCCAAATTCAGTTAGTGACAATTTAGAAAACATAAGTTCCAGACACATTTATTTCTCAAAATTTTTGAAGATGTATTTCCTATCTATATACAATTTCCTTCTTTATACAGATTTAGTACATTAACTTAAATAACTGATATAAAAAAAACGGTAAAGGAATTATCATAAGATTTAACCTTGTTTTCGAATTCCAAATTATAAAAAATTTATAACGTATTATACTGTAATGAATATTGAATACAAATATTGTTTAACTACAATGTATTAAAAAATATTTCTGGAAGTATTTTTGGATATATATGCGGTTCCATTGTAATTAAATAATATTGCACTTAATTGCTTTAAGATAAGAAATTGTAGCCCACTGCAGAACTCACAGCAGGTGTAGGGTTAATATGCTTATACAAATCTTTAAGCCTTATTGCTTTAAATTACTAATAACCATTTATGTACATGTAATAATAATATAAAACATCTTTATATTTAGGGCTCTATAAAATTTGCAAATTTTTTGTGCATTGTTTCACAACATGTGGATAAATGTTTTTCTTATTATTCATTAAAAAAGAAAGCCGTCAAATCACTATCACTCATTAAACAAAAATATAATACTTAGAATCCATGTCCGTACAATCATGTATAGTAAATACATAAATAAATTAAAGTCAGTGAATATCAAGTGTCATCTGTGTAATCCCTTATAAAGGGTTAACTTTATATAGTGTTTATGAATGTTGGCATGCTGTCAAACACACACTTTAATTAAAACTAACTAAAAGTGATGGTAGAGTTTGCATGGCGATGGTACTCTGAGGTTATTTAGTATCAGCATCTTCATGTATTAAGTGCCCTAACAGTTGATTTAATACCACATATTAAAGATGTATGATGGTAGTTACAGTATATAGATCGAAAGATGATGAACAACTTCAACCAAAAATTTAATTGTTGCCTTGTAATCATACAAGGAATTCTTTTTGTCCCTGTCTTGTCTGTATACATTGGACTGTATTAGTGAACCCATTTTCATGCATGGATTTTGTGCTCAAGCCAAATTGTCATTGATTTTGAAAAAATAAGCACTATTTTCAATATAAGTTTAACATTCCACATTTTCGCTAACATGATTCCAATGAGTTTACTTCAATAAAGTTGGGTTGCGCACATAATATTCCATGCAAGAATGATTTCATAAATACAGGCTCATGTATATACCTTCTTCTATCTGCAGTGATTAACAATTCTTGTTTTTTTTTTTTTACAATAATTGACTAGATAAATTACGATACCTACTCAATACACTATCCTGCATGGTACAAATGTAGAACTAACATTCTAGTGCATGTTTCTTAGATCAATAACCCCTTTAGACACATTTGAATACTCCCAATACAATGCTTGGACTGATCCATTTTGAAATTTCGGGATGAATAAGTTAACTGTCAAAGATTTCCCTCAAAAAGTGTCATTAAGTTTGAATGATATGCGGAATTAATTTGAAAGTAGTCAACTCTACATAGTGACAGAACTAATTCAAAAGTTAATTATTTCCAAGGATTTGAAAATTGTTACTGATGTACAGAATGTGTCATAAAGCATGATGCAGGACTTTAGATATAACTCTGTTCAAGAAAACAAATTACTTTCAAGGACTAAGAAAGGCCATAAATGTTTTTAAGTTTTTTTGTAGAATTTTTTCCTAAACACCTGAAATGCTCTTTTACAACAGAAAAATCACAGGACTTATATATATATCTGCTGCGATTAAGGACAATGTTTACCAGTGGTTTCTGAAACAAATAAAACATCTGAGAAGTTCAAGAGGCTAGACTTCCCCCCATCTCACACTATAATGCATGTATTTCTCTTTATATTAACCTAAAATTTATTTCAGCGAAAAGGATTCTGACTCCGACAGCGATCGGTTTCCGCCTTATGCAATTAACCACCATGTAGAGCATGCTTATTACCCTCCTCCTACAGTGCAACGGGGCAGTGGGCCGTACAAACACCGAATATCACGAAACGCCCCTTCCAAGGGAGATAAGTCTCGATACAGGTCAGTTAGAAAGACAGAAATTCCAGGGTACATTTTTTTTCTTTTATTTAGTAACTACTTAATGAATCTTTTGAGATACTAATTTTCATTTTTTTCCCTGTCTAAAAACATTTATCACTTGTTTTCTTAATAAAAAGTCTGTATAATTTACAATTTTGTTATATTTCGTGACTACTAGAAAGAATGCTATAAGTTCAAATTCATAACATAAGAAGATTTTGTGCTTGATAAATATATTACAGTAAAACCCCACATAGTCGAACACATGGGGACCTGATCAATAGTTTGAGAAATACATGGTATTCGTGTAATCTGAGTTTAGTTGACTCATGTACAAAGTCTGTTGGGACCAAACAAACTATTTGACGAGTGAGGGGTATTCGAGCAAACCAGGTTTGATTAAGTGGGGTTTTACTGTAAATATTACAAACAGTGTGAAACTAAAACACACGTACATCTTAAACAAACATCTGGGATCCTAATTTAATAAATTTAATCAAATTGATAATTAATTCAAATATATGGATTTATAGCCATTTTGCAATGCTTGATCAATGTGTTTAATTGTTATTTAGTAAACTTGTTAGATATAGAAGTTGTTTTTTTATTTGTATGGTACTGTATATAAGATATACAGACCTGTCAAGTTTTCAGATCACTAAAACAGATGATATGACCAATCACCACGCAGGTCATTCATTATATACTGCAGCTTATGACCAATCAATAACATTCAAATTCATTTTAAGCTTTTTCAGCTTATCAGTACATATATATAATTACCAAACAATCCATAATTACATTGGCAGGCAGGGGCTGTGGTGGCCGAGTGGTTAAGGTGTTCCGACATTCTACCACTAGCCCTCCACCTCTGGGCCGTGGTGGCCGAGTGGTTAAGGTATTTCAACTTTCTACCACTAGCCCTCCACCTCTGGGCCATGGTGACTGAGTGGTTAAGGTGTCCCGACATTCTACCACTAGTCCTCCACCTCTGGGTTGTGTGTTAGAATCCCAAGTGGGGCAGTTAATTGCCAGGTACCGACCGTTGGTCGGAGATTTTTCACCAGGGAATCCAGCTTTCCTCAACCTCCAAAACCTGGCATGTGACATCCTTAAATGACCCTGGCTGTTAATAGGACGTAAAACAAAATAAACCAAACCAAACATTGACAGGCCCTGCACTACAGCAGTGGATAATATATTGAAAAGAATAAAATTTCAATGGGAATGGACAAAATCCCATAAAATTCATCATGATATCAAGGTTTTTCTTTATTGAGTAGCATCATGTATAGTTACCTAATATAGTAAATTCCTGTTAACTTTGAACTTAAATTTAAGCTGAATTAGTTCGGAAACCGATTATTAGCATGTGTATTACGTCAAGTCTGAGCAGCATATACATAATGTGTTTTATCTGGCACGTCCTTAAATGACCCTGGCTGTTAATAGGACGTAAAACAAAATAAACCAAATCAAACATTGGCAGGCCCTTCACTACAGCAGTGGATAATATGTTGAACAGAATAAAGTTTCAAATAGAATTAATTGGACAAAATCACATATAAAGTGTATCATGATATCAAGGTTTTTCTTTATTGAGTGGCAATTAATATCATGTAAAGTTCAAAGTAAATCCCTTTAAACTTTGAACTTAAATTTAAGCTGAATCAGTTTGGAAACTGTGTGTATTAATATGTCAAGTCTGAGCAGCATATACATAATGTGTTTTATCTAACATGGAGAAGATTTAAAACAGGCATGGCATGTTTGGTGGGGGTCCAATTAACCTGGTGTTGGTATTCTAACTCACTCAGCGGGTCAAAACTGTTGGAGAGAAATCTAAAATTTGATACAGTTATTGCATGGAACTCATTTCACTATTCCCCAAGTAATGGCAACTGTGTAAGCAGCACTTTATTGCAGGAACAATTTGCAAGAAACCAAAATTGCAAACAAATTAACCAACATTTGACCAAAGGATGTAGATTTTGAGTTTGTGTGAGATTAGACTTAAATGAGGGAGATTTCGAGGGAGATTTGTAAATTATGGTCAACATGAGGGAGTCTCCCTTGTAATGAGGGAGGGTTAACGGGTATATTTTCTGCAACTTTTTTCTGCATTATTGAAGGATTGAATATGAAAACACTCAACAACTCTAAAATAAAAATTCGTTATATTATAAGAGCTTAGTTTTGAATTGTGATTTAAGATATATGAATTTTTTATTTTCCCATACAAGTTAGATGTATGGAAAAATATTTTAATGCAATAAAAATGTCTTCTTAGAATAATGTTTAACTTAGCAGTTATTGAAAAATTGTAATTGAAGGGAGAGAACTTGTGAATTAGAATATACTGGTTACCTCCCTTCCCTTAGCTTACTGCAAGTTAATGTACAACTAGCTGAATATTTGTTCTTAGTAGTTAAAGCTGTTCAAATTGATTAAAATAGGAAAAAAGAAAGAAAACATGGAAGTTGAAAAATCATAACTAGACAAAGTTCTATTTTTATTAGAGTAGCCATTGCCTTTTAACAAGTTTTTTACTTACAGCTTAATTTAATTTGTTTATGACAAAAAAAGTAATTCTTTTCTTACAAAGAAATCATAAAAAAATATCCAGCAGAAAAAAAGTTTTAAATAAAACTATTTCGATTCTTAATTAATAAGGCTGCATGGATATCATTTTGACATTTAAAAGATATCAACTCTCTATATCACATCATTCATTATTACAGAAATACAGAATATGACAGCCACAATTATCAATACCAGAACGAGAGAAATGGTTACATCCAAAACGGTGCGCCACCATCAGATTACGCTAGAGGCAATTATCACAATCACGCGTATGACAACGGCAACACCGACCCTCCGTACGTCACGGAGATGACCACCAACCCCTCAAATCAGGACGCGTACAGATGGTAAGGTCAAGGTTATTGATTTGTAAAACTAAATGGTTGGGTTTATTTCTTAACCTAATAAATCAAAACTATCTAAAAAGGACATCAGTAGGTGTTATCTGTGTATAATCCAATCGTACCCATTATGTTAACTAGAATTAATTTGAAATAAAACGAAATAAAGGTTATCTGAGGTCAATTACCCATGTCAAGGTCTTAGGTCATAGATTGAAATGAAAATCTTGTCTCTGAAAATTTCAGATACTAATTTTTGTCAGCAATCAAATTATCTTTGCTAGATTTTCATCAATGTCACATCTGAACACAATACTGTATTCAATTATATTTTTTTTTCCCTGGAATGAAAATCTTTTCTCTGAAAATTTCAAATACTAATTTTTGTCAGCAATCAAACTATCTTTGCTAGATTTTCATTAATGTCACATCTGAACACAATACTGTATTCCATTACATTTTTTTCCTCAATGAAATATATTCCTCTTAAAGGGATACAAAACCAAAATTGATACTTTACCTGTATTAAATGAACTTGACCCTGTATTGATATTGTTCACAGGAACGGCCATATACCACGCCCCAAGTTGGGCCCAGAGGGACGGGAACCTTTCTAGACCATCAGTCTGAAATAACAAAAACTGGAACTGTGTCCTCCATTTTTAATTACTCTTCTACGCAACCCTCGTCAAACCCTGACCCAGTGTACACAGTCATTGGTGTTAGAGAAGTGCCATGAACGTCTTTATTGTCGTAAACAGTCTGCTAGTCGAGTTTGTATTGGCTGTCCCAAGTTTTCAGTGGTTTTATTTTGCATTTAATGTAATAAAACGAAGCTTTCAGCCTGACATCCCACAGATAGAATTAACATTTATAACGTCTCACAATCATGCATTTAACATTTTGCTAAAATTGTATAAGAATGTAACTTAAGATACCACCTAGTTTTGAAGGATGATATAGTATTCCCTTTCATGTTTTGTCCTTAGTGTATCTGTTTCACTGCTGAAAAAAAAATCATGAAATTCTCATTTTAAGATGTAAGAATTGTTTTCGTTCCTGAAAAATGTGATATGTTATCGCAGAAATAGATATGGCTTTCAATTATGGACGTTGGACAAATAGCAGTTAGCTAGTCATCCGTTAATATATAAGTATTAATATTATATCATAATCATCAGTTATGAACTTTTTTGTAGCGAATGTGTTGTTAAATTGTCATTAGAAAGCATAGGATTATTTATGATAAATCTCAATAATGACAAATAATAAATTCCTTTATCTAGGGTCAGTTTACTTGAGTACAAATCTTTTGGAACAAGTGTTTGACAGCAACATGTATAATATATAAGTCAGGGATGGGAGTGTTCATATCCATTGGAATCAATACCCAGTGAAATACAAGTCCTTAATTGGTAAATTAGACATAATGTACATTTATAATGTTTTTTTAATAAATAATAGATAAGCTAGTGCACTTGTTAAAGTGGACGTCGGCTTCTGTTACTTATAACTCGGTCATCCCTGAAGTTTCAAAGTGAACTATTCCAACCTTTGAATTGGAAGGGTTCAAATGTGTCTTCCGGGGTAGATGAGTGTAAGCACTTGTCATTTCCTGACCCTGTCTTATCAATATTGTTTGATTATGTTGGTTAGTTGATTGTTTTGAACATTATACATGTACAGATTGTAAACTTCCGGCTCAAAATATGTTAAGACACAAAATCTCTGTGATTGACTCAATACTGCTGACCCAGTACAGTTTGTTAGCTATTCTCTGACTTGGACAATTTACATCAGGCATTGTTAACTCACCTATAGCTTTAACACGCGGTTAATACGTATATATGACACAACATTAGCTACTTGGGCGGACCTCGTTATCTCGAAGTGAGCGTGACATTGAGAGATGTACGAGTATTCGAGTATTAGGTGAGTTTGTATATTTACTGTGAAACCCGGCTGTGACTGACGATATACAGTGACGTGCCAAAAGTCAGCAAAAAGTCGTTTTTTTTTTATTTTGCTATATATTTTTTGCATTTCCAATTTTTTTTCACTGAAAAAACTTGGAAATACAAAAAGATATAAAAAAAACTTGGAAATTCAAAGAACATATAGCAAAATAAAAAAAAAAACACAATTAGCACGTCACTGTTTTATGAATTAAAGGGGGGGGGGGGTTGTCCTTCCAGTTTGACGAGTTCGAGATAACGAGGTTCTACTGTATGATATTCATCCGTATGATATTAAAACATTTTAACATTTGTTAGCCTCTGTCTTGTTTGTATGTTTTGTTACCCGGCGGTCGCCCAGTGGTATGACAGATGTATGTCCGTCCAAAGATTTGTCTAGGGAATATATCATTTACTGCTTCGCCAGGAGAAGCCATATTTGGTATGCAAGTACACTTTGACAGGACAAGTACACAGTACATAAAATAGATCACTGTGAACCTTAACATTTGAAAGAAAATAATAAAAGAAAATTAGAGAATACCGAAACGTTAATAAAACTGTAACCCGAACTCAAAATCTATTAAACTAGGGGCAAAATATGAAAAAGGATATATTTACATGGGGAACCATTTGAAATTACAAGAGAATAAGACCTGCCATCCAAGTAAACATCAAGTCCTCAAAGTGAGAACCGAGTCATCCTTCTCAATCACAACACGTAAGCACTCTAATGAGCATATACTCAAAAACGCCCGACTTCATATAACACTAAACCATACATTAAACGTTTTTGGACATATCTGCTGTATATTTCAAACGGAGTAACTAGATAACGAACCACTGTATATATTGGCTGGTTGAGTGTAAAAGTAAGGCACTGAGTTGTGGTTTTACCTTTGACTCTGGGAAATTTATTCATTTTTCATACGGTTTGACCTGGAAAAACAAAATATGGTATACGTTAAAAATGAGAGAATATCAAAGTGTCAACAAAACCATTATCATAACTCAAAATCGATTTGTCCAGGGGCAAAATATGACGAAAGGACAGAATTACACAGAGACCATTGGAAAAGTATAAGATAAAAAGACCAGGTGTTCCGCAAGAGTAAGGGTGTTCTGCTCCATCCAAGACACCCGCCATGTAAATCTAGGTCAGATCCAAGTAAATGTCATGGATTCAAAGCGAGAAGTGAGGCATAATTCTCAATTACAACAATTCGGCATACTAATGAGCATATTCAAAAATGTCCACTTTCATATCATACAAGGATACGGGATATTTCTTAAAATTATGTAAGCAAAGATATGCTGTCGGTGCCAGATAGGCATCGAGCTAATACACATGTGTTGGATGTTACGATATGAGACGTGTCCATTGTGACACATATCCCGAAGTATATGAAGGATTCCTCGATTAAAAGATGAATGCAACGCACATGCTTGCTGCACCTTTAAGATTTAGTAATAGATACAGTTAGACAGTATGCCGAGAAAATAATTGCACTGCATCATACAATTGTTTAATTCGTACTTCTAGGACTCGCCAGTGATGCTAGGGGCCGAATGGTGTGAATTGAAATTTAAACTATTGCTATTGTAGAAACAGAAAGTTCAGGTGCGTCAAACACTTTGAATTTATGAATTTAGGGAAAAAAGACAACTGTATAGCGTCAAATCGTTTGCTACGAAAGTGTCCAAAGAAAATACTAAGAAATAGAATAACAGAAGTTTTATTAAGAAATACTTACCAGGGTTATGGAGTACTGCCAGTGTGGATTGCCTCCCTTATGTTGCTGCTGAAATTCGTTGTAGTTTTAGACTTTGCGTTGTAACAGCTCCAGTTTAAATGAAGGCGATCTTCTCAGATGAGGCTCACACATTCGGTTGCCATCTTGCCTGGCTTTCATAAATTGTTACATAGGGGTACAGTGTATGTTCAATTTAACTCGATGTCGGGTGTGTTAATTTCCGAACTGCTGAAACCGCTAATTAAATGCCAAACTGCATGTGTTCACGTCGGGCTAATAATGGTCCGTGTTAAAGTGCTATCTGACCAAATATTGTAACCAGTACCACATCAGATCACTATGTTGTACAGAAATTAGCTCAAGATGTTCTCAATCTCAATAGGTAAGGGCACTTACCTGACACCAACATCTTCTATCACCTCCTAATGAATATTGAAATCCCAGAATTCCCCTTTAAAAATCAATTGACAATATCACCAATCTTCTTATTAACTTTGAACAATTTTCTGCAAATCGTTCCCTATAAACATCACAAAGCTAAATTCGTCTGTATGAATGTCGAAGGGTTGTCATGATTTAACTTTTCACTTTTGTTTTATTCAAATGTTTTGACAATAAATTTGCCTACACATTTACAGTATGTCATGTCATGTCACTTATGTAAATGTGTAACTTGTACCGTGATCAGCTACCTCAACACTAGCTGGCTATGGGAATGAAATAATTAGATAACAGAATAATGCAGGCAAGGGGAGCGGTCACTGTTAGTTTATCTTCAACATCATTAGTATATATATTCAATACCCGGGTATCATATCAAAAATTATTTGTAATATTACGTAACATACACATGCAGCACCTTTTAAATTTAGTAATAGATACAGTGTGCTGAATAAAAATGAATTAAACTGCATCATACAGCTGTTTCGTCCTCCGAGGACTCTTCAGTGATGCTGGGGCAAAAAGGTGGGAATCCAAAACACACGTTTTACCAAAATATTTAATGTCAGTAAATGATATCTCTCTCTTATACCAGCACGAACTAGACAAACAGATATTTTTCTTTAAAAATACCGCAGCGTTAGAGAAAACCTCAAGCCGAACTCTAAATCGATTTAACTAGGAGCAAAATTTAACAAAGCACTGAGACATGTGAAAGTGTACCAGGGAATAAGACCGATGTTCAGTGATTTATTTTGTGTAGGTATTTGTCCATCACCTATCTATCATTTTGATGATAAAGACAATGACTATAATTGTCTTTTATTTTGAATGTGCGAAATCTTTAAATCGTCAAATAAAAGTTGATGGAAAGAAGTTATATAAGCCATGCCTGTTTTCCAAATTCTTTGTATATGCTAAAAAAATGTTGAAATAAAATGTTTTTTAAACAATGATATTCAACAAGTCCCCATCTTGATATCCTTGTATTGTAATATTCTGGTCCACATGAACTATTTCAAGCAAAGGTCTATATTTTACTTGCTGTACAACTATTGAAAAATTCAGTTAAGACGTTAACAGTAATTTATATTTTTTGATACAAACAAATCAAATCCGGAAAGTATTGATATATGAATATAGAAACTTTATTTATTTTACAACAGTTATGAAATAAGTTATCCAACTTATATAAATCACTCTTGTTGGCCCCCGGATGTTAGCGCGCAAGGGGTCTTATCATTGGAGGAAACCGGATTACCCGGAGAAAACCCACGTGGTCGGGCAGGTGAACCCATACTTTTTCTCGTCCGATCGGAGAATCGAACCCCGACCGCCTTTCTGAAAGGCAAGTACGCTATCCCTATCCACTGGACCACTCACCGGGAAAGTGTTAAATCATATAAATGAATGAATGCTTGAATCAATTGAATAAATGAAATGATTCAATGAATGAATTGAATAAAGCATGGCGAATGACAGCCCTCATATGAGGACATCATTATACATGTTGTTGCTTTCAAAAATAAAATCTGTTGAACCTAAATTAATTAATAATAAGTTTGAGTAGTGGCACGGTACATCATATACACATTTTCGTAGTACACGATTTGAAATTATACAGAACTAGTTTAATTTTACTTCTTAATTCATAAATTGAAGTGGTTTTACGCACCTGACCCTTCTGTTTCTACATTAGTTTAGAAATTTTGGATTCCCTTCTCTTGGTCCCTTGCATCACTGAAGAGTCCTAGAAGGATGAAACAGTCGTATGATGCAGTTTAATTTATTTTTCGGCATACTGTATTTATTAATAAATTTTAAAGGTGCAGCATGTGTACGTCATCTTTGAAACCCCAAGTGGACATCAATTACAACCGTAACACGTACCTTACTTATTCTTCTTTGTTCTTTTACATTTTCCCATGCTCATTTCATTCTTCTTGCATTGCAAATTGTAAATTGTCTGTATACATACGCTAAACTTTTTGTCATCGCGTGTTATATATTTAATTATAGTACGGCCTTTAGTTTGTGCCCAACTATTTCGATTGTTTTACAATTTGCGTTAAAGTCCACTTTTCACAGTGTTATAATTATCCAATTGAATTGAAAGTTGGTCACATTGTTCAAACCATCATGCTTAATACCTTACCTCAATTTAAATGAAATCGTGTTACAGGTTTTGGTGTTTTGGGGCAAAAACATGGAAAGTCCACTTTTTTTATTGTTACAGATATCCGATTGAATTGAAACTTTATGTAGTTACTAACATCATCATACTGAACATCTTAGTGAAATTTGGAGGAAATTTGTGTACAGGTTTTGCTGTTTTGGGTCAAAAACATGGAAATTTTGAGAATTTGCGTTAAAGTCCACTTTTTATAGTGTCACTGATATCAGATTCAATTGAAACTTACAGTAGTTACTGATATCATCATACTGAACACCGTAATGAGAATTGGAGGAAATTTATTTGCAGGTTCCACTGTTTTGGAGCAAAATCATGGGAATTTTGAGAATTTGCGTTAAAGTCCACTTTTTATAGAGTGACTGATATCGGATTCAATTGAAACTTAGGAAAGTTACTAATATTATCATACTGACGACCTTACTGAAAATTGGAGGAAATATTGGGGTAAAAACATGGGAATTATGAGAATTTACATAAGCATCCACTATTTATAGTGTTATTGATATGTAATTAAATTGAAACTTGGCTATGTTACAGATATAATCTTGCTGTATATATTTTGTCATACTAATTTTTACGTTGGGACTTAAATATTATCGGCAAAGCGGGAAAGGCGAGACATACAATTACGCGTAATTCTTGTATTCATTTGGTGTTGGCTAATGGCTTAATATGTAAACAAAGATCGTAACAAAACTTTTAGATGGCAGTTTATGTTATCTTTCATCTTATGACGGAAGTTGTTGATATCTCGAATACAGTTCAAATAATGCATGACGAATCTTCTGGACGAAAGAATGAAAATAACTTTTTTTAAAATATGTAATTGAATTACTTCGCTATTTGTCCTTACTTAATACCCATTACTCTATTAGCTTGGAAGTCCTTTCATTTCGAAAAAAACATTAAGAAAAAATGCAAATCTTTCAAAATGTTCAGGCGCTTTTTAATATTCATGAAGTCATAGAATATTGAAAGTAATGAAATCAACAGATTAAGCTAACTTGATTCTTTGTAAATTATCATCCATAATTATTCAGTTGATATAAAAACTTACCTAATCACAAATTCTTTTACTCGTAACATTTTCCACTGATATATTTGTTTATCGGTTCTGTTGGTGTATGTTTCAATTGTTTTCTGCTCACCATAATTAAAGTAATCAAACAGCAACAGTAATCTCTAGGAATAACAAGAAAAAGAAATTTTGTGCAATTTGAACTATTCTTTTATTATGATTGCCAAAGCCAAAACAATCAGCCTCTGGTAGAAGTAGAGAAAGCAGACCATTCACTGAGGCGGCGATATCCCTGTTAGGAGTATTTGTCTCTAGAAAACAGTGTGTCGCGATTTTTACAGTGAACATTGTGTATTACCGAAAGTTACCCTGGTATTTTTTGGAATTAATTATAGACTTTCAACGGAAAATACTGGTTCTATATCTTGTATTATATGGTATTAGTAATTATTTGTTTTTTTTTCTGTACATGTAACGATAAGTAATCCGTTATATTGTTTTGTTTTGTTTGTGAGAATTATAATTAACTGCGAAGTATGTTCCGTGAAGATAGCCTGGGACTGAACTGTAAACATCATTGTCGTCTTCTCCCTGGCCATCATCAATATCCAGGGGTTACACTCACCTACGCTCTCTACATCCTCGATATCCAGGGGTTACACTCTCCTACGCTCTCTACATCCTCGATATCCAGGGGTTACACTCACCTACGCTCTCGAAATCCTCGATATCCAGGGGTTACATTCTCCTACGCTCTCTACATCCTCGATATCCAGGGGTTACACTCTCTTACGCTCTCTAAATCCTCGATATCCAGGGGTTACACTCACCTACGCTCTCTACATCCTCGATATCCAGGGGTTACACTCACCTACGCTCTCTACATCCTCGATATCCAGGGGTTACACTCACCTACGCTCTCTACATCCTCGATATCCAGGGGTTACACTCACCTACGCTCTCTAAATCCTCAATATCCAGGGGTTACACTCACCTACGCTCTCTTAATCCTCGATATCCAGGGGTCACACTCTCCTATGCTCTCTAAATCCTCGATATCCAGGGGTCACACTCACCTGCGCTCTCTAAATCCTCGATATCCAGGGGTCACACTCACCTACGCTCTCTAAATCCTCGATATCCAGGGGTCACACTAACCTACGCTTTCTACATCTTCGATATCCAGGGCTTACACTCTCCTACGCTCTCTAAATCCTCGATATCCAGGGGTCACACTCACCTACGCTTTCTAAATCTTCGATATCCAGGGCTTACACTCTCCTACGCTCTCTAAATCCTCGATAGCTAGGGGTCACACTCACCCACGCTTTCTAAATCTTCGTTATCCAGGGGTTTCACTCTCCTACGCTTTCTAAATCTTCGATATCCAGGGGTTACATTCACCTACTCACCACTATCCTGCTCCCGGTGCCGTGCCGATTTGCAAGAAAACATAAGAAAGGGTTTTTTAAACATAGAAAACGATATTAAAAATATAACTATAGTACTGATGTGCTAAGTAATAAATCTTGATATTAAATAAATATGTTATTGTTTGATAATCTAAACTGTTAAGGTTAAAAAAAATTAGTCGAATGGCGGCGGCCAAATTGAGCAGACGAGCACCAAATTTTGCGGAAAATGCCGTTTTAAGGTACTTTCAGGTTATTTGACAAAACCGAGACCTTGATTTTCTTTCTTAGAATAACAGTTGCCTTCAGAAAAAGTATTTCATTTAGAAATTGGTCCTAACACGAGCTAATAATTATTATTATGTAAGATTATGTTTTAATTACATGACATACTTTAAAAATAAAACCTGCATATATCACAACAAGTATCATTTCAGAATTGAATTTTGTATACAATATAAAAATAAAATGTATTTAATCCGATGAAAATTATAGGTATTGATGAAGTATTGCGTGTTTTTCAAAAAAACATGTCCACCATTGATTTATTATCTTGTACTTTTTCAAGGGTCTCATTGTAAATACTTGTCCACTCTTTTTATCGACTATGTCCTTGTTGACGATTCGGTATATATTATGATTTTCGTACTGAATGATTATTAGCTAACAGTTAAGACCAGACAATCAGAAAAAAACCCATAAAAAATAGTTCCAACAAAAACCAAATTACAATAAAAGATAAATCGACAAACAAAGAAAGAGTTTGTGAACAAAACGTAAGATTTGGTAGGAAAACAGCAAAGAGAACTGAGATAACACCGAAACGTAACACAAAATATCGCAAATGCCCCCGACATAAACAAAATGATATCAGAAGGTATTGGAAAGTTTTTTTTAGGTATCATATATGAAAGTAACAGACTATATCCTGTATTTCTAATTTCCGACTCATTTCATAAACCTGCTAGGTGCTGTTAAAAACACCAGGCATCAGTTGGGCAATTGTCACGTGCAATGCTTGCCGGCGTCGATTTCCAATTTAAGGTCAACTATTTTAAATGAATTGATTTTTCTGTTTGGATACGAAAACAAGTAATTTTAATATTCAGATTCTTTATTTGGTTAAGTTTTATAGCTCATCGCATAGGAAAACATAAAAAGCATATATGTAAGACATTTTCCAAATTATAAAATAGAAAAGAACACCCGTTTACGAACTAAGGTTTTTACAATTTTAAAATCTTGCAATGTTCATCTTAATTTTTGAAGACAATTTCCAAATCCTAAAATTGAACAAAAAAACTCGATGAAGCACTAAGCCGTATACAATTTTTTAAATGACTTACTTAAAATCGGTAGCACACGATAGCATATCAACACTCGTTAGAAGACCTATTTATCATCGTACTGTAGATACTGCAACAACTTAATGTGAGTTTTTTGGAAGAATGTTCCTAACATAAACTTTATTATTTAAATCAAACTAAGGGATACATTATGATTTACATACTTTACAGTCTACACGTGAGTTATACCCTCCCATTGCCATGGATACAAAATATACTGGTTGTGATCTGATTTCAGGACTCGTACGAGAAAGCTACACCTTTTCCCAGTGCCTCCATTACAGGCTGCCGCGGCACCAGGTTCACTCCACGCTCGCAATCTCCAGGCCAAAAAAATCGATTCCAGGCTTTGTGTAATAAATGAAAACAAATCTACATGTAACCATGGCAACAAAGCATTGTCTGAGAGGAAGAGTTCCCTCGATACTATCTGTGGCCAAAATAGTCCCTGGCGTAGGAATTTATGTACGGGTAATTAAATTATGAATATGCAATTTAGTATATGGTGAAATGGAAAAGGAAATTGGAGAACAGTTTTGTCACCTTGGAAACGGCGTTTTAGAATGAGAAATATAACTATAACTTATAATACCCATTGTTTATGTAGAACACTCGGTATGAGGACGTAACCATATATATCGCTGCTTTATACGAAACCGTCTCTGGATTCTTTCTGATTCGTTCTATTATCTTCACGCAAAGATTAATTGTAGAGGACAATTGAAAATGAAAATATATATTTTTAAAAAATGTTTGAGGTATTATGTAAATATTCTCTCCAACAAAATTACAATTGAAGTCTTTTTCGAAATAAAATCTGTGTCCAGAAAACATATTTTTTTTAAATTGGAGAAATGGTACATCAAGTTGATCATACTTTGAAATAAAAATTCCTGGTAGGCTATGATGGAGCTAATAACTTTCGTACAGTGACATTCAAATATTTACTGCCGTTTTTATATTTTAATTGTCTGTCACAACTCTACGATGGATATCGGCCATAAATCGCTGTGTTGGACGAGGTACAGATAGCTTCTATTGTGTAGAATCTTTAAAAGATGCTGTTTTTTCTCTTGTTTTACCGAAGGCAGGGCTATAACTACAGCCTTTTATACACGTTCTATTTAATGTATAGTCGCTCAGTGAGACTTATCAGGAATCTTTATATACGAATAGGGCTATTAGATAGTTATCTTATTTTGTATTGTATGAGAATTTTAAAGACAATCATTTTCATATTTGTGTGAAAAGAACTGTTTGGTGCTTAAACTTTGTGATGCATTTTAACTTTTTCGATACTAAATTTAAAAAGATGCAGCGTATGTGTTCGCCACAGTTATATCTCATTTGAGTAGTGGCATGGTACATAATATACACATTTTCGTAGTTCACGATTTGAAATTATATAGAAATAGTTTAACTTTTCTTCTAAATTCATAAAATATAAGTGCTTTACGCACCTGATCCTTACGCTTCTACATTAGTTTAGAAATTTTTGATTCCCACCTTTTGGTCCCAAGTATCACAGAAGAGTCCTAGGAGTACGAAACAGTTGTATGCTGCAGTTTAATTAATTGTTTTCGGCATACTGTGTTTATTATTACATTTAAAAGGTGCAGCACGTATGTTATGTCATGTTACATGATAACAGTATATTATCATTTTTTTTCTCAGGGCCTCTTATGTTTTGTTAGTTATGAGAATAGTTGTATATGGTGACGAATGACGTTACAATACAAGGGTTTAAGATGTTCAGATTGATGGAAACTGAGTTTTTGGTCGTCATCACGATCTCACTAAGATGGCAAAACACACACATATCTCACTGGAAGGCTGAACGGGTATCATCGATAAAGCAAAATACGCTTACTCTTCGGGAACTCATGGTCTTATTCTCTTTTACTTTTTCAGTCTCCGTTTAAATATGTTATTTGATAATATTTTGCATCAAAAATTCATTTGTTCGGCATACTGTGTCTATTACTAAACTACTATGGATGCACTGATCGTATAGATTCATTGGGAAACTTATCGAGTCCTGGATGCAGTCAAACAAATGTAATGTCTTTGTTACCACACAAAGGAGACGCAAGCGTAGTCATGGCCATCGACATTACAATAGTCCGACGGAATACAACGTGAAGTTTGAAGATCTGATGTGCATCACTTCAGGACAACGTTGTATTCACTTCCCCGGGCTACATTACGAACTTTGCAAATGACTCAAAAAGATTATTGATGATGTGGCAGAAATTCGACTTTTCAAGCCTGTGCGAACGGACAGGCAATATGCACCATCGACTCGACATTTCATGAAAGTCTAATTTGCCATTAAGGGGATTGATGCCATTAACATCAGCAATATCTTGCACCAAAAGTCTGTTCAAGCTAACATACCGCCGTACTTCCGATATAAAAGTTCACCGATTATTTCCTACAGTTATTCTATACCTATTGCACCAAAGCTTTTCAATTACAAGCAAACATTGCAACAATTAAATATAGATGACCTTGGCATGACTCCTCCTTCAGAATGTTCATGAAATATTGCTATGGTCCAGCTGGACACATAGTAACTGATAATCTGAATATTACCCCAAATATAAAGCTACGGGAGCTTTTCATTAAGGTCCTCAGTATCGAGACTCCATCAATCAATTGGCATGTGAATTTCAAGATTCTTATGGACTCAATGGAAAATTACGCCAGACAATGGACTAAACGTGAACATGCTGAATTGGATTCACTTTTAGAGTGGGTGAAGTCTATCAGGTCTCCAATTCAGAAAGAATAAGCAATTTGCGTCACAAAATGAAAACTAAACACAAGTCGACATTTCTTGACCCCGATGTTCGAGCAACACTCAGCGATCTACATGATAAGTATGGGGTTGTGTCTGCAGACAAAGCATCTAACAACTTGATTATTGTTTGCAAACGCTTTTACATTCATTGCTTGCAAAAAGAACTAAGCCTGCTTGATAATCTAGGTAACCCTACTTACACATTGAACGGTTTTTCGAAAGATGAAAAAATGTCGAACCATGCTTCTGTATTACAATCTTTCAAAGGACCGGTTAATGAGCAAGACGCTGACCTACCTTGTCTTTATTGGATACCGAAACTACGCAAGGATCCTTATAAGCAACGTTTTATCGCTGGCTCTGCTAATTGCTTGACCCAGCCTTTATCAAAACTTCTTACTACCATTCTTAGTACCTTAAAATAAGGGCTTCAGTCTAATTTTGACACTGTATACTCCAGAAGTGGAATTAATGGGATGTGGATTTTGAAAAACCCGAAAGACCTTTTGATCAATCTTGAACTCCCTCTCCTAAAAATGTCTTTTCGGTCAAATATTTTATTTTTCCACCCTGTACACTGCCCTACCTCATACAAAATTGAAGGAACGTCTTTGATCTCTTGTTATGAGAGCTTTCTTTTCCAAGAAAGGCGGACGACGATACAAATATATGTTAGTGAGCTATCTTGGAGCATACTTTGAGAAAAACACGACAAAAGCTAAGAGGAAGTATACTGAAGAAGATATAGTAAGGATGATTGAATTCCTGGTCGACAATATTTTTGTTGAGTTCGGAAGGAAAGATTTTCCAGCAGACTGTTGGCATTCCCATGGGAACAAACTGTACCCAACTCTTGTTGACTTGTTTTTATTTTCATTGGAGGCTGAATTTGTGAAAGAGCTAATCAGAACTGGTAACAAAAACCTTACCAAATCTTTTAATTTCACTTTGAGACATATCGATGATGTGTTGTCTGTAAATAACAAGGTGTTTGCTGACCAAGTCGATCGTATATACCCTTCTGAACTTGAAATAAAGGACACAACAGACATCTCTACATCAGATGCTTATATTGATCTGTACTTACGACCTACGACCAACATGGACAGTTTACTACTAAGCTATACAATAAACGTGATGATTTCAATTTTCCGATCGTGAACTTTCCATTTCTTGATAGTAAAATCCCTGCTTCTCAAACCTAAGGGGTTTACATGTCGCAGTTGATTCGATACTCTACGGCTTGTTCAAAATATCGTGACTTTCGTGATCGTTATCGACTGCTGACAAACAAACTAACAACACAAGGATTCGAGAGATGCAGGTTGATCAGAACTATGGGTAAATTTTATGTTCGCCATCTTTGTTCCATCGAGAAATATTCTGTAGCTTTAAGTGATATGAAGATTGACGTTTTTGAGTATGCTCATTAGTGTGTTTACTTGATGGGATTGACAATGATACTCGGTACTCATTTTGATAACTTGATGTCTACATGGATGGGACAAAGATTTACATTGCGGGTGTCGTTGATAAAGCAAAAGACACTTACTCTTCAGGAACACATGGTCTTATTCTCTTGTACTTTCCTTTGTTCATATTTTGCCACTGGTTTAATCGATTTTAATTTTCGATTATGATTTTGTTAACGCTTCGGTATCTCGTATTTATTTTAATAGGTGCAGCATATGAGTGTGTTACGCCATCTTTGAAGGCGTGGCATCATACATTTAAAATGGCTCCCGTAAATGTTCATAAAAGACAATGTCGATGAAACAGAAGACCCTAATTCTTCTGAAATATCCAGTTTATCTACCTTTTCTTGTGTTCAAATGATTCTCACATAAAGTTTTCAAAAGTTGATATTTTATTTTAGCTTCAGTGACTTTAGATTTTAACTATATATATTGTTACACATGAATTTTTCTAATAGGAGGTGCGTATCGTCCTTCTGTATCCCAAAGATGACGTTACACACACACATGGGCACCTTTTAAATTCAGTAATAGATACAGCATGCCGAAAAAAATGAATTTAACTGCAACATACAGCTGTTTCGTCCTCCAAGGAGTCTTCAGTAATGCTAGTGGCCAAAACGTAGGAATCCATAATTTCTAAACTAATGTAGAAGCAGAAGGGTCAGGTGCGTAACACCCCTTTCATTAATGAATTTAGAAGTAAAATTAAACTAGTTCTGTATACTTTCAAATCGTGTACTACGAAAATGTGTATATTATGTACCGTACCACTACTCAAATGAGATTGACTGTGGCTATGATGATGGTGAAAAAATGGATGATGATAAAGAGGTGCCTGATATCAGTTACCCAGGAGATACATTGCATTTGTTACAAATCCTTGCTACACTAGTAGATACAGACATGCATGTTCTGCTGATAAGAACTAGAGTCGGTCACGTTATAGATGACTTAGTTGCACTAGATGATCAGAACATTCTCAAAACGAAAACTCGTTCATGTCTGTCTCTTCTCGCCCAGCACCATGATATTTTGTGCGCATGAATTATTAAGTCTGCTGTGAAAATAATAAGACCGTAGGCTTCAATCGATTTATTGTGTTGCGTGATAGTTTTAAGTGGTGAGACTATAATAAGTTAAGTTTAAGTTTCCTTACATGATCTGTATGATCCTCCACACCAGACTCAATCAAATCAAATGCATTGTACATCTATGTGAAAGTTCGTTTACAGACATCATATGTTTTACAAAGATGACGTAACACACACATATGCTGCACCTCTTAAATTTAGTAATAGATATAGTATGCCGAAAAAATGAATTGAACTGCATCATACAGCTGTTTCGTCCTCCAAGGACTCTTCAGTGATGCTAGGGGCCAAAAGGTTGGAATCCAAAATTTCTAAACTAATGTAGAAGCAGAAGGGTCAGGCGGGTAAATCCCTTTAATTTATGAATTTAGAAGTAAAATGAAACTCGTTCTGTATAATTTCAAATCGTGTATGAAAAAGTATGAAAGCTTCGTAAAAATATAGTATTTAATAATAATACAAAACCAAGAACATATTAAAAAGTCAACGAAACCATAAACCGAACTCGAATCGATTTAACTATTGAGAAAATTTAGATAACGAGATATTACAAGGACCAATACCCATGAAAAAGTACAAGAGAATACAACCAGGTGTTCTGGAAGGGTAAACGTCTTCTCAGGTGTATTTTACTGAACGTATTCAAAAATTTTCAAGCATGGCAGTATGACAATTACATGATTTATAAAGTTGTTAGCTCTGTTATTATATATGGTTATGAATAAAAGTATCTAGCATGGCTTCGTCATGTGCTTTAAGCATGAAGGACTTTGTTAAGATGTGCTGCAATGTTTAATTTAATGGGGAGGGGGCGGGTCAATCGGAATGTGAAGAGCAATGCAAATATTATGACTTGCATTATCAATGAAACGATTTGTAGCATGAAGAAGGACATTTAGTGATTGAAGCATATCGTTATAAAACAATCTTGGCTTTTCAGACATGTAAATGTTGCTGAACAGAGGACAATCTAAAATAACTACAATGACTGGAAAATGGCGACAAAAACAGTTATTTGAAACGTTTTGTAATTTCTATGATGATGATTTATAAACATCTCCGCTCACGGTATTACCATAGTATAACCATGTCTCGTTTTTATATTTATTTCATATATCTTCAGACATGTTAAAATGGTCTGCACAAGAGACAGAACTCACCGGGAATAGACAAGTGCTAATCAGATAGAAGGAAATTACAAAAGTGGGGAAGACAGGAGCAATGTAAGCTGAAGATAGCCTCGTTCTCGTCAGACCTGGCTGACGATAGCCTCGTTCTCGTTAGACTTGGGTGAACTACACTACAGCTTTCTGCTAGCAATTCAGTGTAAAACCATTATCAAGCACGGCAAGGTTCCAAATATGGACGGCTTATTGAAATTGATGATAAATTCTTGAAAACATGACAGCCTACAGGAAATTAAATATTTTAAGCTCTTAAATAAAATCGCCTGTCGTTCGATAGTAGAGGAGTCTGATAATTCCTCAATTAAGGTAAAATTCAATAGCTTTCACGCACAAAGACCTGAGTGTAAGCGTAAATCATGTTTACAGGGGAGGCAGTTTAAGATAGTGCATTCATAGCTCTGATGATTGACACCTATACGCATGTCTTCGCTGCTTTAGATATTTGCCATGAAAATTTAAGACAAAAATATATCCCGAATGTCTTAAACTAAATGTACATCAAATCCGTTCGGGAAACCGTCCGGAACAGCTCGGATTTGTAGTTAAATCCTTGTGTTTTTTAAGGTTTAATCGTTTATCCTGATTTTGCTTTCTTTGTGCTTTTTGCATCGGATTTGAGCTCACATTTTGTACCTGTGTGTAGTTGCTATGCTACAAATCTTAAAGTGATCATCTGTGTGAAGAGACCACCTTTGTTAAGAGACAAGCTGGGTCCACTTATATCATTCCGCATGGTTATTGTGAAATACACCTGTATTAAGAGTCCACTTATCTTAAGAGATCAATTTTGGAAATGCTTGAGGAAGATTGTTGAACGCGGGTTCGTAAATAAATACTTTGTTTCTGTAGATAATGTCTCGAACAGTGCCGTTCTTTTTCTTAATCGTCCAGCATCAAATCATATTATAAACAATCTCTTCTTAACAAAATTGCAAAGAAAAACCTTTATAAAGTTGATATTTACAATAGCAAAAACGTTATTTGTATGTTACTTGTATTTCATTCAACATTCGCAAACCAGATCCTCGTCATACCGAGTAAGTCTGTGTCAAACACTTCGTGATAGGATATATTGATTTCCAATTGGTTTCTGACATTTCATATGTTTGTTGATGCTATACAGTTTCGATAGTTTTTTTGTAAGATTTCCTGGTTGTTTTTTTCGGTTTTGTTTTTCGAAGGTAGAAAGATTAAAAGCGTTAATTTTGGAAAGCTTATGGTTTCCATCTGTTTATCCTAGTACCATTAGTTATAATAGGTATGATAGTATTAGTAGCCAGATAAACTGAATATAAAATAAAACAAAACAAAAACACAAATATAATAAAAAGAAAATCTATGAAACAAATAAAGAATACCAAAATTAATGCAATTGTTCACCTTGTAATGGTCGATTATTTGTCATACATGAATGTTTGAATTAAGAGTATCATTTTCTTGTTTTTCTTTTAATGTTTGCTTATAATAAGTACTTTCTCTTGTTTCTAAACAACAGGCTTCGATATCACAAACGTATTTGAGACCGACTCAAGCTGAGATTTGAGTACAAACTCAAGATCCCAAGCTCAGCGTCCGTTTTTCGTTATCACAAAGTAAAAACTCAGGTCAGCATCTCAAGTTGAGTCCAAAAAGCTGAGACTGCCCAAGAGCAGACTCAAGACCGGAAACGAAGCTGTTTGCACTAAAATGGCAGGCATGACCAACAATTTCTCTAATAAAATGTTACAATATTCATTTTCACAACCATCAGCTATGTTTGGGCACATAGAATCTTAACTGTATAAATGTACAAGTACGATTTGACCTATAATTGTCAATCTATTAGTCATTTGTTGAAAATAAAGTCGTTTAAATAAGCCTTATAAGGCCCCAAACGAGATGCCTCGGTTCGAATTCAGTAGGCCTCGATTTAAAAATTAATATAAAGATTATATCTATGCATCTTAGTTTAGTATGAGAGTAAAATAAAAAAAACTTTAAATGAGCAACTGAGTAGTCTACTGTACGCGATCTTTTGAAACGATATGTTGAAAGATGATTCAAAGACAGATCGTTGCTTGTTTGCGGTCAAGTCGGACTGACTGCACAACCTAATTTCTGAAATGCTGTTAGCCTTCAATTACTTGTATTTGTACATGTATTTCATGTAAGTCTAAGTATGATCAGTAATTTGTTTCCATAATTTACCCATAACTTTGTACATTTAATTATGAAAAACAACACAAACGATGCAAATACCTTGTAGATGTATTTTCTAAAAACCATCGCCTGAAAGATCCTCCGTTTAAGCACCAACTGACCATGATCAGTAAGACTAAATGCTTCGTGGGACTTAATTAATAGCACCAGACAGTGACAATATGTCATTATTGTAGACATATGTAAACTGAATCTTAAATCCTAGTCACATTTAAGGTTTAAACCGAGTAGGTTTAATGTATAAGCTGTTTTATACAGAGGTTCGTGCAGTACCAGTTGAAGAAGAAAGAAAGCAAAACCGTCTACTTACATGTTAGATAGAAATAATTTGCCTTGTGAATTATTTTCTCAATTGGTAATTATGTTTGGGAATTGAATGGCTGGATTGGAGTATCTCACCACAGGGGTTGAAGAAATAACTTCAATATTTGGATCTAAACTAAAGTTCAAATAAATTATAACATGAACACTGTTCACAAAGGTGACCTTAGTTTGGGTCCAATAGAGCTGTTACAAATTATCAGACCCTAGTTCACTCTATGGCAAATGACAACAGGCATTTGTTTATGCCGATAAAAACAATAATGTCAAAAAATCAAATCTATTACAAATGAGGAAATATACGAATTGGTATGTAATTTTCAAGAGAAATTCATAGAACTAAGATTAAATACATATTAAATGAAAGTTAAAATAAAAAGGGAAAAGATCCATCTTTCTAAGAAAGTATCAATGGTGGGCGCCAAGTTCTCTCTGGGATATCTTGTTTTAATTTAAAATTTGAAGTTTATCATGTTTAAAATAGTGCAATTAACATATTTTCATTTGAATTTTTGTGACATTTTGAAAACCGTTTGATACACAGAATTAAAAGCACTGTGAAAGAAATATAGTTGTCTTTTATGATTCAAATATTTCTCTCTGTACATTACAAAAGAGACAAGGAATACTCACTGAAATCCAAAATATGTACAATGTTGTATGTAGCAATGTACATTTATTTGGTACTCGGCTGTATGTACATATGCGTGTAATTGCATGGTCGAACATTTCATTGTATGATTGTATTGAATATTGAAGTAGATTTTCATGATCAAAAAGAGATATAAATGAAAACTAAATTTTAAATTTAATTAGAAAAGATGAATATGTATTAAAAATGGTGGATGTGGATTGGACTGCAAATTTACATTCATTTCATATTAATTAGTTTGAAATCCCTTCACACAAATAAACACTAATTAAGATATAGGAAACATTCATCGTTTCTGTCCTACTTTTAAAATAATATAATTCAAAAATGTAAACGTGTGTGTACCATCCTAGGCAAAAACTGGCATTAGTAGTTACATTTAATAGGCAATACAGAATAGTCATGGTATCACAATGCGACCCCCATGCAGACAAACTGCAGACACCCAAGCAATGGGCTTTGACAAACACAAACTGACACAACTCTGTAGGGTTATCTGCAGTTTCTTCTTGCAATGTACAGTAGGATGTAGCAGGCCTGTCTCTGTTTACAGTTATGTCCCTTTATTGTCCCCAGATATGGATATACAGATGACGTAACACACACAAGCATACTGCACCTTTCAAAGTTAGTAATAGACTGAAACAGTATGTCGGAAAATTGAAGTGAACTTCATCATACAGCTGTTTCGTCCTTCTAAGACTCGTCAGTGATGCTTTGGTCCAAAAGGTGGGAAAAGATATTGTATGATATATCGTATACGCCGTACCATTTTCAAAATATATATTTAAATTGTATATTATATAATTTATATTGAGTCTTTTCAACAGAAGAGGCAATGTGACGGATGATTTCAAAAACAGCACCATACAGCTGTTAGCAATCTCGTAGACAAACAAAAATATAGGATATTTGTTGTAAGAGGTAAAATACATTAGATCGATTGTTTTTTTCGTCCTTTTCTCAGCAGAGCTACATAGGAAAGTTTCTTATCCAATTACGTGTACGTCTTTCGTTCATCTCTCTGCATTTCAACTGCAAAGTCTAATCTATGACTGTCATATTGTGGACATGTAATACGTCATTTTTCCGATTTGATTCATCAGACTGACAACAGACTTACTGGAATTGTCAAAGAACGAATCACGGAAATTTGACTTAGATAAAAGGACAAAGGGGAAACCCTTAATCAGCATGGGGCTATACATAAGTCACGTTATCAACGGGTAATGTAATGGCAATGGTAAAACACCTTTTATAAATACGATGACAGCTTAAGTCTGGGACTACTCTTGTATGTGTTCCATATGAAATGCAAACGGTGTAGAGCATCAAGAACGTAAACAAATGTATAAATTTAGACTTTATATGTACTTGGATGTGACCACAATTTGCATGGCGGGTATCATCGATGAAGCAGAAGGCGCTTACTTTTCCGGGACACCTGGTCTTATTCTCCTTTATTTTTACAAGGGTCGCCATGCAATTCTTTCTGGTCTTATTCTCTTATATTTTTACAAGGGTCGCCATGTAATTCTTTCTGGTCTTATTCTCTTGTATATTTACAAGGGTCGCCATGTAATTCTTTCTGGTCTTATTCTCTTGTATTTCTACAAGGGTCGCTATGTAATTCTTTCTGGTCCTATTTCTCTTGTATTTTTACAAGGGTCGCCATGTAATTCTTTCTGGTCTTATTCTCTTGTATTTTTACAAGGGTCGTCATATAATTCTTTCTGGTCCTATTCTCTTGTATTTTTACAAGGGTCGCCATGTAATTCTTTCTGGTCTTATTCTCTTGTATTTTTACAAGGGTCGCCATGTAATTCTTTCTGGTCTTATTCTCTTGTATTTTTACAAGGGTCGCCATGTTATTCTTTTCTTTGTTCATATTTTGCACCTACTTTAATTGATGATGAGTTTGGGTAATGGTTTTCTTAATGCTTCAGTATTCTCTCATTTTCGTTAGTTAAATATGTGGCAATTTTAATTACGAAAATTAATTTTAAAAATGGAACAGATAAGCTGGAATAATGTATTTTAAGATTGTACGCTATTTAATCCAAAGGAACGGATTTTAAACAATTGATAAATTGTTTCTCGAGGAATCCCCGAAATGCATTACTATGGTACCTTCTTCCTGTTGGGTAATTTACCTTTGTTAAAGCTTATCTACATCGGCTATAGTTTATGCTGTCAATATGTAAGGAACGTTTCATTGAATTATTTCTGCCATCAGTCTTAATACTGTAACACTATCCTCGGGTTACAGGGTGTATTTACAAGCTTGATAAAACTACACGCATCAACTTGTTTTTGTGGACTTTTGAATAAGCACTGCGTCTAACGTTCGTGGTCTGCCCGGTAACACCATATCTTTCACGTCCGGTTGGGTAATCCAACCCCGGCCGCCGTGGTGAAAGGCAAGTGCGCTATCCACTGCACCATCCAACCACCCTGTGTTACTCATCTAGAACCTCTTATCTCATTTGCTTGTTCTTGTTTAAGGGTCTCCTTGTCATTCTTTTCTTTGTTTATGTTTTCCCCCGATTTTGAGTTCGGATCATGGGTTTTTTGATGTTTCGATACTTTCTTGGTTTTTCACTCACATAAAGGTGCTAATCATAAAGAACTGCTCAGAAATGCAATGAACTCAGTGCTACAATGTCATTTGGTGCTTGCTGGCAGCTTCCAACATTTGAAGTTTTACTACTTAGTTCAAACGCCTGCCTATTTAGAGCTAACTTCATCACATCCATTATTACGTGTTCCCCAGGAGAACCTTGTTCGCTAGCTATCGAACGTAAAACATTTGAATGTTATGATGTTTTCTATTTTTGTATATCTTTTAAATGTCCACAACATTTGTGTACGTTGTGCAAGGAATTTATTGTTTCTTTTCTTAAAATTAGAAATAACATTTGAGTTTTCCTTTGCAGTACTGAAAAGAAAGTATCCTATGATACAGCCTAACTCGGGAACAGATAGAATTTAAGCGAACGTTTGCAGAAATTACGAAATCGATAACAGCAGATACAGTAAATCATTCGAGTTATCTCCCTTCTGGGAAATCATTTTGGATGAAGAGTACAGAACGACCAAGTGCCATTTAAGTTTTCCTTAGACAACGTATGGTAGAAAAATAACCGATATTAAATCACCCTAAATTTTATACTGCACGAGAAGGCAAACCATTACTGCCCTGCCAGCGAGATCGGAGCATAATAAATTTAAATGCTCTTCGTCCATGCGCCCAATAGCAGAATCGACCTAGAACCTAAAATTAAGTTTAATTCCATTAAAGATCTAGTAAATCATTGTTTGTTTTGTTAAGTAGATTTCTTTCGGAATGAATGTTCTAGTAAAATTAATATATAGGAGTTGAAGTTTCATTTTTCACCAATTTTCAGCCTGTTTTTGCTAAGTTAAACATATATAGTATTGATGCTATGAAGAGCTTTTTATAAACTGCAAAGTTACTGAAATATTTCGATAATGATATGTTAGCAATCCTTCCCAAGTCAACAAAACATCTAATAGTATCTTAAATAAAACTTCAGTGAGTAAATTAATTTACTGAAAAATTCAAGAGAATAAAAAATGTGTTTCGGAAGAGACAGCGTCTATTGCTTCATCGACGATATTTGTCATGTAAATCTTGTTTAAGTTAAATGTCATGACATCAAAGTGAGAACTACGCCATCATTCTAAATCACTACAGGTAGGCATACTAATGTGCATATCAATAACGCCCACCCTCCAATTACACAAGGATGCAGAATATTTCTCAACGATACCCATGTCGACCATAAAACGTGCACATAGATCGCATCAACCTCCATCTCGAGCCCTTCTGCCATTGTCTGCTCGGCAGCAGCCGACGTATATCACGTAAATCAAGCCCTAGTATAACGAATCAATTGCGACATGTAAACACCATAATTGTAGGACCAGGGCTGTTATTATCAAGAATGGGAAAGTTCACGATCAGAAATTGAATTTGATATTGTAATCGTTATGTTTTTCGTATGGTAAGGTAGTTAGCTGTTTGTCCATGTTGGTGGATCGAGGTAGTCAGCTGATGTAGAAGAGTCAGGTGTGTCCTTTATTCCATGTCCAGAAAGGTATATACGATCGGCGAGGTCAGCAAACTACCTGTTGTTTATAGACAACATATCGTCGACACATCTGAAAGTGAAATTAAAAGATTTGGCAAGGGTTTTGCTACCTGTCCTGATTAGCTGGAATCAACAGAACACTGAACAACAAAATGACGAGAGAATTTAGCTACTGAACGAGTACTGATTCATTTAACAAAGAATCCAGTTCAAAAATAATTAAAAGCATTTTGGATAAACATCTAGGAAATAAATAAGAGAATCCCCAAGCGTTAACAAAATCTTATCCAAACTCAAAATGCCAAGGGCAAAATATGAACAAAGGGAAGATTAACATGGAGACCCTTGTTAAAGTACAAAGAATAAGACCAGGTGTTCCGGAAGAGTAAGCGTCGTCTGTTTTATAGACGACAACCGCCATGTAAATCTTTGTCACATCCAAGCAAACATCAAGTTCGCAAAATGAGAACCGAACAGCATTGTCCATCACAATAAGGATACAGATCATTCAGGAATATTAATAAAATATGTTCAATATGTATTTTCATCTTTCGTAATGTTTCGTGGAGCACATCTACCAAAGGGGTATTGGTATTCATATTTGCTCTCATGAACACAACTGTTTACAATGGCTATTTTTAAACGCAGCATAACGGTGTTTTAGTGAAGGAAGAAATCGACCAACATCAAATCAGTTTCGGTGATGTAACAAGCTGTTTAATATTACAAGTAGATAACGTATAAAACGATAGCACATGCATACCACGTGGTACTGGCGCGCACGGAGCCAGCTAGGAGGTACATCAATAATGTATGTGCAGTCCTAGCGTATCGCTGATTGTCTCCGCAATGCAACTTGCATTTTCTCACATTCTGTGTTGGGTTCTGAAACAGGGTGAAATTAGCAGCTAAAACCATTCGTTTTATGTATAGCGAAAATGGATTTTTTCGGTTTTTTGTCTTAAAACGTCACTAATGATTACTGTTCATTGTCGTTAAAAAATTTACGACATACCACAAAACGGTTCTAAATGACTATAATTAGATAACGCGGCCTTCCCTAGGGATATTATGGGATAGCATCTCTAGAATTATGAGACGATATCCTCGGAGTGTAGCACCTGTTTCCTTAATATAAGAGCTTTAACTGGTGTCTGTTGAATAATGAATGATTTCTTGAAGAAAATTTGGCGTTAGAAATCATCGTGCCGAGCGCGAGACATCTCGGTGACGATACCAGTTTATGATTTTTCACCGTCACACTATAGCAGACATGGTCGATTATGAAGCTACGTAACATTTCGGTATCGTGGGGATTTTAATACATCTAATAACCTAAACCTTAATGAAGAAAATGTTCTTCAGAACAACGTTTAGATTTGCTAAGTTCCTCTTTGGATTTATGCGTCGTCCAAGATGCCTAACGTTTGTTGTACGGGCGCTTCAGGTTTCGTTGGTGTATGTGGGTGCAGATTTTGGATCTCTTTTATTAAAGTAACAGATGTGGTTTATTTGGTAACATTTACTAAACTCTTCTCCGATGAATTCATTAAAGATAAATACAACTTGAGTGCTATTTTAGGAGAATCTCAAGTCTTAATTCCTTATTTAGATAATGTCTATTTCCGGACGGTTCTAATTAGATTTTATTTTCACACACACTTCACAATTGCACTTCCTTGTACGTAAAAAGATAAATCTGGTGATGACTATATATAGACAGATATACATTATAGACAAGCGGAATTCATCTTTAGGAAGCGACATCATGACGTCATCACTTTATGCAGCGTTATCATAAAACGTCATCAATTTTGTTACACATGTAGTGCCGCATTGACCCCGTCATCTGTTCAATGTTACAGCATGGAGTAGATTTTATACTAAAGAAAGTTTTGGAGAAAATTACCCTCAATAGTATTTTGCATCCTCAAAATTCATATGTTATGTTCACCAATTGATTGATCGAAGTTTAATAAAATGTTACAATGGGACGAAACTTACCGACTTAAAAGCTTTTCTAATTTTCAGTTAGGTGACCACGAGATTCAAAGGATCTAATTAGGCTTCTTTTCTCATCAACAAAGAGGCCACACAAATACTGCTTTGACATATCCCATGGGTGCAAAGAGCGTAGGTGAGTGTAACTCCTGGATATCGAGGATTGTTGAAGACTTACACTTAGCAATTATTTAACTTTGACCGAAAAAAATGAAATTGAAAAAACTCTCTTCTATGCCCACTCCAGAGGAGAGCAAGGTATGCGTGCACTACAGATTTCCCATCAATCCATATCTGTAGGTCATCTTTCTTAGAAGTACAAATGCACTTCTTTACTGTTTTAGCTTAATATCCGGTATGTTTCACAAATACATGACAGGATGTCATCATTTGAATGCAATCTTATGAATTGGATTTTGTTTACCGAAGCAATTAAATGAAACATTAATTGGTCACGAGAACAATCGAAAATATACTTTTTTTGAACAGACATACTACGATTAAAATACTCTCAAAACGTCGTTAACCGGCATTTATCGTATAACGAAGAAACTAAAACATGAGCAACATCTTGGCATCAGAGAATACCAAAGCTTCAAAAAACCATGATCAGAACTAAAAATTCGATTAAACTAGAGGCAAAATAGGAACAAAATAGTACCTACATGGAAACTATCATCTTTAATGATAAGGGGTGGCAGACTCTGCTGGCGGATTTTTTAGTCCCTGAGGTTTGCTGGAGCCTCCATAGCAACAGGTTATCTCATTTGAGTAGTGGCACGGTACATGATATACACATTTTCGTAGTACACGATTTGACATTATACAAAACTAGTTTAATTTTACTTCTAAATCCATATATTAAAGGGGTTTTTCGCACCTGACCCTTCTGCTTCTACATTAGTTTAGAAATCTTGGATTCCTATCTTTTTGCCCCCTAGTATCACTGACGAGTCCTAGGAGGACGAAAAAGCTGTATGGTGCAGTTTAATTCATTTTTTTTTCGGAACGCTGTATCTATTACTAAACTAAAGGTGCAGCACATTTGTATGTTACGTCACCTTTAAGTAAAGATCGAGGCAAGCAAAAATAGATCGAAAATAGAAAATGTTTAAAATTGATGTCGGAAATGGTTGATAAAAAAAGTTATGATCGAAAGTAGTATTAACATTCCTATGATGAGTATGAAGGACCGGGGAGCTATGCTTCTTGAAAGGAGAATAATGGGGAATGGGGGTGATCTGGGGTTGCTGGCGTTTAGAAATTAAAAAATGTATTTAACAATTATCTAATATCCTTCGCATTTAATAAATAGACAGTAATCACTAACCTATGTTCTTTTTCAAACAGGTTCGGTTTAAATAAAACTTTATAATTATTTGATGCATATAATACGGTCTGCTCTACGCCATCAAACATCAAGAAAAACCCAAATTATTATAAGCACAAGTCACCAATGGCGATACCAAGTATGTAAATCCTGGTCGCATAAAAATAAATGTCACGTCCTGGAAGTAAGAACTAAGGTAGTATTTCAGACATAACAGCATATCATACTGATGAGCATGTTCATACACGCCCACCTTCATACCATCAAAGAGTACAGACAGGTGTTACATTTCTGATAAACTAAGAACGTGTTGGGATTTCTATCTTGGGAGAAGGCTGCGACAAGAAAAAGCAGCCGAAGACTGAAACAGAAAAAAAAGGAAATAAATATATGGCGTTACAGCAAATCGACTTTGCTGGATTTTGTGTTCTGGAGAAGAAGAAGACCCCGAAAATGTAATAAGATAGAGTACGGGTTTCTTATTTCAATAATAAAGAAGTGTAACCAAATATCAAATTAAAACACGTATAATCAGTTTACATAAATTTACATCAACATAAACATTAAAAAAATGGGCGATATCCTGATAGAAGAATGATTGTTATGTAATTATAGAACATAATCATTCAGGAATGATTTTATTCTGTTATTAGATTATTTGGTTGCCTTATATTTAAATGCGTTTTGATTCAACAAACTGTAACCGTCATGACTTAAATCTCTGAAACATAATACAAAATATCAGCGTTTCTTTTTCAAATTCCTCGAAATTACAGGTTTCTGCACGAGGAGATAGAGATACCTTTTCCTAGATAATGTCTGGTGAGAATACTGTCAAATGGCAAAGGCGGAAATAAAAATATGCAAAACTTGCTATTCCCACACGATGGTGACATTAGAGTATGGGTTCTGTGCTGTGTGACTCCCTCGGCTGTAATATCATCCATTATAGGGTACCGACAGTGTGAAAGTCACTCACCATCGAGTGAGGTTTCTCTCCTACACCAAGATTCTCACCGCCTGGCATTTAGTAGATTGAAATTCAACACAAAACATGTTCTGAGTGTGCGTTGTAACATTTGGGAATTAACATAACATGCTAGTCTATTGATTCGACTTTCTCCACATATTACCTTGTATTTAACGGAAAATAGTGCTCTTTATTAAGTTTGTTCAAATTCCCAGCATAATGCAGTTTTAGTCGAGTGGCTTCAAATAGAAATAGTTGATTTTAAAAAAACTGTAATGATATGATTCAGTTGTTAGTTGTTTTAGTCATTTTTCGTCAGATATGGGAAATGAACCTCATTTATTCAAAAAAGGTTTTGATATGTACACATTTCTGAAAAAACACACATTGGAAAGCATATATAATAAGATTTTTGTTGACAAATAGAAACTTATAAAGGATTATGTGTAAAAAGAAAGTCCTTATGCTGTCATATTATTACCTCCCTTGCTGATTTCAGCAGAACACTGTAATAAAATTGGCAAAATACATTCATATAGCCATATACGTTTTGGTGTTGTAGTTATATTTCTTTTAATGTGACAAAAGCAGAATAGTCTGAAGAGCATACAGTTGCATACTCAATGTATGTATACATTGTTTGCCTTGATTATTTGTTATTTATGTATGTCTTTTATGTATGTCTTTTTTTAATATTGTTCTTGTATAATTTTGACTTACTGAATTTTTTTGTATTTAGTTGATTCTCCAAATGTAATAAGACAAATAACAGAAAAAAAATTGGACGATAAAAATAAGAAGGATTGCAATGTTTTGAGAATAAGTGTAACATTAATAATGGTTAGATAGCATATTTCGTGTAATTCATAATTTGTTTAATAAAAGTGTTTATTACATTTTTACCATTTAAATAACGACAATTATTCATTCTATAAAAGTGATATGTTTCACAAGTGGAAAATATCACTTTTTCTGAGTTGACAAATCAGAACGCTGCTTACAATTGACATTTGGGAAAACCAAAAGCTGCCACGGTACTTTTTGCTATAAAAATGTAATAAACAGAATATCTAACAGTATCTTCAGTTATACCAAACATATTTCACTCGTGTGGCTAATAATGTGATATAACTATATACACTGTTAGATATCCTCTATTTTTCGACGAAGAATGAAACACTCAGGCGTCGGGGAAAGCATATGACAATTTCATAGGCAAAAATCTCACTCTCAGTTTTACTTAAGTAAAGTAAGCACGAACTAAATTGTGTTCTATTTCTGGAGAACGGCGTGTAATTTTCAGAATTTATTATCTTGGCCAATTAGTTCTCAACATCTGAAATTGTCTTGCAAAGTCTGATAATGCATATGGACTTTGAATTATATAATAATATGAAGTAATATTATACTGCCTTCCTTGTCACACGAACTGGAATATAATTTTCTGTGGTTTGGTACATGCCGAAATTACAATTTCTGTTGTTTTGAACATGAAATCATATCTTTTTCTGTTCCTGTTTTGTACATGAAATGAGACAATATTCTGTTGTTTTGTACAATACAACATATCTTGTTGTTTAAAGGAAATACAGCCGTTCTATGTCAGTATGTTTTTGTGCATGAATCGATCGTGAGGCATTCTTTAACAGGGGACGAGCGTGATTGCTGTTATTTACGTTCAAATTTGGCACGTTGCATGTTTTAATGTGATTCATGACTATTTTACATGTCCCGCGCATTTCAGAATTCCTGTGTCACCTTCAGCACTGTACTTAGATATCAGAAACGTTCACTGGTATAGATATACTGTGGATAAACTGTTCTGAAGATATTACTAAACCTTTTGGACAATTCATAAAATCAAATAGATCAATACTAATATAACAAGTGTTAAAGAACGATAAAGTCGACGAACAATATTCTGTATCTTTGTGTGATATGAAGATGGACGTTTTTTTAGTTTGCTTATTAGTGTGTTTACTTGTAATGACAATGATGACTTGGTTTTCATTTTGAGGATTGATGCTTACTTTGATGTCACCACGATTTACATGACGGGTATCGTCGATGAAGCAGAAGACGCTTACTCTTCCGGAACACCTAGTCTTATTCTCTTGTGCTTTTACGAGAGTCTCCATGTAAATATTTCCCCTAGTTTAATCGACTTTGAGTTTTGATTATGGTTTTGTTGACGCTTTGGTATTCTCTGATTTTTTTTAATTCGAAGCCTAGAATTTTTATAATTTTAAGGCATTAAGAAAAACTAGTAAACCATAAATCTATTCAGCTATGTCAAATACTAATACCAGATGATGTGAATTGAGGAGCAATGGTAGGGGTAGGGATAGGAGAAAGAACACTATATAACATATCTTAGACATAATCATCATGATTATCAAAATTTTCAAATGAATTGCCTCACTTTACTATTTTCTCTTCTGAATAGAATTATGTTTAAATACAAAGGGGATTATATCCCTACTCATATTTGTTAAACAGACTGAGCAAATGCTAATAGTAATGCTACATGTATTATATTATATTGATTGCATCAATATTTTCAAATTAATTGTTTCATCAATGTCCTGTATTTGTCATGTCAACCTGTAATGAGAGAACTTATATAGGCCTAGCCTGCTGTTCGATCCGATTGTTATCACAATAAAATATGATGAAATGAAATGTGGATAGGAGAAAGGAGTAGGACCCATGGTAAAAGGGTTGAAGTAGGGGTAACGGGAAAGGGCTAAGGGTAGGATTTGTGATAAGGGGTAGAGGGTAATGGTGAGGTTACCGGGTAGGAGTCACTGGTTGAGGTAAGTGATGGAATAAGTGATAAATGGTAAATGACAGGTGTAGTGGTAGTGGTAAGGGGTCAAAAGTAGTCTATATGATCTTGTTACTTTTTTGGTAGAACAAGCATAAGTCTACAGTGAGACAGGGGCACTTAGGTATCAGTTCTAGAGCGGATCAACATATGTTCTAAACAAACTGCAACTGATAATAATATATTTCCTTCCTCTATTTCCTTGTCAGGTTATACCACACCGACATTGACGTTTTCCGGGAAAGTCGCCAGGGATTGTTTGTGGTTTAAAACGTCTCCTATGATAAGGTCAGCTGTCGCTGGTTGTCAGGGGATACCTTACACAAAGGTCATGTCACCATAGCCGGTAACGTCACTGTAGCTTCAGTTTACTCTCATTTTGTTCCATCATATGCTGTTTTTATACTGACATTCAAGTACAGCGTACAAACTACATGTATGATTGAATTGTATCTATTACAAAAATTAAAAAATCCTCGCAACTCAGAAGTGGAGGGCTAGCGGTAGAATTTTGGAACAGCTTAAAAACTCGCCCAACGCGGCCCTCACATTTTTTAACTAACAGGAACAACCAATTAAGAACTATATTCTTTTTTCTTTATAAACTGGGTGTCCCGTGCAATATTCCCAGCAAGAGAAAGTGCATGCCAAACAATGATTTGATGGATAGCTTTAGGTTTGTGGTAGAATCAGCAATGACTTATCAGTATCGTACATCTAGGTCCCTTCAATGATGCTAGGGGCGAGTCAGATGGAGACACGGACGGGAATGGACGTAAAACCTTTGAACTACTTGTGTAGCGGAACTGGACTGGATTAATCATCGGCGACCAAGTAGTTCAATGTTCGTCAACTCCCAAACCCCTGAAGTCCTATGTATGGGATATTAAAAAGTGTGTTCGTCTAGAGTTCGGAAGGTTTGGGTTCGAGCCCCGGTCTGACTGATTCATTTCCTCATTCTCCATTTACACGTGTACATTATTATAGACTTGCACCATAACTTCTTACCCCGCGGATTATCTCAGACAATATAACCTTTGCTATCTCGAGTACTCCGAGTTCAGAGTTGTATTGGATGCTGTCGGTGACATTTCAATACGACTTTACAGCCCGAAGTTAGCATATGATTTATTAAAAAGAAGTACCAGCAGTAGACACAAATAAACAATATGTATAAAAATGTTAATAGGGAGTAAATCTTCGTTAATGTTAAGGACCTCTCGATGTCCCGCATACCGCCACCATGTTAGGGATGTTTACTTTCTCCTCTTCTTTCGTCTGTCTTTACCCTCCACATATGTCTTTGTAGTTTTATTCAATAAGGTGTAGTTCATTGTTAATAAATGACGAAATTTCCTGTGATGAAGTTCATTTTATATGGTTGAAATGGATTAATGTTGTAAAGGCCGCTATCATATAAAACCCCTTGTATTATCAAAATGTGGCGTTAACAGCATTACCGCATGGACGCGTCCCAATAATAGTATTAACATTCGGAGCCATGTCGTTTAACGTAAAACCCTGAGGACTTACGGGTGTGAACATGGTACATTACAGTACAGAATGTCGCCAACGCAGCTCTCTAGGGAATGGAGGTACATTTGATACCACTTGATGACGACCCCTATGAGTATCATTCTTAAAAGGTCAAAGGTTAGCAATAGAGAAATGTCGCAGTGTTTGTTCGGTACTTACAAAGCTAGAACAGGAACAATATGGTGTTCACATACAAAGTAGAGCAACTGTTTCTCTTAGAAATCTCCACAGTAACAAGACGTTATGTTAATGTTGCAGAACATTCAGCAATATGAACTAAGTGTCGTTATTCCAGATAATATGCAAAATATGAACTAAAGAAAGACTATCATAGAGCCTCTCGTAAAAGCACAAGAGAATAAGACAAGGGCCCGTATTCATGAAACCGTTCTCATGCTCAAGCATGGATTTCGTGCTCAAACCTTATTTCTTGTTTTGGTCATATATATTATTTAAAAACTTTGTCAAAGTTTTGGGAAACAGTTGAAGAGAGATGAAGCCAAAACTGTTTTCAACATTTACATTGACTTTTTGACTCTTCAACATGATTAAGGAGAGTTTCAAGAAAGCTGGATTGAGCACAGAATCAATGCTTGAGCATGAGAACGGTTTCATGAATACGGGCCCAGGTGTCAACACTGCCATTAAGGGGACCGTGAAACTCATTTTTGGGAAATAAGAAAACAATCAACAAAATATCAAAACGGCTTAATGAACGCTCATAGAAACCTAAAAATAGGACCATGCGTTTCGGATAGATTAGCTTATCCTTCATCACCCAAACAACACGTGATATTGCCTCCGTTCTATTACCAAGATTAACATGACCAAGATAATTAGACCAGGTGTTCTGGAAGAGTAAGCGCCTTCTTCTTCATCGACGACACCCGTCATGTAAATCTTTGTCACATCCAAGTAAACATCATAGCTCTGATCAACCTGCATCTTTCGAATCCTTATGTTGTTATTTTGTTTGTCACAGTTTATATTTATATGAGAAAGTATATCGTTATTTATTGAGTGTTTCACTGGTGTTGAGATAATGAAATCAATGTTTACGGGAGTATTTAGTTAGTCGTATTTTTTCCGTATTTTTTTTCTCTCGATAATACAATTCAAACAAGAAGTATATGCATGTATAATGTTTTTGGCCATAACATTTCCCATAATAGGTCAGTAATGTATACACAACAATAACCCGCTGTTGACATTTTGTCAATAGTTGACTACAAGGAAGGGTCTGTATCAGTTTGTCTGATCGAATAAAGGCCATGCGAATGATCAGTAACCTGTAAAAAGTCGCCTCTATCTATGGTAAACGAGGTGAACTGCCTTGACGTTCTCGTGAAAGCTTCTAGGATTCCGGACGCCATAAATCCAAGTATATTCTAACGTTGAAAAATTGCTGTGGTCAGATAATTCTAAGACAGCCATTGTTTATTCATCGATTCCAATCGGACTGTGTTTATAGATGAGTATGTACGTTATCAGTATGCCTCTGGTTTATCTTATTGCAAACGCACAACCCGGATAATAACTCAATATTTAATACACATATTTTGCATATAAAAAGCATGAGATTGGGATTTTGATTAGGAATCCGCATTACTGATAACCTAATGGATAATGTTCTGAAGATAGTCGTTTTAGATTTACCTTGATTAAGCTGAACGGCAGAAGTAAATTGAATCTGTGATGCGCATCTACCACTCACAGACAGAGAACGTCGGTTCGAAGAAATATGTTAAATACTTTTGGGGTGTTGTGTGGTGCGATAGCAGCTGATAATGAGTGAAATGTATAATTATATTTAAAATCCGTCTGTGTGATCAATGAAATTTGATTGGATAACATTTTCTAGAACGTAAAAATTATATGATAACGTGATTTTTTTTATAATTCGAAAGAGGATGAAAACAACTTTATATTAAATTGTGATGCTTATATAACATGATATTAATACCGAATTTGTTTACATCTGTGTATAAATTAGTAAACAAACAATTCGTTTTATTACCAATATCTTTGAAAAAGGACAACAATGGAACTTAACGCGTTACACTTTTCCAATTCTCAAGCTGATGCTGTCATATTTTGTTTCATAAATTAAATATCACATTGGGATTGCTCATACGTCATAGTAAGAAAAACGCTTGGTGAAGTATTATTTCTATTTAATCCAAGCGTCGGCGTGAAAGCAACATCCCGAGTTTATGCCTTTCTCCAGTCGACACATTATCGTTACCTTATTTCGGAACAAACCGATTTCTAGCTCCTGTTATAATTGATCGGAACGCATGTTGTCACGTGGTGCACTATTTTGCAAGAGGGATTTCAATTGGTCGATTGTATAACATAGAAATCTAAATTTGTAAAGCTTGGCCTGGACCCTCTCAGCTCCTACACAAGGAATACACAACAGTCTTATGTTGGACAAGAAGGGCTCACAGACTCATAGACAGATGGACAAAGTAGAAGTACACGTGCACTTAAAGGACCCAAAGCTAAGTACAGCACTACCAGATCATCCCGGTATCTCAGTCCAAAGTTGGTCCAAAGGAATTCCGTAAGTTTTATTTTAATACTATTTCTAAAATTGTATCAACCCAAACTTACATTTTGTAACCAAACAATATTCATGTTAATCGTTCATTTGTTGGTGAAATTACTTGTCAACATTGTCTTCTTATGTAAAAAAGAAAATACTTTCATTCTGCATACAGACTTTCTGTATTTATACTGAGATTACATTGCATGCGGTTTTACGTCATATGACCCTTTGACCCGATATGACCTTTAGTACTGACGTAGCGAAAAAAATTAATCAAACAAACAAATTATATGGAATAGCAAAGAATCGTACGCACGTATTCAAACAAATATTGACGTGATTTATGTTGCGATTTACCATGATTGGCAGTGTTGTTTTTGTGTTCTTGTTTAAATGATAGCAAATGTAGCTATACTATTTATAATTTTAAATTGTTATTATCAATTACATGGAAGAAAAAGAATTTATCTTTTTTGAACAAAGCGTCAAGACAAAATGAATCGGTTACCAATTTAAATCTGTAATAACCTTAAGCGTGTAAGTACATACATTTTATAAATTGAATTTTAATTTTATTATTTTATAAACATTATACATTGTTTTTGTATACATTCATTTTTTTCGAATTTTTTTGACAAACTTCAAAGCCATGATTAGAAGAATGATTTCCAGAACGTTAAGTTAATTGTATTTACTGGCATCAGGCCGACAATGCATTTATAATTTCCAAGAATAATTTACAGATTTACCATTATATAACATGTACCTGGTTCTCTGAATAACCCGATAGTATTAAACAAGCATATTAAAAAATTCATGGGTGAATTTCGAAAAGTTATTTCCCCTCAAAGTACCGAAAGTTAATAGAAAGGGCGAATGAATGTTTTCTCGAGTAGTTTAGCACTTGTGACAGAATTGAACAAATTTCTCTTTACGAAGTCTGCAAGACGGGAACAATTCTTATTTTTGGCAGGTTAAAGATCGTAAACAACTGTTTAAACCATAAAAATAATATCTTTTGGAAACAACGCCGAGAGAAAAAGGAGTTTGAAAGAGATACACATATATATCACAAGTATTGTTAATAGGTGACAACAGAGGCAGAAAACTATCAATTCAGCAAAGGCCCACATTAGTCGCCTCTCACTCTAATGAGAAGTAGGATATACAACGTTTTGTGATTCCAATCAATCCACCCATCATCACCGTCATGGTGTCTATACACTAGAATTGCTCCTTGTCAATTTCACCCAAAAAAAACACCATTGGAAATTTCAAATAATTAGAAACTTTTTGTAAAGGCTGCGTTTTGCGACGAGATCGGAAGAAAACTAAATGCATGTCTAAAGAAAACAGAATTGCCGTAATCAGACCTCATGGTAAATGACCAGTGCTGTTCCTGACTTATTGATGATCAATGAAATTGTACGTTAATTGGGTTGTTGATCCCATAATTGATGTTTGTCCCTCTGCTATAGGTCTGCTAGGGTCAGGTAACCATTAACAGCTACGGTGATTTAGGGACGTGCCCCTGGTGTAAAATATATGAGTACGTACTACTAGTGGTGTGTTTGCCTCTTGCTGAAGCATTGAATCTGATGTCTGCTTTTTAGTTCTACCGTCAAAGCTAACCAGCAGTTTATCTATATATATAAGCATATCTCAAGTAATTAAGACTGTTTTATAAAAATGTACGTTTTCAAAAAAAATAGAGAATACCGAAGCGTCAACAAAACCACATTTTGAACTTAAAATCGATTAAACAATGGGTTAAATATGAAAAAAGGAAAGATGTACATGGAAACCCTAGTGAAAGTACAGGAGAATAAGACAAGGGCCAGTATTCATGAAACCGTTCTCATGCTCAAGCATTGATTTCGTGCTCAAGTCTTATTTCTTGTTCTGGCTATAAATTATTCAAAATATCTAACTTTGTCAAAGTTTTGGAAAAAGTTGAAGAGACATGAAGCCAAAAACTGTTTTCAACATTTACATTGACTTTTTGACTCTTTGACATGTTTAAGGAGAGTTTCAAGAAAGCTGACTTGAGCACAGAATCCATGCTTGAGCAAGAGAACGGTTTCATGAATACGGGCCCAGGTGTTCCGGAAGAATAAGCGTCCGATTAATACATTCACGGTTTGTGTGTACTGTAAAATTTTGATATGACATATTCCTCAATATTGAAGATACAATTCAGGATTGGTGTAACATGTTATTGTTAAATAGAGTGTTTCATACTCAATTAAGCCTCATGAAGACTGTGTTCCCAAAGAATAATCCTCTTTTAGTAGACGCTTACTCTTCCGGAACACCTGGTCTTATTCGTTTGTACTTTGCCAGTGGTCTTCATGTGGATCGTTCCTTTTTTTAATTTTGCTCCTAGATGAATCGATTTTAATGTCGGATTATGGTTTTGTTGACGCTTCGGTATAACGACTGTGCTCACGGGAAAACAGATTCTCTATTGGACATTTTTCATGCGCTACCTCACTGAAATAAGAAACCGATCTCTCTGTATCGTCGTATGAGGGCGGTATGACACTCGGAGCGACAATCAGATACTGACAACGAGTTTGTCAGAGGCATCGCAGGAAACACAAAGAGAACCAAGACCGATACAGTCCATCTTTAAAACCACTTGAGTAAGAAATCGTAATTGATGAGACAATGTGGAACAGGCTCTGCGTGATTTGTCAACTGGCATGCAGGAGTGAAAGATTTTCAAGCAGCCAAATGTCTTACCGAGTACGACGTCAGGTCGGGGTCAGAAAACATGGCGTCACAGATACCGCCAAATGCTCGACATGGCAACAACTGTCATGATATCAAGACAAAAGACTTGCCATACCGTCGAAATATCAGTGGTAGAAGAGAAAAGAAGAAAGTTTGATTCCCGTTTAAATCTAGGCTTCTCCGGAACACCTGGTCTTATTCTCTTGTGCTTTTACGAGAGTCTCCATGTAAATATTTCCTTTGTTCCTTTTTTGCCCCTTGTTTAATCGATTCTGAGTTCGGATTATGGTTTTGTTGACGCTTTAGTATTCTCTAATTTTTATTTTTTTTCTTCATCAGAGTTCGTTGTTTAAAGAACACAGAAACCCCTTTCGAATCTAAAATCTTAGGGATCTGCATCATGCAGTATATGTCTGGCGGCAGTGTCTTTTTAGACATCCGTTCTATGACCCTAACCGTTGTGTCTCTCTAAAAACCTGTTTTATGACCCTGACCGTGGTTTCTCTCTAGAAATCCGTTCTATGACCCTGACCGTGTTGTTTCTATAAAAATCTGTTCTATGACCCTTGAATGAGACCAGGATTGGCATGACGGGTGTAGTCGATACCGCAGAAGACGCATTCTCTTCCGACACTCATGGCCTTATTCTCTTATGTTAATCCAGGGTCTCCCTGTAATGTTTTTTTTCCTCATATTTTCCCCTAGTTAAATCAATTTCGAGTTCGGCTCATGGTTTTGTTAATGCTTCAGTATTTTCTTATTTATGCTTTCTACTAATGAACATACTGTCACTGAATGCTAGCATAATTAACATATTTCGATGCGTATTCGCTGATTTATTGACCTCATCAACTGACGTAATATATGCATCATACATATACGATTCAATACACTGTCAATGGCACTGGTCGAGCATATATTCAATTCAGACAACATATATTACATTATAGACAATACACATACAGGCAGTGGTACATGTATATACGATTATCACAACATAAAATGGCGAACACATGTAAGATGACGTAACACACACATGCTGCACCTTTTAAATTTAGTAATAGATAAAGTATGACATAAAAATAAATTAAATGGCAACATGCAGGAATGTAGCAGAAAGGAATAAATGCTATTTCAAATTCTTTCTTTATTCAATAATCCTTCTTTAATCATTTTAAAAGTCAAGGCCATCTACCAATGCTTGAACTTTTTTTCACGTTTTTTAATGCCACGGTTAAACTGAAATAATGCGGCTCTCAATCTCTGATAATACTTGAAATTAAAATTCTTCATTAAAATAAAACACATTTGTTTCTAATCAAAAGGAGACGGTAATTACGCTTTCAATTTGAGATCTGTCTGTTCATTGTAGAAAGAGAATTTGTTTCCAGCTTTATGGCCTTTGTTAGAATCCTACAAATATAATTACGCAAATTTCTAAATGAAAAACGTTACGTAGACCTGAAGGTGATTCTAATTAGACAGCCGGTAGTGTTGTTTAACCATTTAGGTCCGGAAAGGGTAATCCTGCTGATGAATGGGTTACTCTATTTGCTGGTATTGCAGATTACCAAAATAGCCGGAACGAACTGTATATAGACAAAGCGTAGGGAAATAAGAGTTTTATCCTTCTGTGATGGAATGCAATATACAAACAGATAGGGTACGCTTTATATATCAGAATTACCCACTGGAAAACTTACTATTTTATTTTCAGATATATTTCTCAATTTAAGAAAGTGCTACGTGAAAAATAGAAAGCATGTATCATTAAGGAAATGATTGGGTGACACTATGTGTGAATGGTGACATCTAATACTTCAGGAAATAGATTAATTGATTTATTTTCCTTATTTTATTTTTAAAAGGAGACACAATTCTGTATTTGGTGTCTGTAACAACTTAATGAACATGCTTTCCTACCTTAATTTTCTCCACAAGAAAATGAATTAATAATATTTTTTAAATGAAATTGATTAGTTTGTCTGTAAAATAACGTCAATATATTGGTTATAAGAAATACACATAGGAAATAGCATTCGTTGTTATGACAACCAAACAAGCAGAGCCAATATTTATGAAGCTGTTGTCATGCACAAGCAAAGATTCTGTGGTCAATTCTGCTTTCATGTTACTCACTGAAGGATATGTTCTTCAGCGAAGTCAAAATTTTCCTTATATTAAACGTTTTTTCTAATGTACATTTTTGGAAAACGGAGTTCATGACATGGCAGCAAATGCAAAGATAATGATATGTCAGCGTGCTCGTTTTTGTGCTATGGTCGGTCAAAGATACCAATATTACGTAATAAATGATTTTAAGTGAATTTTGCAGTTTTGACCAATTGCAGAACATCTTCACACAATATCTTCCGAATTTATAGCCCAAAATGTATGAATGTTTGTAGAAATGACAGCAATACTATGTATTTTTAAATGATGGAAGTACAATGTCTCTGACTTAATATTTTAACTCAGGAAAGCGATTTGAGTTTCCCTAACCCCTTATTTTGTAATGAGAAAATCCTTATTTTTATTACTATATTTTGTTGCAAATTAAACGCTAAATAACAAAAGTTCTGCAATTAAACGTTTTTGATATTGAGCATATGAAAAGAAAATGGGTTTCTCAGTCATAAAGTAGGGCGTTAGCGTGCTTCTTTTTTGTCCCGTTAATATTTGTGTTATTTTTCACAATTTCGGGCTCAAAAATAAAAAGTGCTCCAATATGAAAAAAAATTAAAAAAATGTATAATAATCCTCTTTGTTGCATAATATTTCTATAGTATTGAACATTATAAAGCTGTACAGCAAAACGTACCTTGCTGGTATTAAAAATTGCGAAACACTGATGTTTTTAAGAGGTCAATCCAGCATCAAAAAGTGAAATTTCGGCCTTTCACGAAGTGCAAAATATACACAGAAATAGGCAAAATGGCCGCCGAATTGGTATTTTTTAAAAATCCATGTAAAAAAAGTTCTGCAAGCGACAGACACCTTTACTTTTGACACTTTTTTTCAGATGCATATACGCTGTTAAAATTGATCACAATTTCTTCAATATAACGTAAAATGTTTAAATTAGATGAAAACGAGACTTGAACGTGACTGAAACCTCAGAAGAATACATTCTTAAATAATAGTAAACGATTCAGAACAGTTATCCCTTCAATTTTGTTTCCATTATTAACGAAATATTTACAACATTACCATAAAAGACAAAGAAACGATAACACAGTATAGATATATGCTGTATATTTGTTATTTCAAAAACAATTTAAAACAGTGAATAACTTCAATAAAAATAAATAACATCAATAAAACACACCTGTGTTAAATTACACTTTATCATATTCATATATGAAATATAATATATAGCGACAAACATGGGGTACCACAAAAAAGCTCTGAAACTGAAATAGACGAAATAGCATTATTATAGCGTATTTTATTTTGACATTGAATACAAACAAAGCATCGTCTAAAGTAATATATTAAAACATCAGAAAAAAATAATGAACGAATAACTCGGTGGGAACAGAATCATTCTCTTGTATCGTCTGTTTCATTGTGACATCACAAAGCCAATCACATTGCTCGAAAAGGTGATGAAAGAAAAAAGAATACTTAAGAAATTTGTATTATCATTTTATGGTCCATGCCATTGAGTAGGTAATTCAAGCAAATACTGTTTTAAGGAGTGTTAATAGTTTACCAGTGACTCCTAGACGATCTTTTACACGGAATATCGTGTGAACAAATATTGAGAACATTGTATTTTTAAACTGCACATCACTTAATAACAACCAGCTTATATTATTACCTGTTTAAAGGTGTCTTGTCTACAGCAGCATTCCATGACTTGTGTGACCTACATGTAGATTTACATAGCGGGGGACGTCGATAAAGCAGAATACACTTACTCTTCCGGATCTCCTGGTCTTGTTCTCTTGTATACTTTCCGTGCTTACGCAAGGGGTTACGCCGACGTTCGGTATTCTCTAGATCTATATTTTCAAAATTTCTAGATTGTCAAGACTTACGATTTGTTATAAAGTGTATCACGTGACCTACATTGCAGCTTACTTATCATACTGGTTACTACGCACCTGGCCCTTCTGCTTCTATAGTTGATAAGACAATTTTAACTTCCACCGTTTGGCCCTTAGCTTCACGGACGAGTCATATAAGCTTATAACAGCTGAATGATGCAGTGCAATTCATTTTTCGGTACACTGTATCAATTACTAAATTTAAATGTTGCAGCACATTTGTGTGTTATAAAAAGAAATCAGAGAATACCAAAGCGTCAACAAAACCATAATCCGAACTCAAAATCGATTAAACTAGGGGCAAAATAGGAACAAAGGAAAGATTTACATGGAGACCCTTGTAAAAGCACAACAGAAAAAGACCAGGTGTTCCGGAAGAGTAAGCGTCTTCTGCTTCATCGACGACACCCGCCACGTAAATCTTGGTCACATCCAAGTAAGCACCAATCCTCAAAATGAGAACCGAGTCATTATAATCATCTAACAGGGAGGCTTAACCACTTAACTCCCCTTATATCGTCTCGGGTTGTTCCTTAATTGGTGTTTCATTTTCCATTGGTCCTGATTTTGGTCTTGATTGTATGTTTAGTATCAGTGTATATCGCCGACCGTCAGTATTTTCTTTCAATCAAAGCTAACCCGTTTCGTCTGGACAAATCCTGGGAACTTGTTTTAAATTTTATTCTTTATATTCCTGCATCAATGTTTTATGTATAGCAACGTAAACGCATTAACGGCGATACTATTTGAACACACAGCGTGTTTGTCTAGAGGGCGTAGACACGGAGACGTCCAGCCAGCTGTGTGTCTATAGTCACGGTGCCAAGGAAACGGGATGTCTCTGATGGCAACGGTATATAAATATTTGTTCTGCCAAAATGTTCACTCAATGGCATAAGTCGTGTATCGTATAAAAAATATCGTTCATAAGTTAATATATAAGTGGTCATCTATTAATTTTTTATGTTCAATCAAACGTTTTGTTCAGGTTCAGATAATTATTTATACAATAAATTGGCAGTCACCGCACAGCGGGAAATGCATACTTAATTATTTAATCATGTATTTATACACAACAGGTATGTGAAGACTACGCGGACACACACAACTATCATTACTTGCAGTTCTTCTTTTTCTGCTTTTGATATCCTCTTTACGAATATGCATTTGTTTATGTACATGCATGGGTTGCTTAATTCATATACAAATGTACTGTATCTGTTTGGAGACGATGTTCATATTCTTCTAGTCAAAAGTCGGTTGTATTTGGTATGTTTTGGGGGTATTCCATGCATGTTATATTGGTTAACGATGTGATTATAAGAGTGGGGAAAATCTGGGAAAATAAAATGGTAATTTTAACATTTAATGAAGAAAAATATCATATGAAAAAATAGCAAATGTTAAACACAGCATTTAGTCGAGTTAACTTTTAATATACGTAGTAAATATACTATAATATACGTAGTAAATATACTATAAATAGAAGGTCTGTTTTAGGAACATATCACTTACAATGAACCTCCTGTTCAAGTTCTACAGATTGTATTGATAATTTGCAAAGTTCAACTGTTCAAATGTCATAGAATATAGCTTTACGATAATTACTATATAAGGATAAATATGTTATTCATACGAATATTTGGTTTATTTATTTTGGTTTGGTTTATTTTGTTTTGCGTCCTATTGACCGTCAGTGTCATTTAAGGACGTGTCAGGTTTTGGAGGTAGAGGAATGTCACCTACCTACGGTCAGTACCTGACAACTGCCTCACGTGGGATTCGAACTCGCAACCCAGAGGTGGAGGACTTGTGGGACATTTTAACTGCTCAGCCAACGCGGCCCCTCTCATGTAAATAGCAAAAAATTGTTTTTTTGATACAGCATTTCCATCAAAATATTTCAGAATGAAAGAATAAAATTTGACGTCTTAGAAAAGAATAAAAAAAAGAGTGAATGAAGAAAAGAGGTCTCAAGCATAAAATTGCACTATGTAAAACGGGTGAATCCGGGCTACTCAACCCATCCCTCCCTCCCAAAAAATTGCGGAATAAATCCAATTTGAACCTAAATAAAAATGTGACATCAAAGCATTTCAAACTTTTTTATATCATAGATACTATAATTATGTTTGCATACTCCTTTAAAAGCTTAGCGAAAAAGTTTGAACTGGTCACTAAATCGTCATTGATATTAACATTTTCTTCAAATGCACGTGTTTATCATACATAGTTGTATAAAGTATTGTATTGAAATCAGAGACATAACATATATCTATAAAAACATACAACTATTTAATGAAAAGAATAATAAGATGATATTCTTTTTTTTTCTCAATTTTTCTATCCCCGACATTCTTATTTTTTTGTTTTTCAAATCCAAGCATTTTGTTAAAATACAAATCATATAAATATATTGATGATAAGTTAACAAAATAACATTCTATAAATTAAGATAAATTGATAAATTCTGATATTAAACCGTTGTGTATGATATGAATGATATACACTGTTCGTATATAGCTTTATAGGCTTAATAAACAATGTCTTATATATATACAACGTTTAGCATAATAACGTGCATAAATATCAAAATATCTTCCAAATACAGAGGTTTTTTCTTCATACTGAAAAAAATGGCACTTTAATAAACCTTGATTTCTAACCTCAATGAGCATGAAATTATGTCATGGTAAGGAATAAGGATTAATCCCATTATGTTCTTCAGGGAATTTTTAATTCCGGACTTTTTTCGATGAACAACTGGTTACTGGATACACTCTCACTAGTAGGAGTATCTAGTCCTAGACTTATAGGTGATACAGTTGATTAATATTTCTTTCTATGTCACCTATACTTTAATTTCACCAGACTCCCTAGATACATTCGGTTAGCCCAATGTCAAAAAAATTAGATGTGAAGATATATTAAAATTGTGATGTCATTAAAAAGCCTTTATACCTGCATGTGTCTCTGACAAAAACAATCAGAGAAAACCAAAGCGTCATCAAAGGAAATATTTACATGGAGACCCTCGTAAAAGAACAAAATATTATGATCAGATGTCTCGGAAGAGTAAGCATCTTCTGCTTCATCGACACAAATTAATTGTCCCGATTATTTAAACGAGATACTTAGTGAATCTGAAATCAGTCGCCCCAACAGTTTAAAAATGTTACTTTATATATAAATAACTACCAAATCATAATGGTAAAATTAGTGAAATGGTTTATGGTCCATGTGCGGCTTTTGTACAATTTATTTTTTCCTCTGAGTCAAGAAATTCGTTCTTTTAAATGTTCAAAACAAAAGTTAAAATACACGACATCTTTTAAAGTCCAGCTCCTTCCCTATGTTCTTATTCAACACTGTTCTTCCCTCTAACCCTTATTTTGATAAACCGCCTGTGAAACCCAAAAATAAGAAGTCGGCCTTTCTTTGTTCAATTAATCAATATAGGTTTGGACAGATTATTGGGATTGGGCCCCTGTTAAATCTTTCAATAAGGGTTGGTGAGGACAGAGACTGGGGTAATTGGAATTTATGGGTTTGTTCCTTTGCTCCCGATTTTAATCGATACAGAAGTCTGTACCGAGTTACATATGGTAAGCTACATCCAGGGTTCTAAACAACATACTACACTTACCTCCATTTATCCTCGTTTGTGAGGAAGTGTCGTAAATTTTAATCTAATATCTGATAAAGGCAGGACAGGACATAAAAGTCAAATGATGGAAATAAATTAACGAAAAGTGTCGAATTTTTAATGATATTGAAACTTGACGAAATTTAGAAAAGACACAAAAAAAGAAGCAAAAATGTACATTGTACATCATAGGGCGCGGTATATTTATTACTAAACAACACACTACAGCTACCTCCAATTATCCTCGTCTGTGTGGATATATTCTAAATTTCATATTTTACATAGGGCTAGCAGTCCATAAAGCATTAAAATTTCAAGCATTTAAGTTATAAAGTACGAAAAATGGAAATAAATAAACAAAAAGTGTCTTATTTTAACTGATATTGAAACTTGACGGAATTTAGAGAAGATAAAACAAAGCAAAATGGAAACTGTATCTCATACGGTGGGAAGGTTAAATACTTAAAAACATAATACGCTTAAGTCCATAGATTTAAAGAAATTTAGAAAAGACAAATCATAGCAAAACTTGTATTTCAAGGGTATATTTATTACTTAACTAACTCATTTTTTTCGTAACTAAATATAAGACACCAGGCGATTCTGATTTATGCATGTATTTTTATCTAAAAACATGAAACCTCATTGATGGAAAGACAAATAATAATTAAATCATTATTTAAATTACTGAGGAAAATGTTTGATCAGCTAAAATATTGCATCATGTCCCCGTCAAAGTATATCGGTCATTCTAATTCCGCATTACATTATACGGAGACAGATTACACTGTACTTGTTTCTTAATCCAACTATTTCTTGTACTACATGTTGTATTTATTTATCAATAAAATACATTTTTAATTGATGCCGTCGTTTGCAACAATATAGACTTATTTTGTTTTTGTAGGTATTGTTAAAGAGTTAGTTGAGTTTAGACTTCTCTTGGTATTCTTCATATGATATTTGGTAGTTTAGGTAACATCGGGGAAGGAAACAAGCTACACTCGAACACAATTATATAGGTCGGAGAAACTTATTAATTCGAATTTGGTCCAGGAGAAATTTCACACGAAGCATAACACGAATACTCGGATAACTCGAAATTCCGCGCACTTCGTAATATCGAGGTTCGACTGTTTATGACCATCACAAGTTTATATTTAGTAATACTGTTCCCTTTATTTTTATTTTTTTATAAAAATATAACGATAGTATGGCTATCATTTTAAGATGTTCCACGATTTCAATAGTAACACAATCAATGCATCAATAATTGTTGTAGTGACTAATGTTGATTTACTATTAGCAAAATAATCTAAAGGGAATTTTGTTTAGTTTTACGTTCATTTTTGAACCGAAATAAAGAAGAAAAAACCACTGCAATGGTCACAAATGGCGAAATAAAGAAGAAAAAACACAGCAATGGTTACACGTGGCGAAATAAAAAAAAAAAAGAAAAAAAACACTGCAATGGTGTAGTACACGTGGCGAAAACTCTTCCAAATGTTTATTCTCTACCTGGAGGAATTTTACCATTTTTCGTTAACCCATTTCTACATTTCTCCTAAAATCCTATTTTCGATCTACAATGTATAGTGAAAGTTATATTTCTATTTATTTTTTTCTCTCTCTAATCCAAACCGACTTTTACCTTTGAATATCATTATTTCATTATTATATAGCAGCTGTACGACAGTATGTTTATAAAATGCTAAATAAAAGGAGCTGTTTTATTTGTGGCCAACTATGTATCAATATATTTATGAGTAATTTAATAATACCATTTCAGAATAGGCGTTTAGATTTAATTTCTAACGACCATCGCGTTTCAAAGGAACCCGCCTGAACTACAAAAAGCGGTAGATATTTATTCAATTGTTTAGATATCCATATCGCAATAAACTCATCTGTCAGCAACAAAGGTGCTTTAATTGAGCTTAGATGTCGGTTCTTTATGAATACCAAAAACCAGATAAATTCATGTAATAACCAACAACAGCGAATTATGTGTAATGGTAATTCATTTCATAACAGAGGACTTCCACATGAAGTTTTCAGAGGATACATTTTGCATTAAGAAAACAATTCAATTGTTTGAATATTCGTGTTAAATAACCAATTACTGTAGGCCTACGTATTAGTAGATGAAGTTTCGATGACATTTTGTCTGTTGCGTCGTACATATTGCACTAGCCATCAAGTAGTTATAAAAGCACATTATTCATACTTTCAAACATAAAAAAAAAAATTAAAAAGGAAACAAACTATAAAATTTTGAAATTATAGTGGTAGCAATAGTATCGTTTGTTTTGAAATTGAAAAATCCCCTCTATGCTTACATGAGCGCATTGTGTTAAGTTTGATACATATAAAGAGATCAGAGAAATAATTTCATATTTTTTAAAAACATAAACACGTGTTTGCAAAAAGCAAAGACGATATTAAAACATTTTATAAATTATCCTTTTGTTCTTATAAATGCATTTGTAGATACTATAAATTACACTAATACTAAGTAATGGTATCGCAAATGTTGTAGTAAAGCGTCTAAGAATTCTGCAAATTGATGACGTATTGATGGATGCCCAAAGATAGCACCGACTAAATTCTATGCAAAAAAAAAATTAAAACCAGTGATTATTTTACATAGATTTAAAAGCGAATCCATTGATGCATGAAGATCATTCTTATTATTTATCTTTGTATATTACCTATTTACTACAAAACACATAATCGTTATATATATGTTACTACCAGTTTAAATGATAAGGAGACGAACTGATATCAGTAATTTGCACTTTTTTTCCGATCCGTAATGCTCATGTACGTTTTGACTGTATATTTGCCATTCATTGAATTAAGACTGTTTAAACTAAATATATGCTTAAATATATTAAGTTTTCTATACCATGTCAAATAATATTCACTGTATGGACTAGCTGATTTAATGCATTCAATATGAATTGAATAAACTGTTTGTCACGTTATAGTTAACAATTGTTTAAAGAAGACTTTGGGGGAAATTACATAGGTTATTTTCATGGTGAATCAATCAGAAGCAATTTCTATGAAATCCATCGGGAACCAGTTTGGGGAATTTTAGTTAATATGATAAATAAAACGATACTTGTGTAACCTGTTTGACATATTGCTAAAGTTTGCATATATACATATATGAATGCCCTACTCCGATTTAGTAATTGTTTAATATTATTTTAAACAAAAATGTGTCAACGTGCATGATTTCGTCAACCATTTCCTCCTTTTGTTTAAGAAAAAATATGTCCTTTTTGTCTTTAGTAAAAACTAATTGCTTTTCCAATGTGTTCCCAAACTTGAAAATAAAATATCGTTGTTCTAATGAATGAGAAGATACATATAGTATAAATAGCCTTTAAGTATTATCAGTCTTCAGGGTAAGGTGAAATGGTCTTCTATTGTTCACATTTTATGTGATCTTATTCAACATCATTATATAATAAAACCAAATTGTCTGGTCTGACAAAGTTAAGCAAAACAAAGATATTCATTAGCACGTATAACACAATGTCGGATGCTACGCCATACCAACAAAACATTCTCTTATTTGATAACATGTAACTACAATCAATTTAAAAGATGCATCTTTGATAAACTATAAGAACAAATCAAATCAATCAGGTTAATTTGATCTTGCATACATTCACTAGTGAACACGGAACAAAATATGATATTCTGAAGAAAGTTTTGCTTTCACGACATGGTATCTAATTTTGATTTATTTGTTTTTTCTCTAAAATACTGTGTTCATGATTTTGCTTGAGTGTTAATTTACTTATGGAAATTATAAATTGTTTGGTTATTTTGGGCAATTATGCATATATTATCCCATGTACATGTACATCAACATAATGCATACAGTTTTACATCTGGTGTTAATGTGTCTATAAGTGAAACTAAATAGTGAATAATTTCCAGTCTTGTCTTTATAATGAATTCATCTTAAAATATTTAAATAGTATTATGTCCGTGCAGTACATCTCAATGTAATAAAATCGCAACACTAGCATAACTTTATTTTGGCTTCGTGATTTTTGAGGAAGCATTGATCCAAAGTCCCTATATCGTTACACCGTGTGTATGCCCTCTGTAGACAGTTATAGTGTTGTACTACAGCCCGATATCAGCTACATTACTACCAGACAACAATTAAACTATGTTTATATTACCACAAGACATGTTTTGATCTGAAAAGATAAATCGAATTTTGAGTTCATGGTTACAATAAATATTACACACAGTCGATTTATCCTTATTATTACTTTATGGCCAACCTTATCGTATACTTATATTTGCAATATCGTAATTTTCATACCTGTATGAAAATGATAAAACTTTTCTAAACCCTGTTTGTATCAATAATACTATTTACAATATTTATAAACTACTACAATATTCTTTCCAGTGTTGACCTACGAGACACAATTGCATTATATATACAACAAAATAGTTACACTATTATCACAATACTTCTTGATACTATCACAATTATATTGTATGTACAACAAAATAGTTACATTAGTATCACAATACTACGTAACATACGTCTGAATCACATTGTATATACAACTAAAAAGTTATAATGTTATCACAATACTACGTAATATGCATCATAACTACATATATATACAACACAATAAAATCCTATTGTGAAAACATCACCTTAGGATGTTTCTTTGCTGATTTAGTAGGAACTTCGGCGTTCTATCAGCCGGTAGGATTATATGCAACATTTATCATTTAAATCTAAAATTGTTTCATGTTTTATGTACATTCTGTTTATGTGATGTAACGTGTATTTTATGTGTCTTGAAAAAGGGGCGGATAGCCTTGAACATTTGACAATGTATTTGACCGTACTGTCGCTTTTACTTCCACGATCATATATACAACATAATAGTTACACTATTATATTCATACTACGTAATATATATATATATCATAGTTACATTGTATATACAACAAAATAGTTAACGCATTAACTTTTAAGTTATTTCTCTTTCAAATAGTAATACTATTATATTTTCATAAAATTTCATTTGTATATTGTTATTTCTTCGAGTATTTGCAAGATTTGAGATATGTTAAAATGACGTAAAACACACATATGCTGCACCTCTTAAATTTAGTGATATATACAGTTTGCCGAAAAATTTGATTAAAATGGCACGAAATATAAGGTTCGATAGCAGTTTTAATGTTCTGTTTAATCATCTGTTTGTTGATAAAATATCAATCGAAGGAAAGAAACTAACGATACAAAGCAATACAGTGAAGTACCGTAAGGTATTCATATGTATATCTTAAGATACTGTTTAAGTTCTATCATATTACTATTAAAATTAATACATAAAAAATTACTTGGTTGTTCAATTTAATCAGTATTTACATAACATGATATGCAAATGGTTTAAACGTACAAATACAGAAGAATATCATTAAACCCCCGGTCTTATTGAGATCTCGTTAAACACACACGTGTTGCTACATTTTTAAATGTATATACTCAATACTGCCATTTCTTGTCTGGTGCTAATTTGGCTCTTATACAGGACGCTAGTTAGAGAAAAAGGAAATTGAAACTCAAAACATGTTGTCGTTAAATGACGATGACAAATTAAAACAAAGGCTTCTTATTTAGGCGTGAACAGGTATGGGGTATTATTCGAATAATTCCTAAATTTAAAAACACGAGTGCCCATGTTCTCAAATTAAAAATATCTATAAAACTGGAACAGAAAAAAATCCATGTAGATGTTGAAGACAGATATCGTTCACAGAAATATATAAAATGTTCACATGTTTTACTCGGGAAGACAATTCGGCATTCTAGACTTGTATATAGATTTCACCCAGCTGTGATGTATGGCTTCAGCTTACCATTAATACTAACAGAAGGGTCGCAGAACTTTAAGATATATACATGCGACAGAAATTTGTTAATTGAAAAAGAGGAATGTCAAAACCGAAACAGAAAAAATGTAAGGTATATCGTAACGCTAGATATTTTAACTGAAAAGTATGCATTTTGTAATTTTAACGATATCTGTCTTCTTGTAAATAAGATATTTGATATGTAATAAAAAAAATCATATGCTAAAGAGGTTTATCTAAAAATACTTGAGTCATATTTAATATTAATGGAGAAATAATCAAATATGATCAATATATGTTGGTTTGTAATAGAAGCATGATTAAATGTAATAAAGATATTTTAATGTAATGGAGATATATTTAAATATAATAGATATTTATATACATGTAATAGAGATACATTTTAATGAGATATAGTTATATTTAAAAGAGATATCTTTTAACGTTATAGAAATATATTCGAATATAACCGAGATATCTTTATAACGTAAAAGAGAGACATTTTTAATGTAATAGGAACCAATTTTTAACAGAGATATTTTAATATGTAACGAAGAACTATTCTAATGTAATGAAGATATTTTACACGTAAAAGAAATATATTTGAAGGTGATAGCGACAATTCGAATATGAAAAAAGAAATATTAAAAAGAAATAAAGTTATCTTTAAATGTAATACATATGTCCTTTATTGTAAAATAGATAGCTTTAATTTTGTCATTTATGACATGCCTATTTGAGTATCAAATTATATCTATATCCGTCTGACTCTGTTAAACAAGAATTTGATAAGTTAATGTTTGAAATGAAAACGCTGTTATATAAAGGTATATAAAGAGAAATGTCACAATATATATTTTATCGATTTCTTCGTGTTTTTGAAGTTACTTTTCCTTTCCGTTTTATTTCTGACATATACAACTATCGCCTCTAAATTAGTGTTGTCTTTGAGGTAGATTAGTATAGACACAATGGCCGCCATTACCGGTGTTTATGTCGAGAACTACACGCGTTACCAGCAGAAATGTTGCTAATTCTGTGGGATTGTATTGATGAAGAGAGACATTTACAGCCCCCATACTGAAACCGGCGTTCTATTTTATATAATAGAAGGATGCCTTTTTCAGGTGTCGACTTTATGTGAACAAGTTGTCAGTGGCGTTTGTTTTTGAAAGAATCTGTTTTGGCAAAGTGACAATATGCGTCCGGTCATTTCGGTTGAATGTTTACAAGAAGATTACTTAAGTAAAACATGTAACCACTCAATTAAATTTTTGACCGATTTGGCAGTTTTCAATCAATTCATACATTGATCAATATTTTTTCATGATTAACTCAAATTCAATGATAAATACCATGCAACGACCAAATCAAGGTGATGCTACAGAAATGCTGCAGCAGCCGTATACGTGGGACGAAACGTCGCGATTCAAAATAACTATATATGAATGTTGTATACTGGGCGAGTTGTCTCGATATTAAATTAATGTAGAAGAACGACAAAGCGGGCCAATTTTATGGATAGTTTTACACTGCACCGCCCCAGTCGTGATGTGTGTACCAGGATCACGCGATATCTCGCCACATTGATCGCCCCCTTGCCATTTCCCTATTACTCTTTCTCCTGCATATTTTAGCGGAGTGCCGCTAAATTGGTATTTATTGTCCTGTCATTTGTAACAATCTTAGACATTTCCCTGTGTACACTTCGTCACGAGGAAGGCCAAGGTATGGACCGGATCCCAGAGACAACGAGATTCACGTGCATCTCCATTCTTTGAGAAAAACTCATTTTTATATTACAAACGTCGCTGGTCAGGCTAGTTTTTGAACACGTGTTTTTTTACGAATTTGCATTTAACGTTACCGTTTTTCTTTGATCCGATATCAATATTTTTCATCGCCTGAATTTAGGAAATGAAATACATCATGTCAAAGAAGAAACAGACAGACGATTTCATTACAATGCAAATACAAAAACATTGATGATGCTGGGATTTGTTGCTGCATTTGCAATAAAATATATAACATTGCATCTTCGTTCACTTTACATGGATATACATTTGCGATGACTTATCTTTTAATTGTCATAAACTAATTGTACCTTTGTCCCGCTTCCCGATTACTCCCTTCCTATAAACACCATACATACTCTTTACCTTATCCCAATCCCTGTAACCTCTTCCTCTCCCCCTTTACTTTCCTCAACCGTTACTCAAATCAATGCTTACCCTTTAATTTATCCCAATCCATGCAACCTCCTCCGCCATCCGCCCAACCTCCTCGACCTTAACACAAATCAATCCCTACCCTTTACCTTATCCCAAACTTTGTCCCTTCTTCCTCTCTCCGCCTAACCCTCCTCAACCCTAATCCCAAACCCCATTTCTACCCATCACACTCGACCAAACAACACACGACCTTTGCAAATATGCTTCAAAATGTTATTGGTAACCTATAGTCGAAACAAACGTAAAACTTAAAGACAATATTCTGTCATAAGTATGAAATTATCAGACGCAAATACCTTGATCGCCTCTCTGTCCGACTATCTTCTAATGTATTACTTCATGGAGACTCCAAACTCTCAGTCGCTCAAAATACAGAAATTTTCGAGAGAGTTCAAAACTTTATTGTTATGTCCAAATGTTTTGGCTGAGTACTATAAGTGTTAACATTTTGACATAACGTAACTGTTAAAACCTTAAATGATGTCAAAAGGATAACATTATACTCACCTTATCATGGATTACAAATTGTATATTTCGTAACTTGTCACACACCACATGTTCTTTTTTCTCTACTCCATTTGTTTATATATTGATGTAACTGATGTATTATCATATTATGTGTAATTTATAAGGCCACTAGCTTGTCAAAAGAATGAGAAGGATTTATATAAATACACCGTACATGTTTCCTGATCATATTTGCTTATGTGATCTGTATTATTCTTGCCATGTATTTCAATAATTAAATAAATACAGTTTAAACCAATATTCTTTGACTGTGATCTGCAGCCTATGTCACATATGCTTTTTTTTATAGTTTGTGTTTTTTTAATTTTAGGGGTTTTGGTGTATAGATATAAAGAGTCAGCCTCAGATATAGTTAATGATTTTGCATGATATAGCGTGACTATTTAATGTCAAATTTGTTTCCGGTTTTCTGTCTCAGTTGTAAACAGATATTTTGTTGTAATAACTTCAAATCATGTTACAGTGTGCTGTTGGAGTCGTTGACTTTAATTCTGGTATCATATTGTCGAACGGAAGTTTAAAATAGTTACCACGTACAGCCATTTCTTCAAATAAGCTTAACTGTATTATTTTAGTTGGAATTGTTTTAGATGATAAGACTATCTGTCTTTTGAGAGGGATAACTCGGGTTTAACTTAATACGGAGCTGTGAGTACAGTCTTAATTCATTTTTACTTTTGGGTTGAAACTTGAAACACAAATCGTAAATAATCGATTTGAGTAATTCTTATTAGACATCCTGAGAAATGTGAACAATGTTAAAATGTTAAGGTGTAGAATCGATATTAGTGTAGTTCCCGTTGAAAAGTTGTTAATGTAGTTATACATGTTTTTTGTGCACATAAATCTACCAATTTTATGTAACGTTCCTTTAAAAATAATTCAGAGCATACCAAAGCGTCAACAAAACCATAATCCGAAATCAAAATCAATTTAAGATGACGTAACACACACATCTTCTGCAACTTTTAAATTTAGAAATAGATACAGTATGCCGAAAAAATTAATTAAACCGCACCATACAGCAGTTTCCTCCTCTGATGACTCTTCAGTGATGCTAGGGGTCAAAAGGTGGGAATCCAACATTTCTTAACTAATGTAGAAGCAGAAGGGTCAGGTGCGTAAATCCCCTTAACTGTATGAATTTAAAAGTAAAATTAAACTTGTTTTGTATAATTTCAAATCGTGTACTACGAAAGTGTGTATATTATGTACCGTTCCACTACTCAAATGAGATTTACTGTGGCTATGGAGGCATTTAAAGGAAACACAGGAAGAAAGGAAAGATTTACATGGGTACTCACGTAAAATCACAGGAGAATAAGACCAGATGTTCCGGAAGAGTAAGCGTCTTCTGCTTCATCGACGACACCCGCCATGTAAATCTTCAAATCAAGTTTACAAAATTTACATGTATGAATAATTAGCTGTCCTCTGTCACGGAAGCGTTGACGGAGCCACATATAACCCGTCAATATATTCATTGTTTTTGTTAATATAATTACAGTTAATAAATAAACACTGATAACTTGTAGTGTATGTTAATGTTTCACATTTGTTCATGTAAGTGGATGTATATCTGGTATACTGTATCTATCGTTACATCAAATAATGCTCTTCTATAACCTGATTTATATATCTGAATATATACAAAAAGAAGGGTTAGTTGCGAATATATTTTAGTTTAGGTAAACCATATTTATTCACGACAAATGATATATACAAATTAAAAAAAATTATTTCTATTCTGATGATCAGGAAACAAGGACTATTGTACTCATACATGGTCCTTTTCTTCTTATATAACAAGCTTAATTAAAACTACACATATAACTTTGCAGTGGTGGTTTCAATATGTACACAAGTAACTGTTTTGAAAAGATAGACCATGCTATGAGGTAGAGAGAGACACTGATATATAATATTTTCTGTTTATCTAATGTGCATGTATCATCTGTACTTAACTCGTTCAACCCCTGGACTCACATTTGAACTATTCCAAAATAATGGTTGGAATAGTCCATAATGGATTTTTAGAGGTGAATTAGTGAATATTATCTTACCAGAGATAGCATAACAATATACCCAGGACTACAAAGATTGGGGTCGTTTCGCTCCACCATATACCAAACTATTCCAATGGAAATATTTGTCTTTACTACATTTTTGTAAGTAAAATAACGAAAATTTTATTTTTCACTAGTGAGAAATATGATATTTTTTTTATTTAAGAAATCAGAACGCTGCTTACAAATGACATTTGGGAAAATCAAAAGATGCCACTGTAGATTTTGCTATATAAATTGATAAACAGAATATCTACCACTATCTTCAGAAATACGAAACATATTTCACTCGTGTGGCTAATATTTTGATGCTTTTCATTCGTGCTGCGCACTCGTGACAAATGTCAAAATATTAGCCCCTATCGTGAAATATATTTGGTATTACTGAAGACACTGTTAGGTATCCTCTGTATATCCTCATTCACTTCTGATTTACTGTATTTACAAATACTTACTCAATGTATGTAACACTAGATAGTTTGTAATCCTAATGTTTTGCTATGTTAATATATTGAGCTATAGCCGATCGGAAGAAATCGTTCGTTTTCCCCGTCGTACTTAATTTGTCTTGAATTTAAGCTCAAACATTTTGTATCTCAGACGAATTTAAGAGACTTAGATTTCTCCTAGAGACATATGCCTTTAAAGCATACAAACAGACAAAGTTAAAGTAAGTTATTGATGGACAAAATATACAAGGCAGAGGATACAGACGTAGCATGGGAAGACATCATTATTTCCAACAGCTTAGAATGATTTTTGTTTTTGTTTTTTATCTATCTCTTTTAATATTGTTATTATTATAATTTTCTTTTTTTTTTTTGTTATTAGTCCTTCTTAAAGAAATTTTGCAGAATGTTAACTGATTTCAACGTTCAAATTGTACACATATGTTACTTACGTCATTACTTATTGCTCACAAGTGAGCGAGACGGATTTCACACCTTCCCCTATCGGAACCGATTTTGTATGTGAGAATGTGACCGCCTACCTATGGCTTACCGTAAGGACTGGCTGTGAATCTACGTCCCCCCGGGGACTGTGTAAGTGAGAATGTGACCGTCTACCTGTGACATACCGTAAGGACTGGCTGTGAATCTACGTCCCCCCGGGGACTGTGTAAGTGAGAATGTGACCGTCTACCTGTGACATACCGTACGGACTGGCTGTGAATATATATCCCCTGGGACTGTATATGATTGGTCAGACATTTCGTCTCACATTTGATACATATATGATTTTTCTCCTATCTAAAATATTATTCGGCAGTGTTAATCGTCTAGACTGGGTATCCCTTAGTCATTTCTTGGTTGCATTAACATTTATTTATGGGTTCCGAAATATAAAAAATATACATAGCAATGAATAGAATGAATAAATACATAGATATACGGAAAAACAAATGTTTCCGTGTTATTTATAAATATATATTAAACACAATGTATCATATACACTTAGTGTTGTTGATCCGAACGTTAAAATTTCGTCATTGTACCGTGTTACCTATATGTAATATTTGTACAATTCGTATCCGTGTATGTATATGCATTGCGATCCAGGTGTTCACATCATCTATAATAGACTATTTGCCACTATGATCATGTCAGAATACCGGACCGTCTACCACTGCGATATCGAAACATCCTTTAATAGATGTAATATGTATATATATAAGTTAAACTGTTGGAATTACTTCTTTGCCCTTTTTACACTTTAAGTAATTCGTATCCTATAAATATACGTTTCTCAGGATTACTTCTTTGACCAATAGATATCATTAAGATATACAGCCGAGCATCGTTATTTCGTAATATTTGAACCCGAAATCCCATTAAAGTCGAAATATTTCGTCGGTCTCAGTTAAACTCTTCACACTTAACATATTCGAATTCACTTAATTTGAATAATCGGATAACTCGAAATTTTCTCCTTGGTCCCGCGAACAAGGTTATAACGAGGTTCAACGGTATTTGCTACAATTCCTAAAATAAATTAGAAAATACCGAAGCGTTAACAAAATCATAATCCGAACCTCGAAATCGATTAAACCAGGGGCAAAATATAAACAAATGAAATTATTACATGGAGACCCTTGTAAAAGTATAAGAGAATAAGACCAGGTGTTCCGGAAGTGTAAGCGTCTTCTGCTTAATCGAAGACACCTGCCATGTACATATTTGTCACATCCATGTAAACATCAAATTTTCAAGATAATAACCGTGTATCATTTTCAATCATAACAACTAAACACACAAATGAACATACTCAAAAACGTCCATCTATATATCACTTATTTAGACATGAACGCATACACAGGGATACAACACGGCCCAAACTACAGAAACAATGGTCAAGTGATTTGATAGAAGGCGGAGAAGGGCCAACACAAGACAGAGACAGGAAACGAAATGACGTTATAGGGCCGAATTATTTAATAAGTGGACTCAGAAAAGAATATGTATTTTGTTACAGAAGTATTCGTTATTGCAGCAAGCACGCATGTGGTCCCCGTACACAATAATAGCGGAGCGCGGTATCGATCGCGTGTGGAGAAATATAAAACCCTCAAAGAGCGGAAAATACACCAGAAAAATGACCCCTTTTACGATGAGTGATCATCTCGTATCGTGTGTCCCTCAACATCAGAAATAATATACATACATCATACTTTATATCTTAGTAAATACAGTTATAGCCGTGGCTGGTTAATACTTGATATTGTCAGCTTCCCTGTCAGACCAGAGTCCTATTATATCAGTCTGACCCTCCCTCCTCACGTATCACATAACAGTCCCAGGTCCCCCACTCACCCCGTCCTCCTCACGTATCACATAACAGTCCCAGGTCCCCCACTCATCCCGTCCTCCTAACATATCACATAACAGTGTTGAATTTTGCAATAATGTATGTTTTACCGAATTCTACTGGTGCAATCAATGTGAAATCATCTATTTATCTTCATTAAAAAAAATCAGAGAATATCAAAGCGTCAACAAAACAATAATCCGAACTCAAAATCGATTAAACTAGAGGCAAAATAGGAACAAAGGAAAGATTGACATGGAGACTCTCGTAAAAGCACAAGAGAATAAGACCAGGTGTTCCGGAAGAGTAAGCGTCTTCTGCTTCATCGACGACACCCGCCATGTAAATCTTGGTTACCTCACAAATACTTTCATTTTCTGCCTTGAAGATATTTTGGTTGGTCCAAATTTCGTTGATTACGAGTTCCCGCGCATGCACATAATCCGAATAGGTGTAATATCTCCAGGAGGAAACAATGGTTGGCACCGTCAGCATACCATCAAACGATGACCCTTCCAATCTCCTGGGTAAGCCCGCACATAACTAAAAACTGTAAATTTATCTTGATAACAAACATGAACTGAAAACCTGTTTTGCGAGCTTTTGAAAAAGTTTGTTTTCTTTGACACATGTTTTCGAAATTTCGTAAAAGAAGTTCTCAATTTGTTTATGTGTAAGAAACATAAATCAGAGAATAACGAAGCGTCAACAAAACCATAGTTAAACTTAGTCTTTTTTTTATACAACCTTGTGAATCCCTTTCCGAACAGATGTAATTAATAAAATAAATAAAACTACAATTGAATGAAATTTCTCTTTATTATACATTGACGAAAAATAAAAACATTCTCTACACCTATCCATATACATCTGAAAGGTCTTAGTTCTTATTTTCACATGGGAATTCTATTTATCATTTCATCTTTAAATCCACATAAAAATGATAAAACATGTTAATCTCTTTAATACAAAATAAATAATGTTAATATTTATACATAGCTTATGAAGTCTTTTCCTGTTTATCTCCCTGCTACGTTTGACATCTTCTTTCTCCTTCTCACAGATATAATTGTTTTTGCTGGTGTAGGTCAAGCTTTTGTTTTTGGTATATGTTGTTTTATTTGGCACATAGGAATAACTCGTATGCTAGGGTATATAGGAAGAAAAGAAATATTTACATGGAGGGGAAAAGAAAGCCAAGCGTTTGGGAAGGCAGGGGTAAACGTCTTCTGTTTCATCGATGACGCCCTCCATGTAAATAATCTAGGTCTCATTTAGCAATAGCATGTCCCTAGAACAGGGAACGATGACACGTTCTCAATATTACTCAAACATTCCCTAAAAAAGACGTAGCACACACCTTTGCTACACCTTTTCAATAAAGTTATAGATATAGAAGGCCGAAAGAATTAATTACACAGCACCATACAGCTGTTTCGTCCTTTGAGGCTCGTCAGTGATGCTAGGGGCGAAAGGTGGGAATCCGAAATTTTCTAAACTTAATTAGAAGCAGAACAGAAGGGTTAGGTGCGTGAATATTTTTTAATCTATGATTCTAGAAAAATAGAAAAAAAATTAATTGCATAATTCTAAATAGTGTACAACGAAACTGTGTATATTAATACACATGCCACTACCCAAATGTGTTAACTGTGGATATCTTAAGCTAATGTTATGTATTTGCAACACTCGGGTATTCTTTGTCTCATTGAGAAATATTCTGTAGCTTTAAGTGATATGAAGATGGATGTTTTTGAGTATGCTCATTAGTGTGTTTACTTTTTGTGATTGACAATGATACTCGGTTCTCATTTTGAGAACTTGATGTTAACTTGGATGTGACAAAGATTTACATGGCGGGTGTCGTCGATGAAGCAGAAGACGCTTACTCTTCCGGAACACCTTGTCTTATTATCTTGTACTTTTGCAAGGGTCTCTATGTGAATCTTTCCTTTGTTCAAATTTTGCCCCTGGTTAAATCGATTTTGAGTTCGGTTTATGATTATGTTGACGCTTCGGTATTCTCTTATTTACATTCACTAGTCGGTTTTTTCCACCCACACACATACGTTTGTAACGCTTTGAAGTGTCACTTATGCTCAAAGCACTGGCGACACTAGTGCTTGGATTAGGTGATTGGGGTTGGGTTACTGTTCTCGCCAGCCAGAGTTTCCTTTGGCCATGACACTCAGCTTAGACATTTTGACTGATAGCTGAACAAAACACAGTGTCAGTGCCAGAGGGTACAAAGGCTTTGTCCTTGCAAGTATACGTAGGAAGAGAATGAAGAGAATATATTCTCACACTATTACAAAGGGGCCAGTAAATATGTTACGTTTTCTTCAAAATATCTCAAGTAAAGGATAGAGAAGAAATAGTCCTCATTTTGTATTAGATCCTACATAAGAAAATAAAAAACAGGATACCGGAGCGTCAACGAAGCCATATCCCGAACTCGAAATTGATTTAACTATGGGGAAACTATGAACAAAGGAAACATTTATATGAAGACCATTGTAAAAGTACAAGAGAGTAAGACCATGTGGTCCCAAAGAGTAAGCGTCTTCTGCTTCATCAAGGACATCCGCCATATAAATCACATGAAAGTACACATACAGCATTTCAATCGTATTTTAGGAAGGTTTACAATAACATGCATTATAACAGGTGGTCAACGATATTTCTTAAGGATAAAGGTGGCCAAGGTGGAACAACTTCATGCCCTTGTACCATGAACGATCGTTCAATTAAGGTGAATCAGAGAATATCAAAGCGTCAACAAAACCATCATTCGATCTCAAAATCGACTAAACTAGAGGCAAAATAGGAACAAAGGAAAGCTTTTCATTGAGAAAATCTGGAAAATGTTACTCTATCTATTTCTTCCTTATTATAAATTCATTTCTCTTTATTTCTAATAAACTCCCCGTTTCAAAAAAAATGATATGGGTTTTATCCACGTTTACAGTAAAACGCTACTCATTGTTTTGCAAAGGATTAAACATGGTTTGGAGATCCTCAGGAGATAGCAACACAGTATCATCTGTATCATTCATACACGAGTAGGAATATGTTTATTGTTATTGTCTCTATTGATGTACAATTATCATTGATAAATGTAATTTCTAAGTCATAAACATAACGTTAAATCAAACAGAGCCTTCAGCGATGCTATGACATATTCATATTCATATAATATGAAGAGGGACGTTTTTGAGTATGCTCATTAGTGTGCTTTCTTGTTGTGATGACAATGATGAATTCATTTCTAATTCATAAACATCACACGGAGCCTTTAGTTGTGCCACGACATATTCCAGAGGTGTAGAGAGCGTCGGTGAGCGTAATACTTGGATTTCGAAGAAGATGTGTTACTAATTTTACGTTCTAGCACATATATTAAAGAGATAAATATTCAGAAGCTGAGTGGGTAAGAAAAAGCAAGTATTTTGTACCAGGGTTGGATATGATATTGTAACCGATGAAAATGACGTAATACACACATGTGCTGCACTTTGTAAATTTAGTAATACATACAGTATGCCGAAAAAATGAATTAAACTGCATCATACAGCTGCTTTGACCTCTGAGGACTCTTCAGTGATGCTAGGGGCCAAAAGGTGGGAATCCAAAATTTCTAAACAGAACATTTTCTCTTGTTCCAATAAATACACATACAACAAGAACAACAGCCGTAGAAACAGAACCACACGGAGCGTCACACCACATCCCCTGTACTCTAATGGTGTCGCGGAATGGCGTGACCAACTCTCCTAAACGTTTTACGAGTGCCGGAGGAACTACTCTCTGTTCGGTTGTTTGCTTTCCCTAGGGTTGTCCGTCGCGTTCTGTTATTTTCTCTATAGTCTAGTTTGTTGGCCCTGTCTCTCTGTAAATTCTGTCGTCACCTTTTCTATGTCTAGACTGAATTTGAAACCAAATGGTTTCTTTAAAGTATTTGTCATCGTTTTGTTCTATATAGCGTTTGATACAAAGTATTTTCCTGATTGTGTCAATTGAATTCACCCTCTTTTTAAGGACAGAGTACTTTTACATTGCATGTTTCATGCGACGGGCGCCTGTTCTGTTATACCCAACGAGACGTCTGTACAACACGAGGTAGCTGTAATATATCCTGGTGTTAATCTTCGTTTGCGTAGGATATGAGTTAACTACGTCAATAGGTAGAAAAAGTAATAACATTTTAAAGAATATTGTTGATGTCCCTTTTTTCACTTAAATATTTTTTTATGATGATGATGTTTGATTTATGTTTTCCCTTGTTCAATGTAGATGACGTAACCCATACACATGCTACACCTTTTACATTTAGTTATAGATACAGTATGCCGAAAAAACGAATTAAACTGCATCATACAGCTGTTTCGTCCTCCTTGGACCCGTCATTGATGCTATGGGCCAAAAGGTCGGAATCAAAAATTTCGAAACTAATGTAGAAGCAGAAGGGTCAGGTGCGTTAAGGATGTACTCTTGTGAGGTTTCAATCACGTTCAAGTCTCGTTTATGTCTCATTTAAAGATTTTATGTTATATTGAAGAAAGTATGATAAATTTTAATAGCATATATGCATCTGAAAATTGTTTCAAAATATAAGTGTCTGTTGCTTGTAGAACTTTTTTTACATGAATTTAAAAAAATTACCAATTTTGCGGCCATTTTAAATATGCGTATTTCTGTCTATTGTATGCACTTCCCGAATGGGCGAAATTTCACCATTTTGATGCTAGATTGATCTCTTTAAAACATCAGTGTTTAGCCATTTTTAATCATAGCAAGCTAACTTTTGCTGTACAATTTTATAATGTTCACTTTTATAGAAATATTAAAAGTGGATAATTACACATTTTTATATTTTTTTTTCATATATTTAGTTGTAACTGGAGCAGTTTTTATTTTTTGAAGCCGAAACTGTGAAAAATAACACAAATAATAAAGGGACAAAAAATTAAGTACACTAACCCCCCATTTTTATGACGGTTTTAGAAAGAGAACCCCATTTTCTTTTCATCCACCAAATATTTAAAAAAAAGTTTGATAACAGAACTTTTTTTATCAAGCGTTAAATCTGCAACAAATGGTGAAAAAAATGAGGATTTTCTCATTAAAAAATAAGGGGTAGGGATGACTCAAATTGCTTTCCTGAGTAAAAATATAAAGTTAGAGAAATTTTACCTCCGTAACTTAAAAGAAAACAATATTTTTTACATTTCTGCAAACATTCATACATTTCGAATTACAAATTCGGAAGATATTGTATGAAAATGTCCCGCAATCAGTCGAAACTACAAAATTGACGTAAAATCCATTATTACGTCATATTGGTATCTTTGACCGATCATAACACAAAAACGAGCACACTGACATATCATTATTTTTGCATTTTCAGGCATGCCTTGATCTCCCTTATTCAAAAATGTATATTAGAAAAAAAGTTTGATACAGAAAAATTTTGACTTCTCAGAAGTGTACATCCTTAAACCTCTTTTTTATGAATTAAGAAGTAAAATTTAAAAAGTTCTGTATAATTTCAAATCGTGGTCTACGAAAATGTGTATATTATATACCGTGCCACTACTGCAACCATCAACATCATCCTCATCATCATATTTTTTTAAGTAAGGTTATACCGGATGGATAATTTAAATGGTCTATGGTACGTAGTTCCTTAAGATTTAATGGAATAATCACATTCATGTGTGTCATTGTTAATTCTTTGTGTTTTTTTAATTACCATGCACTTTAATCAATATTTACTGCTAAAAGGACGAAACAGCTGTATGATGCAGTGTATTTATTCGGCATAATGATTATATTACAAATGTATTTCATTTCAATGGTGCAGCACATATGTGTTAGTCCCAGAGGTTTGCTGGAGTCTCCATAGTCATAGCTATTTCATTTGAGTTGTGGCACGGTACATACAATACACAAATGAACAACTAAATGGTACAACACATATGTGTGTGTTGGGTTCATCTTTCAAGATACAAGGTGGTAGACTCTGCTGGTTGATTATTTTTTTTATTTTTTTTTTATTTTTTTTTAGGTCTGCTGGAGTCTACATAGCCACATTTATCTCATTTGAGTTGTGGCAAAGTTTCATAATATTCACACTTTCGTAGTACACGATTTGAAATCATACATAAGTTTTTTTCTCTAAATTCATGAATTAAAGGTATGTTACTCACCTAAACCTTCTGCTTCTGAATAGTTTAGAAATTTTGGATTCCCGCCTTTCGGCCCCTACCTTTTGGCCCCTAGCATCACTGAAGAGTCCTAGGAGGACGAAACAACTGTATGGTGCAGTGTAATTCATTTTTTCGGCATACTGCATCTATTACTAAATTTAAAAGGTGCAGCATGTGTGTGAGTTAGGTTCATTTCATAACTCCAGTGTTCATTCAATATCTTTTAATTGATATCAACACCAAACAACATAAATATGGAGGCATTACCATGCACGTTTTATCAACGGTTACATAGTTACAGTCACTGGCAACCATGACTACAGTCAGTGCAATATAGACAGATACGATGTGTTAGGACGGAAAATAGAATGAAAAAAAAACGCACACACGTAATTGCAAATCTGACAGCGAACGTGAGAAATGAAATACTGTTGTCTGATTAAACTTATCGATTCTAGTTTCTATTATTAGACAAACACCCAGGGAAAAGATCTGACAAAAGCAGACATCGCATTTCTCCAAGATTCATCTGTTCTCAAGGACATGGCATTCGATATGGAATCTATTTATAGATTATTTTATCTTTAATTTTACTCTTTTTTATTTTTTATACATGTTTGGTTCATATTGATGAATACACAAACATACGTCGAACAACTTCTGTAAGTATTGTATTTATTTATTTTTCAACCATACAAATCCATCACCAATTTCTTATTTTCTCCATAAGATATTACTTTTCCGGAATACCTGGTCTTATTCTCTTGTGCTTTTACGAGCGTCTCCATGTAAATATTTCCTTTGTTCCTATTTTGCCCCTAGTTTAATCGATTTTGAGTTCGGATTATGGTTTTGTTGACGCTTTGGTATTCTCTGAGTTTTTTTTATTACACAAGCTCGAGTCTAAAAGTCATATGTTTCCGGAATCGCCAAAGTGTGGTTGTCTATCTTTATAATTATCTCTTACCTACTTGGCGTTCAAGATGTCCCAAAGGAATTTTTTATTCAATTCTTTACAAATTTCGAGTTTAAATTTAACCCGATGTCAGAATAATTTTCAGTTTAAATTTAACCCGATGTCAGAATAATTTTCAGTTTAAATTTAACCCGATGTCAGAATAATTCTCAGTTTAAATTTAACCCGGTGTCAAAATAAATTCGGTTCAAATTTTCTTGACCCTTGCCTTCATCCTTTTCCATTTTAAGTTTCAATATGACGTTGTGCTATACAAAAAACGGAGTCCCTATCATATGGAAATATACTTTAAAATTTTACGGATAAAAAAATAATCTGGATTCCTTATTGAAAATTAAAATAAGTCACGTGTTCTGTCTTTTGTAGGCCATTTTGTTTTTGTTTTTACTGCTGAAGAAGCGGGTTAATTGTTTCTCTATTTTTCCTGGAATCAGTATGAAAATGCCTAAGTTATATGTAGATAAATGTTATGTTGATTGGTCGCATATATTTTTTTTCTTTTTCGTTTTTTTTTATTATTATTTCTTGTTGAGATAAAACCACTAAAGAAAGCTAAAACAAATTGCAAGTCAATGCTTTGTTATTTTTCTATTTGTCGAGTGGTCGTTTGGTGTAGTGAAAAGTGCACTTGCCTTTCACCAAGGCGACCGGGGTTCGATTCCCCGACCGCACGTGAGAAGGTATGGGGTAACCTGCCCGCCCCCATGGGTTTTCACCGGGTACGGTTTCTTCCCAAAATAAGACACCTTGCGAGCTTACATCCGGGCTAACAAGAGGGATAAGTATAAATTGGATAATTTGTTTCATAAGTCTAGTAAAATAAATAAATAAAGTTCTTTTTTTTCCGGAATCAATACGCAAATGCCACGGTATAAAATGCTGTTAGGTCCATTGGTCGCCCCTATATTAAACACATAGTTCCATACCTGCCCATTTCTCTGTGAGCTATTGTCGGCGTGACGCTAGTGAGTTGTACCGGCTAACCCCTCTCGTTGTCACAAACCTGACTGGTCCAGGCCGACCTGTCTACAAGGTTAACAGTATCTTCACCATGACAACCGGTTGGGTCCACAACAAGGCATATAACATAATAAAACGACAAACCGTAGATAAGGAGCTTCGATTTTCCTAGTACATACACCTATTTACATCCAGGCATTAACAATGTTAAAAATACATTCTCTACAACACTATAGACATGGGGGTACTAATTTAAAACTTTATTTTATACAACCTGTATTATTTTAAACTTCATTTGGTAACTGACGTTTTGATTTATTTTAAAAACAACTTATCTCAATGTATTGTGTGTTTTATGTGTATATTATCTAGGTGTGATTGTTCAAAATTCTTTGATGTGTGGCTTCATTTTCATTGATTTATTTATATTATTTTTACAAATATCAATATAACATTTATTAAATTTTTGTCGATTAGATCGTTTAGGCTGATTTGTTTTTAAACAACTATAACTCTTTCTGAGATAATTGTTTTACCTTAAAACGCTCATTGTTACCATTTAAAAACAATGTCTAGTCTAAACATTAAAACGGCTCCTTTCATTGACTGGGTTATTTTATACAACTTGATAAGAAATTGATGACTGAAAAGAGTTAACATCTTTGTGAGCATTTAATGTATTGGTTTCATAGTTAATACAGCAATGCATGCAACAATTTGTTTAGTGAAAATCATGGTCATAGATTAGTGATCTATATTTTATTTTCAATGAAACTGATTTAAAAAAAACATCAGTTTGAACTGGTTTTATTTCGTTTAACGTCAACTTAACAACTAAGATCAAATAAGGACGTACCCCATGTGTGATGTGTGTGTGTGTTTGTTTGTGGAGACAGGGTTGGTTGGTGTACTTGCCTCCCCATGATAGCGCGGGTCTAATGCCGACTTTATAGTGCTACCTCAATGAAATACCACTTACCACAGCAGGAGTCAGGGTATGTTGGTGTACTTGCCTCCATGTGATAGCTCGGGTCTGATGCCTACTTTATCGTGCTACCTCAATGAAATACCAAAGGCACCAACCACACTACCCCAACCGTTTTAGAGAGGCATTTTGCATATCACAAAAATAAACCCAAATAAATGAAGAGAACTTTGATTCGGAAATCACTGATGTTTTACACCTTGATCAATAATAACGAGATATCAACGTAAACATTTCGATCACGTGTTGATGACAAATAAAACATAGTTCATGCATAGCGCACTTCATACGAGATCTTAAACATTTTTTTCTATGTTAACCACTGATAATTGAAAAATATTTCTGGCTGCGAAAAGAGTTGTTCTTTAGTTTCATTTCTTATAACTTAACTGTGTTACCTACAGCAAGTGTTAATACCTGCAACATCAACCAAAGAATAACACTAGAGACATTCTAAAAATATACATGTACCATATGCTCATGCTCTTAGAACATTTAACATATCAAATGCTTTCGAAGCTTTACACTAAAGACATTAATACAGCAGATATTTCTCGTTCAAATAAGTCTGTAAATCATAACGATTGTTAAATAACACTGATAAGGACGATTGTAAGAGATGTAAGTGTGTTTAAGACCAAATGGGGTGGTATTATATTTGTTACGGTGATATGTCCTCACGTTTTAATTCTGAATATATTTTGTGTATTTTAAATTTGCAATATGTAGATCATTTTAAAACAACATATTTGTGTAAAAGCATCTATTTATACTTTATTTTCGTAGCCGTGAGTTCTGGTTGCCATGGTACCTCGCGGTTTTCTGTGAATATGTTATACAGGAAAACACCTCTCCCCTCCGCATGTAATTGACTGTTTCGTCTTAAATGACTCCAGGAACACTGGTGAAACATGACAGTCGCCATGACAACTAGGGCTAACACTGTTCTCACAGATTTTTAAATCGCGTTAGGGGCCCGGGAGATTTATCTTTCCGTCCTGTCTCGAACTACCTTGGTCGTTTTTCAAATACGAAAGTCGTTAGTTGCTAAAACAAAGACTCCTGTAAAAGTGATTAACTGCCTTGACAGAACTCTTTTGTGTTGAAATCAATCACTCGCAGATGCAAATGTCACGGTGTTACTTTTTTGGTTTCTAACGAAAAAGAGTTACAACCGGTCATGTTCGGATTTTTCCGTTTATTTCATTTATTTCCGGAAAATCACGTAAATCAGCCATACAGCAAATATTATTGCCATACGTGAAAAGATTGATGGCCGATTTCTTCCATTGATGGTTGCCGAACCTCTTTCTAGAATAAACCGATCGGAGACGTTGACTTATTTGGAGAAGGAAAGCACTACGATGTACACCCGAAGCCCCGAGTGTTTATCATGGGTTTCTACAATATGACAATTCCGTACGCGCGTCCTTAAAATTGATTTTACATGAGTTTACGATGTGCGTGTGTTATTCAATACGAAGAGAGCATCAAGATATACAACTGCAAATGAAAAGAAAACCAAAAATAGATTTTCGCTTTTGTATTGTTATGGTTTCTTGGCTGATGCTGTTGTCGTTGTTGTTGCAGTTGTTTTTTTTCCAAACAGCCAAACGTTATACATTTTCAACCATTCTCTACAACATAAAAACATGTATTTCATATAAACATTGCCGCAATATGATTCAAGCTATTTAAGGATTGCATCATATTTTGTCGGTAGATGGCAATACACAACTAATTTAGCGCTCCATTGTAAATATGTCCGTAGGGCATACTACTGTATTTGCAGTCATAATGCAGCAATTTGTATATTTACATCATGAATAATGTTTAAATGTTATTCAATCTGTACGAAGAAATAAACATTAAATGAGGGTTTCTACGATGGTAACCACGATAGCCATGGTTGCTAAGTCATAATAGTTCCAGTGAATTTACATCGATATATTGGTACATGTATTGGAAAATACTCAAAGAACCATAACGTGTTCTTCACTTCATCACATTAGATTGTTTAGCTAATTGAAAATAATATTTCTAGATAGCGAATACACCTATTCATTTACAACGGATTTTATGGACATGCATTGACACACTGATCTGGCAGTGACACGGTCGAACGTCGAAACAGAAAGTCGCCATTGTTTCGATTTCGAATAAGCACCAACTAAATACGAATTTTACCAGCATAAATGTATTGTATAAATCTTCGTTATGCATCTCAAATGTGTTCCACGCCGTATGTTGCAAGTTGTCGAAAGAACCAAACAATGGCTACCCTCGAATAGTTTTTGTTCGAAAGTGCGAGCAGAGATATAATATGAAACAGAAATCAATCTGCCATTATACACTGTGACCACTCTTATTTACACCCAGTCAGACTTTACTTAGCTGAAGAGGAAGGGTGTAATTAAACTACATTCCATTCCATTGTAATACATTGTGAAGGCAATTATTGTTTAAAAACTAAAAAATGTCTGGTATTATACCGCCATCAACCCTTGTTATGACGTCATCAATTTTATTGTTGTTTATATTTGCTTTGCTGTTCAAACATTGTTCGAAATAACCAAATAAAGCACAATAATTTTCTTAAAATGTAATTATAAGTACTGAGCGTTTTAACACATCTTATATAGTTCTAATAACACACATTTTATTGCATACTGGGCTTTATTAAGTTTGTCGCCAATAGCATTGTGCACTATAGGACTGTAACAACATATGTAAAAACATCCATTGCTAAATAGAAATACAGTTTTGACTACAATAGACAGTCTATATTTAGACAACTACTTTTGTGAATCATGTCAGAATATATCCTAAGTACACGTTTTCCGCCATCTTGAGAAATATTTTGTATCAATGTGTGATATGAAGATGGACGTTTTTGAGTTTGCTTATTAGTGTGCTTACTTGTTTTGATTGGCAATGATGACGTGGCTCTCATTTTGAGGAGTGATGCTTACTTGGATGGGATTTACATGGCGGATGACGTCGATGAAGCAGAAGACACTTATTTCCTGTGTACATTTCCTATGTCTGCCCTGCAGGTAGGGCGTAAGAATTGTACCTGCTACCCCCATTGCATGATCGAAGAAGGCAACTAAACTTGGGATCTTATCTTTTCCATTCTTTTTAAACAACTTCCTCCTTCCTAATGTCTCCCTTGACAGCCTCACTTTTGGCCTTTAGTTGAGCGTTCGCCCCTGTGAGGAATGCTATGGGTTCTGACCCCAGGCCGAGACTTACCAAAGTCTCTAACAATGGTAGTTACTGCTCCCCGCTTGACGCTCAGCGTAATGGGAGTAGAACGACTGGTTCGCCCGTTGTCAGTATACTGTGACCTGTTAGAGTGTTCTGTTGGGGACTTTCGGCAGTATGATTCAATGTGGTAGCACTTTAATTCGGCAAAAAATCCGGACTATCGCAAGAAGGCTAACACGAACATACCATTGCCTCCCAAATACGCTCTCAACACACACACACAAATCGCTTACACCGGGATACTGTCCTTAAATGATCCTGGCTGTTAATAGGACGTAAAAACAATCAACCAACCAACCAATTTTTCCGTGATCCTATTTTGCCTCTAGTTTAATCGATTTTGAGTTCCGATTGTGGTTTTGTTGACGATTTGGTAATCTCTGATGTTTTAGACTATATCCGGGAGCCGTTGGTCCAAATACCTTCTAACCCATTGGCTCAAATAGTCTATGTCTGCTGCCCGATCCATTTGTCTTTTTATCAATAAAATATATTGAAATTGAATATATTCTAACCAGCATAAGCCATTTGTATCTAGATGCAAATAGTCAAACAAACTTGGGAGCATACTTTAAAATGGAGGAAATCGTGTAACACATTGAAAGTCTATTTCCCCATTTCCTCCACCTTCTCTTCCATTTTGAAACAGTCTCACTTGGTACTCTGTGATCGCCCCATCTTACATCTTACAAAGGAGACCTCCTCCCTTCATTCACTCTTTCTATTGCATTTCTTCTCTCGAACTTCATTTTTTCATTCTCTTTCAGTCAACTATAACAAAAAGAACACCTGGTCTTATTCTCTTCTTTTACAAGGGTTTCCATGTAGATCTTTCCTTTGTTCATATTTTGCCCCTGGTTTAATCGATTTTGAGTTTGGATTATGATTTTGTTAACGCTTCGGTATTCTCTTATTTATTTTAGTCAGACATTTTTCATATTTTTTTTAAAATACAAGAATCATAATTGCAATATATTTATATATTGATACTCGGTTCTCATTTTGAGAACTTGATGTTTACTTGGATGTGACATATATTGACTTGACGGGTGTAGGATATAGGATCACCTCTATATTTAACAGCTACACAATAATGTGTGCTGGTTATGGCATTTCAAGGCCTCGGTCATCAATGGATGGTCTCGACATGTGACCGGAGCTGTCGAAAAGGGCGCGAATCGTTTCGCACTGGTTGTCACGTGATCTGCGAGATTCGATCACGTGTTTTTAACACTAGAAATCATGATACATACATAACGTACTTAACACGAGATCTAAAAACATTTTAAGTGTCTTTCTCCAGTTTCATTTTCAATGACTTAACACCCTCCGTTGGTGATTGTGTTGCCAAACAGAGATTCGCTATCTCCGAAACACCACGTGTACAACGCGTGAGAAATTGATTAGCCGAACAAGAGTACATGTTTGAGTGCGTTACACGTGATCTTCACAATAACGGTCTGGGTGACCTAATTCCATAACATGTAATTAATTTCTTAACGACATTTTCGTAAAATCGTAACTTTATGATCATCGGTGCTTTTATATTTTAATTTCAACAAGTTTTGTAAGAAAAGAATTTCTCTGTGAAAAGCAATTTCCGGTAAATTCTTTCCGATACATATAACATTTTTATATAAAATACATTACGTTAGTCGTTACATTTGTCGGGTAAGGTATACTGTACTTTGAAACTCGAGTGTAAACGGTCCATATATCCTTGGCACCGATTTGTTTTCAATATTCTGAAATCACGAATTTCAATTTCCTGCGTTACAAACGTGTTGTCTTCAGTAATAATGAACATTTATGTAATTATGTTTTGCAATTAAACGCTTTCATTTGATTAAAATTCAAGCAAGTCAACTCTGCATTGAGACAATCTCAGTCATGTATACCATCTATGTCAATGGACTAATTTTCATAGCGACAACTTTATAATACGACCATATGTATGAGGAGATTACATGTGTTAAGGGATCAATTGTATTATAAGAAACCACCTGTATCAAGAGACCTCCTTTGCTATTAAGAGAAAAGTTTTATTTGGAAACTACCTGTATCAAGACACCATTTGTATTAAAAGATAATTTGTTTTCAGAAAACACTCAAAAGAGCACCTTTGTTATTACGAGATAAATTGTATAAAAATATCACCTATATCAAGACCACTTGTATTAAGAGATAATTTGTATTAAAAAACCACCTGTATCAAGAGACCCCCTTTGTTATTAAGAGATAAGTTGTTTTGAGAAACCACCCGTATAAAGAGACCAACGCAGATATTAGGCGATGATTTTTATTAAGAAACCACCTGTATCAAGAGACCACTTTTGTTATGAAGAGATAATTTGTATTTTATTAAGAGATAAGTTGTATTTTATTTAGAGATCAGTTATATTAAGAAACCACCTGTATCAAGACACCACCTTAGTTATTTAAATATATGTTGTATTAAGAAACCACTTGTATCAACAGACGTCCTTTGTTCAGACACCACCTATGTTGATATACCACCTGTATTGAAATACCATCTGTGCTAAGTGACCACCTTTACTGAGACATAACTTGTATTAAGAGACCGACTGAGTTAAGAGACAAATTTTGACATTTTCCCTTTTAGTAATCTCAGTATAAATACCAAAACACATTGTATTTTTTTGTATCTCTAGACAAACATGTTTCAATCAATGAAACTTTATTCGCTATGTTGGACTTCAATCGTGATTAAGTTTCAAAAGTGTTGCTTGTTTGTTTCAAATCTGATCTCTCTTGTCGCAATACCCTGTTTGCGTGCATAAGATGTATCTATTCAAGTATGAATAATAATTGAGTGTCTAAAGGTAGACTTGTGAAAGTCTGCCATTGATAAAAGAAAGATTATGTGACCTAAAGTTTATTTGTGGTATATTTTGTTTAAGTCCAAAAATTTCAATTTCAGTTGTCATGGAAACCATGCCCCGGACTATCAAATGCCTACCAAGGTGTTGACAAACGGCCGCCAGACCTAAATCAACTCCTCTAGAGACAAGCGTGGTATTGATGCAGATCAGCATCATCAGTGGGTCGAAGTCGTTCTAAAGGCAAAAAAGGTCAAACCAAAGGTCCTAGCAGAAAAGCTCCACAGAGACGACAAAGGAAAAAACGGAGTGAAACCCGACAGACAGGAAGCAGAAGGTGACTTATCTTCTCTTATTTATCTCATTCTTTACTCCTGTTGCTAAAACTATATACCAGAGTATTGTTTCATCACAAACTTTTCATTTTCGGCAAAGTGTCATCCAGGGCACTTGCAAAGACCCAGTTGTGAAAATATCACGGTTTTGCGGGTTGCCATGCCGCCACATGTACCCTATAACATTTTACTGTGATTTTACTGTAAGGAGACTTTAATATAATATTTACATTTTCACTTCACTCCGCCTCAATGAAACAAGTAAACTCTGGTTGCTTCATTTCCCGATGAAACAAGTGGGGCACGCGCTTTTTCGTTCCTGGCGAAGTAATACATTTGTTTACTGTGTACAATAATGTACGGGTGTACTACACACGTAAAACAGATGTTTTACATGCCAATGAGTTATGCCAATATAATATCACACATAGCTTTAATAATACTTGATATGACAAAATTCTGACATTTCCGAAAGCATTTATTCAAGATATGTTGGTCCTAAGTTCCTCATTGATTCCCTCGATGGTCGTGCGTTTAATGCAAATGGGATCATCTGCCCGTCGGCAGAGTTCGCATTTTGTTCATGTCCAATACTTAAATAAAAGGTTTGAGATTGGTCACAGAAATCCGTTCTCTTTTAAGAGGTTACATATGTTTTTTTCTATTATTCGACAAATGTAACATGTTCACGAAATTGATAAGCTAGCTAGACTAGATCTACGTTAGATCTACGTGACAAAGATTTACATGTCGAGTGTCGTCCATGAAGCAGAAGACGCTTCCTCTTCAGAAACACCTGGACTTATTATCGTATGCTTTTACGAGAGGCTTTGTGTAAATCTTTCCTTTTTCATAATTTGCCCTCCGTGTAAATCCTTCCTTTGTTCATAATTTGCCCCTGGTTTAATCGATTTTGAGTTCGGATTATGATTTTGTTAACCCTTCGGTATTCTCTGATATGTTTGTATTTATATTTAAAATTACAATATCTGCGTAATCAAAACGAATGGTATTAAAACCTTATACTAATTATATTTAGCAGGTCAATTATATGTATTTGACATTGTTTATAGCTAGCAACAGTCTTACTGCTAACAAAACCTTCAAAAGAGTAAACGCCTCGCATACAAAATAAGTATACCACGGAATATTTCAGGTTTGTCTTTTATTTAAATTCCCAACTGCCTTTTTATTCAGAATATACGCCTCGATAGATGGAAACGATGTAAAGCTAAAGAAACAAATAGAAGTATTATTTACAAAGGTTATATATAAACTCTTATTCACAACATGCTATCCAAGCTTACCGAGAGCTTTTATAAAAAAAAAAGTATTATTTGCCTAACAATACACCAGGCAAAAAGAATAAATCATGCAGCCAAACGGAATCTGAACCACCTCACCAGACCTACGAAAGAAATTAAAATCGAAAACATCTTCATTTGGCATAGGCCAGAAAATCTGGATTAAAAACCTGTTTACCGACCTACAAAGCATGATCACGTGATGTTCTTGGTACTTCAGCACACGCTCACTGTTGAGTTTCGTTCCTTTAAATGGAATCTAAATTAGGCAAGATTGATGTGTTAGGTGCATCCCGCTTGTGTTTGGAATATTGATCGAACTCCGGAAACTGAACCAAACCCTAAATTGTTTTGTATACAATGCTTGAAACACAGACAGCCGTTTATCAAGCACTTTTGTGATAATCTAGGTCGTCGAAGCTATTTAAATTTGTGTATGCATGTTTTGAACCATTCGGAAACTTTCTATTTTGTCAAAGTCAGCCACATAGTTGGACACGAACGGTAAAATAGATACAGTTATATTTAAACATATAGATCTAAATTAATGCAATGATTTGGAAAAAGAAATGTAGCCACTTGCAGCTTCGATATAATCTAGAAAGATGGAGAACATCATGAACACTTACATTTATCAACCGAGTGTTATACGAAAATCAGGTATAAGGTGGAATACTGGGTTAAGCAGAAAAACACACACATGGAATTATGAATGACCATCCTCGAATTTTTTGTTTGTTTCTATAATTGTATTAAGGATAACTGAATTGTTTCCTGTCGCTATATTGCTATAACAAATCTATAAGTAATCTTGAATTGTTACATCGTCATTTTGGTTTTAAGGTCAAACTTCCGTATAATGCCCTTGTTTCATTCGCTTTTTTCATTTTAAGTCAACATAGTTCAAACTTGCTTTTTATTTCCTTTTATTAAGTACTCTTCATACACTTCTGTCTACTTATCGATTATCTTGAGAAATGTTGGCAGTTTATTGAGGGTTTAACTCCGAGATGGCATGCTCGATACAATTTAAGCCACAAACATGATTTGGAAATACATGTACCATAGTTTTGATGAAATTCTCTGTATTACATTTTGCTTCAACTCTTTTTTTGTGAAATCATTTCATTGGTATTCATACACGAATAGAACAAGACGGATCGTGTGCAACAGTGTACAGAAGAATTCGTGTGTAAATATAATCGAAAATTATGCAATTCCTATCAGGGAAAAAAATTATTATTCGGAGTGTTTGTAATCACACAAGTCCGAAACTTATCCTCCACGTTTTCTCCGAAAAACCATTACTTATTTCATTTCTAAAACAGAAAACATTAAAAGTAATATCTGGTCACAATAAGATGATACAGAAAAGGAATAATTGTACGTCGATGAACCTATGCATGTACCCCACGTATATACCTGACACGCTTATTATAAAAGCTAGACCGAAACCTAACGAAACTGAATTCATGGAACAAACCATAATAAACAATCCATGTATAGAAGGTGAGGTTTTACTAAAAGTAAAAATTTTTACAAAAGTTGAATTATTGAAATTATTCCCCGCCATCTTGTTTGTTTAATCATTGATGACAATTGTTTTTTTAGTTTCATTGGAGTATGAAAAAAAAATGTTTGCAAACTGTATGAATCCGCGTAGCGAATTCTTACAAAAGTTTGCAAGCAAAAGTTTTTTTCTTAACCCTGTGAATCTAAAACATAATTGACATCAATGCTTAAATAAACAAGATGGCGGGGAATAAATCAAATATTCATTATTCAACTTTTGTTACATTTGTTACTCTTAGTGAAACTTTTTGAAACCTATTTTTCAAATTTAAAACATGTTTATGTACAATTTGACTGATCTAACAACGGATTATTTTTTACAAATGAATACGCAACGTCAATTGCCGCATTGCGACGTCACATTTTTCGCGCTATTTTCGGAGTTTTTTCATAGAAGTATGAAAAGAAAATCTCAACCAAAGCATTTTGCATACAATCAATGGAAAATTAATTATTATACTATGATTCATAACAATGCAATTGAATAGCCTATATTCTGTTATTGCATTTGGTAAATTAAGAACTTGAACTTGGACATAACGATGATGAGATTACCAGAATGTGAAATGGTCGATTTAGCTTGCGTTAATAAACCCAGTGTTAAACATTGTATATATAAACAAAGAAAATATTTCATTGGATTCCTGAAATAAGACGCACAGAATAAATAACAAAATATTTACATTTATGTCTTGTAGTGTCGATTTAAATTCCATCACTAACTAAACAATCATGAGAATGAAATATATAACATCATAAACCGTCATATATAAACATTAAAATCAGAATCGAAAACACTTTCTCTCGAACCGTGAAAGGTATCTTCATCATATTTGGCCCTCGGCCAAATTTGGTAAAAATATCGGTAACCGACCATAATAGCTCCATAGCAAATAGAAAAAAAAATATTTTAAATTTGTCGAAACTTCACCATGGTAGATTGATATTTCTTCTTTATAAGGTAAGGTAACGATCGACAATGTAATATCAATATTCCTTTAAATATCGCCCAGGAATAGAATGTGTCTAATGTTTCGGATTCTTGAACCCCATTTCTGTTTTTAATGTAACCCGTATATGCCTTTATTGTTTCGTCTTACCTATTGTAACTTCCCTTTATTTTAAATGTCTGCTGGAGTAATCAGCCACGGTCGTATGGTATACGTATGTGGTCCACTCATGGAGTGTCATACCAGTCAGTTTGTCCACTTACTGTTTGTAGTCAGGTGACTTTATTTTATATATTGTGGCCTAAGAGGTTTTTCTGTGAGAAGCAATTCAAAATGAATTACCGAAAATAAAACATATAAAGCGGGGCCGTCTTATTCTGTGTGTAAAAGCCAATTTTATAAGCAGTAATTTTCGTCAATGTGAGATAGGAATTTGAACCTAATTCCTCTATGAATATAAATTCCGTCTGTCTCCGAATACAGGACTACGGATGTCGTACGATAGAGGGCGCGTGTCAGTCACTAGACAATACACCAATCGTACAATGGATATCCCATCCTTACTGAGTTTAAATAGGTAAAAATTCAAAAAGCCACTTTCGGCATCCACTCCATAGATCTGTTATTGTTTCAAGTATTTTATCAAAATAGAATTATTACTCTCAATCTGTATATACAAAGTATATAATCATATAACATTGTATATAATCATATAACATTGTATTTAATCATATTACATGGTATATAACCATTTTTTATTGTTTTCTAAGGTGTTATATTTCTAATCATGCCCCATATTTAGTTAACGTGCTTATTTTTGTTGCATCAAACTGGTTTGATATTTTTTGAGGAAAGATCCCCGTACCACTGGAAAAAACTGTAATTTTAACGATCACAGTACCAATGAACAAACTGTAATTTGAAGGATCACAGTTCCACTGAAACAAACTGTAATTTTAAGGATCAAAGTACCACTGAAACAAACTGTAATAATAAGGAACAAAGTACCACTGAAACAAAATGTAATTTTAAGGATCACAGTACCACTGAAACAAAATGTAATTTTAAGGATCACAGTACCACTGAAACAAACTGTAATAATAAGGATCACAGTACCACTGAAACAAACTGTAATTTTAAGGATCAAAGTACCACTGAAACAAACTGTAATAATAAGGATCAAAGTACCACTGAAACAAACTGTAATAATAAGGATCAAAGTACCACTGAAACAAACTGTAATAATAAGGATCAAAGTACCACTGAAACAAACTTTAATAATAAGGATCAAAGTACCACTGAAACAAACTGTAATTTGAAGGATCATCGTACCACTTACACTAACTTTAATCTTATTGATACCCGTACCATTGACAAAAACTAATTTTAAGGATCACAGTACCATTGACACAAGCTAATTTTAAGGATCCCCCTACCACTGAAACTAACTGTAGTTTTTTATGATCCCCTCACCACTAACAAGAAATAATTTTAAGGATCCCCCTACCACTGAAACTAACGGTAATTTTAGGATCCCTCGCGACTAACAAGAACTAATTTTAAGGATCCCCGTACGACTGACACAAACCATATTTAGGGGTCCCGTAACATTTATCAGTGCTTTGCTCAACGTCGAGTCTATTATTAGGATTGGTTTTTTTCTTGAGTGGCACGGTCTATTTACACTTTCTAACGTAAATGGTACTTCACTGAATGCTAGATTTTAGATTCGTAAAATTAAGGTGTTTCACGCACCTGCTCTTCTTTTTGAACATCAGATAAAACAATTGGGACTCCCAACGTGTCGGTCTACACCATCAACAATGAGCCATAGAGGGTCGAAACACATGTATTGTGTAGTGTTTTTGTAGACTGTACTGAAATCTTAATCTAAAATGTAGCGGTTCAATCATTTCTGTGATATTTAAAAAAAATGTATTTATCCATCATCACAAATGTGCATTTAACAGAAATATGTGGTCAAGTCGAGGATATCGGAAATATTCTTGGAACTATAGATATATATGCTACATAAAAATACCTGTAACCCTGGTAAATACAAGAAGCATCTAGGGAGATTTTCTATTTAGCTCGATCGGCTAAGCGTAAGATTTGTAGCCAGAGGTTCCGGGTTCGACTCCCTTAGCGGAGGCATTGCACAAATTAAGACATCTGCTAAATACCGGTAGCAGATTCAAGAGAGTCCTAGATATGTGTTCCGTATATGATGAACGTTATTCAAATATACGATTTGAATGTTTTAATGTGTATTTCATGAATGTTGATTTGTATTAAGCTTCTGGCGTTTTCCTCGCTGGATTAGGTTTAATTGGATGTTTAGTGGTATTTATCTATTTGCATCAAGAAAGAAAATATTCAGATCAGAACATGGATCCTAAAAGGGGGTATAGCTGTGACTCGGATCCCTTTGGCCTTAATGCCAATCATGCCCTATATGGACGATGTTTTAATGTACAGTTGGGGTTTCGATGGAATGTCAATTTCTTCTAAAATCAGGAAAGATAGCAAAGGTTATGTCTACTGTGCATCCGACGATTTGATGTCACACGTCGAACTCGGAGATTTTATCCAGGTTTGATATCCATCGCTCCAATCTCTGCCTCCGATATAGAACGTCAGATCACGGAACACAAATACGTCTCCCTGTCTACCACTAAAACTCGAATTTCGACATTCTTGATGGTTTTATTACATGCGATTTGATACAACCCTTCTCGGTCCTGGGTGCGTTTTAATTGGTACCCGATATGCCTTTTGGGCTTCAAGAGTAGGCGTTACTTTGATTTATATAACTAATAATCTTGTTAACAGTGAGACTAAAATGGATTCCAATTCTAGTTTCATTAAAACCATGTTAGGGTTGATGATAGTTTATATAATATAAATGTCTTCCTGGTAATTAATTAATTGGTTTGCAGAAGATTGGCTATGAGAACTGCAGAGCAATTATACCATGTATAATTATATTTTCTGTGAGAAACTGTAAATATAGATTTCGATGACCATCTGACCCTTAATGACCTCTTTACCTGATGACGTCATAGTGTCAATCAAGACGTGGAGGTGAACAGGAAAATATTTTGAATCCACATTTTTCATTCTTCTTGGTCAACAATAGGCCTTTTCTTTGATAGCCACAATGGTTGATAAAGGATTAACTTCCGGGAAGTGTTTTTGTGATGATTTGGCGTCATGTGACAATCGGATGACGTTATTCCCATATTACATCACTTTTGAGGTATGCCGATTGGATACGATATCGATCAACTATCTTAACGTATTTCTAAGTTAAAAAACAGTACCATATTGGAGACATTTATATTTCCCCGCAAGTAATGGTAACATATCATTAATAAACCAGAGGATACTGCAGTCTCAACAAAATCATAATCTGACCTGAAAACTGATTAAACCAGGGGCAAAAAAAAAATCAAGAGAAAAAGAGCCGTTAAACAGGTAACACATTCCATATGGAAGTGGTCTTATTTCAGAAAATAATATTTCGGCTCTGGTGTTGTTTTTATCATATACTATACCGAAAATTGCTTCTATTTTGAAACCTCTAGATGTATCCATTAATTACTTGGTAGAGGATGTTGGTGTTACATTAACCGTCAGGTCAATGTAAACAACCGGAAGTAAAAAAGGTACTAATATAAGAAAATATAATATTACTTGCATAAAACTTTCTTCCTTTTTTCACAATTTTTTTTTTTTTTACAAAAACATAACGTGTTTATAAGAATCAAGGACCATTCCCGATTTTAAATGCATTATAATTCCTTGATATATGAAAACAGAAACTGGTTTTATTTCATTTTGTTTTCTTTTTATCTTGTTTTACACAATCTACTACAATATCCGGTACATTTTCGTAGCTCAAAAATTCTATATACTTTTTTACTTTTTAAAATGAGAACCGTATTATTTTGCCTCTAGTTTAATCGATTTTGAGTTCGAATTATGGTTTTGTTAACGCTTCGGTATTCTCTAGGGTTTTTTTTTGGGGGGGGGGGGGGGGGGGATTGAACTATCATCTGAAAATTAAGAGTGATGATTATCAGCTGAACAATGGTGTTCAGTATTATTGTGGAAACAAATAAAGTTCATAATTATGTATTACATTTCACTTATAATATTGTTAAAAAAATTTTTTTTTTCCTTAACCGTTTCTTAAAATTCCTTTTTTAGAATTCAACGGCATTTCCTCAGTTTCATTTTCGTGGTGTATTGATTGAATGTCCGACAGTGTACGTAATACATTATCTATCCTTACTGAGTACGTCTCCTGTGCATGGTGAAACTTTTTTTCTAATTTTATTTAATCTATTTCCAGTATGTTCTGTGTATAAATTTATCATATTTTTTTTAAATGTGTTTAAATGTACGAACATTATATCCGTGTATATGTGCTATACATAATACTACAATTCGTCATTGATATTTCTGATTCCTCGTGACGTCACTGACTCTCCGGTTCTCCGCGAAACCGTCCTTACATCCCGTCGCTTCAACCAGACATTTCGAGCGCGCGCCAACCCGAAAGAGTTCCACTCCGGAGTCTAAATCACCAAGGCGCTTGGCAATCAATCTGAGGACGAAGCTAAATTGAATTTACGAAATTACAGTAATTATTTCGCTGGTAAATAATTAATGATAGAATGAGCGGGGAAAGTTAGAAGTGTCAGGAACAGACTTGCGTTGTCTTTATGGGGTCTGATCCGTACCGACTGCAGGGACCCCCACCGTCAAGCGAAGCACTGGTGCTGGTAAAACTGGCTCGTTCCTTCCTTATAAGGGCAAGTTGTCTGTTAAAATGCCGCTCGACTCCCTTAATATTGATTTAAGATGGAATCAACTTCTGCCATTTAAGACAAATTAAAATTTCATGATAATGAACGTTATGCATTTTGTATTGCTTTATGAAAATGATTTCATGGCGCTTACGATTTTTATGATTAGGCACCCGATAATACTTCCTTATCAGGACATACATAATTTAGACAACATTTTTTTAATCGATTTTACTTTCTATATTTTTTTTAATTCCAACAACAGCACACTGCCGGAGAAGCTTTCCCTATTTACTATTCTAAGGTTATTAATGTCTATTTGCGGTCGTTGTTTTAGTGTCAAGTTTTACATATTGGCGCGCGTTGTAACACCTACTTTTGTTTCAATCGAGTTTAACAAACTTGTCTTTTAAAAAAGGTTAAGAGAAAGAAAAGGGAAAGGAAAGTGAAAAAAAAATTAATACCAGAGGTGTTTGGGATTTGTAGTGTGTTTTGTTTATTTATGCAATAATATTAGATATTTTTTATTCATTATTGTGTTGACATGAAAAAAGAGGGAAAGGGAAAAGAAACAGGTATAAATATCGAAGGTTTTAGAAATATGTATTGTGTTTTGTTTATTTTACGTAATGATATTAGCTAATTTTTTATTCATTATTTTTATAAAAAGTAAAGGACAGTGAAAAAACATCATTAATATCAGAGGTGTGTGATTGTCGATAAATGTGACAAATTGTGACATAATTTCAGCTGAGCACGTCAAATTTTTAATAACAAGCGAGAAAAAAATGCCATCGTTATTTAGTCGTGAATAAAAAGGCGTTAGAAAATCGATAAGGAAATGCCAAGGAAAACGTCACGCTGTGTTTTAAAATATTAAGTAACACCGACCACCAGAAATATCCTAGTCTAATTGAAAAACGGTATCGGGTATTTTCGGAAATGTCGGAGTAAAACCCAAGCCTTGTCTAAAACACTAAGATAAATCGTCTACGAGCGGCGCTCTTCCTTACAACGAGGTCGCTTACATCTTAAACAATGCGTGAGAATAAATCGTCTGAACCTTACGCCTTTTTGTGATCGGTGCCGCTTACAGCCTTACAAATAATTGGTGTGGAGCTTTTCAGAAAGGATTTACTAGACTCTGTAGTCTAGTGGTAATCGAAGGGACAGCGGACAGTTAATGGACGGAATGTCAGCGGTAAACATGTACTGGAGACGACTGAGACGTGAGCTATCATTGGTTACAAGCGTCTGTTTAACGGCCATTACATATCTATGGTACAAGATATGCGTTACAAGCCCATCTTTGACGTTGTTTTAAAAACTCTGACAAGAAGTGCCATGTCACGTGATCATAATTTACAGAACAAAATGACACTATGCATTTTTTATCAATTAGAATGACACATGGATGCATTCATTTCTTTCAATGTTTATTATCTTTGGAATAAGGAACATACACAATCAAGCATCATGAAAACACCACCTATATTAAAGACAACTTCAATTACAGTCAGACAATCAGGGTCAAATGACGACAGCCAACATTTACAGACACCTTGTGTTAAGAGATCACCTCTTTTACCTAGCCTCAGCGTTGTATGTACACCCAATCACGTTGGCTTGGCCTAAATACTATATGATGGTAGCTATTGGGTTGGTCTCATAAACACACAATACCACTTGCTTGGCCTAAGCTTTAAATGATGGTAGCTATTGAGTTGGCCTCATAAACACAATACCACTTGCTTGGCCGAAGCGTTGAATGATAGAAGCTATTGAGTTAGCCTCATAAACATACAATCAGATTGGCTTGGCCTAAGTGTTGCATGATGGTCGCTATTGAGTCGGCCTCATAAACACACCATGACATTGGCTTGGCCTAAGCGCTGTATGATGGTAGCTATTGAGTTCGCCTCATAAACAAGAATACGGGCTGGCCACTGTAATTACGGGTTACTCACTCCGATCCGGAATCATGTACTAGAGCTGGATCCCTCTACTAGACTCTCCCCACCATAACAGGCCCGCACAAATACCATGTAATTTTGCCGATATTTATACCACATATTTAGCTATCGCATTTACTCTATAAATAGCTGGGCCGCAAAATGGTCGCGTACAGGCTTGACGTTTAGGGAGAAAATGGCGGCCGGTATGTTTTATACCCTAATTTGAAGTCTTTGTTACTAGGAACAGAACTCCATCACCGAGTACCGGTTTATATGGTGAATTCAGCCGTTTATGAGGCCCTTCACGGGTCGGTATTTATTCTATGAGATAATGAACCGCGATCGATACAGAGAGAAGGCGGTAATTGAAATACATATTTCGTGCTATTGATATATGTTATTACGGAGTATTATACAATTATACAGCTAAGATTGACGATGTAGTATAACTTCTATATGTGTAGGAGGCTTTCTCTTCTCTGGGACGCCGGGTCTACGAGTTCCGTAATCTGCAACGACCGATATCGTATTTTATTTTCCCACTCATCAGGTTTACAACAACGGCCATTTTTATTCGTGCATACTTACTACTGGTGAAAGTAGCTTTTCAAATGATTTCTTATTAGTTGATTTTACATAATTCAGAAATATGTTGTTTAACAGGTTTTCCTTCTATAAATGGAATATAATTTTAAAAATCTACGCCCTTGGAAATAACCCTAACCAGGGACATAATTCTGGATATACCTCCTCCACAAAATGTTATAATTCTTTAATTGATTCCTTAAAGAATATTTTTCTTATGTTAACTAATGATAATCTTTATGTTGCTTATTATAGTATAATTGATTAAAACAGATTAGAGAATAAGTTGGCGGAATTAGACGCCACCAATACACAAGGAGTGTAAAAAAATAAGAGAATACCGAATCGTTAACAAAATCAGAATCCGAACTCAAAAACGATTAAACCAGGGGCAAAATATGAACAAAGGAAAGATTTACATGGAAACACTTGTAAAAGTACAAGATAATAAGACCAGGTGTTCCGGAAGAGTAAGCGTCGTCTGCTTCATCAACGACACCCGCCATGTAAATCTTTGTCACATCCAAGTAGACATAAAGTCCTTAAAATGATAACCGAGTCATCATTGTCAATCACAACAAGTAAACACACTAATAAGCATACTCAAAAACGTTCATCTTCATATCACTCAAAGATACAGAATATTTCTCAATGAGACAAAGATGGCGACCATAAAACTTGCCCATAGTTCTGATCAACATGCATCTCTCGAATCCTTGTGTTGTTAGTTTGTTTGTCAGCAGTCGACATCGATCACGAAAATCCTGATATTTAAAGCAATACCTAGAATATCGAATAAAATGCGAGATGTAAACATCATAGGTTGGGGAAGAAAAAAACACCTACATGGAACCAGTTATGGTCATTTTCCTAGATGCAGAGAATAACAACCACCATTTTACCGACTTTGGTTTATACCGGCATGGGGACAGAAACTTTTGCCTTTTCACATGGACGAACGTGCAATCTAAGCCTAAAATAAGGCATGGCGATGTCATCAATACTTTTATAATCTTACTAGTAAAAACCATATGCTAGATATAAGGGTAAACATGAAAAAAATAGCTTCATTTTGTAAACAAAGCAACCGAAAAAAGGGCTTTTGGTGTGGCAATATTCCCGTTGTGGCCATTCAAAACTAATCATAGCGTGGACATCATCTCGTTTTCGACTGATCTATAGTCAGAAAATTTCCATTTATTTATGCTCCTTATAATGAAGATTTTTTCCCGCATTTCAGTTTTATTCCTCCCATCAATTAGAATGCTACCGGGGTTTGACTCCTTGACAATTATGTGTCCTGAAGGAGGACTCTCATTCTTCCTTCTTTCTTCTTTTTATTTTTGTTTAGTTAAGTACAATACTTTTAAAAAGATTAATAGGTAAGTAAATATTCGCCTGTGAGTATTAACTCACTAATTTACCTGACGTCCCTTATTCTGGTACATGGTTTCTGGTGTCAGCTATTCTTAAATTAGTGTTGGTGTTTCCAGTGTTGGTTTGGTTTGGTTGTTTTTACATTCCATTAGGCGAACCAGTCGTTTCATTTCCTATAATGAGCGTCAAGCATGGAGTAGTAACTAACATTGTTAGGGATACTGGTATGTCTCGGCCTGGGGACAGAACCCATAGCCTTCCTCACAGGGAGTAGTAACTAACATTGTTAGAGACTCTGGTATGTCTCGGCCTGGGGACAGAACCAATAACCTTTCTCACAGGGAGTAGTAACTACCATTGTTAGAGACTCTGGTATGTCTCGGCCTGGGGACAGAACCCATAGCCTTCCTCACAGGGAGTAGTAACTAACATTGTTAGAGACTCTGGTATGTCTCGGCCTGGGGACAGAACCAATAACCTTTCTCACAGGGAGTAGTAACTAACATTGTTAGGGACACTGGTCTGCCTCGGCCTGGGGACAGAACCAATAACCTTTCTCACAGGGAGTAGTAACTACCATAGTTAGAGACTCTGGTATGTCTCGGCCTGGGGACAGAACCAATAACCTTTCTCACAGGGAGTAGTAACTACCATTGTTAGAGACTCTGGTATGTCTCGGCCTGGGGACAGAACCAATAACCTTTCTCACAGGGAGTAGTAACTACCATTGTTAGAGACTCTGTTATGTCTCGGCCTGGGGACAGAACCAATAACCTTTCTCACAGGGAGTAGTAACTAACATTGTTAGGGACACTGGTATGTCTCGGCCTGGGGACAGAACCCATAGCCTTTCTCACAGGGAGTAGTAACTACCCCTGTTAGGGACTCTGATATGTCTCGGACAGGGGACAGAACCCATAGCCTTTCTAACAAGGAGTAGTGACTTCCCTTGTTTGGGACTCTGATATGTCTTGGACAGGGGACAGAACCCATAGCCTTCCTCACAGGGAGTAGTAACTACCCTTGTTAGGGACTCTGGTATATCTTGGACAGGAGACAGAACCCATAGCCTTCCTCACAGGGAGTAGTGACTACCCTTGTTAGGGACTCTGATATGAGGGGACAGAACCAATCGCCTTCCTCACAGGGGCGAACGCTCAACTAAAGGTCAAAAGTGATGTTTTGTCAAGGGAGACATTAGGAAGAAGGAAGTTGTTTAGAAAGAAGAGAAAAGATAACTTCTCAAATTTAGTCTGACTGCAGGTAGGGCGAAAGAATTGTACCTGGTGCCATCATTGCATAATCGAAGAATGCGACTAAACTGTGGATCCTATCTTTTCCATTCTTCCGCAATCTCTCAAATACACACGCTTTCAACACACACCCAGGGACTTCCGGTGCTGATATAAACGTACACTTTGCTGGTGTCAACATCAAATTTAATTATGTTCATTCTTTTGTTTTCTTTGTGATTGATCTTTATTCCTTTATCTATTCATAAGACGACCAATAAACACCACAAATTTCCGTTATTATTAGTCTCGTTAGAATATAACTTTTTGATTACTATTACATGCATTATATATCCATCTGCTATTGGATGCGGCTTTTGGCATCCAATTTCACGTTTTCTTTATATTCTTTATATTTACTGAAAAATACACTTCACTCTATGTCTTATGTCTTTAATGAATATAAAAATGTTTTTTACCATTGGTCAAACGTAATATCTAAATCAAATTGTTCAATTTATATTAATCCCTATTAAAGGCCCGGCTGATTATTGAGTGTTATTTTACTGCCCATCGATAATTCGAGTCATTTTGAGCCAGACAACATCGTTAAAATCCGATATTATTTACAAAAAAAATACATAAAATACACAAACTAGAAGTCAAAATCTGTAAAATGCATTAAAATACTTCACTAGCATACGAATTGTTTATGAAATATATTTTATCATATTTAAAAGTTTAACTGAATGTAATTAATGAAATCAACACATTCAACCATTTAGTGTTTGACTGTAAAAGGCTGATCAATATCATGAAAGTAATGTCGGTTTTAAGTAGAATGTGGATAAGTTTGATGTAGGTACACTGTATGCCCTATGCGTAAACGACAGGACAACATCCTCTCTGCGGTCTGCTTAACATTTTCATATTGTCGAGCAGGTGGCACCATACCTTTTGTGGTCCATTCAGGGAGTCGAACCCCGGCCGCCATTTAACAGACGAGACCATGAACCTCTGCGCCACAGTGTCATCCGTTACAAGTTACCACTTATATATGTATACGTGATGAATATCAATATAAATAGCTACATATGTAACAATATACATCTGCTTTATTTTGAGATATGTCGGATATATGGTTTATTTTTGGTCTTGGATTCAAGAAGCCAAAATTAAATATTGCGAAAAAAATATGTACATTTTTCTGCTTTCATAATATGCATTGTTTGCAAACCTTTAGCATTGTAGTGTCGAATGTCTTAATATCAGATGCCAACTTTAACCTTCCTGTTTCAGCAAATCCCTGAAAAATATAAAGTACAGTATTATGAAAAAAAATATTCAGTTTATATATAATCATATTTTGTCCGACAAGGTCAATGGGAATATCTTTCCTTGAGAATCGATCCGCGATGTAATGAGAAATCCGCCTCCTCCCACAGGACATCAGTCCTGCTGGCCACAGCAGGGAAATTGACTCCAGTCGTCTCTGCCAACTATCTATTGTTAAAAATGTTTGTGTCGCCAACATTTATCGAATGTTTTCTGGGGGGTAGAATTATCGCTAACCATATAGAAAACGAAATCTGAGTTACTGGACAGATATACTATACTGCTATGATAGATATGTCGCCCTAACAAAGTCCCAAGGGGAGATAATCTTCCTAAAACCGTATCTTGTATAACCATATTCTGGGTTTCCCCTCATCTACAGACTTGAAAAATCAAACATGGCGATAAATGGTTGGGAAGATCTTCGCAGTTTCTGGACGTCGGAAGTCGTTATCGGAGGTATGACGAGGGGTCCCTGGGGGACCATTTTTGAATGGACAACAATGACTAAAGTAGACCAAGCTTAGTCACGTGACTGTACAAACGGCGGCAGCGGGCCAATAGTTGTCTGAGTAATGTCTTTAGTCTGGAACACGTAAAACTTTGCTGGAGCACTTTGAAACTGGCCTGCACCGTGGTCCGTATTCATAGTGTTTTTCTCATGCTCAAGTTTATATATAATGCTCAAGGCTGTTATTAAATAATGGTGGTTTATCAATAAAAATACTCTTATAAAGTAATGGCGGTTTTTCAATAAAAATACTGTTATAACGTTATGGTGGTAATCAATAAAAATACTGTTATACAGTTATGGTGGTATATCAATAAAAATACTGTTATAAAGTCATGGTGGTTTATCAATACAAATAGTGTTATAAAGTTAGGGTGGTACATCAATAAAAATACTGTTATAAAGTTACGGTGGTATATCAATAAAAATACGGTTATACAGTTATGGTGGTATATTAATAAAAATGCTGTTATAAAGTTATGGTGGTATATCAATAAAAATACTGTTATAAAGTTATGGTGGTTTATCAATAAAAATACTGTTATAAAGTTATGGTGGTATATCAATAAAAATACTGTTATAAAGTTAGGGTGGTTTATCAATACAAATACTGTTATACAGTTATGGTGGTATATCAATAAAAATACTGTTATAAAGTTATGGTGGTATATCAATAAAAATACTGTTATAAAGTTATGGTGGTATATTAATAAAAATACTGTTATAAAGTTATGGTGGTATATCAATAAAAATACTGTTATAAAGTTAGGGTGGTTTATCAATAAAAATACGGTTATACAGTTATGGTGGTATATTAATAAAAATACTGTTATAAAGTTATGGTGGTATATTAATAAAAATACGGTTATACAGTTATGGTGGTATATCAATAAAAATACTGTTATACAGTTATGGTGGTATATTAATAAAAATACGGTTATACAGTTATGGTGGTATATCAATAAAAATACTGTTATACAGTTATGGTGGTATATCAATAAAAATACTGTTATACAGTTATGGTGGTATATCAATAAAAATACTGTTATAAAATAATGGTGATTTATCAATAAAATTACTGTTATAAAGTTATGGTGGTATATCAATAAAAATACTGTTATAAAGTTAGGGTGGTTTATCAATACAAATACTGTTATACAGTTATGGTGGTATATCAATAAAAAAAACTGTTATAAAGTTATGGTGGTATATCAATAAAAATACTGTTATACAGTTATGGTGGTATATCAATAAAAATACGGTTATACAGTTATGGTGGTACATTAATAAAAATACTGTTATACAGTTATGGTGGTATATCAATAAAAATACTGTTATACAGTTATGGTGGTATATTAATAAAAATACTGTTATACAGTTATGGTGGTATATCAATAAAAATACTGTTATACAGTTATGGTGGTATATCAATAAAAATACTGTTATACAGTTATGGTGGTATATTAATAAAAATACTGTTATACAGTTATGGTGGTATATCAATAAAAATACTGTTATACAGTTATGGTGGTATATTAATAAAAATACTGTTATACAGTTATGGTGGTATATCAATAAAAATACGGTTATAAAGTTAGGGTGGTACATCAATAAAAATACTGTTATAAAGTTATGGTGATTTATCAATAAAAATACTGTTATAAAGTTATGGTGGTTCATCAATAAAAATACTGTTATAAAGTTATGGTGGTATATCAATAAAAATACTGTTATAAAGTTATGGTATATCAATAAAAATACTGTTATTAAGTCATGGTGGTATATCAATAAAATTACTGTTATAAAGTCATGGTGGTGTATCAATAAAAATACTGTTATAAAGTTATGGTGGTATATCAATAAAAATACTGTTATAAAGTCATGGTGGTATATCAATAAAAATACTGTTATAACGTTATGGTGGTGTATCAATAAAAATACTGTTATAAAGTTATGGTGGTTCATCAATAAAAATACTGTTATAAAGTTATGGTGGTTCATCAATAAAAATACTGTTATAAAGTTAGGGTGGTTCATCAATAAAAATACTGTTATAAAGTTATGGTGGTGTATCAATAAAAATACTGTTATAAAGTTATGGTGGTTCATCAATAAAAATACTGTTATAAAGTTATGGTGGTTCATCAATAAAAATACTGTTATAAAGTTATGGTGGTCTATCAATACAAATACTGTTATAAAGGTATGGTGGTTCATCAATAAAAATACTGTTATAAAGTTATGGTGGTTCATCAATAAAAATACTGTTATAAAGTTATGGTGGTCTATCAATACAAATACTGTTATAAAGTTATGGTGGTATATCAATAAAAATACTGTTATAAAGTTATGGTGGTTTATCATTAAAAATACTGTGATAAAGTTATGGTGATTTATCAATAAAAATACTGTTATAAAGTTATGGTGGTTTATCAATAAAAATACTGTTATAAAGTTATGGTGGTATATCAATAAAAAATACTGTTATACAGTTATGGTGGTATATCAATAAAAATACTGTTATAAAGTTATGGTGGTTTATCAATAAAAATACTGTTATAAAGTTATGGTGGTATATCAATAAAAATACTGTTATAAAGTTATGGTGATATATCAATACAAATACTGTTATAAAGTTATGGTGGTATATCAATAAAAACACTGTTATAAAGTTATGGTGGTATATCAATAAAAATACTGTTATAAAGTTATAGTGGTATATCAATAAAAATACTGTTATAAAGTTATGGTGGTATATCAATAAAAATACTGTTATAAAGTTATGGTGGTCTATCAATAAAAATACTGTTATAAAGTTATGGTGGTATATCAATAAAAATACTGTTATACAGTTATGGTGGTATATCAATAAAAATACTGTTATACAGTTATGGTGGTATATTAATAAAAATACTGTTATACAGTTATGGTGGTATATCAATAAAAATACGGTTATAAAGTTAGGGTGGTACATCAATAAAAATACTGTTATAAAGTTATGGTGATTTATCAATAAAAATACTGTTATAAAGTTATGGTGGTTCATCAATAAAAATACTGTTATAAAGTTATGGTGGTATATCAATAAAAATACTGTTATAAAGTTATGGTATATCAATAAAAATACTGTTATTAAGTCATGGTGGTATATCAATAAAATTACTGTTATAAAGTCATGGTGGTGTATCAATAAAAATACTGTTATAAAGTTATGGTGGTGTATCAATAAAAATACTGTTATAAAGTCATGGTGGTATATCAATAAAAATACTGTTATAACGTTATGGTGGTGTATCAATAAAAATACTGTTATAAAGTTATGGTGGTTCATCAATAAAAATACTGTTATAAAGTTATGGTGGTTCATCAATAAAAATACTGTTATAAAGTTAGGGTGGTTCATCAATAAAAATACTGTTATAAAGTTATGGTGGTGTATCAATAAAAATACTGTTATAAAGTTATGGTGGTTCATCAATAAAAATACTGTTATAAAGTTATGGTGGTTCATCAATAAAAATACTGTTATAAAGTTATGGTGGTCTATCAATACAAATACTGTTATAAAGGTATGGTGGTTCATCAATAAAAATACTGTTATAAAGTTATGGTGGTTCATCAATAAAAATACTGTTATAAAGTTATGGTGGTCTATCAATACAAATACTGTTATAAAGTTATGGTGGTATATCAATAAAAATACTGTTATAAAGTTATGGTGGTTTATCATTTAAAATACTGTGATAAAGTTATGGTGATTTATCAATAAAAATACTGTTATAAAGTTATGGTGGTTTATCAATAAAAATACTGTTATAAAGTTATGGTGGTATATCAATAAAAAATACTGTTATACAGTTATGGTGGTATATCAATAAAAATACTGTTATAAAGTTATGGTGGTTTATCAATAAAAATACTGTTATAAAGTTATGGTGGTATATCAATAAAAATACTGTTATAAAGTTATGGTGATATATCAATACAAATACTGTTATAAAGTTATGGTGGTATATCAATAAAAACTCTGTTATAAAGTTATGGTGGTATATCAATAAAAATACTGTTATAAAGTTATAGTGGTATATCAATAAAAATACTGTTATAAAGTTATGGTGGTATATCAATAAAAATACTGTTATAAAGTTATGGTGGTCTATCAATAAAAATACTGTTATAAAGTTATGGTGGTATATCAATAAAAATACTGTTATAACGTTATGGTGGTTTATCAATAAAAATACTGTTATAAAGTTATGGTGGTTCATCAATAAAAATACTGTTATAAAGTTATGGTGGTTTATCAATAAAATACTGTTATAAAGTTATGGTGGTATATCAATAAAAAATACTATTATAATATGATAGTGGTATATCAATAAAAATAGTGTTATAAAGTTATGGTGGTATATCAATAAAAAATACTGTTATAAAGTTATGGTGTTATATCAATAAAAATACGGTTATAAAGTTATGGTGGTATATCAATAAAAATACTATTATAAAGTTATGGTGGTACATCAATAAAAATACGGTTATAAAGTTATGGTGGTATATCAATAAAAATGCTGTTATTAAGATACGGTGGTATATCAATAAAAATTCTGTTATAAAGTTAGGATATTACATCAATAAAAACACTGTTATAAAGTTAATGTGGTATATCAATAAAAATACTGTTGTAATGTTATGGTGGTTTATCAATAATAATATTTTGTACATGATTTAGGAAACATTCTTAGATACTCAAAGCGAAAAAAACATTTTGAAATGTTAGATTTCAACCGTTGGACGTGCCACATGATTAGTGTAGGCTAGATTTGAGAGACTCAGGTTGATGAAGACTTTTGGGAAGTTTCATGGTCGCCATCTTGATCCCATTGAGAAATATTCTGTATCTTTGTGTGATATGAAGATGGACGTTTTTGAGTTTGCTTATTAGTGTGCTTACTTGTTGTGACGACAATGATGACTCGGTTCTCATTTTGAGGATTGATGCTTACTTGGATGGGACCAAGATTTCCATGGCGGGTGTCGTCGATGAAGCAGAAGACGCTTAATCTTTCTGAACACCTGGTCTTATTCTCTTGTGTTTTACGAGAGTTTCCGTGTAAATATTTCCTTTGTTCCTACTTTTAGTTCAATCGATTTTGAGTTTGGATTATGGTTTTGTCGACGCTTTAGTATTCTCTGATATATTTTTTTTTTTTGCTTGCTGTTTTATTCTCTTTGTCATTTGAATTAACATGAATGTTGTGATATTCCTTTGTTTTTGTTATTCATTTTCTCTGTGTATTTTACTCATGTTTATTTCAAATAGCACCTCAGAGGTAATGTCGATAGTTTTGACATATACGACACTAAATAATTTCTCCTCGTAATCTTCGTCGTAACGTCAGGTTTGATCTTTGACCCTATATTTTTCTAGGAATTAGAACGCCACACATATTTAACGCCAAAACATTGCTAAAAATTTAACTGCCATCGTCTTTTTGGAAGACCAACGATTAAGTCACGTGACTCAATCCTTTCCTTACAGATTTTGGTTATTGGCGTATTAAACGTAGTTCTAGATTTAACGAGATATTCTAAATGTAATTGAGATGAAGGGAATATCGAATGAAATTAACACCAGCCTCGTCCAAAACAATAACCGACGTCAGTCGCGGGACCACTGGGAGCGAGGCTGGCTTTATACGGGATACTGTGGCATATCTAGGAATCGTCAAACAGAAGGTTATTTTGAAGGAAAAAATGATAACTACAGAAACGAATTGTAATCAGAATCGGTTACCATGGCTTCGAGCTTGGTAATTACTCTCGGGGGTCCAAATATGCGGTGGTATCAAGCGAGGCCGACGTAAAATATCCTGACGATTCCAAACGTTATCGGCACTGCGGGGTTACTTGGTGCACGGAATCTGGGATCTGGGAAGAGAACCGGTATCATATTCTTTGTTTATTTCTTTCAGGGACATTAAAGCCATCTCTGTATTTAAATGTTTGAATATTACTTTGACATAAAGGTTATTCAGTACTTTACATTGTTTGAAGATGTACCGCTTGTTTATGTTTATCATCAAACAACACACAATTTGATGATTATCTCAATGAAATTGCTATTTACATTATTTTGAAAGGTTTGACCTAAATATCGCAGAATGCCTGGCCCCAGTACATTTCGATTATACATTTAAACATATTGTGTATTGAAATCACTTAACAATTACTTACAATTTATTATTTTCATCACAACTTTTAGGCAGATAAGATTGCTTATTGGAATGATTTATTTTATTTTATTTTGCCTAATGTCTAGGACGACCTGGTCTATATCCCGGTGACTATAGTTGGTTTCCAATGGGCATACAAAAATTAAATGTTTTTGTCTGCCTCTCGGAAAATAGTCTACTATATATGAAATAAACAACAATGAAATTAATGTTCTTAATATCAACAATATCCAAAACTAACACGAAACATCCGATTATGCAACAACTCATAGCAATCTCACATTGGTCCAATAATTACTGCCATAGTTAAAGAGCTTTGCCGTTATTCAGTATTATATAAACCTTTTACCTTTTGATAGTTCTGAGGTTTTTACCATCGGTCATTTTCTCCATTGCAGATGTAAGTAAAATCTTTCTTTTAAAAAATAAATACCAACGCGTCAACAAAGCCACGATCTGAACTCGAAAGTGATTAAACCAGGGACGAAAACATGAACAAAGGTGCTCCAGAAGAGTACAGGTTTTTCTGTTTCATCGACGACATGTCATGTTAATCTAGTTTACGTCCAAGTAAATAAAGAAATGTCACGTCCTCAAAGAGAAATATCGATATCAGGAGATAAAGATGATATAGAAATAGTATCAGCTTCACGTTCACTTTGAATGTTTATCGGCAAAAGTTATTGTAAATAGAACTCGTACGAGTATGTAGTGATACACAGTATGTAAAGGTGTCATTGACACAAGGGATGGGGATTTGTAATATCAATTCTTGACATCCAGCAATGTCATTTTAACTTTGAAAGAGCTGCATGGAGAATGTTGGTTTAGCATCAGTAATACTAACAAATACTAACCCATTATTTTGTTTCGTTGACATTTTGTGAGAGGTTATTTCCCTTTGAATATATTTATCAATAGTATTATCATTAAAGAATATCATCTCAACAACGGTTTATTGATACAGCATTCGGTGTTGGATTGTCTCCCTTTTAGGTAATTATTCCCAAATGATTGGTGTTACTGAAAGTTCTTCAATCAAAAGTGATTTGTTTACTATTTGTTAAGATTGAGAAAAATTCTGTTTCTTTAAGAAATATGAAGATGGGCGTGTTTGGGTATGCTCATCAATGTGCTTACTTGCTTTGATTGACAATGATACTCGGTTCTCATTTTGAGAACTTGATGTTTACTTTGATATGACAATGGTTTACATGGCGGGTGTCGTCGATGAAGCAGACGATGCTTACTCTTCCTGGACACCTGGTCTTATTATCTTGTACTTTTACAAGGGTCTCTATGTTAATAATTCCTTTGTTTATATTTTGCCCCTGGTTTAATCGATTTCGAGTTCGGATTATGATTTTGTTAACGCTACGGTATTCTCTAATTTATTTTGTTTAGCACCTGTAATATTTACAATTACTAACCATTATTTTTGTGTTAGGTCATCTCCCTTTGCATATATTTATCAACAGTTTATTGATACAACATTCGATGTTGGATTGTCTCCCTTTTTATAATTATTCCAAAAGTGTTGGTATTACTGAAAGTGATTCAATCAAACGTGATTTGTTATACTCCCTTGTGTTTAATTGTATTATCGAGATCACTATACAAAAACGTTATAGAAAATGTGTAATGTCATGTGTTGGATTATCTCCCTTTTAAATCATAAGCGCGTTAGAAAACCTCGAACTATCAAATATGTTAAAACACTAAATTGGTTTGCCTCCCTTCAAAATAAATATGCATCATCTTTTTTTTATACAGAAGAGAGTGTATTCTCTCGTTTACGGGTTATATTTGTTCATAGATACAAAATGTACAATGGATTACCTCCCCTTCATTTACGAGTACCACAAGCATAATAATTTACGAACGTGTTTCATCAGCAGCTTATTTTATTAATTCTGTGTTGGACTAACTCTAATTAAGATATTCAAACATAATATCGATGAAAAGATGTCTATCCATTTATTATTTTATATACCATGGATTGTCTCCCTTTCCAATCAATATACTAAACTTGCTTTCATGACGTTCTATTAACGGTTTATAGACCTATAAACTCCGTGTCCTTCAGTGGCGGTGGCTCTACGACCAGGATCCCGTTACAATTAACAGATTAAAGAGGTCATAAACGCACTTGTGACCGAGGTTAACAGTTTATCCTAACGCGAGCCTGCTTTACTTTTTGTTCTTTGTTTCACTATGTACAACAACGTGACAATAATATTGGAGACATAGAAATTACTTTTTCATCAATTCCCTTATATGGGAATTGAAAAGAAATGCTGAAAATGTTGAAATGGGTAGAAGAGTAGGCATATGTTACATTAAATACAATGCTCTCGTTTATATTGGTTTCTCGTATTGCAGCATCCGCCCTCTTACAGTCAAATATATAATTGTTTTTCTTTTATTTCAAATTGGAAAATTGAAATAAAAGTTTTATATAAAAGTAATGCCACTCTCTTCGTTTTCGTTCGTCGAAGACTGTAGTTGATACAAACTGTTACCTTGTCCTCTGAATCCTCATCGAGATAATCTGAGTTCTGATGTGAGACCTTGTTTCCTTGTACGTTGTAGAATGGCGGCTAAATTATCCAAATGTACGATCGCGTACACCTTTATTGTCTTATCTACAACATTCGTTCAATTCGACAGTTATAAATTGATTTGGTCATCGGTTTTAGCACTTTAATTTTTTGTTTTTATGTTTCCATCATTTGTATTATCCATGTATTCGCTTCACCGTTCGTTCGTTCATTCCTTAGTTCAGTCCTTCAGCCTTTCTTTCGGTGATTCGTTCATTCGTTTATTTCTTCGTTCATCTTTCGTTCATTCAGCCATTTTGATAAACTGCAGCCACTTAAAAAACGGTTCAATTATACAACAGTATAGGTGTCTTCATCGTTAAGGCTGTCAAATAATTGTTTATCTTTTCACATATTTACTAACACAAGTATTTACAATGCATCATATTACGTTCATAATTATTGCCTCATTGAGAAATAATGTTTATCTTTCTGTGATATGAAGATGGACGTTTTTGAGTATGCTCTGTAGTGTGTTTAATTGTAGTGGTTTACAATGATGACTCGGTTCTCATTTCGAGAACTTAATGTTTACTTGGATGTGACCAAGATTTACATGGCGGGTCTCGTCAATGAAGCACAAGACGTTTACTCTTCTGAAACACCTGGTCTTATTATCTTGTACTTTTACTAGGGTCGTATGTGGATCTTTTCTTTTTTCGTATTTTGTCCATTCTTTAATCGATTTTGAATTTGGATTATGGTTTTGTTGACGCTCCGATATTCTCTAGTTATTTAGACATTTTACTTTTAACATTTCCTATGACATGATAATTATTAATTTCTATATAATATATTGACATTACACAGTATGCAACACTGTATACTCATTAAATACATACAGACATAATAATATGTAACTATATTCAATATAACTTACACAACAATGGTATAACGTACTGTAACGTTAATATTTTAGCGCGTTGAAATTTGCGCTTAGTCATCCTTCAAACTGTTCGCGCTGACAGTCGTCCTGTTTTGCAATGTGTACATATACTTCTATTATACATTGTATAGTTCGAGTGGTTTAAAACTTGTTCGCGTTTGGATATATTCGCGGAGATTTAATGAAAGCAAAATAAACGAAAGTTTCCACATCGCGAACAATTCCACTTCTACAGTAATAATAATCAATTATATTTAATATAACAAACACACTAAAGGCTTTTGTTAAATATTATTGAATGATAAACAACAATTTACACACACTGAACATAAACAGCATGACATACATTGATATTCAATATTGAAAATTCAATCATTACATACACGATGATATTCAACATTGAAAATTCAATTATTACATACACAATGATGTTCAACATTGAAAATTCAATAATTACATACACAATGATATTCAACATTGAAAATTCAATTATTACAAACACAAAGATATTCAACATTGAAAATTCAATTATTACATACACAATGATGTTCAACATTGAAAATTCAATAATTACATACACAATGATATTCAACATTGAAAATTCAATTATTACATACACAATGCTATTCAACATTTAAAATTCAATTATTACATACACAATGCTATTCAACATTGAAAATTCAATTATTACATACACAATGATATTCAACATTGCAAATTCAACTATTACATACACAATGCTATTCAACATTTAAAATTCAATTATTACATACACAATGATATTCAACATTGAAAATTCAATTATTACATACACAATGATGTTCAACATTGAAAATTCAATAATTACATACACAATGATATTCAACATTGAAAATTCAATTATTACAAACACAATGATATTCAACATTGAAAATTCAATTATTACATACACAATGATGTTCAACATTGAAAATTCAATAATTACATACACAATGATATTCAACATTGAAAATTCAATTATTACATACACAATGATATTCAACATTGAAAATTCAATTATTACATACACAATGCTATTCAACATTGAAAATTCAATTATTACATACACAATGATATTCAACATTGCAAATTCAACTATTACATACACAATGCTATTCAACATTTAAAATTCAATTATTACATACACAATGATATTCAACATTGCAAATTCAATTATTACATACACAATGCTATTCAACATTTAAAATTCAATTATTACATACACAATGATATTCAACATTGAAAATTCAATTATTACATACATATATGTAGTTACTATTTAACTTTGCAATGATATGCAACATCGCATACATGTGCACATTAAAGACATACAGATATAATATTCAAATAAGTTTGCACATTTCATTCACATTAAACAGCAAATATTTCACACGTATGATATTATGAAATCAATACACCGACCAATGCCTATTGTAAATATATTGAATAAGGTAAGGATGAAGTTACCATGAGACAAATTTACGAAATAGTAATGGAAAGAAAAACATTCTTAAATAGTATCATGTGTGTATGAATGAATGTATTAGGTATCAATAGAAAATACCCTTTACGGGGCCTCTTTGAGATTCTCACATTGTTTTACATACATGTGTCTGATCGAGATTTAGGGTCACGGTGGCGTTTGTCTTGTTCATGTGTCTGTGTGTTATCGCTGGAGAAATGTGGGTTTACTTTTAAGTTAAAATGTTTCATTCTTTTGAAAATCTTCCGAGCGGAACCTGATAATAATAGGTCTAACACACTCCTTCGGTACAAACTAAGGGATGGGCAGACGACAATCGCCATTTTGAAAAACATTACTGACTTAAATTTACAAATAAGTAGAGGATAATTTACTATATGTTTTAAACGAATCATTTCAATGACAAATTTGAAATTAATTAAAACAGAAACAATATTAACACATACACAAAACTATATAAAAACATGCATTGTTATCTTATAATGTTATAAAAAGGATGTTCGAAATCAGGAATAGAAACTAACAATGCATTAGGAATAGTTTCTCTGTGGTAAAGCTCCAAATCTATCGTGTAAACTGGGACAAATGGGCGTGAACGCATGTTTTTTCCTCTTCCCTTGTGTTCGATACAGAGAAATAGAGACAGGTTTCACGCTAACCTCCTCTGTGCTATTACAAAGCGGTCTGACTGTCAGCTACACGCTGACGTAAACAAAATAATTCTAACTCTGACTGTGAACAACTGTAGGTTATTTGTACGCCTAACGACATTCTCACGGTATGTTTTCAGCATCAAGATCGACTTAATTGATATAATCTCGATTTAAAAGCAATTTTACATTATGTCAATTAAAGATATCAATATATATATATTTAACTTTTCTTAGCTCAAGATATGACTTTCCTGGAAAAGATTGAAATAGAAATATCATACACATTATCAAATCTTACAGGAAAACTGCTTTATCATCCATACATACCTGCATGAGCTCATTCAACCCGAGAAGATGTTTGAACGTTTTAAATGCAAATAATGTTAAAACAGTATTATTTTTTTAAATGGCAAGTATACAGTCATTTCATAAATGAACATTAAGGATTCGAAAATAGGTATAAAGCACTTATACCAATCCGTCTCCTTATCATTGAAATAAAAAGTAGCATGACTGGTACAATATTAAGACTGTTGACACAAATCTTAAAAGAGGGAAAAGATCGAGGTAGGGGTGAGTGGAGGAGATTGGGATTGTGAATGTGTTAAGATTTGCAAATTAATTGATGGGAACACGAGCATGGCACACAGACTATCACTGGACAGAATCAGACTGCTGTGTTACAAATTTGAATAATGAATAGTTAAAAGAAAATTAAATTGAAAATTGTGAATAATTTATTTACAAGATACTACTATATAAGTATTTCGCGAGCGGAAATATTCACGTAATATTCGCGGGGTTTTTTTTTCTTTGAATTGATGAACGTGTTCAAATTTCGGCGGCGTTGGCATTAGTTTTTACATCTGAAGGTCCTGTAAACCTTTAATTTAGTAATAATTATTGAGCCTTATTACTAGCCAAGTTTATAATATAAACGCAGAAGCAGAAATCTCCACTTATAAATTATCTATTTGAACTCGTTATTTAGGAATATTAACAATAAATTTTTTTCTGAGGATTAAAACCTGTTGAGCACAGTTACCACAGAGTCCTTCATCTTCCACGTGGTCCTCCAATGTGTAGATGAATCAATTAGCGAGCCAACTAACAATCGCTAAATAACAATAAAGCTTAATAAATGTATTTGAATGTAAAAAGTAAATTATAGATATGTATAAACTTTAAACAAAGCAAATACCAGTGTCAACAAAACCATAATTCGAACTCAAAATCGAGAGAACAAGAGAACACGACCAGGTGTTCCGGAACAGTAAACATCTTCTGCTTCATCGACAACAACCGCCATGTAAACCACATCCATGTTAACATCAAGAACTCAAATTGAGAACCGAGTCATTATTCTCAATCACAATAAGTTAGCACACTAAGGAGCATACTCCAAAAACGTCCATCTTCATATAACAAAAAGATAAAAAAAAAAAATTCTCAATGAGACAATGATGGCGACCATAAAACTTGCCCATAGTCTTCATCAACTTGCATCTCTCGAATCCCTGTTTAGCAAGTTAGTTTGTCAGCATTCGACATGTATAACAAAATTTTGATATTTAAAGCAATTCCTAAAATAACAAATCAACTGCGACATGTAAACACCATTGGTAGGAGAAGCGGGGGTGTTACTATTAAGAAATGGAAAGTTCCCGATCGGAAAATTGAAATTGTCACGTTTTACGTATAGCTAATAGTAATGTGCCCATGCTGGTCCTGGTTTAAGTAGAAATCGAGGTAAACAGCTGATGGTAAAGACTCTGTTGTGTCCTTTATTTCAATTTCATAAAGGTATATACGATCGACGTGGTCAACAAACTTCTCGTTGTTTATAGGCAAAACATCTTCTTCATATCTGAAAGTGAAATTAAACGACTTGGAAAGGGTTGTGTTACCTGTCCTGATTAACAGGTTTCTTACCATCCAGATAACAACTTCGAAGGTTCGAATGCAGAGTTCTTCCTGAATGCTTGTGATAATATACCATGTTTATGTGTATATGGCATCTTCATTTTGCTTATTTATTTATTAATTTATTTGGTATATATTGATATGCTTTTCCCATAATTATTGTCATAGCTGTTTTCTTTGTTGTTTCTTTCTGAGCCTGTGTAATCCTAAATATTCTCTGGTACTCTGTTGTCAGATTGTTTGGCCTTGGTCTATCTGTTGACACCACTGGGTTTATAGCCTACTGTCGGGTTATATATAAATATAAACTTTATTTATTTTACAACAATTATGAAACAAGTTATACAACTTATATTAATCACTCTTGTTGGTCCGGATATTAACGCGCGAGGGGTCTTATTGTGGGAGGAAACCGGAGTACCCGGAGAAAACCCACGGGGTCGGGGAGGTGACCCCATACTGTCGGGTTACTGGAGGTGTTGAGATGTCATAACCTGACCATCACTTCACGTATCAGAGAAGTGGTTCCATCAAGTCGACACTACGCTAGCTCCATCACAATCGGGCGCCATCATCATTAGACCTTAGTATCATCATCATTAGTACTATATATATTTCCTGGAAGGAAATCGTTATACAAGCGTTCCAGATATCCTCTGGGACTACTCTTACAGCTAAACAAAATATCAACATCTATCTCGTCTTCGTCTTTAGTAGGACTAGTCTGTCTGCCATATCATTTAGGCAGGATGTAATATCAAAGAAAACGTTATTTACAGGCTGGCTTCGTAACAAATGGACAGTGTTGTGATACACCTCCATAGATTTATATTCTTACAACGATAATTACAAGCACCGTAACAGATCATGAGATTTTATGACTGATAACGAAAAAATAGAGGACATAATGTTTTTTTCTTAAAATGTGTTTTGTCCTACGTTCTGTGTCTTTCTCAATGCAAAAGAAAACATGTTAATTTGTTCCTGTATTTTAGGTGGTAAGTATTGTTTCTTGGTGTTTTTCTATGTATACATTTTCCTCGGCATTGAAGTTGTTTTACGCCAGTGAAGCGTACGTAGGAACAGGAAAAATAAGGGAATCGAATGACAATAAGTATAGTGCCATCCTGATTAGGATAAGATCTAGATATGTTATCATCCTTTATTGCCATGTCACACTTTTCTATACATGTAATAACTGTGATGCTCTTTAAAATGAAACCACTACATAGAACATGTGTCGTTTTCTCATGATTACATTAAGTAACCTCTGTAACGTAGTCAAAAGGAATTGTATTCAGATTAACATTATTATCAGAGTATCAACTCAATAAAAATATTTTAAGAATGATTTCATTGTGTCGTAACATTAGTGTAATTAACAAAACGGGACATATTTTCTTTATTTATAATTTTCCAAACAATCTCCAAATCAATGTCGTTAACTTGATATGGTGTCGAAGATTCTTGTATCCCACATATTTTGTGTTGTCTTTCCCATTAAGCTAAAAGAAGACACTATCGATAATTAAAAATAACGTTTATTAGTATCACTGTTAAAATGCAAAATATTAAAACAGTCTACAAGTCTGATATAATTTTAAAATAGAAAGACCTGAATCTGAACATATTGTAACATATAAAATGTACAAATACCCCGGTATGACAGTGCTGTAAAATAACACCTTCAGAATGTGGTTTAAAACTGTTTTCCTTTCTTCCAAACTATATTTCTCTGTTGCTATGGCAACATAAACCTTGGAGACATGTAAACTTTTACGACATATATTCAAGTATGTTAGAGAAGCAAGGAAATATATTCTTCGGTTAGAATTGCCAAAATGCCAGATTTTAAAGACCGGTTGCCGGTGTAAAAAATGTAGTATGTACAACACGGGACTACTTGTGTGGTCGTTAATATCTCATAAACACATGATACCTTGAGAACGTAAAGGTTGATCATGAAAATATTCACTTCTGTTACTTTGGCGAAACTATCACCCTGAGTTTGAACAATAATCATTGTTTATTTGCAGTTAAAAACATAAGAGTTGATGAAGCAATTGTTTCCCATTTAACCAGGGAGTCGATTCCTGATCGAAAGTTCATTTGGTCACCTCTTTGTCTTCGCGTGCGCTGGTATCCTCCTACTTAAGAATATATGCGCGCTTTCCTTCCAGACTGAAGTAAAACATTAATATATACAGGTCTTCGAAAGAAAAAATTAATTCATAATTGCTAAAAAAAATGAATTATGATTTTTTTTCAAAAGGCCTAAGAAATATATCTCTTTTGATAGATTGGATAACGACGATGTGTGCCGATAAAAAGGCAAGGGTGAGATTATTTTTTTTGTGGTCATTATTTCCAAACACTGGATATACGTGTTATTTGTACAATTTATCTTGGCATTTATTGGTAATAAACTAACGTGAAGGGGACTGCGAATGGGACATATTGTATAAAGCACAACCAAGTTCAGCTCGCTCCAGTGTTAACAACTAGGGCAGGGCGGTTTTACCGGTATACCGCGGTATAAAATTGTGATTGTACGTACCGTGGTACATTAGTCTTGTACCGGTTTTGGGGGGACTTTCATTTAACTTATCAAAGAGCTATTTGTTGCATAGATCAATTGTAATTATAATTTCCTATATGTTTGCTGATCAACTAGGACAGACATAGCTTCACTCAAACAATATTAGAGGATAATACAACGAGAAACTTATGACAGGCTTCTTGTTGATTGGCTTCAGAACAAAAACAGCCAGATACCTTTAGCTAGCACAAACATTCAATCAAGGTAGTATACCGTGGTACGTACCGCAGTATTTGCTTAAATACCGTCGGTTGCCGAGATACTTTTGATTTTGTGGTACCCAGTTCTAATTACAACCAGTAAAAACGTAAGATATGTTGAATATGAACTACATGCCCAACTCCTGTCACACATGTTTAATCTATTTGACATGCTACATTAAGGTGCAGCATATTTGAGTTACGTCATATTTAAAGGGGTTTTACGCACCTTACACTTCTGCTTCTACATTAGTTTAGCAATTTTGGATTCCCACCTTTTGGCCCCTAGCATCACTGAAGAGTCCTTCATCGGCGACACACGCCATGTAAATCTTTGTCACATTTAAATAAATGGCGCGTGCTCAAAGTGAGAACTGAGTCATTAATCTCAATCGCCAAAAAACCGGCAATCTAATAAATGTGACGAAAACCACGTTAGGTTGTGGAAAAACCCATTGCAAAATTTGGGCCAATAATCGTTTCCTTTAATCTCAAAAACCCTTTTCCCCGCCAGCGTCCTTTCAGACGGCTTTTTTCAAATATGATTTGATGCTTTATCGACATTAAACATCAAAATAAAGTATGCAATCATATGCAAAGTAATGCATCAGGAAATTTCAAATATATTTTTTGCTTCACTCTTCCGGAACACCTGGTCTTATTCTCTCGTGCGTTTTCAATTAGCACTTGTCCTCATTTACTTCAATTGTCTCTGTGTAAATATTTACTTTATTCATATTGTGTCACTAGCTGAATTGATTCTGAGTTCAGGTTATGGTTTTGTTGATCATATTTTATTCCCTGTTTTGAATTTTGAGCTATCCCAAACGTGTAAGTAAAAGGTCAGCCGAGTGTATTAGAATTCTAGTTGCGTGATGACGACTTCAAAATTTCTGCAACGTAGACACAAATAGGCTCTAAATTATGGTATATCGTTGTATCACAAAACAACCCTGCATGATCTTAGAAATGATAGACTTGCTGTATTCTGCTGTATGTTATCGTGTAGAAAATGTACGGGACAGTCAGCAGTATTGGGGGTTTCGTTCTGTGGCTTTGGAGAAGGGGGTCATCGACCGAACAAGAATGATCTGCAGCGCTCGTTGCAACACATGGGCCATTTATCGTTACCTTGCAATCTGACAATACTTTTTACCTTGGTTATGTCTCTCAATATGTCCTTCATCGAACATGTTTTATGCTACAGTGACAGTAAACAAACAAAGAAAGCAAGTGCAGTTGAAACAAATCAGAGAATACCAAAACGTCAACAAAACCATAATTCGAACTCAAAATCGTTTTTAAAACATCAGAGAATATCAAAACGTCAACAAAACCATCATCCGAACTCAAAATCATTTTTAAAACATCAGAGAATATCAAAACGTCAACAAAACCATCATCCGAACTCAAAATCATTTTTAAAACATCAGAGAATATCAAAACGTCAACAAAACCACCATCCGAACTCAAAATCATTTTTAAAACATCAGAGAATATCAAAACGTCAACAAAACCATCATCCGAACTCAAAATCATTTTTAAAACATCAGAGAATATCAAAACGTCAACAAAACCACCATCCGAACTCAAAATCATTTTTAAAACATCAGAGAATATCAAAACGTCAACAAAACCATCATCCGAACTCAAAATCATTTTTAAAACATCAGAGAATATCAAAACGTCAACAAAACCATAATCCGAACTCAAAATCGTTTCTAAAAAATCGGAGAATACCAAAGCGTCAACAAAACCATCATCCGAACTCAAAATCGTTTTTACAAAATCAGAGAATATCAAAACGTCAACAAAACCGTCATCCGAACTCAAAATCGTTTTTACAAAATCAGAGAATACCAAAACGTCAACAAAACCATAATCCAAACTCAAAATCATTTTTACAAAATCAGAGAATACCAAAATGTCAACAAAACCATAATCCGAACTCAAAATCGTTTTTACAAAATCAGAGAATACCAAAATGTCAAGAAAACCATAATCCGAACTCAAAATAATTTTTAAAAAATCGGAGAATACCAAAGCGTCAACAAAACCAAAATCCGAACTCAAAATTGATTAACTAGATCAAAAATATGAGCAAAGAAAATATTTACATGGATACCCTCGTAAAAGTACAAGATGATATGACCAGGTGTTCCGGTAGAGTAAGCGTCTTCTGCTTCATCGACACCCGCCATGTAAATCTCACATTCAAGTAAACATCAATCCTCAAAATGAGAACCGAGTCATCATTGTTAATCACAACAAATAAGCTAAGTCAAAAATATTCATTTTCATGTCACACAAAGATACAGAACATTTCTCGATGAGATCATGATGGCGACCATAAAACATGACTATAGTCTTCTTCAAAGAGCATCTCTCGAATCCCTGTGCCGTACGTTTGTTAGTCAGCAGCTGGTTATCTCGGTAATATGTAATCATACATCCATTTTGATCAGTCGTCTAACTTCGGCATTTTGTTTTAGTGGTCCACATCTCAATTATTTTGAATTCTTCTGGATTTTTCTGTTTCTTGGTAGTTACCGCTCATGTTTACTTTGTCTTAGCTTATTTTTCCATGGTTATCAACTGGATTTTTTCAGATTCACAATACAATGCCATGAAGGAACGTATATTTTGCCTTTAACCAAACACATCATTATTGCAACGCGAATACAATTTTTGAATATCAGGATTTATGTGTATAATTCTAGCTTTATTTTATGCTATTACTAAAACATATTTTACATATTAATTTTATTAGTCTTTCTGCATCAGAAAACTCAATTTTCCAACAGGTGATATTTTCCTATATGAATCTTGATAAACTGAAACCAGAGTTCATGTTCCGGAAATTATTCTCAAATTAAACTAGTTCTGTATCATTTCAAATCATGTACTACGAAAACGTCTATATTATGTACCGTACCACTACTCAAATGAGATTAACTGCGGCTATGGAGGCTCCAGCAAACCTCGGGGATTAAGGTGAAGGGATAAAAATACAATTTTAAGAAGTAAATTTTAAGTGTTCTTTCAATAGTATTAAGCGCGTTTGATAGATGGTTGAATATATGTCAGTAAATGTATTGGTAGTGACTGGTGTCTAGAAAAGGAAATTTTGAAAACTGTATAAAACAACACTTATAATTTACATGTGCATATACTAAATGCATTATAAAAGCAGTATAACCCATTGTTACTGAGTTAAAATGCGCTTTTTGAGGCTGTTTTTATGACATTGAAGTTTGATATCTCGGAGTAAGTAGTGAATATATCACATGAAAAAATAGCATTAAATAAAACAAAACCCAGCTCTTACTGCCTATTTTTGTTATATCGCGAACAACCTTTTAGCCTTTTATGCAAACCACGATTCTTACTTTATATAATTAGATTTCCACGGACTGGAAGTTTTAAATGTTATGTATAAAAAATTTAAGAAATCAGAATTGTGAAAAGTATTGAGCATGCAGTTGATTGTGTGAGGGGACTAATTTCTGTGTACGGTATGGGTAATTGTGTTTCTCTTGCATCATTCGTAACGGCAATTCCCTTTTATATAATCCATTATTTATTGGTACTAAAACTGTTATATATCGGCTCCGTCTCCATGCTCTTTGGTAGTTGGCTGAAGTCCAATACAAGGAACAAACATCGTGCCATTACACGCGGGCAGTCGTAGCATGGGCACCGTTCAACATCCTAACCGGCTTGCATAGGACATTTTAAGAAAATTGATTTTAAGCGAGACGGGTTTTAAGCACCTCATCCACATCGCTAAATATGTGAATGAAGCTGGTTGACCAAATATGGTAAATAAGCATAATAATGCGTCCTCTGCGCATCTCGTCTCAAGCGCGTGACCTGCTCGTGAGGAGAATGGCAGACGACAGGCTGTAGGGAGAAGTGATGCTACACTCCACATCTTTCTCGACTCGCTGTATAAAAAAGTGTCACTCAACAACGATTTTAAGATTTCCGTGGACACGCGTCGATATTCAGGTAAGATTTAACTCGTGTTTTGTTCAAATTTCACGTTAAATTCACTTGTTTATTTATGAAAATGTGTTTAAAATATTTTTTGTTGGAAACTGTTCCTCGCTGTAACCGCCGGCAGACTCGATCGATCGCTGGTGTATAGTGTACTCGGTCCAGGCAGCTACAGCTTGTATAGGCCGACATATTGTCCTCGCCTGCCATATCGTCAGATTTGGATCTGGCGGAGTCCTATTGTTCAATTTTCATTGAAACCACTCGAGCATCTCTATCTTTACCCACAAAACTTTCTTGTGGTGTGGACCTCATTTTCGTTTCTACTCAACCGTGACCTGAAACACTTAATCGTCTGCATTAGACAAGATAATGTTCCGATGTCAAAACAAGACATCTTGAGATATTTTAATTAATACATTAAGACATTCCCAGCTAAACTGCCAAGTAAGATGCAGTGGAGAGCATTGTCTTTCTATTTTAATATGCAATTGGCAGGTCCTAACGTACATTTTGTGATCAAACTGTTGACGAGTTAATCATGAACGCGTCATCCATGTTTTATCACATAGTAAATCAGTAACTAAACTCGGGATGTTTATCACGTTTATTCAATTCCAACATGGTGACTTTTCGTTCATAAACTGTTAAGAGACAATGGATGATAATTTCCGACACAGATAACGGGAAATCGTATCTCCCCGTCCACAGACCACGACGGTCACGTGACATATTAACGAAATCATCTAACGATGTGTTCGGTTTAGTAGATGAGAGGATAACTTAGTCAGTATATGGCGGTATATTTGTGGGCAGGATATCCGCTGACGTACGAAGCACCATATTCTTGGGATACACACATTCACGAAGTTTGTATAAATGTGTGTAGCTCATTATCTTGTTACGTATCATTTTTGAGACTTTATCGATAGCATTTACGGATTCTGTGAAACATATGACTCGAACACAGTGGTATATAATCCCATTAAGCTTGAAGTAACAGAAATGCATTTTTGATATTTGATATTGAGATTTTGTTTACCGGGGGAAATGTCTGCAGTAGATGGACCCGATATCTGCCAACATTGGTTTGTATCAGCTCGCCATTATATATCTCAATATCATAGTCCATCTGCTTCATCAGAGAATGATACTCTTTCAATACAAAGTCAAACTATGAACAAGAAATTAAAAATTAATTGTACGCATTGTTTTGCAATTTTTTAAAGCCTGAATTTTCAATTCGTTCGGTACCTTTGTCTCGATCTTACTAATGGCGTTTTTGTAGTTGTGTGTCAGTCTGCATGCACTGGATACCGATACAATCTCTCCGCTTCATCTAAAATACACATTTAGTGCTGTGGCCATATTGTGTCAGTGACGGGGACAGTGAAATGATTTGGTCTGACTCATCCTGTTAGTCTGTAGTTCTGATGGTTAGCAATGGAATTCCAGTTCTGAATACTTCATAAATGGAACTGCTAGTGTGCCTCTCTAGCGCTGATGGTTAGTAATGGAACCCGAAGTCTGAAAATATTAGCAATGGAAGTTTCCAGTTTGAAAACATTAGCAATGGAAGTTTCTAGTCTGAAAACATTAGCGATGGAAGTTTCTAGTCTGAAAACATTAGCGATGGAAGTTTCTAGTCTGAAAACATTAGTAATGGAACCCCTGGTCCGACTCTGTAGCTCTGGATGTTAGCGAGGGAACTCCCTAATTTGAAAGCATTTGCAATGGAGCCCATATTCTGAAAAAAATAGCGATGGAGCCCCAAGTCTGAAAACATTAGCAATGGAGCCCCAAGTCTGAAAACAATTGCGATGGAGCCACTAGTATGAAAACATTAATCAACCTACCGACAATGGAACTGCTCGGGGAACAACCGTGTTCCAACAGTCATTTTATGTGAAGTTTCAAAGACAATAATATTAATGATAGAAAAGTTTTATTTTATTTTGTTGGACTTAACATCAGCTGGGGTAATTTAAGGACATCGATAGGCAATTGGGTTATAAGAGATTATTAAATAAAATGTACAGAATAATTTACATCTCCCATTATAATACATTCGACTTGTCAGGGTAGAATTGTTCTTTGAGACATGCAACTCCATTGAGGCTTATAGCTGTCATATATAATGTCTACGTGTTACTATTTTAGCATATTTATTGCCTTTAATACCAATGGGATTGGGCACAAGTTTTACAACTTATACTAAGACCTTTCTGTCGTCTCATTTACCGCTTCGTGTATAAGTGTTAATTTTCGTCTTTTAAATTCTTACGAGAGATATATTTAACATAATACTATCAATTAAACGTTTGAATCAATCTTGAAATCGTAGAATCTTAGCTCTCGGACGCATTCCGATCACAGTTTTTCTTGGAAAAAAACATTGATTTCATTGCTAGAAATATAGTTTTCTGGTCTGAAAATAACATCGGGCTGAAAATATTGTTATCTGCAACTGTAGTGTTTATTTACATATGCGAATTTTCTACTGTTATTTGTGCAAATAAATCATTCTTTTCTTGATTTAGATATTCTTGTTTCGTAAATACAAGATACGTGTTCATAATTAGCATCTCTAGATGTCACGTACAGAAGATACACAGCCTGAATGCAATCTCCATTTCACAGAATTGGTTTGTGAGACAACCTATTTGAAGGGTAGATTTCATATGGCGATATTATTTGATTCCATCATTGTCCTCGTGGTTCATATAAATTTCGGATTTTATGTTTTTTTTCTCACATTTCTTCTCATTTGTCTCAATGAGGGATAACGACACATGCAAATATCAGTAGTTTTTTTATGAGCGAAATAATCTGCAAACATTAGTATATGATTACTAATGTCATAATAAGATAAGAAATAAGAAATAACATAAATCTCTAAATGTCAAGTATAAAAGACACACAGCCTGAATGCACTCTCCATTTCACAGAATTGGTTTTTGAGGCAACCTATTTGAAGTGTAGATTTGATATGGCAATATTCTTTGTTTTCATCATTGTCCTCGTGGTTCATATAAATTTCGGAATTTATGTTTTTACGACTTCGAACATTTCTCATTTCTTTTCATTTGTCTTAATGAGGGATAACGACACATGCAAATATCAGTAGTTTCTTTATGAGCGAAATAACATAAGTAATTATGTGTCATAATAAGATCCCTGTTCATAAAATATCTAAATGTCAAGTTTGCAATACACACAGCCTGAATGCATTCTCCATTTCACATAATTGGTTTTTGAGGCAACCTTTTTAATGGGTAGAAGGCGACCATCTTTGATTCCATCATTGTCCACGTGGTTCATATACATTTCGGATTTCATGTTTTTACAACTTAGTATAAACTTTATTTTGTTTGTTTTTCAATTCAATACATAGTGAAGGGAAAATACACAAATTTTGAAATTGGATTTGGAAAAAGTTTTGCAACTTATATTAATCCATCTGCAGCTCCATTTACAACTTGAAACATTTCTTCTCAATTGTCTCAATGAGGGATAACTACACATGTAAATATCAGATGTTTCCTTATCAGCGAAATAACCTGCAAACATAAGTATATGATTAATTATAAACATAAGTAATTTCTATTTCATAATGAGTTATGTTTTGTAAGCTTTGTAATGTAAGGTTTTATCAGTGATTGAAATCGATCACACCTCTCCTACTGAATCCAGTCGCTATCCTCTAGTCAAGTCGACAGCCTGTGTGACACACACAGTAACAAGCCACAACAGCCCGATGCTGTTATGTTTTACCTAAAACTCACTGACCCGGAACATAGAGGTACCGCCCCGACTCCTTCATTTAAATTCTATAATGCGTGAACAGATTCTGGGACATTCACACACCATCATGACTCTCATCCAGAGATTGTTCTTGCAGATTAGATCGGAGGGCTTTCGATATCAATTTACAATTTCATGGATGACGGTTTTTCTCGAAACCATCGGAAACCCTTTGGATTCGCCTTTCATTTTAACACTGATAGTGCTAGTCTATTTTTAAATCTAACCGAGAACTGTGACTAAGTCGTTTTATCAGTTTGTAATCGTCTATAGTCTATATTATAGACAAATATATCTTAATACATACCTGTTGTGAACGCTATTTTGGGAAAGACATCCTGTCTGTTTACTTCAATATGCAATTACATTAAGGATATAGAAAACCTTCCAGCTTATTCCTAAGCAAAAGAGTTCTACACTTATAAATCCTGTTAAATTACTCTTATATACAAAACACACTATATCTCTACAGGAATTTCTTACATTCATAAGTATATCAAAATATGTACGACTATAGCAAAAACCAACAAAAAAAGAGGGAGATAACTCTAATGCGAATTACCGCTAAATGTGAATTGTGTAGAATGATTAAGGTAGCATGGTTTATGCAGGAAATCGGAAATTTCTGTACATTTTTGGTTAGGAATTTAGGGGGAGTGTGGGGGGGGGGGTGATGTTGGTTTTCTTATCTTTTTATTTGTTGATGAGTGTGTATGTTTTCCCTTTTTGCGGGGGAGGGGGGGCGTTGTTGAAAGAAAACATTTGTACATGATCATGCAGAACCAGAACCGATTCTTTTCAATTAAAACATGACATTTCGACATTAACAGTTACAAAATAGTATTGATATATTGATTAAGTTAGAATCCACAACGACATAATTTCATCACTTTCTACCAATTATTTATCTGCATCACTGGTGATTGGAATCATTCCAAGTTTCCTCGTGACTTCATTCTCCGGATTTCTGTCTCTCAATGCTCACAATGGATTAAGTTTTGAAAGTATAATGAGCTTACAAGCAGATTATTTTCTCTTTAATTTATTTAAACTTAAAAAAATAGAATAATAACAACATAACAATTTTTATGAATATATATTAAATTATAACACTGCCAAGTAAGGAAATTTTGCTATGTATCATACTTTTTTTTTATTTTGATCTTAACAATTTCTTCTAAAGTGTCGGTAGGATGACAAGGCTTTCAACATACGGGTAATGTGTTCTGCAGAACAGCAACGAACCTTAATTATGATGAATGAAGAGAGGCGACCGTATTTGCTAAGTATTTCCGGAAAAGCTGTTGGGTCTAACTTTAGGATGTAACGTCCAAAAAAAATTACACAGTCTGGGTCAGCCTTAGCTCATACCACTTAAGATCTATTTAAAATCTAGATCAGTGAGGTTTGGTATGTTTTATAATTCCTGGGTTTACATTTGAAATAGATTTTTTCATCATGATGATATACATAATTAGTTTCGTTAAAATAAAAATTCGTCGACTTGCAGTTATGACGATCTCGATTGTCTCGAATTACATTTCCAGTTCTTAAACAAGTTATTATGTATGTATGACTGCCCTGAAGACGTCATTCAGGGTTACAAATCGCGGTATTTCCTATTTATCTCCAACTTTAAACAGAGTTGGAAACTTCCAACCGTGATATCCTGGTTCAAATCGTGTATGATATTTACCCATCCATATGCGGGCTTATTAATTCATTAATAAGACCACTTTCCTTATCTCTGTGCACAATAACGCATACTTGTATAGAAATTAATATATAACCTTAAGCAATATAAGGTATTACGATATGATTTCCTTTCATCCTTTCGTTTATATATATGTATGTAATGATATCTCGTGTATGTTAGTAGTCGACACAAGACTAAGATGACCTCAGTATGATGATATTTCTTTGAAATGTATCTACAATAACATAGTTTCAATTTATCATACTAATTGCTTCAGTATCACGATCTTTTTCTGAGGTCTGTGTGTAAGACATTGCTTATGTGGAAGTTTAGTCGTAGACTCTGTGCTATATTCACTATTACATCGTTAATTTAAAAGTCGAGTCAGGATCGGTGTGACCTCAGTAAGACGCACAGAGTATACGTATGACTATACTACAATATACGTGTTCCGTTGTACTGTGTACGATATCGTGATATGTAATTTCCACTATACGAGATACCAGTGTATACGTATGACTATACTACAATATACGTGTTCCGTTGTACCGTGTACGATATCGTGATATGTAATACCCACTATACGAGATACCAGTGTATACGTATGACTATACTACAATATACGTTTCCCGTTGTACCGTGTACGATATCGTGATATGTAATACCCACTATACGAGATACCAGTGTATACGTATGACTATACTACAATATACGTGTTCCGTTGTACTGTGTACGATATCGTGATATCTAATACCCACTATACGAGATACCAGTGTATACGTATGACTATACTACACTATACGTTTCCCGTTGTACCGTGTACGATATCGTGATATCTAATACCCACTATACGAGATACCAGTGTATACGTATGACTATACTACACTATACGTTTCCCGTTGTACCGTGTACGATATCGTGATATGTAATACCCACTATACGAGATACCAGTGTATATGTATGCCATTACTACAATATACGTTTTCCGTTGTACTGTGTACGATATCGTGATATATAATACCCACTATACGAGATACCAGTGTATACGTAAGACTATACTACAATATACATTTTCCGTTGTACCGTGTACGATATCGTGATATCTAATACCCACTATACGAGATAACACTGTATAATATGCCTATATCACAATATACGTGTTCCGTTGTACCGTGTACGATATCGTGATATCTAATACACACTATACGAGATAACAGAGTATATGTATGCCTTTACTACACTATACGTTTTCCGTTGTACTGTGTACGATATCGTGATATCTAATACCCACTATACGAGATACCAGTGTATACGTATGACTATACTACAATATACGTTTTCCGTTGTACTGTGTACGATATCGTGATATATAATACCCACTACTTAGGGATTAGCCTGGTGACATGTGGCTGTTTATAAAAAAAGTCAATATATTCCCATACTAGCTGTGTGTATGTGTGTACACCTTAGGCCAAGAGAAATAATTATCTGTTTCACATACTACGTTTAAATAAAATTGATTTCAGAAGGATAAAACAGCAAAATTAGAGCTTATATTGTTTCTAATGAAGAAGGTTTATATAGGGGAAACATAAGTTCAGAACCCAAAAACACAACAGATCTGTAATTTGAATCAATTTTTCACTTTGAAGATACATACTATAAATATATAATTTTTTGCGAAATACCCTTTTCTGCAATAGTTTTAGATGATAAATTTCTTTTTCTCAGATGTGTATTTAATCAAAATGGAGATAACGGTGGTACCAAACTATTATTATTGTTTTTTCGGTAGTTTAGTAAATGTATGCGCTTTATGTATGTTGTGGGTTGTAATATTTTTCGGAATGGTAAAATAATTCGGTTATTTTTTATTATGGTGTTTTTGTCCAAAATGAAGTGGGGTGTACTGGGATATGGTAATGAGATAATGACAACACACAAACAACACTTGTCGCGTGATTTGCATATCAAAATGACCCGCTCACCCGGGGGAGCACTCAGCATAACTTGAGCATGAATATTCATTACTTCGTCTCCCGGAACCTCATTTGCATAATGACGTCGTGTCGAGTATGATCTGCCCATAAGACTTCGGTGAACTTTGATTTGTTTCATCAAATTAGCGATTATATTTTATCTATATGTTTTTATAGAAAAGAAATATATATGTGGTTAAGAGGTAGACAGCTTTCTCCCGGGTACTCAAACACTTACCGGTATCTCGAGTTCGGTTGCCACCTTTCCAATATCTCAAAAGTATGATCTGCCCATAAGACTTCGTTTAACTTTGATTTGTTTTCATCAAATTGGCGATTATATTTCATCTATATGTTTTTATAGAACAGAAATGTAATATGTGGTTAAGAGGCAGAAAGTTTTCTCCCGGGTCCTCAAGCACTTACCGGTATCTCGAGTTCGGTTGTCACCTTTCCAATACCTCCACATTGAATCACAGCATATAACGCACTCACTCCCTTCCAGTAATACCCCAATCAAGATATAACCACCATGTTACATATGGAATATTCAGAGAAAAATATGTTTCTTCTGCTCACACAACCTAGGTGGAGTATAAAATGGTCTGGGGTGGGTTTTTGCGGAATCTTTGCTGACGCATTTACGTGATGTTGCACAATAAAAGATGGCACTGGAATAACGGTCTCACTACAAGCAGAACACAATACATCTCCAGCACATAGATAAACATACATACATATGGAGATATTAGCCATGTGAAAAAGGACTCGTAGTTAGCGCCTAATAAGGCAACTTCTTCGAATTCCTCATAATCATATAATATGTTAAGTGTATTTGGTTGTATAAGATCGTTGAGTAGCTTATTTTAAATAGATAGGACATATATTATATGTTGTATATGCATACCTCAAATCCCGATTACCCCGCCCACCCCTCCCAAAACTCTCTCTCTCTCTCAATCGTCCTATCAAAATAAAGAAGCTGTTCAGGTCTCGGTATACAAACATAGAGCATTTAGTGTTAGCAAATAGGTCGAAACGACAGCTAAACAACCTGCATCACTTAACACACCAATCCATTTATATCTCTCATTCGCGTGCGTGTGAATACCCACCACGTGTTGATCACGTGAGATGTAAGTACGGAAGTAGTAATACGTGTTGTTCTCGCTGTACACTGTAACGTCAGTACCGTAGTCTGGTATATCCTTAGAGTATGCAAAATGGCGATGTCGATACCAATACGCCAAAAGGGGTTGTGTAGTTCAAACACTATCTCTAAGCGTTTCATCATGCATCTGAAACCGTTATAAAAGACGTGTTCCTCAGATTCCTTTCAAATGATTTTTGTTTAATTACACTAAAACACTGACCAAAGTACCCCCTTCTAACCACCACCAACACAAACACATATACCCCACCCCACCATACTTTCCAGAAAGTTCTGGCATTTGCCATCGGTTCTTACAATCGAACCCCCATCCTTCTCTCAATCATTATAGAGAAACTAGGGGAGGGGATGACTGCTGCGAGTGCCGGGTGGGGGACGGGGTTTATATATGTCAATGACATATACGATGTCTGGCCCTTCGTAACGCTTGTAGGTAGCGGTTATTTCCGTATACACTGTCTACTTCTATTCGAAGCTTGTAGAAACAAAATTAAGGATCACGTGTCGTGCACGCGGTATCAATACCCGAAGGAGGCATTAAAATCATAAGATTGGGTTATTTCTCAATTAGTGACGGCGACTTCCCCTCCCGTCGCCTCGTCAGGAATTTAGTATGCCCTAGCCCTCAATTAAGATGGCGGATTTACAAAGCTAGCACGTGCATCAACTTCGATCTTAAGCTTGACGAGGCTTTCTTGAAAATATCCATCTCATGTCTTTTTATGTCATCTTGTCTTTGGTGTAATTGGTCAACGGCATTTCAGCAAGATAACCGTGCCACACATTACAGGGAAGGCTTGCCCTATCGGTAAGGACAGACGTGTATGTATATCATCCGTTTCTATGAAGCTGCTAGTGTCGCCAGGCAAACAACTGTACAAAATCCTTATGACGATTTTATGATGATGAAGTCTGAATATGTGGGAAAATGATGAATCGAGGAAGACCAATGATGGCGGGTGACCTTTAAATAGAATTATCCTCTAATAGGGAGTTATTCGGGCTTCTTGGCCGTCCGTCGTCTTTACTTCTGGTCGATTTAAGGGTCACACAGGTCGGACACAAGGGAGTAGTCCATCATCGCGTGACTTACCTTACTGCAGACTACTTAAATTTTGAAAAATATTATTTACGCGAATGCTCTTGCTATCAGCAACCATTTTCCGTTGATATTTAAATTAATTGCAGAACACTTTCGTTTTTTAATACGATTAAAGTAGAATAACATAAAAAAATATAACGTTTGTTTTAAAATGAAGAATATCAATTTTTGTGATTAAAAACAGATAAGAAGAAAACAATGCATGCGTGGAAACAGTCAGAACAGACCCGAAACACAAATAATGAGACCGGAACTAGATTACCTACCTTCGTACTATTCTCCACTAGGGGTCGCTCTATATTATACTGACTAGCTAGCTACCTTAGTGATATTTCCCTCCACTAGGGGTCGCTCTGTAATATACAGATTACCTACCTTAGTACTATTTATCTCCACTAGGGTTCGCTCTATTATAAACAGATTACCTACCTTAGTACTATTTATCCCCACTAGGGTTCGCTCTATGTAAGGATTGGAAGTTATTTTTTATCAGGATGCAACCCTCAACCTACAATAGAAAAGTGTTTGTGAGGTCCAGCTCGTGTACTTCAGAAGGTGAACATTGTTAAACGGCTTAGAAACTCCACTGCGCTGCAGTTTGGGATAAAACACTCCTGACAGCCTGTTACTGTTTAAGTGACCTTTACTTCAATCCCTCACTGGAATTCTTGCAGATCACTGACATAAAAAATATTTTAAAGTTCATAAAAAAGGTCCCATGAACGTTACATCTGGTTGGGGCACTCGGCTCGTCATTATACAAACCACGTGACATAGCGTGACACGTGATATTTTAAGGGTGTATATTTAGTCGTACGTACTTGTATACTACTGGAGCAGTTGATCCTCGAGAATGGGTTTTCTAGCGTTCTGTAATTGTTTAATTCTGGTTTCTAAATAGGCTAGAGTGTTTGTCTAAATCGGGAGAATCTGGAAGTGTTGGAACATTTTGTTTTAATTCTTTTAGGCCTTTTTTTCAAAATGAAAACAAATCAAAAACATACGAACGGAGTACTTAGTAAGGGGTAGTAGTACTAACAAATGGGATCGGGTATTTTGGATGCGAATATATTCCGGATATTTGTGAATGTGTCACCGTCATCGGAGTCAGAATACTACAATAAATTCTAGTTATATGTCGACACGTGCTAATGACCGCCTTGTTTCAACCAGCAGGGAGCACCTCGAAGTTGATTGGATGATTGAGGAGATTTGTTGTCCGTCTGGCACCACGAGCACAGCGCGCGACAAGAGAAATAAATACTGATGTCTTTCTCTAATGCACAAAAAACATTTCTCAACGTGTAGAGTTGACAAATGTTACCGAATCACAGTCTAAAATATATCGTTTTTCCTCAAACAGCGTCTATATACAGTGCATGTTCGAACCATTACTATTTATGTTTTCCCAGGGTTCCATAGCTCCAACTTTCTGGTTCCGGAACATCATAGTTTAATCTTTGATCGTATTTTCCCCAATTAGATATAAGTTCTCCTTTTCTGCTCTATTTTGTTGACTTATGAAAATGACCGAAATGTTCTTAAAGGATTTAAGTCAATTTCTCAAGTAATACATTTATATTTCATTGGGTGAATTATCTTTTCAAGAATATCAGAAACCTTGACCACTAAGCCAGCGAAAATCCATTCCCCCTTCTTTTTGTATATTATGTCATGTCTTTATTTGCATTAGGCAATAATGCCTTTGAGCATATACGAAACAATTACAATTTACAATGTATAGAAGAAATATAAGAATAACGTAAACAGGTCTCGAGGTTGTTATAACAATGAGAGTTATCACTCGGATACAGGTAGGCGAGAGGATACCTTGGTCCCTGGGCAGTAAACAGTCACACGTAGAGCAAGTCCACAATAGTATACCACTAGAAGATGCCCGCTCTTTTTCTAAAGACTAACACACGTTATATCGTGTGTGTGTGTGTGTGTGTGTGTGTGTAACCATTGGAAAGTATTCCGTACTACGCTGTGAACTCAACCTCTTGACCTCGTGATCAAGTCACGTGAAATACATGTACTTATGTTGATATACTCATACTCCACAAAGCTTTATTACAGTGCCCATATCAGTAATCCCACAGCGTCCGGTCGCCAATGTCACCAACCGGAAGTCCTCTCTGAATACAGGAAGTGAGAATGTTGCTCTTCCGGAAATATAAAGTGCACGTACGCTGAAGCAGAAATTATATACGTACATTGGCATACAGACATACTTATATACAAGTATTAAAGGTCACGGATGAATGCGTCGTGTGATGGAATGTTCATTGTAGGGGAAGGTGGGGTACACGACGGGGAAATCGTGGGATCTATATTTGGGACAATCATTCTATATGTTCAAGTTGTTTAATTATAATCTACAGTTTTGGCTTCCCTTCATCATAATGAACCGTGGTTAAAACGGACATCTAGATGTTAAAATTTCTATGAATAGGCGAAAACTGTTTTTTTATGATTATTATTTTTCAATAGTTTTGCTATGTTTCTATGGATATATTGTCTTTGTGATTGAAGTATTTTTCCCATTGGTAAATATATTATCGATTGTAACTACAGTCAAATTATGGTATCCTGTCCTTCTATTCCAGAAAGAAATTTTATTATTTAGTATGTATCGCACCAAATGAAGACTTAAGGGGGAAGTCTGACAATAACATATGAAAAAGAAAGTATGCGTCGTCTCTGCAATTAAAACCTGGAGGTTCTGATGTTAATTAACATGAAAAGTCTAATTAAAGACATTGCAAATGAAATAAATGTTTTAGCGCCTAAAACAATAACGTCGAAGACAAATGTTTTTAAATCGGAAGTTTAATATTCAACCTAAAAGAGGTGTCGGGAGCGGACTTGGATATTCCGGGCGATTGTTTGTGACCCAGATGTGTAGACACACAGCTGTCACAGACACTGGTGCCTAGCCGCACTTTCGTACTTATTTGCATCGATATATCCCTTACTTCCTGGCAACTTTAATCAAAATCTTATTGTTTTCCGCCATTGTCATGTTAGTGGCGAAATTCGACACTCGCCGGGGGGTCTGGCGATATTGCTTCACTAAGGCCAACAATTGGGGTTATTTCCGAACGAAACTTGTCATCTGTCTGTATAAAGCACGATGTTTATATAAACGAGTATATTGAATCGTGATAAGTTGGATTTATGGTAGATGTACGTGTACCTATCAATAGTACACACGTACGTTATCAAATTTGTATCAAACACATAAAAACATTTCTTAATATTGACAGTCTTAAAGTGAAAACTGCATGCAATGAAATATGCTAATTGTTATTTTAGCATAAAAGTTTCGTCATGCACAAAAAAAGATTGAATTGTTTATATTTAATCAGATAAGTATTTTTTCTCACGATTATTTTACGTTGCCACGGTAATAGAGTCCCCGTGGAGACCCCCAGCATTGATAGGATCCCGCCATATTGATCGGTCCACGCGCGATGATACTGCCAGTACTTGTGATCACTATAGGTTGTATCTGACGAACTTATTGAATTTGGAAATGGAAGAAAAATGGAACCGTAAACCTCTGAGTACTGAAATTCGTGTTCATGATAAGCTTTATGTCGTATTTTGTGTTTGATAACGAAAAAAATGCCGAAGGATATGTCAAATCTGAAAGCAGATGATGAGATTTCTTAGAGATATATCGCGGCGTGAACATCAATGTTATATAATATAGATGAAATGATTAGTTTTGTGACGTCACACGTTAGCAACAATATAATAACGTTATGGTACATGAAATAAAATGTTGCAGGAAGAAAATACAAACTTCGTCAGTTTACTGATTTGGTATTCATTAAAAACAGCTGTGATGTGAAATTTAATTCAAATGCAGAATAAGAGGAAATTGGTATTGTGCTACCTCAAATCTGAGTCACAAGATTTCCATTGAAACCAACATAGGAATAAAGAGTTTGATTGATCAAAACGACGGATAAAATGATATCATTGACATTTTAAAAAACAATAGATATAATCTATACGACCATATCATAACATAAAGATGTTCATTAGCGTTTCTTCTTCTTGGTCATTAAATTGTTCCAAAAATACAAATTGCCATTCCCGGTGCTTCGTTTAACGCACGCGACATGTAAATTTTAGATTTGATACCAAGGTACCAGCAGGACGTGAATGGCCAGGAGAAAGCTACAAAGTACGGGATGTGATGACTGTTTGTATAGAAAATAGTATAGAATAATGATTCGGCTCTAGTTCCGTTTGTACGGAGAAGGGAAAAGCACATGGACCTGGAATTATATGGCGTTTAATTATTCGGTAATAATGTTCATCTGGCTACAGTGCTATAACTGTAATTATTTCTCTTTTCCCTCCTTCTTTCCCTCCTTCTTTCTATCTTTCTATCACTTTCTCCCTATAGATACCTCCCTCCTTATTCTCTCGTCCTCCCCCCCCCCCCCCCCCCCCTCTTTCTCTCTCTTTCTCTTTCGCTGTTCCTTCCTCCCTCCCTCCCTCCCTCCCTCCTTCTTTCTCTCTCTCTCTTCTTTCTCCATCCCTCTTTCCTCCCTTCCCATTCCTCTCCCTCCCTCTGTCCGTCTGTCTACTTGTCTGTCTGTCTGTCTCACTCAGCATATATATATGTAATATGAAACATGCCATATAGATCAATTGTATTGATATGATGTAGGGAAAGAGCTCGATAGAAATTGTTAAATTGTGCCCAATTGCCATTGTAAGTAAGAAACAGTAATGTATGTTTAACCAAAAAAAAAATAGATTTATATCAGTTGAAATGCAAAATCAAAGAAAATTTAGCGATTTCGTTGGGTTTGAAAAGGTTGGGAAGGGAGAGGGACTCATCGATAATTTTATATCAGTAGAAATAACTAAGTCAGAAGGGTGTATATATGATACCATGGGGAGGCAGAAACATTGCCTGTTTGCTTTTACATGTTTAGTCCCGCAGCAATTAGATTCTCGCGAGACTTCAACAAGTGAGATTATTTACGTGGTAACCATATTCATTAACAGTCCGACGAACCAAGCGAATTCCCACTTCTCGATCACGTGACAAGCTATTTCGAGACACGTTCTTTTAACGTGACATAAAAGCTATGTATTGACAGAAATAATTAAAAAGGGAATGGATATACTGAAGGTCTCTCCAATACCGGACACTTTCTGGAATGTCTATCGCAGTCCTTAATTATCAAGATAAGAGATTGGCACTAAAAGATTGGGGCCAAGAGGGAATTCCATAATTCCCGTTTCAGTTTTTTTTTCTCCTTGATTTTGTTCAGATATACATATCTATGAAATAAATAAATTTCGATATTAATTTTTCAATACCACTCTAAATGTAAAAAGTTGAGTTTCTCGTATCTAATGAAAATAGCTTGCTGTAAAATAATAAAAGTAATGAATAATATATTCGAAGTAATTTAGTGTGTTTTCCCCGTCCATCCCCGTGGCAAAACCTGACATGGACTCGAAGGAACTGCCAATCAAAATTAAGCATGCTTCACTTTCCCGCCATTATTGATTCATGAATATGCATTAACCTTTTGCCCGCAAGTCTCTATATTTCTGTCTCGGTACCGGCTTTGTACTTCGTTCATTGGCATAGAGATACCATAGCTTATTAATTCTAGTCTACAATAATCTCCGTTTATTTCTCTTACATGTTTCGAGCATGCGTTGACGATATCGCGCAGGAATTTCGATAAGGATCACGTTCTCAACCCGTGCCAGAGTTTCTATTTCAATCACATTGATTATTTTCAGTCGTGTTCTGGTGTTTCTTATCAACAGAGATATTTCCCCTGAATTTTCCTGAAAATCCTGAAGAAGAAAGTAGTTCTTGAGAAACAAAAGTTTCCTTAGAAACAAAGAAGTTCATGAGAAATAAAGTAGTTCGTGAGAAACAAAGTAGTTCCCTGGAAACGAAGTAGTTCGTCAAAAACCAAATAGTTCCCTAGAAAAAAAATTAGTTCTATAGAAACAAAGTAGTTTCCTAGAAATAGAAACAAAATAGTTTATGAGAAACAAAGAAGTTTTCCAGAGACAAAATAACGCAAGGAAAATAGTTAATGACTATCAACGCAAGACATAAGATTGGATGGAGTCCATGAGTGGAATCTATTGGAAACAAGACATATATCATCATCTTCTGATCGACCAATTTTATTAAGAACAAAAATCTGTTGGATCTCCACCTGATTCTTTTTTTTATCTCTAAAGTAAATGTGTCACCTCTATAGAAATAATGTATATGTACGCTTCTGTCGTTATAGGTTTATAAATTACTTGTTTTCCATTCCTAACGATAAAATGTCTTGCAATCTTATCTTCCTTTTAAGTTGACAACACCTCCCCCACAAACCTCTTTCCGTTCCAGTCGGTTCAACCATGCTAAAGAAATCATCAATATTGAAAAATGCTTAAGCCTTCTTCAATGTCTTTTCTTATTGTTGTTTTTTTCTGTTTTCAATTTTTATCTCGTCTGAAATAACCCCTTTTACCGACCCCTCCTGGCCCCCGTTCTTACTTTCCTATGTGGACCGAGGCCGCGAACGGTACTTGTCCCGAAGGTCCATTAAAAGTTCGACATTCACGAATCGGCCTCCTGGTTTCCACGCATTATGCTAGCGACTTTTACCTAATCAAATTATCTCCCCCTTATGGGAATAGAACCTGCGAGAGAAACGATCACAGCGCCATTAAACGACCCATAGGAGACAAGGCTGTTTCCCGAATTATTGATTCGGATTTCGTTTTCTCTTTTTGTGCACATGTGGGTGATTTTCCTTGAGTTTAAAACGTTTTCAAGCTATTTTGCTTCTTGAAATTTGATTCCAATCGGTGACATTTTACTCTATTTATCTACCGGAGCGAAAATACAAATATTTGTTATTCAATTTCTGCAAGAAGTGTTAGGAGTGAGCGCAGAAATATGACACATCCTGGTGTCGTCGGCGATCGATAACAGTTAGGAGTCGGGAATATGTTTTACATTACATAGCAGGGAAGCAAGCATATGGTACGGGTTATATTAAGGTGTCTCCTACCGTTGTCATCTAACGTGGGTAATATTAAGGTGCCTAGTGCCGTTGTTATCTGGTTTTGGTAATATTAAAGTGTCTTGTACCGTTGCTATCTGATTTAAGTAATATTAAGGTGTCTAGTACCGTTGTTATCTGGTTTTGGTAATATTAAGATGTCTAGTACCGTTGCTATCTGATTTTGGTAATATTAAGGTATATTGCATTGCCCTGTCGTCATTTGATTTGGGTAATATTAAGGTGTCTTGTACCGTCAAAATCTGGTTTGGGTAATATTAAGGTGTCTTGTACCGTTGCTATCTGATTTTGGTAATATTAAGGTATATTGCATTGCCCTGTCGTCATTTGATTTGGGTAATATTAAGGTGTCTTGTACCGTCAAAATCTGGTTTGGGTAATATTAAGGTGTCTTGTACCGTTGCTGTCTGATTTGGGTAATATTAAGGTGTCCTTTACTATCGAATTCTGGTTTGGGTAATATTAAGGTGACTAGTACCGTTGCTATCCTTCATAATAATTTTACCGTCTGAATAGGGTTCGGCGTTGAGAGTCATTTTAATACTTCTGGACATTACATTACACCTTAAGATTTTTGTGCCGGCTTAATATGCTGATGCATAATCCAGGATCACACCGACGTCAAAACATTTCGCGGCTTTTAAATATCGTGGCTATCTCTTCATATATATTCGGGGCCGCATTGTGTCCAAGTGGTTAAGTTGTCCTGACATTCTACCACAAGCCCTCCACCTCTTGCTTTGCGAGTTCGAATCCCACATGGGGCAATTTCCATGTACTGGCCGTAGTTCGGTGTTTTTTCTTCGAGTACTCCGGTTTTCCTCCACCTCCAAAACCTGGCACGTCCTTAAATGATCCTGGCTGTTAATAGGACATAAAACAAAATAAACCAAACCAATCATATATATAAGCTGTATTGTCCTAAGGAATATTGAGCCTTCTAAACAATTGTTATTTATAAGTATTATTCGCTAGTCGAATTATTTAGGAAATTTGTGGTGTAAAGGTGTAATTGAACACAAAACTATTTCTCTCTCCAGTCCCTGGCTCACACCAATCAACCCTTCCCGGACCCCACAAAACTATTTCTCTCTCCAGTCCCTGGCTCACACCAATCAACCCTTCTCGGACCCCACAAAACTATTTCTCTCTCCAGTCCCTGGCTCACAACAATCAACCCTTCTCGGACCCCATAAAAAAACTATTTTTCTCTTTAGTTCCTGGCGGGAATAGTTCCGAGATATGAACCCTTCCCAACAAAACTATTTATATCTTTAGTCCCTGGCTCAGACCCGTGCCCTACAAAAACTATTTTCTCTCTCTAGTCCCTGGCCCAAACACATGAACCATTCCCGGACCCCACAAAACCATTTCTCTCTTTAGTCCCTGGCTCACACCCGTGAACCCTTCCCGAACCCCACACAAACTATTTCTCTCTTTAGTCCAAGGCTCAAACCCGTGAACCCTTTCCCGAACCCCACAAAAACTAATTCTCTCTTTAGGCCCTGGCTCACATAAGATATTGATTTCCGTGACGTCCGTTTTTTTCAGCAATCTGAAAACCAACACAACATGCGATGCTAGCATGTTTGTACAGTGAACTTTGGTATCAGATCGTGCTGTGCTTTAGTTCAATATGTCCTTTTACAGATCCTATCTACATTGCGATTCAGCAACAGCGTCAAATGTTAAGGAAAACCACTTCAACCTCAAACATTCAATGTCAAAACCTTACTGTAAATGCAAGCACAAAGAAAAAGACTTCGTGGTTCCTTAAAGACATACGCGAAAGCAAAATGCATATGATAATGACGATTTATACGACAACGAGATAGTTAATATACAGTCAATATAACGATACTAAGTCGTTATAAAGAGATGATGATAAGGCGTTATGGCGAAAGCATGTCTTTTGCGTTTCTTAAAGGCCCAATATACGTAACTTTCGGCAAAACTTGAAGCAAACATCTAGCCTAATAACTTATTATATTTATAGCTTTGGTTAAGTTTAACTGATATCAGCAATATTCAAAACAAATTCTTTCGCGGTTACCGGTACAGCAGCATTTGAAACATGCTATTTGTAAACACGCGTCCATTTCGAACCATCTTCTACCTTCGGTTTGTTGTTGAAGTGGGCCCTAACTGAATTATTTTAAATTCTTTGAATTTTTTTTCAATAGTTTCTTGTTAGTTACCGCTCAGGTTTACTTCGTTTTAGGCTTATTTTTGCATGGTTATCAACTGGATTTTTTTCAGAATTTTTCAGAATTACGAAACTTTCCCTGAAGTTAGGTATATTTGGCCTTTAAATAAGCCACTCAAGATCTACATTTAGAAAAAAATAACGGATTTTTTTAAATTTCTGTTTCTTCTGGTCCATTATCCTTGCACACAAAAAAATAGCAACATTTTAATGTATTTTTATCGTGATAGTTGCTTTCCTACGCATGATGAATGTTCGTGATATTTTGTTTTTAGAGTTGTCTCCCTTCATAAATTTACAAACAGTGTATCATGATAAAAGTAACACACCCAGACAGTGTTCTGCTGTTATTGAATTTAAATATTTCAGAAAGTAATACACAAATACGCAAGAGGTTTAATAGAAGTCAATGGTAACTGTGAACGTGATAGTTTTTATACTTCATAACTAAACCTTATATATTTCATTCTCGCGTAATACAACTTTAAACAACATGGCATGCATTTTTTTTAGATTGCAAAGAGAAAAATACAAAAATAAGTTTTAAAACACATTTTAGAAGTGAGATGACATGCATTAATCGAATTTTCTGTACACGGGCTCAGTGCTACTTTTCTACCGAATAACAGGTTTCTATAAGATAAAATTTACATTAACTTAAAACAGGAGACATATAGCTTTCCGTTCGGTTACTATGGCTACGTTTCCGGGTTGTTTTCCGGACTCGGTTTTAGACAGGTTCTATATTCTGACTATCCATCTCATGCTGAATAGTGCATGGAACTCTGGGATATATTGACCGTCAACTTTGTGATTCCTCGTAAGATCAAGTTTTCTTTACTTTGGGAATTAGGAACATATACTGTCTTATGAGTTCTGTGTCAAGGTCATTTTCAGTTAGGATATATTACCAAAGTAACACACCCAGACTGTGTTCTGCTGTAGGCTATTCCTGAAACATCAGTTTTATCATTGTTTGATGATTTTAACACTTACACCAGACAAAGATAAAGACACATAATAATCAGAATTATAATGATATATGTATCCGTGTAAAAGACATGGTGTTATTTAATTGTATCACAAATGCAATAAGATCACAGGTAATAGTATATATTAGTGTTTACAAGATAATTAGAATGTATGTTGAAAGGGGGATCACTCTTACATGTCTGCTGAAAGGGAAATAACTCTAACACAAACAACATAAAGATATGTCACATACAGCCTTAACTTAAGTAAACTATCATATTAAACATAATGTTGGCTTTCGTCCTTGTCGGGGATTAGCTGCCCAGTACAGCGTCATAGCGCGTGACTGACGAGCGGATTACACGGACAGCGGTCAGAGGATGACGGTATTTATAGAGGTTAACTGACCATCCATCAGTATCACAGCCATAGAATGACCTCACGAGCGATGTACTGAAGTCTTACAGAAAGACGTACTGACAAGTTAGCCACACAAACAAGCAAAACGAATGTTTGATAGTCCTAATCTAAAAAAGATATATTCTTCCTAAATAATGAATTATCATTACACTTCCCTCGTTATAACGTCTCCATGGTATATATAGCCGTATTACAATCCATTTTCTCTGCACTTTTTGGCCAAGGGGCTAAAGGTGTCTGACTTTCTGCTAACACTAGCCCTCCCCTCCACCTCAGGGTCGCGGGTTCGAGTTGTTATGCGGTCTAACATTCTTCTAACACTAGCCCTCCAACTGTTTGTTGCGGTGACCAAGTTCAATGAAAGTTGTCTGCTTTTCAGCTATCACTAGCGCTCCACCTGTGGATCGCGGTGTCCAAGTGATTAAAAAGGTTTCTGACATTTTGCTAATACAATCCCACCACCTCTGGGTCGCGGTAGCCAAGCGGTAAAGATATCTGGCATTCAGCTAACTCTAGCTCTCCACCTCTAGCCTTCGGTGTCCAAGTAGTTAAGGTGTCTGACATTCTGTTACCACTAGCCCTCTACCTCTGTGTCACAGGTTCGGGTGGTTAAGGTGTCTGACTTGCTGCTACCACTAGCCCTCTACCTCTGGGTCACGGGTTCGAGTGGTTAAAGTGTCTGACATTCTGCTACCACTAGCCCTCCCCTCCGTCCCTTTGTATCGGTGTCCAAGTGGTTATGGTGTCCGACATTCTGTTCTCCACCTTTCGGCCTCAGAGGTAACCTACCACGCCCTCAGAGATTTGAATTGACCTTGCAAGTCCATGTCACGCCCGGTATCTGGTCAGCCACCTGGATACGGATGACTGATTTAGCGGCGATTGACGGACAGGAACGTCCGCGTACATGAATAAATGGCCCCGCAACCGTCCTATTGTGTATACTATACTTACTATAGGGACGGATGGACGGACAAAGAGTGTTGTCATTCTTTGGTTAGCAGCGAGGAGACAATACATCGGCAGTGAAGTTGAATGTGTAACTGTCGTGCAATAGAATTGTTGGAGATAAAAAGTTGGAGTAATCCGAGTGGAAACAGCTTTGTATAACTCACTTATCCTATTATTGTCATGTATCCCATCCCAACGAGACTTCTAAACGTCAACGTAATGGCGGTAATCGTTTTCTCTCACCTTCTCGTTCACGCGAGATTTCACGGTTCTCAGAAGTCAGCTTATATAACGTTATGATCACAAGGCCGGAAATTATTTTTGTATTTTAGTTAGCCCTTTTACAATCAAAGGGAACCGCTATTATCAGCGATAAATATTCCTTAATTACTTCAATTTACCCTTTGTAACAACAACATATTATACCACTGATCCGGATATTTTCTGAATGCGGGTTTTTCCTCTCCATTTAGACACGCCGTATGATATTGCTTTGATAATGATTGTCCGGAAACTGATCCTAGTTTAGTGTATCCCAAGAGGTCCATTCATGAGATAATTAGTAACATATCTAATTGTGTAAATTGTTTCAGTTACATTGCTCTCCGTAGATATTGTATTACGTATAAACACTCCGCGGAAACTCGTACGCCATTTATGTTTTCACTCTGTGGAAGCTTGTACGACATTATATATTATGTTTTCACTCTTGGGGAAGGTGTACGATATTAGATTTTATGTTTTGGCTCTGTGGGAATGTGTACGACATTATATTTTATGTTTTGGCTCTGGGGGAAGGTGTACGACATTATATATTATGTTTTGGCTCTGTGGGAAGGTATACGACATTATATATAATGTTTAGGCTCTGGGGGAAAGTATACGATATTATATATTATGTTTTCACTCTGTGGGAAGGTAAACGACATTATATATTATGTTTTCACTCTATGGGAAGGTGTACGACATTATATATTATGTTTTCACTCTGTGGGAACGTCTACTGCCGTTTCTTAATGCACCCCGTAATAATTTGTACAGGCGTTACTCATACACTCTGTCATTCTCGTTACACTTACTTTCGGTCTCTAAACAGAGCGTAACCTCAGGATATCGAGGATGACTCTCCGCGAGAACGAGTCATTGTGTTTTTTAATGATATTGAGTAGCAGTAAATGTTTCCCGTGACCTTCTTCTGGCGTTACTTATTACACTCTGTTAGATCTTGGTCTGACTTAACTATTACACTCCGTGAGAACTTGTTCTGGTGTTAACTATTACACTCCGTGACTACTTGTTCTGATGTTAACTATTACACTCCGTGACTACTTGTTCTGGTGTTAACTATTACACTCCTTGACTACTTGTTCTGACGTTAACTATTACACTCCGTGAAAACTTGTTCTGGTGTTAACTATTACACTCCGTGAGAACTTGTTCTGGTGTTAACTATTACACTCCGTGAGAACTTGTTCTGGTGTTAACTATTACACTCCGTGAAAACTTGTTCTGGTGTTAACTATTACACTCCGTGAGAACTTGTTCTGGTGTTAACTATTACACTCCGTGAGAACTTGTTCTGGTGTTAACTATTACACTCCGTGAGAACTTGTTCTGGTGTTAACTATTACACTCCGTGAGAACTTGTTCTGGTGTTAACTATTACACTCCGTGAGAACTTGTTCTGGTGTTAACTATTACACTCCGTGAGAACTTTCTCTTGTGCTATTCAAGTCGCTCTATAAGATTGACATATATTGATGATTTTTATCAGTCTGCGAGAATGTTGGAATGCGTATCACACCACAGTTGCTTGAGTTTCTGTCAGTAAATAAAAATATATATCTATATATTGAGGAGCCGTTCATTATAGAATATAATGGAAGTATACCGACGTTATTTGTCGACTGTTTGCAAACAATGCAAATAACTTACTTGTTTTGAGACTGTCGTGCAATTCTAAAACAAAACATCGACATTTCCAATAAATTAAGATATTAATCCACCCCTATGTATCAGTTTCGTTTCATTTACTATAATTTCTTCATGGCTTATTATGACGAGGTTACAACAAGTAAGTTATTTTCAAACAGTTGAGAAATAACGTTGGTATACCTCCATTACATTATGTAATGGACGGTTCCTTATATATAGGCCTATATGTTTATTATTTACTGACGAAAACTCACTAAACTGCGATCTATTCTAATTGGATAGGAATATGTATTGTATTTATTCTGTACGAATTTATACGTTCAAAGGAAAAGTGTGTTATAGATGAGACTCATCCTGGCTTACAATATGTATGTGTATATCATATCATCCCAGAGTTCGAATAACGGAAGCATTACCGGAATATCACATGATTTCAAACGAATTCGATAGGCCTCGTCGCCATGGTTTTTTGTAGTTTCGCATTAATCCGTTACATGAGTTGTGTAGATAAATCTGTATCAATGCTACTGCATCCGTTGCTATGACAACTTATTTGGTTACCGTGGAACATCCTGGTTCTGTCGATTTCCGTCTTTTTTTCTTTTTTTTTTTGTTCTCAGTGTTTACTTTAAACAGTTAACGCGACACTCATAATATTACGCCTCAGACTTGTCCGTACGAAGAACGTTCGGCCGTGGATAGCGATATATATATATATTACGACAACATTCCCAGACGTAGATCTGAAGATACTTACAGGAATGGCCGAGGATAAATTTTATTTTACAACAAAAAGAAAAGTAATTTATTCAGCAGAACGGAAAAGGAAGTATAATCAAACAAAATACGGGAAAAAATATTTAAGTATAACTGAAACGTTCCTGCGGATGAATACATATGACTATTGAAATGTAGTTCTCAAGGACGTGATGTGAAATAAAGGAAAACAAATCCCGAGCTGAAATACAACAGAATTGACTACAGAAACGCTAATCAGCCCATGTAACAAGGTACATTTTTTCTATCTCATGCTGAGATTCTAGCCTTTTACGTAAAAGCATTTCGTCCATTTTTCTTGTTATATGATATTCTGTTCAGTTTCTAGATGTAAAATCATTTTGATACGCATTATATCAGCTCTTCAATGACATCGTCTTATTTTTATTTAATAGATTTTGTCTTCTTCCCACTATCGTCCCTCCATTTAACCCTGTTCAGTTTATATTACCATTCATTAACGATAGGTTACCCGATTTCGCCGTGGAACTCTCCTGGTTTGGAGATTCGTGTTTAAGTAAGGTAGCGTGCATCATTAAGCTAACACACTTATGGACCGTCGGCGTCGAGGCTATAACTGTCTTGTCTTGGTGTGATTTTCTAACAAATCTTGAAACGAATCGCCTATATTAGATTTTTCGATCTGTCATGACAACCGTTGCCATGGAAATTGAAATAAAACTTCAGCCATTCTGATGGCTATCATGGCAAACGTATTCCCAAGCCTCACGTGCGCCGACGTAACTATGTAAATGAGACGGAGATATTGCAGAGCTGTTGGAGACGGAAGAATTGATTCCGTTTCGTTTCGGATATTAGTCTGACGACACTGTCAGGTCCCGTGTGTGCGTTTTTGAAGTTCCGGGTCAGTTATTTATATTTAAATGGAAATGGACGGGAACTAATGGGGCCCAGTGTCTCGTGTGAAACTGTTCGTTAACAGAGCGTGTGTGATGTAATCGTTCTATATATAGAGCAAAGGGAAAACAAACTGTCACACTTATTAAAAATTATCGACTATGATCGAAAGGATTGTCATGATTAAGCTTTATAAATATAAACCTATAATTTTTTTCTTTTATTATTATTATTATTGTAACATATTTTATTACAGTTTACCAGTGAAATATCGAAAATAAATCATTCTATAAAAGTGATATTTTTCACTAGTGAGAACGCTGCTTGGGAAAATCAAAAGATGCCACTGTAGATTTTCATAAAAAAAATGTAATAAACAGAATATCTAACAGTATCTTCAGTAATACCAAACATATTTCACTCGTGTTGCTAATATTTTGACATTACTGAAGACATTGTTAGATATCCTCTATATATTTCCTTAAAATACTTCAGGATTAAGTACAAGTTATACAACTTACAAAGTTACCCTCGCTTTTAATATAATATACATCATGTTGTGTACATGTCTAGATGTTTGCTGTGGTGCGCCTTTACAATGTTACTTTATAATGTAATTCCACAACCGTGTATTCATGTATTTAATATATGATATATAAACCAATGGCGACGTAAAAGAAGACATTTATGAAGAAAAAAATCAAAAAGGAAGATTCACTGGTGGTATCCAGTGCTTTATGTGTTCCAAGTCACGTGGTCACCGATTGTTATGCTGATTTTTTATAACAGGAAACATTGCTCAATCAAGCAGTGATAAACACATAGGGAAGAAACGGTTTGAAGATTCTGTTTCCTCGGTAATTTCCGGAGCCTTTACTCGAAACCACATTTCTAAGGTAACTAGAAATATGAATTATGAAAAAAAAAACGAAACGAAATTGTGGTCGCACTTCTACAGACACGTCAATCCCAGTCGCAAACTTATCCCTTGTACGCGTTCTGTTGCAAAAACAAATAATGATATAATGAAGGTATCAAAAAGTCATCGATCTGGTCGAATCCGAGTTTATTTCCATAAAAAATCGTAAAATACCCATTAAACTGTGGCGTTCTAAAGAGGTTTCTCGGGCATTGTAAAGAGGGAGATATAACCCATGGCATACTTGCAAACTTTTTGAAATTTGCAGTGGGGAGATTACGCGCGCTCAGAATTGAAAACATAAATAATATGTAAACATGTACATTCAGAGGAAAAATAACACTTTTATATGGCTTCTTTTGAGCTCTTCTTTCAGATGAAATCATCAGATCTTTAAAAACAGGAACAGTTAAGCAAATTCCCAAGTTGAAAGTGCAACATTTTAGGGTCCAAAATCGGGAGTTTCTCTCCTAGATAGGGAGGGTTGGCAAGTAAGCCATGGGTTGTTAAGAAAGGTTTAGAAGAGGACGTTGACAGAAATTAGCAGTAATTTAGATGACACGCAACCGAGAAGAGGACCGTGACACATGTGTTTTATCACGAGTTCCACTGTTTCTATGGACATGGAAAAGACATGACCGACCAGACTAAGGTTCGAACCGTTCCAACTGTTATAATCAATTGAACTACGCCGTTGCCGACGAGTGATCAAGTCCTGTTCGTCTTTTTAGACACGTGTTTAGACATATCAATATGTCATAAATACATGGATCTTTTTTATTTGGTGTAGCGTAAAAAAAAACATAAATATAACAAACCAAAGTCGAAAGAATTTAGAAACACTCATTTTTTATCATTGTAGAACAGCCCTTGAGTGGACTCGAAAGATAAGTATGAGTATGGCTTGTTATCGCAGTGACAAAGTAGAGTTATCTCCCCTCTCAACCGGATGACAAGTGTGCGCCTGCCCGGACTGATAAAATACACTTATCCCCACGTGCTGTTTCCCCTACTTGTAAGTAACCCTCTCAGTAAGAAGGGTCACCGACAAAGTTCCTGTTAGGGTGTCGCGATAGTTCGGGTCACGTCTTAAAAGGCTATAATGTTTCACGCTTATTCTTTATATCATAACGGGGAAATATTATGGTAACCAGGCGGAAAATATTTCATAAAATTCTGCCAACTTCTTTATTGTTCACAGTAAAAGTGTGGCAATTATAGATTTATAACAAACTTCACGTTTTTGTTAAGAGAGATACAAGAATGTCAAAACAGCTTTATGATATAACGTAGTCCTTGTTCAGGTAAATTCTATCCAACGTCGATATAGGTGTACAACAATGAAAATACAAGTTTGTTAAGTAAGCGTTTACAATCGACATAATGTAATGATACATATTCTCCTTAACACAAGTACAAACGATTTATAAAAGTTCCGTTTTAGAGAAAAAGAAAGCTTATGGCAATAATTTAAATCTCTGTAATAAAATATGTCTATACATGATGGTATATGCACGGTTTACAATCGACATAATGTAATGATATATTCTCCCACACACACGTACAAACAGTTTATAAGTTCCGTTTGCTTATGGCAAAAGTTTAAATCTCCGTATCAAAATATGTCTATACATTGCCATGTATGTATGTCACCAGTTGGTAATTGTCGTGTGGTTTATATGGCATACATGATGGTATATGCACGTATGCACTATATCACATTTGGTTTGTTTTTCGAAGGAAATACTGAGGAAACCAGTTTAATTATCGTAGCAAGAAAAAACCTTTTTATAATGTACCAGTATCAGTATAATGACGGACTTAGATAATCCAAGTCCGTGGTATAAAAGTAAGAAAGGACCTTTTTACAATGTACCAGTATCAGTATAATGACGGACTTAGATAATCCAAGTCCGTGGTATAATAGTAAGAAAGGACCTTTTTATAATGTACCAGTATCAGTGTAATCACGGACTAAAATAATCCAAGTCCGTGGTATAATAGTAAGAAAGGACCTTTTTATAATGTACCAGTATCAGTATAATGACGGACTTAGATAATCCAAGTCCGTGGTATAATAGTAAGAAAGGACCTTTTTACAATGTACCAGTATCAGTATAATGCCGGACTTAGATAATCCAAGTCCGTGGTATAATAGTAAGAAAGGAACTTTTTACCATGTACCAGTATCAGTATAATGCCGGACTTAGATAATCCAAGTCCGTGATATAATAGTAAGAAAGGACCTTTTTATAATGTACCAGTATCAGTATAATGACGGACTTAGATAATCCAAGTCCGTGGTATAATAGTAAGAAAGGACCTTTTTACCATGTACCAGTATCAGTATAATGACGGACTTAGATAATCCAAGTCCGTGGTATAATAGTAAGAAAGGACCTTTTTACCATGTACCAGTATCAGTATAATGACGGCCTTAGATAATCTAAGTCCGTGGTATAAAAGTAAGAAAGGACATTTATATGACTCTAGGATAGTGTGACGTATACAGCCGCTTCTTACAAACTATTGTCAGTTAGAAACGTGTCAGGTTTTGGTGGTGGAGGAAAGCCGGAGTTCCTGAAGAATAACCACCGACCTACGTAAAGAAACAAGGTGGAGATATTGTCTATCGTAGAGGGGCATTAATTAGTTATAGAAGAAGCAAAGAGAAAATATGAGCGGAAATACAGAGTGATAGCTAGTCTTTGAATGTTTTATGCATTAATTCATGAATATGTGTTATAAGAGTGGATCTCTTTGGGAAGAGGGTAAAGGTCATACCACGGACTTAGCTAGCATCATCTAATTCCGTGGTCACACTAACACAACACATTTAAGGACTAGGTACAGGACAATTCAATATGGCGCAGGTGTTTTTACCAAAACTTGTTATTTTATTAAATACTGCGAAATACATGACCAAAATAGACTACAAAGTACATTTTGTGATGGAGAATCGATAATTTCAACCATATTTTGGTACGTTTGGTGGTTTTTCTGATATTTTGTGTCATATGTCAAAAAACGCGTGCACGTTTGCAGAATACTGCGAAAGAAAATAAAAACAATGAATATCATTTTTTGTTACTTTAATATACACAGAATGATAGACGAGACTTCGATTTTTGAATAAATCTCTCTTTCAATTGAAAACCGCAGAATAAGATAATGTACTCGTCACATGAATGGCAATTTATGTACATTCTGAACACCGCTCACATCTGGATCAAATTTTTAAAATTTCCATCGCCGATCGACAAATTTATGTGGCAAGCCGCATAGCCAAAACAAAAATCTTACCGTCTGCGGTATGACGAGTTATGACATTGTGTCAGATCTCTTAAATCAAACATCTTCCCGTTGCATGTAGCGAAATATACTACCCTGTCCTCCATTTTGCACTATTTACTTTTTTAGATATTCATACGCCTGACTTAGAGGCATGGTGAAACATCGACAAAATTAACAATTTAATTGGATTCAAGCATGCAGTAAAGGTAAATGTTACTTGGTTTATCGTCACAAAGCAAAAACTGCCCATTCCTATCACGATAAATTGTTTTTAGCGATTGCCAGTTTTACATTTTTGGGCGAATGTATAGCACGTGAAAAGATGTCCTTCGGCACTTCCGGCAGTGTTTTTTTAGGTAATTTAATGATTTTGAAAGAATTGTCAACAAAGTTTAATTTGTGTTGTAAAAATTCTGATGGAATTCGTATATATAATACACTTCCGCGTGGATCGGACAGTATTAACTCACTGATTATACCGATTCGTTCTCGGCTTCGCACCTGTCAAACATCGTTTGCGTAAATTGTTGCCATCGTAAACATGTGTGGCAGTTGAGGCACATTGGTATCAAAATACATTTCTCAAACTTAATTAGTAATTAGGTAACCGTATCGTAAATGTAAATTACGTTATGTTGGTGTTATTATTTTTATTTTATACATTTAATTGACACGAAACTTACATTTACATGACAAATGACCTATTTAATATAAAATAATGCCCCTATATTGCCCCCACGAGATACAGGTAACTACTTTTACCTGAACTGAAAACAGCATGCAATGGACGACATTTTTTAGAGAGGGTACCTGTGTATTTCTCCCCGATACTCTGATTTACAGACTAATATCAAAATTTTAACGCTGGGTTATCATTCTATGAACAATGCAGTAGCTTTGTATTATTTTTTTGAGAAGTTTCAAATAACTATATGAAAAATATTTGCGCACTCCCATCTGGATATTATTTACTGAATATTTTTTTCCTAAGTACAGATTTTTTTAATTTTGGGGGCTAAACTACATTTTATATCAATATTTAACATAATGGGATAAAGCTTATTCCATGTATTGGAAGAAAACATCAAAATTTCAATATTACCATTTTCATCCAGGTAACAACCAATATGGCTGTACCTAGTCCTTAAACTATTTCCGTACATGTAAAGGATCCTTGTATGGGCCCCGGACCTCGTGACACAATAGACATTCCGTGGATAGCGATGAAGCGGGTATAGGATGTATACAAATAGATAGCCTGGTCACTGCCTCAGGATAGCATTATCATGTTACCACTCAACATACCCGGCCCTGTACCTTTACACGGCATTGTGTTTATACACGGTTATTTCGCTACAGCGTCTCACAGGGGCGTGTGTTTATGTCGCTACAACGTGTCACAGGGGCTCGTGTTTATGTCGCTACAACGTCTCACAGGGGCTCGTGTTTATGTCGCTACAAAGTGTCACAGGGGCCCGTGTTTATGTCGCTACAACGTGTCACGGGGGCTCGTGTTTATGTCGATACAACGTCTCACAGGGGCTCGTGTTTATGTCGCTACAGCGTGTCACGGGGGCGTGTGTTTATGTCGCTACAACGTGTCACAGGGGCTCGTGTTTATGTCGCTACAAAGTGTCACAGGGGCCCGTGTTTATGTCGCTACAACGTGTCACAGGGGCTCGTGTTTATGTCGCTACAACGTGTCACGGGGGCTCGTGTTTATGTCGCTACAACGTGTCACAGGGGCTCGTGTTTATGTCACTACAGCGTCTCACAGGGGCTCGTGTTTATGTCGATACAACGTCTCACAGGGGCTCGTGTTTATGTCGCTACAGCGTCTCACAGGGGCGTTTGTTTATGTCGATACAACGTCTCACAGGGGCTCGTGTTTATGTCGATACAGCGCCTCACAGGGGCTCGTGTTTATGTCGCTACAAAGTATCACAGGGGCTCGTGTTTATGTCGCTACAAGGTTTCACAGGGGCGTGTGTTTATGTCGATACTATACACAGTTATGACGCTACACCGTGTCACAGGGGCTTGCATTTACACAACTTGTAATTGCCCTTGTCTTAAAAAGCTTATTATATAACATTGGCTCAGAATGTATTTGCCATAAAATTGTCATCAAGGTTTTTTTTTTTTAATTTCTAAACATACTTTGAACATCACGCTGTAATTAAGCGTGTGTCGGAAGAGAATAGTACCACTGGGGGCTATCGTGACACGCGTCTATTTTGCTTCCTTCCTGAATGTGGAATCGGATGGCGGGTGGAGTGGAGGGGTATGGGTGCGGGTAGGGGTTGAGGTGGTTTTACAGGGGCTTTAACTCTAAAACAGATCACAAGTAATTTTTGTAAGGTAGCATGCATCCTTAACTAGATTATTTTGTTGGGGATAACTGGGCCCTGTGTAAATGGCCGTATCATGTTACCCTGGAGTAAGATACGACCAAACTTGCCTAAACATAATACGTCATTAAAATAAACCACATACAGTCTCTACCTAGCGTACTCGGCATCCCAGCTCATGTACCCGAAACCATTGCTAGCTTAAGATAAAACGATGCGAACATTTTCCGAACATTTTGTTTTTAAAGTTATAACCGATTTGTATGTACATTATTGTTTATTTGGGACATCATCGATTCTCCGGGTAGGTGGGCGTGACCCCCGGAGTATCGGCATGAGCGGGCGTGACCCCCGGAGTATCGGCATGAGCGGGCGTGACCCCCGGAGTGTCGGCGTGAATGGGCGTGACCCCCGGGGTATCGAGGATGGTTTACAGTTTAAAATAAACGCCGTCGCATATATGACATTTTGTTCTGATGGCTTAAGTATTATCTTAAAACAAAAATTAATGGCACAGACAAAATGGTGATGCTTATACTGAAAAGTATACTTTATTTGATAAATATAATCTGATACTGAAAAGTATACTTTATTTGGTAAACGTAAACTAATACTTAAAAGTATACTTTATTTGATAAACAGAATTGTATACTTTATTTGATAAACAGAATATGAATGATGCTGAAAATGTGTGCCTGAATCTTAAAAGGGAGAAACGGAATATATCTTGTGATAAACCAATTCTTCCCAATGCACCATGTATCTTTTATTAATTTCGTTTCATGAAAACCATTTGTACTAGAAACTCATGGATATATATATTTCGAGTCAGTATCATCATTATTATGGGTAGTTAAGGACAGTGAGTGAAATTTATATTTAAAAAAAAAAAAGAAGTTTCGTTGCAAGCTGTCAACAGATAATGACTTTATGAATCCGGGTCATGAAGCGGTGCATTACATAGTATAGGTGTGTCGTATACTACAAAGGTATGCGTGATAACGTCTGTATCAGCTATATATAAGACAAGATACCTGCCTGTACATCGCATATACATATTCATACATGTCTCTCGTTTTATCTTTACAGATGGCGACCGATTTAGTGATCCCCGACCCCGGCTTTGACATCCACACGACCTTTGACCCCGCACGGTGGTGGGGTGGGTAGATACGAGATAACGAGAAGAGCTGTGATGATATTGTCTCTATACGGACGGCGGGTGGGCGTTTCCAGTCCAGGCACAGAATATAAGGATTAATGAATTATGAAGGTAAGTTTTTCACGCGCATTTATGAGTTATTACTATATTCAACGAAAAAGAAAAGCCTCATTGACCCATTGCAGCACATGTTTGACTTATTATTTTCCATTTCACGTCAATCCCGATAGCTTCGTCATCATACCTCTTTGTTGATGGCTTAATTTCATTTTATTCTTGAGGCTTCGTTTCATTTTATTCTTGATAGGCGTATTCTACCTTATCATCGGTTACTACGTTTGACATATTTTCGATATGTCTTTGCCCCTTATTCTAACAGCTTTATTTTATTTTATTCTCGGTAGTCAAATTTCACTTATTTTAGCTAATTTCTGATAACTACATTTTACCTCATTCTCAATCGCTTCAGTTCACCTTATTCACAATCGCTTCATTTCACCTTATTCTCATTCGCTTCATTTCACCTTATTCTCATTCGCTTCATTTCACCTTATTCTCATTCGCTTCATTTCACCTTATTCTCATTCGCTTCATTTCACCTTATTCTCATTCGCTTCATTTCACCTTATTCTGGAAAGCTATGTTTCACTTATTATTCGTATCTTAAGCTCCCTTATTCGTGATAGCTTATCGCACCATATTCTCGATAAGCATTATTTTACCTTATTCTTAATGACCATCTTAAGCTTATTCTGAACAACAGTAACTTGCTCGTATAGTGTATTTTATTTCATTTGAATTGAATGTGTCACCAATAAGATAAAATAATTTCCTTTCTTATACACCTATCTCTTGATAATGAATTTAAAAAATTGTCAATGAGCCAAAAGAATAGTCTTGCTCCAATAATTTGCAATTGATTTCGTAAGCGGTTGGGTAGGGTGTTACAATCACGAAATCCGGAGTTAGAATCGCCAGAAAAGGAAACATAATGATGTGTGGGATGACGTTTAATTAATATATAGCTTACGTACATGAGACTTTGCTATGTTAGATGGACTAAAAACTCCTAGTAAGAATAAGGTCGACCAAATTGGAACTCTTTTTCATTGGAGATAAGAAACACCTCATTTTCCTGGTATTATCTACCGCCTTAACCGGTTTATATGTATATATATATTTACATTCTGTGTTGCCTTTCCTTATATATCACACTGTTTACTACAATTTGCGATCCGCATGACATGACGTTATTTCTGACGCCATGATGGACTATGTAATACCAAAGCTTTGCATTCCGCCTCAGATAACATGTATAATGACTTTGAGTCAATACTTCAGATGACATTGATTTAAGTCAGGCTCTCCCAGTAAAGAAACACACACGAAAAAGGGAGAACATTTATCGATTATATCCCAAAGAAATAGACACAGTCAAAAACAAATATTGAACTGTTACCAGATGTAGTATACAGTCGATATGAAAACAATTTTGGTGACAGACAATTTTGGTCGCACATTATTCATATCGACTGTACACTATTTATGGTTACAATCCAATGCTTAAATATGTCTATAACCCTTTCCGTTACATAAAATGGGACTTTTGTGTGTGAAAGCAAAGTCACATAACGTTCGTATAGTAACTAAGAGCGAAGCTTGTGGTGACCTTCGATATTAGATCTAACATCCAATCAGATTCAGTTTAACTATAAAGCCCGATCCTACACTCTCAACAAGCCACGTGGTTAGGTAATACAAGCAATCGAATATCATCCTCATAACACAAGGCTACCGCTTTATTTGAAAATCCATTTTTATAATGAAGTCACGGCATAATGACACGTGTATGTATAATGTTCCGAACGGACCACTCCATCCATAAGTGGCTGTTATCCGAATGAAAACAAATAACCCTCGAAACGTTCACAATAGAAATGGGATTTGTTATCATATGGGTAGGCGTTGTTGTGGTATCTTTGATGGCTGTCGTTTCCCAGGATTCCGTTCCAGCTGTCCGACAGGGTTTTCTCTCATCCTTCACTCCTACCGACCGCGCGTCCTGTTCTGTTTGTGACGTAAAAATGGACATTCAAAGTCGGAAGTATCAAATATACCCAACGGGAAACAAAACAAATTTCTTTTGTCTTTGTTTGAATCCCGACTTTGTCGGCTTTTTCCGTACAGAATTGTAGTTGGGCAGGAAACATTAAAGCGATAATGATTATATTCAAATCGCTGTGTTCACAAGTCCTACGTTGAGGTCTTATCAATGTTTTTCTTCTTTCCATCATTTTCTATTTCCGCATCTTATTATGACCAAACAAACATAGAGTTGACGTGATATCGATAAGATATGCAAATTAAGTCAGGGTTACATAAACGCTTGTCATGTCTGACATAAGTTCAGAACTGCAAGTTTTTTTCGGACCATCAGATAGCACGGCGGGTAGTATCAGACAGACGAATCAAGCGCCTGACTGATGCAGATTGTATTGGCATATGTATATTCTGAGAAATTAGTTTCGCATTTTGACATTGGATAATTGAGTTGAGAGTAAACGAGCGAGAACCTGATAAGTCTGCACGAGGACCAGGAAGAGAACGACATTTGTTTCCTGACAGGAAGTTGCCATGCTACGTTATACACAGTCTGTATCTTATTATTTGTGGGTTATTTCGAGGCCGAGAGAGACACATGCAAGGTAGGATCAGAATCATCAGATAAACAGGTTTTTTTATATTATCATCATATCTGTAAGTATAGGAATATCGTTACATAATGTATATGGATTGTAAATCAAATGAAATCATTTCTTTTCATAGTTAAGACATTAGATAACATATGTATCATAACATACCGAAGTTATATAGGGATTGAACGGGTCTTTTTTAACATTCATCTCGGTGTGAACGCAATTTCGTTACATCCATATATCATGATAAATACATTTATTATCTAAGGGTGTATGTTACCTTGTAATAGCATACCTGCGATTTGGGTTATTTCCCCTAGAAAGACACACGCTCTATATATACAATTATATGCTTAAAAATGATGGAACTCTTTTATAGTGGATCTCTATGCAACAGCAAATGAACATATAGCCTTAGCGTAAGATATATTAAATATTTATATATATATATAAGTTAATTGATGAAAACACGGATATAGCATTGAGATACATGGCCAATCCCTTGTTATGAATATTATCAGGAAATATGTCTTGTAGTTTTGCTGGAATGAAGTCATAATCATTTTTAACAAATTGTCAAATTGGTATGTCACCTCGCAAAGAAAGATTTTGAACATTTATATACAGTATTGTTTAACTGGTAGCATAAACACAAAGTCTTCTGTATAAATCTATTAACAAATATATGGTGTGTGTGACATATGTTCGATTCTTAAGATGTATATAAATCTTTCTTCGTTTTCAAAAAACGTATAACACGTTCCCACTGTCACTGTCTCACTCACAGACATGATACCTATACTTGTATTTGCGTGACTGAGACAAAACAAATCGTAGTTCACTTCCCTTCTACCATTAGCCTGCTCTCGTTGCCTGCGATAATTTAAATGGCTTCCGTTTGCATGGCCCGTTAAGTCCAATTTGCTGTTTGATAGTTAAACTTTCCCTATGCCCCAGTCTTTGATATAAATCGATAATTAAAATCGATAGCAATAATGATTCGAGCTTCTAAGAGGGTTAAATCTCCGGAATAAGGAGATTATGTAATCGTGGATGATTGCCGCACTTAACTCAATAAACAGTGGACGCTTGAGTAATCATTGAATATAACTACCAGGTTAGTTAGGTTTATATAACTTCCGGTCGTCCTTCAAGGAATATAATTGAAATACAAACCAAGTGCACATTTGATTCCTTCACCATTTCTTACTGTTGAATAAAGGCATATAGATATGAGATAAGTTCAAACAACTTATCGATATTTATATCAGACATACCCTGATCTCGAACAACCGTTAACTCGAACTTTTGTTCTACTTCTGCGAGTTCGAGTAAAGAGAATTTCGCGTTATAATGGAAAGTGTTTCTGAGACAGAAATGTGCTCTTCATCTCTTGCATTCTCGGTTGTGTCCGTAATTATACACCAGGCGGTGCATTAGAAGGAACCTGGTATTAGACGAGTTGCTATATACTGGGGCAATCCCCAAGTGGCTGGGGCTGCCCACGAGGGACTGAATTCCATTAGTCTGAACCTTCTGACATAAAACGTCATCAACAATACAGCTCACTGAGACGCCATATTGATAAAGCAAATTATGGTGCTTGTACTTTCTCGTAATTTGTGTTTTTGATAATTGATTCGTAAACACTATATTTAGTATTAGAGTCAACTTCCAGAGCCCCATACACAACAAACATACGGAACATTTATCTTATAGCTATGATAAAATTAGGTCTCCTTCAAGAGCCTCATTGTATTACAATATGACATACACTCGAACAAAATTATACACTTTACTTGCTCTATACTGATACGAACGTGCGGTGTGCGTGACAAAAACGATTTGGAACGATGAACCTAAATAATCTAGTCGCCAGAAGGCCTCGCGAGGATAGCGTAACTTCGCGTGACATGGAATCAAGATGGCGACTGAAGGCGACTAAAAAATGCTGACGCCTATTTTAACGTAATGAAGGTGCTCCCAAACCAAGACTTGGTATCTAAGATATGTGTTGCTAAGATGGCCGCTTCGTCTTTTGTTTTATTAGATACGACCCGTAGATTGCCAATATGTCTCCATGGTAAACTTACTGATGGTAGAAATGTGTCTAACAGTAACAGGGCTCTCGGGTAACAGACAAAATAAATGTGTCGTCTACTTTATCCTGGTTGGGCGATACAGGGGGAGGTTTTAAAACAGTTATCCTGGTGGGGTGATAAAGGGGGGGGGGTCTCAAAACAGTTATCCTGGTGGGGCGATACAGGGGAAGGTTTTAAAACAGTTATCCTGGTGGGGCAATACAAGTGGAAGTCTCAAAACAGTTATCATGTTGGGGCGATACAGGGAGAGGTCTCAAAACAGTTATCCTGGTGGGTCGATACAGGGGGAGATCTCAAAACAGTTATCCTGGTGGGGCGATACAGGGGAAGGTTTCAAAACAGTTATTCTGGTGAGGCGATACAAGGGGGAGATCTCAAAACAGTTATCCTGGTGGGGCGATACAGGGGAAGGTTTCAAAACAGTTATTCTGGTGAGGCGATACAAGGGGAAGTCTCAAAAGAGTTATCATGGTGGGGCGATACAAAGGGAGTTATAAAATTTGTTATCTTGGTGGAGCGATATAAGGGCAGGTCTCAAAACACTTGTCATGGTAGGGCGATATAGGGAGGGGGGTCACAAAACAGTTATCCTGCTGTGTGACGATACAGGGGAAGGTCTCAAACGGTTATCCTAGTGGGGCGATACAGGGAAAGGTTTCAAAACAGTTATCCTGGTGGGGCGATACAGGGGAAGGTCTCAAAACAGTTATCCTGGCGGGGCGATACAGGGGTATGTCTCAAAACGGTTATCCTGATGTGGCGATAGGAAATAAGTATTGGGGAAAAGTTAAAGGAGGAACAGGATGGGGTCTTAATACATTATCTATCATGTAACATGTAACGTTCACCGAACACTAAACTTTCCACCACAATGCCAACCCACAACAGGATGGGGTCTCAATACATTATCTAGTATGTAACGGTCACCAAACACTACACTATCTACCATAATGTCAACCCACATCGACCTGGTATACCTAAACTGTATAGTTCATATCATCACACCTGCTCCATCGGGACACAGACTTCTAGGCGTCAAGAATTTTTTTTTTTAAATTGTTAAGAATAGTTCCCTAATTTGGATATTTCAGCAGTGTCAAGGCAACATTGCATGAACTAATCGGACTCCAATGAGCTGTAAGTCTTTGAATCTTTAACAGCAAAGATCCTTTTAAGATATTGAAGCTATTAGTCCATTTTAAAATATTGTTGAAATAGATCCTTTTTAGATATTGTTAATTGTAAAATTGATTCCGGCTGATAACATTTCGGGGAACAGCGTGTACAGACAGACAAGATGTTATAACGAATTATATTATATCACATAACATTATATAACATAATATAATATAACATAATAGTATATCACAGAACATAATATCATATAACATTATATAACATTATATAAAATAATATTATATCATATAACATTATATCACATAATATTATATCATATAACATTATATCATATAACATTATATAACATAATATTATATCATATAACATTATATCATATAACATTATATAAAATAATATTATATCATATAACATTATATAAAATAATATTATATCATATAACATTATATAAAATAATATTATATCATATAACATTATACCACTTAATATTATATCACATAACATTATATAACATAATATTATATAACATAATATTATATCACAGAACATAATATCATATAACATTATATCACATAAAATTATAACAAAAAATATAATATCACATAACATTTTTTCCCAAATATCAAATGATGAATGAATTTGTGGTAAACTTTCGGATTGTCCGTTATATCTTTTAACGTCAATTGCTCGCCATTTTCCCTGGACTATTTTCTAGACAGTTTCCCGAACTACTTTTTAAGCAATCGATTCAGTTCCCTGGACTGTATTTTAGACAGTTCCCCGAACTACTTTTTAAACAATCGATTCAGTTCCCTGGACTATATTTTAGACAGTTCCCCGAACTACTTTTTGAACAATCGATTCAGTTCCCTGGACTGTATTTTAGACAGTTCCCCGAACTACTTGTTAAACAATCGATTCAGTTCCCTGGACTATATTTTAGACAGTTCCCCGAACTACTTTTTGAACAATCGATTCAGTTCCCTGGACTGTATTTTAGACAGTTCCCCGAACTACTTTTTGAACAATCGATTCAGTTCCCTGGACTATATTTTAGACAGTTCCCCGAACTACTTTTTGAACAATCGATTCAGTTCCCTGGACTGTATTTTAGACAGTTCCCCGAACTACTTTTTGAACAATCGATTCAGTTCCCTGGACTGTATTTTAGACAGTTCCCCGAACTACTTTTTAAACAATCGATTCAGTTCCCTGGACTGTATTTTAGACAGTTCCCCGAACTACTTGTTAAACAATCGATTCAGTTCCCTGGACTATATTTTAGACAGTTCCCCGAACTACTTGTTAAACAATCGATTCAGTTCCCTGGACTATATTTTAGACAGTTCCCCGAACTACTTGTTAAACAATCGATTCAGTTCCCTGGACTGTATTTTAGACAGTTCCCCGAACTACTTTTTGAACAATCGATTCAGTTCCCTGGACTATATTTTAGACAGTTGACTTCCGGAATAAACAGGCTATCTTACGCTGTGTATGACGGTGCTGTTATTTTACCTCGAGTGTCCAGTCGGTCCGTTGTGGAACTTATCCCTATCGCCTCGCGCTGGACGCTCCTTGACTGGACCGAGCCGGACATGAGTGGTTCTTGAAGAGTAAATTAACTGATGGCCTTTTATATCACAAAGACGAGTGCTTCTTGGAAATCGATAAATGTCGTATTTACGCAAGCTGTTTTTCAGGATTTTGGTGTATTGACGATGCATCCAATTAGGCCTTTTGTTTAATAGAAGGTATAACTTGTCAACAGTCGCAGTTTCGTATTCATTATTTTCGAGTGGAATCACCGACTGAACAGTGGCCCTAGACACAAAATTAACTTAAAAGGAAGAATTATCTTATTAGAATCATCATTTCACTGAATTAATAGAACTTAGTTAAAATCAGTTTTATCTTATCTTTGAACGTAAGAAGATTTCCCTTTGCGTGGGCCTCTTTTAATTTGCAAAACCCTGTGACCTAACGGAAGTTGATTTTACCAGAACGGAAAAGGTTTCCGCATTTCTGTCAATAATTTGTTCCTGAGGCGAGGGCCTAATCAACCCAGCCGTGTTCTCTCATTGTAGATACACTTGAAATTTTCAATTTGCCAGGAAATGAGACTTGCGAGGTGTCGAGAAACGCTATCTTGTAAGATGCGCTGGCAAATTACTCCGCATGTTAAGGTGGTGCTGCGGCATGGTTAGGTTTGTGTAATGACGCAGAATGTTGCCATGAAATAGATCCTTAATGAAATTATAATGATAAAGAAACTTGACAACAAACGCTAATAATTTTTGTCGAGTTTCTCAATAGAAGTCTGCCGATACTGTGAATATTATCTGAAATGACACTAGAGAGACAAAAACACAAATAGATTTACAAAATGTTTAATTGTGGTTCCGTCAAGCAAACAAGGACGGTATTATATGGTCTAGACTTGTCAGAATCTACGCCTGATATAGGCAAGGAAATATGAAAATCCATATTTGTATTAGGGAAACGAATGGATGAGGCTGGCAGCACGCGCAGCTATTGCTAATTTCATTCTCAATGCAATTACTGAGATGGGAGTTATTTTTTTTATAAAAGGCTTGATAAATACCATTATTAGGACAAAATGTAAAAATCCATATATCACTATCCACGAGCATTAGTTGGTTAAACAGCTAATTAACTCCCATCATGTATTATTTTATTTAGGATTTTTTGGGCTTTTTCGAACTCGTTGTTATTGTTAAATAGGCTTTTTTTAAATCCAAGAAAACTCATGTAACTGTATGATGACGTATACGTTTTTATTCTTTTAAAATGTTCAGTGATTGGTATGTATGGATCATACTGTGTAGTGACGTTTCTTTCACATGGACTTGATCATTCGTTACAGCTGCATTATAGCGTTGTACGTTATAAAGATACACACTTTGAGGCCATGACATTTTCTTCGATCTGACCAAGATTGGCGGGTGTCGTCGATGAAGCAGAAGACGATTACTCTTCCGGAACACTTGGTCTTATTATCTTGTACTTTGACAAGGGTTTCCGTGTAAATATTTCCTTTGTTCATGTTTTACTCCTTGTTTAATCGATTTTGAGTTCGGATTATGGGTTTGTTGACGTTTTGGTATTCTCTGATTTTTTATGATTGTACAGGACAGCTATATAGATGTAATAGCTTGCTGGAAAATCGGGACAACGAAAGTATCTCAAAAGGAAGTGTATGTGTCTCATCTCCATTCGGAATTGTTTGGAAAGTTCATACATCGTAGATTTCAAACTTTACTTTAAAATTTGCTTGATTTTTTAAGGTGTATATTTCACTCTTAATACACGTCCTTGAAGGGCCTTAGCTGTTAATAGGACGCCTACACTTACACCGTACTACAGTCCCAGGGACAGCTAGCGCGGGGTTCAGTCAGACCCGGCTACACTAGGACCGTACTACAGTCCCAGGGACGACTAGCGCGGGGTTCAGTCAGACCCGGCTACACTAGGACCGTACTACAGTCCCAGGGACGGCTAGCGCGGGGTTCAGTCAGACCCGGCTACACTAGGACCGTACTACAGTCCCAGGGACGGCTAGCGCGGGGTTCAGTCAGACCCGGCTACACTAGGACCGTACTACAGTCCCAGGGACGGCTAGCGCGGGGTTCAGTCAGACCTGGCTACACTAGGACCATACTACAGTCCCAGGGACGGCTAGCTCGGGGTTCAGTCAGACCCGGCTACACTAGGACCGTACTACAGTCCCAGGGACGGCTAGCGCGGGGTTCAGTCAGACCTGGCTACACTAGGACCGTACTACAGTCCCAGGGACGGCTAGCGCGGGGTTCAGTCAGACCTGGCTACACTAGGACCATACTACAGTCCCAGGGACGGCTAGCGCGGGGTTCAGTCAGACCTGGCTACACTAGGACCGTACTACAGTCCCAGAGACGACTAGCGCGGGGTTCAGTCAGACCAGGCTACACTAGGACCGTACTACAGTCCCAGGGACGACAAGCGCGGGGTTCAGTCAGACCCGGCTACACTAACGTTAACACCGTACTACAGTCCCAGAAACGGCTAGCGCGAGGTTCAGCCAGACCCGGCTACGCTAACACCGTACTACAGTCCCAGGGACGGCTAGCTCGGGGTTCAGTCAGACCCGGCAACGCTAACACCGTACTACAGTCCCAGGGACGGCTAGCGCGAGGTTCAGTCAGACCCGGCTACACTAGCACCGTACTACAGTCCCAGGGACGGCTAGCTCGGGGTTCAGTCAGACCCGGCTACGCTAACACCGTACTACAGTCCCAGGGACGGCCAGCTCGGGGTTCAGTCAGACCCGGCTACACTAGCACCGTACTTCAGTCCCAGGGACGACTAGCTCGGGGTTCAGTTAGACCCGGCTACGCTAACACCGTACTACAGTCCCAGGGACGGCCAGCTCGGGGTTCAGTTAGACCCGGCTACGCTAACACCGTACTACAGTCCCAGGGACGGCCAGCTCGGGGTTCAGTCAGACCCGGCTACACTAGCACCGTACTACAGTCCCAGGGACGGCTAGCTCGGGGTTCAGTCAGACCCGGCTACACTAGCACCGTACTACAGTCCCAGGGACGGCTAGCTCGGGGTTCAGTCAGACCCGGCGACCCCAGACATTCGTCCCGCGCCGGGTACCTCTGGTATTTAGGGGCTCTACGCCCTTTCAGATCTACAAATACGTCTCCATTAATAGTCTTAGTTTAAATTTGAGGATCGTTAAGTGATAAGTTTCTTCAAACAATTCTGTAACCCGTTACTGATATACTGAAACAGACATGACAGCGGCGGAAGTCTGGTGTAAACTCGGCGTGACGTCACAGCTGAGGGGTGTTCATTCATTGTAGATATTGTATTCACATTTTGAATTTTAAAAAAAAATGCAGTTTTAAGTTTTGTATGTTTAATATTTCTTTTAATATCGCAGAGGGCAGGCGCCATTTTTGGTATAGAAAGTCAATCATAAAATACGACTGCCTGTCAAAAATATGTTTTATGATATTAATAAATTAAGTAAATATTACGCATACTAGTGATATTGTTCTGATAACACGTTATAAAAATGTATCGTATGTTTAGATTTATGGGGATTTTTCAGAACTCTGTAAAAACTGCTTTAATCCTTTGACGCCTTGTTAAACAAGCGTCTACTGACTCGGATCAAACGCTTAGATAACAAAGTTTATCTCCGATACTATAATCCGGATAATAGACACCGCTTACCGTGTCGCGTTTATAATCTAATTGATATGTCTACATTCCAACGCTACACTTGATTGATCTGTCAAAAGGTCCGGTCACCCCTTCACTGTCCGGTTCTTCCTTCGTCTTCCTTCCTCCATCCTTCCCCTCCCGGCCCCTTCCTGTCTCTCTCTCTCTCTCTGTTCCATAGTCTATATGAACTCATCTATCGTGTCAAAAAGTTCTATTTTACCATAGACGGTCTGAAGTCAACAACGTAGATTTTAAAATTACCTAGCAATAATAAACATTAATTTTGATAAACTGAATTATCACAAAATAACCATAACTTCCCCAACCTCGTCATATTTTATCCAGTTAGTGATACACATAGATCATCTCTGAATAAAAATATGCCCCCTCCACTTATTGCATCATCATTTGGGTTTTTTGGTCTACGTCTAATATTTTTCAATTATGAGCTTTAGTCGAGTCCGATATGACCCTGATGAAGAAAGTTCTCGTGTCCCTGTGGCGGTCTCCACAGACCAATTGTACATACAAGTTCTCGTGTCCCTGTGGTGTAGGTCCTGACATAATTATAAGTTATCATGTCCCTGTGGTGTAGGTCCTGACATAATTATAAGTTCTCATGTCCCTGTGGTGTAGGTACTGACATAATTGTAAGTTATCATGTCCCTGTGGCGGTCCCCACAGACCAATTGTACATACTAGTTCTCGTGTCCCTGTGGTGGAGGCCCAATACCACAAACCATAACAAGTTGTCATACCAACTGTAATAAGTTCTCGCGTCCCTGTGGTGGAGGCCCAAACCTACTAACTGTAACAAGACCTCGTGTCCCTGTGATGGTATTTGCTTCAGATATGCGAGGTTTGGTGTGAAATAAAGGTGATTTTATCACCGTACCTACGTGTATGTTCCATACATACATTAGTAACAGATGTATTGTAGTATACTCCCTCGTATGTGGGTATTAACTATGACACACATGTCGCGTACGTGTAAATATTGAATTTTCGTCAGAGATCTAAACAGAAAATAAATAAAGCACACGGTCGACTGATGCGATTTCTTAGTTATCCGTCTAGCCTTGTCACGTGCACGTCCCCTAATCACGCTCATGACGAGGCCGGCACGTGCGCAATTATGTCCCTCTGTGTTCCCAACTAAATATCTCAAAATCATGTAGCGTTCTCATACAATATTGGGTATTACACAACTTAACATTTCCGCTTCGTTATGCAAATGAACAAAAATGGTCAGATTATATCAGTTCACGGACTTAGGTGCCTTGGTCTGCTCATAGTTGCTTGAGTTTCTGTCAGTATATAAAAAATGTTTATTTATGGAGCCGCGGCCCATTACAGAATGTAATGGTGTAATGGGAGGCTCATTTCACACATATTATATATATTTATTATTCACTGACAGAAACTCAAGCAACTGTGGTCTGCTATATAGTATGATCGTAATTTTAGGCGACTTATGTCCCCTTTCTCCCTGATATATGAATGATGATGATGCTAATGGTGGTGGTGGTGGTGATGATGGTGATGATGATAATGGTGGTGTGGTGATGATGATGGTGATGATGATAATGGTGGTGTGGTGGTGGTGGTGGTGATGATGGTGATAATGATAATGGTGATGGTGATGGTGGTGGTGGTGATGATGGTGGTGATGATGATGATGGTGTTGTTGATGATAATGATGATGATGATGGTGTTGTTGATGATGATGATGATGATGATGATGATGATGATGATGATGATGATGATGATGATGATGATGATGATGATGATGATGGTGGTGGTGGTGGTGGTGATGATAATGATAATGATGTTGATGATAATGATGATGATGATGATGATGAGGATGATAATGATGATGATGATGGTGGTGGTGGTGGTGATGATAATGATAAAGATGTTGATGATGATGATGATGATGATGATGATGATGATGATGATGATGATGATGATGATGACTGCCTATGTAAATTAATAATTAAGACAATACTTTACGGTGAACATACGGCATGATTATGATAGATGGTAATTAGGACGATGATGAGTGTCTGATTTATTGTACGTTCCTGTTTATTCAAGAACATCGCGCAAAAATACCGTCATCACTTAGAAAATGCGTATATATTAATTATCTTAATGACAGAAAATGGCAAAAAAAAACATATATATATACATGTATTGTTAAAACCTACTGTATTTTAGTAATCAAAAATTTAGTGTTCAGTGCAAGATTTTCATCGTTTGCACTTCAATATAGAGCCTCGTTTTAGACACTAAGCTATCAATGGCCGTCTATGAATTCATTAAATCTGATTCATGACAGTTGTATGTCTAATAGACGAGATTATATGAAACAGAAATTGTGAAATACCCGAGCACACATAAAAAAGCCATGGATAGTCGTTAAGTTTATATTCTGATTCATGCTGTAGCTTCAGATCATAATCGAGGAGTCACGTGAACGTTTGTTGTCAAACAGATACATGGTTTCCATAGTGACGGTGTGACTAGTCTCCAAAGCAGAATCAGGTATCTCCGTATCCGGTTTCTATTTGCTATGTGTTATATTTCTGTCTGTGTTTCTATGTTACAGGGTGTAGCCAATCGAGGAGACAAGTATATGCATACAGATTACTGAACTCTCGGTTTCTGGGCGATATTTAATTTTCCTTCATGGAGAGATCTTTAGTTTGAGGTGAGTAACCTTGCATTACTTAGTGTTTTTGTCTGTACTTATACTGTAGTGGACGGATAACATAGTATATAGATTGTTTAAATGGCCACTCACAATCAACCTGTTCGTTAACTTCACTCTAAATGTTTTACTTTTCTTCTATTATTTCGACATCACGTCATATTCCTTTTCAAGGTAAATTTTAAACGAAAACGAGATTTACGCCCATCTTTAAATAATGATCCTGTTTCCGGTTACGCAACATGGAACAGATTTTACCATTGTATAAGTTACCTAGACTCTGTATATCTATAACTTTAATTATTACTATCCCAATAAAGTTCGTGTATCTGCCTGTTATTTACTGATTTTCAGCACAGCGTCATAGTGTGTGAAACAAAGTACACAGTGTTTCAGATCAGTGGTGTAATTATCGGAAGTATGGTGTTCAGCAAAGAGTTGTTTTCGTGTTTAGGTTTTCAGGTCCATATTTAACACAGGTTTACGTGGGGTTTTGTCTACCCAAGTTTTGGTATGGTTTTAAAGACCCAATATACGTAATTTTCGGCAAAACTTGAAGCGAAAATCAAGCCTTAGAACTTTTTATACTTATAGATTTGGTTAAGATTAACTGATATCAGCAATATTCAGATGAATTATTACGCGGTTACCGGTACAGCAGTAGTTGAAACTCGGTATTTGTAAACACGCGTCCATTTTGAGCTGTCTTCTAACTTCGGCTTGTTGTTGAAGTGGGCCCCACCTGAATTATTTTCAATTTATTGGATTTTTCTGTCAAGAGTTTCTTGTTAGTTACCGCTCGGGTTTACTTCGTGTTAGGCCTATTTTTACATGGTTATCAGCTGGATTTTTCTCAGAATGTTTCAGAATCACGAAAAAAATTCTGAAGTTACGTACATTGGGCCATTAAAACACAGATGTACATGACCGAGTTATAAAGGAAACAAGAGTTTGTGATCACACAGCATAGACTAGGATTGTACATATGGTGTTCTGTACGGGTGTTAATGGTGTCTCAAAACAGTGGTTCATGTTAGATTATCATTGGGTAGCACGGTAGCTAGGTGCACTGAGAATTCGTATAGCTAATGTTGGTACATTGGCACCCCAACCCTGGCATCCCTCCTAAACAAAGCTTAGGAATTAAAATACCTTTCTTAACCTAAAAAAATATAATAAGTTTGGGACATTAATTGAGGTTAAGCGCAATTTTATATTTGTGTGGTTTTTTTTTGTGGGGGGGGGGGGAGGGGGGGGGGGTAGATAAAGATTCCTCCCTCAATGGTCATCTATACGGGATACGTATATCAAAAATTGACCCACCAACCCACCCCCTAAATAGGTAGAGAAATACGCTGTTTTGTGATGTCTTGTGATTCCCCTGATCGGGAGAGAAACATATATAGTACGTGTATTATATACTTCCATGCCCAATCAGAGACGTATACCACCTATATTTTGGCTTTATACCGATCTGGTGTGATCCCATTATACAAGTACAAGTAGGGTATTATTCTATTAAAGTTTATATTATCTTACCGTTAAAACGCGATTGCGCATCTCCAGCTAGCATCCATTGCAAAACCGCACTAATTATAAAGCATTTGCATCACTTAATGATAACGATATGTACCGTAATTAATTACAAATTAATTAATGCAGATATGTATGATATACAAGTGTACGTATTGTAACACAATGCCAAGTCCGATGTATATAATTATTAATGAACTGTAAATCATTTCACTTTTATCATAAACATGTTGGACTTTCCATGTAAGTTAAACTAAATCCGTGGTGTCTGAAATATTTGGACTTGGGCAAGTCTATGAAATCATTGTATGTACAGCTGTAATGTAGAATTTTGGGACATGTGTAAGTCTACATTTATCGCTCGGACACGTACATGAGCTGTGCTGATAATATATACACCGGCACGCACTCGCCCATGTGTCAGTAAACGGTGTTGAAACATATCTACATACAAGTATATAAATACATGCATATACTTCATTCAATTGTGACCTGACATATTTTAATACTAAATTACCCCCAGTCGGGCCTCTGAGCCAATTACCGACGTTCCTTTTGTACTCCTTCCCGCCACACCCACACAATGAGGTTAATTCACGTGACTAAAACGTACTAATCCGATTGGCTTACGACAAAGGTCACGACCTGTACTGCCGCGTCACTGTTCGGGAAAAGCTGTGATGGGACTTCGCATGTGACAAGGACAACAGTGGCGATATGATGTTGGTAGTTAGATTTATATAGTAAGCTTTATCTGTGTGAAGGTATTATCGTATCGCCCGTACACTGTACTGGAGTACGTCCCTCCACTAACCAAGTATACCCCTCAGGTGTAAAGTGCTGTGCTACTCACAGGTAAGTGTCTCTCACACATATTTTTTTTCACACGAATACGTTCCCAGGTAAAATCTCATAGCTGGCTGACCACGTGGCATTTTGTGGTAAATGAGAAAAACTTGGCTACCAGTTTGACGGGTTCACAGGTATATTTAGTCGGACAGTCCCATGGATGGTCGGCCAGCCACATTCCAGACCAAAAGGTAGAGGACATAGTTGGAGACTTTATTACACGGTAATAGATGTGGAAACCATGTCTTATTAAATCAGTGATGCTCGCCTGTAATGACTGATGTTAGAGTGACACGACTTCACACACACGCACGTTTACACGCTGAATTCCTGGATTGATGGGCGTTTTCGATTGGAAATATGAATTCGTCGGATTTTCACGGTAAATCAGTTCAAATAACATCACAACTGTTGGTTTATAATTACGGTCAAATGTCTACTTGTATCCGTGGATTTATCAGATCGCCTTGGGGGCGTATCATCTGGTACAACAATATATAAGAGATATAGGGGGCGTGTAGCTATACACTATATATATGCATTATATCTAATTCGCTCCTTATATCAAAAGGAATTTATGTATAAAATTACTTCCAAGTATTTTTTTAAGAATTTTTTTTTTTCACAGGATATCCATGACGATAAAAAAACTTTAAAGGCGCACCCGTTTTAGGACGTACCAACCAACCGCTCAATCATTATGTAAAAACGGTTCTGAAAGTATAACTTATGAAGGTGATATTAACTTATTAAGTAAATTATAATAGTGCATAAATGATTGTGAAAGAATGTACCATCTCATTTCTGCCGACAGTCTACAGCTGTCTGCCGTTATTATAAAACCTAAAATGCAAGACTTCATATGAACTACTAAAATCTTGACAACTGACAACACATTTAAAACCTTTGAACTTCAAGGTCATCTTTTGCGCTTAAAGAGTCACGCCCCTCTCTTACCCCCCGGGCCCCGACATTCCGTCTTAAAAATAAATGTATATTATATATATACCGACTGACCTACATATTCCCATGCACCGGAGTGCTGCGAGATGTGACGGGTCAAAGGTCACTAAGAAGATACACGCCGACTGTATGTGTGCGTGTCCCATTCATAATTTGTATGTGTCACTTCACATGGTAATGAGAACCACTGTTGGGGAAGGTCGTTGTCACATATCTCCTATTTCGCAACCTCGCACTTCATTGACATATAGAGACAAAAAAATGTCGTCTGTCCTTTCATTTGCCATTAAGATGTTATGACCAATTAAGACAATTGCCCTGCATCTTGTTTGGACGCCTCATTACCATTCTTAAACATACCTACGAGATATACAACCAATACCTTGCCCCCCCCCCTCAACCTTTGCAATTAATCGGCTAATACATTAAATTCGACCAAACTAAAAGTATTAACTGTTGGACGCTTAATTGCCTGTAACTCTCAAATTTTCGAATTCTCAACCTCCCTTGTGGATGAAAATGCATATCAAACTTGAAACCATAAAAAAAATGAATTTTCAGTAGCTTTGGTAGAGATGTAATCAGCTTTGCAGCGATACATTATAACTAAATAATACGAAATATAACTGATGCAATTTCCATTTTGCAATGTTCAGTTTTCGATTTCCATTTACGTTGAATTGTTTCACACACGGGGAAATTGCAACACAAACTTCTTTCGTATTGTTTACCGCCGAGCATCTCTTTTACCACCCAATTATCCAGAGCTCTATTGTCGTACAGCCGAGATACATGAAGCATAAGAGCACAGGGACCTGAGAATCTGTTCCGGCTAGTTTTTGACCTAAAATAAGGTGTTTGAGTAATTTTACACTTTGCGGGGTTTAGAACAATTTTCGAAACCCCTCCCACACCCCACCTGAATTTCAATGACAATTTTAAGCTGTAGGCTAGCAAATTCTCAGGTCTCTGTGCCTAAGAGGCCGCTGGTCGGCCTTTTTCCTGTCGGATATGATTTTGCTGACTGCGACAGTTTCTCGCCGAGTAAAACCTCGAACATAGTTTGGAGAAAGCCGACATACAAGTTCCCGGGCGGTGACGTAGTGGGGCTGACAACAGCTGGGACTCTCCCATTGAACAAGTATTGGGTCTATACAGCTGCCGTGGTGATAATAAAGTACTATCACATTACAGTCCCGTTCTCCAGGAGACATTGTCGCCCGTGGTTGTCATGGTTACCGATCAAAGATGGGGGACGGTCGGTGACCGAGGACAAAGTGGTTATTCTAATACCTGTCTGTTGCGTAAGAGTTAGCGGGAAAATTCCTTTTTTTCGTGGTGATGTCACTAATGTGGTTATTGGGCAAATGCGTCGATTTTCATACTAATTTCAGGTGGAAAATGCACATTCCGGAGAGTAGTTTATAAATAATTTCATTGGTAGCACAAACCCTGTTTAAAAAGTTTCATTGTAATCTGGACGCGTCCATCGCTGTATCGCGTATGTAAATACTGTACAAATATTATATTTATTTATCTATAACTTAGTTCTCTATCTGTAGGAAGTAGAACATCCGACTTATCCCTAGAGGGTCGAGTTCCTTAATCCCCAGTTAGAGGTCAAATAGGTCAAGTCATTAAAATCTATAACCTTTGATCAATAATCTAGACACTGACAGTAACAAGAGGATTTAGTTTCAAACTTGAGTCATTGAACGTAACGACCTTGGAACGTGACATTGAACTCAAAAGTCGTAACTAGGGTCGATGAAACCTTTGGCCATATGATAGGGCAAAGGTCACGAGTGCTGCTGATCTCCATTCTGTATGCTATTCTATAACGAGCACCGTAAATGTTACTCTATAATGTACGTTGTCATCCTAGAGGTGTACGCTCAGTGCCCGAAGCATAAGAGAGCGTATGCCCATGTAATATTAAGAATAGAAGTACGTAAACCCGATCTCCCGTTACTAAATATAGCCGTCTCGGTGTCATGGACCCCCAGCCTAGGTTTATTACCTCCAGTTTGCTGACGCTGTTCTCTTTAAAATGTCGGGTAGATATTTTCACACCTGATTTTTTCCCACGACCCTAGATATCATGTAGCCTGATATTTATATATACATGTTGTACCCGGTCTTCACTCTGAATATCCAGGTAACGTATTAAACCATTCGACTAATTCGTGAAAAATGACGTAATTACCCAGGTTGTCTTGGTAACCACAAACATCAAATGACTAGTAAGTGGCAGTCCCGTGGTTATTTAGTGACAATAAGTCGTAAGCCCTAAGAAGGTATTTAACAGGGAGCTTAACGCAACTGATAACTCATTCATCCCCGGAATTTTATAATGAACTTTTCCAATCATTGAATTGGGAGAGCTCAATTGAGTCTGAAGGCTGAATGAGTTAATCGGTGTTGGGACTGTCTGGTGGACGAGATATCTTAAGTGTCACGTTGGTTTCAATAGAGACATGGCGTGAATTCCCGACCAAACCCCGAGTTTCCTCTGGCCCTGACACCAGACTTGGACATTTGACAAGTGCTAGACAGGGTACTCTGGCTATCCCTATCAGAGATAGTGTACCACGCTCTTAAAAGATGTGTTATTTATGGGTTACACGGAATCATTTAATATGGAGGAATAATTTGTTCAGAACGAAAAGAAATTGATTTCGGTCCTTAGAACTATGGGAATTAGTTCAATTTAGTTGTTATCTTACAATGTTAACCAAAAACAACGATAAAACAAAAACCTGGACCGTCCTTTTAAGAGTTGAATTGGATCCGATAGATTGGTACATACTGTGACAATTTGACAACGGAAGACGATGCATTCATCTAATTGTAATCCAACATTATCATTTGAATGTCGGCGTTTATTGTTTACCGTTAAGACTCCTTTGTAAGTCCTTCCGGTCCGACGTTTGTAGTCCGGTACCTATATCCGGGATATTAATGACATTTTGGTTGACTGTGCGGTGTACAATTAAACCCCTTAGAATTTGGTCTCTACTTCCGGTATTGAAAATATATGAATGTCGGAAGAGGTGTAACATTTCACCCCTACGGCTAACATTTGGACCAATCCTGTTTGCATTGAACAATTAGCATCCGGCTATCCCAGGGGGTGGATGTTTGAAGATAATTTAAATTGGTTCGATGAAGGGTCTTGTCCAAGACGGCGTGACGGTGTTGTCTCTCTAGTTTTCAAATAATGATATCTTTTAATTTATCTTAAAAAAAACACTTGGAAAAAAAAACATTTGAAGACATATTTAAACCAGTGACTTCACATATTTTATGGATAAGCTTCATAAGCAACTAATATGAAATCCTGACTTTGTTGTTTGTATGATTGATCAAGCCAAAAACGATAGTAATATTGTCACACATACCAGAGAGACTGACAATTAGTAAGCTTAGGGGTGGGTGCGTTTATAACACGTAAAACATAATTTGGTCTCAAACAGTTGACTCAATATAATGTGTGAATAGCTGGCGGGCCAGGCCGATTGATATGTATCGGGAGTTAATTATCGATTGTCTAAATCAGGATGATTGGCCGATGATGTCAGAGGGCGAGAAACTATTGAGTAGTTATGGAGTTAGGTCAGCAGTATATTTAGTGACCAATCGGCCGGACACCTAGAGCCGGTCATTCCCCTCGGAGCGTTGGTGTGACCAGAGGTCAAGTGACGTAATCATGGTTATCTCTACTTAAGTTGCTTGATTAAGAACGAGTTTCCGACTCCAAACTTGGTAAGCCTGATAGATGGTATGTTGTACTGGTTTCGGGTACAGAAGTGAAAATGATCGGATTTCCATGTTGGTAAGATATTGAGGTACTGAACTGTTTTGGGTTTCGTGTGAAAAACCATGGATACCAAACCGGGTAAGGATGTTATTCACTGTCACAATGCATTCAGATATATCATGTGTTTATTTTCTGAACTGTAGGCGCTGTCGAATTTCTGAAAATGTATTAAGATAGAAAAAAAAAGTAAAAAAAAAAGAGAGTAAAAACGACGCTCATCAGTTGGTAGTGTGAATATATTCGACTTCGCTAGTTTTGGTTGAATTGTTGTTTTCACTCTGTAGTAGAAGGGTTTTGGTTGCATCGATTTTCTATCGGTGATCTGCAAACCATTTTGAAGTAAATCAAATTGGTAACATAACTAGTGTAATAACACAGTGTTGAGGACTCGTAAATCCGATTAGATTAGATTTACAGTGTATTCATTATGGTAAGATGTACTACAGATAATGGATTTCATCGACATCTTTGCTTTCATTAAAAGAAACTTTTATAAAGTGTCATTAAAACGGTAAACATAATTGATTACATTTTAATTTAGAAATCCTTCATTCAGTTTTAGCAACAAACCAAGTTCAACAATTGGAATGTGCAGCGAATTGAACATAATTTATATTTTTTTATAATGATCGTTTTATGAGGCATGTCGTAAATAACAATTCTACGATAAATGACAAAATTTGGCATGTATCGCTCGTTTTCAGTCGGGTGAACATAATGTAGTAGATTTAAAATAAATGGAAAACTTGTTCCATAGTTTTAGTAAAATGCAATTTGCAAATTGATGCAATAAGGTAATTCGTGTAATATTTATATTCCTGTCCGCTCGTTATGTTCAGGTATGGTAATAAAATAGTCTCCGGCCTGGACGCGAAAAACAAACTGTAAACGTGAAATTCAGGGAAAACGACATCATGTCGATTACAGAGAAATCCCCCATTTCTATCCAATGGAACAAGAAATCTACAACGCATTTGTCGTAAATTTGGAGGAAATACGATTTCTAGTCGAACTAAACTGTCACTAGGCTGCAAATCTAAAAATAGAACAGATGACGATCTAAGGTTCAGGTAAGACATAGCGAGGGCTAGGATGTAGCAGTTATCGTAGGTAACTCGATGGGACATCAAAGGAGAATGTAGCTGCGGGTTAGGTAGATACATAGGTATACCTGTATCTACTCACAGGTGTGTTATTCCTAGTATGAAGGGGGGCCGGACGGGGAATTTAATTCATAGGGAAATTTTTTTCTATATCATCTCTCGTTCAATACGTTTTGGATTTCGGCGAAAGGTAAGTGATGTACGTATAAAAACACCCAGATAGAATTGTTTATCCAATTTAATATTTAGTTGCGAAGTCCTGTAATTTTAAATATATGGTTACAAGGAACCTACAAAGTAAGTATTACGTAATGTTTTCGGCATTTTATTCACGACGATATTTGGAGTTGTAAACGTATGCTTTAGAAACTTTGCTGTTAAACCGATGTTTGAATAATGTTTTGAATTCATTGTACATGCATGTTAATAATATATTTTATTAATGGCCAAACTGAATTGTTCATTCGATTTAATATTTAGTTGGGAAGTCCTGTAATTGTAAATACACGGAACATGTGGGGTAAGCAGTCACATGTCCTGTTTATTAGATAAAGTGATTAAGTACTTAACAAGTGATTGATAAAGTTATTATGGTCTTCAAACATAAATGCCCATATGTATAGGCTTTCTTTAATTGACCATGTAAACAGCACATTTGACCTCTAATCTAGAATTAATCTACATAAATCCTCACTCGCACCTGGGAAACTTGTGGTATTTTATAATCAACAAAATTGTAGTAAAATCGCGTTGTAGTCCAGGAAAAAACACATGGCAAAATTATATTGCCACGTTTTTTCTGAAATATTGGAATAACAAATTCAAGTTTTCAATACAATCTACATGTCTAGCTATATACAGAAGCGGTACGAAATATTGATATTGGTATAACAGTTTTGCATTAACGTTAGTAAAAATAACCTGAATTGCATTTTGTGTTTCGTTTAGAATTTAGTCAACATCTCTCATTACATATTTGCCCTTCAAGAAAATAAGGAATAAACTCCTATATATTCAACATTCTGTCCAAGAAAAACACCATATTGTTTTAATTTTCATAATGCCTTTCTTCCTGTTTGGTTTTAACCGGACACAATGTTGCGTTATTTTAATTGCGTCCTGGTAATAGGGATCGTTTGAATATTTTACAAACTTGACCAGATATCTCTGCGGTCTACAAAACCAGGTACTTCCTCGTGTGCCCATTCACCATAACATCACTGCTGTGCAGTTCATTATTCGGTGAATAGCAAAACCATGTTATATTCATACTAATAATAAGTGGGTATTTTAGTTATTTTTATTCAATATCCGGACGCCAATTTATTTTTTGAATCAGAAGTGATATAAATACCTGGGTATCGAACAATGAGTCCACATAATCACGTTTACATTTGGAGACGTGATCGAGGGTCCACATCCGCTAGGAGAAACCTTCCCCCCTCCGGCAGGGACCTGAACACGGTAGTCGGACACCAGTCAGCTTAACGAATTCAGGTGACAAGAAATTTTGATTTTTTGTATCTTTATGGAACGAGAAAATCGTCACTAAAACTGAAGGTCTTTCAATAGACGTTATGTAAAAACTATTTTGACTCGTAGATCTTTGATTTTATTCCTTTCCTTATTTTTTACGGAGAAAGACAATTATTTGAAATGCCGAGTTTCAGCGACGTTAAGCTGACAAAACTTGACATTCCGGTGCTGATCGATAGTGTTAAGAATTCGTTAAGAGTTGAAGGGATAAGGACACCAGACTAACCGGTTTTAAAGTGACACGCTTCGTTGCTGCGGTTTTAACAATTTCACTCCTGAAGTTTCATAATGCGCTATTCCAACCTTTGAATTGGAAGTGTTTTAATGTGTCTTTAGGGGGTGTTGAGTTAAAGTCCTGTGAGGTATGTACACAGTAGTTTATCGTAAATCTTAACTTAGTATTTACACACGAAAGTGATAAAACGAATCCATTCACAAACTCATGGCCACACATGGGTGTTGCGCATGCGTCGTGACCATTCGAGTTTATGTCAAGTGCCGATATCCGCTGAAGAAAGACAACACAATACCTGCGATTGAAATTTAAAGATTTATTATTTTAAATGCCGATTAATCATTTAACAAAAAAACATTATCACCTGTAGGTGTCTGTTGAAAGCTGACTAGCTTTATCTACAACAGCAAAAGTAGAAAAAATACCCCTTCCAATGCACTGTAGTTGAACAAATACTATAGAATACACCCCCATCTGGACATCACCGATGATGAAGCTTTATTTTACAGACAATACTAGCCCGAGTTTGCTCCGGCCCCGACACCATATCTGGGTTGGGGCCACACCCGGCGTTTATCTGTCAAAATGTCTTAAGTCTGGTGTTAGGGCCAGATGAAACTAGACATCTATAAGTCAAAATATCTAAGTCTGGTGGTAGGGCTAAGACAATACGTAATGAATAACAATATACACCCCCGATTCGACATCACCGATGGTGAAACTTTATTTACAGGCAATACGTAACGAATAAACAGAATACATCCCATCTGGACATCCCCACATTTTCCCGCTGAATCAGCAAATTCGGCCCCGATCATTACTTTGTTTCTCTCGTTGTGAGAGAGTCGATCGGTTGTCGGTATTTCTGCCAGTACGATATAGGCCTACTCCGTCCTACACGTCTTCAGATCGATAACGTTATTATGTAAAACGGGATAAAATGTGCCCCATCTGTATCTCAATCACATTCGTCATTGTTGCTGATATGGATGTCTCTGGTTGTATCCTTTGTCTAAGGCCTGTGTTGGGTTTCATTCAAATTCAAGATCTGGTTGTATCCCTTGTCTAAGGCCTGTGTTGGGCTTGTTCTGATGGGTTCCATTCCTGGTCTGGTTGTATCCCTTGTCGAAGGCCTGTGTTGGGCGTGTCGTGATGGGTTGTTCATTCCTGTTCGCGACCCCTGTTTATGGGTACTGTTTCGTACTATATTGTCTTTTCGAGGTCTGTGTATTTATGATTAAATCTTAAGCACTGAAACTGACGGTTTGCAAGTCGCGAAGCACAAAGATGTTTTGAAGTATATGGTACAAATGTTCCATTCAAACCAGTTAAAACTAGCATTTACGTATTGACAATTCAATTTGACGTGAAACGTCATTGGGCTTTGCCTTTCTTTGGAGTGAGAGCAGTTGATCTAATACCGTATTATAACCGCACACTATTTAATAAATGCGAGACCTAACGGTTCGCTACATTGAAAAATATAAAAATTCACGTTATTTTTCTTTTGTGTACTTCCAGGTAGAACAAAACCGATGAAGTATCCGAGATGTGATGTGATGATGCAAGATGGCGCCACCGTCGTTGTCCTGAAGGAGATGCCAACAATTCGATAGCCTTCCAACTAAGCTTATGTTAACTCGGCAAAAAGCTCAAAACAGCGAGCGGTTGTTTAAAATTTCATTAGTTCTGAATTTTTCCAATCCATTGTCTTCAGATAGGATCAAGATCTACCTTCAAATGTACTAAATTGAATGAAATACCGAAATTTCTTTTGCTAGTGGTCGCCCCGATATCGCGAAACAGTCTTAGACTTTTAGATTTTGCTTAGCCATTCACGTATGACGTTATTTTTAATGACGTTGATAGTGATTTGCTAAGTAAAAACGTGAGACAAATTTAGAGTAAAGCCCGTTTCGTTGTCGTTGGGACAGATACTGGCGGTAAATTTGTACCGATTTTCAGTTTGAAGTAAGCTTGATGCTTTCAACAACCTTATGGAGCTACCGGCCATTTATTTACCTTTGAGTTAACGTAAGGTTAGTTGGAATATTGGAGCAGATGACGTTGACAATGCTTAGCAACAAAGACAATGGCAGACGTTACCAATCAACACACGACTGACGTTGACAAACAACGAATACTTCATTGACGTTTCTAAGCGGGATAGTAACTTTTGACACTTTAAACGGTGACATTGCTAGGCGACAGGCATTGGCATTAACTTTAACAGGCATCAAAAACACAATTGACATCCAGCTAAAGGGAGATAATAACTACATAACCAACTGTGAGACGGATACGAACTCTTATATTTTGTTCAATTAGACACAAAAAGACTTGGTATGGCAAGTTACTCTTCGACTGCGTAAAGTTGACACGATACCAAAAGAATGCAGAATAAACTAAAGTCTGGTTACTTACCAGTGATGTTTCTACAGTTGACTTCTGCTTGTACTGAATCCTTATCTTACGAGAAAGGACATTTAGACTTTAATGTATTTATTGATTTGACGGAAGCGATCGGAACATTTTTGTATTTGAAAATTGACATAATTGGTGACACAACGTTAGGGTTGCATGCGTGGACATTTTAACCTTTGACCTTTCACAGCCTTTATCAGTTCTCTGTCCAATCCAATATTGTGTGCATGCCGTGTGTTGGTGGAGTGTAATGGAGTGAGAGACTGAACGTGCGTGTCATTGTTAGCACGTGTGATTGTTTATAAGCGAGTGTGCATATCGTGTGTGATTGTTTATAAGCGAGTGTGCATATCGTGTGTGATTGTTTATAAGCGAGTGTGCATATCGTGTGTGATTGTTTATAAGCGAGTGTGCATATCGTGTGTGATTGTTTATAAGCGAGTGTGCATATCGTGTGTGATTGTATATAAGTGAGTGCACATCGTGTGTGATTGTTTATAAGCGAGTGTGATTGTATAGAAGCGCGTGTACATGTGTGTGATTGTATATAAGATGGAGTGTGATTGTATACAAGATCGTATGATTATATATAAGCGCATATGATTGTATGTAAGAACGTGTACCTGTGAGTACGAGATGGTATATCAAGTGTGTTTGAGTGTGATGTAAGAATGGTGATAAACAAGTTTGTGTGGGCATGATGTTGTACATGTTTTGATTTTCAGCGCACATCTAATTATCTCCTTTGTTTTATCAGTTTAGTTGCACAAGTTTAAATCCTTGTTTCGTGGTTCTTATTTTTGTCTCATTTTCTTTCAGTTAAACGTTTTCCCCCACCTATCCGATCATTTTACCTCAAATCAAACTGATGTTTCTAAATAGTAACGATGTGCCTTCAACTTGTTCATATTTCAACCAAAACATCGATGTTAACTTGTCCTTGAGCTTCTGTTTTTCGAAAATTTACATAAATCGTTGTCAAATCCGTTTGCCCTTATTTATATGGATACTCAATAAGTTTGTGCAGCACAGAAAGAAAAAAAAATCCTGTCATTTTAGAATTCCCAAACACAAAATTCCTCTGCAGGTAAAACACAAGAAGTTGATTTTGTTCAAACCATGGCAGGATTTAAGGTTTCCAGACAGAAGATGGACGTTCGAAGGGAGACAACTGTGGAGAAGGTACCCACGCTTCCTTATCACTTGTTCGTCACAGTCTGTCTATATAGTACTGGACGGAGAACTGATAAGGGCTTGTGGGTAAAAGGTCAGCCATTTTGAAATCGAGAAGAGACCCGATCGCAACATCGTTTCTCCCCTGCTTGTAAAGAAAAGGGGGCGTTTCTCTTTCTTATATATTTTACTTCTGCGGTTCCACCGCTCTCATTTATGAGGGCAACTGGGCAAAGCTCAAGCTCGATTGCCATCATGTTTCATCAGTCGTCCGTCGTCAACTTTTCACATTTGCAACTTTCTCTCAAGAACCACTGGATTCATCTCCAAAGGAAGCTTTTCAAACAAAAGGATGGAGCCCCATAAAGGGGTAAGATTTTATTATGTTCAAAAATCTTCTCGTGAGCCAAAAGATTGACTTAATATTTGATATTGATGTCCTTGGTGCAGGGTCTACAAAGTTTGCGGATGGAAAATATGGACCAAAAACGGCCCTAGAAGGGGACGCTCTATTTGGTAAAAAATGCAACTTCGACAAATTTCAACTAAATTCGACAGAAAGAATTCCATGGTTAGGAAGATCAAATTTGTGTTGGGCAAAAAATGGTAATGTCCTTGTTGGGGACCGTAAGGGGGCCAAATGTGAATATCTTCTTTGAATGACTTCTTCTCGAGAATCAATTGATCGATTTCAACCAAACTTGACAGGAAGCATCCCATGGAAAGTCGTTCACGTTTGCAAACAGGATGTGGCTCTATAGTGGCACCATTAAGGGCCAGAGATCCCGAGTTTGCACGACAACATGAATGCTATTTTTCACATATTGTCAGCCTGTTATTTATAGGCATATGTGCAATTGAAACTTTTAGACACTAATGAGAGGAATATTTGAGCATAACAACAGACCAAAATGTGACTTAAGGCCTCTTATTGTTGTGACGTAGGTGAAGAAATTCATTATTCAGGATATTTTAAAGTAAATTGTTTTCTATTTCTATTTACTATACGGATATATGTATTTGTAAAATTCTTTAACGAGTTTTTTTAAGTACACAAAATTTCTACTGTAAGCTGTTATTCAATATTTAAGCATTGTTATTTTGCGTGCTGTGCATAAGGGCGATCAAGAATAGGTTATCAAACTCGAACGCAATTTCCCCCCACCCTCCAAACATTTAATAGACCAAACGATGGCGTTTTTTGTTTTCAGTTATTTATGCAATTCATTAAAGAGATATTCGCAATGTATGATGGTGTTATTATTTGTGTTCACAATATAACCAGATGCCACTGCCCTTGTTTTGGAGGTTACTAATAATCTGCGGAACGGAAACAGTAAAACATACAGGAAGGTTGTGAACTGAAATGATCTCCACCTTTCCAACGGTACTAAGAATGGTTAAACATTTGGAAATTTGTAATAACTTGATGTTTTGAAATATTTCGCGTGGCCGCCATTGCGCAATGATGAAAAATTTCATAAGTTGTAATGCTAAAGATTAATAAAAGAATTGTACACATTATACTAAATAACTTTGTTTCATAATTGTTGTAAAATAAATGAAGTTGATATAACAAAGCATGTATGAACATGAATTAGAAGGGTGGTTTTTCATGTAAGTAATAAATACGGGTTAATATTTAGACATCAGGAGCGTTTCTCCCTACTTTCGTATTAGTTCTGACGACACGGGTAACGGGAGCACATGTATTTTTCAAGGGGTGTTAATTATTGTAATAAATAGATATTAAGGAGTCAAATACTTCATAATTATAATCGAGTAAGTACATCCGTCTAATATCTGTCGGTGGGCAATTTGTTTATTTATGTTTATCCTATTGTGGGGTGAACCACAGTTGCTTGAGTCTCAGTCGGTATATAAAAAAAATGTTTATATATATGGAGCCGCGGCCCATTACAGAATGGGAGGCTCATTTCACACATGTGTATTTACTATTTAATGATAGAAATTCAAGCAACTGTGAGTGAACCAAACATTTCAGATTTTGCAAAGATTCCTTTTGCTTCAAGCACAGCTGATAGCGACCTTATACTGTAATTAGCTGCGAATTCAGACTTTTAAGAATATAAAATTAGAAGATTGTTATTTTCAATAAAAAGTAAAATAGTTGTAGAAGGGTGTAGAGAGTGTAGGTGAGCGTAACCCCTGGCGATAGAGGATATCCCAGGGATGTAGAGGGTTTAGTTGAGCTAAACCCCTGGCTATCAAGGATATCCCAGAGGTGTAGAGAGTGTAGGTGAGAGTAGCCCCTGGCTATCGAGGATGTCCCGGGATTGTAGAGAGTGTAGGTTGGCGTTAACTCTGGCTATCGAGGATGCCTTGGGGTGTAGAGAGTGTAAATGAGCGTAATACCTGGCTATCGATGATGTCCCAGGGGTGTAGAGAGTGTAAATGAGCGTAATCAAGCCTTAGAACTTTTTATACTTATAGATTTGATTAAGTTTAACTGATATCAGCAATATTCAGATGAATTATTACGCGGTTACCGGTACAGCAGTAGTTGAAACTCGGTATTTGTAAACATGTAAAAATGTTTATATATATTGAGCCGCGGCCCGTTACAGAATGGGAGGCTCATTTCACACATGTATTTATTATTTACTAACAGAAAGTCAAACAACTGTGGGTGAACCGAACATCTCCGATTTTGCAGATTCCTTTTGCTTCACGCATAGCTGATAGCGACCTTATACTGTAATTATACTTTTAAGAATATAAAATTAGAAGATTATTATTTTCAATAAAAATTAAAACAGTTTTTTTTTTAATTTTATTAAATTTTCGTGGTTCAGCAGCACAGGTGATGCAATGCCTTTCTTGTCTAATAAGGCGACACCAATTTATACACGTGACCAATGAATTCATACTGCATATTCAATGTTTTGAAGAGTGCTTGAATAACAAAACCAAACAAATACAAGTCAGACTTGTCCCTGAAATGAAAATCAAATTCTGCATCCGTAACGAGTCGTAGACTCGGCCATCATTTACCGGAAGTGCGGGCTCCATTTCTCATCTCCCCATCAACTTCGTCGAGCAGTGGTAATAAATTCGTTGCAAACCTTCAGGAATCTTGCCTTTTACACAAGGCATGTACAAAATAAACACACCCCCAATAAAATCTTTTTATTATTCCTTAAAATAAATGCATTTATTGTTACGGATCTAGCATGGCTAGGCCACATCCGGGCGCCATCGCTCACATTAATATCCCAAGCTGCTTTACATTGTCGCAATAAACACCCGATGTATTTTAAAACTTCTTGGAAAATAAAATCGGCTAACGGATGTGGATGAGCGTAACCCCTAGATATCAACGATGATCCCAAGGGTGTAGAGAGTGTAGGTTAGCGTAATCCCTGGCTATCGATGATGGTCCCAGAGGTGAAGGTTAGCGTAATCCCTGGATGTCCATGATGGTCCCAGAGGTGTTGGTTAGCGTAATCCCTGGATATCGATGATGGTCCCAGAGGTGTTGGTTAGCGTAATCCCTGGATATCGATGATGGTCCCAGAGGTGTTGGTTAGCGTAATCCCTGGCTATCGATGATGGTCCCAGAGGTGTTGGTTAGCGTAATCCCTGGATATCGATGATGGTCCCAGAGGTGTTGGTTAGCGTAATCCCTGGATGTCCATGATGGTTCCAGAGGTGTAGGTTAGCGTAATCCCTGGCTATCGATGATGGTCCCAGAGGTGAAGGTTAGCATAACCCTTTGATATCGATGATGATGATCACTGGGTGTTGATGTGCGTAATCCCTGGATATCAAGGAAGATTTCAGGGATGTAGGTTAGCGTATTCCCTTGATATCGATGATGAGGATCAAAGGGTGTAGAGAGCGTAGGTTTGCGTAGCCCTTGGATATCGATGATGGTGATCACTGGGTGTAGAGGGCGTAGGTGAGCGTCACCCTTGGATATCGATGATGATCCCAGGGGTGTAGGTGAGCGTCACCCTTGAATATCGATGATGATCCCAGGGGTGTCGAAGAGTGTTACCCCGTTGATATCGAGTATTTTGCATAATGTGCAGCTTCGAACTAACACGAATTATATACGTATAACGTACTGATTTTAGCGTACTCAAATTTTAGCCTATAAAAGACTTAAATGGATTAGCTCAATGATGAATCAGCACGCCAACAATGTTTACTGTAGAAAGCAATATACGGATGTTTTAATGAGCGGTATCAAAATTAGGCGGAAAATCGCTAAAATATGTACATTTACGGTACCTGAAGGTCCTTTTATGTTGATAAAAAACCGCTTAAACACCAATTACTCATCAAATGTATTCTTAAAATTGAGTTGGATTACCAGGATACAGATAACCTTTACATGATATACCCTGGTTCTGGCTGGTGCATCTTCGAAATTCGAGAAGTTAAGATTATTTGCGGTAACATTTGTTATATGTATGTGAAGGTACATTATTGTAAATAAAGTTTCTTGTATCTTGTCTGTGTAGAATCACTCGGAACACTTCGGGCCTTTTCTGCCAAAACATCTCGACTACTGTGTACTTAAAATTTTGTGAAATCGCCAATGACATTATACTGATTATTTGTAAATTTCTCGTTTTTATATTACACTTGACAATAAAATGCATTACGATGGCCCCGAAATCGTATTTTAAGCACCAATTATCAGACAACGAGTACTTTTCAGTGTTTAGGGTAGGTTTGGGAATCGTCGTGTCATTTGATCAATCTTGTGGTGACGGATATAGGCTGCTGTTAGGATAATTAACGGAACAGTATCTACAAGATAGGAAGGTAATGTTAGAAATGTACAAAATCATCCTCGATATCCAGGGGCTACGATCACCTACGCTCTCTACACCCCTAGTACCATCCTCGATATCCAGGGGCTACGACCTGTAACGCAGACAGCATTGCAGTCTGTGATGTAACGCCACGTTTCATTGGTTTAAAACAGGATTTGACAGACTAAGACACCTCTTCTATATGGATTGAAAGGAAGTGGAACTCCTACAGTTCCGGATAACCATGACGGTGCATGTAATATTTTCTATCAAATCCTATCTCGGATATCTCCCAGGGGTGTAGAGAGTGTAGGTGAGCGTAACCACTGGCTATCGAGGATGTCCGTGGGGTGTTGAGAGTGTAGGTGAGCGTAACCACTGGCTATCGAGGATGTCCCAGGGGTGTTGAGAGTGTAGAAGAGCGCGACCCCTGGCTATCGAGGATGTCCCAGGGGTGTAGAGAGTGTAGGTTAGTGTAGCCCCTGTCTATCGAGGATGTACCAGGGGTGTAGAGAGTGTAGGTGAATGTAATCCCTGTCTATCGAGGATGTACCAGGGGTGTATAGAGTGTAGGTGAGCGTGACCCTGGATATTGAAGATGGTCCAGGGGTGTAGAGAGTGTAGGTGAGCGTACCCCTGGCTATCGATGATGTCCCGGGGATGTAGAGAGTGTTGGTGAGCGTAACCCCTGGCTATAGAGGATGTCCCAGTGATTAAGAGAGTGTAGGTGAGCGGAACACATGGCTATCGAGGATGTCCCAGGGGTGTAGAGAGTGTAGGTGAGCGTACCCCTGGCTATCGAGGATGTCCCAGGGGTGTAGAGAGTGTAGGTGAGTGTAACCCCTGGCTATCGATTATGTCCCGGGGATGTCGAGAGTGAAGATGAGCGTAACCCCTGGCTATCGATGATGATAATTATTTTGATCTAAATTGGGGTGTTCAGAGTAAATGTACAAGGGCAACCCCAATTGTCATACTATGCGAGAAGGGAGGTAAGCTCTGGATGTAGAAGGTCGACCCCACCATGCCTTCTTGGTTTAAACACAACATTTCTGGTTGGTTTTAAAGAACGTGCTTATTAACGGTGCAAAGATTGACAATTTAGAAATATACGTCTCGAATCACATATAAAATTTATTCTTTCCACCGTCAGTATTTTTTAGTATCTTCGTTTCCTTTAAACCATCCCAAGTACGCCATCTTATAGCGTCAAAGTTTTTTGCAGTCGTCATGCCACTTTTTTAATATTTAATTTTATTGAATTTACATCTAAATACAAATGTGTGGATCGAGCTGCACATATTATTTACCAAACGTAAAATACAGGTGCATATATAGTATTGAACAAACTTTCGAACTTGCAAGTCTAGCCTCTTCAGTATAAAAGACTTTAATTAACAGGCCAATATGGTGCAAAAGGTGCGGTATTGCATTTGTAGATTTTGTCGGAAAAACAGTTTTCTCATGTTTGCGTTGAAAGTACAGTGAAAACTAAATGAATCTCTTCTAGTATGTTGCAACTTCAACGAGATCGACAGACCGGAGCCGCGGTGGCCGAGTGGTTAAGGTGTCCCGACATTCTAATCCTAGCCCTCCACCTCTGGGCTGCGGTGGCTTAGTGGTTAAGGTGTCCCGACATTCTACCCCTAGCCCTCCACCTCTGGGTTGCGAGTTCAAATACCACGTAAGGCAGTTGCCAGGTACTGACCCTAGCTAGGTCGGTGGTTTTTCTCCTGGTACTCCGGCTTTCCTCCACCTTCAAAATCTGGTACGTCCGTAAATGACCCTGGTTGTTAATGGGATGTAAAGCTAAATAAACTAAAATCAACGGGATTGACGTCAGTTTCGTGTGATAGGCCGGAAGTGCAGCCATTTTCCCGCTTGTTTCGGCACATGCCAGACACAAACCTCATAACTCATTTCAACACCGTGAACTCATATGGCCATTGTAGATACCCTTTTTATCAAAAGTCGACCAAACTACTAAAATATGTAAAATTACTCATCGATTTCAGACCCAAAATATATTGGTAGTCGTTATGGTCTTTCATTCCAAATCGACGATGTTGGAATTACGTGGTAAGCTACACTCAGTAAGCATGATGTATATTCTCTAATACTAATCGGTTCTCGTCCTCGCCGCTCCAGGAATTATGTCTCCACTTATGTTCTGTTTATCTGTAGTATACTTAAAATATAAAATCAAACATCAGTTTCATGAACGTTCCTTAAAAATCTCCATAAGAAAGTAGTACCGGATTTAAGGAAAGTCCCTAAACTAAAAATCCCCCACAGCATTTGTAATGCATTTCTATGGAGTTGTTGAAGTAAAGGTTTTTCCTTACAATATATGTAACTTTCGGCAAAACTTGAAGCGAAAATCAAGCCTAATTACTGATTATATTTATAGATTTAGTTATGATTAACTGATATCAGCAATATTCAAGATGGATTCTTACGCGGTTACCGGTACAGCAGCAGTTGAAACACGGTATTTGTAAACAAGGGTCCATATCTAGCTGTCTTCTACCTTTGGTTTGTTGTTGAAATGGGCCCCACCTGAACTATTTTCAATTATTTGGTCAAGATTTTCTTGTTAGTTACCGCGCTGGTTTACTTCGTTTTAGACTTATTTTTGCATGGTTATCAGCTGGATTTATTTTCATACTTTTTCAGAACTCCGAAATTTCCTGAAGTTACGTATATTGGGCCTTTAAGGAACATTGATGAAACCGGCGCCAGATAAATATAGTTCCCCCTAATCGAGGTCAAACAGTTAATTCTCGGACGACTGTACACATCCGCCGAAATGATAAAATCTCAATTTCAAACATTGCCAAATAAGCACAAATGTAAATGCATGTACTGATTTTTTTTTCTTTTAAGAAAATGACGGAAGTGTTTTCTTTTTATTTTGCGATGTTCAAAATTCGGACCAACACACATACTAATCCTTCATGGGAGATTAACCCATGCCTCTGTCAATCATTATAACATAATCAAAATGATCACATAACTGACCCGTTCAGTCATGTCATGCGGCCATGTCATTAATATGGTATTGCACGCGTGTAATAACACTATTGTGACGTCATAAACAAATGACGTCTTTATGACGTCATATGATTGTCTCGGTACTGAAAAATCGTACAATCAAAGTAGAACTTTGCCGGTCTTATAGAGAATGAATTTGAGTTTTAGTGTATAATGTCTCATAAATATAAGGTATGTGATAAATAGAATCTTACACTCGTGTCAATGCAATGTAAAATTTATTAAACTCTTTAAATAATTTAATATGTCACTCACCTAAATTCTCGTGACATATTGAATTATTAAAATCGTTTGATGAATTCCATATTACGTCGACACTCGTGTAAGATCCTCTATGTAGTTAATGGATTTGGCACCCTGAAAGTATTCCGTTAAACTTACCCCGCTTGTTCCAGTCTACTCAGCTGTAAATGGGTAGTGCTAGAATCGTAGATTGGTAGCTGTGAGTGCCGAGATGACATAACCGGCTGTTTGCTCTGCCAGGATTTTAGCTGGTCGCTCAAAATAGCAATGCTCGCTTCGCTTGACGCGTTAGCGCTCCTTCCAAAACTAATTGTTTACTTATTATCCAAACCAAAATAGACATACCACACCTTTTTGTCAAAATATTAAACTTAACTAACACGTAATGCTTTGCTCGGTATTCACAGCTTAGATTCCTTGATAACTTTCAAATATCTTAGTCATTAAATTCATATTTATTTTTAGGTAAGCTGTCATAATGCATGTAGGAAGGGCGATAACTCGTACAACCACACCACAATCACATGTATATTCAGAATCGGGGTATAAATTTAGATTTAAATTTTGTTTTTGTTATTTATAATTATATGATTTCAAGATTTTGAAAATGTTAAAAAAAACTTGAAAAATCATACATTATATATAATAATAAGTTACAGCGTTGTTTACAGAATTGAATCACGTAAACATCTAAGCAATACACTTTACCTTTTATGATGAATGATTCAATATCACATAATAGAGATCATAAAAAAGATCCACAGTGACTTATTATAATGAAATTCAATACCGATACGATATATTGATTATAAGTCAAGGGACATAATTTGCATTATGTTCCAATTTGAACTTCTCAAACGAACATTAACAATTTATCATACAAAACACTAGCACTTGTATGGGAGGAAGCCTCTGCCGCGAGCAACAGCACTTTATTCGTGAACGTGTTACAAAGAAATATCGACATAAGAAAGTTCTTCTTCGAAGTCTGACACTAGGCCTATTATCGTGTCTGCCGCCTTGTCCTCTCAGTAAGTAAGGGCCTCAGGTTCCGGTACGTCCGAAGTCTGACACTAGGCCTATTATCGTGTCTGCCTCCTTGTCCTCTCAGTAAGTAAGGGCCTCAGGTTCCGGTACGTCCGAAGTCTGACACTAGGCCTACTATCGTGTCTGCCTCATTGTCCTCTCAGTAAGTAAGGGCCTCAGGTTCCGGTACGTCCGAAGTCTGACACTAGGCCTATTATCGTGTCTGCTGCCTTGTCCTCTCAGTAAGTAAGGCCCTCAGGTTCCGGTACGTCCGAAGTCTGACACTAGGCCTATTATCGTGTCTGCCTCCTTGTCCTCTCAGTAAGTAAGGCCCTCAGGTTCCGGTACGTCCGAAGTCTGACACTTGGCCTACTATCGTATCTACCTCATTGTCCTCTCAGTAAGTAAGGGCCTCAGGTTCCGGTACGTCCGAAGTCCGACACTAGGTCTATTATCGTGTCTGCTGCCTTGTCCTCTCAGTAAGTAAGGCCCCCAGGTTCCGGTACGTCCGAAGTCTGACACTAGGCCTATTATCGTGTCTGCTGCCTTGTCCTCTCAGTAAGTAAGGCCCCCAGGTTCCGGTACGTCCGAAGTCCGACACTAGGCCTATTATCGTGTCTGCCTCATTGTCCTCTCAGTAAGTAAGGCCCCCAGGTTCCGGTACGTCCGAAGTCTGACACTAGGCCTATTATCGTGTCTGCTGCCTTGTCCTCTCAGTAAGTAAGGCCCCCGGGTTCCGGTACGTCCGAAGTCTGACACTTGGCCTATTATCGTGTCTGCTGCCTTGTCCTCTCAGTAAGTAAGGCCCCCAGGTTCCGGTACGTCCGAAGTCCGACACTAGGCCTATTATCGTGTCTGCCGCCTTGTCCTCTCAGTAAGTAAGGCCCCCAGGTTCCGGTACGTCCGAAGTCTGACACTAGGCCTATTATCGTGTCTGCCTCCTTGTCCTCTCAGTAAGTAAGGCCCTCAGGTTCCGGTACGTCCGAAGTCTGACACTAGGCCTACTACCGTGTCTGCCTCCTTGTCCTCTCAGTAAGTAAGGCCCTTAGGTTCCGGTACGTCCGAAGTCCGACACTAGGCCTATTATCGTGTCTGCCTCCTTGTCCTCTCAGTAAGTAAGGCCCTCAGGTTCCGGTACGTCCGAAGTCCGACACTAGGCCTACTATCGTGTCTGCCGCCTTGTCCTCTCAGTAAGTAAGGCCCTTAGGTTCCGGTACGTCCGAAGTCTAACACTAGGCCTATTATCGTGTCTGCCGCCTTGTCCTCTCAGTAAGTAAGGGCCTCAGGTTCCGGTACGTCCGAAGTCTGACACTAGGCCTATTATCGTGTCTGCCTCCTTGTCCTCTCAGTAAGTAAGGCCCTCAGGTTCCGGTACGTCCGAAGTCCGACACTAGGTCTATTATCGTGTCTGCCTCCTTGTTCTCTCAGTAAGTAAGGCCCTCAGGTTCCGGTACGTCCGAAGTCCGACACTAGGCCTACTATCGTGTCTGCCGCCTTGTCCTCTCAGTAAGTAAGGCCCTCAGGTTCCGGTACGTCCGAAGTCCGACACTAGGCCTATTATCGTGTCTGCCGCCTTGTCCTCTCAGTAAGTAAGGCCCTCAGGTTCCGGTACGTCCGAAGTCTGACACTAGGCCTATTATCGTGTCTGCTGCCTTGTCCTCTCAGTAAGTAAGGCCCTCAGGTTCCGGTACGTCCGAAGTCCGACACTAGGCCTATTATCGTGTCTGCCTCCTTGTCCTCTCAGTAAGTAAGGCCCTCAGGTTCCGGTACGTCCGAAGTCCGACACTAGGCCTATTATCGTGTCTGCCGCCTTGTCCTCTCAGTAAGTAAGTCCCTCAGGTTCCGGTACGTCCGAAGTCCGACACTAGGCCTATTATCGTGTCTGCCGCCTTGTCCTCTCAGTAAGTAAGGCCCTCAGGTTCCGGTACGTCCGAAGTCTGACACTAGGCCTATTATCGTGTCTGCCTCCTTGTCCTCTCAGTAAGTAAGGCCCTCAGGTTCCGGTACGTCCGAAGTCTGACACTAGGCCTATTATCGTGTCTGCCTCCTTGTCCTCTCAGTAAGTAAGGTCCCCAGGTTCTGGTACGTTTCGGCACTACGTTCCGTCGAAATCATACGACATACTCTGTAATGGATAGCTTACATAAGCCCAAATACGATGTTACATGCACACGAAATGGGTGTATATGTCGGGAGGGGGGGGGGGGGTATATATGCGTATTGCTGTAGTGAACTACAAGGCTCGAATGCCGACTACCCGGCTATCCGTACCCTTTCTCGACTTAACACCACTGAAATCACGTCCATAAACATGCATACGATTATCTGTGTTAATCGTATGTTAACTGTTACACCTGTCATTTACACTTAGCCACGCCCCTCCCCTTAACGTACCCCGCGTACACATGATAAAAACATGTCTTTGTATGGCAAAATAAAACGGACGTTTTTCAAAGCTCGAAAATTAGGTTTTCAATTCCTATTTGTTTTGAAGACAAAAGTAGCATTTATAGTATGACAGTAAGTTACAATATTTTTTTATTAAAAAACTTAATAACACAAGTAACAATATATATATGAGTTATTTAATACGTAGGTACGTCTTACTAGTTACAGTAAACAAAACAGATAAGAAGCATAACACTAAAGTTAAGACAGTGTATAAACATTGCATAGAATATTGTATAGAAAATTGTATAATACATTGTATAAAACATTATATAAACAATGTATAAAACATTGTATAGAATATTGTAAAAAAATTGTATAGAACATTGTATAAAACATTGTTTAGAACTTTGTATAAAACATTGTATAGAACTTTGTATAAAACATTGTGTAGAATATTGTATAAAACATTGTTTAGAACTTTGTATAAAACTTAGTATAAACATTATATAAAACATTGTATAGAACATTGTATAAAACATTGTTTAGAACTTTGTATAAAGCACTGCATAGAATATTGTATAAAATATTGGTTAAAACATTGAATAAAACATTATATAAAACACTGTATAGAACATTGTATAGAAAATTGTATAAAACATTATTTAAACATTGTACAGAATATTGTATAAAACATTGTATAGAATATTGTATATAACATTGTATAGAACTTTGTACAAAACATTGTGTAGACATTGTATAAACATTGTATAAGTATAAACATTGTATAAACATTGTTTAATATCTCAATTGACAATAAAAATTCTGACAGTATACGAAACAAGAGGCCCAATGGGCCTTCATTAAAGCCAACTTCTGGAAACTTGAAAGTCAACTTCAAACACATACTACCATATAAATATAAAATAACATAGGACGTTTAAGTTATTGGAGAGAAGAAGCTTAAAATTCTGACCCATGTGACCGTCTTTCATTTGAAAAAACTTGGTAGCCGTTCATCCCACCACGCTGAAGCACAGGGACCTGAGAATTTTTTCACAGATAGTTTTCAACCTAAACTAGGATGAGTATACACTTTGGGTGGGTTTAGATCAATTTTCCATAAAAAAAATGCCCACTCAATGGTCATAAAGCCCCAGTGTAAAATTACTCTAAACACCCTAGTTTAAGTCCAAAACAAGCTGTAACAAATACTCAGGCCCCTGTGCACTGAAGGGCTACTGTACTGTGATATCAGTACAGTGTGTTATTTTGGTCTTTGAGAAGAAGCTGTTGGAGTATTTGAATTAAGTTGACCCCAGTGTCCTTGAATGTAGATCATGGTCATTCATTAGGACAAACTTGGTAGTCATTCATCCCAGAATGTCACTGTCACAGTATTGGGGAAATTAAACAAATCTGACACCTGTGACCTTGAAAATGGACAAAAATCTTAATTTGAAAGAAATTTGAAGCCCTTTATCCCAGAATGCTATCCTTCCAACGTCTGAACTCTCGGATTTCTGGAGGTTTGGAAGATTTTTTGAAGATTTTTAAAGAGATTTTACCTATGTGAGTAGTATAGAGAGGTGCATTGCCGGGTGACGTGGAATGCACCTTTTGTTGAAGACGTATCACAGATTTGACCTCTGTTACCTTAAAAGTGGACCAAGGTCATTCATTTGAACAAACTGAGTGCCCGGTTACCCCAACATGTTTAGGGGGAGGGGGCTTTTAGATATTGTGGAGACAATAGTCCAACGGTTCGTTCACATTTCGTATTCCACTGAAAACAAAAGCATTTAATTTCCAAAAAATCGCGGTTACATTGTATATGAATATGCATCAAAGTCAGTCCATTTATTGAGTGAGCAAGCGCATATCTCAATCAGAAGTAGGCACGGGGGGACCCTGGGACAGTTTAACTGACACTTAACACGTCTGAAGGAGAGCGGGTCCAAACATGAAGAAATAATACCACAGAGTGTTCATTCCTATAAAATCTCAATTTAGAACAGGTCTGCAGATTTAAACAGTAATAGAGTATACAGTATATCTGGATGTTCTCCCTGGGAACACATCTCGTTCAACTCTCGTTGTGTATAAATACCAAAAATTGCTATTTCATTTCATAACAAAAATTGATTTTGAAAATAAACACGAACCACTAAAATGTCTTAAAAACTATTCCGACTATTGGAATAGGGCCACGTGGCGAGACACGACTTTGTATAAAAGTCGTTTCTTATCCATATCAGGGTGTTTGTTTGCTGTAATCATGACGATTGATAATTTCCGAATATAGTTACAGTCCCTGGGTCTCATTTCAAGGTTTAGTCAGCTGCCTCGTGCCGGGTTTGGTTTGTATGTCTTCCTTGTATTCTGTCACTGGTGTAACGGCATATTGATAATAGATTCTATCTACAATTGTCAAAATGGAAAGATGTGTCATTTTAAAAATAGACATCAAAACCGTTCTAAGTTTAAGTATATTCTTTATAACTTACCCATTATTTTCAGTAAAAACGGTCAATTTCAAGCTTAATATTTAGATATGGATAAAGAAGTATTTTTCATATTTTATTTTTGTCTGCGTCCATCAATTAGCTTAACTTAATCATTTTACCAGTTTTCATAACATTTTCTTTTTCTTATAGGCAAGTGACGTGAGTAGGTTTATTCAATTACTTGTTTAACAAACTTGATATATTGCATGTATATGGAAAGTACTCTTAGTAATTCATTACATTATTCAGATCTAGATCTACTGGAATCTTCGGATATAGATAGGGCGCACAGTGTCTTCAGATGTTTTGCTTAATAATTTGGATATACATTTAATAACAAACATGCATCATACATCATATGAAAAGTTATTAAATTTTCTATAAAGTGAACGTATAATTATAATGTTAAAGTAATTCACAATTGCAGAATAGTAAATAATATAAAAAAATGACGGACACTTTTGAATTTGGATCTTCTTTCACATTTTCTTCCACAAATTGACAATACTTTTCCTACTGACGGACAGAAAGGTCATCTACAAAAGTTGCCTCAGATTTTTCCTGTATGTTCTAAAATTGAAATAATTTCGATTTTATGGTCTCTGTGTGGGATTTTCATGCCCAAATTCACTTAATTGGTTATAAAACATGTTGCAGCTAAATTCTTCAGAAACTGAGGCACAATATTGGTAGGGTCTTTCCCAACAATCCTGCAAAATTTGGAACAAATCGGTTCATAGATGTCAAAGTTATGGCCGTTTAAAGTGGACAACTTGTTGAATTTATGAAAGTGCTCTAAAGACCATTTCCACTCTTTGAAATAAGATACCTCTGATTATTGCACTTATCTGACCAATTCTGCCTACCAAACCATTAATCATGAATAGACATGTGTCCATCAAGCTGTCCTCCGAAAAAACTGAACATGTATTGGTTCAAATATCTGAGAAATTAATGAGTATTAAAAAATGTCTCAGTGAAATGCCCCTTTCCCGCGAAAAATGTCACACAGGCCACACGGTAAGCCCCTCCCATGTAATAACAGGGTCATTAGCTACGGTTCCTGTAGTAGTAGGGATACAGGGCCATACATATTACATCAAAGACTGACCACAGCTTCGAAGACTATGTAGCACAATGCTAATGACTATATAACTGACCGCGCCACTGTATGGGGGTCTGTTTATTTTGTAAACAGTACCACGTGCTGACCTGTATGTTTCGAGTTCAATGTAATTCACAGTAATTGACACATTTATGAATATAATTTTGAATATTTTTTTCTGGTTATATGATGCAAGTAATCAATTTTGCAAAAAAAAAAACAAAAAAAAAAAAAATTTGCTCGATATCCTTAACAAAAAATTCTTACTTTTCCCCAATCGATATTTTAGCAGATTCAGCTAACGTTGGCCAATAAGGAATTCAGTGAATTTATATTTTTTTCTAATTAAGCCCCATCCCCATTTTCAAGTCATGTTACATGAGAAAATGGCCTAATTAAATAAATCGGGGAGTATGCATGGCCGTCAGCAAGGTACTTTCTTAAATGGGACTTATCTCCCTTGAACCAATGGGTAAGCAACTTTCGGACCTATTCTATTAAAGGGAGATAACTATATCAACTCTATACATAATTTGTGTCTGAATCAAATGTCAAATGTCAAATGTTAAAAACATCAAGCACAAGACACATAGACCACTGCGCATGGAGCTGTTTGTACCTCAGGCTTTGTTCGAGTAAATATAGTAGGCGGATGTGACTGGAATGTGAATATAAAATGTGAATACCTTTAAATGATCCAGCACGTGCTACGTTAATTATTAAAATAACATGTTACCATATGCATATCAGCTAAATATACTTGTTTGTTTATGATACTTGTAACATGTTTTTTTGTGTATTTGGTAACAATTCTTCCGTAAAAATGAAACGGCGCAGACATGATATAAATTATTGGCTGAACAATGATTGAGGGATGATAGGGTATTTTGAATAAACACGGATGTCCTGTCAAGGTAGCCAGATCTTCGTCTATCGAATTCTTGAAAAATTCCAAGATAACTCATCGCCTAAACTGTATATTCAAATGTGAAATTGAATGATTTCGCGATATCACAGATGCTTGAGTTTCTGTCAGTAAATAATATATATATAGGCCTATATAATGATCAGTCTGCTGGAAATTCTTACCACAAAATTCAGCGAAGCAATTAGTGGTCGGGTGGTGCATTGGATAGCGCACTTGCCTTTCACCACTGCGGCCGGGGTTCGATTCCCTGATCAGACGTGAAAAGGTATGGGACACCTGCCCGATCACGCGGGTTTTCTCCGGGTATTTCCGACTCGTCTCACAATAATTAAATACCCTTTGCGCGCTAACATCCTGGCAACAAGAGTTAGTGATATAAGTTGGATATCAGCTGGTTTGTTGTAAAATAAATACAGTTTATTGTTATAATTGTTAGCCGTGAACTCAATCATCACCACAATAATGGCATAATCACATTCATTTTTGCAGTTGTCGGTTTTCACAAAATAACACCAAAAATGAACAACCATATGTGCTTCGCTGAACGTAGATGTAAACTGTTTCAGTAATTGAAGTTTAATATGAGCAATAATAAATAATAACTAATAATATACAACATTTGATATAGCGCCCTATCTAGCTAACATAAGCCACTCTAAAGCGCTTTACAGTACATAGATATCACAGATCCGGCCGTTAACCACTGTTGAGTGTTAACCACTCGACCAATCCGCCCATAATGGAAGTTCAAAGCGTCAGGAATTCAAATTTTATGATAGATTTTTGAGAAAAGGGATCGTTTGAATCAATACGAGCTTAACTATAGTGGGTTGCAGCACAGGGACCTAAACTGATGTGTTTAGTGTAATTTTACACTGGGGGTGTTGGGGGGGGGGGGTGTCTAGATCAATTTTCGATGCCCCCATCAATGGTAATAAAACTTTTTTTTCCACTGAGGGGCTGAGGGGGCATTTTCATCGAAAATTGATCTAGACACCCCTCCATAAAAAGTGGAAAATTCCTTTAAACACAACAGTTTAAGCAGGGACGTATATATCTCACATATACGTCCCTTGTTTAGGTCCAAAAATAGCCTAACAAATAATCAAGTCCCTGTGGGTTGCAGCGCAAATGTAAATATATTCTAATGATATTACGCATGGTGTTCATCCATTTTTGATAAATCATGAAATCTCCAGCTTAAACCACGGAATTACAGTATGCTATCTAAGTCCGTGTTTAAACGAGGTAAGAAAATGACGTCTTCATGAACCCGCTCTCATACTCAAACATGGTTTTTGTGCTCAAGAAGAATTTCTTGTTCAAAATTATTTGAAATATGTAAATTTGTCAAATTTTTGGATACAAATGAAGAGACTTGATGCCTGATTATATTTCCAACATTATAATTGACTTGATTGGGTTTGACATGACTACTTAGTGTAACAAGAAAGTTGGTTTGAGCACAGATGAATTAAGTTGATACATGTAGAACGACTCTTCTACGTATTGTAGTCAGGGGCGTAGCTTCCTATACGCGGATACGCAGGTGTGTACACATAATTTTCCTAAAAAAAACCCATTTAAAATACATTTATAACAAAAAAAATAAGACTGAATGAGTGTGTTTATTTCTTAATTCATTTTACCTTAAAATTGGCACTAGAACACATTAAAATACTCCAAAGATCTTATGGCAATAGGTTTTGTCATCTTCTCTGTGTCACAGGGACCTGAGAATTTGTAACAGCTAGTTTTGGACTTTAACTAATGTGGTCAGAATAATTTTACACATTTGGGGGTTTAGTTCAATTTTGGATAAAAATGCTCCCTCGATGGTCATTTTATCAAAAATTGAACTAACCCCCCCCCCCCCCACTCCACAAAAAAGAATCCCCAAAAGTGTAAAAGTACTCTTAAATAAATTAGTAAGGCCCAAAACTAGCTGTAACAAATTTTCATGCCCCTGTGCTCTGAGTACAATGTTATACATAATACAAAGAGAAATATTTAGAATTGTAGAGATTTAGGAAACGTCTACCTGTTTTGATTCGTCAAGACAAAAAAATAATTATTAGATCCAGAAGAACCGATACCAATATATAATCCTTCTTTCTCCGTTCAAAGAGGAAGGAAACATATACTTTCCTAATAATTTAATATTAGGTATAACTTTTAAAGAAAAATAGACACGATTTTCATTTCCCTCATGTCATTCTAAATTGTATATTGTGTATTATCTCGAAAATAATTCTCAACCGTATTTCAAAAGACGTATTGAATAAGTAACAAATTAAATGAAGGTGTTGGTTAGTTCTCCTACTTCACATGGAGCTTAAGCTTACATATTTTAAAGTTTATTTGTCTAATGAATCACAATTTAAAAAAGACCTTTATTTGTTTTTTTATTTGCCCAATCTATATTCATGCACACGCTTCTGGAAAATTTCAAAATAAGCGACACTGTCCGTGTGGTGGCTTTAGGGCGTTGTTTGTTTTGATCTTTACAGTGTTACCTATATTTTGATATGATCACGCCGCCCTCAAATGCCGCAGGTATTACACATATTAATGCATTGATAAGTGTAACGTGTGATGTGATGGCATATTGAGTCATCGATTTTCATTATCAAGATGGTCAACAGACGACGCATTCCGAAAGATATAACTCTTGAAAACGCTTGCCGCTCACCTGGTGATATATAGGAAATTTAGGAAGCGTCTATGTTAATCAGAGCGTGTTTGATAAACCCGGTGGGCGGAAAGCTCTAGAGAACAACAGTGATCCAATATGGCGTCCGTCAAAATTTTACGTCAAGACTGAACACATTCTAGCTGCACGCTCGTAAACAAGATGACTTAGGACTGTAAAAATTGAAGATTCAGTATAGGAAAGGTCACGTCGCAAAATGTCGGCCACTGAACTGTACACAAAGGTATGATTTAATGAGTGAGGGACAATAAATGCCCGGGGTCCAGTTGACAGTTTGGTCAGCTGACATCACGAATGAGAGGGGCCGATCACATTTCAATGTCAACAAAAGCAATGTTCGGAAGCTAATCACGTGCATCACAACACCAACAGGTGCCCGGTTAATGTGTGGGTTTTTTGAGCGGTTACATATTGATTTTAACCTGTTCTGAAGGTTTTTACTCGTTTAATAAAATAAACATATTTGTCACAGCGTTACTGATAATGTGCAGTGCTGTGTATTTGGCATGCTTGTCTCGTGTCACAGGTAAGCCAATTCGGCACACCCCACTAAAAGATAATTGATATTACAGGTAAATTTAATATGCCTGGTATTGTATTGTCATCCTGTATTTGCAGCTTTTGAATTTAACATCTAGAGGTAAAGGCACAGCCTGATCACCATTTTAATATTATTATTAAAAAGACAACTATACACAAATTAGTCATTAGTGTTATGATCAGGTGTGTCATATTAAGGTTCCACAAGCCTTAACATATTTAACATGTCATTCCCAATTTTAAACCCCTTTATAATAGTTGTAGCATCCAGTGACCCCAATTATTACACATCCAAAGTCATGAAGTTTATGGATATTTAAATATTGTTTGATCAGGTATTGAAATAGTTCATACATATTTTAATTCACTCAGGGATGTATAAACCCATAGTGAAGAATTATACATCTCTGTTTCAGTTGATAAGTAATTGACTTTAACTCATTTACCCCTTAAATTTCATAATGAACTTTTCCAACATTTGAATTGGAAGAGCTCAAATATGTTTTTAGGGATGAACACATTAAGGACACCTGCACTCAACCTAAAAACAAATATCTAAATAATAATAATATCTAAATGTGATAACTTTAAAGCAGATGTCTCAATTATGTTCACTGGTTTGATAAACATGTACATGTATATAACATGCCAGTCTCCGACCGGACTGACTCCTACAGCTGAGTAAACATGAAAGGTTTTCTCTTTTAATTAATTTGGAAATACATACATTATGGACATGCTCATGCAAATAAAAGCTAGGGTTTTTCTATTCTTAACCACTAAACTCATATTTTCTCTAGCAGTAGAATTTTTTTTATAGCATTTTAAAAGATTATGAATAAGAAAACAAAAGTTGAAAATGACCTAGATTTAAATTAACTTTAAATGTGATGTGCTGATTCTTAAATTCATAAAGAGCTGAAATTACATACTGAACTATTCCAACCGTTTAATTGAATGAGTTCAAATGTGTCTTCAGGGGTTAACGTGTTTACATTGTGTGGCGTTAATTACAAATGAGCGACACATGTCATTAGCATTGTAAAATTATAAAAAGCGCAATAATGTTCATGTCATGTTAAGAGTTTTATAGCAACGCTTAATGTTTAGAAAAAAACAGTTTATATAATGTTCTTGTTTTTATCTGTCAAGAGGCCCGCTATTTTACATTATTAAAGTGTACCAATAAATATTATATCTGTCAGACCAAATTTACTGCAATTCTTGTGGTTTCATATAATAATGGCTATCTCAATGCATTGGTTTGAAGTTGATATATATATATGCATTTCCACATCTTGTAAAGAAGAACAACAGTTTGTATGACCTAGCAGGCTAGGTATGGTATGTACACATGTACATCTAATACATAAAGGTTCCTTCTTGATGACAATGTACTTATTGCATTTTTCCGACAATAAGCCCATGCTCGGTAATAAGCCCACCCCCACTTCTGACCTCCCCTGTGCACATGGGGATGTCTGGTAATATGCTCACCCCCTACTTTTGGGCCTCTGCCAACCTGTCCAAGTCGGGAAAATGATTGTTGTCTAGAATATTAAGCAAAAAAATGTAATTTTGTTGGGGCCCTGTTACCCCATTGTTTACCTTGATAACAACAACAAATGCCTTCTACTATAAAGCATTGTTTTTTTTCTTAAAGTTTAACCTACATTTGTTGTTGTGTTTGTTTTTCATCTCCAGACAAACCATGATAAAAATGTTTTATGATATAAACACCACCTGTGAGAACACTGTATTGTGACAGATCCACCCATACACACAAGTTAATAAGTATGTTGTACCTTAGATACCTGAAAATGAAGAAATGTCATTTTGTAGTATTCTGTTGGGCTATAAGATATTTGTAGGTTATTATTCTGTCAGTGAAGAACAGTTTTATGAAGACATGATCTGCCTTTACGTTGCGATTGTTCCAGACTATATTGATGCATGTCACATAGTCTTTTATAACTGAAGTACAAGATTAGTATAGATCTCCAAGTTAATGTTACAAATCTCAATTCTAATGTTTAATTTGGGGAATTCCAATCATGTGTAACAGGAGAGGAAAAATGCACGGCCAGACCGGGATTCGAACCCGGGACCTTCCGAACTCTAGACGGACGCTCAACCAATTGAGCTATCTGGTCGCCGACGATCGACCCGGTCTAGATCCGCTACATTCCTCCCTCCTTTAACAAAGTCTTCGACCCTGAAGACATCACGATTTACAACCCAGGTTCGGGTATCCCCTTGCTAAGTATGCACCCAGTACTTGAAACAAGGTTTGGTCACATGCACCAAATGTAACAGGAGAGGAAAAATGCACGGCCAGACCGGGATTCGAACCCGGGACCTTCCGAACTCTAGACGGACGCTCAACCAATTGAGCTATCTGGTCGCCGACGATCGACCCGGTCTAGATCCGCTACACATGCATGTATTTTTTTACTGTCCCTATTAAATTTTGAAGTAGAGGCTCAGGGAGACTATACCGATTTTGTAACAGAAAATTGAAGAGCATTTCAATTGGTAAATTTGCTTCCCTTGGCCCATGAAAAAATTATGACTTTTCATGATCAGCAGGGCTCTGGTTATATGTCGGCACAGCTCAGTGAACAATTTACAATTTATTTTCATGGGCCTTTTTAGGACATTTACAGCTTGAAAACAATGGGACTTGCACATAGATTGATCACTGCAGATAGCTAGCCAGCAAAATTAGGCCTGTTATTCTTCATCTTTCAACCGATGACCTTTTTCAGAATCTGTATAATTACATAGTACAGCATAATGACATTCAACAGCTGTCCTGTATCCTTTAAGCTGACAATACAAGTTAAAAAGCTTTCTTGTTGAGATTTTAAAAACAATGGCAAAGAATTTTTTTTAGAAATCTTCTGAGATTTCCCCTTTGAGGTAACTAAGGAATGGCAGACGTTTTAGTTTTTGCCTTGCTTGGAAACAATAGTCCGCTTGATGTCAATATCATTCCCAAATCATTCAGATTTGTTTTCTTGATTACCATTTGCTATTTTCACATGACAAATGTGTTATTTTATGTTTAAAAAGTGTAGGTTTGTGAATTTCAAAAATTCCCCCTTGAAGAGCTTATTTTCCCCTTAAGTGAAAAAGGGGTAGTTTCCCCTTAATCCTAGTTTAATCCCTGCAGATAATTTTCTGAATTATACAACATTGTGTCCTGTCATTTGTTTTGATAAATTAAGATTAGAAGTTACAATGTATGAAACATAGAGTACACAGTATAAATATGTCTGTCAATTACAGCCTGTTTACATAGCATTACATGGTCATTTATACATAACTATATATAGCTAGTCTACACAAAGTCAATATTATAATAATTACATTCCTTTTATGTTTGTGTGATTACATACATGTAGTTGCTGATGGTGAGCCAGTCCCCCTTGACATGAAAAAGAAATTTTCTGTCAACACAAGAACCACGACTACTGCTAATCATTTTAACTACCATGTATAAAGACTGCATGGCCCCTGTCTCTAGACTAATTGTATAGGTAGCAAATTATGTGGGGGAAAAACCTCAATAATTTTGATCACTTGGATATCTGATTTTATTACATAATGCGTTTGATTTACCTTAACTATACACATAAGCTATATTTTGAACCATTTACTAGTGAAATGAACTTTTGCACGGCTAAAATGACTATTGCACGGTCACGTGCGAACTATTGCACAGTCACGTGCGAACTATTGAACACCGCATGACGTTTCCTACTCTTTCAAGCGTCAAAGTCAGTCAGATGTCAATGCTGCCAGACAACAGGCATGACGACTTCTACAGGAAAGTTGAGATTTGGAGTCGCCAATGAATAAAGATTGATATTTTTGTGGTTAATAAGAAGATAATCGAATATTTACCTTTTTATTTTTTTACATACAAGAAAACACGCAATGTATACATTAAAAAATTAATCTATTATTATTCAAAAACATGTAAATAAAATAAACAATTACAGTGATTCAAAGTGTGTTTAAGTGATTATGTAATAAAGTAAGTATAACATGGGTGTCTGTGCAATAGTCCAGAATATTTCACCCTCGGTACTGGTAATCTACCAATGTTCTATTGCACGAGGCCAATAGAACATCGGTTGATTACCAGTACCTCATGTCAAATATTCTGGACTATCGCACAGACACCCATGATATATTTGTATACTAGATGTAATCTAAGGGGAGATAAGCTTGAAGCAAAATGCAGTTGAGAAATTTTTGATAAAAACTAAGGAGCTGATAGCTAGCTAGTCTAACTCTTCCATGCATGGGAAACGGACTGCATGGTAGTCATTGCCATAGAAATGAAAACCATTGTATGTGGGGCTTTTATCAGAAATGGGAAAAAAAAAGATGAAATAAGAAAACTACAATCAACAAACAGTGATCAGGGCTTTTTCTCACTGGTTTAAATTGGGAAGGGGTATTTTGGTCTTATTTTGGGAAGAAAATTGGACAATTTGGAAAGATTTTTTCAAGAGTAAACTGCAAATTTTGGGAATATGAAATCATTTTAATTGGGAATGCGGCCCATTAATGGCCCTTAAATGCCCTTAGAAAAAGCCTTGGTGATTCTGAGTAAGCGTACTAGTGTACTGTGACACATGTGTACAGTCAGCGGGACTATAAATTATAGACTTGTACTTATATAATCGTGCTATACACATCACATCTCCTTCAACCATTTTTACAAAAATACATTATAGCCAAAGCAGGCACAGTATCAGTATGGCAAGATTTTATCAGATTTCAAAAATTTCAAGAATGAGTTTAATGCAGGTGTTTAACAATGAAGATTTAAATAAGTAGGTAAGAACAGGTGAGATGTAAAACCTTCACATGACTGTAATTGATGTCACATGGTCAACTTTCTGTCATGTGATTGTTTAAAATGAAATCAACACCAACCTACTTCCCTTGAAGTGAAATGGCCTTACCTTGCTAAGTATATCAAAGAACTGGAGTGAATTAACAACCAAATAGGTTGAAATGTACAAAATAGAATATTCAAAGTTGATGCAAATAGACAAAAATAGCCAATTGACCTATATTAGTTTGAAATGTTGAAAAATATTTGTAAATTATGTAAATGGGCAAAATTGCCAATATATCTAATCTTAAGTGGTTAACATGTCTTGAAAAAAAGTGAGTATATTTAAATTAGCACCAGTTTAGTGTAGTATTTGATGGACGTATCTGAAGGCAGTTTCAAGCTGTCTGTATCATGGCTTAAACAGATTGTTTACTTCAAATTCAGGTATTTTACACTGCGATAAATTATGCAATATATAGACATGTTTATATAATATTAAATAAATCTTGAAATTCTTCCATGATTAAAAAGTCATACATTTGATTGCTAATGGTATTCTTCATAGCACAACAAAAGTTTTAAATCAGTAAAAAGAAAATATAAATTACAAAATAAAACTTCACAATTCTCATTCGAAGTTATGATAACATATAGTTACGTAAATCCACACAGTGTACAATGTAGAATGATATTGTACTGAAAAATATACGAGTGCAGAAAGAGACATAAAAAAAATTCATGAGATTTTATCAAATTAACTGTAAAATCACAATAGTCTAATTTATATAATTAATTGATAAAGTATACACGTTACTAAATTAAATCTATAAAATAATTAGTTTTACCACACTTGTATGAGCTGCTGAGATGAGTGGACCACCTTGAGACTTCCCCTGTTACAACTATACAATACATCATACTGTTACAAGTCCATGCTGGTATTAGCTGTACCAATAATAACAAGAGTTAGCAGCCCTCATTTTCACCGTCCCATGATCACTATGATATATTTCTGTATCATATTTCTGTAATTATCCTGGTCGGGTCCATTTCTCATGCTGAGGGTAAGCTCCACATCTATTACAAAAATCCATGTGATCGCCTTTAAAAAAATGAATAAATTCAACAATGACCTCATAAAATATGATGGTATTTAGAGATGTATCTTTTAAAAATCCTGACATTTCTCGAGATTTTCAACTGTTGTGATCCTTGAATTATTTGTTTGCAGTATAATTGCAGTGTATTTGTAGCAGTAGTAAGTTAGCTGGGCGTTAGATGTTTGTTGTGTTTGTCACTGGATTAATATACAATAATACGATAAGTTAAACATAACAAGAAAAGTTCACGATCATTATTCCATGGACCAGCCCACATAAATTGGGGGAATTTCATCGTGAACATTTAATCGTACGAGGAGAAAATTACAGTAACCTTTAAAACCGTGCATGCTCCTATTACAGCACAATTAGTACTGAGAATGGAAATTACGACGAAGTGTGATTTGTCGGAAATATGGCTGGTATTATTGTGATCCGTAATGTCTAAATACAAGTCAAGCAATCACGGAGACATATATTCCAGATTTTTGTTTCAATCATTTTTGAAAAAACAGGATATAGATGTTTTATACACGGAGGTAAGTAATTATAAAGTGAACCCATCATTTGATATTTTGATGTCTGTATGTTTATGTTTAAATGAAATTAACAGTTAAAATGTCTAAGTGATTTTATTAACACCAGCCCTTTTTTTATAGATATATGCAGGGTGTTTGATAAGTTTGACTTTTCTTAAAAAGATGTTTGTAATCCATGAAGTATTATGGTTTTCATTTTAGCAAGTTGGTTCCAAATTAAAAAGGAAACATTAGGTTTAAGAATCATCAATCTTTTATTTCAATTTGTAGTAGAAACAATGATCCTTTCAATCATGAAAATTACTAAAATAAATCATCTAAATTTTCGCAAAACACATGCAGTCATGATGAACACATCGATCGCCAAGTTGATATTTTGTTTTTATAGTTATTTCTGATTTTCATGTCTGTGTTACAATTGATTGTAACAATACTCGTAAGTAGTAAAATCAATTTCAGATTTATTTTTCAAACTCAAACCTAGACATATTTTCCCCCTGTGTTGCTGTACACGTGATATGCATTATTGGGGTTATTGCCTGACTGTTCACGGGGCCGGGGTGGCTGAATGGTTAGGTGTCCAAACCTTCTAACTCTGGCCCTCCACCTCTGGGTTGCAAGTTCGAAGCCCACATGGGGCAATTGCCAGGTACTGAACGTAGGTTGTTGGTTTTTCTCCAGGTACTCCTGCTTTCCTCCACCTCCAAAACCTGGCACGTCCTTAAATGACCCTGGCTGTTAATAGGACGTAAAAAAAGATAAACCAAACTAACTGTACATTTGTCTGATGATGGTGACAGGGTACATTATAACTGTCCTAGTCATTGAAACGTCAAACATTATAAACACATACTAGTTGTGCTACAAGATTCTTTCTATTTTCAATGTTTAAGGGGCACTGTAGAAATTATCTTAAACTCACTCACCCTTGAAGGTACATTTGAACTCTTCCAATTCAAAGAATGGAATAGTTCATCATTATATTTCAGGGGTGAAAGAGTTAAGTGATCAGTAAATTATGGCTAGGGTGCTTGACTAAACCTTATTTAATTTACCATTGAAGATCGAGACATTTGAACTCTACCAGTGAAAAAGTTGGAATAGTTATCTAATTAATGAAATATATGGGTAGATGTGTTGAATTATTAAATGGATATTGTGAGCTTTTTGAAATGTCTTTGTTGAGATTTTGTTGTTGTACCTGTTGTAGGGGGCCCGGGTATGGATCCCCGACGCTGAGGTTGTGTGGCGGGGCGCAGAGCTTTTGGAAAATTACACTGGACAGAAATCAGTGAAGATCCAGTATGAAGAAGGAGAGGTAAGTGTCTTTAGATGACATACATCTTTATTACATCATTGTTGTTGAATTCATGGAATTCAATTTTAATGATTTTGTTTCTGAAACTTGTTCATGAGGGTCTAGTTTCGTGAATGACAATTTCTGTCAGTTTTCGGAAATCCTCACAGTGTTTCAACAAGCGGTTAAGTACCTGTATGTCAAGCATTAGGTTTTTCTGACTCAATATATTCACAAGGGTTTTATTAGATATTTGCGAAATTAAAACCTTTACGAATGTTACCAACTTACAAAGCTAAACTGCACCATATTGTTGTGGGTGTGGTGCTACTTTTTTTGCCTAAAATGCCATTAATTAGCTATGGCTCAAGGATATAAAAAAACAGAACAAATAAAATATTCAAGAATTTTACTAAAGGCCCAATATACGTAACTTCAAGAAATTGTTTGTGATTCTGAAAAATTCAGAAAAAAAATAATTCAGGTGGAGCCCAATTCAACAACAAGCCGATTCTAGGAAGACAGTTCAAAATGGACGCGTGTTTACAAATACCAAGTTTCAACTGTTGCTGTACCAGTAATCGCGTAAGAATTCATCTTGAATATTGCTGATATCTGTTAATCTTTTTGCTTCAAGTTTTGCAGAAAGTTACATATATTGGGCCTTTAAAAGAATTGACTTATATTTTCAAATTCGTTGGGGCACACTGAAATGCTGAATTAATTTCTGTATATCAATATATCAACCTGCATTTTGGCTACGATTTCCAGGGTACCGGAATATTCAAAGTGAGTGTTTGAACGCACTTATATATATACATAGACATGTAATTAGTTTTCCTGTAATTATATTCAGTAGATTGTCCCTTTTCTTTCCTTTTTAAATTTTCTGTTTTGTCTTATATATATTTCAATATTTCATTAGCTTTAGAGTAATTATATATTTATAGAAAAATAAATAGTTGACGTGTATTCATTCTTTTTGTATACATTTAGCCTTGGTTAGTATTATATGTATGCTGGTGAACGTCATGTGATTCAATTTCACACCCATGGCCCTTGCAGTGATCAATTTACAATATATTTCCATGGGTCCTTTTAGTACATATTTCTAAAAATTTCCAGTATTTCCAGAATTTCTAAGAGTCCTATCACAATTTTATGAGTACAGTAGACTCCACTTAATATCATCCCTGTTAATACCTCATTCCTCTTTATATTTTTCTATCTATATAATCTATGTAATTTTATTTGGTTAATATCATGTATTTTGAGGTGAATTCCTCTTAATATAATGTTTTTTTTAACCAATCACATAAGATATCAAAAAATGATGTCATTTCCATTGATTTCAGATGCAACTTGTACAAAACGTTGCATAGAAAATTAAAAAAATAACCCCAAAAATGATTTTTGAATGAAATAATGTTATCTATAATCTATATATTGAAACATCTTCATATCTACATTGAAAAGCTTACTTTTAGTTATGGAGATTGGAAATGCACTAGATTTAGTGGAAAAAACATGTCACATTCCTGTTAATATCATGTTTTTGTCTGACAAATGCAACATGATATAAAGAAGAGTGCACTGTATAGGACTCGGGACTCACATGTAGATTGATCACTGCCCTTGTATCTGTATGCAGTATTGTACATATGTACTTTTGTGAAGATCTGTATCAGTGGCTTGTTAGTTACGGCAACTTGTACATATGTTACAAATGTTACTTTTCCTTTGTCTGGCATATACAGTACTGTATGTATACATGGAACTCACATGTTTTATAAAGCTTTTGTACTAGGGGCACATCTGGGATTAATCTTAGGTTTAGGGGGAAATATGACCATTTTTGACATGGGGAATTTAGCTGCCATTGGATTAGCATTTTTCAAAAACAATTAGGCCAAAAAAGTAAACTTGGTGATCATACTTGCCAACCCTCCCTATTTAGGAGGGAGACTCCCGATTGTGGATCCTAAAATGTTACATTTTCAACTTTGGAATTTGCTTAATTGTTCCTATCTTTAAAGATCTAATGACTTCATCCGAAAGAAGAGCTCAAAAGAAGCCATTTAAAAATGTTATTTTTCCTCTGAATGTACATGTATACATATTATTTATGTTTTCAATTCTGAGGACGCGTAATCTCCCCAATGGAAATTTAAAAAGGTGGCAAGTATGGGTGATCATGACCTTAATGGGAATGTTCCAATGGATTTAGCATCCAGGCATGTCACTTTATGCTTAAAACTCACAGTGCCATTTATATTTATATAATTATCAGTATGGGGAAATGACGGATAAAAGTTGGAGGAAATAGTTACGTGATGGAAATATTGAAACATAATTCTGTAGGAAAAGTAACTAGCCAATAACAGCTCTTACTGAATTTACCTATAAATAACTATGTACTAGTAAAATATATTTCTCAATTTCCTACTTATTTGTAGTGTTAACATCTCTTTGAATACATCCACTGAATTCTGCCCATCTTGTTTCTCTCCTGCATAAGATATTACAGTGATATGTTTGGGTACATTTGGGGGCTTTTCCCTGGAGAAATTTTGCTGTATTTTTCCAAATTTGTATTCAAATTTTCCCAATCAAAATTTTAACTGTGTATGTACATCATTGAATGTGAAGAAATGTTATTTTTAAATATGAATAAACATTTACATACATGTAGTTCTTCAGACACTTAAAACATGGATAAATGGAGAAAATAAAAGCCATAAAAGCTGTATTAATGAGAAAAATCCAAAGCAGATGAAAATACTGGTTTATTTTTCCAATTGAAAAGGTACAGGCCCCAATAATTAAAGGATACGAAAATCACTGTATTGACTGATCGTTTACACAAATTTCATTGCTTGTCAGAAATGTCTGCAGATTTAATTAGTTATCTGTATATATCACATACTGTCGTGTGTATCAATTCTTCATACTAACTTTTTCCCCAAAACTCTTTTTAAAAGACATGATCGTCTATTTCATCATAGATCTGCATGTTAAATGACAGAGCATTACAATTAAACGCCTGTTCTAGATGTATACATAGATATTTATATGCATGTCTATACTAGATACATTGAATCATTGCATGATATATTTAAAAATTAAGTCAAATCTTCTGGATGATTACATACTTGCCAACCCTCCCTATTTAGGAGGGAGACTCCCGATTTTGGACCCTAAAATGTCGCATTTTCCAGTTTGGAATTTGCTTAACTGTACCTATTTTTAAAGATCTTTTGATTTCATCAGAAAGAGGAGCTCAAAAGAAGCCATTTAAAAGTGCTATTTTTCCTCTGAATGTACATGTATACATATTATTTAATATGTTTTCAATTTTGAGCACGCGTAATCTCCCCCATGGGAATTTCAAAAAGTTGGCAAGTATGTGATTATTGATCAATCATTCTCCCCAATTACACAAAGATATCTACAATTTCAGGCTTGATATTTTAGAATTAAAAAGATAGAGAAAATGGTGTTATAGAGTTGCTTCAATTCAACCTAAATTTGAGCCATCAATCTTGAAGAATTGAGAAATTCTTCAAAAAATCTCTAGAAATATTGCAATTTATAGACTTGCATGAGCATGGCCAACACTAGGACATTGTCTTCCTGATGAGCTGCTTGAATTCTACACCACAGAGTCTGTGATAAGCTTATAGGTTGTTTTGGGACAATAACCAAGAAAGATTTTTTATCTTAGAGCGAGATAAATGCCCATTTATAGTTTGTATGTTTGGTAAGAGTTTATCCTAGCCTGCACATCACTTAGGACTGCACAGCTGAAATAAAACTTTGTTCGTTACTCAGATAACCCGGAGAAATTATTGATGTTTTTAGCGTTATCGTGACGACAGCCAGGAAAGTTTTACCGTATTTGACAAAATAAAGGAACAGAGCTGAAACAACTTAGAGTTTAGGAATGCTAAATAACAACTGATATCTTTATCAGTTGTATGATTTATAAGGAAGTTGAATTTTTCGTTTGATATCAATTTGTTTTAATTGCTAACAGAAGGCTGTACATGATAGAAAGGCTTACAGGTGACAAACAGGACTATAAGTTAATAATATACAATTATTGACTGTTTTGTTATATGACACATAAATAATAAAAAAAATTAAAAAAAAATGGAAGAATCGAGTCTCTCGAACTCACCAGGAAGAGCCTTTTCAGCCAAATACTCTCGGAATATCCGTAATGCTGATTCTGTGCCTCATTTGGTATTCTTTGCATCTTTGTCAGACAATATCTTTTGCAGATCTTGCTGTGTAACCTTGGCAAATCTGCTTTTGTTTTGCTCATGAAGCACAGCACCTTCAGTGTCTGCCATTTTTGTTGACAACGGAAGTGCCGGACGATCGACTTTCCGGCTTTCTGATTGGTCGAAAATACCAAATCGTCTGGGAATTCCCTGATATTATTTTTAGTGTATGTGTTGTTAACCTCGCGTGTATTTTCAGGTTAATATCGCATTTTGTCAAAACCTCTAGTCTGCCTTTCGGCCAATCAGAGAGAAGTATTCACCAAGTCATATAACAAATCATGAATGTTTCTATGAATTTAAAGAATTTTTTTAATTCATATACGACAATTCAGACTCAATCCCTATCAAGAAAGTTTTGAATTTTAATTGATGTGTATTGGCGACACTTAAGCATCATTTTAGACCTTAAAGTGTATTTTAGTAAAGCTAACATTAGCATTTATGAAGAAAATTCAAGTTCATTTTAAACTAGATTCAACCTTTTTTAATGCTATGGCAGAGCTTTTTTCTTTTTGCGAATTGCTGGACTTAGTTTCAACTACACGTAACCATTAGATAAAGTTGATACAAAATGTCCACTTATAATAACTGATATAGTCTCAATGTGCTGAGGAAAGTCTACTTTCAGCAGGCATGGTTTGAGTTTGTATTTAAGTTTTAACTTAGGCACTTTTTAACATAACTGTGCATAGTCGTAAAAGATAAGTTTCGAATGAAATTTAGGTCATAAATAATTACTAAATGTTACATATTTGCCCTTGTCAGAAACCAACATTACACTTCTCTGACATTTGCATACTGTGGGCTAGAATAGATGTAAATCCTTGTTTCCCAAATAGAAGTTTATTAGGAGATTTCGACCAATCAGAATTGCTGTTTCTCGTGACATTCTGTTAGATCATTTTACCTTGACCACAATCAGTATATTGCTGTAGGCATGACGCCAATGTCAATCTGTATATAGTAGGAATAGTCATGGATCAAAGTATTGATATGATTGACTACTATTTTAGTATGAAAACAAGGGTTTGAATCTATGCAAGCGTCAGAGTGTACCGTGGGTTTCTCATACTTGCCAACTTTTTGAAATTTCCATGGGGGAGATTACGTGTGCTCAGAATTGAAAACATAAATAATATATATGTATACATGTACATTCAGATGAAAAATAACACTTTTAAATGGCTTCTTTTGAGCTCTTCTTTCAGATGAAATCATCATATCTTTAAAAACAGTGAGAGTTAAGCAAATTCCAAAGTTGAAAATGCAACATTTTAGGGTCCAAAATCAGGAGTCTCCCTCCTTTATAGGGAGGGTTGGCGAGTATGGACTTTCTGATAATGCATATTTGCTGACAACAACAAACTGTTGGGATGAGGCTGTTCTGTAGAGTGTTGTATATTACAAACACTTACAGACTTCTGTGCTTTGTCTCCATTGATCTGTTCTAGAAATGCCATATAAGTGTAGAAATGGAGTGGATTGATGTGATATGCTGTAATGTTTGGTCTGGGTCTCATCAAGGCTTCATCTCACAGCTCCTGACACATCTCTTATTGACCTGTGGAATAATGATCAAAAACGGTTCATCATGTTCTTCTCCTAGGTCATTGATTTTACCAAATCACAAATAATCCAGCAATTTTAAAATGAGACGCTTGGCAAGGAAAATCTTATTATCATTTCTTTGAAATTGGAACTGTCAGTTGAAACTACGTACTTGTTAAAATGTGATACATGTATTTGTTTTCTTTTTTTAGTGTGTTATGTCTTACAACAGCTGTAATTGTCAGGTCATGATCATTTATTAAAATAAGTGGCAAACAGGGAAAGACATCCATTAGGAAAGGTTAACGGGATGAGGAAAGAAATTTGATACCTCCCAACATACCAGCCAAGGGGGGATCAACTGAGCAGATGTTTCGTTCCTTTACCATTTTCAATGTCCCTGAAGATTATATTCACAGAGGTTAATGCTAGATCTCTTCCAAGAATGAACAAAAAATAAGAAACTGCAACAGAAATGACCGGGCTTATTGCCAGGCATGGACTTACTTGTCGATAATTATCCCACTCATCCCTATGTAACTAAATTAGTGAACATTCCCATGGATTAGTCTGCTATGGTAAAAGGGTTATGAGTTATGCTCATGTACGGTTTTATCAAAACAAGAGAAACATGTTTTTTTTTTATATACATTAAAGAAATCAAGTTTTAACCAGATCACCTATGCCTATAAGGGGCAATTTTCAAAGATTTTTCAAAAATATAATACTTGTTGGATTCAGATAAAAAAAATTGAATGAAGAGACCAGGATTTCTTCACATGCTTTTGTATTTGTTTCATATTGATAATCACATCTTCATTAAAAGCATTTGAATGTTAGCCACTTGATAACCCTCAATAACCTATGGTTTCATTTTTTGAGGAAATTGGGAATTAATTATTTTGAATGTATGATACATAAAGTGCCTGCAGTTCACCTAACAGACTCAGAATATGATTATGAAGCCCACGGTGCCTAATTAGTCGGCTAATGGCCCAGATCTTAGCAGATGTTTACTACACTGGTGTATGGTGTAATGGCCCCAGGGGCCCGCTCAATAGGTCATTGGCCATCATCAAGACATGTACTACCATGTACATACAAATAGATATACATTCCTGGTGTGTAAATTATTATATATTTACATAAATATGTCATATCTGTTTTTTTACTGTTCTGTATAATGTTAAAAGTGATAAATAATGAATGTATCGTTGAAGAGGACCTACATATATATGTATATAAAGCTATTGGCATTGTGTTACTGGTCCACATTATAACCATAAAGTGTATGGGGTCTGCCTTGGCTAAATGGTGTTAAGGTGTCTGACATTCTGTTACCACTGGCCCTCCACCTCTTGGTCATAGTGACTAAGTGGTTAAGGTTTCTGACATTCTGCCATCACTAGCCCTCCACCTCTTGGTCATATTGACTAAGTGGTAAAGGTGTCTGACATTCTGCTACCATAAGCCCTCCACCTCTGAGTCATAGTGGCCAAGTGGTAAATATGTATGGGTATGAGTGGGTAAGTAGTGAAGGTGTCTGACATTCTGCTACCACTAGCCCTCCACCATTGGGTTGCAGGGGCCAAGTGGTGAAGGTGTCTGACATTCTGCTACCACTAGCCCTCCACCATTGGGTTGTAGGGGCCAAGTGGTGAAGGTGTCTGACATTCTGCTACCACTTACCCTCCACCTCCGAGTCATAATGGCCAAGTGATAAATATGTATGGGTATGAGTGGGTAAGTGGTGAAGGTGTCTGACATTCTGCTACCACTAGCCCTCCACCTCTGAGTTATAGTGGCCAAGTGGTGAAGGTGTCTGACATTCTGCTACCACTAGCCCTCCACCTCTGAGTTATAGTGGCCAAGTGGTGAAGGTGTCTGACATTCTGTTACCACTGACCCTCCACCTCTGGGTCGTGGTGACAAAGTGGTTAAGGTGTCTGACATTCTGCTACCACTAACCCTCCACCTCTGGGTCGTGGTGACAAAGTGGTTAAGGTGTCTGACATTCTGCTACCACTAACCCTCCACCTCTGGGTCGTGGTGACAAAGTGGGTAAGATGTCTGACATTCTGCTCTTACTATTTTAAGCCTTCCACCCCTGGGTGACATTTAGGAGGCTTATATGAGATTGGCACCAGGTACTCCTGGCTGTAGGATGTTGACTTTTCTCTGCTTTTCTCCACTACCAAAACTTAGCATGTCCTTAAATGACCATAGCTGTTAATAGGATGGTTAACACTAAACACGAAACTAGTGTACATCAAAGCTGGGATCTCAGGAAACATAGGCAAAAAAGTGATTTTATCTAAGGTGAAAACAAAATGGATATCGTTCAGATGTTTTACTGCATTCTTATTAATACTGACAAAAAATCTGATTAGAAGTGAGGGAAGGTGTTTAGTTACACCCAACTAAGTGTGAGGAGATGTCCAACCAGGAAACAGAATATTATACATGTACGTTATTAGAATGACACTTACGAGGAAGTGTTAAGTAAGGTACAGGAGATTACAGGTAAGAGCCAGGTAAACCACCTGATAACTCGTTATCTCTCGGTCCATCACTATCAGTGTTATACACACCTGTACAGCCAGAAGATCGTTAATTAAACAATACACAGGTACGCTTCTTTTTATGTACCAGCATGAAAACACTATAATATTAACATAAGTGTATGTCTATACCCGTGCTGCACTGGTGCGAGTCAAAGTCAGTCTACATTCTCTCATATCTCGCCATGTTGGATAGAGTTTGCCCATGTAAGAAAGCTATGTAAGAAAAATCTATCTTACATAGCATTTCACGCGACGTGACGTCACAATGGCTCAACAATGATGTGACGTCACGAATACGGTAAACTCTGATGCCGGAAAGAGAAAACGACGGCGTGATGAAATTAAAACCTTTCTCAAAATTTTAACCATAAACAACAGGAAGAGGAGATTAATTTTTCTGCGCAAACTTTGTTTGCAAATATAGGGTATGCTTAAACTCGCTGTCTAATTCGTTTTCGTCAAAAAAGCTCAAGGAAAAAGTTGAAATTTCAAAATGGTAGCCTGTTCAAACATATTTTCATGGTTTTTAAGCTTATTCGGGTAGTTGATATGAGAGAAAAAGACTGTTTCATTATGTGTGTATGTAGGATAGGGATATTCCACCCTCGGGATCACAAAATGTGGTAAAACCCTCGGCAAGCCTCGGGTTTCACCACATTTTGTGACCCCTCGGGTGGAATATCCCTATCCTACATACACAATATGAAAGAGTCTTATATTATTTGGCTCAGGTAACAGATGCTTTGATGAAGCCTCATGCACCATAGTAAAAGGCATCATCCCATGGTGGTGTGTTGTAATGTGATAAGGTCCTGTTATCTTCACACTTACTATTCACTGAAGTTCACGGCCACCATGGCCTCTGTAATGAACTTTTAAGCCAATATATAGAAAATGGCCATTGGGATCCTGAAACAAAAGCATTACATATTGAGACACGCAACATGAAAAAGAAGTTCTTGATGCAGTTAGAGGGCGCTGCAGTGTCCAAGTGGTAAATTATAAGGTGTCTGACATTCTGCTACCTCTAGCTCTCCGCCACTAGGCCGCAGTGTCCGAGTGGTTAAGGTGTCTGACACTCTGCTACCTCTAGCCCTCCACCTCTAGGCTGCAGTGTCAGAGGGGTCTAGGTGTCTGACATTCTGCTACCTTTAGCCCTCCACTACTGGGCCACGGTGTCCGAGTGGTTAAAGTGTCTGACATTTCGCTACCTCTAGCCCTCCACCACACAGTTGTGTGGTTGAGACCAGTATACATAAGGCAGTCGTCAGGTGGGTACTGGACAAATGGTCGGTGATTTTCCTTTCAAAACTCTGACTTTCCTCAGCACCAAGACCTGAAACTAATTTCAGGTAATCTTTATAGAAAATTTTCTTATTTTATGTAAAATGTACCATTCATATCACAGGAGTGATATGGGCACATCATTCATGACTTCTTCGTACATTGTACCCTTACTGTATCATATAGTGATCAATCTACATTAATGTCCAGAGTCCTACCGGTCTACTCAAAAAATAATGATAGGACTCAGAGAAATTCTGGAAATATTTCAATTTAACATTTTGGACGCATTGTTTTTAGCAATATGCACTAAAAGGATCCATGAAATAAAGTGCTCACTGATACCATGACAGAAGGCCATTACAGCCATCTCCTGACTCTGTGTGACTAGCCTGGTGGTGTAAAGACGTAAAATGTCCGTACACCACAAACCTGTGATACATTAGAGTGCTGATCAATACCGTCGTACAACTTCTGTTATTTTGATAGCAATAAAACAAACATGAAAAATAGTTTTAGCTTGATGGTATAACAACAATTTCAAACTTAATTTCAGTTTCATTGCAGTAAAAAAATCTGTTTTTTTTTTGTTTCCTTAATATGAGCTCAGGTCACAGTTAAGTGTCTCTAAAGGTCAAGGTCATAATAAAGATTCTATAAAAGGTCAAGGTCAGAGTTACAATAAGGATGCCATCAACTTAGAGGTCATGATAATTATAAACCGACCAAATCAGTCATGGTCACAATTGCAATCCCTGTGTTAATTTTCTATAGTTTTACTTTGAATTGTATAAAAAAATCACAGAAAAAATGACCAAATATATTAGCCCATTGACATCAAGATCATTAGCTTTAGGGGTGCCAGCATTTTATTTATTCTCACGATTCTGTAATCAAGAAGTACATGTACTTAAACATATTATCTCTTAGAAAAATTAAGAATAATTTGTGTCAAGTCATATTTAATCAATTTTGTTTGAAGATAACCACATACAGATAAAAGCTCTCAATTCTTAATGGACGTCTTAATATAGCTTCCACATTGGAAAAGCTTAACCACATACGGAAGACGGCTTTCAATTGTTTATGGAGGTCTACCACACCAGCAGAGTGGTATGGCTGCTGTAGGCTGGGCTGTGTTTTAGGGTGGAAATCAATCGGAGAGAAGTGCAGTGAGGTAACCAGTGGTTGTATGTACAGCAGCTGTAATGGTAGCTATATATGGAAATCCTGGGTTCCATTCAAGCATCTCATTGACTCGGATTTGGCACGAGATCTAATTAGTTACCACATTTATCTTAAAAATGCAAACAACTGTAGTTATATAAGGATTGAAAGTCATTTTTTTAACTTTCATAGTGCTATGAAAGGTCAGCCTACACATCCATATTGAATGAAGCCCGCTAGGGCTACATGCTGAATATGGATGTAACGGCTGACCTTTCATAGCACTATGAAAGTTAAAAAAATGACTTTCAATCCATAAATTTACATTTTTACTATAGAACAATTGCTTAACTTTATTGATATTTTATCCAATTAATAGTTTATAACCTGTGTTTGTATATGTGTCGTCATTTAAACGACATGGACGGAACAGCCCAACTTGAATAAAATTGGCGCCAATGATAATAATTAGTCATTTGAGTGTTTGATGCATGGGCATTCTCCATGTTATTCGAAGCGGCGCGACAAGATTCTCGTTGAACAAGCTTGATCTAGTTCATATAGTGGGTTGCAGCGCAAATGTAAATATAAATATATATAGTGTATTAAAGGCTTTATCTCCTTTTATCAAATTGTCTTCTGCATGCAGTTCACAGGTGACACAATTTTAAACTTGCTAAAAACCAGAACTTTAATGGTTTAAGATGCACCACTTAACAGGGATGAAAAACCTATTCAATCAGGAGGAATTCCTTCTTTTTGATAATTTTGCTGTAATGTTATTTCTTTAGATTTCCCATTAAAAGACTTAAATGTGGGTTTTCCTTTTTTTACAATTGGGTGTTTTCATCTCTGAATTAAGAACAATTTAAAACTTTGAGTTTCACTTATCATCATGTTAAATGTGTCTTGCATTGCATGAGTCAATTTCTTAACAAAATAAACTCATTTATCAATTATGAAGCATTATTAAGTTATACAACTGATATTAATCAATCTTGTTGCCCCGGATATTAGCGTGCGAGGGGTCTTATTGTGGGAGGAAACCAGAGTACCCACAGAAAACTCACATAGTCAGGCAGGTGACCCCATACCTTTTCACCTGATTTCTTATGTTACCCATTGCAGTTTCTCTTTAAAAATGATCAATTATTAGGAGATCGATTGTGTTCAGAGACCACTTCTGAAACTCTGTTTTTTATGAAGAAAGTTTTGCTCCTGTGGAAAAAACATGCTGAACCTAGCTATATAAATAGGTTAAAGTTCATGATATAAAAGCCCCTCTTAAAAAGCCAAGTTAAAATGGAGAGAAATTCTCCATTTCAGACACTTCTAGTGGGTACATGTTTGTATAAACTGTGGTTTTACTTTATACAGAATTTGATCTTTCCGTCCAACATTCCCAGTGTGCTGTGTATCAACATGTTCAGGTTCCAGTGATGCCTCCTTTGGTAGATATCTTCTCAGTGGGCTAGAAACACCTGTTATGTATAATTAAATAGCATCAACTCAGTGGCAAGGGATTCTAATTCATGTCTTAAATTATTCATGGAAAACGCTGAACTACAAGTAGTAATGTTGACTACTTTGTTTTTACAATTATTGATAGCTGCCACATGATCATTACATACTTCACTACATGAAACTCTATTGATATTTAAACCCTTAAACAGTCTCTTTAAAACCGGTGTCCCAAGGTCCCTAAAAACCTCTGTTCAAAGTCCCTCAATACCTCTGTTCAAAATCCTTCTAAAACTCCTTAAAACTTTGTCAGAGGCCCCTTAAAATCTGTCCAAAACCCCATAAAACCTAAGTTCAAAGTCCCTTAAACATCTGTCCAAAGTCCCTTAAACATCTGTCCAAAGTCCCTTAAACATCTGTCCAAAGTCCCTTAAACATCTGTCCAAAGTCCCTTAAACATCTGTCCAAAGTCCCTTACAACATCTGTCCAAAGTCCCTTACAACATCAGTCCAAAGTCCCTTACAACATCTGTCCAAAGTCCCTTACAACACCTGTCCAAAGTCCCTTACAACATCTGTCCAAAGTCCCTTACAACATCTGTCCAAAGTCCCTTAAAACTCTGTCCAAAACCCCATAAAACCTCTGTTCAAATCCCCTTAAACATCTGTCCAAAGTCCCTTACAACATCTGTCCAAAGTCCCTAAAACCTCTGTTCAAATCCCCTTAAAACCTCTGTTCAAATCCCCTTTAAACCTCTGTTCAAGACCCATTAAAACTTCTGTCCAAAACCCCTTAAAACACCTGTCCAAAATCTTTTTAAACCTCTTCCCAAATTCCATTAAAACCTGTCCAACCACTGAAAACCTCTGCATAAAGCCCCTTAAAATCTGTCCAAAACTCCTTGAAACTTCTATCAAAAGTCCATTAACCTAATACCTCTGTCAAACTCCTTAAAATCTCAGCCTAACCCCCTTAAAACTTCTGTCTAAAGTCTCTTAAAACTTGGTCCCCATGCTCATTAAAAATTCTTCCCAAAGCCCTTTAAAACCTCCTTGTGTGCTTAATCTTCATGACAATTTAAATGTCTTCCTATACATTCTGTGACTATTATAATGTTAAATAAATGAAATGGATAAATATTTTGTGATATACCAGGTTATCATTATCAACTATAGATCACCGTCAACAGAGATGAGAATTGAGATAACGTCAAGGTCTTTTAAGAGGATAGTACTCTTTATATAACACCAGAGCTATGATGTTTAGATCAGGGTTTTTCCTGACGCACAAAAACTGAATTTTGACTCCTAAAATTGTCAAAGGACTCCCAAAATTGATGAAGTTTTACTATATATTATTTATGATGGTAGTCCCAGGACTCCTCATTATATTTGAGGGTCCCAGGGAAAACCCTGGTTTAGATGATACACATTAGGTGATAAACATTAACTTCTGTATACAACCTGTACATGACTTTTCTTTCAAACAAAGACATTGACAAACCGATCAAGAGAGATTTCCTGTTGGTATCAACTGATAAGATGTAAAGCTTACGACATATAAGTACAGGAGTCGAGGACTCTCTTACAAGGGGTGTTGGGGGTGATGTGTATCATAAGTTGAAGGGATATGGAGGGGGGGGGGGCGGGGGAGAGAAGGGGATTAGAGTATGTGGTGGAACATGAGATCTACTGTCTTTATTTAGCTGTTTTGAAATTCATCATTGGTAAAATATGTAATTTTTGCTGAGTATTAAACCTAGAAACATCCAGTCAGAGATGAAAATGTTCAGGATTGGCTGATTTCAACCTTTTTGAGAATTTCAGTGTAATGTTAACTATAAATATTTCCCATTCAAAAGATTGAGTAACCTAATTTTCAGCCTTTTTGTCCTTAGTCCATTTTCCTCTCTGATACAGTGTATGTGTCTCCTGTATGAATGGGAAATGAATGTGTGGACACATAGGGTTTGGCAATGAATTTGAAAGAAATACGATTTAATTTTGACTTTGACTTTTATGGTTTTTCATCTGCTGTTATATAGGCTGAAATACATAATTATGTTTATGTATAGACTTAAAGTCTGAGTGCTGCCGACACTGTTGAATCCCACTGTTCCGCGGTGCTGTACTTAGAGCTGTTATGGTGGACTATAAATGTCAGTGTAGATCTAATTAAACTTTATAGACATACATTTATTTGTATGTAACGGTCAGTACTGACCAGTCGGTCCACTTATAATGGACAACAGTCAGTCCTACACAGAGATCATAATAGAGCTATTTCTGTAATCGTTCACCTGTGACAGTTGGACTGCAGGTATAAATTGCTCGTTAAACAGGTAGCAATATAAATATCTCATCAACAGGTAGAAGGACTGTGTCCACTGAGTGACGGCCTGATAACACACATTATCACAGTAATAGATACGAGTCGCTGATCTAGGTTGATTTACGGAGAGTTGTACTATGTTTATTTACGGAGAGTTGTACACAATGTCTGTTTGTGTGGACAGCTTGGATTTATAAGGTACGGAATAAAATGATATACATAACTGAATATGCCAAAAACTATCACCACAAAATGTGACATATTTCTCATCAGGAATTTGACAAGGAATTTCTTTCAAGTTTCATGTATTGTATTTTCAAATGCAAAACAGCATAAATTATAGGTAAATAGAATAATTCACATATTTCTCACCTTGGGATTGATTATTGCTTTTTATGAAAACTCTTGTACGATGCATATTGTTGCGGTTTGTTCAATTATTGCTTCCTAATACATTTTTTTTGAGAACTTCTTAGAAGTCCTTTTCTTTTGAAAAATGTGAAATTGAAAATTATCCTGAAACGACAAAGGCCCCACCAGAAGAATGAAGAATTTAAGTATACAGTCAAACCTGCCTAACAACCACCTGTATTAAGCGACTTCCTGTCATATGTGACCGTAATATTTCCTCCCAATGAAATTCACTATACAAATGACCTGAATACAGCTGTAGGTGGTATAGGTCCTACCTAAGATGGAACACTGTAATCATGGGTGAATTTGTCTGCACAATTATATTGCTAACTGCACTTATTACAGCTAGGAGATCAGATCATATTATATATCTGATGTATTAGTTAACAGGCTTCACTGCCTAGCTGTTTTATATAAATAAATTAAATAAATGTCGTAACATCATCCCAGTGTCTACTATAGGTGTTATAAGATATTCCAGACATGTCCTCATCTTAAATTGATATTTGATTGTGTGAGGCAGAGGCGTCTGTTTAATATTCCTGGGAGCGGCTAGACGAAATGATTTGTTTATATTGGAGTCTGCCCCACAGCCTAAGTGGTGACAATACTTTCTGATGCGATATTGTGCGTGATATTTCCAATGTCGTTTACGATGCTATGAACAATAGAACTGTTATTTGTCACTAGAAATGAAAATCAGTGATACTGCATGCTGTCTACAGATTTTGCAGCCTTATAATATTTTAAATTAAATATTAAATATTGATCTCCGGGAATGAACATAAGATATGGTATAGTACGTGAATGAAAAGTTTATCTTTTATCTAAGTTTTTTTTTTAAACAATTCCCTATATGAGAAGTGTACACTCTTAAATTGCAATCCATGTTGTTTTTCATTCAAAGTGTATATCAAAGCTAAGCCCTTACTGTAGTCAAGCTGCTGACATCCATTTGTAGAACTTATGTTTTAACATGACATGAACCTTTATGATGTGTGGATTACAGTTACGTACTTGGTTAGTTGTTTGTTGAGCCGACAGGAAGCCATTCTCGTTCAAAGGGACATTCACTAGCCCTTACTGTAGTCTCAGGCTAAAACAAATATTATTTGTTTCTGGTAACATTCCAAACATTAAAGTGAAATATGCAGCAGAGCTAGGCAAATGATTTTAATTTCAATTTTTTAAAATTCCAAATATTGGGTACCTGTAACATGCTGCTTTTGTTGGCCTTTTACATGAGATGAAGACAATATATTTCAGTTAGAGAAATATATTTGGTATTACTAAAGTCACTGTTAAATATCGTCTACATATTTCAGTCAGAGAACCTTGGTCGCAGGATAAACTGCTTTTGTTGACCTTTTACAGTGAGGAGAGTACAATATTTTTCAGTCAGAGAACCTTGGTCGTGGGATAAACTGTTTACATGTTTGTGTAGAATGAGTGTTTGAATACAACAGAATCTTTCTGTGTGGGGGTTTCAGCGTTGTGTTGAGCAGGAAGTCCTAGATCTGTCACGCTGTACACGGGACCCCTGTCATGTGGGCTTCTGTAATCTGGGGCGGCTGTTATAGTTGTCACACATCATCTAGTCCATCCACAATTACTTAAACCTATAGGAAGGATAAAATACAATAAAGAAATTCTTGTTGGGAGAGGGGGAGGGATACAATTTTATAAAGAAATGGGTGTTATGTTTATTTGGCATGATTGTTTTATTTATGTGTTTATGTGGACTGAAACTAGTTTCAGATGAAAACATACACATACTTTGAGTAAATGACTGATATACAAATATGTAGATTTTTATATACTTGTAGGGGTAATGTATAACTATTTCCCTGCAGTATCAGAGGTTTATATTATAAGATAAGAAATGACAGGCCAACTGTAGACTCTCCACGGTTTCTTCTGTTGGTTTTGTTTCTTGAGATAAAGATAACCACAAGACTGCCCCCATCAACCATACAAGATCTTTAAAATTATAGATTTTACTTCTTACCTCCGTACATTCTATTTGTTTGGTGTCCCCCTGGACACCCCTCTTTGAGTGGTGTTTCCCTGGACACCCATCTTCGTATGCCGTCTCCCTCGACACCCATCTTTGTATGGCATCTCCTTCGACACCCATCTTTGTATGGTGTCTCCCTCGACACACATCTTTGTATGGCGTCTCCCTCGACAACCATCTTTGTATGGCGTCTCTCTCGACACACATCTTTGTATGAAGTCCCCCTCGACACCCATCTTTGTATGACATCCCCCTCGACACCCATCTTTGTATGGCGTCTCCCTTGACACCCACCTCTGTATGGTGTCCCCCTCGACACCCATCTTTGTATGATGACCCCTCGACACCCAACTTTGTATGGTGTCCCCCTCCACACCCATCTTTGTATGGCGTCTTCCTCGACAACCAACTTTTTATGGCGTCTCCCTTAACATCCATCTTTGTATGGCGTCTCCCTCGACACCCACCTTTGTATGGTGTCCCCCTCGACACCCACCTTTGTATGGTGTCCCCCTCGACACCCAACTTTGTATGTCGTCTTCCTCGACAACCAACTTTTTATGGCGTCTCCCTTGACACCCATCTTTGTATTGTGTTTCCCTCGACACCTTCCTTTGTATGGCGTCTCCCTCGACACCCATCTTTGTATGACCTCAGCTGTTGCCTAAGGATATTAAAACCAGGAATAAACTTTGATTGCTTTGTATATAAACATTCGGTCATTTAAACTGTTATATTGTCATATTGACAGGAATCTACACTGGAAATTAAAGATAAAAGCAAACTTCCACATCTACGAAATCCTGACATCCTCATCGGAGAAAACGACTTGACCTCCCTCAGTTACCTTAACGAACCAGAAGGTAAGTTACCTGTCTCAGTAACCTTAACGAACCAGAAGGTAAGTTACCTTACCTGTCTCAGTTACCTTAACGAACCAGAAGGTAAGTTACCTCACCTGTCTTAGTTACCTTTACGAACCAGAAGGTTAGAAAACTCAACTGTCCAGTTACCTTAACGAACCAAAAGGTAAGAAAACTCGACTGTCCAGTTACTTTAACGAACCAGAAGGTAAGAAAACTCAACTGTCCAGTTACCTTAACGAACCAAAAGGTAAGAAAACTCAACTGTCCAGTTACCTTAACGAACCAAAAGGTTAGAAAACTCAACTGTCCAGTTACCTTAACGAACCAAAAGGTTAGAAAACTCAACTGTCCAGTTACCTTAACGAACCAAAAGGTAAGAAAACTCAACTGTCCAGTTACCTTAACGAACCAGAAGGTAAGAAAACTCAACTGTCCAGTTACCTTAACGAACCAAAAGGTAAGAAAACTCAACTGTCCAGTTACTTTAACGAACCAGAAGGTAAGAAAACTCAACTGTCCAGTTACCTTAACGAACCAGAAGGTAAGAAAACTCAACTGTCCAGTTACCTTAACGAACCAGAAGGTAAGAAAACTCAACTGTCTAGTTACTTTAACGAACCAGTAGGTAAGTTACCACTCCTGTTACCTTTACAATTGAACTATATGATCAAAAACATATTTAATGTATGAATAAGGATGTCAAACATAGAAAATATAAAATAAGTTTGTATATTTACCATTACTACATACATTATTAAAGTTTTGAAATTATTCCTTTATTGTAAAAATCAATGTTCTGTCCCTTTGAAGGTGTTTCGGGGAAAACAGTGGACATACAAATGCACAGCATGCTAGACTGAGGTTTATATGGAACTTATAACAATATCTTGTGTTTGTTTTCTGTTACAGTGCTGTATAACCTGCAGGTCAGATTTGCAGACAGAAACATAATCTACACGTACTGTGGTAAGTCTGAATCTAAGTCGATCATCTCTTGGTTTATTTGTTTTTAGCCCACCATCATCAGATGGTGGGCTATTCAAATCGCCCTGCGTCCGTGGTCCGTCGTCCGTCCGTCCGTCCGTCAGTCCGTCCGTCCGTTAGTCCGTTAGTCCGTCCGTAAACAATTCTTGTTATCGCTATTTCTCATAAAGTACCGAAGGAATCTTTCTCAAATTTCATGTGTTGGTTCACCTTGGTCCCTAGTTGTGCATATTCCATTTTGGGACCGATCTGAATTCAAGATGGCCGACAGGCAGCCATCTTGGATTTTGACATTTGAACTTTGTTATCCCTATTTCTGAGAATGTACTGAATGGATCTTTCTCAAATTTCATGTGTTGGTTCACCTTGGTCCCTAGTTGTGCATCTTCTATTTTGGGACCGATCTGAATTCAAGATGGCCGACAGGCAGCCATCTTGGATTTTGACATTTGAACTTTGTTATCGCTATTTCTGAGAATGTACTGAATGGATCTTTCTCAAATTTCATGTGTAGGTTCCACTTGGTGCTTAGTTATGCATATTGCATTTTGGGACCAATCCGAAAACAACATGGCCGACAGGCAGCCATCTTGGATTTTGACATTTGAACTTTGTTATCGCTATTTCTGAGAAAGTACTGAATGGATCTTTCTCAAATTTCATGTGTAGGTTCCCCTTGGTGTGTAGTTATGCATATTGCATTTTGGGACCAATCCAAAAACAACATGGCCGACAGGCAGCCATCTTGGATTTTGACAATTGAAGTTTGTTATCGCTATTTCTAAGAAAGTACTGAAGGTATCTTTCTCAAATTTCATGTGTTGGTTCACCTTGGTCCCTAGTTGTGTATATTCCATTTTGGGACCGATCTGAATTCAAGATGGCCGACAGGCAGCCATCTTGGATTTTGACATTTGAACTTTGTTATCCCTATTTCTGAGAATGTACTGATTGAACTTTCTCAAATTTCATGTGTAGGTTCCCCTTGGTGCCTAGTTATGCATATTGCATTTTTGGACCAATCCGAAAACAACATGGCCGACAGGCAGCCATCTTGGATTTTGACAGTTGAACTTTGTTATCCCTATTTCTGAGGATGTACTGAATGGATCTTTCTCAAATTTCATGTGTAGGTTCCCCTTGGTGTGTAGTTATGCATATTCCATTTTGGACCAATCCAAAAACAACATGGCCGACAGGCAGCCATCTTGGATTTTGACAATTGAAGTTTGTTATCGCTATTTCTAAGAAAGTACTGAAGGTATCTTTCTCAAATTTCATGTGTTGGTTCACCTTGGTCCGTAGTTGTGTATATTCCATTTTGGGACCGATCTGAATTCAAGATGGCCGACAGGCAGCCATCTTGGATTTTGACATTTGAACTTTGTTATCCCTATTTCTGAGAATGTACTGAATGGATCTTTCTCAAATTTCATGTGTAGGTTCCCCTTGTTAATAATTTCCACAAGACATTTCAAAGATCATAGCACTAAGATAAAATGCATAAATGTAAATGAAAGTTAAAAAAAAAAATAGGACCTAGATTAAATACATAAATGAAAGTTAAAATAAGAGGGAAAAGATCCATCTTTCTAAGAATGAATGAAAAATCATCAATGCTGGGCGCCAAGATCCCTCTAGGATCTCTTGTTTTCTCTTATAATAATAAATGACCCTACACTCTTGATGTATTAAAACATGTTTATCCTAATTCCAATCTGAGAAAGGTCAATCAGTTTAATCCAGGGGATCGGTTTGTGTATCTTGATTCAAAAGAATTTTAGATTAAAAGCATTAGAGCTGAAAAAAACAAAAAGAGCTTTTCTGCCATTTTTGTGGCCAAAATTGGCCACCAAATTTCTAGTGAAAGCTACTGGAGACATTCTTTCTTTCCAACCTTACAGAAAAAAATCTAGGAAGGAAAATGAACCCGGAAATGTTGCCATGTCCTACAATTGTTAAGCAATTACACGAATGAATGTTGACATTAGTATGAAGGGGTAGAATTTAACTTTATAGCAACTCCCATTTTGTGGTGAGTGGGTTAAATTTTAACTCATCAAATTAGAAACTTGCTCGCAATTTTGAAGTTGATAATGAAAGTATTATGACGCATTCTGAATCAGTCTAATTTTTACAATTTAGACAAGTGTCAACAAGACATTGCACTATTTCTGTATGGTTCCGTTTCAAAAATCATTTTACATTTTCGACGACGTTTTCTGACATGTGTACAGGTTTGAATATATATATACCTTTCACAAGCATTATACCCACTCGCCGAAAAATGGAAGTACAATAGCTTTCTACTCGCAATTTCAGAAATCAACTCGCATTTGACGAGTGCGCAGGTGTTAAATTCAAACCCTGGTATGAGAATTTGAGATAATTTAGATTGAAATTATTGTCCAGGTATCGTGTTGGTGGCCATCAATCCGTACGAGGAAGTCAACATCTACAGCAATGACATCATACAGGCGTACAGCGGCCAGGACATGGGCGCAATGGACCCGCATATCTTCGCCGTCGCCGAGGAGGCCTACAAACATATGTCAAGGTCAGTACTGGGGTCAAAGTCAACGTCAGTACAGGGGTCAAAAACTTTCAGGTCAAGGATGCAAGATAGGTCTCAGGTGATAACACAGTTTTATGGCCCAAAGTTGTCAGAAATGAAGGGAAAAACACTGAGACTAGATTTTAGACAAAACTCCTTTACTTACAAAAGTATCAGAACTGCCTTCCCAAAGATATCATTAATTCAAGAGAGTTTGAAATTAATTATGATAAACATTGGCAAAACCTAGAGCTTATATACAATGATTTGGCTAGTTGTAAATAGATGTCCTGATGAGACAAATAACAATATCATATACACATTGTATTGTTGTTAGATAGGGATTTAGATGCACAGTGCCTGCGTGCATTGCAGTTCCTTTTTCACATATATTAACATAACTATGTAGGTCATAGTTACATTATGAAGGTCAAATTAAATTTGATTATTATGCATATAATATGAAGGTCAAATTACAAAATCAACTTCGAGGTACAATTCTTGCATGACTATGAGGCTTATCATTTGTATATATTTACACCTCTTCCCTTGAGCTTAGTTAACTCTGACTGTGAAAAAATTAGTGTATACGCAGTGAAAAAAGGCTCGGCGTATTGATATTTGTTCAGATATGGCTTCGTTCACGCTTCAGAACAATAACTATTCACTGACGGTCATCGTTTGCAAACATGGCGGCGCCCTGCAGTTGTGACGTCTGACGTCGAACCGCGTCACAACCAGATCACTGTACATGTGTCAATGCGTGTACATTATGAATAAAGAAATAAATTTGAAGTGCTTATAAGTAATATTATTTAATACCAAATTTACATACGATGTAATGAAGAAAAATAGTGTTGTTCACTGTGTATTTTCTAAACTTACCAATATTTCGAGGAAGATTCAATCAGACTATATTATCTAAGCAGCCACATCCATCGTAGTTAACATAGTAGCAACACACGATGAATGGTTTTTTCTTCATATAATGCTTGAAAATTAATAATGATGTAAATATAAGGATTGTACTTGACATTTTGACTGCTTATACGGTAGTATGCCCGCAGTTGGCAACAAACATATTCAATATGGAGCGCTGTCGCACACCATAGAATATGTTCGTTGCCAACTGCGAGCATACTACCATATAGGCAGTCAAAATGAGGTACAATCCTTATATATACCTTTGTCAGTACTAGTACATATATACATGTATATTAAAATTAAATTGTAGATTTTGAAATGATAGCACAAAAGTCAAAGTTCAGATTTTAAGATGTCATTCCTTTTTTGGCAGATTTGACAGGAACGAGTCTATCATTGTATCGGGAGAGTCCGGGGCGGGGAAAACTGTGTCGGCCAAGTACGCCATGAGGTACTTCGCCACTGTGGGCGGCTCGCAGGCCGAGACGATGGTGGAACAGAAAGTCTTAGCCTCTAACCCGATCATGGAGGTAGGAATGAACGTTTCCGTGTCACAGATTTATAATATGTTATACGGGAGCGTAATTCTTGATGCCATCTATTGTTTTACACCAAGTTGCTTGTTAAAATCAAAATGCCAAATATTTCACTTTGCTGTCTTTTGGAAAATTAACTATATAATTGACAATTTTTGTGCAACATTGAATTTACACATTTTACCGTTATATAAAAAATGTCATTGGTTTAAGCTTTATTATTATAAAATTAATATGAGATTTTGTAAATTTCTAAGCCATTCCCTTAAAATTGTACAATCATAATCAGTGGATTTTTATAACTTTATAATTGTTTACTCCTATTTTTTTTTTCAATTCTTCACTAGTTCATCTATTAACATTAAAGACACTTGATTACTGCTAAAGAACTTTGTTTTGACTCTGTAAAGATGTAAGCATCATTAATGTTGTATATGGAACACAAACCAGTAACCAGTTTTTGTGTTGTGCAGGCTATCGGTAACGCCAAGACGACCAGGAACGACAACAGCAGTCGCTTCGGGAAATACCTGGAGATCACCTTTAATAAACACCACGAAATTGTCGGCGCACACATGAGGACTTATCTCCTGGAGAAGTCAAGGTCAGGTCAAGGTTAAGGTCAAGGGTTAAAATCAAGGTCATGGTAAGGTCAAGGGTTTAAGTCAAAGTCAGGTCAAGGGTTAAGGTCAAGGTTGTCTGTAAAACAAATGTTATATATAGATAAAAGCCTAAGCAATGATAGAGGTCAAATGATCGATGATTGTAAATGTCAAATGATCCGTGGTTGTAAAGGTCAAATAATCGGTGATTGTAAAGGTCAAATGATCTGTGATTATAAAGGTCAAATTATCAGTGATTGTAAAGGTCAAAAGATTCGGTGATTGTAAAGGTCAAATGGTAGGTAAAGACATGAATCAAAGGTTGGGGGAAAGAGCACAGCAAGGGGTCAAGGGTCAAGGACCAGATTTGGTGGGTTGGTTCTCAAGACTACACACGTGTGGTAAACTTCATTTATAAGAAGCAAATTTGTCTCCACCAAAAATGACTTATTGTTCAAAATCACGAAAGTGTAGACACGTTGAACGACAATAAATATGGTTATCTGTTGAGTAAGAAAGATTTCATACAAGATACAACAAAAAAATTTATTTTGTGTTGTTTGTAATAGAAATAACATTAGCTCCGCAGAGCTATTTCTACGAAATATAAATCCTTACCACTATGATATAAATCCTTACCACTATGATGTACAGACCTTGTGTCAATCACGAACACTAATACAGACATATTCTCTTGTGTTTACAGAGTGGTGTTCCAAGCTTCTGAAGAGAGAAATTACCACATATTTTATCAGCTGTGTGCTTCTGCTAACCGCCCTGAGTTTAAAAAGTTCCAGCTAAGTATGGGCCTTCATTCTGTCTTTATTAACATTTATAGCAATTTGCTTTAATTTCTTTCTTAAGTACATAATTTAATGTTAGCCAAAAGGCCATATGGGATTATACAGTGATGCACTGTTCATCTGTTTATTGTTGACTTAACCTTTGACTCATTCTCCCTGAAATTTCGTAATGAACTAATCCATTCTTTGAATTGGAAGAGTTCAAATTTGTATTCAAGGGTGAATGAGTTAAAAAGACTACTTGGCTAATTTAGATATTGGGTATGGACATCCCTGGGGCACGAAAATTCAGTGCTGCGTAACTAAAGACTTTGCCTTGAGAGAGACATTAGTTCAGGCTGATTCCAAGATGGCCGCCTTATCCAGTGATTGCTTAAGACATTTCCTCTTTTTCAACTCAAATTTTAAAACTACAATTGTATACTGATAGTTGGAAGTTAAAGACATAGTTCTTCATGGAATATAAAATATTTGAAACCTGGTTACAAAATAAATTTAAAGCGGTTGTTATGGTCATATTACAGTGAGCCCAGATGACTTTTTCTACACAAGTTGTGGACAGGCTCCAGAAATCCAGGGAGTGAACGATGCTGACAATATGAACAGTACTTTGGATGCCCTGACGTTACTAGGTAAGTGACAATATGAACAGTACTTTGGATGCCCTGACGTTACTAGGTAAGTGATACCATATTTTGCCGCAAATAAGCCCCCTCTTGTGAATAAGCCCCTTCCCACTCCCCACTTTAGCAAATGTTCTTGTATGCAATTAAGTAGCATAGCCACAGTGTATCTACAGTTGTGTTGGATACAAATGTATGAAGTATTGGCAGCAGATAGTCTCCTGATAACTTATGGCACAGCATTAGTTTGATATTGGAGGAGCTGATACCAGATATTTCTGACAGCCCTTTATTTGAAACACAGGCTATCTACCTATTCACCCAGCCTGACTAGTTGAAAATTTAAAAATAATTTACAACCACACTCATCTTGGTTCTTGGAAACAAATATGAAAAAAGACTGAACAATTGTAGTTGTAAAAAATATACCTCTTGGCTTTTACAAAGTTAGTAATGCATGGTATGTTAATTGTTATGTCACAAATTCAATCCTGTGTGCCAAGATGATTTGTTTCTGACACTCAGCATAATGTCAAGTGATTTATAATGGTCTGAACTGAGGCATTGCTGCTAGTATCAGGTTATATTCTGATGCCACAATGTCATTTCCTTTATTAAATGAATATTACTGTAAATGTACTGCATCAGTATAATAAAACTGTGTCTATCAGTGAAATAATCACAGAGCAGGGATAAAGAACACCATGTCTCCGTCTTACAGTCTAGTTTCTTCTGTCCTATTTTCCATCTGGAGGCACAGTGGTAGGATGCCAGGCTCATGATCGAAAGGTTGTGAGTTCGAGACCCGGTCATGGCACTTGGGTTGTATCCTTAAGCAAGATACTTTACTCTGCTTGTTCCAGTCTACTCAGCTGTAAATGAGTATGTGGTTGGGTAATGCTAGAAATGTAGAATGTTAGCTGTGAGCGCCGAAATGGCAGCATTGTTTGTATGCTCCCCAGGGAGTTGAGAATGATATTGGCTGGAGGCTAATTAAGGCCCTATAAGCACAGATGATAATTTGTGAACTGCTTTGAGACGACTGTAAGGTCATGATAAAGCAGTATATTAAAACCTCAAATTATTATTATGTCGAAAATGAGATCAACATGACTTTGTGTATATTGTATCATGTTGAAGACTTTTATTCTGTTTTTGACAGGTATCGGCGAGCGACATCAGCTGATGCTGTTACAAATTCTGTCAGGAATTCTACATTTTGGAAATGTTAAGATTTCGGAGGCTGAGGGAGAATCTTGTGAAATTCCAGTAAGTTTCAAATATGACATTAACGTAAACCAACTTCCTTTTTCATGATATTGACTTTCGTGAATTTCACAATCAAAACAAACTTGCGATAGTTAATCGCTATGAATTGATCTGATGGGGAAGAGTAACTACAAGTATAGACTGTTTTGCAAAAGACAAATGCTGCAAACTGCTTGTCTCGTGCAAAAATTGGAAAGTTGGTATCCATGAAATAAACTTGGTCTACAGTAGTTTTGATAGCATATTTCTTAACTCATTCCCCCCTGAAGACACATTTGAACTCTTCCAGTTAAAAGGTTGGAAGAGTTCATTATGAAATTTCAGGGATGAATGAGTTAAAAGCAGCCACTCAAGGTAACCTATGTGTTTGTGCAGGTATTTTGATATTTCAACTGCACCGGGTGTACATTGGTAGCATTGAATAGGATTATAGGTAAAATGTACTTCTTATATAGCAATGTGTATTAAAAAAACTAAATACATACAGTTTTAGAAGTTCTTTTGTTTCAATGTATAAATGTATGTTTGGCAATCATTCTATTATTTATGGGGAAGTCAGAGGTTTGTTAACATGTATGTGATAGATAATGATGTTGTGGTTTGTGTTTAGGCGAAGGATAAGTCGCTGACCAACTGCTGTTCCCTACTCGGGATTGAGGAGTCACAGATGAGGATGTGGCTGTGTCACAAAAAGATTACCACTGTTAACGAGGTGCTCACCAAACCTCTCACCGCCAGCCAGGTAGGTCAAGGTCATATTATCAACAAAGTCAAGGTCATATGATTATGAATAATTTATCTCCAGATTGATAGGTAGGCCAATGTCAGATTATGAACTTGACCAATTGCAAGGTCATCAGATTATATTTACAGTCTACACTGATATTCACGCGATAACCATTGTGCTGCAAACTAGAGTTATTTTCCAATAACTATACTTGAGAACGTGCACAATTTCTATGACGTCGACGACAATACATGCGGGCGGAGCTATGCAAATTATCCAGTTCGAATCACAATTGTATGACGTCATCAACAATTGACATGGGCGGAGCTAGCTTGCGCTTATGCAAATTTCATGCTGTTACATTTATTGAACTGTTTTCACATTTGTAAGTTTTTCAAATTAAATAATGTCTGCAGATGGGGCTAAATTGAACAAAAAAAATATGAACCATTTACAGGAAAATACTGTAAATATAAGAATTAACCTTTGATTTTATTTAGTTTATTAGATCATAAATCCAATGGAGCAGTCGGTAAATTTAACGTAAACGCTTCACGTTTACTCAATTTACCTCGTGCTCCATTCGATTTATGATCTAATAAACTAACAAAATCAAAGGTTAATCCTTAAATAGGTATTTCATCCCCCTATAGCTATAGGTAGGCCAAGGTCAAATAGTGTACAAAGTCACAAAGCAACAACTGATCGGTTGATAAACCTTCCATCTCTGCATGGCAGAGGTCAAGGTGATAAATTTGTCTCCTTCAGTCAGGTAGGTCAAGGTTAGAAGACAGCATAGTTCAAGGTTGAATAGCAAACATTTATTAAGGTCATTTGTGGACTTAATTTCTCGGAAACTTTCCATGTATGAAGATCAGATGACAAGTCCAATCAACACATTCTGTCCATCACATAGTAGATACAAGTCAAATAATGACATCGTCAATACATTGTAATTGATTTGTAAACAAAACATTCAGTGATTGTTATAAAATGGTCAAAAAAATATTTGATTTGAGTTCCTGATAAGTCAAGGTTTGAAGGAAAAATATGATACACTTGCTTATTCAGTCTCAAATCTCTGTTATGTCCTGCGAAAGGAAAATGTTTTAAGTTTTGATTGTAATAAGATTTCTGTTTTCTATTTCTATTACAACAGGCGAGTTTTGCACAGGACGCCCTGGCCAAGCATATCTATGCCCAGGTGTTCACGTGGATCGTAAACAAGATCAACCTTACACTACACAGCGCCACCAAACAACACAAGTTTATAGGCGTTCTCGACATTTACGGGTAAATCTTGTTTAACACCTAATATTACATATTGCATGACGGCTTTCCATTAACTTCATTGTTAATCTGGACTGTATTCACAGTAGTATAGATGCAGTACAGACTACCGGACAATAGCATGACGTCATTTTGGTGTCATGTTGACCTACGTTACATCATCGCTTTGTACATCACCTCACGTCAATCATTAAGGTGATTGTGATTTTCGAAAGCTCTTCAAGTATGTTAACATACAGGGACAAAAACCTTAATAGAATGGCAAAAATAACCTGATTATGTATAATAAAATATCTTAAATGTAAATATAACCATTGAACGCCTGTCAGATGGTATTTATTGTCAATATGAAAGCAATCTTGGTGCCAGATAATTTAAATAATCATGACATCCTAATGGACGTCATTCTATTTATCTTGCAGCCAGATTGCATTCATATTGACAATAACTACAATCAGACAGGCGTTCAATGGTTAAAGAGACTTAAAGGACCAAGACGTTTTAAGAGTTTTGAAGTTCCGTGTTTGTTTGTTTGGGAGTATTAATTATGATCCTTTTTTTTCGTTACAGATTTGAAACATTTGAAATCAACAGTTTTGAGCAGTTTTGTATAAATTACGCCAATGAGAAACTTCAACAGATATTTAACAGTGTAAGTTAGTTACACATCACTGGGGAAAAGGCCTGAAAATGTAATGCTTTCAAGCATTTCACATTTAGTATTTTAAATCTATATTTTCATTATTTCTTGACAAAAGCAAGCTATATTGAATTATTGAGTTCAGCACAAATATTTTTCATGTAAAACCCAGAATGTATTTAAGAAATTATAAGTATCGTAATACATAACCTGGTTGCTTAGTAGAATGCAAAAAAGAATAAATTAAATCGAAGAGAAAAGAAATAAATTGTTAAAAAGATAATGAACAAAGTAGAGAAATGGGATGAAACAGCTGATTTAACAGCTGATTTAGCAGCTGATTTAACAGCTGATTTAACAGCTGATTTAGCAGCTTATTTAACAGCTGATTTAACAGCTGATGTTGACTTTGCTGTTGTAGCACGTGTTTAAACTGGAACAGGAGGAGTATGTACGCGAGGGTATTGAGTGGTCATTTATTGATTTCTATGACAACCAGCCCTGTATTGATCTGATCGAAAGTAAACTGGGAATCCTGGATCTGTTGGACGAGGAATGTAAGGTAAGGTTCAATCAGGGTCAGAGTTCAAAGGTATTGGGGGTCAAAGGTTAGATCTGTTGGACAAGGAATGCAAGGTAAGGTTCAATCAAGGTCATAGTTCAAAGGGTTGAAGGTCAAAGGTTAGATCTGTTGGACAAGGAATGTAAGATAAGGTTTAATCAAGGTCAGAGGTTGATTCAAGATCAGAGGTGATAGAAATGTTGAAGGCTAAAGGTCAATATGTAGAGGCTATATTTTTTAATCAGGGTGTATATTGTTTTTTTTTTAACATTCAAGGGGCTTTAGATGTGGAGGGATAATAGGATCATGTGAGACAATATAACAGCCCTTCAGCCCTAGTACTGGGTCATGTGATCAGGGCCTATGTGGGACAAACACTAGGCACTGGCCACAGTTCAATTGTTTCTCTCCTGAGTCTCAAGCTTTCCTCTAGAAATGTCCACAAATGTTCTAAGGATTTAAAAAAAAACAACAAATATAAAAAAAGTAACAGGAAAATAAGGTTAGGTTAGAGGAAAACAAGGTAAGATTACATGATACAGAGGTTGCAATTAGTTCGGAGTTATGTGAAAAACTGTTGTGATACCTAAATATTTTTGTTAAAGAAGATATTTCCATGAATTAAGTATGACATTTATAACATGTACCATTGGCTTTTCACAATTATTTTCCTTTTTTGTTATGACAGATGCCGCGAGGGTCTGACGCTAACTGGTGTCAGAAGTTGTATGGTAAACATCTCGGGAAAGCTAAACACTTTGACAAACCACGCATGTCCAACACGGCCTTCGTCATCGCTCACTTCGCTGACAAAGTCGAGTACCTAGCAGACGGATTCCTGGAGAAGAACCGAGACACAGTATTAGAGGAACACATCAATATTCTCAAAGCCAGTGAGGTAGGTTGTCTCTCAGTGAGGTATGCTGCTTCTCGTGTCGTAATTAAGTTAAGGTTGTATGCTATATACTATATTGAAATCTCCTCCACAAAAACAAGTTCTGCTATAAAAAATTGTATAAATTCTTTTTGAACAAATTGGAATAATTGGTCACACACTTGAAAGGTCATATATTGTATAATATATATATACTGTGCACTCCTCTTTATATCATGTTGCATTTGTCAGACAAAAAAACATGATATTAACAGGAATGTGACATTAAGAGAAACATGTTTTTCCACTAAATCAAGTACATTTACAATCTCCATAACTAAAAGTAAGCTATTCAATGTACATATGTACATCCATAACTGCAATATTTCATTTAAAAATATTTTGGGGGGGTTATTTATTTTCTATGCAATATTTTGTACATTTTCTAACTGAAATCAATGGAAATGACATCGTTTTCTGGATATTTTATGTGACTGGTTGAAAAAAAACCCAGATCTGCCTACCATTCCTTATATTCACTCTCTTTTACTGATGGGTGGTGGGAATCTCCAAAAGTGCTCCCACATTGATAATTCTGGAACAGCCCTAAGCAAATAAATGTTTTGTTATTTCAGTTCGAACTGGTGGCTGAGTTATTTGATGATAAAGATCCAAACTTAAAAAAGCCAAGATCAGGATCAGCAGCAACCCATCCCACACGAAACGTACCAAAGACCGGGGCCAAGTCAAACCGCAGCACCGTGGGGTCACAGGTCAGTATACAGCGCCACCTATATCATAGGGGGAGGTAATCTGGACTTATACAGAACCTAGTGATATATATTGTAAGGGGTGGTAATCTGGACTATACAGGACCTAGTGATATATATTGCGATTTAGTACAGGGAATTTAAAACATTTGTTAGTCTTAAGGCAAATGCTTAATTAATTAATGTGCAGAGGAGATATTTTCATTAATTACTTGGAAAAATTAACCTTTCTTAGATTAGAAATTTTGAATCCGGCACCATTGATATGTAATTATAGCCTTGTAATTTTATTTCTTTACTAATTTTTAGAAATGCAGTTTTGGTCTTCATGAATCATTTATGTAGAAGTTTATTCAGTTTTCATTTCATTACATCATTATTTGTATGTAGTGAGTTAAGTTTGGACAGTATAATTGTGTAATACTATTTGTTGTAGTGAGTTAAGTTTGGACAGTATAATTGTGTAATACTATTTGTTGTAGTGAGTTAAGTTTGGACAGTATAATTGTGTAATACTATTTGTTGTGATGCTGATAAACTTGTGTAGATAATGCTATAACTGACAGTCATGTTCTCCTTCAGTATCAACTCAATCTCATTCCGTTGATGACATATTTAAATTGGAATAAGTTAATACTAATACCATTGAATTATGCAAAACAGATTTTTTAATCCTGGGGTTTCTTATGGTACTCATAATAAGAACCAACTCCTGGTAATGTATCTGAGACGTATTATTTTGAAAATGAGTTAAAGATCCACCTGAAAAAAAATCCTACAAAAATTACTGAATATAATTCACATTAACAAATGAACCTACCAAAGTTAGCTGTGATTTAGGAGACGATAAATCTGGATGGATAATAAGATTTTCATTTTGACATCATAATAACTGATACCAGTTAATAGACTAAAGTCAAACCTTGATATCTTAGACTTGTACCATAACTCAAAAATACCTGTTCAATTCAAATTATTTTGTAGTTCCCAATCAAAATTTACATTAAAATATTAAAATATTAATCATATACTCTGGTAACTGGAAGTTTTTGCACAGTCCCGCCGACTTCCAAGGTTGGACTAATATTTTAAAATGTACCTTTATTTTAAAACATGAATAATACACTATACCTAAACAAAAAAAAATTTTACATGTCAAATCATTCCAAATCTAGATAAGGGAGTCAATAAGGGTGGTAGGGTGGCACAGTGGATAGCGTACTTGCCTTTCACCAGGGTAGCCTGGGTTTTCTCCAGATTCTCCGGTTTCATCCCACAATAAGACCCCTCGGGCGCAAACGTCTTGGCAAAAAAGAGTGATTAATATAATTTGGATGACTTGTTTCATGATTATTGTAAAATAAATAAAGTTAAATTTTTAAAAACTGTTTGTGATGTGGATTGACATGGAGGAGAACATGGCTGTACTGATCTGCTTGTGTGTCAGCCTCTGTAACTTTATTGACATGTTTTCCTCGTTGCTATAGCAACAACAGAAGGCAACAGTGGGAGATCAGGTAAAGCGTGTGCCGTCGTACGACAGCGCGTGTAGCAGCGCGTGTAACCCGTCATGTCTGGTTGTGGGTTCTCCTGTTTCCTGTTTTCTCGTTCTTACTGATGCAGACACTTGTAGCTCAGAGTTTTACTTACATCTTGTGTTATAGCTCTTGTCCTGGATTGTTCAAAGTTCAATTAGCAGAAAAGACATTAAAAAGCCAAGATAAATTTTTTCTTGTGAAAAAAAAGACTGAATTTAACACTAACAATTAAAAGGCAGTTACCTGAATTCTATTTTGTGTAAAATATAGATCACTTTTCTTGTAAATAAAAAAAGAACTCACAAAACTTGTAACTTTAATCATTAATTGTAGATTTATGAAAGAAAATAAATATAATCTTTTCATTCTCAAATGATAGGAAACTTTTTTAAGATAATTGGAAAGAAAGTAAATTATCATTTTGTAAATTTAGTGATTTGATGTGCTAAAGAATCTTTGAACAACTTTGACATATATTTTACTTACATGGGCTATATAGGTAAATTGTATTTTAAGTAGTGTTATAGATATATACATGTTAATATAATTACTGTTGTAGTCCCCATACGGTAACATTTATATATATCCTAGAGCAGATTATCTATACTGTTGGCTATCATCACTTTATAATGTTGAAATTCATCCTTAAAAAAAAGTTTTGGCTTGATTTTCTTCACAGTTGTGTTGACCGAACATTTTTAATATTTTTCCCTGAAATAAATATATGATTTTTTTTTCTATTATTTCCTTTTTATGCTTAATTCATTTCAAAGTTTTCAGCGTGGATGCAATGGAATGCAACGCTTCCATAAGCAAGTCTTCAATGCCATGATGCTTGAATTGTTTACGATTTTGCTTCAAGAACTTATAATTTCTTTATTTATTTAAGAACAATTTGGAAACAATTTTTTTACAACTGTTATTGATCTCTTATGTCTTCAAGAACATTGACAGATTGACTTTTACTTGACTTTATTCTTAAAGTCAGTGTGTCAATTCAAACTGGTGTTAGGTCAGTCTTATATAAATTTCTAAGAATGGTGAACTTGTATAGATGGGATGTGATGCTTAATTGTCAAAATATTTTTTTTTTTTTTCAAAATCAAAAATCTAGCCAAGTTTGAAGATTAAGACAAGGACAACCAATCAGATTTGTTGTTACAGCCAATTTAACCATTAGATCACTATTTTGTTACAGCCCATCTGATTGGTTGCTATGTAGAGTGACAGCCATTACTAACATTGGTTGGCTTTGTGTTACTAACAATGAAGTACTAAACCTTGTATTTATCCAGATTTGATCAAGTTCATTCCGACTGACATCATATAGACAGACACATCCCTTTACCACAAATCAGAATACCTGTAACCGTGTATTTAATCTAATATTCTTCATGAAATTAAAAACCTTACCTTTTCCACAAATTTCCAATGTCAATCTTTCAAAATATTTTAATTTGATAATATTATTGAGAAATTAAATTTTGGTTTAGTATAACTTGGTTTGTTATTGTTTTCTATATTACAGATATTTTACTTTAATTTTGTAAAAGATTTAAATTGGCATTTCGCATTTTAATGAATTGATATGGGTCCAATTTTGGAGATTCCTCTTTTTTTAATAGAATGTATCTTTAATATAGCAATATAATTTTATGCATGATAACAATTTTGTAGATAATTTGTTTTGGTTAAGGAAATGCCTGTTAATAGGAATAGTGGTGTTTCATTTTTGTGTAGTACTACCAACAGTAAATATATGTTATTAAAAATGCATGAATCATATGATAAACAGTCATTTAGTAGTTTAGCATTCACAATGTTTGAAGGTAGGGTTGGGAAGTATGGCTCAGATTTTGGAGCAGAAAATCAAATTTAAACTTTTACCAACTTTTCATTTTCTGACAAAAAGTGTTAGTAGCATGTTAAGTATGATATATGCTTCATCAGAATTTGGGTATTAAATGTATTACAGCTAACCTTGTGATATACATCTTAACACAATCTTCTCATGTGACAGTCACATGGATTTGTCATATCATTCATCTATCTTGTATATTACCAAAACAACAGTGTTCAGTTTCCCTCGATCATCTTATGGGTTTATTCATTTCAGTGATTTGAGGGGTAACTTCTTCATCCATAAAATCATAGGTCCATAAAATACAACTAAAAGTTTGATACAATTGTTTATTTGTTTGGGTACATGTAGTCAAAATATTCATGTATTGCATGTGATGGCCTTTTTTTGAAAAACTATGAAAAGGCCTGAGAGAAAAAACAGCTGATTTATCAGTAATTGGTTCCACTACAATAAAGAACATTACTAAATTATTGACATTTGTGGCTCACTAGCTTCCACCATTACCAAATCTTTCAGTGACCAAACACCGTTTTTATAGTATTTTGTTTCGATATTGATATCTAAATCTTTGACATTGTTTGTAGTGATGTGTGATGTTTTTCAGTTCCGAGACTCCCTGAAGATGTTGATGGAGACGCTGAATGCCACGACTCCTCATTACATCCGCTGTATCAAACCTAACGATCAAAAGGAGGCGTTCACGTGAGTATCAACATTAAGGTAGTAAGTCGTAGCACACTTTTCTAACTCCAATATAGAAGAGTTACTTTCTCATTACGTCCGCTGTATCAAACCTAACGATCAGAAGGAGGCTTTCACGTGAGTTACAACATTAAGGTAGTAAGTCGTAGCACAGTTTTTTTAACTCCAATATAGAAGAGTTTACTCCACATCACATCCGCTGTATCAAACCTAACGATCAAAAGGAGGCGTTCACGTGAGTTACAACATTAAGGTAGTAAGTCGTAGCACACTTTACTAACTCCAATATAGAAGAGTTACCTCCACATTACATCTGCTGTATCAAACCTAGAATTATAAGGAGGCGTTCATGTGAGTATAAACATTTTTAGTCATAGCACACTTTTCTAACTCCAATATAGAAGAGTTTACTCCACATCACATCCGCTGTATCAAACCTAACGATCAAAAGGAGGCATTCACGTGAGTTACAACATTAAGGTAGTAAGTCGTAGCACACTTTACTAACTCCAATATAGAAGAGTTTACTCCACATTACATCCGCTGTATCAAACCTAATGATCATAAGGAGGTGTTCACTTGAGTTACAACGTTAAGGTACTAAATTGTAGCACACTTTTTGCCTTGCTTCGACGTTAGTTGAGGAAAGTGAGACTAAGGTGTTGCCTTTCCGGCGATGGTTGAGACATAGACTGCGTCAGTATTTTAAGGTCCACCTTTCATTGTGTTATAATTATCCAATTGAATTGAAATTTGTTCACATTACTCAATTAAACTATCAATTACTGAATATTAACCTCAAGTTAAAAGAAATTGTTTTACAGGTTTCGGTATTTTGGGGCAAAAATATCCATTGGGAATTTTGATTAATGGACTTTAACAGTGTTACAGATATTCAATTGAATTGAAACTAAGTAATATGTTACTGATGCCATCATACTAAGCACTTAAATGAAATACGGAGGAAATTCATTTATAGGTTCTGCTGATGTAGGGTATAAACATGTGAATTATGGTATTTATCTTACGGCCAACTTTTTATAGTTCCATTGATATGTAATTAATTTGAAACTTGGCCAAGTTACTGATACCATCTTGCTGTATGTATTTTGTCTTACTATTATATTCTGTTTGGACTTTTAACGTTACAGACAAAGCTAGAAAGGCGTAATTCTTGTGTTATTTAGGTTTGAGCCTAACAGAGCAGTCGAACAACTTCGGGCCTGTGGTGTGCTTGAGACGATACGTATCAGTGCTGCTGGCTACCCTTCAAGGTAGGTCAAGGTTGTTACCCCAAGGACAGGTCAAGGTCATGACCTCCAAATCAAAGGTCATCCATTTTGACCTACACAGACAAAGATTAGAGAAATTTAAATATTGTGTGGTATTCATTATATGATAAAATTTATATGAAATGGTTAAGAAATGAAATTTAATGAGGGTTATTTGCTTGATTCATCATGTATTATAACATTTTCAAGAAAATTTAGCTGTTGGTCGTTTTAGGTCATTTTAAAAACATTCATGATATTTTCTCTGAAAAGTAATCTTTTGTATAAAAGTAGTTATTTATATGGTTGTTCATGTGTTGTATATCATTTATACTGCAATCATGAATGATTTTCTTCAAACCAATCAAATCGTTACATTGCCATAATTGTACCAGTTATCTCCCTTTTCCAGGTGGACCTACAGCGAGTTTTTCCAGAGGTACCGGGTCCTAGCCAGGTCTAAGGATATCAAACGGTCCAACCCCAGACTAACGTGTGAAAACATCCTTACAAAAATCATACAGGTGAGGTCATCGCTTGAATGACAAGGTCAATTTTGTGAGGCAGGTCATTGAATTATATCAAGGTCAAAGTGACAATGACAATGTCAAGGTTATAACTTCAAGTTTATTGATTCGAAAATCCTAGCAGTTTTAGTCTTAAAACCATTGAAGACCATCATATTATCTTTACGGGACCGCAATACGTGTTATTCGGGTCTCTGATATACTGTCCTCAATATTTGCTATTAAACTCTATAAAATACCTTTACAGGGCCTCAGTTATACTTTATTAGGGTCCCTTATATACATTTACAGGGCCTAGAGGATTTTAGACTCTACATTGTACCTGTTTGACCACCTGAAATATTTTCTATGCTATTTTACATATATTGTCAGGGCATCTATGTGTATTGTGTACATTGTCGGGGCCTCTGTGTGTGTTTTGTACATTGTTAGGGCCTCTATGTGTATTGTATACAGTGTCAGGGCCTTTATGTGTATTTTATACATTGTCAGGGCCTCTATGTGTATTGTATACAGTGTCAGGGCCTCTATGTGTATTTTGTACATTGTCAGGGCCTCTATGTGTATTTTGTACAATGTCAGGGCTTCTATGTGTATTTTGTACATTGTTTGGGCCTCTATGTGTATTTTATACAGTGTCAGGGCCTCTATGTGTATTTTGTACGTTGTCAGGGCCTCTGTGTATTTTATACATTGTCAGGGCCTCTAAGTGTATTTTATACAGTGTCAGGGCCTCTATGTGTATTTTTGTACATTGTTAGGGCCTCTATGTGTATTTTATACAGTGTCAGGGCCTCTATGTGTTTTTTGTACATTGTCAGGGCCTCTATGTGTATTTTATACAGTGTCAGGGCCTCTATGTGTATTTTGTACATTGTCAGGGCCTCTATGTGTATTTTATACATTGTCAGGGCCTCTATGTGTATTTTGTACATCGTTAAGTCCTCTGTGTTGTCAGGGCCTCTATGTGTATTTTGTACATTGCCAGGGCCTCTACGTGTATATTATACATTGTTAGGGCCTTTTTGTGTGTTTATACAGTGTCAGGGCCTCTATGTGTATTTTATACGTTGCTAGGACTGTTCTCCAAAGATCATAAAAAAGAGCAAGAAGTTAGTGGAGGTATTCTGTACATCAGATTTTACAGTTCAGTCTCACAGAAAACACAATTCACAATCGTCCTTACTCCGGACATTGTTATAATACCAGTGGTAACGGCAATTGATCAATACTGAACTAATTCATTCCAAAGATGCATTGAACTCTTCCAATTCAAATCCGGGAATATTTCATTATAAAGTTTCAGGGGTGTACAAGCTAAACAGACTTGATCTTTTTACAAAATTTACAAAGAAAAGGTTTGATAAGACAGTTTTGAAAAAAAAAATTTGATTCAATATTTTTGAAAAAAATATTAAGCCCTTTATCTTGGGTTGATTTATAGAGTTTGGAGAATTTGTGTCCAAAGAATTTCAAAAATTCAGTACGATTGTGAATTGAAAGCATGGCATGCAATACTGTTATACCCTGTCATCGATCCAGTGTTGGAGAGAAACACACCCTCCTAGTTCTTACTATGTTCTTACTTATCTTTCTTAACAATGATGTTCACAAATTTAAATCTATGTTGGAAATAACATCTAACTTTTTCTTTACCCTAAGTTGATTCAACAAAAAATTGTTTCATTTTAAATTCCTGTATTAATTTTGGAATCCAGTGATTTTGGGACGGTGTCACTTTTTTTAAAGATTCAATGTACATGAATAAATTGCTTGGCAAGTGTAGTTATTTGTATAAGAGTTATCCCCCTTACAAATCACCAAACTTCAGAAAGGTTTCCTTTTACCTGTGTTTCTGTAATTTTCAAATGAATCTACAAAACATCAATATAGATCAATTATAAGTTATTTCACAAAGATCATTGAAAAGAACATTGAACATTACATATAATCAGATGTCTATGAACAGGTGACTCTTGGAATTAAATTCATATCAGATTTCTAAAGAATGATGTCTGAAATTAAGCTAGTGATATCTTTTACAAAATCTAATTGTTGTTATTTCTGTTCTGCACAGGATCCTGATAAATACAGGTTTGGTAAAACAAAAATCTTCTTCCGTGCCGGCCAAGTGGCGTACCTGGAGAAGTTGCGATCGGAGAAACTCCGGGCTTGTGGTGTCATGATCCAGAAACACGTCAAGGGCTGGTTGGCACGGCGACGATACAAGAAGATCATGCTGTCTATAAAGCTGATACAGAAACACGGCCGAGGAGTGCTGGCGAGAAGGTAACGTAGACCTTAACAGCTGGATTATCTCCCCTGGACCCTATTTGTTAAATCCTTGCTTTGAATTCAGTTTAAAGCTGAAAGAAATTCATTCCTTCCTAATATTAAAAAAATATATATATATTATAATTTGGTTATAAAATGAATAAAATTACAAAAATATTAAATGATAGATACTTGGATCGACTTAAAAAAGCAGGCACCCTATATAAAGCATGATATACATTACAAAGCTGGGCGTTAACAATGTTGGTATAGATATTAAAATGAATGGGAAACTGCTGAATTAAACCTGTTTGTTTTGGGTAAGGGCAGAGGATGTTGGTGGATAGTAGTAGTTTTACATGTTACGGTATAATTTCTGTGGTTCCGACAACTAAACTCAGGCTTTGTTTTACAGGCATGCTAAGTTCCTACGTGAGACCAGGGCGGCCACTAAGATCCAGAAAACATTTAAAGGTTTCAGAGCTCGCAAAACCTTCAATGTCAAGAAACGTGCTGTAGTCAAGTTACAGGTGAGTCATAGAGTTATTAGCTCCTTAGTCAAATGTCAAACAGAAAAAATGAAATTCTTACGAGTTTCATTTGTTTATCAGTCAGCTATGATTTTCTGTGTTCAGACAGTTAATATATGTTGTGAGCTTTTTCAGGCAGTAGATATAAAGATGTGAGCTAATTCTACCATGATCATTTTGTATCAGTTTCATTTGAATTATTAATCTTTATAATTTTATGATCTGTTGCCATGGTAACTCTTCAATTTCTGTTACTAGGCCTGTATCCGAGGGTTCTTTGGGAGACGGGAATACCAGAAACAGATGCACGAATACCGAGCTGTCGTCATCCAGAAATATGTCCGTGGTTGGTTACAGCGACAAAGATATCACAAGATCATCCATGGCTTCGTCTTGATCCAGTCCCACTACCGGCGACGCAAGGCAAAGGCCCAGCTTAAAGTTCTCAAGGTAGGGGTCAAGGTCATAAATCAGAGTCCCAGGGTCTAGGTTGATGCTCTCAAGGTCATCGTTTAGGGTCTCAGGTTCACCATTTAGGTATCCAAGGTCATAGTTGGTGTCTCAAGGTCACATTTTAGATTCTTAATGTGAAATTTTAAAGTTTCCAAGGTCACAATTTGGTGTCTCATATTCACATATTAGTGTCTGAAAGTTAAAATTTAGGTTCTCAAAGTCAGTGTAGATTCTTGAAGTATGTAAAGATCAGCTTATATCATCGTGAGGATGGATTTTATCGCAGTTCTAGTCAAATATAGACGGAAATATTTTGATAGGAGTTTTAGCCAACTTCAGGGAAATATTTCTAACCAATTTAAAAATAGGTTCTTTTCTATAATTTCTTAAAATGGCACAACTATAATATCATGATAAAACATGTTTCCACAACACCTATGCCATGTTTGCTGATATATGAAAAATCAATTTAAACTAGGGGCAAAATATGAACAGAGGAAATATTTACACAGAGACCCTTAAAAAAGTACTACAGACCAGGTGTTCCAGAAGAGTAAGCGTATTCTGCTTCATCAAAATGTGTTTGTATTTCTGCATGATGTATGATATTATAATGACGTGAGAATTGACCTAATCTTTATTAAATCATGTCTGTTATTAATTTGCCTCTTAGCAGCCCTTTTGAATTTGTTATATAGAAGACATTTGCAATAATTTTGAAGTTCTAATATTTCTATTAAAATGTGTGATGTTTATTTGTAAATATCAGCAAAGGAATCGATGAAATATACCATACCTGTATTCTGTTTCAGATTGAGGCGAAGTCTGTGGATCACCTCAAGGGAGTTAACAAGGGTCTGGAGAACAAGATTATAGAACTACAACAGAAACTGGACAACCGGGTAAAGCCTTGGCGGTGCTAACTTTTACTTACCGTATTTGACTGGGAATAAGCCCCCACCCCCTGAGAAAAATAATTGATCAAAAGTTGGGAGGGGTCTTATTCACGAATACACCCCAGTTCACAAAAGTCTGCCATCTTGGATATTCAGACACAAAATTAAAAAGAAATTAACATGCTTTTTATTGAGGGAAAAACAAAATTTAGGGTGGGGGCTTATTCACAGGCTCCCACCCTGTTCCAAGAACCTTTGCCAAAGTGGGTAGGGGGCTTATTTGTGAGAGGGGGCTTATTCCCGGTAAAATAGGGTATATACCCGTTAATATTGTGTAAACCATTACTTTCCAACCTGATATAAAGTTACTGTTCGAAATCATTATTTATCAACCAGTTGAAATTTACTTTGTAAAAAAAACTCAATTATACTAGTTTAAAAATAGGGTATATTCTATAATTTCTTAAAATGGCACAACTATAATATCATGATAAAACATGTTTCCTCAACACCTATGCCATGTATTTTTCAACTGTTGAAATTTACTGTATGAAACCATGGATTATCAACCATTAAAAATATTGCTGTAAAAAGCCATTAATTATCAACCAGTTAAGATTTACTGTGTAATGCCATTAATTATCAACCAGTAAAATTTACTGTATAAAGCCATTAATTATCAACCAGTAAAATTTGCTGTATAAAACCATTAATTATCAACCAGTAAAAATGTACTGTATAAAGCCATTAATTATCAACCAGTAAAAAATTACTGTATAAAGCCATTAATTATCAACTAGTTGAAATTTATGGAGTCAAACCATTAATTATCCACTAGTAGCAATTAATGTCTACTTAATTTTAGCAGAATTTCATCTCAAGATTGAGATTCTTTTGTCAGCATCACACAACCAAGAGGGTCGCTGATTTATCACATAATTTAAAAAAAAAATCATCAACTCTGGTCTACAATTGTACACTGTACACACTACACCAGTGACAATAGTTATATATGTGATGTGGAAGCTAGTGTTAGATCAGTTTGTCAAAGATCGACACACACACACATGTATGTAAAAGATAAATGTAAAAAAAAAGTTTGTTTCCATGTGTAGGTAATAAAATAGACAAGATAAATAAAAACAAGACAACCGACTTTTTAGTGCTTTCACCCTCTTCCGGGCTCCTCAGGAAAGTTTTATTTTAAAACAGACAACATCATGACGTCATAAACAAGGTGACGTCACAATACACAAATGTTCACAAAGTAATTTTATAAAGTGGAATACATTTCTATGGCCTGTAAATATATATAGCCTTGAAAATTTGACATTTTTTTTGTCCATAATGTCACTATTACTTCCACGATCATACATATATAGGCCTATATAGATTTTTCCTGTCAGGAACAATATTTCACCTTTGAGATGTGGGAGGCTAACAACACTCTACTGTTATAGTATAATTACTTACAATGACAAGGAAACTATTTAGTGAGTTAGATACAATTTACAAAGATAGGTACCAGGTAAATACTGTAAGATCATTGTTACCTGTAAACCCACTGTAGATAATACTAGAATCATCCAGATTAATGCCTGGGAGAGCCTACTGTAGTTATATAGGGGTGGAAGGGTTAAAGATTTGATTGTTTTTTCTTCAAAGAACAAGGAAGTCCAGCAGGTGAAGGTGAAGGACGCGGAGATCGTAAACATGAAGACCGAGATGGAGAAACTTCGACAGAACAGTAGCATGGCCGAGAAATCAACCAACCGTATCACCGAGCTACTGAAGCAGATCGAGGAGCTGAAGGAGGAGTTGGGTAAAGAGAAGGGTGAGAAACAAGACCTGTTGTCAGAAAAGGAACTTCTACAGAGGAAACACGCCGAGGTGGGTAGTATCAGTTAATCATGTGGGAGGGACAGAAGTCACTTTTTCAGAGATCCCACCACCTATCAAATATTAAAAGAAAATTAATATAAGGAATAGTATACAGGACTGGTTTTAACCCCCCCACCCCACCCCCTAAACCCTGATGTAGTTATACAAGTGCCACCCACCTGCCCCACACAACTAATTAGGGCACAGCCCTAAGGTTATATTAATAAAGTTATAGTAGAGAAAGGGAAAAAATGTTCAAATCATTATATAATTATAAAAATATTTATGTAGACAATACCATTTTACCATTGCTGCCACAAAGATAAAATCTGGAATCCACCAAATCTCAATGTTATCCACACGCTTGCAATGTGAACTCTTTCAAATGAAATCATTGATGATAGTGTAAGATGTATAAATTCTCTGTTTCCAGTCGACCAAGATGTTGATGGATGAGAATATGTCGGTTAAAGAACAGTTGGACAAGGCGAATGAACAAATCCGTAACCAGGAGAAACAGTCAGCGGGTAAGTATTGTACCGCGTCCATATATACGAACAAATCCGTAACCAGGAGAAACAGTCAGCAGGTAAGTATTGTGCCGCGTCCATATATACGAACAAATCCGTAACCAGGAGAAACAGTCAGCGGGTAGGTATTGTACCGTGACACCATTTTAATCAAACAGTCATCAAGCTAGCATTGTATAGCACCCGTTCAAATCTGACTTTTCCATTTGTCTAAGTTGCCACGATAGTCAAAGTATTAGGTGCCTTTGTTTGAAATCTGCTACAGTGCACTCCTCTTTATATCATGTTGCATTTTTCAGACAAAAACATGATATCAACAGGAATGTGACATTATAAGAGAAACTTGTTTTTTTCCACTAAATCTAGTGCATTTCCAATCTTCATAACTAAAAGTAAACTATTCAAAGTACATAATTTTTTATGAAGATGTTTCAATATATAGATACCATTATTTCAATTAAAAATCATTTTTGGGGATTTTTTTTTAATTTTCTATGCAACATTTTGTACAAGTTGTATCTGAAATCAATGGAAATTACATCATTTTCTGGATATCTTATGTGATTGGTTAAGAAAAACATGATATTAAGAGGAATTCACCTCCAAATACATGATATTAACCAAATAAAATTACATAGATTATATAGAGAGAAAAATGGTGCTTGGGAAAAACATGATATAAAGAGGAATGTGATATTAACAGGAGTGATATTAAGTGGAGTCCACTGTATCACTTAAGCCCTCCACTACTGGGTCCAGGTTGCAGTCACCTAGTTGTTGGTCGTTGGTCAATGGTTTTCCCCACAAACTCCGGGTTTTGCTTTTGACTATAGCTGTTAATAGGATGTAAAACACACGAAAGTCCATTTGTCCGGTCTATTTATGCATCATTTGTCCTCTTAGATCAGACTTTTCCGTCTATCTGTCTATCTATTTATGCGTCATTTGTCAATTTAGATAAGACTTTCTGTCTATCTATTTATCTATCTATTCATCCGTTATTTGTCAATTAGACTTTTATTCACCTCCACTCCCCTGATAACAGAAATCCATTCATTTTGTTCTGTTTCCCTGATATTGAACCTTAAAATACAAATACAAATATGAAAACGTTTTAAAGAGAATTACCAGGTAAACAATGATATGACATTTATATTGCTGTGATAATATCATAAAAGTAGGAGTGAAGGCTTATAAATGTTTTACAAATATTTCCTTGTTTAATATAGATGTTAGATTAGTTTTAAATGCATACCAATGTTAAATAAGTCTCAATTGAATAATTCCTTATATCAATCAATGTTATAAGGGAGGTAACTCATAACAGAAACAAGAAATAGTCTTTTGTAACCCTTGGCTGTTCTCAACAGACAACTGATAGTCTTCAGGAGTCAGTTTTATGTTTACTGTACACACAAAAAACTGATAACAGAAAGATACGAAACTATCACTTACAATTACAATATACATATTCAGTTTACTTTCACTTTACAAATACAATGTGCACATTGTACACAATATTATCAGATAAATGCATTTTTAACATATACTATTAATATTATATATAGACTTATCAGGGGCCTAGGAAAGTTAGGAGATCTCCGTCATGTTCGGCAGCATAGTTTGAAGTGAACGAGGGTGGTACAATTGACGTGCGAATATAAAAACAACACACAGGGTTGCATGGGTATGTGGATACTCGTGTAGTTCACTTTGTCTCAACACTTAACATGGAAGACATGACACTGATACGGGACAGAGAAGACAATAACATTGTGTGCCTTAGTACAATGAGTACACCCTGTTACATCACTTCCCCGCTGTGATGAAAGACACCCAACATTCCATGATGGATGGAGCCAGTTTATAAATTGATATCCGGTTACGCCATAATAACATGACTTTAACTAGTATATAATATAAGTCATATTTAAAAATCATATATCTGTGATTGCGTTTCATATATCTGTGATTGTGTTTCATATATCTGTGATTGTGTTAATTAATCTTATTTGCAGATACTAGTAAGGAAAAACTGGACACCGCCAATAAGATAATGATGGCTGAGTTTGAGTCTGAGCGCGCTCACCACCAGCGTCTTGTCAAGGACTACGCTCGTCTCCAACAGCGCCTAGAAAACCTGCAGGGTGAAATGCAGGTGCTGACAAGTCCACAGGGACACAAGCGTACGCCGTCCGACATCTCGGCCATCAGTCTCGAGTCATACGCCAGCTCAATCTCCCCCGAGGATAAGGACGATCTGGAGAAGGAGAGCGTACGTTCATTGATTATGATATGAAATTAAATGCATATCGAAAAAAAATGAAAATGATTCCCAAATATGTTGGATAAGAAATATAAAAAAATTATTAAAACTGTAAAATATTTTTTAATTCTTATAATTGATATTTATATGTTTTCTAAATATTAGGGGAAAAGGAAATTTATGTCTTTTTTGTGATGAAATGTGAAAAATTGATACGGGATGTATTTCCATAACATTTTAAAAATATTAGATCAGAAATACATTGATAAGAAAATATGTTTGATGAGACATTAATATTTGTGGACAATGTGCAGGACCAGGGTTATGATACTACAGAGAAGAAGAAAAAGAAAGGCCCTGCTCCAGCCCCACCCACTATCAGCATTGACACAGTCGCCAACGGAACTCACATTGAGAAGGTAAGTATTGTGTATACCATAATTTTTTAGTCTACAAAACCTGCTACTGTGTAACACAGTGAAACACTGACAAAATCAGCTTAATATATTGTATCCACCTGAAAGCTTTGTACTGGCCGTCGTTCCTGAAAATTGTCGACAGAGAATGAAAAGCGAAATTATGTCACTTGTGGCCTGCTTTTCCAAAAAATGCCATAGGGCTATTAAATTTAATATCTACTAGGATGAACAATAGGTGCTGAACCTTAATTTGACACAATAATATAATTGGGGTCACTGTGATCTACTTTGAAAAAAAGGGTCACAGGGCAATGAAATTTGATATCTAGGATGATCAAAAATGCATAACTTGAATTTTACAACTGAGGTCACTGTGACTTACTTTTTCAAAAACCATCATAGGACAATGAAAATTTAAATCTGGAATGAACAATAGATGTAAAACTTGAATTTTTATCAACACGGTCACTGTGACCTACTTTCTGAAAGTTTTGTATAGAACAATAAAGTTGATACCTGGATAAGCAATAAGTGTCCCACTTGAATTATACCAAATGATGTCTTATGCATCACCAAACATTAGGATATATGCAAATAAAAGTACACCATATTGATCTATAATAAAGATTTTGACCTTAACCTGTGACCTTTGGTGACCTATCTATAGACGTTTTTCGTAACTTAAATTAGATATACCTGGTAAGATATACATCGGTCACTATCAGTATATGAGTCGTTAAAAATAAGATAAAATTCTGTTTGCGGATGAGATAGCCGAGACTGAAGTGGTATTGATGTTTGTCTACAAAGATGACGTAACACACACATGTGCTGCACCTTTTGAATTTAGTAATAGTTTACAGTATGCTGAAAAAATGAACGAATCTGCATCATACATAAACATAAAGTCCTTCGATTGAAAAAAAAGAAAGAAAACAAGACCAGATGTGTTATAGCTATCAGATCAAGTGACTGTGTGAAATCTTGATGTACAGCAGTGTAGGTAGCAAGCTCACTGGTCTCAGATTTACTTTATATGATATCTTTTGCAGACCCAATCAACCTCTAGTTTTGTAAAATTCGTACAAGATTGATTAATCCACTGAGTGGCTGATATTGGAGTTCATGTTTCATAGACTCAATTACATAATAGAATGTGAGGTGAATTTGAGGTTTGCTAGACTTCAGTAACAACTGATTATGAGGTCCATATGCGCTTTGCTAGACTTTAGTAACAACTGATTATGAGGTCCATATGAGGTTTGATGAACCCTGACAGTTTACAACTGATTATGAGGTCCATTTGAGGTTTGCTAAACTTCATTAACAACTTATTATGAGGTCCATATGAGCTTTGATGAACCATTGTACTATTTATAATGACAGGATGTGGATATTGGCCTTGTCCTGAAGCTGCAGAGCAGAATCAAGGAACTAGAGAAGGACAAGGACCACCTACAGAAGAAGGTCGACAACTTTGAGGACGGTGGGAGTCCCGCGCACCGCTCCTCCGCTGTTATCTCCGATTCTGCATTTGATGCACTGAAGGTCAGTATAAGCATTCAAGGGCAGACAACTCCTAAACTGATCATTCATCCCTGAAGACACATTTGAACTCTTCCGGTTCAAGGGTTGGAAAAGTTCATTATGAAATTTCAGTGGTGAATGGGTTAATTGTTGTGTTTATTGTTTTCTAGTTGTAGCTGTTTAAAAAACACAATTTTATTTTTTCTAACCGAGATTGTATTTTTTGAAATTAAAGCAGGGGTAAAAGTTATATTTCTAAAAAACATCTGATAAAATTTCACTTATTGCAGTGTTTCCAGACAATCTATTTCATAAATACCTTTTATGTTTTCATTCTTATGGATCATCCAATCATAATATTTGTTTATTTTTTAGCAAAATGTATAATGAAAACTTATAGAAAAAAATCGAAATTGACTCTTGCAAAAAAATTGATCTGAAAGATGAGAAAGGAGAGACATTTCTTATTGGTTTCTCCTTCAACCATAGCCTTTGTATAGATTATAACTTAAATATAGACTAGATCTCAGCCTTGACCTTTTTATCAAAGTTATTGACCTTTGTGTAACCTTGACCTTTGTGTAATCTTGACTTTTCCATGACTTTGCCAACAGAAACAGCTGGTGAATGCAGAGGATGTAGAAATTGTCATTAAGTTACAAAAACGTATCAGGGAATTAGAAACTGCAAAATCTAAGCTTGTTGATGAATTAGATGAACGCGAGGAAGAGGATGAGAATATGGGATTCAAAATTATGACTCCTGAATTTGCATATAATAACTTGAAGGTATATCAGGGTTACTGGGAAGCTTGTGTGCTATATATCAGGGTACCTGGGAAGCTTGTGTGCTATATAACTTTTTAGCTAGTTGGTGGAATGGTATCTGCTTTTCTCATATTTCTGATGTTCTATTCTGATAACATTTAGTAATTTGTCCTAACCTGGAGGTATATCAAGGTCTGACGGGTGTCTGTTTTCTGTATAACTAACCTGTAGCTAGTGGATTGAAACTGACTAACCTGGTGTTCTTGAAAGAGTAGTTACCTAATATTAATTTTTTGAATATTTGCGATAGTTTTAACTTAGGAAACACCGATCTGAGATAAGAATTTTTTCCCTCAACTGTTTGAATGGTACAGATGAACTTTGTTCTCTAAATTTTGTTAAAACCCCTAGACAAACTTGATATCAAACATAAATACCTGCTTAACCCAAATACTAAGAAAACTCGAAAGTTTTTCCACTATCATGCTGATTTTGGAGATGACAAAATCCAACTATATCTACAAAAATATTTTGTAATGTTGCAATGTGACCAGTAACACAATGTACAAAAATGACTTTGATAGAATTTAATTTTAGATAATGCTTTATATTTTTACTTCCAGTTGTTTGCCATAAGTATTGTCACATCAAACATTTTCCCATTGATTTAAGTGCATTTCCACTAATTTTGAAAATGTCATCATGCAATAGCAGCTTGACCGATTCCAATAAATGTTTGTTTTGTAAATTTTATACTTGATTGGAGTTTCTGAAACATATTTTTAGTGCAGAAATAGTCTGTATGCTTTGTTGTTGAGGTATTTAAAGGCGAACTGAAATTTGTCAAATAGACGTCTCCCCTGACGTCAATGTTAATTTCATAGAAAATGTGACATTGTTAATTAGCTCCAACTGCAAACAGCTCTAGAAACATAGCATATTGAATGCACCTGAACCCAGACTTATGTTCTGAAAACTCTACTTAATCCTGATGTAAACCTAATTAAGTTGGTTAAAATCGGTCACACTCTTATTGTATAATGACATTTTGAAAATTAGTGGAAATGCACTTAAGTGGGAAATGTACGGTGCAACAATACTTACGGTCAGATACTACCATACTTGCCAACCCTCCCTATTTAGGAATGAGACTCCCGATTTTGGACCCTAAAATGTTGCATTTTCAACTTTGGAATTTGCTCAACTGTTCCTATTTTTAAACATCTGATGATTTCATCTGAAAGAAGTGCTCAACAGAAGCCATATAAAAGTGTTATTTTTCCTCTGAATGTACATGTTTACATATTATTTATGTTTTCAATTCTGTGCACGCGTAATCTCCCCATAGGAAATTTAAAAAGTTGGCAAGTATGTACTACATTGTGTATATATATATATACATTTAGTATTTGCATGTTGATACATTTAATAGCTATAACTAGTGTCTGAATAACAATTTAAACAAAAATGTAGCAAACCTAATCTGACATTACATAGGGACATACATGTGTATGTAAGTCAGATTAGACAGGGTGTCAAATAACACAGATCTGAGATAGAATAAGACAATTGTTTACAAGTGTAGTGTAAACAAAATTATTAAAAGATTATAAGAAACTTGCAAAAATAATTTCATTCAGTTCTTAAGTCTGTTGTATCAAGGTTAAAGAATTACTTGCATTGTATGATCAGTCGCAGAGAGTATTGGGCCTGTATTCATAAAATCATATAATTTATTGTAGCTCAAAAATGATGAAGAAAGTAGATGCACCAATTCAAAACAGTATTTTTTTCTGTAATTCTCTTCATGATTTCCCAAATCATTATCAAAAATGGTTTTATTCTTGATCTATTTACTGAACAAGAGGTTCAGCTTCAGCAGAAAATCTAGGCTTGAGCACAGTTTCATGAAGCTCTGGTGCTTTGCTACATCTGTAACTGTAGGAGTTTGAATACCGAGGTGCTGCATTCTGTTTCATTAAAACTCTTGTTTACTATGCTGCTGCAATGTTTTTTAAGAATACTGTAAACGTACATTTTCGCGGTAATATTATTTTTGTGTTTCACGCTGAAGGAATTGAGCTAAAATATGATTGCCTTTATTGGAGGTTTTAGATGCTTATATATAATAATTACCATGGATGCGTTAATTTATCATTGCGCTAATGAGCAAAACACTGACAGTGCGGTAATATTTGATTGCGACAAATTGGGTACGTTTACAGTACTTTTGTACTTAATTTACACTGCAGCCTCAATATATGTCGGGTATTCTTGTCTTATATTTCCTATTTTATTTAAAAGTATATTATCTATAACCTCCATTAACATAAGTGCAGACTAGTTCTTTTTGAACTTTTTTGAGAGATAATCATATGTATATTACAGCTAGGTAGCATACACCCTTAAGTTCAAAAAAGTTTTGTTCATGCCATATACTAGAATTTTGAAGTTTCAATGTAATTTTCAGAGAAAATAACAAATTGATTCATCCTCTATTTTACTTTCAGTCACAATGACATTTATTTATCACTTGTAAAGCTGTTTTAGTAGCTGTTTTATTTGTCTGTCAAAATGATTATTTACAGTTGAAGATATTTACAGAAGATATTTACAGTAGAAGATATTTACAGTAAAAGAACATTCTTGAAATCACGAAAGAGGATAATAATGTATCGATAATTTGATTGATATTTTGTCATATGAGAGAAAGACTTTTTGTTTCTGTTTTAAATTCGGCAATTTTTGTTTTAGCTTTAATATCAATAAAATTATATTTGATCCAAAAAGTACCTGTACTTTTTATTTGTTTACCATTAAATTTAAACACAAGCTACATGTTTATCTTTGATAAGTGGACGAGAGATTCTGATAAAATTCTCTGTTTTACAGATGCAAGAGCTAGAAAATGAAAATGATAAATTAAAACGTGAAGTCTCAAAACTGGTGGCCTCCATCGCAGAAACTACAAACTTTGATCAGAATGTGGAGCTGACTCCGGCTGGTAAAGAATTCTTGGGTAAGGCATTATTGACTTTGTGTTGTGATTCTTTCTCTACTTCAGGATATATTTCTTTTTGTAAATATGCGTGTTTTGTCAGTAACATTTTAGAAAACCATTTATTTATTTGATATTTTAACAAACTTCATTTCTGCTTTTGTTTATAAAGAATTGTGATTTATATTCATTTCTTTTTTTCTTTGTTGTATTAAAAGAGTTATCTCCCTTTTAATTAAATCAGGGGCCTAAACCTAAACCAAAATAGAACTTAAAACAATTTTGTTAAAAGATGGATTCGGAAGAAAGAAATTTCATCTATCAGTCATTCAAGGATAAACTGAATATAGAATTAAACGGGAAAATGTTTTTTAACTAAAATAGTTTTCATCATGTTTACACCATATTTACAACAAAAGTAAGACAGGGGAGATAACTCTTTGTGTAGTTGTTTTACTCTGTTCTAGCTAATAATACTGAAGTATTTACTTTTCTTTTCATATCTTTCGCTGTTTGTGTCTTCTGTATGCTCCAACTACTAATTGCATGATAATCTGACCATGAACTCTGACCCATGGTTGTCATGTGAACTTTAATTTTTGATGTGACCTCTGACCCCTAACTGTGGGTGTCGTTGCTGTTCTGACTGTGTGTGGTTTCGGTGGCTTTGTGTTGTTGTAACATTAGCACAAGATTTAAACACAGACAGAATTAAAGTTTTACAAGGTAAGAACGGTACTGTGAACTACATACTTGATAAAATTTCGAAAATTTTATTCGGCAGGATATTCAAAGTCAACATTCATTAAAATCTTAAAAGTGTATATAGTACCTAGAGGCAACTCTTTACAAAAACTTCAGATCTTAGAATTACTCTAAAATTTTCTTAGATTTTATATTTTAATCTCTGAAATTTTGGTAAGGAAACAGCATTTGTCAGAGTACAGCTTCAAACCTTAATTGACTTTGGTTTCCTAGTCGTATAGAAATTATACATATTTAATAAACCCTAAAGAGAGGCTACTCAAATTTACAAAACGACCCCTTACACCTTTGATAGATAGATATATCTGTATGTGTGTTCATTGCTTTATATAATTCTTCTATATTTCTTATGCTAATATTATCACCTTGTTTGACATCAGTTCACCTTAGTTTATTGATCATCTGTAGCTGTACCAACATCTACCCTGCATGTCATGCCTGAATTTCAATTGTTCTGTATATAAATTTTAACTTATACTAAAATTGAAATTGTCTACATACATTTTGTATTTGTCTGTACTTATTGTTGCCTTCCTTTGAAATAAATATGAAAAAAAAAACCAATTAGCAGAACTGCAACAATAAAGAAAATTATTATGCTGCTTTTCAACTTCTTTCAAATCCGCCTGTTGTCAGTTGTCACCAACAAGATCGGAACATATTCACTAACACTGATTAGTAGAAATTGTGTTAATATATTTTAACCACTAACTCTAATGGATTGTTAATGGATTGTTAATGAATTGTTGATGGATTGTTAATGGATTGTTAATGGATTCCCACAGAACAATTTGAAGCTATGACAGATGAATTGGAGCGGCGCAGGGAGGAATGTCTCCAGCTACGGGCCATGATGGCGGAACGAAGTATCACTACGCACGAGATCGCCAAGCAATCGTACGGTGGAATAGACAGTATTGTCAACGAGGACAACGAACTGGCCATGGCTTACAGGACACAGAAAGAGCTGAACAGGTAAGAGTTATTTCCCCTTATTATTATACATGTAATAGAGTTATCTCCCTTTGATGTAAGGCATTTTATAAAGTTATCTCCCTTTGATGTTAGACATTTAATAGAGTTATCTACCTTTGATGTTAGACATTTAATAGAGTTATATTCCTTTAATGTTAGACATTTAATCGAGTTATCTACCTTTGATGTTAGACATTTAATCAAGTTATCTACCTTTGATATTACACATTTTAATAGAGTTATCTACCTTTGATGTTAGACATTTAATAGAGTAATCTCCCTTCTTTATCGTTACTTTTGCTTTGAAAGAGTTATCTCCCTTCATGTTATCAAACATAACTTTTTTGTGTATGAAGTTGAAAGTGATGGGTTTTGGGGGCATTTTTTTTAACATGTACAGGAAAAGGTAATGGCAAATTAATTAAGAACCTTAGAGCATATCCCAATCCACTCTTCTTTAATTTAAAGTGGTCAACTTTTACAGATTTCAGATGAAAGTTTTCTCTGAAATGTAAAAGTAAATTCAAGTCGTAACCATACTCAAAGTAACCCATACCACGATTAGCAATATATTTGCTTTAACATTCACCAAAAAGTACTGATGGCAAAGCCATTCACCAAAAACAAGTGTTTTTATAAGCATATCGGATCAGCTTTGATTGCTGAAAACATACTTCAAGAAATATTAAGGAAGGACGCACACACAAAAGTGAAAGAAGGGGAGTAACTCCTGCTGCCTTTGAGTGAATTGCTGCCGTTCAATTACTGACAACATTCACCGAGGACTCTGTGGAAGTTTATAGGTGTCCCGAACCTATCCTTCCATTACAAACAACACAGCTTTACCTGGAGACTCAACATTTAATTGGAGAATGTAGCAGTTTCCTCTCAGCTGGAACAAGCCCCAGAGCATGTCAACATTGGATGGCAACCTCTTCGCAAAGAGTCACTGTTCTAAGGTAAGTGAATGTTTATAGTTCTAATGCTTCTTATAAAGAGGACCAATGTATTGAGGACTCACGCAACTAAATAATTTACTATATGTCATTACTAAGCTTTAGAGCTAATAACTTTGATATTTGAAGTTCAACACTAGTGACAACTGCCTGGATTCACAGATACATGCATTGCAAAGACTTCAAATGGCATTGTATCCAGAGTTTTGTGGTATTTCAACTCACTACAGGCATCTGCTTCGGACAACCGCAAATTTACATGTCAAACCAGTGAAATGGGACGGGAAGGAAACTCTGAATTTTGATCCCATATCAATCCGCCATCACATATCAAAATCTACCAAAAGTATACATTTTTGTAAAGTTAAATATCTACAGATTTCATTCAATGTAGAATATGTCAACAATTACCTATTTGAATTACTCAGAATCACTGTACTTAGCTGAAACATATTTTTGGTAGGGACTACAAACGTACCGATATGAAACACGTCGTGACAGGCTGATTTAGTTGTGTGGGTCCTTGAGTAGATTTTATACTGATTTTACCTTTATGTGTATAACACAAGCCCCGTAGTGTTGAATCAATGTGATAGTGAAATTGTCAAACTTTTAGGTTGACAAAAGTTGCTTGCTCAGCTGTTTTACGGCACCTCGAAAGAACATGTTATATTTTTTTGATACATCGATTTAATAAATTAATGATAAGTAATTCAAATATCATGGGGTCCGCATTGACCAATTGGTTAAGGTGTCTGACGTTCTGCTACCACTAGCCCTCCATCTTTGCATTGGTGGAGGTAGCTGTAGGTCAACATGTTTTCTCAGGAAACTGAAACTTTCATCCAACAACAAAACCTGGCATGTCCTGAAATGACAATAGCTGTTACAGTAATAGGGCATAAAACACCATAAAACCAGACCAAATCTCATGCTTAAACACATTATAAGACATTACACAGCAGGTTTAAGATGTCTGTGGGTAGTATTGTCACTGTTGTAAAATCCTAATAACATTTAACATGCAAGTTTTTCACTGATGAAATCTTATCAGTGGTTACATGCACGGCTAACTCTGTAAGCGTGAGGAAAACATGTGGTTTTTTTTCGACATAATGTCTATAAATAGGTTATTTTTACGTGACCTAGTAAGATATTTTCACCATACATTATATCTCTGTGTGGATATAAGACAGGGTTTTGTTGTCAGAGTCTGAAACCTTGGCCACGAATTCTGTTATCAGATTTGATAAATGTTTTGAATAATATATAATTATATATTGTACTTTTTCGAAGGAAAAGGGTGTGTCCATCATATATTGTTCAGATTCTTTGTATATGGCTGGAGTACAGATTCTTTTCAGTTAGGTAATATTATTCCTATTATAACCTACTCTAAAAGGGCAAAATCAAAAATCCAAAATGTGAGAATGATTTTTTAACAACAAGTTCCAGCATTGATTTTGTACTGTGGTACATATTTCCAAGTTTAACTATTTTCAGGAACCAACACTTATGTTTGAAACTAACTTGAGTGCCCTAAAAAACTGATAATTATACCCATGTAGTACTATAACTCAAGGTTACCATAGTGATTCAAAAGTACATCCATTCTGTTGTTTTATTATTTAATAAATGTGATCTTTCTGAAGCTACAGAACAGTCTGCTGGTCAATTTTTCATGTTTGCAATTAAACTTTAAAATCAAGTTTTAGAACCTGAAAATAGTGACATGTAAATGGAGGGAGATAGGGGACATAACTTTTCAACTCTACTTTTTCTCAGGAGTAAAAGTGATCATGTATCAACACATTTACCCCTGAAGAAACATTTGAACTCTTCCAGTTATAAGGGTGGAACGGCTCATTGTATAATTTCAGGGGTGAATGAGACATAGTTGACCTGCAGGGAACTAACATACTGATAAGAAAAAAGGATGTTTATTCAACCTTGAAGTAAAATGTCTCCATTAAATCACAATGAGATATTTCCTGTTCTTTTACTGGAAGTTTAATTGTGGGACCCACCCTTTATCAGGGACTGATCCGAGCCCCTAGGGAGTGACCCTTTTCTCTTGGACACCATAGAGTCTGGCATTATAAATACTACAACAGGGATTGACCTTCAGCCCCACACAGGGATTTAGAGGTCGGAGGTTAATCCCCTCAAAGGTCCAGGATGTCAGTATGTTTTGATACCAGATTTGTGGTTAGGGTTTTGATAATTTTTGTGACAGAAAACAAACACCATTGTCAGAGGAACGACTGGTACCTGTGGATTTGGGGTAACTAGAAATAATTCTATATGCTTCTGTTTGAATGTCTTTATAGAGAAATGCTTTATAGAATATTGTTGTATTTGAAAGAATTTTATACTTACAAACCTGTACTGGAATATTTTTTCTGATGAATTGGTTGAAAGTGTCTTTATAATTTTGTGCTGTGATAGTTGTTTTTGGACAACCATACATATTTTCCCAATTTTGTGAGAGATGTGATCATTTCAAAATTCAAGTGATGATACCGTAGGTGTTTGTGAAATATATATTTATATGCTCATTATACATGCAAAACTTGTATAGGACTCATTTCAATGGAAATATCTCTGATGCATTTTAAATCTACACCTTACATATTGCATTCAGTTGTCAAGTTTATGGTCCATGTTAGCAGAGATGAATGCTGATACACAAATATAGAATATAATTAAATCTTGTGGCATCTGTCGATACTCGACGATCTAGTACGATCACTATTAAAGCTTCATGATATTAAGGCTTTAGGATACAAAGCCAACGAGATATATCATTGTCAAATTATCTCACTACAGACTAGAAGTTCACATCAACCACATTGTACATGTCATTGGGGAGCATACAAAGACTGCTCCTGTACACCAAAATCTTGTCTACTTCATACAGTGAGGTTAAATAATTAGATGATATATCTCAAATTCAAGGTCACATGTACATATAGAAGGTCATTGAGACAATATTAGGAGTTTCATGGTCCCACTGACAATATCTCAATTTCAAGGTCACATGTACAGACAGAAGGTCATTTAAAGACCATATTAGAAGGTTCAAGTTCACACTGACAATATCATAGGTTAAAGGTTGCACAGGCAGTTTAAGGGGTTCAAGGTCATGAAGACGATTTCTGGGGTTTTGATTGTAATTGTTTTAGGAAAAAGCCACATAGACCCATTAAGGAGTTTATTGTGATTCACGTGTCAGGTAGGGGATCTATTCCAAAGCTTTCTAAAACATTTTGTTTTATCTCTGTAGGAACTTAGTATTGCGTTACAATAATAGGTTTTTACAAGGAAAATCATTCATTGAGAATTACCCAGGATGCATTTTAATCAGGTCTTTTATATGTAAGATTCACTGCGTGTGAAACTCAGGTTACATTGATATAATGAACTATAACCCGGGAAAATAGTCATCAAAACTATCACCCTACCCATACCAAAAAAAGGTACAAAAAGTCATAACTTTTTTGTACCTTTTTAGTGCTTTTTTTGTACTTTTTAAAAAAGTTACAAAAAAGTTATGACTTTTTTGTACCTTATTCAAAACTTGTAATTTACTAGTATAACTTTTTTGTACCTTTTCTGGACTTTGAAATTATCAAGTATACCTTTTTTGTACCTTTGTGGACTTTGAAATTATTAGGTATACCTTTTTTGTACCTTTTCTGGACTTTGAAATTATTAGGTATACCTTTTTTGTACCTTTTCTGGACTTTGAAATTATCAGGTATACCTTTTTTGTACCTTTTCTGGACTTAGAATATTTTCTGGACTTTGATATTATTAGGTATACCTTTTTTATACCTTTTCTGGACTTTGAAAATATTAGGTATACCTTTTTTGTACCTTTTCTGGACTTAGAATTTTTTCTGGACTTTGATATTATTAGGGATACCTTTTTTATACCTTTTCTGGACTTTGAAATTATCAGGTATACCTTTTTTGTACCTTTTCTGGACTTATAAAAATATTGAACATCTCTTAAAAGACTGGTCTTCAAAAATACTGACTTTGATTATTTTATGTTTAATGTTTTTGTACCATTATTTTTATTATCAATGTCAGAAAAAAAATTATACAATAACATTTAAATAGAAATTCAACCATCAATTTACTAAATTTATCAGTTTCCAAAATGAGTGTCCTGTGGAGTTTCATCAATAAAATTAATAACTCGAATCCATGGCCACTTTGGTCTTTGGTAAAAGGGAGGTAACTCTTACATAGTCTACAAATACCTTCCCTTCCACCATTGATATGCAATAACCTTAGCATCTTTTCAAACTCTGTTACCCAAAGTAGCACTTTCTAAATTTGACCCCTACCAAAACCAGGGGTAGATTTTTCAGATGTTTTCTCAAAACAATTAAGAGAAAGTGTTCACAGTATGCTGCTGATGAAATATCATCACTGTATGTCTTCTGGTAATGAAGAAATAGCCATTTAAACGTTTGAAGTTTAATGACCCCTGTGACCCTGAAAGTAGGTCAAGGTCATTCATATTTTTAAACCTGATGATTCATGACCTTAACATTTGATGTGTGAAATATCAAGGCTCTAGGCTTTACAGAACTGGAGCAGAAGTTTGTCAAAGTTTGCCACCCAAAACAGCACTTTTCAACTTTGACCCCTACAGAAAACTGGAAGTTGACATTTTAGAGAAAAATGTTCCCTGACAAATGTTATTTATTTATTATTCCACATAATTAATATATCCAAAAATTAATTCTTAACATTCAGCTGTTAATGAGATATGGCATTTAGGGTTAAAACCAGAAAAGGTGTCATGGTGGCCATTTTGCTTTTTTTGATGAATTTAGGACCGTATCATCAGCTGACGGGGGCAACGTCAAGATAATATTTTGATATCAAGTTAACAAAATGGAAGCTTTAAGAACAAGTATTATGAAACAAGAACAAGTATTATGAAACATTATCAAAATGCAAAATGTCAGCCCATAGCATATATTGGGGAATTTCCAAAATGGCCTTCTTCCTTAACTAGAAATGCTACTGAAAAAACAGAAGGTATCAATATCATTGGAATGACATGCTGCTTTAATCTGTAAAAGGGTTTTTTCAACAATGGCAAAAAATGAAAAATTCTAAAAATAGATTAACTTTGACCTCTGGTGAGCTTTTTTACTGGACATATTTTGTAATAACTTGTAAAAGTTTTCCCCTGATGTATTTTACAGAAATATGCCTTTTGAAAAAGCTACAAGTTTAACAGTTTTTTAGTAATAACCACTTACACATTTTGAGGTATGACATCATGGCGGCCATATTGAATTTCAGACCAACACAAAATTAACAACTTTTATATAATTAGTCAGGAATGTTTAAGGATTTCTTCAGGTAAATTTGAGCTAAATGGTGGAATTTGAGGAGAAATTTGAAATGCGAGACTTTTTTTTTAACGGGAAGATCTATAGAATATATAGGGACATTTTCAAAATGACGTTCAACCTTAAATGTAGTGCTTAAAAAAATGAAGACATCTCTTTTATGGGGATGATATTGTCCATTGTCCTAAAGAATAATTTTTAAGGAGAAAAAAAAAGAAAACTAAATTCCCCCCCCCCCCATTTTTTTTAATTTTTGACCCAACAGCAAGCTTTATTACTTGAAATAATTTGTAATCACATGACATGAATAGGAAGAAATTAGATATTATCTTATAGTTTATCTACAAAAAAATATTATTACACATACTCTGTACAATCAATATTTTTTGAGATATGGCTGTTTTGAGGTTTTTTGCAAATTATTTACTTCTATTAGAATATGAGAAATGGAAAAGATGTTGCATATTTTGCATGAATAGTACTCAATAATCTGTATAAGGTCAATTTACTGGTATAAACTACTCCCACAGTCTTCAAATAAACAGAACCAAAATTAACAGTGATTACAATTACCTGTATATTACAAGGTACCAGCCTTACCTGTATAAACTACTCCCACAGTCCTGTGATTAACAGAACCTGGGCCAGTTAACAATTAATAATTGGATAATTACCTGTACCTAACAGGTAGACTCAAGTTTACCTGTATGAACTACCTCCAAAACAGAACCCATGGCCAGTTCACAATGATAATTGGATTATAACAGGTAATTAGCAGGTAGATCCTAACCTGTAGATATAACACAGGTGTACTGGACACTGTATGGACAAACTCCATTCAGCAATAAATTGATAATTACTCCCATTGAATTTATCTGGTAGTTGTTCTACATGGACATGGAGAAAAGCTGACCAGGTGTATGCATTTTGAATAAACAAATAAAAAAATTCTAGCTGTTTTTAACAACTATTGTGGAACTTTTCTTTGGAAAAGACTGATATTGGCTTGTAAATGCTGCAATTAAGGCTGTATAATTAATGTGATTGTGTATATATGTGTGGCATTGACAATAAATTATTTGAAATTAAATTAAATTTAATTTAAAAAAAAAAATAAAAATCACCAGTATATCCATAAAGGCCTAAGTATAGATTTCAATATTTTTTTCTCTATTGAAAAAAAAAAATCATATCAAATCATTTTAATCATTAATCATGATTATTAATGATAGAATTCTAGGCCTGCATAATAATATTATTTAATTTTCATTACAAGTATATTTACACATCGAGCTGAAGACATATTTTTGAGAAATGTAAAATCAGATCTTTTGTAAAAACGCAAACAATTTAGTCTATGCATACGTAATGAAAAAAAACGGTAACTGATTTTAGGACGAAACAAAATACATGTACACTGCAACCTGTGCTACCCAAGCACTAGCTAGGCCTAAAAGTTTATTGAAAATTTTCGTCCCGTAAAATCGTGAATTACGCCGAGTGGCTTCGTGGTGTATGACTTCGTTGTAAGTGATGAATTATCGTCAGCGACTAGCCAACAATAAGATAGCAATATATAATATATGTTGGTGTTCTTCTGATTTGATGTGATAACAAATCATTTTGATTTTGAAGTCGATGTGTGGTGGGATGTTTTCACCGAGTCCGCAATCGAACCCGGAAGTGTATTGAAGATTAGAGAAAAACATGTCGAGTCGCTACGTACGACACGATGTGCCTTTCTTGTTATATTTCTTTTCTGAAAATAATCACAATAATGATGTCATTCACTGATTCGATTCAATTAAAGACAAATGAAAACTAAATAACTAAGGGAGTTTTCGCTCGTCACCCTCCGTAAACCATATTTTTTCCCATGATGCAATAACCCCAAAATTTACTGACCAATCAAAACGTAGCGGGAAATTTATTCCTTATTTGATTCAACTTTGACCCACGACCTACGATTGCAAATGTAAACAAACGGGAGTCGGTCTCAAACCGATTCAATCTTACCGGAAAACAGTTGTATTATCATGTTACGCTGGAAATTAACGGTCCCCAGCAACTGAGAACAACACACGTAGATGGTGAAGGCAACACAGAATGTTTTCTACACAAACGGCGACGAATAGATTCTTCCAGAACTTGCGGCATACCTCGGCGTGGCGGCCATTACCAACGTAAGTTCATCGATATATAAGTTGTGAAAGTTTCGTCAATATTTAAATTGTTTTGCTGGATACTTCAAGAACCCAATTCATCATGTTCATTAGTGAATATTCTTCATCTTTTCCAGCTCAACGATCACAATTAACAGCTGCATAAACACATGGCCACGACTTCCTCACAACGACTTGACTTGATTTTTTTTTAATTGTAATGTAAGTTTTTCAATGTATTTGACTACATAAATACTGATAAATTGTCTAACGGTAACTATTATGCATTCGTTTGAAGATTCGCTGTGATATAATAACAATTAAAGGTTTTAAATGCTTGCATTGTTTATTCAAATCTGCTTTACGTGTTTTAAATTGTCAAAACTTTTTAAGAAATATAGTCAAACTAAATAATTAATTGTTTGGGGCTTAATACACAGTTGCTGAGATTAGGCAGTTTTGAAATTGATTTTAACTATATACGAACACTAATTAATTACATAATTATACCATATACATGAACCATACGTATATATGTCCATCTATCACAAAGTCAATGTGTTAAATAATGTTTTGCTTTTGAAATTCTTCAAATTTAAAAATTAATTATTTTTTTAGGGTATATTTTTTTTCTAAAATGTTTCCATCTTAACATTAATTCTCTATATTTCAGCAATTTTGTTTTCTTTTATACACCTTTCAAACACTCAACATTTTTTAACATTTCAGGTTCAATATATACATTGCAAATATTCTCAAATTTTCTTCTCATTTTGTTCCAATATTATTAATTAGGAACTTAAATATAAAAAGCCTAAATAGAAGCACGAATTTAGATCGAAATCCATGATTAAAGTTAATAGATATGTTTTTATGTTCAAGTTGGCTGACGCCAAGACCAGAGGATCCTCGGGCCAATATCATCTGACACATACCATCCAGAACAGACACTTACAGATCTGGACAGTACTCCTTCCTACCCAGAACCATCATCACATGGAATGGAATAGCAACAGAGACTTGATCCAAACCAACAATCGAGAGTGTATAGTCCACATTTCAACCTAGCATATTTGACTTTCTTCAACTTCAATACATTTTCAGTGTGCGAAAGTAATTCTTAATGTTTCATAGACAATATGTTTATCGATATTCAAATTGCATAGACCAAACAAAATTTCTGTAGACTGAATTGTTTCATCAGTGTCAACAGACCTCTTAAACAGAGTGATCGTGATCTCTCCTCCTTCGACATTCATAATCATGAGCAATTAAATTCCTTAAGACATAAGGTCTACCATACTAGCATTTTGCATAGACCAACAGGTTTTCCTGTAGCCTCGGTCTACCAGTCTTTCGTTACTTTCGCACACTGCATTTTGTAGATACATCACCTGTTGTTTTTACCTATTATCCTTTTAACTTTAAATACAGAACTTTTTAGCTTGTGGTTCACCATGCGTTTCATAATGAACACTCTCCAAAATCCAATGAAAATTAGAACTTTTTAAAACCCATGGATGCAGGGCCAGGGTCCAAGGAATTGGGATTTCCTTAAGCAGTGTAGTGCCATATTTTTCTAGAAAGAAGATTAGTGTGTAGTGAGTATAATGGTGTTAGAAGATTGTAATGTTTATTGATGTATAATTTATGATGTATGTGAAGTGATTTTAAATTTACAAATGTATGTGTTTTTATATGATTTAAGATTGTACTTATAATATTAATGTATATTTACTACCTACCTGGATCTACCTGGCATCAGTCTGGTGTAGATGTTTCCATCGATCTCTGGACCACATTTAGGGCCTCATATTGGAGATACTGGTACCCTATAGTATCGTATTCACTGTAACTAGCGCCCCTCCCCCATTCTACCAAGGTATACAAATTATACAAGTGCCCTTTTAATCGCAATGCAACTAAAAGATTCCATCTAACGGTGCGGTAAAACCTTGCTGTGTGCATGTTTACAAGACAAAACCCCACAAATATTGGTTATTTGTGTACAAATTATCCAAAATTGATGACAATAATGTCTCACATCATGAGTACTATCCATTCTGGTCATAATACATTTTACTTATTTACCTTATTAAAAAGACATTTTATGCCCCCGCCATGTCCGTCCTGTCGCGTCCCATCCCATGGTAATGTAACCAGCTAATTTAAATAACTACTTATGCATTCTCATCAGACTTTGCATACATAATAAGTATGATGTCTTGTTGTGCACCTTGCTCTTTTTTTTTCTCGGATCAAGCGTCCAAGAGGGCCGCCACCGCTTCTGATTGGCTAAAACATATCCTGTAATAACTTTTCTTCTATACTAAACCAATCATGATGAAACTTGATGGGATGGATGATAACATGAAGGCGCTCATTATAAACAAAAAGCTGTGGCATTACGATTCAAGATGGCTGCCAACTAGAGGCTTCTGATTTATCGAAATTTAAATATTGTCCGATTTGATTGAAATTATGTATGTATATGTAATCTGATGATACGAAGGCAATGACAGTATTCTTTCAATGAAAAACAAAGTGGGAGACATTTTATGGTCTCTGATTGGTCAAAATCCAAATATCCAAGTTTCATGAAATTTTGCAGAACTTATTTCATATGGATTTCATATTTATGTCTCATAGATATTTCTAGTTCTTGCAGGTCCTACTTTTGTTATCCTATTAAGCGCTCCCTTTGGGACATTTTTTAGGTGCCTAGTGGGCACTAATTAAGACAAATACAGTAATCACTCTATTCACCTGTCCAATAATAGCTCATAGCTAATACCTTATTTATTGACCAATTTACTTGAAACTTGATCAAGATGTTAAGTTGACATAAATACTTTCTGAGGTCAAAGGTCAAGGTCATATGGTTCAAAGGTCAAGGTTAAATTTTGCACTTTGTCACTAATGAATTTTTTTGTTGTGACATACAGTAATGAAGCAAAGTTTGTTGAAATTAAACAATGAGTCAGCTGACAATAAGTCAAAGTCACGGAGTTAAAGATAAAATCACCAGGCCAAGGTCAAATTTTGTACCTTTTCACTGATGAACATTTTAATATGACATTATGAAGCAAAGTTGATCAGAATTAAACAAGGATTCAATAGGCCAAAACTCATGGTAACCAGGTAAAAGGTCAACTCATGGGCAAATTTTGTAACTTTCCACTGATGAACTTTTTATTTTGACATTATGAAGCAAAGTTGGTTTTAATTAAATAAAGACTCAACAAACAAAAACCATCTTTTACTGATGAACAGGTCCGTATGACATCATGAAGCATGATTGGTCAGAAACTAACAAGGAGTTAATTGACTAAAGATCAATCTTGTTTGGTTTGACCATTGGGTCTAAAGCTCAAGATTTGATGATCACAGGAAAGAAATAGCACATGACAGGGCCCTTGCTGACCTGTCATTGTTATAGTTTGATGTATGTGTAGTGAGTATGATATAGTGTTAGAAGATTATTATTATATTTGTCAAATTTGTGTGTATTTGTATGATGTAAGATAGGTTTTTTATTATCAAATTTATTTATATCATATGATGTATGTGTTGTGGGAATTTTAAGAAGATAATATTTATTACAATTTCATTTTAATGACAGTTCCTCAATAATGACATATTTGAAATAGTAGCTATACAAAAATAATTGCATACAGGTAGCTTAAAGGAATATTTCTACATATAATTTCTGCAAAAAATTTGATATAGTACTACAGTGGACTCCACATAATATCACACCTGTTAATATCACATTCCTCTTTAAATCATGTTTTCCCAAGCACCAATTTTCTCTCTATATAATCTATGTAATTGTATCTGGTTAATATCATGTATTTTGAGGTGAATTCCTCTTAATATCATCTTTTTTTAACCAATAACATAAAATATTCTGAAAATGATGTCATTTCTTTTGATTTCAGATACAACTTGTACAAAATGTTGCATAGAAAATACAAAATAACCCCAAAAATGATTTTTATTTGAAATAATGTTATCTATATATTGAAACATCTTCATATGTACATTGAATATCTTACTTTTAGGTATGGAGGTTGGAAATGCACTTGATTTAGACGGAAAAAAACATGTTTCTCTTAATGTCACATTCCTGTTAATATCATGTTTTTGTCTAAAAAATGCAACTTGATATAAAGAGAAGTGCACTGTAATAGGATAATATCAATGTTAAAGTAACCACAATGGATTATTTTTGAAATTTGATGTTCTGAAAAATAAAGATTTTTTTCTTCTAAATTTATACCTTTTTTGTAACTTTTTTGTAACTTTTTAATACCTTTTTTTGTACCTTTTTTGTAACTTTTTAATACCTTTTTTGTAACTTTGTTGTACCTTTTTTATACCTTTTAAAAAGCTATACCTTTTTTGTACCTTTTTTTGAACTTTTTAATACCTTTTTTGTAACTTTTTTGTACCTTTTTAATACCTTTGAAAAGGTATACCTTTTTAAAAGGTATAAAAAAAGGTACAAAAAAGTTATACCTTTTTAAAAGGTATAACTTTTCTGTACCTTTTTTATACAAAAAAGTTATACCTTTTCAAAGGTATGAAAAAGGTACAAAAAAGTTATACCTTTTTAAAAGGTATAAAAAAAGGTACAAAAAAGGTATACCTTTTTAAAAGGTATAAAAAAGGTACAGAAAAGTTATACCTTTTAAAAAGGTATAACTTTTTTTGTACCTTTTCATACCTTTGAAAAGGTATACCTTTTAAAAAGGTATTAAAAAGGTACAGAAAAGTTATACCTTTTAAAAAGGTATAACTTTTTTGTACCTTTTTTATACCTTTTAAAAAGGTATTAAAAAGGTACAGAAAAGTTATACCTTTTAAAAAGGTATAACTTTTTTGTACCTTTTTTATACCTTTTAAAAAGGTATACCTTTTTTGTACCTTTTTAATGCCTTTGAAAAAGAATACCTTTTTTGTACCTTTTTTATACCTTTTAAAAAGGTATAACTTTTTTGTACCTTTTTCATACCTTTGAAAAGGTATACCTTTTAAAAAGGCATAACTTTTTTGTACCTTTTTTATAACTTTTTTGTACCTTTTTAATACCTTTGAAAAAGTATACCTTTTTTGTACCTTTTTCTTTGACAATAAAGTGATTATTTAACTGAACAAATGTGTTGAGTATAACTTTTTTGTACCTTTTTTGTAACTTTTTAGTGCTAGATTGAAACCTCTTTTCTGATAGGGTTCCAATCTAGCATAAATAAGTTATGACTTTTTTGTACCTATAAAAATGTAACTTTTTTGTACCTTTTTTTGGTATGGGTAGTCTGTGTGATACAGCTTTAGAAGCATTGAACATGTGAGAGCAAGCTACAAAACTAAAGATTTGAACATCCGTTATGACCCTGATGTTCTGACTAAATAGTTTCTATTTGACTATTTGACCCTGTGGTCTGTGTAACGCCCCAGACTCAGGTTTGTTATACATGGATGACAGTCCCCAGGCTTGTAATCATTGATCCTTCATGACAGATTTAGGACCACTTGTTTCTAGCTCATTGTTAGCTTAACATTTCATAAACACATTTCTTCAGTCTATGTAAAAAATGAAGAAAGAAAGCTAACAATTTTCACCTAAATCTGTATTCAGCGATCAAATAAAGCATTTAAGAACAAACAAAATTGTACAAAAAGTTTGGAAAATTAAGAACAGAAACTTCAATTTGCAGATTTTAGTGTAAGAGATATTAAGCAGACAAGACTTTGAATAAAAGGTTTAGATGTATAGATCTGTACTGGGGATCATCACCTTATCACCCTCCAGGCTTAGGTCACTCAGCTGTGATCCGAGGTCCCTCAGCCGTGATCCGAGGTCGCTCAGCCATGCTGTAAACAATGATGGAGCATATAACTCTATATATTCCAGAAGAGGAAAAATTTATGGCGTTCCTCTTTTTGACGTGTGTTTTCAGTAATTCACCCATGTACAATCACAAAAATGCTGATGCATAAAGCCATTTAATCACATAATGATCAATTGATACAATGGTATTTTCTGATATATCTTTTTGATTTCTCGATATTTATACCCTTTCAAAAATAAAACACTGAATTTCTAGCTGATTTTCGGGATCGATCCCGAACATTTATACAAAAAACTGTGCTACAATAAGAATATGATTTTCGGGATCAATCCCAAAATTTTGCAAGAAGTCCTTTCTTGGGATCGATCCCGAAAATTATTCTGAAAAAAAACTGTGCTATAATAAGAATATGATTTTCGGGATCGATCCCAAAAATTAGCAAGAAATCCTTTGTCGGGATCGATCCCGAAAATTATTCATAAAAAACGTGCTATAATAAGAATATGAGTTTCGGGATCGATCCCAAAAATTAGCAAGAAGTGCTTTTTTGGGATCGATCCCGAAATTATTCTGAAAAAAAACTGTGCTACAATAAGAATATGATTTTCGGGATTAATCCGGAAACTTTATCTGAAAAAACTGTGCTTCAATAAGAATATGATTTTCGGGACCGATTCCTAAAATTACAAAGAGTTTTGATACCAATATCTTTTCGGGATCAATCCAAAATAATTTGACATTCATGTCTTTAAAAGGTATTCTCTTATAAATTATGGATGTTGAAGCCATCCATACTCCCATAAAGTTCCCACGCAGCCCTAAATTGCATTTGACAAACGTAGAAAAGTCTTCATTCTTTGCATCAGTTTCTAGTTGATCTCATTCTGTGCATCGTTCTGTTTGGTCTTTTAATTGATAATTAGGTTGTAAGGATAAGTCTAAGTCTGTTTCTTTGTGACATATTTTGCTATATATATATATAAAACCAGAGATGTGCAGGGATGCTGCACGACTTTCCATTCTTTGATTCTGGATTTGAATTTAGTCAATTATTGATGACTGATCATCATATACTTAGGCCTTACCAATTTGATTTATTGTTCTTCGGAAAATGAGATTTTAAAATTGGAGCAAACGGGCGCAATTTCTTTTTGAATTTCTTAAAATTTCGAGCGAGCGGTAGTTTTCAAAAAACTAAATGTCAGAATAATTGTTTGACTATTGATATAATGTATCACAAAATAGAACATGTATTTAAACTGTGGTAGCGTTTTTTTTAAATAGTTTCCATGGTACAAACTACTTGCATAATGCTGTGCAATAAAACAGCATTTGAGAGAAAAGCTTTCTTGAACTACATTATTAGAAGACCCAAGGTCATTCATTCAAGTTAAGTGATTGAACCAAATCCGTAGGAAACACCTTTTTGCAACCACATTTTTTTCTTGTAGGTATTAAGATGCTTCTTTTCATGCAGAATGCATATTTGATTGAAATGATATGAATTAATGATGACAAAATATATGTATGATCACGGACTTAGAAAATCTAATCGAAATCCGTGGTATGATGTACCGCTATATAAAACAAACCCTGAAGGCTAGATGTATGACACAAGGTGTTTTGCTGACATAACCTTTGACTTGCAGTAACATTAATAATGATATTAATGGACACAAGCATTATTTGTGTACTATATATCCAAATCAGAAAGATTAATATCAGTTCATAAGCTGACGTCCCATATATGAATAAGTTCATTATTGTTTATCTCGTGGTTGAATAAGCATCATGAACCCAGTGTTCATCCATTCGGGATTTAAATGTTCTCACCACTGATGACTAAGTAACTACGGCATCTGGAAAAGAGTTCGAATGGTAATACCTACAAACATATTTCAAAATATGAATAACAAAAACGTTTTTTAACTATCAACATTAGGCCTTGTCTACTAAAATAAGACTGATGAAATGACATTGATGTCTGCCAAATTGGGTCGATTGCTTGAGAAGAGTATCGATTTGAAATTCAATATAGAGGTGTTATTATAGTCATACATTTGTATTAACAACATGTCTTCTGATGTTGTTTACTTAATTCAGGATTTTAAAAGATATTTGATTGAAGTCGCTTTTTAGTGAGACCGCTTGAGTTCCGTATTTTGTTTATTTGATCAAGATATCTTTGAACAATAAGTTATCTATTGCGGTATTTTGCAATACATTATGGCGACCGGATTATGTAGTGATCAACACGATAAAAGCAATTTTGACGCATTCTCAGTTTTCTTAATACACAAGTGAAAAAGCCTCGTCGCGCATTTCCCTTGTGTTGCTGCCGAAAAAAAACTGCTTAAAATACCATTTTTACCTTCATTTCAAACATTCCAATGATCCAAAATGGCGTTTCTAAATTTTGAACCATTGTAAAATATATCCAGATTCGTCATTTTTCATTAATATTGATGCTAAAATTGGAGCGGTAATATTTTACTTTTACTTTTATTTTATTTTTCCAAAATAGGAGCGGTAAATCCGACGAACAATAAATCAAATTGGTATGGCCTTACATATATCTTTATATTAGTTTGCATGGATTTGGGTCTACTCGATCAAACCTTACTGAATCTTAAGAAGACAGTATAAAAATATACTACATGTATATAAAACAACAGTATTGCAGTTTCGTTTCATTTATTACCTATTTGACAACGACATACATTATGAACATTGTTTACCATAACGGCGCTACATGTATATAACGACATGAAAAAACTAATTTTCTGAGAATGGAATGGCGGCCCAAATTTGGTGATAACGGTTGCTAACACCACAGAATTGTTAGGTATTGCAATAAGATATAACAATAAACAACGTGGTTAAAGGTGCTTCCTTAGAGACAACAGATAATTAATTATGGCCTCTTACTTACTTTACTTTGGCAGTTATTTATGGACGCTCTGCAAACTTAGGGACTAAGCCTTTTTGGCTTCTTATAATTACTGCTGAATTTTTTATGCTGGGGCCTGATATAATTTTTTCGGGTATTTATGTCATTAACTGGTACTTCACGATTTTTTAAACTCCTTACAAAAGAGAAGAGACCGTGGGCACTGGGCAGAAGCCTTCGTATGAGAGAAACTTTTTACTCAGAGTCGGCCGAGCTGCGAACCCTCGACCTTCCACACACAGCATGTCAACACGATCTGGTCAAATGGTCTAGACCGTTCAGCTAACGAGGCATCTGAGATAGATGAACATCTTAACAAGGGATGATATTGGGAGCTTTCTCAACAGATTATCAACGATTGGCCTATTTTAGAATAATTGCTGTGTAAATACATTATATGATAAAGGGAACCTTACTAATTTTCGTATTAATGAATGAAAGTAAATAAAATGTTTAGGTTTGGATGGCAAGAAAGGCTGGTATTGATTTCATCAACAAATCTCTTCTGCACATTTCATTCTTTTAAAATCAAAAGTTTATTTCCCCTTACAGTCATTATGCATTTTGGTATTGGATTAATTATAAAGTGTTCATCAAGACAATATACCTTTTCTGCATATACCTGGTAAGTGCAAATAAACCTAAACAATTTCATTCATGGACAGTGGATGAACAGACAGATTTTCCTTAAGCCAGAAATCCTCATCATCTTGTGGGCACCATTAATAAAATCTGAAAGAAAAGAAAAATATTTAGAGCTACCTGTGTCCTTCTCATATGCATATTATGAACATTTAAGATTTAAATACCTGGTAATATTACAGACATTATAATGTTAAATAAAACTAGATGGCGCAGACATGGAAACTATTTCTAAGGCCCCTATGGCAGCATTAATTCAATATGTAAAGAATCTATCGAGTCTAAATGAAAATAGAATAAAAGGTAGATATGCAGCTCTAAACATCTGAAAGTCACAATTATCAATTAGTTACAAGTTGGTTGCACACATATACAACACTGACACATCAGGAAAGGCCCCAGTTTGTTATTTAACCCTTATAGTTTAGCAGTTAATTAAGAGATGCTATATTTGACTTGCCCTTTGATCCAATGACCTTGACATTAAGTGGGTTGACACCTTGTTTGGTTACTGCCAACTTTATAACGTCTTAACAAAAATAGAACTGTACGCCAATGGCCTTATACCTCCTGCTACCACTTCCTTAGCAATAAAAACTTTATCAGGCAATTTTGATGACAAACAAACTTTTACCTGCAGATCACCTCTTCACATCATCCCTAACATTCCTGCGTAGTTTCATTGAAATTGGTGACAGGTTAAGAAGAAGTTTTCCTGACAAACATTCCAACAAAAACCTGTTTATAGTGACCTGGTTACCATGGCAACCAAAAATCTGCATAAAATAACCTGCTTGCATATCTACACTTGGTCTCTTTCATTCACGTGAAGCTTCATTGAAATTGGTTTACTGGTTTAGAAGGAGTTGTGTGGTCTAAATTTTCCAAAAAAAACCTGTTTATACGAGCTTATTACCATGACAACCTAAATTTCTGTTAAAGTAAAACCTGGTTACCATGGCAACTAAAATTAGATGGGGGGGGGGGGGTGTATAATGTACAATGATGCAGGTATCAAGTTTCATCATTATATCTTCAAAAATTGCACTTGTGACCTTTAGAAATTATAAAAATAAAACAAGAGGCAGAAATTGAAAAACAAAATATTACTGTTTTCTTAATTGTTTCAGAATTAACATCCGACTTTGTAAAATATAAAAAATGTGAATCCTGCTAAATTCATATCTCTATAGGCAAACTAGATTAATTGATGGAAGTTGATATTTTAAATTTGTCGCATATTTGTTTATGAATAATTTTGTTATTTATGATTTTTTTTCCAGCTTTATGGCTAAAGGACTTGTTTTTGGTATTGTGGGGGCCCTAAAGGACTCACACAACTAAATCAGCCTATCACGAAGTGTTTCATACGTTTGTAGTTCCTACCGAAAATTTGTTCCGGCTAAGTACAGTGATTCTGAATAATCTAAATAGGTAATTGTTGACATATTCGGCTTTGAATGAAATCTATAGATATTTAACTTTACAAAAATGTATATATTTGGTAGATTTTGATATGTGATGGCGGATTGATATGGGGTCAAAAGCCAGAGGGTGTTCCCATCCCATTTCACTGGTTTGATATGTAAATTTCCAGTTGTCCGAAGCAGATGACCGTAGCGAGCTAAAATGCCACGAAACTTCTGATAAAATGTCATTTGACGTCTTTGCCATGTATGTATCTGTGAATCCAGGCAGTTGTCACTAGTGTTGAACTTCAAATATTAAAGTTATTAGCTCTAAAGCTTAGTAATAACATATAGTAAATTATTTAGTTGTGCGCATCCTAAATGGGGTCAAAAGGGACTTTTTTTGGCTTCAATAAATTATCTAGTCAAATTCTTACCATTCTTTAAAGTAGTTAATGATCCCTTGTTACTGTGTGTTACCAAGTTGTAGTGTATGAATTCTCCTCTCCCCTTGCTGGGGATCATATTTCTTTCCATGTTTCATCAAAATCAGGTGGTTTTTAGGAAGAACATTATGAAACTGAAAATGCACCATGTGACCAATGTCACCATCCCATCATAAGGTGTCAGATAAAAGAACCCTGTGGTGTTACTGTAATTAACAACTTAAATGATCCCCATGTGGTTGTAATCATTATCATGAATTAATTTAGGGTTAGTTATAATGGAACTTTTTGGGAAATTCTCTCACGAGTACCAGTCAGAAATAATGTGAAGTTGAACTGCTTTATCAGCGTTGTTTTGCTTTTACAGTGGCTTTTTTTTTAAATTTGATTCTTAAAATCTGCTACTCATTTAGCAGAAACCATTTATTACAATAAAACTCACTTCCCCCCCCCCCCCCCCCCCAGCCACACACACACCACACATAACATCTGTGTTAAAACTTGATGATAATAATAGTTCAAATAAATTGTTGCTTATTTCTTGAAAAATAGATAAAGTTTTAATTTATTTTGATATTCCTTTTACTAACAGATGCATAAATATATGGGTTTTTTTTTAATTAAACTTCATACTAATTTTGTGTTTGAAAACATATTTTTACTGGATTTCAGCTTTATATACAAATATAATTTATGATATAATTATAATGTTTGTCTGTAGTCACCATGCACAATATACTAGTATGTGTATTCGAATGCATTCATTTTGCAATTAATATTATAATCTACCTTAAGTTAATACCTTTACATAAACTGTATTCATTTCCTGGATTTTTCAAATTGCTAATACATGTACTTACATTGATACTGCCAAGTGTACACTGTTATGCTGGCAGATATGGCCTCTATCTTCCAATTCAAGCTGTCTTTCCATTTTTTCTTAGTTGATTCCACTTCTTTGGTCATAATTAAAGTGTACCAAGATGCCATAGTTAAAAATATCAGTATGTGTCTGAGCTATCTAGATCATGTACATCACACATTTGCCAATCCCACTTTTCCTTACTAGTGTCAAGTGTGTAAATAAAGGAGGCAGTTTGCAGCTGGGCACCTGAGGCACTGTATTATAATCACAGTCACATGGAGCTTGGCGGGATCTGATAGGCTAGATGATATGTCAGTCGCCTCGTGCTGTATCATGCCTCATTTTGTATCATAGACTGGCTACCAGCCCCTAAGTTTTTATGGTGAATTTCTCTACCTGAATTTTACTAATAGCTTTATATTATCTCCCCTAGTTTAAAACTTTAGGATTTAGTCTAGCATCAGACATTAAAGTGATCAAAATTATTTAGAGTTATTTTGTTTCCAAGTAATTCAAAATCTGTATACATGTAAAAGATGTGCATTGATTAGGTTGCCTTACAAGCGTGAGCTGTAGGGAATTTTCCTTTAGCTCAGTTGGTAGAGCATCGGTCTGGAGAGCCAAGGGTCACAGGTTCTCGTCCTATTACATAACATCTAGAGACATTTAGGGCCAGCCTAGCTGTGAGGGAGCAGTTTCACTGTACATAATGTTATACCTTTATTACAATAACGATTCTGTATACATCATAATAGGTTATAATTTCAACATTTCCATCAGTTGTTTGAAAATTTGTGGAAATTAAATGTCATGAGCAAAGAAAATATCCTATTAGATGTTAAAATTGTTTCTCTTTGGTACAATGTCATCAATGACAATAGGATTAATAAGAGAAATAATTTAAGAACCATTGATAAGATTCATTCATGGGCAGATAGAAAGTTATTTACTAAACATATGAGATAACATAAATAACCTATTACATCAGTGACCTTTGTTGAAATTGAATACTTGCAACCTTTGGGTAGCATTTCCGAATAGGTATCTTGATTTAAATTATTGAGCTAACACTTCCTGATCCAAATGTTGTATCAGTACTACAATGCTTCTTTTTATATCATGTTGCATTTGTCAGACAAAAACAATTGACATTAACAGATATGTGACATTCAGAGAAACATTTTTCCACTAAATCTAGTGCATTTCCAATCTCAATAACTGAAAGTAAGCTATTCAAAGTATATATGAAGATGTTTCAATCTATAGATAATATTGTTTCATCAAAAACATTTCTTTTTTTGTTATTTTAATTTTATTTTCTATGCAATATTTTGTACAAGTTGTATTTGAAATCAATGGAAATGACATCTATGATCTTACACAGATTATATAGAGGGGGAAATGGTGTTCTAAAAAAACATGATATAAAGAAGAATGCGATATTAACAGGAGTGATATTAAGTGGAATTCACTGTATTATGACTTCCAAATGTATTTGTTTAATCAGTAAGCCAACAATACTTCTGCTTGAACTGTGGAATGTATCAACAGCAGTGACATAATGTATTAGCATGATTGGTGTAGAGAGTTCCCCCACAATTAAACTTCCCTTGACCCCACACTTACTGTATGTAGCAGGCATGATGCTGGGCTTGATATAGCCTGTAACACAGCAGTCCATAATCATATGCTTAGTACTTCTTATAAATTTATATAATTTGAATGATGTTACCATGAAAAGGCTCTGGTTGTATTCATATATCTGTATTCAGCACTTCATATATGTGATATATGTAAGTAGAATGCAGGTGTAAAGCAATTCTTAATGATACATTAAGTTGTAAGTTGTATCAGGAGAGTTCCTCCAATCCCCTGTTTACCTTTTACTTACATTGTACATCACCTGTAGATAACTAGACTACAGTACATATAGGTATATAGGGTTGGAAATATAGAAAGTATTCTCTAAAAATTGAGTTGTACTTAGTCACATTTAATTGCTATAACTTGTCAAATTTGCTGGAAACTTTGTCACAAAATGTTACTTTCCAAGCCTAGAAGTTGCTTTCAAAAGTCCCTCAGCTTACCCCATCAACCAAAAAAGTTACATTTTTACTTGCAGTTCACTCAGTAAAATCTAATGAAACACCTAGTTTCCAATAAGTACTCGCATAAATAACAGTGCTGTAATAAAACAATCATGATAAGGCGGGTTGAATGACAAGCCGTTTGGGGTTTTAACTATTAAATACAGATATCTACATTTTAAATAGAGATATCTACCTTTGAATATATGGAAAATAAAGATTTTTCTATAACAACTACAGATATTTATTAAATTAGAGAGATCTCCATTAGAAATACAGATATCCATTTGAATTACAGATATCTTAATCTTAATTAAGTATATCTTTATTTCAATTACAGATATCAGCATTTCATTGTAAGTAGAGACGATCTGTATTAAGATAGAGATATCTCTGATTCAAATAGATATCTCTCTTTTAATAAAGAAAGCTGTAATTGAAATAGAAATATAGGTGTGTTATATAATTTAATACAGATATAAATCTTTAATTTTAATTTAAAAAAATCTCTATTTGACTAGAAATAGAGATATCTGTATTTAATCACAATGAAGGGAAAAAGATTGCTCCCTTTGTCTAATTATTTTGCGCAAGACAGAAGCTATGTCACAAAAAAATATTTGAAATAGCAGGAAATGCTAATCAATTTGGGATACAATCCCTAATTCTTTCATTCCTTTTACCAGCCCTTAACCTCAATAACTGGTCATCTGTTCTTTCTATGGTACTCTGTATAACCGCAACAGTTCTCTCTACTTTCTGCAGTACAGCTGCCATGAAAGTCTCCTGCCGACTGGCCACAGGCACTTATTACACTCGGTATTTCAGGTCTTGTCTTGCTGAGGGTCCACTACGTACTGTATATGTAACATGGTTGTAGATAAACCTTGGAAAGACTGTGGTTATTCATTTAATAAGTGCCTGTGTGGCCAGCGCTAGATCAACAGCCGTTCATGTATCCACAGGTTGGAGAACAATACTTTTTTCTGTGTTTTAAATTTTAATTCTTCAGACTGAGACAAACATATATGAATAAAGATATGCTTATTTAGAATAAAAATATCTGAATCTAAATTAAACATACCTTAATTTTCAAATAATTACATATATCTCAATTGAAATAGCAATATATGTTTTTGAATTGAAGACAACTATGAAATTATACGATTATGAAATAGAGACATCAGTATTTTAGTTAGAGATATCTATTTCAAATAAAGCTTAGTAATCTTTATTTCAATTAAATATATCTTCATAAGGACAAGAAATAGATATCTCTGATTGAAATAGAGATATCTCTTTTTCAATTAGAGATATATATTATGTTATTCAAATATAGATATCCCTATTTGAAATACAGATATTTCTAATTTAATTAAGGAATGACCACAATTTATTTCAGGTTATATGGTATATACCGACGAAAATGTGTGCACTTTGCATTAATTCGCGAAGCAGTTTATGCAAAAAAGTGCAATATATACCGTATAACCCTGAAATAAATTGTGGTCATTCCTTATAATTTCATTTCTGAACATACATAATTATATAAGACATAGGTCTTATAAAATAATTTGGAACTAATTATGACAAAAAATTGAATGGTTTTGCAAAAAACACTACCGTGTGCATAAATTTCATCTTTAAACAACTTCAAACAATCAGAAGTTTGATTACAAAATACTGCGCAAAACATGGCGGTATATGACGTCATCACTTTTTGCATTGTCTGATTTTTGAGGTTATACGATATAACCTGAAAAAGTTTAACATTGGGGTAATAGGCAAAATTTAATTATATAAAGATATTTCAATTTCAATTTTTGAAATAGAGATATCTGTATTTGCAATAGAGATATTGTTTTTAAATTTAAATAGAGATATTGTTTTTAAATAAAGATATCTTTACCTAAATAGGTTAAAACCCAAACGGCTTGTCAAAGGGATATACTGGTGGAAACATAAACTTTGTCTTAACTTAGAAGGCCCGAAAGCAAACTTGCATGTTTATACCTCCGTGTTGAGATTACATTAATGACTGTACAAGTGTAATTGAAACAATGTTATGTTCAATTATAGAGTTTCCTGTTAAAGGTAGAGATTGATTGCTTCCTGCTGGTGCACCGATGCTGGCAGGTGAACTAATTGTTTTATGTCAGATAAGGCCGAGATTCGGAGCATTTGGTTGTCCAGGCAAACCACCAGCTAACTAATCTCTACAGCTAATTTATGTGACAAGTCGGCAGCCCAAACCTGGCTGGTATGGGGAGGGGTGCTGGTCTGTACCTAATGTGTAACATGATACCCCTCCAATCATGATAACTGTGAATTGAAAGTGTGCTCACATTACCTAGCTGTGAAAAACAAAACAATACATGTCATATCGTTCAATATTATTCCTAGGATTTATTGATGTAAAATTAAATTTAAAATATTTATTTGACAGAGTATTATGTCACACAATATATGAAGATTTATGAACATTTTGTATAAAACCTATTCCCATCTATGACCCATGTATGGGATTAAGGATTTGGGTATAAATTCCTCACACATGAAAGTACACACACCGGCATAACTTCACGTTGATGGGTTACAACCCATTCACCTTCTTCCATGCTGCGTTTTTTCAAAACATATCTAGAATCATTCCATCCTCCAAGATTGCTTATCACTTTCCAGTATTTAGAATATCTATCTTTTCTGATGACACTGTTCTCAAGACATGGCGCTTGTCCATTTACCAACCATTGGTGGTTATGTGACGTCACACATGAAGTCTGGAAACAATGGGGACAATCAGAATCTTGTAATTTAGACACAGACGGACTACCATCTTGCTGTAGTGCAGATGTGTCCGTTGATATAGTTGAACTCCCTGATTGATGTGGTGCAGATGTGTCAGGACCACATTTCATGTCCAACCTTTTTTTTTCTTTGATATCACCTTTGAAACCCAAAACAATATGACGCCTTATAAATTATACTCTATCATGATCAGAGATCTATAACACCTAACACGCATAGGTGTACAGTACTCTAAATATTTTGCTACTAAAAATGGATGGACATACACAAGAACAGGTATGTATTTATATATTTTATGAATGTGATAAAATTATTGTGTTATTGTTTCCATTACTAAAATCAAGAAAAGATACTTGAATAAGACCAAGGTGAGCTTATGCCATACCGTGGCGTCCGTCCGTCCGTCCGTCAACAATTGACTTCTTCTTCATAACCACTGATCAGAATTTAACTAAATTTGGTAGGGAGCATCCCTGTGTGGCTGGGATTCAAATTTATACAAATGATAGGGCTGACCCCCCAGGGGCCTGAGGGGCGGGGCCAAAAGGGGTCCATTTGGCAATATTGATATAAATGACTTCTTCTCTGGAACTAAGCAATGTATGGCATTTATATTTCAGTGGTAGCATCCCTAGGTGGCTGGGATTCAAATTTATACGAATGATGGGGCTGACCCCCCAGGGGCCTGAGGGGCGGGGCCAAAAGGGTCTATTTGGCAATATTGATATTAATGACTTCTTCTCTGGAACTAAGTAATGTTTGGCATTTATATTTCAGTGGTAGCATCCCTAGGTGGCTGGGATTCAAATTTATACAAATGATGGGGCTGACCCCCCAGGGGCCTGGGGGGGCGGGGCCAAAAGTGTCTATTTGGCAATATTGATATTAACGACTTTTTCTCTGGAACTAAGCAATGTATGGCATTTATATTTCAGTGGTAGCATCCCTAGGTGGCTGGGATTCAAATTTATACAAATAATGGGGCTGACCCCCCAGGGGCCTGACGGGCGGGGCCAAAAGTGTCTATTTGGCAATATTGATATTAACGACTTCTTCTCTGGAACTAAGCAATGTATGGCATTTATATTTCAGTGGTAGCATCCCTAGGTGGCTGGGATTCAAATTGATACAAATGATGGGGCTGACCCCCCAGGGGCCTGAGGGGCGGGGCCAAAAGTGTCTATTTGGCAATATTGATATTAATGACTTCTTCTCTGGAACTAAGTAATGTATGGCATTTATATTTCAGTGGTAGCATCCCTAGGTGGCTGGGATTCAAATTTATACAAATGATAGGGCTGACCCCCCAGGGGCCTGGGGGGGCGGGGCCAAAAGTGTCTATTTGGCAATATTGATATTAACAACTTCTTCTCTGGAACTAAGCAATGTATGGCATTTATATTTCAGAGGTAGCATCCCTAGGTGGCTGGGATTCAAATTTATACAAATGATGGGGCTGACCCCCCAGGGGCCTGGGGGGGGGGGGGCCAAAAGTGTCTATTTGGCTATATTGATGCTGCACTGAACCCATTTCAAGGATTTATTCCCTATTTGCCAAAAAACCTAACACTTTTAGAATTACAACAAAAGCAATGTACATGTACCCATCAAAAATGCTTATGATATATTGACATAACAAGAAGGGCCACACATACACTTATGAGTCATTCTTGTTTCATATCACATGAAACCAGGTGAGCGATACAGGCCCTCTGGGCCTCTTGTCTTGGTAGAGTTGTTTTATTGCAATTTCTTGTTCTTCGGTGAGGGAATGTTTGATAGTGTATGTAGCCATGCCTTTCCACAGGGAAGGTGTATATGACACTTGAACTTGATACAGGTCACATACATGCATGTGTGTTACACAGATAGCCAATCAGTGAGGCTCTTTTATCTAGCCAGCAGTTTCAAATTTGAAAATTACATCAGTTTGATTAAACTAAATTCAAAATGGCTCTAAGTGAAATAACGAATACCTTCAGTGGAAAAAAAGTGAGAAAGCGTCTTAGTGATGGGTCTTTCAAGGAATATGCTTACAATACCTGTAGGAAGACTATTGAGCTGCATTTACAGAACGACAATTTGAAGCTTCAGTTTGAAACAAAATTGGCTGCTGTAAAAGAATTGGTTGGAAAGAAAGCAAATCTTGCTTTTATTTTCGATAGAGTGCTAGATCATTTCCTTTCAAGGAATCTGTCTAATCAATCGCATTCCCGGAGATCCAACAACAACAAACTGCAAATCAAGAACATATTGTGATGCCCAACAAAGTTGGAGACAATTTTGATGATGAATTGTTTATTTGAAATATTCAATCAGTTGTTGACTTTCCTGGGAAAATCGAGGGCCATGCAAGACAGTGTATGTACCAATTTAGAGTGAAGGACATTTCAAGGAGTGGACATGTTATCCATGTTGACTTTTTGTGCTCTCAGGGACATAACCTGCGATGGACATCATCGGAATCTGTCAATGGCAATTTAGTTGTCAACCACAAAATAGTGATGGCTTACCTATGTAGTGGAATGATGCCATTACAGTATGAACAAGAGGCCCAATGGGCCTGCATCGCTCACCTGGTATCAATCTCTGACTTATATTATAGTGTAACCCTAAAGTCCCCTAAAATCTTTTAATGTAAGACATTTAGAAGAACATCTTAAGATTTAAACATATTTTACCCCTGTGACCTTATAAGACAACATCATTTTCATTTTCAAATTTTGTTTGGCTTCATCCAGGACGCTACCAGCCAAATATCATGTCTCTAGGCAAATAAAGATCAAGGTCATTTCTTTTCGCAAACTTTGTCAGGCTTCATCCAAGAAACCTTTCAGCCAAATGTCATGCTTCTAGGGTTTTTGGTATTTCAGAAGAAGTCTTTTAAAGGTTTTAACAGATTTGACCCCTGTGACCTTGAATATAGGTCAAGGTCATTTCTTTTCGCAAACTTTGTCGGGCTTCATCCAAGAAACATTTCAGCCAAATATCATGCTTTTAGCACTTTTGGTATTTCAGTCGAAGTCGTTTGAAGGTTTCAACAGATTTGACTCCTGTGACCTTGAATTCAGGTCAAGGTCATTTCTTTTTGCAAACTTTGTCGGCCTTCATTCAAAGAACCTTTCAGCCAAATATCATGCTTCTAGGGCTTTTGATAATTCAGAAGAAGTCGTTTAAAGGTTTTAACAGATTGGACCCCTGTGACCTTGAATATGGGTCAAGGTCATTTCTTTTCGCAAACTTTGTCGGGCTTATCTAAGAAACATTTCAGCCAAATATCAAGCTTCTAGGGCTTTTGGTATTTCAGAAGAAGTCGTTTAAAGGTTTTAACAGATTTGACCCCTCTGACCTTGAATATAAGTCAAGGTCATTTCTTTTCGCAAACTTTATCAGGCTTTATCCAAGGAACATTTCAGCCAAATATCGTGCTTCTAGGGCTTTTGGTATTTCAGAAGAAGTCGTTTAAAAGTTTTAACAGATTTGACCCTTGTGACCTTGAATATAGGTCAAGGTAATTTTTGTTCGCAAACTTCGTTGGGCTTCATCCAAGGAACCTTTCAGCCAAATATCATGTTTCTAGGGCTTTTAGTATTTCAGAAGAAGTTGTTTAAAGGTTAAAATAGATTTAACCTCACGGTGACCTTGAATATTGGTCAAGGTCATTTCTTTTCGCAAACTTTATTTGGCTTCATCCAAGGAAGCTACTGGTCAAATATGAAGTCTCTATGCCTGACGGTATTTTAGAAGAAGTTGTTAGAAGGTTTAGACATTTTTGACCCCTGTGACCTTGAAATTAGGTCAAAGTGATTTTTTTTCGCAAACTTTGTTCAGCTCCTTCCAAGAAATCTACCAGCCAAATTTCATGTCACTGGGCCTTTCAGTATTTTAGAAGAAGTCGTTTAAAGGAAAAAGTTGACGGACGCAGGACGGACGGACGGACGACGGACGGACGGTGAGCTACCTTCGGGCCAAGTGAGCTAAAAATTCAGTAAATTTGCCAAATGTGGATTGACCAGCCAACACTTTCGTGCAAATGTGCTTCAGAGTATGGGAACTATAGTTAATTTGCTGAGAAAAACATCAGTGAATATGGCAAAAAATGAAGAGAAAAATGAAATTGAGGAGGAGGGCATATCCATAATGACTGATGCCCGTCATGCTTGTAGGAAGAATTCCTACCATACGGACCACGTTGCACTCGGCCAAAAAACACACAAAGTTGTTGACATTCAGACGAAAGCAGACGAAAGATGTTCCCAGAAACATAAGCATGTTGGATGTACTCGGATGTATGAGAGTTTTGACGAGTGTGGGATACATGTAAGGAATCATGCACATGATCGTAACATGGCAGTGAATAAGATTGTGAAAGAACGTCCAAATACAACCAATACAAATGAACGATGGCATGCAGCCAAGCCAATTACAAAGGTGATGACCAAAATTGGAAAAGGTATGAAGAGGTCTATGGGGACAACATGGCACCCACAGTTGAGAGACAAGGGGGCAGAAATTAGGAACCATGTTTACTGGTCCATTGAAAATTGTGCGCAGAATGCTCAGAGGATGCGAGAGCTGATCGATGTTTGCATCTTTCATTTTCAAAACGTGCACGATCACTGTGATGTGAACTCCAACTGTAGACGACAGGATCATGTACATTCGTCAACTGTCATCACTGATCAGGTTGCTGTCAACCTTCTTCAAAAAACTCTGCATGACCTGACAGTTTACAAAAACGCAGAAGATTACATGATGTCGAAGGACACATATTATATTGAAAGCTTCAACAATACCTGCCTCATCTACCTGGATAAGAGGATTCATTATAAGAATATCATGTACCAGTTGAGAATCGATCTCGCTGTCTTAGACTGGAATGAACATGTGGGAAGAGGACATACGTCTATTAACAGGAATGTGTGTGTTCAGCACAATAGACGTCGGACAGGCAAAAAACCAAATGTTTCTAAAACCTACAACTTTGTGGTTGATATTTGGGTTCATATGCTTGACTTCCTGCGAGTCGAAAATGACCAGCCTGGAAATAATGCTAGTGATGAGGACGAGGAGGAAGAAATATGGTTGACAATAGTGCCGATAGCTACGATAGTGACAGTGACTAACTAGATATACCAAGTCACTAGTGCTGTGCAAAACTGTCGCAGTAACAGTATTTTGACGCTTCTACTGTGTGAGAATTTTCACTTTGAAATGATACATTTTTAATCTATGTATTTTTTTTCATAAGCTTTTGATTATACAGTTACATTTGAAATACATACTGAGACTGTAGAATTATTCTTGTGATTTTGACTTCAAATTTTAAAAATCTTGTGGAGACATACAAATGTGTATTGGGAAATTTATTCCAGTGATTGGTATTGTTGTTTAACTGGACAAAACCATTGTCTAATTCTTATTATGATTCTTTCTAAAAACAACCTGTTTATTCTTATCCCAAATTGCACTAGGCAAACGACCATCAAATTGAATATTTCGTTGGAAAGAAATTGAACATTTCTTAGACCTTCATTATTTTAATGTTTTCGAGAATGTGAAGCAGCTAAATCCACTATAACAACTCGTCATAACTATCCTTTTTTTTTCTTTGTTGTAAATAATTAATTGTTATGTATAAATCGTTTCATTGGTGTATACTTTTATGGAAACGTTTATATTTCAAATATTGAAATTTGCGTACCATGAGCAAACTACAGACCACCACAAAGATCGGTCCTGTTGACATCTGGGTTGGACAGATTGTATTTTTGATTTACAAATTATACTATGATATGCCCAAAAAACATTTTTATTTTTATATATATTTCAAATTATAATTTCCAATTGTGATACAATTTTTCTGATGCAAAATGCTTGGAATATTTATAGTATGGAATGAATTAATGTACAGTAATTAATGTGTCAGTGATACTCAGATTATAAATTGTGTAAACCACATTTGGTATGAATTATATAAATAACTTTGTCTTATATTTTCATCAATTCTTCATTTAAATCTTAAAATTTGATTACTTCAAGCAATGCAATTTATTTAGTTTCTTGCGTTCAAATCTACCTGTGTAGCAAGACAGAGGTATTTGTAAACAAACACATTCATGGCTTATAGCTTGTCCCCACACTACACTGTAGAGCACTGCAGGCACATGTGTGTGTTTCCCCTTCAGTGTAAACTAGACCTTAGGGAGCTAGCGGTGTAGCTCTGCCTGGACAAAATTAATTGACACTGTCAATGGTCCAGATAACACCAAGATACTCAAATTGCACTGAATCTCGGCCTTTATCGTACCTGTTGGGGTGATGCTGAGCTGTATATCCTACCAATTTGTCACCTGATAACGATGTGAAATGATATTAGACTGCACCCATATTATAAGTCAGTCCCAGATCAGGCCTTGAGGTATGTACACGTCTATGTATGTTAACCCTTGAGGACTAAATAATACAACAGCACCTTATCATAAGTTTAGTAGAGTCATTCTGAGAGATCAAAGGAGATATTAACTTTAATTTTACCCCATTCATAATGGCGAATGTTTTTTGCAGAGTTTTCACATCAAATATTTACACCCTCCTATTATTAATGTGTGGTAAGTATGTGGCCCTAGCAACCCATGCTGTAGATAAGCCCTGCCTCCCTCCTCCCCCTCCTTTATTGCTGTCCAGTGGGATTTTAAACTAGGTCGTCCTTTAACACAACATTTTGAGTTTTGTAATTTGTATCTAAGAGACTTTGAGGGTAACACTTCGTAAGTAATATGCCTTTAGAACATTGAACGTCATTGTTTGACATGTACAGTGCATGACAAAATTAGAAAAATTGCCATCATATACAACCAGATTATAGGGCCATAATAATTTATCTCCAGACCTAAAATCCTATAGTTTACAAAGGGCTTGTGAGTCCAGACACTGATAAGATCTATAAGCTGATGGTTCTGCAGAACACAAGAGGAGGGGGGGCATGTGGTGGTCAGCAGTGAAACCATCCCTCTTGTTTATTTATTAATTTTGTATGGTACAGTGTATAAAGTTTTATCAGTGATATTCTATCCCGTCTCAAGAAGCTGATAAGCTTAATGTCATGTCTTCTATGTGAACTAGAGTATATAGCCTTGAAGAAGAGGCAATGTACACAGCACAGATTTTAGAAGTGGGTAATTTTGTATTTTGTATCAATGCAAGGAAATTTTGTGCTTCAATATGATCATTACCCACTGTCAAACTGCGAGAGACTACCAACTATTTTGATCAAGCCATGGAAGGAATTACTTAGGAACAGACACCACACCTAGTGAGTATAACGGGTACACTTGTACATGTCACAGCTGTGCTCCCATTTTCCACATGAGGTAAAATGAAATAAAATATGATTATCTGTTTACTTTGTAGATAGCAAACTCAAGTAGCATGAGTTGTATTTATTTATTGACATGCAAACGTTTCCAAACAATTGATGAATTCCTGCATTTCAGCCCACCATCATCATTGGCATATCAAATTGCCCTCTGTCCATCATGGTCAGTCCAAACAATTTTTTGTATGATTTCTTATTCTAGTCATCTTTTGATTTAGGGAATGATAAAAAAAAAATGGCTGACAGGTGGCAACCTGGGATTTTTTTTTCAAATTTCATCAGTAGATTGCCTCTTTGTCCCTGTATCAGAATAAAAACAATTGGCTGACCAGCAGTAATCTTAAATTTCGACAATGAAAGTTTCTTCCCGCTCTTTCAAGAATTTCTATTCTCAAATTTTGCTGAGAGATTCCTCTTAGCTGTACCCTTTTGATTATGGGACGGATCATAAAACAAAATGGCCGACAGGTGGCCATCTTAGATTTTGACAAATGATCGTTATCACTATTTCTTGAGAGATACTTGATGTATCATCCTCCAAATTCTTATAAATATGTAGCTGATCTAGACTGGGTTGATTGTCAGCGACAAGATAGCTCAATTGGTTGAGCATCCGTCTACAGTTCCGAAGGTCCAGTGTTCGAACCCAAGTCTAATAGTGTATTACTTTAATCGGAACGTTTCAGATGTCCTAACTTGGAAAAATCTAATAATGGAAAAAGAAATGACATTTCCAGAAATAACCAAAACGGTTCTGTCATATAATCTGCAAAACGATGCGAGTAAATGTTTTTATTTACAAGTTTTTCACACTATAATGCCACTAGGAGTCCGTAATGATGTATTTTACTAATGAAATGCAGTGTAACTGGTTACAGTTATGTCTATTTACAATTTATTGAACATCTGAAACGAAAACCTTTTACAGACCGCCATATAAGATCCAACTTGGAACAACCGAAACATTCCGCTGAATGGAACATGCTATAACTGTGTTTTTTTCGTATCCTGTTACAAATTGTTAGGTTTCCCTTGGCTTTCTTGTGCTCTGTCTTGTATGTTGTGCTTGATAAACTTTCATGTTTTTAATTGTTTTCTTAAAAAAGTGGTCGATCACCCTGATCATTTAAATAATTTCTTTTATGATCTCCCAACGCTTTGTTGTTATTACATCTTTGCCCATGTATACATGACCACAACACCAAGGTTTGTGTCACATGTCCCCATTTTGATATACAATGTAGCACATATTGTATCCAGACTCTGTATTTAGGTAATTATTGTCCACTTTTCACTCTTTATCTTTAAAATAACACTCTCCAGCCATTCTCATATTTATGCAGCCGGTACTGCAGACAAATTTATCCTTAATCCCAGCAGACTCTCTAGCTGTCCCACAATCTCATTATTTCCCACCCCATACATTTTCACCAAGATTGCACCCCTTCATAATGTAAATCCTCATATGTATCCAGGCCTACATGCAAACAATAGCAGCTCTTATACTGATCTAGAGAACACCTAGGTCTGAAGCATTGTTAGCTTCATAATTATACAGATATTAGTGATTTATTATAGTTAATACACTACTACAAGTTATGATTTCACAGTAAATGACATGTAGGAATCATTATTCAAAAGGATTATAGGATTTTTAAATAACAGTGACATTAGTGAAAAAAATGAAACGAAAATGAAATGAAGCTTACAATCACATTTAATCTGTAATTATAGGAGTTTGCTTAGTAGTGTTGCCAGCTAGGTATGTATATATATGGCAGATATAGGAGGATAATTAAAGGTACAAAATATATATATAAACATATTCATTAAATAGTGGAGAAGTTATATGCCAGACACTAACTTTTAAGATATTTGTCTTTTGAACATATTATATAAGTGGCTAGGACAAATCTTTAGGAGGGGGAGTTATAATGTGCAGGTTGGCAGCAATAGAAACAGCCTCAGTTAGCTACTGTGTTTGACTGTTTGTAATATTCAGGGTACCCTCAGAGGCAAATGACAGTAGTTACTCAGGGTCTGATATTGTCTGATATCTGTGAGCTCACAATTACCATGTACAACAAGGAGACATTTCCCCCAATTAATGTAGATGAGAGGAGGGACTCAAATTGGTTAAATTGTTTAAAATCTCAACAACCTTCTTTTGACCCAGATGAGTGCTGGAATCAAATCATCTTCATACGTCGATTGGTTTTAAGGTGTTTTATCAAAATTGTGAATTTCATGTCCTCTGTAATTCACATTCCCTAGTGGGGAAGGGGCAAAATTAGTTTATTCAATAAAATGATTTTTTTGTAAAATTTGTGAAATGTAAACTTTATTTTTTCACAACAATTATAAAGAGGTTACCTTACTTAGACCACTCTTGTTGGCTCAGATATTAGCACAAGCCACAAGGGCTCTTTATAGTGGAAGGACAGCGAAGTTCATTGAGAAAACCTATGGATCCAGCAGGTTACCCCATACCCTTTCATGTCCGATCAGAGAATCCAACCCACAAACCACTGTGCTACCCCATCACCCTATAAATGATATTTTTGGATTTTTTTTTCATTCTCAGCTAAATATCATTCAATTTTTGTATGTACATATGTAGTAGTATAATGATTAGCAATATGTACTATTAACAATGATGGGGTCATAAAACAAAATCTGAACACAGTTTTATCTTGAATAAGTGCATATCCAAAGGTTCACATCATATTTTTATATATACTGTTTAGGTGTAATTAATATAACAATAATAATATTGTCAATTTTCTGCTTAATCAGACAACATTTTAATTTTGACCAATCAGAAACCTGCTTTGTTTTCCCATATGTAACAGTTTCAGAAACAACTGATCTGTGGTGTCATTGAAATCCATTCAGCAGTTCTTGAGGACACTTTTCTACACAATCTGTAGAGGGACCGTCATGTACAGCTGACAAACAAGCTCATTTAAGTACACATACACATTACGTTAAAATAAAAATTATTTATTTGCATTTTCAGCACAGTAATGTAAAAAAAACTTTAACCTTGGATTTGAGCCTTGGAAAGTTAAAAAAAACTTGTTTATCTTTTTTTTTGGAAAAAAAATCCTCTTTCATTCCATATATTACATTCTTGTGTCCCTTAATTAAAGTCCAAAATACCAAATTACAACTTTATAGTACAAATATTGAATGATTTACAGAATGTTTCCAAACTTTGTCAACAAATTTTAACATTGGCTACGTACATGTATGATGTTCTGAAGTCCTAAGAAAGTTTGAATATTCTCCTCTTAATTCATTTGCTTAACAGTATAAATATGTATCATGTTAAACATGCAACATTTAATCAAAACTTTGTAATGCTGTGCTTATTTTGTTCATGCATTGCTAGGTGTTATTTACCCAGTAAACACTTACGTTTAAACTAAAGTCTGATTTCATTTTTTCAGATACATAAAAGAATACCTAACAGCCCTAACAACAGAAATGCATGATTTCGGCAATGCTGAATGATTGACAGTGAAATGAAGTAGCAATTAGAAGACCAATTGCAAATTAAAGTGCCTTCAAGAGTTGCAATGCACATTTTGGTGTACATAACTGTTTCCTTTGCCTCAGCAATTCCTTTACTATATTCCATTTTAATGGCTGGTTAGGCCTATAGAGGTGTCGCATGTGCTTTCATATCAACAATGAGAGCCAGTCAGACCAGTTGAGTGCCTTTTATACCCAAGGAAGCAGAGGAACTCACAACATTTATAATAATATGTATCATGTCTTTTTACGGAATTAATTACAAAGTTGGTATCACAGTAGATAAATGTTAATACGAAAGTTCTTATTTTCATTTATTTTACGTCAGCTCAGAAATACAAACAGTTTTAAGATATGATTATTTTAAATGTGTTATGGAACATTCCCATCTTAGATTTGTCTCAGAAAAACTGGACTTTCGATAGTATTCCAGTGTCGGTCTCTGCGTGGGATAATTCATATTTTTTCCACTGAATACAAAATATATGTATATTGGGCGTAATAATGTACATAGCAATGTACATTTAATTATTATCTGACATAATTTGACAGGGTTTATAATATTATAATTGCATGTACCAATTGTCTTTTTACCTCCACTTGCCGCGCATCCCTTTGATATCACAGGTAAGTCATGTCACACCTGTGATGACCTCGGGGGGTTATTTGCATTAGGTAACTAGCAAAGATGAAGATGAAGAATTTATGAAATATCTAAAAGCTCACAATAATGTTAATATTAAAAAAAAGTTTATTAATGTAACTCGGATATAGACACTCTGGACGTTCCGATCGCCCCCCCCCCCCCCCCCCCCCCCTCCCCACCAAAAAATAAATAAATAAAAGAATTCCTTAAAAGTTATAATTCGGTTATTTGCTTTCTATAACCCACATATAAACATACAACCAAGGACCTAGATAGCAAAATCCAATCCAATTCCGTGATACAACTGAACACTTAATAAATTAAAATAATGTTGGATTTACATTCCATCTTCTTTTCGGATTCACAGAACAAGTAAAAATTAGGCCCCGATTACATACATGTTCTACAAGTAACGTAAAATGCGAAAATAATTTGGAGATAAACATTAATTCTTGTTATTTTCGTCAAATTGGTATATATATAAATTTGGTTGCCTGGTGTACATTGTACATATGTATCGTTTTTATGACTCTGGTACAGGTTTCGTTGTCCTGACTGATGTCAGTATATATGTAGCAGTATAAAGGTAAAATGTTACCATCCACCTGTCTTATCGAGGTGAATTCACTGACCAATCAACTAATTAGTGTCACGTTTGTGTTAGATCACTAATCCCTTGTGAATGGCACGCCCATGATTTGTAATGTTTCGACAGGGTGTCCATCTCTTGACTACTGTATTCTTCGGGATGACGAACGAAATTAGCATTCAGATGCCCCACAAAACACCATTTTTGCCAATACAAATTAAAAGTATGCATGAACTTTCGTTTTAAAAAGTATATTGTACGTATATGCATAATTTAGAGGTCGGCGAAAATGACCTTATAATTGTGTCTACACAAAGTAACCAGAACACGCTTGCAAGCAAAGATTGGGTGTTTGAATATGGTTTTAAAACATGACTTTTACCAAACATAAAATTTTCACTTTTCGTTGCACAAATCCTTTAAGGAAATAAAATTTTCGGGAACGATCCCAAAAATCACATTTTCACTGTACCACAGTTTTTTTTTTTTTCAGATATTTGGGATCAATCCCGAAAACAGACTTTTTGCTTATTTTTGGGATCGATCCCGAAAATCATATTCTTATTGTTGCACAGTTTTTTTCTTCAGAATAATTTTCGGGATCGATCCCAAAAAAGCACTTCTTCCTTATTTTTGGGATCGATCCCGAAAATCATATTCTTATTGTAGCACAGTTTTTTTCAGAATAATTTTCGGGATCGATCCCAAGAAAGGACTTCTTGCAAATTTTTGGGATCGATCCCGAAAATCATATTCTTATAGTAGCACAGTTTTTGTATAAATGTTCGGGATCGATCCCGAAAATCAGCAAGAAATTCCAACAAACAGTGTTTTATTTTTGAAATCAAAAGGATATATCAGAAAATACCATTGTATCAATTGATCATTGTGTGATTAAATGGCTTTATGCATCAGCATTTTTGTGATCATACATGAGTGATTTACTGAAAACACACGTCAAAAAGAGGAATGCCATAAATTTTTCCTCTTCTGGAATATATTCGGTTATATATGTCCTAAGTATATTCACTTGTATGGTAAAATATCTGAATCTTTGTCTCTCTACATATATATAGGCACAGAATATGAGTTATGAATCTTAAACTAGCCCTGAGTAAACTCAAAAACATTATGGAAGGTTGCGGTGATGTAATTAAGTTTCATGGAACAAATTATTTCCTTGTTTTTGTCTTGAGAAAAAAAAACACAAGGTAAAATTAATATTCATATTTTTAGAAATACTTACAATGACTGCTATATGACCATGTTCAGTACAACTCAATATTTTATATGAACAAAAGCAAGGAAGTAAGAATTTTACTTGTTTCAAAAGTCAAAAGGTTTAAATCTAAGAATAGATCTCCATTCAAATACGGATGTGGCCAATATATGAACTTCATCTGACTTCAAGCTGTTTATAGTGGATAATAAGAATAAAGGGGAGAGGTTTGTGTGCGGGTTAGATTATACTGATCGTAAATCAGTGCTATAAATGTTCACTAAATACACAATCATTGCTTGTTTCCGTGGTGAACACCAGTATCGAGGCTACATAATGTACCCACACTTATATATCAAGAGTTTAATTAACCATGATGAAGTTTTAAATCAGTGGGAAGCTTTTAACCCGAGAATAACATCAGAGTATATGAAATAAATTTTGTGACAAAAAGCTGAGTTGTTCACTGGAGAGGAAAGTGTCGTTTTCTACTTTATTTATTCTTGTGGTTTTAAAGTCTAAGCAATTTTTATAACCTTCAGTTTTTACTTTACTTTGAGTTAACATATTAAAAGAAAGTCTGAAATAAAGCAAATAGGGCATCAAATTTTCTAGAGGGTGAAATTTTTCCCAATTAAATTTTAACAAGCTAGCAGTCATAATGGATTATCAGCAAATGCACTAGGTAATTACGTTTAGAAGGGAAAAAATCTACTGTGTTCCTTAGAAAGTTGCATTAGCTGGAATTGTAATTGATGAATTTTCATATGATATTGATGATGATTAAAAAAATATCTGGTACCTTAATTTGTAAACTTTTGGGTTTAATTTTTTCTCTCCAATAATTTATCATTTGTCAGGATCGATCACTGTTTTTGTAATTTTTGTGTGAGCTTAAACCATACGGTCTTTAAATAGCTTTCAGCTCTGTTCTCTCAAACATGATGAAAGTTTTTAAATCACTTGACTGATTTTCATATCATCAATCTCTTGTCAGATTCCTGGTCAAAAATAGCTTACGATACAGAGTAATTTCTGAAATATAGAGTGTTTTTTTATCCGTCATATAATTATAGTGTATTTATATGTTGAATAATTGTAGTCATTTTATCATCATCACAGTAAGAATCAGAATAATGCAAATTATAATGGGTGTCGGAATAGGAATTATGCTAATTTTAATGGACCCTAATTGTATAATATCTTGTAGAAGGAATTTATACAGGTAGTTAGGGGTAGGTGGGTGGCTGAGTGGGTAATACTTTTTATCGAAGGTGGCAGTGTGATTACTTAGTCGGACATGAAAAGGTGTGACTCTGAGGTCACCCGCCCAACCCATTGCACTAAAAAGAATTGTTAACACTGGACATATAAGTCAAAAAACTTGTTTCATAATTAAATGTAAAATGTGATTAATATAAATCCGACCTTGTTCATATCAAACTGATTCAGGCCTTGTCAAATGCAAGTAAATTTTGAATCTGTAATATTTTCATCTTCATTAAAATTGAAAATTAGATATAAATTGTGGGATTTACGATAAAGGTTTCATAATATCAGTTACACAACCATAAATTATTACACTTCTTTGCTAAATAGAAAAAAAACCTTTTCAAACACAATTCATCTCCAGCACACACGCATACATACACACACACACATGGAGATATTAGCCAGGTGGTATAGGATAAGTAGTTAGCGCCAGATAAGGCAGCTCCTGCGAAACTCCTCAGAATTGTATATGATAGAACTGTATGTGTTAATTGTATTGATTGTATAAGAATTGTATATCTATGTACTGTAAAGAGCTTTAGAGTGGCTTATGTTAGCTAGATAGGGCGCTATATCAAATATTGTATATTATTATCATTATTAAACATTATTTTGATTTTTTGAAAACTTTAAAACAAAAAACTGAAATATGCTGTTGTAGCGTTATACATTTATACAGCCTAAAGCTAGATCTGAGTTACAGACTCAGGGTTTGCGCTGGGTGTTTCATTAATGGGGTCCTTTCCAATATAAATGGGGTCCTTCTGCATAATTTAAATGGGGATCCTGAAAAAAGTGGGGTCCTTTTCAATTTCTATGCTTGAAACAGATATAAGGACAGCTTCAACGCAAACCCCGGGGCTTTTTTAATGGCTATATAACATGTTTGAATTTAAAATGTTATATAGTATTAAATCAACTTTGGTTGAAGCAGGAAAACAATTAAGAAATGGTTCAATGTTGGTGAAATGAATCAGAAAAGAGAGAAGTTATTTAATTGATGGATTAAATGAAAAAAAAAGACATACAATAAAAATGTCAAGTTTGACACCTTTGTAAAGTTTAAACTCATTAAAAATGACACATTAAAGACATGAATGAGCTTAACACATGTATACCAACCGATTGTGAAATTGTAACTTTTATGTTGATTTCATTTTCTGGGACAGAACGTTGATAATTGTGGGTATCCAGGTGTAACGAGATTTACCTGTGTGTCTGATGATGACATACCTGTGTCAGAGTTACCTGTTCAGGTCCTCGTTATCTCACCTGATAGGAATTTCCTCCCAAATTTAAATTTAAACTGTTGGTACACGGGGTAGAGACGTGGGTCGCGGTGGTGAACACACACGGTAATGATGGGGTAGAGAGATGTAACGTAACGCTGTTGAGCCTCGCCTCCCGTGTTGTGTTACGTTAATTTGTTGACAGAGTATATACAAACACTGGAGGAAAGTACGTCCCGGGGATTAACGTGAGGATTTACGCCTGTGAAACACAGCAGTGAGATAAAGACTTGGACAAAACTAGTTCTTTGTGTGTTAGATTTGATGTTATAATTACGATGATTCTGTGGAAGGATCTACACCTGCGAAACGCAGCAGTTATTTAAAAAATGAAGGCTGTATAGGGAATAACTGTGGTGATACATCCACAGTGAACTCGAGGCAAGTATGGTGCATAAAACTTACAGTCACGTTACTTACGGAAACAAGTGTCCAACCACGATAAGCTCTATATGACATTACGAACACAAATTTTGTTGAAATATTTTGAATAAGGAATAATTTTAAGGATACAAAGTAGTCATTTTTAGAAAATTATTAATTATGAAAAACAAGTTCTCCGATTCTTTGGCTTTAATGTGACAAAAGTAGATGTGGACAAAGGTTTAGATATTGAATTTTTGAAAATGATAATAGTATTAGACAACTTGCCGGACGTTAAATATGTCGCTTTGTATGTTTTTAAATGTCTGACTTAATTATTTTACACTTCAACAAGAAAAATCTGATGTTGGATTGATACCACAGTGGCCTAAAACATCACACAAAGAAAGGAAATGTTAACATTTCCGTTACAAGTTAGTCGAGGAAAGTAACTAGGGCCCGATCCAGGTGGTGGGTTGATATCTAGTTTCAAGGTGAAAACTTGTTAAAATGTTTACACAAATGATTGAGAAATCTACTTCAGGAAGTCTGGGGTTTCAAGTTAGATTTTCTCTCTGATTTCATGATTGAAAAATTTCTTTGCTTTTCATTAAAGCAGAGAATATAAAGGCACCGAAAGAGAAGTTTGTTGACATAGGTTTAAAAAACTGTCCACCATCCCTACAAATACAGGTGATATTCTTAGGGTCTTCCTTTATAAACAAGCAGACTTTGATCTTTGTTCAAATTTCGAGAAAATTGTGCGTAAAATTGGGATGAAGAGTATTTCATTCATATGACCGTAAACTCGTTCCTCCGTATCACACCATTAAACATGACATGTTAATGATGTTTCTAAATGGATGTCATATGTTTTTAAGAAAAATATAGTCAGATGTTTTTTTCGTTTTTTGTAATTTTTCTAAACCGGTTGTTTTTATGACAGGGTAATGCCTCAGTTTAGACGGTCTCCGTCAGCCAGTAGACCGTGTAAACACGAGATATTATACATGTTATCGAGACATCTTAAGATTGGACCGTGTAAGAATTTTGAACTCCTCAAGGTCATTTCTGTAAAATTGTAAACAACATGTAAAATGTATGTTGTACAAGTCACAATGATTTTGGATCATTATCAATTTAACTTTTGTAGAAAATTGTTTTTGCAATATAATATAAGTCAATGGTGTTTTAAAAAAAAAATCCTGAATTTATTAAATAAAGAGAAAAGTTTTTTTCAATTTATATATTTCCCAAATAACTCCTGGGCAGTTACCCGAAAGACCAGGAATGGCGCTCCATGGAGGGGAATATATATATATTTTTTTTTTTAGAGTCGAAACTTACAATTGGATAAAAAGTGAAAAAAAATGTCTTCTTTATTCATACCTTTGACCCCTAAGGTACATAATGCATTGATCCATATCAAATAATTGGAACAGAACATTTAGGATCATGGGGTTAAGTCGATGACAAAGCAATAACTTCTGTTGTATTTCCCCTGAGAATTCGGCTTTCAGACCTCACAAAGACATCCCAGAGTGAACATAAAAGTTTGGTGTCAGCTCTCTGATGGTTCACAATGGCACAGTCCAGTCAATGGGACTGACCAACCACACAAAGGACTGACCCACCACACAAAATAATCCGAGGTCAAAGGCAACCAAAAAGGTCATGGCATCAAAAAGCATGGTTATCTTAAGAATTTACCCAGAATATTTATTTCACTTAATAGATCAGCTATCATGTTCCTTTAAATATACTGATTAATTCTTGCAATGAACAATTAATGATTTGAGACAGAGAGACTTATGATATTGAAACAGTTAACATTTAACATAATTGTAATGGAGAATTTAAAAACTTTTATTATTTTAATGTACATTTGACTGCTATAGATTGAAGTATGATTGGACCATGGTAAAACTTTGAATTCCACCAGTTGGTATAAATTAAGTGAGTTTGGATGTGTATTGCTAACTTTGGTTGGGACCAACGAAATACTGTGAATTAGACAGAAGTCATTGAGTTATATATTTGAATTCAAATGACAAGGTATGTTTTTTTATTAGGATTTATTAGGATAAATTATGGACACAGGCTGCTAATAACCTCTATATCCATATCAATAAATTACAAAAAATTATATATTAAATCATATAAGTTTGGTGCAAAGTACACATAGCATTTGTATTTTTCCAATGTTTGTCTAACAGGATTTCAAAATGAAAAACAGTTTCTGCATTGATGACATGTTGTGGAAGACGGTTCCAGAGATCAACAATTCAATAACTGAAGAAGTGTTTCCTTCCATCTCGTTGACATTGCTTTTTAGCAATTTTCTGAGAGTGGCCTCTAGTTCTGTTATTATTGTCCAACGGATGTTTTAATGTAGCTAGAAATTGGTCAGAATAGGAAAGCTACCCTATAGATAATGAGATCTGGACTAAAAAATAGTAAAAAGTCCTGTATTTTGATAAAAGTTCTAAAAAATATCAATGACATTTGTGTGTCTGTTTGTGGGGAGGGGGGTTTGCTTCAGGTATTAAGTGTGTGACGTGTGACTTTGTCTACAGTTAAGCTAACAATGTTCTATATGACATTGACAAAGGTATGTAGTTTACAGTTCAGTGAGGTTAAGCTGACAGTGCTCTGTGACAATCACAGGTATGTAGTTTACAGTTCAGTGAGGTTAAGCTGACAGTGCTCTGTGACAATCACAGGTATGTAGAGGTATGTACTCAGATACCAATACAGTGTATACCACTCACCTGTTCAGGTGTGCTGGCCAGTACAGGTAGCATTACAGGTGTAACACACGAGGTTTACTTTGTAATAAATATGTCTGCGATTAGTCTGTAATAGACTGTGATGGTAGAACTACTAACATGGACTACCGTTCCTACTGGACAACACATGCTCAAGTTTAGGGAGCTTCTGTGTGGATATTATATCTTACCTGGATATTTTTTACCTGGATTTTAACGAGAAAACACGGAAATGGTGAGTCTGACCTACTTTGTGTATAGCTGGTAGGTGTCTTTGTGTTGGGGACACCACGAGGAATATGAAATGTTTATAAAATTTGAAATGCATGCTTTTATAATTTACCTGCACGGATTAACGAGAAACCAGACAGGTATAGCTACAGGTGGGTTTGGTAGAATCCAGTGTTTCCCTGTATAATGAGGGTGTACTTTTGTATTTTGTCTTAGACAAGTCTGCGTATTTCTGTGTGTATACAGTCTATAAGCATGATTACAGATTGTCATCTTGTACTTGTTTTTAACTTTTATTCTAACCGGAAGATGGGATCAATTGTGCATTCATGTTCGTTCCCAAAAGTTTGAAGTCATACATAATTAACAATGTCTAAGTCTACAGACTTTAGACAGGAAGATATTTCAGACATTGGTTTCAAAATATGTTGGCTGCTTTAATTGAAATTTTGACTTCTTCCTTATATATTTGAATGGTTGATAATGAAAATATTTATTTTGAAATTTGATTTATAATACATATTGACTGGAGGAAGGTGACCGATCAATTTCCGTGACCAGTCTATGTTTGTTTGAGTGTTTTTGGTGGTGGTGGGAGGGAGAGAGGGGGGTATTTCAAGCCTGCTACTGGGATGTGTGTTCTAATATGTGGGTGGTGTGGGAGCCTTTAATTGTGAAGTTGATTGAAAACTTAGAAAAAAACTATGATTTTCGGAAAACTGGGCAAACGAAGTACCAAATGTTGAGGTTCATCGTTATTCAGTAATATCACGTTAATGACGGTTAATCTTACTTTAATCTTTTAAGATTTGAGTGTGACTTAACGTAATTTTTCTAACTCACATGATATGTTTTCTATTAAAAACTTAATCAGAAAATATGTATACAAATGATCTGTTGTTGTTAGATCTCATATTAACTGTATCACTATATATGGAAGCCATGATGTATTTTACAGCAGGATTAGAAGATTAGAATTAACTGGTGACTCACTATACCCTGTGATAGGTGAAGAAACCATGAAGGTTTTTAAAAGAAAAGTTATTTTCATGACTTTAATACATGAATAATAAGTCAAATGTGTTCCATCTTTGCTTGTACGGATGACACCTGCAAAAAATAATAAGTGGTTAAAAATAAAATGAAAGAAACATAACAGGTAAATCTTCAAAGAAATGTCAACACACATCAAAAGTAAACATCTATTTTTTGATAGAGATTTATACATATGTTTGAGTCAGAGGATATTATGGATTATGGATTTGTCATGGATAACTAGATAAGATTCAGGTAAAGTTTAAGGGATCTAGAGGAATTGAGAAAAGGGGACATAACCCAGCTTATCATTCAGGGTTTCTTTGGGGCATTATTGCTCCATTATAAAAATGATGTCAGTTTTTATCCACATCATCAAGGAAATAGCATGTGTTAATTGTTTCTGAAAACAAATTTGGCTCCTGATTCTTGAATTCCGATCTGTGTGAATGGTTAACAGGACTTACTGGTAAGTGTGAGGTAATTATAGTCATACATAGGGTTATAGCATTGTTGATAGTCAGATATTTCCTGTTTGGACATCTATAAGTCATACCCTGAAGATCACAGTCCCAACATTACTTCGGTTACTTCGGGGCTCTTCTGTATAATCAGTTACCTCCCCTTATTTTTGTTATATAGTGTAACTTGTCTAAACCAGATGTCACTGGGACCAAATGTTTTGGCCAGTTTACACAGGTGTCCGGTTTGTAGAGGTTGATATATTAATTCTAGAGAAATGCTGGTACTTATAAAGGTAAGGCACAAATAGAATTTTTATTAGAATTTAGGGGCCGGTTTAGACAAACGAATCTATAGTTGATAAAGATCCTAAGCTTCTCTGGTCCAGTTGGCTAGCATTATAACTGGTCAAGTACATATAGATATACACTCCCATTAGTAGAGGCAGGAGAGTATAACAATCTGAGGTCCTGGGTACGAAAACTGGTCCAGTCACACCGACTCTTTAATTTAAAACACTCAGATTAATCATTGTTTATTTCATCTTCAGCATTTTTTTTCGTAAAAGTCTGCATGACCCGGTATACTTATGATTTATCAGAATTTAGAAGCCATGCCTGAGAAATAAGTTTCAAATGCATTGATTAATATCCAGTTTTATCAATGGTAAGGGGACTCTTAAAACCTGTCAAAATGATCCCTGTAAGTTTCTGTAGTACACTGACACACAGGGCCTTTTGTTCCTTCAATATACTCTAATAACCAGAATTCCAGTTTTGACTCACTCACCCCTAAGACACATTTGAACTCTTCCCTGTTCCAAGGTTGGAATACTTCATTATGAAATTTCAGGGGTGTGAATGAGCTAACTATTCGGATAAAAACTTTCAATGTAAGAAGCTTTTGGGATATCAGTTTTTCTTCTAATGAGCAGTTTTAAGCGTAAGGGATTATAAAGAATCTTCAAAGGAGCTTTATTGATATTTATTTACATACTAGATTTAAAGATTACATATGAACTATTTAATAACGTTGACATACAAAGCAAGCTTAATTTAATCATTTGAATTATGCAATTTACAAAGTGTCTGTTTCATGTTTTTCCCTGAATAATAATAATATTTATTAACATTCCTGGCATTATTGATATTGCTCAAATATACTTAAGCCTTTAAAATTCTCCCAAGTGTCCAGAAATGTTCACTCTTTAGCATATTTGTCTATTTAATAAGCTCCGGGGTGTACCATCCATAGAAATGGTTTAAAATCCAAGTTGCATTTCTTTCCTTCAATAACCAAACAATATTGCATCACATTTTGATGTCTGTTAAATTACAGATAATAATAGAATATATAATTGTTAAACTCAGCAGAATTGAAGTGGATTAAATTTCAATGCTTGATTTTGAAAATTTTAACTGCTTTTAAGAAAAAAAAATTGATGTAAAAATCCTACTAAATATTATCGGTGGTACATATATATATAACTTCTAAAATTCTGAATTCAAAGTAAAATTTCCGGCCTGTGACTGATTCAGTATTTCACAGATTCAAATGTGCTGGTTTAAATCTGTCTGGTCCAAATTTAATTCATACCTTTCATTTACCAGAATATCTCCAGTTGTGGCCTGAAATTTCAGTGTTTCTTTTAAGGGAAAGCTGTTATTTCCCAGGTATTTGAATTTGAAGTGTGTTTATGCTGGAACACACCTGTGATTTACCTGGCCTAACGAGAAAGGACAGGAAGTAATCATTGTAGTAATAGACCTGAAACCCACACAAGTATTTATATAGGTGTAATATATATATACATACTCAGGTAGTGGCGGAATTTCCCCGTATTTGTTTTAATGTATTCGTAAACCCTGTGGACCTAAATTTATACAAGAAAATATACTCTCGCCATGTACAGTAATATACAGGTAAGTTTTGTATCTGTATTAGTAATTTTTTTATCGAGAAAAGTTGCAAAAGGTAACATAAGTCCTAAGGCGTGTGTATATTAGGAACAATCGTGACTTTGAAGCTGGTGTATTTGATCTAGTCCACATCCTTCTCTGTTGTTATCTGTCCACATAATAATGTACCTGTATTATGCATCGGTTTAGCGAGGCACAAGTTAAATCTATCCTTCGTTTATATATATATGTCAACAACGACAGGTAAAATATCCAGGTAGATCTTCATTATGATGGCTCTAAGCTTTGATTAACATTGAATCTGCATGCAGATACTGGTTTGTCAAGGGAAAAATAATTTGACTGGTTAAGATTTTCACATTTCAAAAACTCGATGTACCTTCGTTAATAAGGAAATTATGTTAATGAGGTGATGTGGTAAATACCTGAGATTTTGTTTTGTTTTTTTTGCAATTAATAAACCTTTATTCACATGAAGTTAAGAAAGTAAATTAAAGAGACCAAATTAAAACCAAATGTTGTTTCATGCAGATTAGACTTCTAATTCAGTTTTACTTTAACAAGATAATACTTCTTAATAAAAAATTAAATCCTGGAGTAACCGGTTATGAAGTTAAAGACAAATATTGAACTCGGATTTTAGATATTTATATTCCAATACGTCATCAGAACGATGACAAACCAGAGTATTTTGGTCGGTCTTTGATACCAACGATGTTCTAGATATTTCTGTAAATGAGACGTTCACCCTGTATATTTTTGTGTTATGATGATATACCATTGTAATGCTGTTGTCTGGTCAGAAAATATTTTGATGTTGCGATAAGGGTTGGTTTGGCAAGCAATAAAAAAAAAACGGGTTTGAACTTTGACCTCGTTTTTTACCAGTGTATAGAAGGTATAACAAAAAAAAAATAAGCTCTAAAATATATTTCTCAAGTTAAGTATTCCTTGGGAAAACATAACTGAAGTTCAAGAAAGAATCACTCAATAAAGATTTTTGAAACATAATTAAATAATGCTTTCAAAATACACTGTATAAGGGGAAAATCTTGTTTGGGAATTTCCTGTTAAATCATTCAGTTTATGACTAATCCTTTATCTTACAAATATTAAACCTCACCCTTCCTGAAATAATTAACAGATCCATGTGTGCATATGGACCTAGTACAGACATGATATCCTGACTTACACTGTGGAGGGAGGGTACCTCAGGTATGACCTTTCAGTACCTCATACAAGGACAGATAATAAATTACGTGTAAGAATATCTGGACCAAATAATAATATTTATTTATACCCGTGTGGCTTTTGTTGAAACCAAGTTTGGAAAGTCTTAATGAAATGAATGACATTGACAGTCGCCATCGGGTCTGAACACAGGTGATATTGACAGGGGCTCGTGTGTGTGATGCATTGATCAGTCACCTGGGCCAGGTAACATAGCGGACCTGGTGAATTAAAATGATACCAGGAGACAGATATTACAGAGCTTACATAGCCCCGTATCTTTTGAATCGTTCTGTCGCATGTCTCTGGTTACTTGTGTGGGATTTGTGTAGTTGGAATATTATTTACCTGGTATAAAAGGTTATGCGTTAGGTGTTTGTTATGGTAATTAATCCATCCTTTAGTTACATATACACAGGTACATAATCTTTGTACACCTGAGTAAGATTTCCAACTAACGAGGAATTATTTCAGGTGCTCTAGATTGTTGTGTTGTGTATGTGATGTACCAGGTAGAAAATATAAGCGGTATATGTAAGAAATCTGGGTAAAACGTCGCTGCTCAAACTTTCAGGGTATCAGTCGGGAAAGCTGTTATTTCTCTGACTGGTGATTGGATGATGAATATTCTACCTCTGAAATTTCATAATGAACTATTCCGACCGTTGATCTGGAAGGGTTCAAATCTTTCTTCAGGGGTGAATGAGATAAATGTCAGACATTTAATCATTTCTCACTATTGAATTGAGGCCTGCTATTATACATTTGTTGGTGATGAAAGAAAACTCTAATATTATGAGAAAGCAGCATGATCTCTTATGGATCAATGTCACCTAATCCAGATTCGTCTTTGATAAAAACTGCATGCTATATGAAAAGAAGGCATTACTTGTTGGTAAACATTGTCAAATATTTGTTACTTAACAAGAGATATACAATATTTCTTGATAACAGTATTTCTTTATTATCACAGTTCTAGAATTCAAAAATGTGTTTATTTCTCTATAAAAAAAAATTAAATGATCTGAGGTCCGGTATCATAATTCACTGAAATCTCTGCTAATACCATATTTTACTTGACCAATACAAGCTTGCAGATAATACAGAGTATATTTCATAAAATCAGAAATAATCTTGAGGTAATATGCTTTAATTTTGACTTCAGCTTTGTGAAATCCGAAACTATGAAACTAATCTAAGTCGGATTTTAAAGTCAAAATGTATATGTCAGAATAAGGTGTGCTGAATAGCCTAGTACAAAACAGATTATTATACTAAAGTATCCTAATCTCTTACTTATAATAGTGGTGAAGTGCTCTGTCCAGGATCAATTTTGTATGTAGCTTTAATTTTCCTACTAATCGGTGTCAGACGGATTGCAGGGATTTACCATTTTACTGCCTCAATGTTGATAGTGAATTAATCAGTTGAATCTTTTATTATAAAATACATGTAACATGACAAATGTTTGACAAAATTTTTTAAAAAATTACTTTCAAAATAGAAAAGAAAATATTTCAAAAAATATAAGAGGGCAAGAATTATTTTTACACAGAGAGAAAATATTGTATAAACTTTGAAGAAATATTTTTTAGTATAGTACAAAACAGATTAATTCAGGTTATATTATGGTTCAGGGGACATTGTATACAGATAAATTTTTGGGATAAGCATCCTGTTGTACAGACTAGCATCTATGTTTTAAAAAAATTAAGAATTTAGAAGGCAGGAAAAACTTGTTTGGTATGAATCAGTCTAAGTCTGGAATATCTTCCTTGATGTTGAAGTTAGGGGACATTTACCTGTGTTTTTACCTGTTAAGGATGGTGTACCTGTGTTTTTACCTGTGTTGTGTAGGATGGCGTACCTGTAAAACAGGTTCTAAGACAGTTCTACGTCTGGGAACTGGACCTACGTTATTACATACATTGTAGGTTTTGAGGGTTTTATGGTACAGCGTACCTATAACGAGCTCCAGGTGACCGCCGACTGGACAGGGTCTGTATGTTACATATGATATATAGGTACAAATTACAGGTAAAAACCATGTCTCGTTGGAATCAGGCCATTACGTCTGTGCTAATGGCTAATTGACAGGATCATAAAGTTACCTGTACAAGTACCTTAGGAATGCTTCACAACTCTGCACCTTGGCAATTATCACCTAACTCAGACCCGATTTGTCAACTTAACAAAAATTATAATAAAAAATAACTTGTGTCCTAAATATCATTAAAAACTGTTGCATTTGTAACAAATATTGTTTGTAAATAATTATTATGTATGCCTTAGAACATATCGATGTAGAAAGTTATTTGTGTTCATTAAGATCTGGTAAAATGTTGGTTTAAGAGGTTCGAAGTATAAGGGCAGTTAAGCTGACAAATTTGTGAAGAAATACTAACAGAAGAGTTGTGTACATAAAGGTCCTGAGCTATCTGCCTTATATTTACACAAATCGAAAATCATTGATTGAATATTCTGAAATATCAGTGGTTCTTGAATTACAATTTATATTACTAAAATGTCTCTAACTCACAGTTTGTAATTGAAAGGTTTTATCATGATTTGAATGTTTCGATGATGTGTTGAATCGAGTGATCTATACCCATATAGCATAACATGATTGGTCCAAGCATGGTTAGCTTAACGATGAATCTCCTAATGAGTCCTAATGAGTCCTAATTTGGGGGAAATGTTCAAATTTTCTTTGTCAAAATGAACTTATATATTATATTAAAGGTAGATTACAAGAAACACAAAAATATGTTTGTTATAATGGTAGGTAATGCTGGTTAAAAGATTAAATAATGATATGTTTTTACGAGCTCATTAAGGTAATATTGTCTTACAGATATATTACCATTGTTTGATAGGGCACACTGTACATAGTAAGGTTATATACCTGTGAGGAGCTAATCTACCTGTCTAGGTGCACTCAGGTATCTGTTCGTTAGGAAGGCAAGCTTGGTCAGACTTAATTACAGGTAATCTACGATTAAATGGAGGTGGAATTTTTCGTCGTCAAAATATGTTGGAAATTCGTTTGACATGCACAATCTGTTCAATATCTTAATTCTATCAGCAGCAAAAGAAAAGAACAAAGGGATTTAAAAGGTGGTTTCTGTGATTATCATTATAACTGTACAATACAAAGGATTAGGGTGTGTGTGATTAATTTAAACTGCAGTTATATCGACTCTGGTCCGGACTTAATCTGTGAAGATTTTGTTTGTGTTTTTATAAGGAATCCCGTGAAATCTGTCTGGATTTGTTGTAATCGGTTTTCCCAAGCGGTTTATTTTGCCGCCCGTACATTCAGGTCTTACCTGTGAGGTTTTTACCTGGCCTCTGTGTTCACACCTGGAGGATTACCTGTCTGAAGTGTCCTCTGACAGAATCTTGCTGACCACTACCAGAAGTTACTTACTTAAGTAGGTTTGGAATACATACGCTATCTGTTGTGGAGTGTTTATATATTCGTACTTATCGGACTTTGGGTTCACTCGGCTGTGTTAGCAAGTGTTTATATATTCGTACTTATTGGCACTTCAGGGTCACTCGGCTGTTTGGTTTTACACTGATACAATGAGAGGTGGGAAATTGTTTTGATAATGTTTGAGTTTGGGGTTAAAGTTATGACATGTATGCCATTGTATACAGAATAGTAAATGGCTGTTAAGGTTTTAATTGTTGTACAGGTGTGAAAATCACAGGTGTACCTGAAGTTTAAATTGTTTGATTGCCTTCTCATCACAATTATACTATATAGAGTTAATAATTTCTTGATATTTTTTTTTTTCATTTATTGATATCTTTGTTTATTACCAATTTTCCCCTTTTGGTTAATATCAGAGATTTTGATGTCTTTTTTTTTGGCACTTTTTACACTTGATTTTGTTCATGAGACAACAGCTTAAAATTATACAATAATTTGGAGTGACTTCTCATTGAAATTGACATGCAGTGTTCTCACTAAGTTTTGCAATAATTGGTTGACTTTGAAAGAATAGGTGTTGAATTTTTACATTCTGTAATGTTGACATATATAAAATTCTGAAAAATAGCCGGTTTAAAGTTGGTGAATAACAGGCTTCTTTTGCCGTCAACCAGCTTTTAATGAGAACCCTGACATGTATTCATATTTTGGTATAAATTGATTCCTGTTATAAATTAATTATTGTATGACTGTTAATTGATAAGCAAACATGTTTAAAATGTGTACAAATGTATAACATAAAGAATTAAGATTAGGGATAAATTTTGCATTACTCCCAGCATCATGATCTTGCAAACTCCCAATAATTTTATTCTATACATTACCTACAGCAGCTCAAAAGTAATTGCTCTCTGTTGAATTTTGAAATATGGATTTCTTGTTAATTTATCTTAGAACTGATACATAATCTGTTACACAAGTTCTCACCAGTACACTATAGTGAGTAACTGGCTGAGACAGTCTAATCACATAAGTCTAAAAACAAGACTTATTAATTATAAGACAGTCTGAGCTCAGCTTACAGGTAGAATAGGTGATAATTAATTACCTGGGGTACAAGTCTCAGGTGTTATTATCAATATTACAGGTAATTAGTAGGTAATTACCTGTGGTACTGTCCTTACAGACCTCACCAGTAGATCTACCTGTATTACCTGTTTGATGTTACAGGTGAGAGGACGACTCAGGTAATTGTCTTTATACAGGTGTACTCGGGTGTTAATTAAGGTCAATATTTACACCTGTGTGATATTGACACCGAGTCAAATTCCTTGTCACCTGTAGATTGAGTATACCTATGTGTGTTAGTATGTACCTGTCTGCTCCGGTGGTGTTTACTATTCTCACCTGTAGTGGTGAAACATAACATTGACTTATGGATCAAAGGATACATGTGTTCCAGTAGGCTCTGTGTACCAAAATTAATAGTCTATTGCTGAATCTGGATTATAACAAGTGTACATTTCTCATCCTCCAGGTAAAACTTTACACATATGACACCTGTAAACTGTTATTTAGACAATGTCATATTGTTGGAGTATATATGTTATACCATTTTGACCTTGAGATATGCATGTATATACCCTGTTTTATTTGGAAGGTTTGTGAAGTTTTAAAGCTTTATGTGAGAGAGCAGTGGCAATTGATTGGTTATATAGGTATAAGGTTCCTTTATCATAATGGGGCAGTTTAAAATTTGGTCATTTGTACCAATATCCAATGTTTCTGTGCAAAATCCATGGTATTTCCAAGGTAATAGCACAATGAGATTTTTCATTTTTCAAACTCGGAAAAAACACTGAAAAGAAGAACCTTCTTTTAAGTGTTTTTTCCGAGTTTGAAAAATGAAAAATCTCATTGTTTTTCCATGGTTTTTCCGAGGTGACCCTCAGAAATCTATGGCCTGGAATTATTAGAGAGCGATTTAAGTGTACAGATTCTGACTGATTTGATGTGCAATGGTAGCACACTCACATTTCAACTTTTTAACTGAATTTAAAAGATTATTAAAGTACAATCATAAAAGATGAAAAATTCAAAACTTTAATGTATCATAAATTTAATATGAAGAGAAACTAATGACAGATCCTCTATATTGTCCTGATAATTATTTTGTTTGGAGGTATATGAACTTTTCAATGAACAATTAAATTGAAGTGTACAGATTTTGACTGATTTGATTACTGTACATGTTAATGTACGAAGTTTAGCACAGTGACGCATACTGAATTTAAACATACTTGTAAGCGAAATGATAAATTGGTACGTGTCACAATACTTGATAGAAATTAAGCAATATGTTCAGACACGTTATAAACGCAGTCATAATTTAGCAGAGTGCTTTCAGCATGAAAATCGATAAAATGTGATTACCACAAAAATATGTCCATTTACAGTACCTGGTATTTAACGAAATAATCATCTTTGTAAATGATGACACTTACACCCCTACATATTTGTACTGGACTCTCCCAGACTGTGTTTGGTGTCAGGTTCAAATTTGACTTAGGGGTGATGGGTTAACACATATTAAAAGGTGGGATATATTGATAAAGTGTTAGCTTCGTCAGTTCCGCTGTCCGAGGAAACATAAATACAGTTTAATATCAGTTTTTTTCTTATCTCTCCTCGCCAGCATTTGTTTTCCGTGCCAATTCAGACAGTAAAAACATGTGGGCTATTGATACCATTATACTGTCTGCATCAAGCCAATATGTCAGCTTTGAAGAGATATTTGTTTTGCCTGGTCAATTCATTATTTTCCAAATTTTTTTGTAATTTTCATATATATTTTGTTTGTGCTTCTTATCAGCAAATGATTATTTTGATTCCCTCAAATGTTGATTTTTCAGTGTTATGAACATCGATTTTAAGACTATACCGTATAAACAGTAAGAAAATCTTGGTAAGCTTTCTAAGCTAACTTTCATGCATGCCCATCAAAAGAATTAAAAAATATTGCTAAATTCTATATCTGAAGCCAGAACATTGAAAATCAGCTATTGATAAAAATTACATGTCTGTTTCTTTGCATAATTTTCAATGTGAGTTGAATATTTTTTAACTGAAGAAGATTTAGACCGAACATTATAAGTCAGTTGGTTTACACCACGGTAAAATAATTCGGCCCTTATCTTAACCTTACCGTACCAGTGCTGTAGATTATACTCCAGGTATTTCTCCACACGTACACCGTTGGCTACTCCTGCCAATTTTCTGGCAATTTTGCTATCATGATCTATAATTGATTGCAGTTATTGTCATGTACAGTGTGGGATTAATGATAGCTGGCTGCTGGTGTTTGTGTACAGTGTGGGATTAATGATAGCTGGCTGCTGGTGTTTGTGAGCCCAATGTGTTAACTAAAAATGTAATGGATCAAGTTTTGGAGGAAGATTGTGGGTTTAGAGGAGGTTTGTGGGTTTGGGGGAGGTTTGTGGGTTTCGGGGAGGTTTGTGGGTTTGGGGGAGGTTTGTGGGTTTGGGGGAGGTTTTTGCATTTGGAGGAGGTTAAATTGCGGCTGTTTCTATATCAAATTAAAATACAAACCCCTTTTTTTGTGCTGGAGAAATGCCATTGGGTAGTTCTCACTTGAGAAATTTTGGCAATATATCAAATTTACTTGAGGAACGGCATTATCGCGAAGTTTTACTCAGAACTATGTAAAATGACACTATCTTATAACAAGGTTTTTGATTGAAATAGTGAAGTTATATCATTTAAAATAACTAGGTATTACATGTATTTATGAAATAATTAATGGCTGAGTTTAGTACATTAAATACAAACGAGTGCAGAAATTCTGCACATAGGCTGTGTTACTTAATTGTATTAGATGATTATATATATATTTTGATTCATACTGAATAATGTTTTTTTTTTCTTTTGCAGATTGTGGAAGAAGCATTTCATTGGACCCCGGAGTGTTGTAAAGTACAACGTTTAGAGAAACATTGAAAAACAGGATAAAACTATTCGAAAAATGTTTCTTAAAATGCAGTACTAAAGAAAAAGTGCTCCGGTAAAACCTGTCATTTTTTTCTATGAAGGAAATACGTGTACCACCTGTATCAGGATTAATGGTTAGGACAAGGGGAGATAACTCAGTGTACGATGAAGGTGGGGACAAAATAGAGGAGACAGATGAATATTTTTCGTTGAACCATGTTAATCCGCACATCGACCTCATGATGGGAGGGAATGTGACCACGGAATTTGAAGGAAATGATAAGGATTTTATTCACATTGATACAGGAACTGGTTACAGTTCTGACAACGGTCAAAAGTCGCCTGAGAGTCTGGACAGTGGAGTCATTCTGAGTGACAGAGCCGATTTTGATGCAAAATGGCCGCCAGACGGAAAAGAGAGGAGTCTGCATAGCTCACCTAGTGGGAAGGTTCACGAGGTAAAAGGATCGTTTGAAATAGACGGAGTTCTCTTCAAGGATTTGGATCAACTTCGGTCGAGGAGTCCGCAGAGCGATCCTGCACACGATTCATTAACAGTTTCTTCAAAACCAGAATACCAGATTTTTGAAATTGACTCTTTAAGTGTTAATTCTCATGGATTTTTACCACCAGACGATTGTAATGAGGAGGAAAATATCTCAAAGATAGAAAGTATTTTGTGCAATAATAATGAAAGTACAATGACAAATTCAAACGTTTTAGTGATTCAGTCCAATTCAAACCATGACTTGACACAAGTGACAAATGTTTCAGACATGTCTGTGAAACAGACAGTGGCAGAGTCAAGCTGCAGTGTGACAGAGAATCATGTTGATTCAAACAGTTCCACTCTATCCACTGATATTGATTCAAGCATATCTGTGACACAGACTTGTGAAAATTCGAGCATTTTTGAAAATGTGACTATCGATGAATCAGCTCCTCATTCTCATGACAAGGTTGATGGAGTTGATTTTAGAAGACAAATTTCTGTTGATTCTGTGGATTCAAATCAGAGTTCAACTCATTCAAGATCAACAGAAACTGATTTCATAGATACAGTTTCTGAGAACCATACATTTTCACCCATCTCCAAATCAACATCTCATCAAAATTCAAACATTTCAGGGAATCAGATAAGTGTTGATGTTTCAAGCGATAATGCGCAACAGTCTCATGATCAGTGTCTTGTTGACTCTCAAAATTCTACACAAGAAAGCATCTCTGAGAACCAGTCAGTTGTTAGTTCAAACGTTTGTGAGACACAGATTAAGGAGGAAGTTCCTCTAAATCATTATACTGACAATGAATTATCTCAGGATTATAGTTCCGACAGCGAAGGTTCTTTTGTCAGCGATAGTCCGACACCGGACATGTACGAAAGTCCTCTTGAGGAACAGCCCCAGACGGAGTGTCGTAATGGTGCTATTTCTTCATCTGTCCATCAAAACCCATCACAAGTAGGCCATGATCATTTAGACAGTCACATGACACCAGAAAGTCACATGACACCAGAAAGTCACATGACACTAGAAAGTCACATGACACCAGAAAGTCACATGACACTAGAAGAGGTTGAATGTACGTGCAATCATGAACACCAATTTGAACACATTGACGCTGACTGTCAAACATTTGATGACCAAGAGTTAAATGAAAACGGGGATTTGCAATATTACGATTGTTATGGATCAAACCAAAACCAGCGGCCGGGGCTACACCCAATTTCGGAAGAAGGAGATGACATATTTTTGCCTGATGGCCATTTTGAATATAATCCTGAAAACAATTATTTCTGTACTTGCGAAGAATGTATGAAGAATTTACGAATAGAAACGATATCTACATCTGATAAATCTACCATGTGTCCCGAGGAACCCCCTTATGTTTTAATGTGTGAGATTTGTGAAGGGTAAGACATCAGACAAGTCAGAAAGTTATTAAACTCAATTATTGTAACCCAAGTCATGTGTTACAATGTGTCCATTTAGTGTATCTGATGTAAAATACAGACATATAGTTTCAAGGAAACATTTTCAAATTTGATTTTAACTCATTCACCCCTGAGTTTTCATAATGAACTATTCCAACCTTTGAAGTGGAAGAGTTCAAATGTGTCTTCAAGGGTGAATGAGTTAAAATGCATTATGAAGGTTACAAACTGTTGTTGTGAATCTGATTCAAAATTATTTTACTGTTATGTGACCCTGTATCCTAGTCGTCAATCTGATTAAAATCATGATTTGATCCCCACGCCCTGTTCTGTAAGCTTCTCTGCTGTGTCAATCTGACAACATCCCATAGGGGGTCATGTTCAGGTGACCTTTTGCATATTAGCCAATCAAATTACCGCTGGCCGGAATCTTGAATGTGAAAATTTGTGGGCGAAGTAGCTTGTATAATCCTATTTGGATGTTTGGTCATTCCGTCACAACAAGCTAATGTGCTGCTATCTGCCATCAATTAAAACATTCTACTAGTGTGAAGTAAAGAGGCGACAAAGGTCACCAGAACATGACCTCTAATGGGATGTTGTCAGATCCTTATGTAACGGAGTGAGAACAAGGATCTGCATTATAATCAGATTGAACCGAAACACATACCTGTATTTCTGGGCTGACAAGCTTCTCCTGTCGTTACAGGTGTATCATTACATAATACACCCTCACACCTGTATAATCTTACCTGTGTGATAAAGGTAAAATTGACACCAATATTTTGTCACCAGATCCCAGGGACTAGGTGGAGCTCCATGATAAGGTCATCTGTATGACCCTATACTGGTCAGGAGATGTAGACTAGGAATTGTAGTGAAATCCCTACTGGATTAAGGATGTATGCTACCTGTGACATTACTATCTTCCTTTTAGAAGAGTTCCACAGTACAATTTCATTCATTCATTAAATTTAAAACTTACTAAAATGCCTACTTTACTAATTGTCAGGTAATTCTTAAAAGTCATTTCCAAATCAAATTTGGAGGAGATAAAATATTATGTTGGGTTTTAAAGTTTGCTTCAAATAGAAATATCACTGAAGCTAAAATAGAACTTCTTCTAATTATACCAATCAGGTAATCTTATACTATGATTTTAGATGACAAATTCAAGAATTATTAGCTTTAAAAGAAAGACATTAGTTTTGGGAAAGATAATTTGTTTTTGATGCACGGGAATAAGGAGGTTTTTTTTTTATATAAAAGTGTTGATGAAGGGAGGTAACTCATTGGATCTATGTGTAACTGACAAGTGTTAATGAAGGGAGATAACTCATTGGATCTATGTGTAACTGACAAGTGTTGATGAAGGGAGATAACTCATTGGATCTATGTGTAACTGACAAGTGTTAATGAAGGGAGATAACTCATTGGATCTATGTGTAACTGACAAAAGATTTAATGTTTATTAGGTGAGGTACATGATACATTTTATTAAGGGAGATAACTGCTAAATTTGTTACAAAAAATATGACTTATGTTTTAAGTGTACATAGAAGGGTTGTTTACTGTTAATGTGTTACTAAAACATGAAAGGGAGATAACTCACTTTAGTATATATATTGTTTCTGTATATTTTATAATATGTAGTGTCTTTATTGTAATATCTTATTGATAACCCTGTCACATTACAGATTGTTAGAAAACCAGCTACAGAAGACGGAAAAAGAAGGAAAGAAAAAGGAAGAAGAATATAAAAAGGAGATCCGACACTTAAAGAAAGACAACGATGAACAACAGAAAATTATCACCCAGGTAAGTGTTGTCATGACAACTGCTGTTTTCACTTTAAGATTAATAATTTTAATGGCAAATGAAGCACAAGGATTGATAAGCATTTTAACGTTAGATAAAATCTTTATACTCATTCACCCCAAACATACATTTAAACTCTTCCCATTCAAAGGTTGGAATAGTTCATTATGAAATTGCAGGTGTGAATGAGTGTAATAGCACATTATATATAAGTTATAAATTAGTTAAACCCATTATCACAAGTAAATTTTTCTCCACTATCTGAACAACTTTTTGAGGAAATGGGTTTTCTATTTTCTGTCCTATGGTGCCCACTAGTTATACCCAAATGATCGGCTATCTGGCGACTTTGAGCGAGAACAAAAGGTGGCGGGATTAAGTGATTTACTCTGACTTTATAGCTGATAGCTCAGGGATTAGCCTCGGCTCGGTCTGTCTTACTTTGTTTGGTTTCTACTTACTGGAGATTTTAAATCAGATCCACTGATCTCTGTTTCTACATTTCTACCATCTTGGGTATTTCCTTACAAGTACAAAATAAAATCTCTCATTCTGCTTCTGTATTTTGAAGTCAAATTATGATTTCTGAAGTGAATAGTTTTGAAATAGAAATATCTCATTTTAGTAGTGTGACATGAAAACAGTTGTCAAAATTTAAATACATTTCTGAGTATATGCGAGACATATACAATGTAACATCATAATAACACTAACTATTACAGACTGTCTGAAGATAATGATATGTCTTGAATGCTTCAGTTATAATTATGTATGCAAGTTACAGGTATATTGATATATAATGGACTTATATATATAGGTACATATATGTATACTTATATCAGGGAATATCCTCAGTCCTTAAATTCTGAAAGAAAAAAAACTTTGTATTAAGGGTTTATTGAAACATCTTTTAACTGAATGGTTTTTTTTCTAAAAGTTTTATTTTCTAAATGCAAAATTTCTTTAAAGCCTGAGAGTGTTAAACTGACACTTATTTTTTTTTATTTACTTCTTGAATTTTGGATGGACAACATCTGAATCTCATTGGACTTAAAATGAAATTATTTAATAACATGGAAGTTCCTGTGGATATAATTTGACTGGAAGTTAACAGTGATATTTATATTGTGTTAGACGTGTAACTTTTAAAACTGTCTGGTATTTATACTGTCTTTGACCAAATAAGTGTCCTCAAATTTCAAAGTGTTTGCTTTTGCGTGGGACTTTTAAAAATATTTTATAAAATATTTCGTAACAAAACTTTATGATGGTGATTCTGAAAATCATGTGGGCTGTCTGGGATGTTTGGTGAAAATTTGTGTCACCACTTATAAGGTCAAAACAATTGTATTTAAATCATATCTGTGTATAACAAATCTGTAACATAGTTTATGGATATTTTTTACTGTAAATTGCTTACATTTTACCAATTGTTTTTTACTTGTCATATTGTCTTTCAAGACTAATAGAGTTTGCTTTTCCATGAGTTGGTCTCATTCTATGATAAATGTCAGCTGAAATAACTTTTGTATATTTTGAAAAGGCTCACAGCCATTGAACACCATTTTGATAAATCAAAAAAAAATATTTGAAAAATTCTCGATACTTAATAAATGTTGAAATCAAAATTACCGATATGAAAATAAGAAAAATATTTTCATAAATGTAATTTATATAAAATTAATGTTTTTTTATCTTGTGAAAATGAAGCAATCTACCTGATTTGTCAGTTATTCACCTACACAATGTTATACCTATTATTGTTTGTGTGATATTATTTACCTATATAATTTCATACCTGTAATTGTTTTTGTGATATAATTTACCTGTATAATTTCATACCTGTAACTGTTGATGAACAAATAAGATTTCCGTGTCTTTTATGTGATTTTTAGACATTTATTTAGTAGTCGTTTTAATTTTATTTTTTTCACAGCGTAAAAAATCACATGTAGGTAGATATTGTCTCCGTACTTAATCACTGGTTTTTAATTATCTAGAGTTACCTCCCCTTACACTTATAACACGTCGAGTTTACTGACAGCAAAAATAACAGCATTCTAGCTTAATCAAAAGTTGAATAAAACTAAACATAACTTCAACTTTTCTACTGTCATCATTATTAGATGTTATCATTAGTTTTCACTCTCTTTTTTTTAAAATAAACTAAAAAATATTATAGCTAAGGGGAACTAACTCTTGATTTTTCGGATCAGTTACAATAGTTTAACCTTGATTAATTCTGTATTCACATTTTACGATTTCAAATTATTTCGCTTCTTTGCATATAGAATATGTGAATGAGCTTGTTTTTTCTTATAAATTCATTTTGAACAATATAATTAAGAATTAAGATTGAAAAAAACAGCCAACAATATTTTTCATTAGAAAATAAATCTTTTTCATTTCGTTACCTATAAATTTAGATTATTTTAAATGGGGAGCAGACAATTTCCTTTAAATCTTTTGATTTTATATTTGTATTTTGAAATGAAAAAAACATATGAAGGGGAGATAATTCACTCATTAAGTAATATGACTATCGATCAAAACACTGAAACATATATGCTTTAGATAATGTACTAGTGATGTAGTAACGCAATCTATCACGTACAGGAAATTATTCTAGTGTAAAGTTTCTTCTTATAACCGGTATATTCACTGCAATTCTTCTAGTAGCACACTTTGGCTGTTACTGTATATAGCTTTTAAACATATATCAATCTTTTTCATCTTTTTTCTTTTTTTCGCATGACAACAAACATTGGTAGAAAACTCATATTAAACTTTTATTCATGTCAGTTTTCCAATCAATATTTGTTCGAAGTATTTTCTTCAGTTTATTTATATGATAAATTTACAGATATTAAGATATTTCAATATCATATCAGTAATGACAATTAAATTTATTAAATCAAAGTTTTATACTAAAACAGAAGTCAAGGTTTCACTATTGTGTAAAGGTTATTGAGTACAGTTTATCCCACAATTCCACGTTCTGTTATGTATTGTTCTGGTTGGTACATAGTTAAGAGGCCCAGTTGGGTTACGATGGAGGAATTGTTTTTTGGAAATTTGTCGTGATTTGGATATATAAAAAAAAGAAATAACCTCAAATTAGAAGACACCAATATATTTTTGGAACTGTTCAATATTTTCTTAATTAAAATATACCAAAATTTAAAAATATTAAAGAAACAATTTATCCCCAACTGGGCCTCATCATACCACTGCTATGAATGGAGCTATATTTCATGTTTTATAGATCTATATATCATGTATACAACATCTTGATCTTCTGAAATTAATTATCATTAAAATACTTAATTTAATTTATTCTTAAATTGTTTAAGCAGTCTGTGACATTAACATTTTCAAACACTAGTCAGGACAAGCAAAATATAGTGTTTATTATAACAACTATATTGAAACTCAAGGACTCTCCACTTGTCTGAACCAGAATTGACTATTCATGGGACAGTGGCTAATGTTGCAAACTGTTTTAGATATTAAAAATTATGGAATTTTACTGTAATAAATTTGTATTGTTATTTGAATCCTTTTTCACCAAAAAAATATTACTGTACATAACGTTACATTTGGTGTTGAAATATAGAATTTATGCTTCAATTTTGGGCTTTCAAAATCTCAACAGCTGCTGAGTAAACAGGCAAAATGTTTTATTTTGAAAAAATATTTGTACGAGGAGAGAGTCTAAAAATGTTTTAGACATGAAGTGAAGTAAAACAAAAGATTGAAAAAGCATTTACAACTAAGTTGTTAGGAAGTAAAATAAAAAATAGGTTATTTTGGCTTACGTATGTCACAAGATGTTGTATGCAAATGAAGTTATATACAATGTTATCGTGACAGATTGTTGGTTGTCCGTTCGCTTACGTTTATATTAACCATGTTTGTTCCTATATTAACCAAGACATTACATTATATTCTATATCATCATATAAGGTTGTGGTGTATGTTAATTTAACTTAGGCAGTACTACACTGGTCATGATTTATCAAGTTATTCATCTGCTGATATAAAAAAAAAATGAAATTTAAAAATTGGATAGAAGCATATGACCCTGCAGTTTAAAATGTCATAAAACAATTATATTTGACAAAATTCAATTTTTAAATCATTACTAAATTATGGGATTTTTTTTTTTCTCTCAAATTTTCACCCTCTGCCAATAAATTGCATATTGGACTAGTTTTGATTTTGCTCTTTGCATTTAACTTGGTCAGCCCTGAAGACACATTTGAGCTTTCCCAATACAAAGTTTGGAATAGTTCATTATAAAATTTCAGGGGTGAATTTGTAAAAATAAAACTGCAGTATAATTTCCCCTGTGTACAGTAGTTAATAGTGAGAATTGGCAGGTTCTGAGGATCTTACAAGTAGCCTTGTAGTTTGTGAAGTACAAGTTTGATACAAACATACTCCCGCACTCAGTAACCATGGTGATTAGAGCACCCATATTGCAATACAATCTCAGAATAGGTGGTGGCCATATTGGATTGGACTCATAAATTCTACTGGAATTTTAATATTTACAACTTCACAAAATTGTCATAATCAAACATTTCTTTTGAAAAGTGTCTTCTAGTTTTAAGGAAATTTTCAAGTTAGAGGATTTTTTTAAAAAGTAAAACTGCCAAGTATAGATATAAGTCAATTTGAAATATTTAATTTTTTTTCTATTTTTTGCAAATGTTTAAAGCATGCAACAATTTTTTCCAAAATCTCTAAGGCATTTTGTTCTCTTTCCATTATGTATTCAAAAATTCAAAGCATGTATTTCTCATGTTTTTTTATGGCTTTCATGTTTCTTCCCATTACAAGAATTTGTGGTAAACAATCCTCATCAAATTACTAACAAGGAAATTAAAAGATAAAGAAGCAATGGAATCCAGGTTGATAGAAAGATAAAACTTGGAAAATAGTCTACTTAAAATCACATCTGAAAGAAAATCCTGTTAAGAGAGATGAAAATGATTTTAAAGTTTTTATGATTCACTACAGACATTTTGAGATAAAAACAACAAAACCTTTTAAAGTATTATTTAAGACTAAGTACACAAAAATGTCATTTAAGCTGCTTGCTATTATGTAGAGGAATATAATGAATCTTACAGATAATTTATTAACAGGGCAGTTAAGCTAAAAAGAGAGAAACATTCAATTTTAATAGAATTTTAATTTATCCATTATAAAAGTATCACAGAATTCAATAGGGAAAGTAAAAGAGAAACAACAAGTTTTTAATTGACTTTCGATACATGTGACGTGATTAACATTTTGCTGACACTGTTTACCATTGGGGCTGTGTTATATCAGGTTTACTTTGTGTTACAGAATATCTCTCTGTCTCCCGAGGCTAGGATTGAGGCGACCATGCAGCACGAGATCACCCGACTCACGTCAGAGAATCTGGTATGTTACAGTTTTCTTTTGACTGGTACCTTTCAACAGAAACATATCTTTTATACTCTGTCTACTGTGTAAATTCTGTTAAACCAATCAGCTATCCCAACACGTCAGAGAATTTGGTATGTTACAGTTTTCTTTTGACTGGTACCTTTCAACAGAAACATATCTTTTATACTCTGTCTACTGTGTAAATTCTGTTAAACCTATCAGCTACTCCATCTGTTAAGGATCACTTTTTAGTGACTGTTTGAAATACAATGTATGAATTTAGAATAAAAATGTGAAAATTGATTTCTGTGACAGGATCTACGAGAAACGATAGAAAAGAACTCTGACCAAATGCGACGGCTGAAGAAAATGCTGAAGGTGTATGCCAGACGTCTAAAGGACGGGGAGGGTATGTTTATCAGTTATTTCCTTTTGTATAAGTTTTTCTGCTAAACTTTCATTTATAGCCAATTTGTTTCAAAAGTTATCTCCCTTATGTTTAAAGTTGTCTCCCTTGATTTTGTAATTGACTTCCTTTCAAAGCTACCTCTCTTCCATTTACTGTTATTTCTAAACCTGAAGTCTGGCAGGCATGAAATTCACAATTTTGATAAAGCACCTAAAGACCTTTCTATCTGTGAAGAGAATTTCTGACATTTTCACAGTTTGTGCATTATCTTAAATAGAGCTTGGTTCCACAAAATCAAAAGTAGCATGGTATACCACGGTATTTAGGAAAATACTTGATTGAATGTTTGAGCTAGCTAAAGGTCTCTGACAGTTTTTGTTATGAAGCCAATCAACAAGAGGCCTGTCATAAGTTTCTCAAAAAAATGGTACAGGACTAATGTACCGCGGTACATACCATCACAACTTTAAACACTGGTAAACTGGTAAAATCGCCCAGCCCTAATCTTAAATGCCTATTTTATAGAAACCCAAATGATGAAACGATTCAACACAATAAGTCTATCGTATTTAGCCTTAATTCAAGCACTTATGAAATTAGAACGATACGTAGCCCGTTTTATTTATAGAAATTGAAAGACTATATTCGCCACTATGATGTACTACAGTGATTTCTTGCCCTCTGACATCAATGTTTATACTTCACAGCTGCCGAAATCGCTGCCGAACTGGAGCAGGATGACGCCAAGGCCAGTGTGGACAACGTTGCCTCAATAAAACACAGAGAACGCATGTACATGGGAATGTTGGAATATAAAAAGGAGGACGAAAACGTGCTCATCAAAAACCTTATCATGGGTGAGTAGTGTGATTCTGTACAGATGGCCCTTGGATAAGTGTTGCATTTTACTTCACTTTTTTGATTTAAAGACTGTCAGGGGGATTATGTTACTTATAACATTGAATTAAATACATTATTTAAATACTTTTTCCTGAAAACATTGATAGATCAAAATTGAGAATTTGACATGTTGGATGTTCTCAAAATGTACAACTTCAAGGTGAAATAAGTTACTATTAAAACTTTGTACAACATAAAATTGACTAAATGAACTCTGAACTTTTATTTCAACATTCTTATATTATGGTCAGTTTTCGGCTTTTCTACTTTACATAAAAAGCCAAAATGAGTAGAGCAGTTTTGATGCTTCAATTAAAGGGAGATAAATCTATTTTTTAAAACCATGTCGTGGATTACAGCAGCTATTGTCTCTATACAAAAAAATCGTGAATAAATGTGTGATTCTCTCGAAAACAAAACGGGCAGGTCGTGTATTGGCTTTAACAATGTACAATGTATAAACATTTCTGCCATTTCCTGTTTTCCAGACCTGAAGCCTAAAGTGGCCGGCGGGCTGTTACCAGGTCTACCTGCCTACATCCTGTTCATGTGTGTACGACACACTGACTATATCAACGATGACGAAAAGGTCCGCGCCCTCCTCACCAACTCTATCAACAGTGTGAGGAAGTGTGTCAAGGTAGGTAACTGTAATTCATGTACTTACTGCCAAGCAATTCTAAAAAGAGTTTGTATATAATTTCGTGTAAAAATTTCGAAGATGGGAAATGTATCTAAAATAAGAGTAACATTTGAATCTTGTTCTCAAAATCTCAAAATCTCAAAATCAGTGGGACCGTTTGGAAACATCAAGTTTTATATCGGAATAAATGTGTTAAGTGAGTTTAACTATGTTTGATAAAATCATTAATAAGCTTTGCTAGGATCAACAAAACACCTTGAATTAAACAGATTCCCCGAGTGATATGAGTTTGAGATAACAAAGTTGACTATTTCATTAAATTCATATCTATTTTCTGCATTCTTGTAATTTTTGTATGGATTTAGATAGTTAAGGTAGGAGTATTTCTTTCACTTTCTTTTATTTTTCCTTAAAATAATGTCTATTTCATGAGCAAAATTGAACAATTCTTTTTGCATTATAAAGAATAAAAATGTTTTATTGTGAAGCATAATATATTATATAATTATGATTTTCCTACAGAAACATCACGGTGACCTTGATCGTGTGACCTTGTGGCTGGCCAACACCTGCCGTCTGCTACACACACTCAAACAGTACAGCGGGGAGAAGGTAAGGGGCCCGGCTATATATTTCATTTCAGCAAAATTATTTTTTAAAACAAAAGAACTGGACAACAGTCAAGCCTTTTGTAAGTTCTGGGCTACATATCACTTGTAATATTTCCAATAAAACAGTTTTAGCAGACTACATCAATTAAAACTTTATAGAAAAAATTATAGGAAGTACTGATTAATAAACATCCATTTAATAATCTAAAGATCTGAATACATAAGCTCTATCTCAAAACTCTGTGCTCATGATCAGAGCTATTCTAGTACTGGGTGATGTGGAAAAGATTTATGTAGAACTGATTTATTGGGTTTCATATATGATGTACATTGATATGATGTAAAATTAATGAAAGACATCAATTTTCATTCTTGGATTGTTTCAGCCATCCCAGAATTATGTAGTATCCAAGATATAATAAGTGAAACATACTGATATAAATGAGATATGTTCATTGTATGTCTTTTTTTTTGTCCCCTTCAGGCTTTCCAGTCGGACAACAACCCACGTCAGAACGAACACTGCCTGCGGAACTTTGACCTGTCGGAGTATCGACAGGTATTTAGTGACCTGGCCGTGTGGATCTACCAAACGTTGATCAAACTGATGGAGGAGACAATTCAGCCCATGATAGGTAAGATCATCACATTAACACATGGTTGTCGTGGTATTTAAGAAATACGGAGGTTTCGGCACTTCTTGTAATTCATTTGAAGTTTGGATATTGCTTTTGTCAAATTTGTCCAGTTAATTCAATGAAAACATTCTTTTGTAGCTCTGTTACATTTTGGGACGGTCACACAATATTGAAAACCATGAATGCTTATACAAAACAAACATTTCAATTTATACATTATACATGTACATTTAGTTTAAATGGAGTTATGTCCCTTTATAGTAAAGAATTGTTATGAATCTCTTTGTTACAAATTTGGATGGTCACAAAATTTTTAAAACCATGAATGTTTATGCACAACGAATATTTCTTGTTATACAGTTTTCATGTACATTTAGTTTAACTGGAGTTGTTTCCCTTTGTAGTGGCTGCAGTACTAGAACACGAGGCTATCGCAGGTCTCACGGCAAGTAAACCGTCGGGGATGAGAGGACGATCGTCCAGCACGGCCACCGATCCCGATGACGTCAAGGAACTCTCCCTCGACTCTCTCATGAAGGCTGTAAGTATAAACACCAGAAAAATGGAAATAACAAGGAAGTTTCTGAGGCAGGCAGGGACAACTATTGACACCTCTATTGGGCTTTTGTCTGAAGAGCCACTTCTCATCACAGGGATTTGGTATCTTAAACTCTGATAAGAGACCAATTTTGATCCTGGTCTTGAATTATAGTCAGTAAAGTCATGCTTTTGTGATAACAATTTAACCTGCCCGTCAGACCAAGTTTCCATTTTGACATACCACTTTGAATGCTTCACATCGTAGCAATCTCAGTGTCAGGTACATCTGTACTAAAAGTACCCTGTCTAGATTGTCAAGGATGAACATTTTATATAGAATTTAGTTTGAATTATTAGTGAAACGAATATCACATTTACATGATTTACAAAACTTTTACATTGAATTCTTCTTATTATCAATACAGGATTCCAGAAAAAATAAAATCAAAGAATTAAAATGATCATAAATTGCAATTGGAAAATAGGTGTATCAGCTTTACAGAATTTCTTTGTATTGTTGGAGTCTTATTAATTTAAATCAACATGTACTGTTTAGTTTGTTCAATTAAACAACATTTTGATAGATAAACTAGAAACTTTGTATACACTCATACCTTGTAATATTGTTCTTCAGTAACACATTTGTTTTATGTTCCAGATGAACAAGTACAGTCAGGTATTAACTCAGCACGCCGTTGACCCGGAGCTCGTGAAACAGATCTTCAGACAGGTAAATACACAAGTTTGTCAGATCGAATCAGACAGGTAAATTAAGTTTGTTAAAAAATAAAAGTTACTTGTCAACAAATTCAACTCACTGTTGGAGCGGTATTATCTTGGTTTGCGTTTTCTTAAAGAAAACAAGAATTGTTCAGAAAAACATATATTGGGCAAACTCATGATTTCCACACCTGAACAAAAACCTTCCTGATAAAGTTGCATATGCACAATTTAGAGCTGTTGTCAATTATATATAATACTGACCGATTTATAAAGATTTTACATTGAGTTGTTGCCCTCATATTTACCAAATTACTCGCAAAAAGTTCATATTAGTACAACTTCCAACACTTGACATTCAGCGAAAGGAGTTTGTCTACTTTAATCAAAGTGAACTGTGCTGTGGCTTTGCCTTGGCTTGATATAAGGGAGCTTGCTTTTCTTCTTCGAGTAACTATGATTTGCCTTAGAAATACTAGATAATCTACAGTCACTGTGATACAAATTTATAATGTTTTCTTTTTCTCTTCTCCCATTAGTTGTACTACTTTATATGTGCGGGTGCCCTTAACAACCTGTTGCTAAGGAAGGACATGTGTAACTGGTCGAAGGGCATGCAGATCCGATACAACCTCAGTCACCTGGAGCAGTGGCTACGTGACAACAAGCTACACGAGGTGGGCGCCCAGGTTACCATGGAACCCATCATCCAGGCGTCCCAGCTCCTACAGGCGAGGAAAACAGTCGCCGACGTCGACAGTATCTGTGAGATGTGTTCCAAGCTCACCACCGCACAGGTAAGGTTCTTTCTAAAGCTATAGTGGTCATATCACAGGTAAGGTTCTTTCTAAAGCTATAGTGGTCATATCACAGGTAAGGTTCTTTACCACGGTATACAGCTAAAGCGGTCATATCACAGGTAAGGTTCAGTTAAAGTGTGATCATGTCCAGGATTTTGATAATGTTTATCTGAATCAAGGCAGAGTTTGACTGCAATTTATCCACATTTCCATCATCGATATCCACGGGTTTCAGTCACCTAAAGATCACCGGATTATCTCCCTTGATGCCAATGTCTAGAACTGTTAACTCTGTCAGTTGTTTCCAGTATTCAATCATGTTTATCCTTGTATCTGTAAATAAGATAATACAATCACGTCCTTGATATCAAGGGGTTAAGATCACCTACACTCTCTACACCCCTGGAATATGTCATGACAAAACTGAAGGCATGCTCAGGTAAAAAAAACCTGACCAATTGCTAGACTGATGCCTGTATTTTGAAGATTATAAAGGAGCCGCAACCCTTTTCAAAGCTTGTAAATTTTTATCATTAAGTGACTACATGTACAAGATTCTTTTGATGTACATCAAAGGCTTGAACCAGATTTCTTGCTTCATCAACAAGCTTAAGGTGGCGCACATGGAACCTTCAGCTTTGCTTGGACATAGTCCAGGGTTGTAGAGAGTGGACCTCAGCTTGGTCCCTGGATAATGAGGATGCTTCATTCTTAATATAAAAAACAATATTAGCTATAGATTTGTCTTTAAATAACTCGTTCACCCCTGAAAACACATTTGAACTCTTCCAAATCAAAGGATTTACTAGTAAGTAGTTCAATAAAGATTTCAGGCGGGAATGAGTTATTTGTTGCATCACATTCACCTAAATGAATTTTATAATTTTTGCATTTCAGATTGTGAAGATTTTAAACCTCTACACACCAGTGGATGAGTTTGAAGAACGTGTGCCAATTCCATTCATCCGTGAAATTCAGAAAAAGTTGAAAAGTCGACCACAAGATTCGGACAATACACTCCTAATGGACACCAAGTTCTCATACCCCGTTACATTCCCGTTCAACCCATCAAGCATCGCCATGGAAACCGTAGAAGTTCCTCAATCCCTCCATCTTGGTTTCCTGACCCGCGTGTGATTTTAGTCATCTTAGTCTCTTAATTTAATTTATTGGACAGATATACGTTAATGTTTTATTTTATCGGAACTGTTTTGTAGGTTAGAAAAACCAAACACTTCCTGTGAAAGTGTTTTATTTCATATTTTGTTTGTCATCATGTAGAAATTATTGAATAGACTTTAAACAAATCTGTAAGGTTCAGTAGCAGTTACAACCATTGTTAAAACAACTGTATACGGAGAAATCAGACTTTACTGAAACACTTTGTTCGAATTTGTGGTGTAGAATTTTTCCACTCTTCTAATTCGATTATGATTCATAAATATCATAATAAAACATAAACATTTGAGTTTTAATCTATTAAAAGTAATTTGATATGGAAATATTATGATTTAAATTTTATGTAAATGTACGTGCCATCCAGTAAACTCATCTTGATACAACAATTTTTTTCCGGTTAAATTACCCAGGTTTCCGTTTTCACTTGCAGTTTATCCTACACGGGAAACACTATACATATTTGTCCTCGTATGTTTCTACGTAATTGTTAATATCCGTACTTTATAGAATAGAAAATGGCATTACCTTACAAAGAGGTTTGTCAGATATTCCCTTTTTACCGTTAATTGTTAGCTGTACATTTTCCTTGGATTTGTCCGTAAATGTTATAATTACCGTCACATTGTACTGTTCTCTGTTATGTTTTAATTATACATGTATATAAAATGTAGTTCTACATGTACAGAAATTAAAATATATGATACGTGTCAAATCCATGTTGATGTTATATTATTATTGCTTCTGCAATTATAGGCAATAGTAAGGGTTGTTCCAAAAATAGATATTTGCAGTGAGAGAAGTAAATATAGAAAAGGCAGGTACTTTCAGATCTAGAGTAAATAGCAAAGAACTTGCTTCATATATATCAAATATTTAGCGCATTCCTCCTACCTGTAAATTTCACACCTGAAGTAGCCTTGTAAGTGCTGTTTTTTCCTGTAATAAAACCTGAGACCCTTACTATATTGGCTGTAGATGGCATTCCTACTGTTATATATAATTCCCCTCCCTTATTTGGGTACATTATAATATTGTCAGTGCCCTTCTTCCGTAATTATACAGCCTCCATTTTGTCCTTTACCGTGGAAACCACAGCAACACCCTTCTCCATTCACAGCTTTCATGTGAAAGTTACAGCACTGTATTATATCAGATACTCAAGTCTTACCTTTCACCTGAGACCATTTTCTAAAAACAACAAACAATTTTGAAATGTCTGACAGTCATGTAAAAGTTGATAGTACAGCCCATGTATGTAAAAGTTGATAGTACAGCCCATGTTTTAAATGTTTTAACCCTTTCACCACTATAAACCATAATAGACTCATCCATATAAATACATGGTAGAGTCTAATAAAGTTATACAGGGGTGAACAATGGAAAGTTGCCCGTCGGACAATTTAACAAACCCCTTAGGAGCTTCCCACCAGCCCTCTCCACTGTATTACAACAAACATAAGATCATCAAATCTATTTGTATAATAGTATATTGTTCACAGTTTTAGAGTTTTCAATATTTACATTCTATTAAATATTTATCTGGATCATTAAAGTGTTTGACAGAAGCATCTGGATCAGTAACATGTTTGACAGGAGCAGGGCTTCTTTTTCAAAATAATATATATACAAATGTCATGTATATGTATAGCCATGTGTGATTGTATAAAGTATTAGGGATCTCAAATTGAAATGATTCTTGAAATTTTATGATAAGTTGGTTAATAATTTACATAGTCCGCTACATGATGTATACTTGCCAATATTTGTGGGCTAATAAAGATAAGTTCGCATCTAATTTGTTTTGATTTAAAATGGGTAAATTACATTTGTACGTGTGTTAATTCATAATCAGATTCACAAAAATTCTCAAGCTTCATAAATCTTTGAATTCTAACACATTTGCAAAGTAAGTGAAAATTACTTTCTCACAAATAATGGCAAAGATGCAGAATGGAAATGTGAATATATAGAAGATGTTTTCATCAATACGGAGTAAAACGGCCTTTTCTTGATATCAAAAACCCTGTGTTCCTCCAGTGCCATTCTTTACATGTGGTGTTGGTAACTTATAGGTTGTGAATTGTTTCTGCATAAGCTCAAATGTGATGTCAAAGAGTATTTACATGGAGTTGAGATGAATTGAAATATAAATGAAAAACATTTAATTCATTGCATGAGTTTTGATTTTGTCCATCTATTAACCATGTTAATTGTTAATAATTCGTTAGAATATTATCGATGGTTTAAAATCGTTGTCAAATTGTCAGACTGGTAAAACATCCATGCTTTTCACTGTGATCAAAACTTTTGTTATGTCTCAGTTGTCTCCCCTTGTTGTATTTGCTTTATTGAAGTACACTATTTGTCAATAAAGCTGAATTTGAAAGAGAAACTCGATAGATTTTATTAAAAACTACTGCCAGCATTTAGAGTTTCAGGAGACATTTCGGTCTCTTTTCTTTCAGTTGAGAATGTATCACACTACTAAAAATATATTTTGGTCCTTCCTTTTCACTCGGAACAACATAGGCAGGATTGTCATGTTCTATATAGCTACTAGGTGTACTGCAGGTTTTGGATTTTTTTGCACTTCACTATGAGGGCAAAGTTTTTATAAATGGTAAGTTTAAAGTCAACTGCAGACTATAATATAATAATTACATCATTAAGTTTCAAATTTACAAAGGAGAGTGTAGATTTTACAAGTGAACAGCAAATATTTGACAGCAAATATTTCCTGAAAGCAGTTCACATATACTTATATCCGTGGTTCTGTAACAGGAAATTTTGTTTCCCAGACCTCCTATAGTTGGTCTGAGCTATTGAGCTACAGGGAAAATCACTCTAGCATGAAACTGGAAAGAGGCTGTATTTTATGTACTATTGAAATCTGCCACAGTTGTATATTTAGTAAAAGCCAATATTTTCATGTGTGGAACTTTTTCGCTTAGTCAGCCTTGAAACTGTTCGCATTGTGTTGAATATTTCGCACTCTCAGATATGCCATTTTGCATTGTATACCTATGATACTATTATACACAGTAGAGTTTGAGTGGTGTTAAAAATGTTTGCGTGTTGATATATTCAAGGAGATTTAATTCCAGCGAAAATTTCCACCCCACAAACAGTTCCACTTTTACGGTACATTGTACTACAAATTTCTTTACCCATATTACTCTCTTGTTAGGAATGCTTGACGTGTTGGTGTGCAGATTTCGTTGTTTACAATTTGTCAAATAGACACTGCCTGCAATATGGTTATTAAATTGGATGATGTTTAGTGATTTGATGTAAGGAATTCATGCAATTCTGAATTTACACCGATATGAAACATACCATATATATGTATTGTTATCAAAGTGCTAAGGTCAGGGGGAACATTTAACAGTTATATGTATCAAGGTTTCAGTTTGTTTTGGCTTTTGATTGTTATTTTCAGTTTAGTGCCTGTGAGAGTTTTTAACCAGAAACTCTCTTTGTAGCATAAAATACTATTAATAGGATAATTCAAATGAACAAATGAAAAGTATCATTTGCATTCCAAAAAAATGCTTCCTTATATTTGGAATTCCAATCATGATGAATATTTATCACTAGTTCAGTTTTCACAGGAATAATTACTATGTATTTATATGTTTTGCAAGAAATGCTTATTGCTTTTGGCGATTTCCAAATATTTTAAAATCTACAAATCACATGACCTACCAGGTATATTTAATTCTCATTTGATATGACCTTTATAATTATAATATTAAAGCTGAAAATGGCAAAAACTTGTTTGTTGAAAACTATGGCAATGCAGTTTAGAAATCTACAAACTTTTTCCATTTTACGAACTTTAAACTTACTTTATGATGTTATTAAGGCTTGATAAGAATAAATGTGTGTTATTCTTGGCTTTATTTTTTTATACGTTTATATAAATTTGCACTATTTGTATCTTCTATTGCTTCTGTGAAGACTTGATTATTTTGGTATCAATTTATTTTGATATGAATGTACAGTCATATCTCGTTATCTTGACCTCAGACAACTACAAGACTAGCGACGTATAATTTAAACTTTTTGTCGGTCCTTGTCAAGCTCCACACTATGCATTCAAACACTTTTAACTCGAATATTCAGATAACTTTATGTTTCCTGGCGATCCCATTGGCGTTGAGATAACGAGGTTCGACTGTGAATGATATTAAATGGACCAACCATTAAACTTATAACACAGGACGTCTTCCACGAACGAGTTGGCATTATCAAAATAATTTGCACAAACGTTTTATGTGCTATGTAGTACATGTATTTCAATTTCACAGTAAAAACCTGTCTTAATTAAACCCCATTAAAATTTGTCTTCAATGAAACCTGTTTCAGTTCATTTACCTCTGAAATTTCATAAGTTACACCACTTTTTAATCGTTCACAAGTTTTAAACACATGACATTTCTTTCACATGATTGAAGCTAATTACAGGACAGTTGTTTTGAGCAGGTTTAGGTAGAAATGTACTGTTGCAGACCGAGTTTAAGGTCTGATTTATACAGTTTCCAAATTAGGCTTACAAAGGTGATAAAAACACAGGGGTTCATTACAAATGTGTTATACACATAAATCATATGCTATACTGCTTTATATCAAAGCACACAATTACAAGGCATGTGTGAGTATAGATACATGGAAATGGAAACATAAGGACCTAGTTGTAGGTCTTTATACAAATTTTAAAAAGTATATGCATAACATAAATACACTTTTTACATATATATATACAGGGTTGCGAATTGCAAAAGACACAGGTTTCAATTTAGACAGGTTATACTGTAGTAATTAAGTCTCAATTACTTTTGGGTTTCTTCAACTGTGGTAAACAACTTGCAATAGTTAACCAGATTTAGCCCAACATGTCATCTCCTATTCAGTGTTTGGGATAGGCTAATTACAGGATAACCAATTAGTTTGGGGAAGGGCTAATTACAGGATAACCAATTAGTTTTGGGAAAGGCTTATTACAGGATAACCAATTTTTTTGGGGATAGGCTAATTACAGGATAACCAATTTGTTTGGGGAAGGGCTAATTACAGGATAACCAATTTGTTTATGGATAGGCTAATCACAGGATAATCAACTAGTTTGGGATAGGGCTAATTACAGGATTATCAATTTGTTTGGGGAGAGCTTATTACAGGATAACCAATTAGTTTGGGGAAGGGCTAATTACAGGATAACCATGTTGTTTGGGGAAAGGCTAATTACTGGATAACCAATTTGTTTGGGGAAGGGCTAATTACAGGAAATCCAATTTGTTTGGAGAAGGGCTAATTACAGGATAACCAATAAGTTTTTGATGGTATTCCTTCTGAACTGCAGTAGATATGGGTGGGCCTATTAGCAGGCATGGGCTTTACTCGTTCACCCCTGAATTCTTATAATCGACTGCTCCAACCTTTGAATTGGAAGAGTTCAAAATGTGTTTTCAGGGGTGAATGAGTTAATATAGTACTTATACAATTGTCCATATATGAATTACAATTTAAAATGTTCATCACATCAAATCGCAATCTATTTGTAAATTATTTTCTGTATGAAAGTTATTTGTAATTAATAGTTTTTTTTAATTATTGTGAGTCTGGCTTGTTTGAATGCTTCTGATTATTAACAGCATGCTGTGTTAGTACCGTTACATATACTATAACTGTTGCTTTGAACTGTCATTACACAGAGTAACAGGCCAGGTATACATATGTAATAGTATCTTTGTTATGTATAGAGGAAGATATCTTGCCACATATTCATTTTTCACATTATCAAGATCCACCGAATCTTTAATAGAAGATCCACCAAATTATATTGATTTTCATTTAGTTCTATCAAGGAAAATGTCCAACTTTATTTTTACCCTTTTTAATAAAAATTAATTTGGTTAGTATTTCAATGTGTGTCTATATTAAATGTAAATTTCATTAATTACTTGTTCGGTGCATTATGTAGTATGTACATTAGATTTTATAATAGTGTTCGGAGAGTCTGAACAGTAGGTCTTTATTGTTGATATATGTGCCACAATTTATATTGGTTGCTCTGCATCTAAGTAAGAGTTGCACAAAAGTTTGTAGAAAGGGACCATCTAAAAAGGTCTAATGTAAAAACGGGGATTGTCTCAAAATGACCCTTCTGTAAAAGGTCATTTGATGAAGTTAATGAATGACATAATGAAAGGGTTGTCTCAAAATGACCCTTCTCCTGTATAAGGTCAGGAGACAAAGTTAATGAATGACAAAAAGAAGGGGTTGTCTCAAAGTAGCTTATAGAAAGATGGTCGTCTCAAAATAATTATAATCCCTTACAACGTGTTTAAAGAGAAGTACTGGGATGAATGTAATAGATTTACATTGTAATAGTTAGGATCATCCATTTGTTGACGTATCTCTGTTGTGGGGAACGCTTGTTGAGTTTTCTCGCTGTATCATTCCATGTGATAGCTGGAACATTTACTATGTAATACAGTATGTGATCAGACGTACTCACGAGTTTTCTTGTCTTTTACCACAGTCTTATATAGATAATACTACAGTCAACTTTGTTTATAACGAATTACTGGGGACCATGGAAATCATTTCAGTATATCAGGAATTCGCTATTCCTGATAACAAGGTTTTATGTATATGCAAAAATAAGACATACAGAAGTAACGACATGACTTTATTTTAAATTGATACGTGTATGGATACCCAGGTGACCTATTTAAACGCACCAACAGTGATCTAAAGGTTTTTAACTCAACTAAACTTCACACTAAATATAAAAACCCACTTAGCTTGAATAATTGATCCTGTCAACTACGTGATAAGGAGGGTTGACTGTATAAATAAATATCCTTAGCAATCAATATGGAGAGTTGTTAAACCTGCAAGAGGTTGCTTAATACATGGTAGTTTTTGTGTTGTCCAAAAAGGTGACATAGAGATCATTTTGCCGGCGGTTATGTTGTCCAAACTTAAGTGTCCACATAATGACTTGAATTCCTTAGGTAACTCTACAGTGCTTCCTTACTGAAAGTCCTTATTTGGCATTAATCTTCAGGTCTGAAGGTCAAAGATCAAGGTCATTGTTACTATAAATAGAACCAACATCAGAACTCGGATCTCCATGCTATAACTGGGAGTTCCCTTGGACCTCGTATGATTCTTGTTAAAATTAATAAGCATTTCATAATTAAAAAGTATTCTTTCTCATCATCATCAAGTCTACAATTAGCTTCACAAAATCATACTCCTTACTCAAGATTAAATAATCTAGATGCAAGAGATGAATGAAAGATATATTTATATGAATATCCTTGAAATATTACATGCGAATAAGACCAGGTATTCTGGCAATCTGATTAAAATCATATCTTAATCTTCGTTCCGTTGCGTAAACTTCTCACTGCTACATTAAGATCTGAGAAAATCCCATAAGGGTCATGTCCTGATGACCTTTTGCATTAGCCAATCAAATTACTACGGTCAGAATCTTGACAGTGAAATTTTGAGGTGACAAAGCTTGCATAATCTCATTTGTCCATTTAGTCATTTCATCACCAAAATGTTCATGTGGAATAATGCGACGAAATGGCTTGCTGCAAGATGACAGGCCATTGGAAAATTATTTTAGTGTTAAGTAAAGAGGCGACAAAGGTCATCTGAACATTACCTCTTATGAGATGTTGTCAGATCCTTGTAACACGGAGTGAGAACAAGGATCTGTATTTTAATCAGATTGAGGTTTTCTGGAAGAGTAAGCATGTTCTGTTTCCTTGACGACTACCGCTATGGCACTTGATTTGCATGTTTTGTGTCGGCCATTGTTCTAATTTACTGGTCTTATCTACATACTTGCTGCGTTTTGATGCAGCGATATCATGTTTCTTGTTTCAATTTTTCATTATCAATATATCTGTGAAAGAGGATGGGAAACGAAATAGAAAAACAAAATATAAGTTCATTCACACTTTATTCACAGGTCACCATCACTTACAATCTAAACCCACGTCTTTCTTTACAGACTTCATACTTCTCTCTCACGTCAGACACACACAACATCTATCAGTCAGCTGAGGTATACAGGACACAACTGACCACAGCCTGTGTTCATGGAAACCTCTCATGCTCAAACTAGGATTTCATGCTCAAGCCCTATTTCTTACTCCAATGATAAATTATTCCTTAACACAAAACCATGTTCTGTTTATGATTTTGAAGAATTATATAGAGACTGAAAGTTTCAATTTAAATTTCCACCTTGTCTGATTTAAGGGAGTTAACAAAAATAAGTTTGAGCACGGAATTCATGTTTGGACAACAAGATAGTGGTTCATGAATACAAGCAAAGCACTTATCTTTTGTATCTATGACTACTCAAGTTCCTATGGGAGTCAACAGTTTTAACTCATTCGCCCCTGAAAGTTCAAATTGAACAAATCCAACCTTCAAATTGGGAGAGTTCAAATGTGACTTTCGAGTTAAATCTGCTGTGCACATTATGTTGAATTACAAATACAATTTTCACTATTAATATCAATTCACTCTTATCCTGGAGGATTAAAAAAAGTAAAAAGCGCAGCATAGTTTCTTGATATAAAACATTTTCTATAAAATATTGAACAGCCAGCACTACTATGATTGTAGAAAATCCTGATATATTAATATTAAACTTATTTTTGAAGTTTTAATTTTAGGTAAAATTTCAAATTCAAAATATCATTGTAGGATGTATCCCACAAAACACAATTCTCAAGAGATGGTTTGAATTTTTTTTTCAATTTTCGTGTCAACTTCCAACTTGGAAACTTGATCTATCCCATCATGATTCACAGTCTAAGGAATGTCTGTTCTGCAGTTTTCATCCTTCCTGCTGGACAAAAGGATTTGCGATCGCCTCCATTCCTTCAGACGGACAGATTAGGACAACAGACGTCCCTCGACACACGACGAGTCCAAGATGGCGGGTGTCCTCTGTCAACTTGAAGGGATCGTCAGGATCTGACAAGGAAACAGAAAATTTTATATAACATGCTTAAAACTTTCTAAAGAAATTGTTTCAGATCTTACTTCCAATTTTGAAAATCATGAAAACTAACAGCTTTGGTCTTTTTTAAGTACGTGTAAAGCTATAGTCGTTAAGATTTTATTTTAAGGAGAACAAATCAGCCTGAACCCAGCGCAGTATGTGTAAGGCTATAGTTGTTATTTGGTCTTTTAAGTACGTGTAAGGCTATAGTCGTTAAGATTTTACAGAGAAAAAATCGGCCTGAACCCAGCGCAGGGCGACTACCAAACACTGGTCTTCATTCCATGATCCAATAGTGCTCCAAACTGTCAGACACCTGAACAACACTACGACCTAGTTCTAATATCAGGAACTTGCACATTGTCATAATGAACTATTGTCTTAAATTCAATGAACAAACAACCTTGTTGGATCTAATATTAGGAATAAGATTCATCAGTTTGGTAAGAATGATATATCTCATTTTTCAGAGACGATGTTATTCAACTTATTGCATCTGTCCAGTAGAGTATGTACTACCCCTAACTTCTGGTGCAATGGATGGTGTGAATTGATGCAATAACATTGTCACGGAAAAGGAAGGGGCGGAATTGGTAAACATCTAATTATAACCCGTCCCTCTGTCTACCTGTAGTATTATTAGAGTACATTTGGACGAAATGTCGCGCTATTTTTTTGAAAGCTGACTTCTCTAAGTTGCGTTATTTTGGGTAAAGAGCTGATTTCAGTGGTCAGAACACCAACACACGGCTATTGTACTCTTTGCTTGACAAAGGAAACAGATATTTTCAAAAGCTCGCAAATTAAGTTTTCAATTCCTGTTTGTGTACAAAACAAACTTAGTACCATATAACTTGTTGGATCATTGTTTAAATCCTACAAGGCAAATATAAAATGTCGGGTATCTTACCTCTGAGGTACTCTGTTGTGCCATCCAATACAAGGTTCAACAAGGGGTCGTAACCTTTCAGAACTCCACTGGCTGTAACATGTAACGTCACAATTAGGTTAAAACAGAACAACAGTATCGGTCCCTTAGAGAAATAACACTAAAGTGAACTGTTTGCTTAATTCTTGTATAAAACATTTATGGCTTTTAATGTCTTTAGATAATAAATGTTACCCAGGGAAGAATCACTTCCCTGGGAGCTATATATGCACAAGCAGATAATCCTGATACAGAAGGCCATAGTTAAATTGTAGAATTCTGGGCCCGTATTCATGAAACCGTTCTCATGCTCACGTATGGATTTTGTGCTCAAGCCTTATATCTTGTTCTGGCTATCCATTTTAAAAAATCTTATTTTGTCAAAGTTTTGGAAAAAAGTTGGAGAGACATAAAGTGGAAAGCTGTTTTCAACATCTACAGTGACTTTTGGACTCATTGATATGATTAAGGAGAGTTTCAAGAAAGCTGGCTTGAGCACAGAATCCATGCTTGAGCATGTAAACGGGTCCTGATATTAAAAATAACATACTGTAAAACCCCACTTCCTCAAACTCATGGGGACCTGATCAATTGTTTGAGGAATACATGGTATTCGAGTAATCCGAGGCTGGTTGAATAAGACAATGTGGTCGGGAGGAAACAAACTGTTTGACAATTGAGGGGTATTCTAGTTAACCAAGGTAGTAAGTGGGGTTTTACTATAGCAGTTTATCCTCTCAAGCCCCCTATAACTTGTTTTCAGGAAAAATTATCAACCTCCCCTGTAATACGATATTTACCTCTCGAGCCACCTGCAACTTGATTTCAGGAAATGAATTAACCTCCACTGAAATATGATATTTACCTCTCAAGCCCCTGTAACCTGATATCAGTAAACATTATCGCCAAGTTTCCACTGTAATACAATATTTACTTCTCAAGCCCATGTAACTTGATTTCAGGAAAAATTATCGACCTCCCCTGAAATATGATTTCAGTAAACATTATTGACTGCCACTGAAATACGATATTTACCCTCTCTGCCTCCACTAAACTTGACTCTGATTGGCTTGTCGAGATATTTGGACAGATCTAAGATTGTTTCCTTCTTCTTCTTCTCTCTGTCTTTATCTTTATCACCTGTCTGAAACAAGAAAATAGTTGTATTATATTAGTGTAAAAGATGTGCATTGATTAGGTTGCCTTACAAGCGTGAGCTGTTGGGAATTTCCCTTTTGCTCAGTGGTAGAGCATTGGGCTTAATTGAGAGCCAACAGTCATGGATTCGAGCCCCAGCTATGGCACTACATTTATCACTTCCTCATCTTATTACAAACTGGTGCCGTTGACCATCCCCATTTCAAGGTATGAGAATCTCTGGCAGGGAGCAACCTGGGTTGGAGATTTAGAAAGAAGGGACGAATAGTGTAAAAGATTAGCATTGATAAGGTTAATTGCCTTATAAGCGTGAGCTGTTGGGAATTTTCCTTTAACAGTAAACACTGCGGTGAAGAATCGCGTTGGAGAGCCAATTAATAGTTGTGGGTTCGAGCCTCAGTTATATAATTACAGCACTATCTTTATCGCTTTTCCTTATCTAGTAGATCATGATATGTATATGTGATGGTACACTCAAAATAGATCATGGTCCATAGAAATTATGCTTTATTTGAATTTTACAATGCATTTTCACACATTTTTGTGGCTACAGGTTGACAAGAATAAGGTCAGACTCCCAAAACAGGGAGGGGGGACTTTTAATGGAGTAGCTGTACATGTTATCTGTGTCAGGTTCATGGTTCATGAATCGATCTTATAGGTGATCAAATGATCCACTTGTAAACTCGGTATTAAAACTTTATCATGAGTCTTGGCGTCTCGATCATCATGACCCCCCCCCCCCCCCCCCCCCCTTAATTCCCAATGGGCACAGTCATTTCGGTAGCTTCGGGTAGTACTTCAAATACAAGTTGTTTCGGCACTTCTTGTAATTTGTTCAGGTACCTTTATTTCGGTACTTCTAGATCTGTTTTAGTACTTTGGTTTGTTTTTACTGTTACATGAATGGTACTAATTGATAAATATTTGCTCAATTAATGTTTATCTTTGTTTTCCAACATTCAAAAGTACCGAAACGACGTCCTTGATTACCGAAATCACCAGGTACCGAAACTACCGGGTGCCGAAACGCCTAAAATCCCCCCTTCCCCGGTCTTTTACCGGCATAAAAACAACAGTCGACACTGCTTTTATGTGCCAGTTATGTTTTAATATGATAATCAAATACACCAATAATGCTGCTTTCAACACCTTGGGTGAAAATATCCTCTTACCTGCTGTTGTTTTGGTAGTTGAGACATATTCTCTGTTTCAAAACGCACGCCTTTCGTTACCGGAAGTTTCATATGTGTAAAGGGAAGTTACTCTAAAAATGGGACGGACTAAATATGGGACCAATGCTGGCCGGACCAACCATCACTAGAGAAAATCTACAAAGTTCTCAAAACAAAATTCTTGAATGAAAGACCTGTTAGAATTCATCCACAATGTTGCTTTATCGTTCATTCTCTACTAAATGGCATGTATTCAGAATACAAAACTTAAAATCTAAACATTGAACACCAGTTGTTACATCTTGCCATTGATTTGCCAGATATATCTACTATTTGAATCCAAAAGGGCTGTTTCCTATCATTGCTCGTACGAAAGTTATTATCGTTTTTGTCAACCTACATATTTTTGTGATAAACAGATACGTGACTGTGCAATCAAGTAAAAAAATATACCTTTTTGTACAAATGCCGTTAAGTATACACCTAAAATATTCATTTTTGTCTAGGTTTTATTTATTTTTTCCATTTAAAACATACATTACTGTCTTAACTGCAGTATATCATTTTTATTTCCAGTCATACACACTTCATTTATGTAAATTTTCTTGTATATATTATAAGTATATTGGCACTTTCTCAGTTAATAAATATCCATGAAATTATTTTCGTGTTTTCTTTTCTAATAATCAAACTGTGTCTGTATTTTAATGTTTGTTTGTTAATAAATTTGATTTGCGAAGTTTCAAAGTTGTTGTATAATACTGTAACGGGAGTCGTGGTAATAGGTAATAAAAATCTGTTATTACCGTCATGCATGTGATGGTCATTGCCAACTGTATATTTAGATTGGTTACCTGACCTTGTATGATGATCGTTCATGCTCAGACTCGTAAAACACCCGTTTCCACCTGGACTATGGGTTTCCTGTTTACATCTCATATGACCACTTGGGTTTTGAGACGGTCCCTGTATTGTTTGAAATTGGTTTCCAGATCCCCCAGAACATCTACACCCAGCGCTGTGATTCGCGTTTACAATCATGTGATCATTAGAGTGTGACGTTACCCATTCACTTTGGCTGCGTTCGAAACCTCTGTTCGTGCTGTACGTACATGTTCTCCACAGAATACTGACGTATCGAACGACAAGAACGTGTTCCAGGAACAAGTTCTTGTGTCGGGATCGCGCTCCTCTGTTTAGGTGGTGTGAGATAAGAACAAGATGGCTGCCAAAGGAGCATGGTAAGTATATTCGTGGGTATAAAAGATGAATTTCGAAGGACTACTGAAATATACTAGCAATAGGCTATTTCCTACATAAACTCTAATAAAGTTGGTCGAATGCAGGGCACAAATCTCTCCCAAAAACATACACTTGCTTAATGAAATTGATATAAAGTCTGTCTAATAGCCGCATGTGCAGCTCTGGACGACAGAAGGATGATTTGTGAAAGATGTGCGAACAGAACACCTGCAGTTTTATATAAAGGTTGTACATAGCATGGGCCTAATTAATATTTGGACGATATTTCTCAAATCAAACCAGTTCAATAAAAAAATGACTATGATAAAACTATACACGTCAATCTGTACTAGTTTTTAATAAGTGTTTTTTTATCTGTTTTAGCGGTGATTATGTACTTATTCAATACAAAGGGCAAGACGGAGAAAAGGCTTATCAGTGGGAGGTCGATATTGCGACAGCTAACCGTATTGAACATGGTAAGTTTAAAACATAAAGGATCATCTGCGATCAATGTACAAGTATGAATGTAACTAAACACAAAAAGATCAACAATTAAAAAAAGACACTTTTCCATCGCTAGTGGTTTCTTTGTGTGTTTAGATATTTAATCGATGCACAACGTTTTAATATATTGAACTAGTATATATATATATATTACTGGAATTATTTACAGTCAGTATTGTGTAGTCCTACATTACGGAAACAAAGCACAGGGGCTCGTCTGATGCGGGTAGCCTACTGTACGTAACTGTTTTTATGCATGTTGTACTTAGTAACTGTAATGTCATACCGTCTATTTATCCAATTTACATCTCAGCAAAACAAATGCTTTGCGTTTCATGATCATTTCCATAATTCTAACTCTTTTTTCAGATGAGGAATTTAGAAAAAGCTTTACATCAAAGAAATTAGGTAACTATCAATATTTAATGAGTGTATATAGGGCAGTGTAACACAAATGATGAAGGAAGGCAATTTTTGACCTGTGCCCTGTCCGTGTCTCGAACTCACGATTTACGGCACCCAATCGCCTAGCCAAACGTAACTAAGTCTATGCCACTAGACCAGATTCCAATCCCCCAAAAGATAGTTCAATGCGCAGTGATGGTCGGTCGATATGATGACATGATAATTGTGTAAATCGTTTATTATTACTATGAATACCTGGATGCAAACCGTAAACACATTACTTATTACATATTAAACCTTTCTCGTAGTACTACCATGTTGTTGATCCGAAGGTCTAGATTTGAATTATCGGTTGAAATTGAAATATAACTATTTGATTAGCGTATTATAGAGTAAGCAGGAATCTCTCACTTGGTATTCAACAACAGCTATTTAACAGCACGGTATACACTTGCCATATACATTGTTGAAGTCTTAATAGTAGGGGCACGCATTTGTTCTTTAGAATGGAGGAGCATTAGCTAATTTTACTATTGTATACGTATGTATTCGCTAATTAAGAACAACAACTTGTTGGTAGATACATGTACATATCGGTACGTTCAGCTTAACAATCTTTGTTATTTAAGTAATTACAACAATTTCTTTTTTTCTATTTTCTAGCTGAAGAAAAACAAGCAGATGACCTGAACAAAAAAATTGAAACGGTCATCGCCAAAAAGGATCAAGGTATTATAAGTTTTGTGTGTATTTATCTAACCTCATTACACTGTAGCATAATTGAATGGCATTGCGTACTATTAACATCATTTCAATTTTTCAGATACAATTATTCCCAAAGCATGGGGGAAGAGGGAGACAGATTTGTTTGTGGCGTTGAGAATTGAAAAGGAAGAAGACTTCCAGAAATCCAAAGTGCACGCACGGCTATGGAAAGATGTTTCAAAACTTATGGAGAGTAATGGTTACAAAGTACAATGGTATCAGTGTTCCAATAAATGGAAGTCCCTTAAGCGTACATATATGGAAACAGTCGATTCAAATTCGAAAAGTGGGAATGCGGGTAAAACATGCCCCTACTATGAAGAGTTTAACAACATATATGGCAACAAATCCAGCACGCAGCCGTCCTATACCCTGCACTCCTCTGGATCAGCAACTTATTCATCTAAAGTTCCTAAAGTTCAGGATGATGGTAATTCAAGCTCAGAGGAGTCGCCGCCTTTGAAAAAGGCAAAAAGCTCAGAGGAGTCGCCGCCTTTGAAAAAGGCAAAGAAAATCGTTCCTGGACGCCAAAAGCGTCAATCTACTTCCATGATTGATTTCTTGAAGGAGTATGCCAATGAACAAAATGAACAAAAACAACAACACCGCGAACTTTTTGAAAAACAGCACGGAGAAAGGATGCAGAGGTTCGATCGGTTATTGGATGTTTTGGAAGGCAGGGATATGTCAAAAAGCAAAGAAAAAATATGATTTTGCTGTTTGATTGAAACAGACTCAATGACTATTAATGACAATTTCATTTCATATATGAAATACAGGTAGTATTTTTTCTTCATTAAGAGATGGTGCCAAATTTATTTATTTTGTTTTCAACACAGGAGTTTTGTACGTATGTTTTGATATTTTGTTACCTTAATTTAGCCTACACGTACGTGTAAAGTTACAGGTCGATATAGATCTGTATTTGTTAAGTTTATATCTCAGTAAAACTGAGGCTTCTTTGATTAATGATAAAAAAACCACTAAAACAAATACTGAAGAGTTGTTTTTTTCTTATTATTGGCACATGATGTATAAAGAAATATTTGGAGTTTACAACAGAAGAACTCCTTTGATACCACAGTCTGACTAGAACATGTTTAACATCCGCTGTCTTCTGTCCACACCATTTGCGTCATTCGGAAAGATGTTTACAAACTCATTCACATCATCATCATCATCATCATCTTCCATTTCAATAAAATTCCCGACGTCATCGTCGGACATGATGCATAAATTATGCAACACACAGCAGCTCATGACTATGTTGCATATTTTTTCCATGTCAGTGCAGTGTAATTCATGCAATCTGCGGAATCTGCCCTTTAGGTGCCCGATACCACGCTCCACAGTTTGTCTTATGCCACACAGGGCCTTGTTGTATCTCTTTTGCTGGAGTGTCAGGTGCCCGTTGTCTCTGATAGGGGTCTGTAACCAGGAACGCAGTGGATAAGCTGCATCTCCAATGATGTAAGTTCCTGCTGGAAATTTTGTAGGATCATTTTCTGCTTCATTATGTAGGGGAGAGTTTCTGAGTACTCGCGCATCATGGGTTGCCCCTGGCCAGCCAACATATCCATCGGTAATGAGCATTTTGTCATCAACAACGAGCTGGAGTTGGATGGACGGATATTTTTTTCTGTTGATATAATCCTTCTCACCACCTGGAGGGTTCACAAGTCTAATATGCGTACCATCTATGATTCCAATCACACCAGGTAGTCTACTTGCATTTAAAAACTGGGACTGAATGTCGTCAAGGCGACCCCCACTTGGCCAGCGCACGAATTTACTGCTATTGCGAGAAATTACCTCGGCTACTCCATGAATACAACTGTGTGCAGTGCTTTTTGAGATATTGAACAAGTTTGCCGTTTCCCTCATACTTTCTTGACAACCCAAATGCCACAAACCGACAAGTAATTGTTTACTGGGGGGAATGTTAAAACGACCACCTTTACCCCGGGAAAGGGCTTCGGAAAACTCGTCTACTAAAATATCGTATACATGCCGACTTATGCGAAAATGTCTCCGGAAATCTTCCGATGTAAATGATCCAACTACCTGTTCAGCGAATTTGTCTACTTTAGGAACGTAATCCCGACGGAGAACAGCTCCAGTCAACACTGGAATATCGTCGTCATTATAATCATCATCAAAATTATCATTAGTCTGCAACGCTTCAAAAATTGCAAGTGTTGTGCATGTATCACCTCCGATAGTCGCCATTTTCACGGCGTTCTCGTCGTTCGATCCCCTTCGATAAGAACTGTTCGTTCCGAACAGATTCCTGTCGTTCGTAACGATCAGGTGTTGAAGTACGTTCGTTTAAGAACACTGTTTCGAACGCAGCCTTTGTGATCGGTTATTGTCAATGAAATTCTCATTTTCGGGGTGATGTTGTGAATATAACGGGCCAGGAATTTGTTCATAGTTTTTGCTAAGAGAATGATTGTGCAGATTAACTACACGCTTCTCCACTTGATCACAGTAATCGGAATGACCGATGCCCGAATCATTCAACGGATTAACCATTGTCTCGGGAATGTGGCTTGGTATTGTGTTGTTCCTAAACGAATCTGAATATTGGTCATATCTAGGCCTAGTGTTCGAATATTGGAATTGTCTTGACCCATTGGATGGATTAACCAATACACTGGGCTCTTGTCTATTACAGGAGTTTGTGTTATTCACAGATTTACTGTGCATTTCAAAAGCTGCATTTGTGTGCAATTTATCCGACGGATTAACCATCGTTTGAAAATCATAATGCTTTACGCTTTCAGAGCACTTTCCATTCCCCGTGCTTGTTTGCGGATAACGTGTTGTTAAATCTGACGGATTAACCATCACACTAAGTTCGTGTCTATTGCAGGAATTTGTGTTATTCACAGATTTACTGTGCATTTCAAATCCTGTGTTTGTGTGCGATTTATCCGACGGATTTACCATCGTTTCAGAATCATGTTTGCTTACGTTTTGAAACCCGAAACCTACTCTACGTTCTTGGATTGGAGTTTCTACATTTTCAAATGTTTGTCGACCATTTTCAATGAAAAATTCGGACCGCGAGTCCACGAAATGATCGTCCTCGTCCGTTTGCAAGATTAACCTGCGAGAGACATTGGACGGTACTTCGTGAGTACTTGTTTGAATTTCATTTTCAATTTCACTGGCACTTTTAGAAAAATGTGCTGGCGAAAGCCAACTTATAAAACTTTCAAATAGTCTGTGCGCAGACGACATATTTCAATCAAAATTTCTCGCCAAAACTGGTCTAAACGGCACCAAATTATGTAACGGGAGTCGTGGTAATAGCCCGTCCCGGCGTCCTTGTATCGAATCGTACTGTATAGTGGATAATTCTCTACATAGTTTGGCGAGTAAGTGTTATAATAAAAGACTAGAAGAGTTATATAAAGTTCGCTAACACTAACGGGATATTTATTTTGACATATATTATAGATCGACTATTTACAAACACTAGGTTTGTTTGGCGATCAGATTTGTTTACTTCTAAAATACTTACATGACAATACGGACTATATATTTACTTGAATACTACCCCCCATCCCTAAATATAACAATCCTAACTAAATAGTTCCGGATCAACCGGTAACTCCTATATCTACCCTACCTTTTTGTCTGCTGGTCCGAAACAGAGTAACCGAATTGCGAACGCGCACGGCTTTATATTCCCAACACCCCTTATGCACGTGCAAGCCTAACAACACCCAATGGACGATGTCCATAGGTGGCGCTGCTTGCACGTACTTATTAGCGCCAAATCAGCTGTATTTACCAAAGCCGTGGTTCTCTCCCCAATTTCACTGGTAAACCAAGCTAACTAAACTTACACAAATCTGATCCCCATCACAATACGTCAGAATCCAGAATCAAAAAGTAACGTATCTGCTACAACAGATGTAGATCTGTGAATAAACAACATGACACAGAATCATGTCACTGAACATTTCTGCTTCATACATGCATCGGACTTGTTGGAAAGAAAACATATATTGCAGAAGTTTATACTTTCCTTTCTTACGCACTTTCCTTTTACTAGAAATGTGTTGATGTAACGTATCTGTTTTTATAAGGAATGGAAACTTTATTCAGTGTTTGAAAATAAAGGAATAAAAACAAGAATGCGTTTCAAAGCTTTCATTTTAACTAAAACACCAAATTATCAAACTTCAAATCATAACTGCTGAATGTAACATTAAACAAGGGGCTATAATGTTTGCGCCGTTATTGGTAACGTATCTGGCCATGAAATGTTTATGGAAATCCCCATCTCCCAAGGATTGTGTCGGTGTCTAAGTCACTTATTTGATAAAATCGGCCTGAACGACCAACAGGCAGAGGTTGTGATATTCCACATAATACTTTTGTCATTGGAATCAAGAGTTCGTCAGGTCTTGCAGGCCACCGGAAACTCAGCTGTCCTTTGTTGGAATGTTTCGTCATAAAGGCAAGAAACAGTTCATGATTATCGTCCCCACTTTCCTTGACTTGTCCAACGTACCAGTCTCCATCATACACGGCTGCTACAAATGAATCAACACTGTAAGTGCTTGGAGTCGTGCATGGTTCTTCGTTGGATAGGGCTTCGGTATTGGTGTTTGTAGAGTTAGAGGGCAAAACCGACATAACGTCGCCATGTGATGTTTCTTTAACTCCGACCACTTCAGATATTTCTGTGCTGACTCGAACTTTGTGTTCCACCCATCCACCACACAAATTACCAGTCAGGCACTCATCGCAGTAGCACGAAACCTCCCTTATTTTGATGTTTCCATCCTGAGAAGGACAGGCCGCATGTGCTTTCATAGTACCTGGAACTGGACGGGGAGCACATTCAGCAAGAAATTTGCTCGCGCTGTCGTACTCAGCAGCTGAGTAGAAATGTGCAGCTATGGACTTTTCATTGTCATGTGCCCAGGTATAAAACTCAGATGCATCTTGGATTACAGCCTTCCCTTGCTTTACAGCTTCCGCAGCCCTCCTTTTGCATGTTCCTCCTATCCCGTCACAGGGCCCCTTTCCGTGACCAGCCTCAAAATAATCCCACCTGGCGCTTGTTCCGAATAGCTCCATATGCCTGGTAAGTATATCAAATATGAAACGATTTCGGTATTGAGATGAAGGGCTGTCCGTCCAATAATGAATGGTTTTGACTTGGGGGGAACTTTCTTTAATCACGGGAACAAGCTTGCGAAGTATTGTGAAGACCGCATTGGAATTGTGATTGTTCACATCTGATATGAACGCATAGTTCTTGTGATGAAGGACGCCCTCCTCAGACTTCACGTAAGCTACTACAGGATGAATGGTCACTGGTGTTGCATTCCAGTAGGCTGATTGGATTTCATCCATAGTCTGACAAGTAAAATTTTCTGCAAAGTCCATCTGAACTAAAACATGGCCTTCCGGGAGTTTTTCTTTCAGGTCTCTAAGTGCTTTGTACTGTGCAGATACACGGCTGGTGTGCTCCAGGAAAATCTCAAATTGCTTAGTTGTGAAGTCCACAAAATCCTCCAAATTCCTGCAAACTTTAACAATCCTCATTTTCTTTTTTCCGTCTACTTCGACCCTTCGCCATTCTTCATTTTCGACATCAGGTGTGGAAATCTCTGCTAGTTTGGCTTTCAGGTTTTCTAGGGGGATTTTCTTTACCACTTCTGGATTTGGAGAAATGTCCATACCAAGGGATCGCAAGCACTTGAGTTTAAGTGCCATATTCTGATGGATGGTACAGAGACATGTATTCCGAGAAAGGAGCGATGTAACCTTTACATTCTTTGGTCGAAGTTTACAAAAGGAAGACAAGGAAAGTTTCAAAGTGGTTTCTTCAGCACAGAACCTTTCTTACAAATTGGATAAGTAGTCGTTAAGGACGCGGACTTGTTTTTTCTCCCCGTCTACTTTTGCTGCGTCTTTCTTCCCTGGCATACACCGACTTATATCATCTCGCTCAAAGAACTCTGTAACGCATGTAACTAGTTTGTTTCGCTGAGCTGGTTGACGCTGGCGTTTCTTTTGGTTTAGAGCTTTTGACCCTGACTTAAGACCTGTATATTTGAAGGGAATACCGAGTGTTTTACTAATGTAGGTCTTCTTCCTATATTTCTTCATGATTTTCCCAGAAATTATGGTCTTTATGAGCCTTTTGGAATTTTGATTCCCGTTCTCCGGATCTTCATGCGCAGCCTGTATTTCGGCAATAATTACATTGGCCGCTTCAAGCTTTCGCACCACCGGTCTTGGAACTCTCCGCGGATCCATTCCAGCTTCTTTTAGATCATGTTTGGTTTTGGATCGCGGTGTTGTTGGTTCACCTACCATGACTTCAGGACTTCTAAGTACCTTTGACTTATTGACGCTGTTTCTCTCACACCGCTTTCTCCATTTATTTGCCAATTTTTCTTTTGACGATAGTTTTGATTTCAGTTCCAATATGGTGGACCTTGCTTTCCGCAAAGCTTTCGATCTCTTCTTAGAAGGCATTGACTTAGTATGAAGAGGGAGACGGACCAACAATTTCTGACCATTGCAAGTTGACCGCGATGTCATGCTGGATGTTACGTCAGTGGAGCTTGTCACATCTGAGGATGTACTAGTGCTCGAGACATCATTTTCTTGTTCTGATGGTGTTTGTGCTGCTTGTGCTGTTTGTGCTGATTGTGCTGCTTGTGCTGCCTGTGCCTGTTCTTTTTTCTTTTGGCGATATTTTGCACAGTATACTTTATTTCTCTTCCTGTATTCGTTTTGTTTCTTTTTTGATCGTTCAGCTGCTGGCTGTCTGTAAGACACTTGCCTAAGCTTTTCCTTTGTAAGGAACAAAGGATCCGTGTTTTTCTTTCTTTCTCTATATGCTTTTTGGATCTCTGCTCTTGTTTTGGCCATTTCTGAGAAAAACAAAAGAAAAATAAATTGATTTGTGTAACACAAACAACTTTTTCTGATATTGCATATTATAAAAACATGTTTATGATAAAACTAAAAAGTCAATTTTGAATCAAGTTGCACAAAAAGACAGGTACGTTACCGAAAATGACATATACGTTACCAAATCAACGGATACGTTACCGCATGTTAATATATAACCAAACTGCATCAATAGTATAATTATCGTTGTAATCACTTCTTATAATGACATGTACACGGATTACGTAATAAAACAGTAAAAATGCCTGATAAAAGGGGAGTTTAATAGGGTGGAAATTATAAGGTACATCAACAGATACGTGACGTTATATACCAGATACGTTACGATATTGATATGTAGTTCAGACATATGACAATTAATTATTCATAAAATATTTAATTTTTAATAGATAAATCACATCAGAAGTCACATGAATTTGTTGACAAATGCATGTATATGTCACATTGTACACGTATATTCGAAATGTAAATAAAGGCTTACCTTATTTCTAGGTTAAAAAAGGCCGGCAACACACCAAATCTTCCCGCTTGTCAACTGTTTACGAGATTTCAGCTAGCTGCCACGTGGTTAAACTATATTCAAAAGTATTACGTAACATTTGAGAGTATCTGCCGATGCAGATATTTTCCCGTAACGTATCTAGCGGTAACGTACTGTTTGACAATATACTCACTCATCATTAAAATGACACCGTGGGACTCTTCAGTCAAAACAAATCCAAAGTGTTACTTAGTATTACATATATTTCAATATGTGGTGTGCACTTATTACCGTGGGAAAGCGAAGGCTTGGATAATCGAGTAAACATAAGTAACGTACCTGTTGATGTTGTTGCGTACCATTCGTTTTTTCATCCCCAAATGGCACCAGTCTTTTGTACCGTAACGGGATATGAACGCACGTGAAAGGCATAAGCATGTATGCGTATTTAACTGCTTTATAAAATACAATATGTGTATTTTTTATAATTTATTAGCTGTTTTAAGTTATTCTATTTGTGAGTAACGTATCTGCTAGCATATTTTAAGACAGTGACACAATGACCAGAGACGTAGACGGATCACAAGGTTTGGCATAACTATATATGAAAAGCATGGGGCGTAGCTGGGGGTAATTTGATGTGCAAGCCCCGTGACGTTTACATTTTGGGGAGGGGGTACTTCAGTTGGGGTGGGGGTGGGGGGTCACATTTTGACTTCAAATGGTGCCATTGTGTTTTGGACTTGTTAAAACCATCATTGTTCTGCCTATCATTATACAAATTATCTATCCGATAATGGAATACGATATGTTTTATTTCCATGATGTATGGAAACAAAATCTTTATCTATACTTTTCTTATGTCATTAATTCGTCAGTAAGTAAAACCAGGGACATTAACATGTAAAACCATCTTTGATATAGATATGTCTCTGTTTAATAAAGTATATGTGTTCTGTGCAGGACTCGGGAAGTAAGAACTCATGCTTGTGTTCTTTAGCATAATTTTGTATAATTCGAACAGGCCTAATTTCAAGAAAGTTCCTTAACTTAAAAATCTCAATAGAAAAACATTAAAGAATTAACGAGGAAATCTGAAGTTAAAGAAATTTTCCTTAATTTCTGTAGTGCTTTCCTATGGAGATATTTAACTTAGGGAATTTTGGCCGGGCTCATTGATAATTGTCTTTGCTGACATTTTGTTTTAACCGAAATGTAGTAAAAATTGGCCCTTCTATTATTACTCTTAGAATGATAAAAGGGTCATTTTTTTATATTAATCGAATACAGATTTACTAAAAAAAAAAAAAAACAGAGAATACAAAAGCGTCAACAAAACCACAATCCGAACTCAAAATCGATAAAACTAGAGGCAGAATAGAAACAAAGAAAAGATTTACATGGATAACCTTGTAAAAGAACAAGAGAATAAGACTAGGTGTTCCGGAAGAGTAAGCGTCTTCTACTTCATCGACGATAACTGCCTTAATAATATTGGTCACATCCAAGTAAACATCAGGTTCTCAAAACGAGAAACGAGTCCTCATTGTCAATAAAAACAAGGAAGAAAACTAATGAGCAAACTCAAAAACGTCCATCTTCATATCACTTAAAGATACAGAATATGTCCCATGAAACCAAGATCTGATGGCGACAATAAAACTTGCCCATAGTCTTCATCAACTTGCATCTCTCCTTTCCCTGTGCCATAATATAAGTTTGTTCGTCAGCAGCTGATATCTATCACTAAAACCTAATATGACACGGTTTTAAACAGATGCTTATGTTTGGCTGTTGTTTGGTATTCATTTGTATACAAATTTTCACACGATAAAGTCATTACCTATATTGTCGTAGTGAGCTGTATTATAAATATTATTTGAATTGTGTTGGCTGCGGTCTCCGACATCTTGCACAATTATATATGATTTAATATGTATGTATATTGTAATCCTATATCCTGCTGCATACAGAATAAAATAAAATTGAAGTATTTATAGCTAACAAACTTTCTGCAGCCTAATATGTTAATCTGGCGAGTGAAAAAAGGGGTAACAATATCAGTGGAATTTCAAGAATATAAGTTGAATTATGAAATTTCTCGACTTTAATACACATACTTTGGAAAATGATGTGCAAGCACGGGCTTATGTGCTTACATGGCAGCTACGCCCCTGAAAAGCTAAGTTATGTTCACTTGTTCCAGGGACGTATATGTACATATAACGTCCCTGTTTGTTCAAAATGTGTGATAAAAAAAACATTTGTATGTATATTCTGAACATTGTCTATCAATATGAAACATATCGCGTATAGATGTGTTGCCCAAATGTGAGATAAAAAAAATCATTCAAAGATGTGAAAAAATGGTGGCATCATAATTTCTCCAGCATAATTAATTTCTATTTACTATATAAAATCACGGACTTAGATTATCTAAGTCCTTGATAATATTCAAATATAATAGTCGTTTTAAAAAAAAATCTTTGTTTGTTTAAAATTGTCAACGCCTTTCGTGTTTCTTCAAAATAACGAAGTCAATTCGAGAATAAAATTCAATCCTCATCAACGTGAAGTATTATCTTCAAATGACAATTAGTATCATATAACAGGCAAATTATTATCGATAAAAGGCAACATTGCAAATTAGATGTACGGAAATACCCCTTTACACATAGAGTTGTCGACTTACCTGAGTCAGTCGTTACATTTTGTAGGTCCAAGACTGTACTTGATTTTGAAATATGTTTAGATTATAATTGAAAAAAGGAGAGATGAAATTCAATTATCTAGCCACTTACAAATCAGTGATTGGTAATATAATACAAAAATGTAAAAGATATACTTTTATATACTGTGTACTAGTTATGGTATGGATAAGGATAAAGTAACATTTTTAAATGCTTCCATCCGTTAAATTTCGTATTGTATCCTATTGTGATGCATTGGACCATTTTCCAGACGGTAAACAACCTGATTTTTATACGGGTGCCCTGGTAAGATTTCCACGTGTATAAGATATAATTGAGTGTAAAGAACGTTAACTATGTTTTCCTCGTCCCCCATGCAGGCGGTTTCCCCGCCCGAAGGCGGCTCCGGACTTGAAAAGGTATATGGTCACCTTTCCGACCACGTGGGTTTCTCCGTATTCTCCGGTTCCGTACCACAATCATTAAGACCCCTCGCACGCTAACATCAAGACCAACAAGAGCGATTAATATAATTTCGATAACCTGTGTTCAAATTGTTGTAAAACAAATACAATTTATATTATAAAATCATCTCGCTGTTGCGTAACGGTAAAATTGACTAGCCCCGAAGACGGATGTCTCTACGGACTGAGATCAGCCTGGCGATTGGTCAGTCTGTTATACATGATATCCAACCATTCAGCTACCATTTTGCCTTCGATTTTTGCTACGATGTACATATTTAATTGTCCTGGGATGCAGTGATCATGAGCACAAGTGTGAGATTCCCCGAGACATGAAAAGGTAGGGTAACCAATTCGATCATGTGGGGTATTTTCCCACTTCGGCTTGTCGAAGTAACACATCCGCTCCCCGTTGTGAAAAATCTGATTTTGTAAAAGAACAGTCAAGCTTGGCAGACCGATTTGTTGGATACAAGGCTGTGTCGGGACAAAAAATAAGCCGGTTCTATATACATGGTATTAACAAGAGAATAGCGTCAGAATCAGCGATGAGGGATTTTCTTCATAAATCAGGTGTGCGCGTGACGCATATAAAGTATTTTCAGAACCGTTGGAAATCCACAGCCTCCGCCCAACTAAATATACAATCAGAGGACGTCGGAATCATATCGGCTAGTGACTTCTGGCCTAGTGGAATCGGTATGAGAGAATGGGTTCCGAGACAAGTTTTTTACAACCAAATCATGATGGTTGACTCAATTAACATGATGTGTTGGAACATAGAGGGCGTTATGGCCGGCTCTCCATATTTACTGGAATGTTTAGAAAAAATATCATATAGATATTTGTGGTCTTTCAGAACACTGGGTGAGAGAATATAATTTATCTTTCTTCGACATGTTTAAACAGTATGGTTATACAGCTATAGTTAAACCGGTTCATGAAATTGATCCTTTCCGGTATAAATGTAACGTTAGAGGTAGTGTGGTAATTCTTTGTAAATCTAACAATTTTATTTTTACGGAAATAGAGGTTGAAAGTTCAAGGATAGTTGGTGTGGAGATTCAAACTCCCAATAAAGAATATTTGTACTGTTTCGCAGTTTATATGCCAGCCTCATCAAGACCAATTGATGTTTTTATTGAGCATGTTGAAATTCTAGAGTCACTAGTAACAGTTTACTCAAAAAAGGGTAGGGTTTTTATAATTGGTGATCTGAATGTTAAAATCAGAGGGCACAGAAGTAATTTTGAAAAAAAAATGAAAGGTCAAGTGTATTCCAATCTTTTTTAGATAGAACTAATTTGTATTCTGCTAACGTTCAGTTAAATTGTAAAGAACCAGTGTACACCTTTTATTCTCAAACAGGACACTGTACTACCATTGATCATATCTTAATTCAGTCAAACGTTTTTGACTTGATAAATTACTGTGAAGTACAAGACGATGATCTTCATAATTTATCGGAACATCACCCTGTCATATGTTCCATATCCATACCAGTTTCTGCCCCTCATTCTGCGGGATCTGCATATGTAAAATATAATTGGAAAAAGGCAAAAACAATCAATGCCTTGAAATGTTATACAATATGTCTAGATGATAATTTAAGTTCAGTGATTATACCTGAAGGTATTATATCGAATAAAGACATTGACGGATATTATTCTAACATAGTATTGTCAGTCAAGAAAGCTGCTGACTTAACATTACCTAAAAGTGTATACAAAAGTTATCTAAAACCGTATTGGAACGACGAAGTATCACAAATGCATAAGGTAATGACTAATAAAAGGAAACGTTGGATCTTAGAAGGTAGGCCAAGATCCGGAAGCGTCAGTTTTTTGCAGTATAAACAAAACAAAGCTATTTTTCGCAGAAATTTACGTACTGCCTTTCATACTTATATGTCAAATCAGTTTTCTGAAATTGATAAATGTGGTGAGATAGACCAAACATTGTTTTGGCAATTGTATAAACGTAAAGTTAATAAACGACCCCAATCACAAACCGAATTAAGGTACAATGGTAAAACCTTACGCGAGCCAGCTGACATTGTAGAGGCATGGGCGTTACATTTTGGTACGATATTTCAAGATAAATCGGATGAATGTTTTGAAATAGGCTTTGAAAATGATATTAACACGCATATTGACAATATTGAGTCCAATGTTAAGTTTGAACAGGATAATTTCCTGAATGACGTCATTACGCCAGTAGAGATATCGACGTCATGCAAGAAACTCAGCACAAATAAAGCTGGAGGGCATGATGGTTTAGTTTATGAGCATTTTCAGTACGGAAGTAATAAACTATTCGAACATATGGCTGCGTTGTTCAATATGATAATAAAAAATGAATACATCCCAAAACAGTGGAAAAAGGGATTAATTGTTACGTTGCACAAAGGTCAAGGGAAAGTAAAAGATAATCCCAATAATTATAGAGGCATAACCCTACTGCCAGTCATGTTTAAGTTATTTGAAATGTCTATATCAAATAGAATCAGCCCAGTCATATGTTCTGATACGTTTCCCAATAAGCAGCAGTCTGCATACCAAAGTAATCTGTGTAGCCTATGTATATCTTTTAACTTACAAGAATGTATTAATTATAATTTAGAAAATGGATCAAATGTATATGTTGCATTTTTAGACAGCAACAAGGCGTTCGACACAGTGTGGCACGCAGGTCTTCTTTTTAAAATACATGAAATTGGACTGAGAGGCAAGATATGGGTTATTCTTAAAGAAATGTATACACATGTAGAAAGTTCAATCTTATTTAATGGCTTAACATCACCTTTGATCAAAATGGAGAGAGGGATTTTGCAAGGGGGATCTTTGTCTGCCAAACTGTACCTAATTTTCATAAACGAATTATTGAATGAAATAGAAAATTGTGGAAACGGCGCAGTTATTGCAGATTTAAAAGTTAACATCCCAACTCAGGCAGATGACATTTGTCTTGTTAGTACAAATTTTCAAAGCCTACAAAAAATGGTTAATATATGTGAAACCTATAGTAATAAGTGGAGATTCACTTTCTCATCTACGAAAAGTAAAATTGTATTGTTTTCTGAAAAACGCATATCCCATAATATAAAAAATGTCTACCTATACAAATTTGTACTGCCTGTAGTTGAAGAAATTAAACATGTCGGAATATTGTTAAACGGCAGAAGAAATTCAGTTGAAAGAACTACTAGAGCATGTTGTAAATTAAAAACTGGTGTTATGTCTCTTCTTAAATCTGGTGCTCATCCCAACGCCCTTAACCCTCTCACTGTTGCTAAAATAGTCAAAATTAAAGTGTATCCTTCTGCACTTTTCGGATGTGAACTATGGTTACTCTCCAAAACTGTAGTATTATTATTAGAAAAGGCACAAAGTTTTATTGTGAAAAGTATACAAGGGTTTGAAAAGAGAACTAGGACAGACATGTGTGTATCATTGCTCGGCTGGACTAGTATTGAATCTTATATTAATATCAAGAAATTATTATTTCTGGGACGAATTTATAATATCGATAATAGTATGCTAGTACACAAGATTTTTATTACTAGATTTTGTATGTTCATTGTAAACAACGAAAAACAACAGGGATTTATACCCGACATTATTTCTATTTTAAGAAAATATTCATTGTATGAGACTTTTGTTGACTATATAAAGCTAGGGTATTTTCCGGGGAAACTACAATGGAAAAAAAGTGTCTATGAAAGTGTATATAGAGTACAGGAAACTGCATGGTTAGAACGTATGCATAACCACAATGATTTTTTCAGATTTAAATTTATTCATTCTAAGATTAAACCACATTATTTATGGAAATTGGCTATTAAATATCCTCAGCATTATAAATCTATACACTGTATCATAAAATTATGTACAACATCTCGTATGTTGGACCATATGGCATTATGCCACTACTGTGGTATTTTATACAACGATACCTTAATGCATATAATTCTACATTGTGAAAAGAATACTGCTATTCGTGATAGATTATGGTGTTTTTTATTTAATATGTTCGGTATTGATTTTATTGCGTACCTTCAAAATTTATCAGATTTTGACCTAGTTAATGCTTTATTAGGAAGCAAGTTAGACTATGACATGTCTAACGAAGACAACGAATATCTAAGATTAGCAAATGTAAATTTTCTGAATGAAATGCTTAAAAATGTAACCCAATTTGCTAACAATTGATGTTTCAATATAATTACTTGTGTGTGAAATAACTTTGTATATGTATATTCAGACTATTCTTGTTTATATGTTGATTGTATGATGTAATTCTATTTGTGAATCTTCATTTGTGGAGGAAATAAAGAGAATAATAATGAAGACCATCGAGTGATAAGTACAAGTTGTGATAATTCACTTTTTTCATAATTGTGTCACACCTGTGAGCCATGTCAAAGATATCCAGTCGGCCGGGTATTAATTCATCACGCGGGAGTTATCTCCCTTATAACGAATGCCGCGAAGAACATGTTCTAAACATTTCTTCAAGTTAAAAATATATTTAATATGTTCAAAAGTATCCACGGAAGACTTACTTGAACAGTAACAAAGAAATTACTATGCTACCTAATCCACAAAGGCATACAGCTATGTTTCTACTTAATATTAAACTTGTACCAATTTCGATTCTAGATCAATTTTCCTCGGTGAAAATGTCAGTCCTTTGGTTTATTATACAAGGAGTGACATTTTTATCGTAAAAATGACCTGACAATCTCAACCTCTCCCACCTAAATTAAGTTCATTTATAGTTGTAACAAAATTCTCACGCCCTTGTGCCATATACCGGTTTATACAGACAAAATATGTCAAGGATTTGAAAGAATTGAAAGGCAACTTGTCATATTAAACATATGTATATTTGTTTACGTCTAAACTCAACATACATGTTTATAAAAATCAAATACACTGTATTTACAAAAAAAGTTACATGAGTCATTCAAGAATGAATTATCAGAATTCAGTGGATTAAACAATACCTGTACCGATTACATATCAATTTGACCGTTTTACATACGGATTGTATTTTTGTCTTTCATTGCTGTATTTTTTTTCAAATAATATTTTTTTACATGCATTTTAATTGTCTATATTTTATCCCTGTAATAGGTGAAAGGTATAGACTAACCTAGCAAGACGCAAACAAAAAGACGAAACGTGTACAAGTGTACGTATATAGACCTTTAGTCATTGGATAAAAAGTATGTTGTGGTTGTTTTGTCATGCTATCACCTGTCTACATAATTATCTAACTGCTTCATGAAATAACACGGAACTAAAAAGAAAATAATTGAATACCGACATACAAAAAAAATGAAAAAAATGTCACGGTACAAATGGAAACCTAATTATGAGATTATCAGTGACGCTGAATAGTGTTTAAACTCTGTCGTGTTGATAAACTACACGACACGCGATATGTACATTAACTATATACTTAACTAAACAACCCGTTATGTTTTCTGACTTTGAAGTTGGCATTTGGACGATTTTAAATTCCTCTGTAATTTTGAGGTAAATAGTCTATTTAAAGAAAATATATTTTTTTATTTATATGTAAACATTTATGCAACATCTGCGTAATGACTTGGTAGCGATTTCCAACCATTTACCAATCTTGCTAATTCATTACAGTTCTCTTTGTACGATTTTGCTCTAACTATGTTCTTTCGAATAAATACTTTGTGACTAAAATTCTTTTCAAATATAGGGGACTAATATATGACAATAATGAGCCAAGAAAAGCGATACACAGCCAAACGATTCAGGTTATATTTGTAATTTATTTACTAATTTTTCACTCTTAAATGTGTAACAGATATAGACCGGGTTGATCGTTAGCGACCAGATAGCTCGTCCGTCTAGAGTTCGGAAGGTCCCGGGTTCGAACCCCGGTCTGGCCGTGCATCCCTCCTCTCCTTTTACCAATGTATGATGAGATTAGCCTTCAGAGCCAGAAATAAAATTTAATAATACCCCCCCCCCCCCCCCCCCGATGTTGTTTATGTCTGGCAGTAACAACGTCCCCAAATCTCAGCTGGGACGATAGCTGGTGGGTGTTACGTTACGGGTAACTAGCGGTTATACCTCACCTGTCAGTATAGGTACAGACCGATTGTCGGAGATAATGACCGGGACTCGTGAAGGATGATTCTAACGACACGTCAGGTCCATCATACCCGTGGTTATAGACTCGGGTACTCCCATTACCACGGCAATGTGCACTTTCTATTTCATTACATGATTTATATGTCTCACCTAATGAAAAGATGTATAGGAGAAAATGACGGGAAGCTCGATATCACAGAACGTTAATGAAGATGTAAATCACGTGTTAAGTAGATTAAAATCATAGACTCGAGAATCGCGAGGTTCATTTGTGTTGTACATAATCAAGAAGTGTACAATGTTAAATTGCACAGTTCAGTTTAAGGTGCAGTTACAAACCGCAATTACAGGTACGGACACTTTCGACAACACCATCAATTAAGGTCGGCTCTGACAAGACGGTAACGAGTGTCATTGCGTACGTAGATGAAGGAAATGGGGATTGTTACAGATGCATTTGGACTTAATTTTTGAGGGAAATATTTTTGCCAAAAAAAACATAAAGAATCCCGAGGCGACCAACAAAACTATAATCCGAACTCAAAATCGATTAAACTAGGGACGACACATGAACAAAGGAAAGATTTACATGGAGATCATTGTAAAAGTGCAAGAGAATAAGACCAGGTGTGCTGGAAGAGTAAGCGTCTTCTGCTTCATCAACCTGCCATGTAATCTAGGTCACATCCAAGTAAATGACACGTCCTCAAAGTGAGCAGGCATACCAATGAGCATATTCAAAAACGTCCACCTTTATATACAAGGATACCGAACATTTCTCAATGCGACAAATATGGCGACCATACAACATGATCATAATCTTCCTCAAACTGCATTTCTCAAAACCCTGTGCCGTAAGTGTTTTAGAAGCATTCGATCTGAAGCCGATCTGCACCACTAAACAACTCTGAACCACAGGAACTGAGAATTTATTACAGCTAGTTTTGGACCTACACTTATATGTTTAGAGTAATTTTACAATTTTGGGGATTTAGACCAATTTCCGATAAATGCCCCCCCTCCCCCCCCCCCCTCCCACACGCACACTCAACTGCCATAAATCTAAACGGTAGACATATTTCGAGGTCGAAAACTCTACTTCACCTAACTTTCAGTCTTTTGGAAAATCTTTCATCCAAACTCAACAAAGATAGTGTCCACCAGGCATTCAAACATACGTACCATATATACACCTCAGTAAATTTCATCCTAACGTTTGTTGTGTTTTCGTGATAGATACCGGCATCGGCTGTTGACGAGCAAACCTACAGCTCAGAGATCCAAAAGATGCCGATTGATGAAGACTACGGTCAAGTATTATGATCGCGATCTTGCTCTCGTGGAGAAATATTTTGTGTCCTTGTATGATGTGAAGGTGAACATCATACACCCTTTCGGAACACATACGAAATTATTCTCTGTTATTGCTTAAATGGTCATTGTAACTGTTAACATTCCTTTTGTTCATATTTGGCCCCTCTTAGGTAAATATATATTGCGTTCCGATTATGAATCTACTGACGCTTCGATATTCACTGTTTTTCTCCTTTTTTTATATTATCTAATCCCAATTTACTATACACAGCGTTCATAGAGTATTTATAAAGTTTTATGACCGCCATCTTTGTCTCATTGATAAATCTTCTGTATCTTTAAGTGATATGAAGATGGACGTTTTTGAGTATGCTCATTAGTGTGTTTACTTGTTGTAATTGACAATGATACTCGGTTCTCGTTTTGAGAACTTGATGTTTATTTTAATGTGACAAAGATTTACATGGCGAGTGTCGTCGATGAAACAGAAGACGCTTACTCTTATGAAACACCTGGTCTTATTCTCTTGTACTTTTACGATTCTCCATGTGGATCTTTCCTTTGTTCATATTTTGCCCCTAGTTTAATCGAGTTTGTGTTCAGATTATGATTTTGTCAACATTTCGGTATTCTCTAATTTATAATATAACTACACGATATATAAGACGTTGATGCTCGTAACGGTGCCAACACAAACGTTGTTACATTGTGTAAATAACCAACGGCAGCAACGCACGACAAAATTAACAATCGGGAGTGGAAAAAAACGGTAAAATTAACTTTGGTTGGTTGGTTGATTGTTTGAACGTCCTATTAACAGCCAGTGTCATTGAAGGACGGCTACCCGGTGTATGCGATGTGGGTGTGTGTGTTGAGAGCGTGTGTATTTGGGAGGCGGTAGTACGGTCGTGTGAGCCTTTTTGCGATTGTCCGGATCTTTTGCTGATTTAAAGTGCTAAATTAACAATCGTGATTTGACAAACAATGAACAAATTTGGAATTATGATTTGATAAATGTTGACAAATAATGACAAAATCCACAAGAAAGACTGGACAATGACTTATGCAAAAGACGAATTGGATACATTTTTAAATAAAAACAGAATAAACAAGAAGGATTGGACAAAGAAAGACAAAACATGATAGATACACAAGAAGGATTGGACAAAGACAAAATATGATAGATAAACAAGAAGGATTGGACAAAGACAAAGCATGATAGATACACAAGAAGGATTGGACAAAGAAAGACAAAACATGAAAGATATACAAGAAGGATTGGACAAAGACAAAACATGATAGATACACAAGAAGGATTGGACAAAGGCAAAACATGATAGATACACAAGAAGAATTGGACAAAGACAAAACATGATAGATATACAAGAAGGATTGGACAAAGACAAAACATGATAGATATACAAGAAGGATTGGACAAAGACAAAACATGATAGATACACAAGAAGGATTGGACAAAGACAAAACATGATAGATATACAAGAAGGATTGGATAAAGAGAGACAAAACATGATATATATACACGAAGGATTGGACAAAGAGAGACAAAGCATGATAGATACACCAGAGGGATTGGACAAAGACAAAACACGATAGATACACAAGAAGGATTGGACAAAGACAAAATATGATAGATATACAAGAAGGATTGGACAAAGACAAAACATGATAGATACACCAGAGGGATTGGACAAAGACAAAACACGATAGATACACAAGAAGGATTGGACAAAGACAAAACATGATAGATACACAAGAAGGATTGGACAAAGACAAAACATGATAGATATACAAGAAGGATTGGACAAAGACAAAACATGATAGATACACAAGAAGGATTGGACAAAGAAAGACAAAACATGATAGATACACAAGAAGGATTGGACAAAGAAAGACAAAACATGATAGATATACAAGAAGGATTGGACAAAGACAAAACATGATAGATACACAAGAAGGATTGGACAAAGACAAAACATGATAGATACACAAGAAGGATTGGACAAAGACAAAACATGATAGATATACAAGAAGGATTGGACAAAGACAAAACATGATAGATACACAAGAAGGATTGGACAAAGACAAAACATGATAGATATACAAGAAGGATTGGACAAAGAAAGACAAAACATGATAGATACACAAGAAGGATTGGACAAAGAGAGACAAAACATGATAGATACACAAGAAGGATTGGACAAAGACAAAATATGATAGATATACAAGAAGGATTGGACAAAGAGAGATAAAACATGAAAGATATACAAGAAGGATTGGACAAAGAGAGACAAAGCATGATAGATACACCAGAGGGATTGGACAAAGAGAGATAAAACATGAAAGATATACAAGAAGGATTGGACAAAGAGAGACAAAGCATGATAGATACACCAGAGGGATTGGACAAAGACAAAACATGAAAGATATACAAGAAGGATTGGACAAAGAGAGACAAAACATGATAGATACACAAGAAGGATTGGACAAAGAGAGACAAAACATGAAAGATACACAAGAAGGATTGGACAAAGAGAGACAAAACATGAAAGATATACAAGAAAGATTGGACAAAGAGAGACAAAACACGATAGATACACAAGAAGGATTGGACAAAGGCAAAACATGATAGATACACAAGAGGGATTGGACAAAGACAAAACATGATAGATATACAAGAAGGATTGGACAAAGACAAAACATGATAGATATACAAGAAGGATTGGACAAAGACAAAACATGATAGATATACAAGAAGGATTGGACAAAGACAAAACATGATAGATACACAAGAAGGATTGGACAAAGACAAAACATGATAGATATACAAGAAGGATTGGACAAAGACAAAACATGATAGATATACAAGAAGGATTGGACAAAGACAAAACATGATAGATATACAAGAAGGATTGGACAAAGACGAAACATGATAGATACACAAGAAGGATTGAGCTAACTATGACAAAATCTACGATATGGATCAGACATACAATTGTACCGGGGTAATTGAAAACGTGTATAACAAGGACTGTATAATAGTTACAAAAGTGACAATATAAATATTGAAACTGAATACTCCTGCCATGATACGAATATTGTTAACATTAGTTACGAAGGTTATATAATGGCCGGCGTTATATGTACCATATACAGACAGACTTAGAGACTGGGTCAGCTGCTTCAACTGATGTCACTGTCACAGGGATAATTCTGACTCTTAAAACCTATGGGAGAATTCAAGGGATTTTATGGGATCAACAGAATATCTGAGATTTTTCTATATAAAGTAATATAATTTTTTAGATTTAATGAGATTTTCAGGAAAAATATGGATAAAAATATCCAAATCTCCCCCAAAAGTGATTCCTGCTTTCTATATGGGTCAAATAATGGAACAGTTATAGAATAACTTCAACAAGTCTTTAAAATATTTACGAAATAAATATCCCATTATAGAGGGAGACAATATTGACAGCGGTCACAACATATTTTTGGCAAACATTGAAAAGGGTGGTCCTTTATAGGCCACTGACACGCTAATCGCCAATTAAACAGAAGGTATGTATAATGACATGCTATGGTAGTGTTACACCTGTCGTCGCCTGTACAAACAGAAGGTATGTATGTTGACCTGCTATGGTAGTGTTACACGTGACGTCACCTGTACAAACAGAAGGTATGTATGTTGACATGCTATGGTAGTGTTACACGTGACGTCGCCTGTACAAACAGAAGGTATGTATGTTGACATGCTATGGTAGTGTTACACGTGACGTCGCCTGTACAAACAGAAGGTATGTATGTTGACATGCTATGGTAGTGTTACACGTGACGTCGCCTGTACAAACAGAAGGTATGTATGTTGACATGCTATGGTAGTGTTACACGTGACGTCGTCTGTACAAACAGAAGGTATGTATGTTGACATGCTATGGTAGTGTTACACGTGACGTCGCCTGTACAAACAGAAGGTATGTATGTTGACATGCTATGGTAGTGTTACACGTGACGTCGCCTGTACAAACAGAAAGTATGTATGTTGACATGCTATGGTAGTGTTACACGTGACGTCGCCTGTACAAACAGAAGGTATGTATGTTGACATGCTATGGTAGTGTTACACGTGACGTCGCCTGTACAAACAGAAGGTATGTATGTTGACATGCTATGGTAGTGTTACACGTGACGTCGCCTGTACAATCAGAAGGTATGTATGTTGACATGCTATGGTAGTGTTACACGTGAAGTCGCCTGTACAAACAGAAGGTATGTAGTTGACATGCTATGGTAGTGTTACACGTGACGTCGCCTGTACAAACAGAAGGTATGTATGTTGACATGCTATGGTAGTGTTACACGTGACGTCGCCTATACAAACAGAAGGTATGTATGTTGACATGCTATGGTAGTGTTACACGTGACGTCGCCTGTACAAACAGAAGGTATGTATGTTGACATGCTATGGTAGTGTTACACGTGACGTCGCCTGTACAAACAGAAGGTATGTAGTTGACATGCTATGGTAGTGTTACACCTGACGTCGCCTGTACAAACAGAAGGTATGTAGTTGACATGCTATGGTAGTGTTACACGTGACGTCGCCTGTACAAACAGAAGGTATGTATGTTGACATGCTATGGTAGTGTTACACGTGACGTCGTCTGTATAAACAGAAGGTATGTATGTTGACATGCTATGGTAGTGTTACACCTGACGTCGCCTGTACAAACAGAAGGTATGTATGTTGACATGCTATGGTAGTGTTACACCTGACGTCGCCTGTACAAACAGAAGGTATGTATGTTGACCTGCTATGGTAGTGTTACACGTGACGTCGCCTGTACTTTTACAGACACGATCCTCTGGTTGTAGGTTACAAACTCAAGGCCGACACTACAGACAGGCTGTACCTTTGTAGTGTAGTCAATAGTCAACCTATCAGTACATTTCAAGTCACACAAGGACCCCAACATACCACCATAACTAACAGTCTTTACCAAACGACACCAGCGGGACGCGACATCTAATAAATCATTAACATAAATCAGAGAATACGGAAGCGTTGACAAAACCATACTTTAAGTAATCTGAGCTCAAAATCAATCAAACTATGGTCAAACAAAAGAAACCATTGAAAACGTAGAAAAGAATGAGACCAGGTGTTCCAGAAATCTAGGTCACTTCCAGGTAAATGTTGCGTCCTCAAATTAAGAACTGAGTCATCATTATCAATCACAAGTAATCACACTGAATATATATAAACTTCAAAACAACCAAAACCCCCTTAAAACAACCAAAACCCCCTTAAAACAACCAAAACCCCCTTAAAACAACCAAAAACCTCATACTTTGCCGTAAGGCCTTTCTCCCTTCTTAGGTGTCATCAAGCAGACTCCGGACTTCAGACTTGTGAGGAAGCCGAAAGGCCTTACGGAAAAGTGTGAGTTATTTGTTGTTTTTATATTACCTTCACAAGGAAAGAACACTACAAATATGTATATATAAACTGATATATGGCAGCGGACCTGAATCAAGGAATTTCGTAATAGTCATCATACTACATTTTGCTGGTTCTAGTGCTATCACAACCCGTCCGCACTTTTCGTGAACTAGACAGTATGTTCTCGTTCACGGAAAAGGCCGAGAGTTACCGATTTGTCCTTTTATTGTCTGTTACATGAAAAAAAAAAATTTCCTTAAAAATCCGAAATCAAACATTCTGTTTCAAGTTATTTTAGAAGGTATTTATATTCGTGGTGTTTTTTTTTTGAGGTATTCACAACAAAGTTATTCAACAACAATAACGAATATCAGGCGGACTAAACAAGACAGTTACCCGGATGATGACTTCACATTAAAATTCGTCTGTTCGATGCATTTTGTTTGTTTGGGCTTGACGTCTTCGCAACAAACATGGTCAGATAAGGTCGGATGACTTGGGATACGGACCAAAATAAGACAAATCTGCTCTCTCCTCTTTTCTTAGAAGAAACAAAAAAAAAAAAACCCCGCTCAATTCTCCAGAGTCCCACATTAGGCCCCTATTTCGCGATGCAACATTTTGTTGGGTTTTTGTTCAGTGCTCCTCGACAATTTCCCGACCAACAAGAGTGATTTATATAAGTTAAATAATTTGTTTTAGAACTGTAACTGTTGTAAAATAAATTAAAGTTTACATTTCAAGAAGAAACCCTCCCCGCTTCTTCATGGGAGATACGCCAATCAAGTTACTATCTGATACACAAAGCCCATTATTACTCGCCTCTTACGACCGTCCAATGGAAACAGGATCATAAGTACATGTACATTGTCTATATTATAAATATCATCAGAGAATAGGCCAGACGGGAAAAATTAAAGGAACAAAAACTGTTCCTTCCAGAGCTTGCAAGCCGCTGACATGTCAGAAAACCTCCCATTACGCGTGGAATCCAAGGTGAGTAATAATTTACGTTGGAATAAAGGAAATTGTTTTTATAAAGTTTTTATTGTCTCTTTAAACTTCATACGAAAATGACCCTCGTATTTATAGTGCATTGTCGCTTAAACACATTGGATTCATGATTATAAATAATCCATGTCTTCATGCAGGTGACCGCGTTTAGCAGTACTTTATGTTGTAATGTCATTTGAATACAACATAATTTAATAATTTTCAGTACATACGCATAATATACATATTTAATACACATTTCATTTCCACTCCACAATAATACAACAAACTATTAATGTTAAAACTGTGAAATGGAACTGGTTTTAATAGGACAGTAATGGACATTACCAAGTGCTACCTCGTCACGACGATCCACCTGGCTAAATACAGGTAAGAAACGGACAGGTAAGTACAGGTACGAGGGACTTGTAAAGTACGAGGTCGAGCGATTGTCCCTGTACTGTTAGATCGCATAACTCTCATACACGTACGAGCAACAGTTGATATTAAAAGCAATCTGTCGTCCTTTTTGTAAGTTTGAAGAGTACAACATAATTATAATTTTCGACATGAAAACACGATCATATGTAATGTGCCACTTTAAAAATTCCCTAAATATGCCGCCATTGTTAAAATAATTGTTTCTAATTGCTTCCGAAAAGTCGTTCTCCATATTAACGTCGTGGAGTTATAGCTGATAGAACTACGGAATCCTTTACGAGCCGACCAACTGTCGGAACAATATGGATAGATGCTAACTTCATTTAGATTCACAAGTAATGAAACGAGTTACTTCAACCTGCAGTATAACTCAATATGATTAAAATCATATCTTGATCTCCGCGCCGTTCCGTACACTCCTCTCTGCTGCGTTAAGATTTGAGATAATCCCATAGGGGGTCACGTCCCGATGACCTTTTGCATTAGCAAATCAAATTACTACTTTCAGAATCTTGACAGTGAAATTTTGAGGCGAAAAAGCTTGCATAATCGCATTTGTCCATTTAGTCATTTCGTCACAAAAATGTTCATGTGGAATAATGGGAATCCTGCGGTTTTCAGCCTGAATTTCAATGTCAGGGTGTTACGGCGAGCATTCTTAAGCCAGACGGTCAGTCACCGGATGTTAAAGGGACTATTGCCGTTTATTACATTTTTGCCTATGAAATGTAGAAAATTAACAACCTGACAAAACTTATATTTTCAATGCACTTATAACTAAGGGTTTGTCAGGGTACCTTAAAAAAGTGACCCGATCTCAACAAAATAAGCGGGGCAATTATTCTGCGTGGCAAAAATTACCCGGGGTCGTTATTTCACAGTAGAAGTCTTACACAGCCATCGGTAGAAAAATAACCCACTCGATATTTCTGTAATTCTTTCCGTGAAAAAAATGACCCGCCGTAGATTTCAGGGTCAGGTAGGGTCATTTATTCATGTAACACCGGAACTGTTGTTTGAGTTGTTCCCCTTAATCGAACTCCCCCATTCCCCCCTGGCATCGGAGTCGCGGCATTGTTGTCGTCTGCTAGAACTTGTATATTGTCGCTGGGGAAAGATGATTTCGAAGAAATGGCATCAACAGTAGATAATGATGAGAAACTGTTGCAGGATTTAATATGTAATGAAATGGAAGATGAGAATGGTTCAACTTTTCCGATCGGTTGTGATTTCGACGGATTAGGCCTAGCTACTTTCCAGTAGGCAAGTTAAGAAAAAAAACTTGAAGTATTTTAAAGTCTCTTTCTAATCTGATTAAAATACAGATCCTTGTTCTCACTCCGTTTTACAAGGATCTGACAACATCCCATTAGAGGTCATGTTCAGATGACCCTTGTCGCCTCTTTACTTAAAACTAAAATAATTTTCCAATGACCTGTCATCTTGCAGCAAGCCCTTTCGTCACATTACTGCACATGAACTTTTTTGGTGACAAAATGACTAAACTGACAAATGCGTTTATGCATGCTTTGTCGCCTCAAAATTTCATTGTTAAGATTCTGATAGTAGTTATTTGATTGGCTAATGCAAAAGGTCAATAAAACCATAATCAGAACTCAAAATCGATTTATCTAGTTGCAAAATAGGTACAAAGAAACAATATACACAGAGACCATTGAAAAAGTACAAGAGAAAAAGAGCCATGTTTTAAACAGGGGCGTAGTAAGTCGTTGTTCGAGGTGTAATCATTTCGGGCAGAGTCACGTATGTGAAAATGGGACGCAACAAGAAGTGTCAATTCTGTTTGAATATTGAACTGGTGTTACTGTGTAGTACTGTACAGGCATATCGGCAGCTTCAAAGGAGGAAACTGAATGAAAGGGTCATACAAAAAAAAAAAATTGAGCAAACAACAAAAATAACTTGAAATCACGTTTTATAACCATTTGATATATATATATATATTTTTTTTTTGCAATCTCTGGTATGCCATATTTGGAAAAGGGGGTTCATAATGTTCCACCTCGAACAACGACTAGCTACGGCCCTGTTTAAAGCATGGCTGTTACAAGGTTCCATACACCCATTGGCGAAGAATTCCTCTGACGGTGGGTATGAAATATTTAAATTAGGGTACTAATCCCTGACACGTCAGAGTTTGTTATACAAGAGAGTGAAGTGAACCGGAAGTGGACATTGAAAACAAACGATTAACATGTTAACCAGGTGATCGTATACTTGGTGTACTTTTATATTTCACACCTGTGTGGTCGTTTTACAAATTACCTATCGTCGTATTTAACATCGTGACATAAAATGTACTTAAAGTCCATCCATGTGTACATTTTTTATTTAATCAAGGCCGTTTATTTCTGTAGCCTTTTATATATTTTTTTTAAAGCGCACAAATAGCATTGCACTATCTCCGTATTACTTTGGGACCGGATACCTCAAATAGCCTTAATTTGCTGTTAATAGGACGTTAATCAAAATATACTAAAAATATAAGTTTCTTGCAGGCTACTGTTTACTATTCTCGGAATGAGATCATGCGAGATCTGTTGCCTGGGATGATACCTTCGAAAGATCGGTTTATACGAAAGTAAAGAAACGAAACAAATTCAGACGGTAGCTATGGGATCATCACATCAATTTCGGTCTCGTGCATATTTAGTTCATCTCTCGTCCATGTTTCGTTTGTGTCTTGCTTGTCTCCTCCATGTCCTGTCGAAGTTTCGCCAGTGTCTCGTCCATGTTTTTTATGCCTCGTTCAAGTCTCTGTTCATGTCTCGGCCATATCTCGTTCCTAGAGGACATAGACGAGAACTCACGATTCCGTAGGGCTCCACAATAGTCGCCTTTCACCAGGCACGTGCCGTGGGGTACAGCTACCTTTAGTTTTTATAGGCAAATGTTATGGTTGCCATCTTGTTCTCTTCTATGAATATTCTTTATCCTTGCATGATATGAAGATTGACGATTTTAATACCCCATTTCTCTTTTTGAGGACTCGATATCTACTTGGATGTGAGCAAGATTTACATGGCGGGTGTCGTCGATGAAGCAGAAGACGCTTAGTCTTCCGGAACACCTGGCCTTATTCTCTTGTTCTTTTGCGAGAGTGGCCATGTCAATCTTTCCTTTGTTCATATTTTGCCCCTGGTTTAATCGATTTTGAGCTAAGCTTATGATTTTGTTAACGCTTCGGTATTCTCTAAATGGTTTTTTTTTTTGCCCTTGCAATATGTCAGAGCTTCGTCAACAGAGCACTCATTTTGCCATGACATATTTCAGGGGTGTAGAAAGCGTAAGTGAGTGTAACCCCTGGATACCGAGGGTGGCCGTTGCTTGTCATGCACTATGGGTAGAGCTGATTTTATCATCTACAGGAAGAAACAGTGGTATGTAAAAATGTCACATGAGCGTTTTATCCTGGGAGTGGTGAAGAAAGCAGCCCAATACCATGCTACTACCATAGGACGGCACACAATTCACCAAACAACGAAGAAGTTGAGCTATTGGACACCTAGGACTTCATAATCACATAAACATTATTACAGCCGCTACAAATGGTCTGCCGCGATTGCATTGTACAATGTAATAGATGGTCGTAGAAGAGCCGCTTGATTTTCAACGTCAACCTTTAACTTGGGACAACCCTTAATAATTTAGGAGTTGCACTCACTCGCGTCACCCTGGGGATGTCATAGCAATGTCCTGGGTACCACCTGGTTGGTGAGACAGTAAGACTTGTTTCAACATAAAAAGAATACATTTGTCTACATTGTTAGGGACTAAGGATTATATATCTCAGATGTTAAGGGGCTGGGGACAGAACCCATAGCCTTCCTCACAGGGGCGAACGCTCAACTTAAAGCCAAAGGGATTGTGTCAAGGGATACATTAGGAAGGAGAATGTTGCTTAGAAAGAAGATCCCAAATTTAGTCGGCTTCGCAACTGGTTATCCGCGCCATAAGGAATCCATTATACGTTTGCACTGACCACAGTGATATCGGGGACTGAGTGAAATACCCGCAATGTAGTCAATAATTACTAAACATATCATGTTAATGTGTCAGGATAAATCTGAAATCGCCCAATATTCTTGCGCCGACTTCATGGCAAATATTCCTGTCACGCCAACAGCAACCTTCAAACCTCGAATAAAAATTATGAAAGCCCTGAAGGACATATATGTGGTTATACATGTGGTATTACGGATGATGTTTCAGTTCAGTTTGTCACTTATAGTCCTCCATTGAAGTACATGTACTTAAAAATTGTAGCTTTTTTAAATTGTCCATTTTTTTATTTCGTGCACACTCATTATGTCAGTAAAACATATACATCACGATTTTCGAACAATAATGACGTCTAAATGCTGTTTTTTGTTAAATCTAAGTTCGGCTATAATTTCTGAAATCTAAATCAGGACCTTGTAAGTAGTAGGTGAGCCTCTCTAACGAATACATGTGCATTTCAACGTGATTAAAACGTATCATTGACTTTACTCAATGTCATACATTTGTTTGGGGTAGATGTATAATTTTCATTAAAATAATGAATGGCTTATCAATTATGAAGAAGAATGGGAAGTAGTCCTGTGTCATCGGTTTTGACCTAGTTACGTAATTGCAATTTTTACCAGGTAGGGGAGTTCGACGCGTACAGGTAGGGGATCTTCACGTGTAAAGGTAGGGAATCTCCACGAGTACAGGTAGGGAATCTCCACGTGTACAGGTAGGGGATTTGCACGTGTACAGGTAGGAGTACTCCACGAGTACAGGTAGGAAAAGTTAACGAGTACAGGTAGGGGAACTCCACGTATACAGGTAGGAGAACTCCTCGTGTACAGGTAGGAGAACTCCACGTGTACAGGTAGGAGAACTTTACGTGTACAGGTAGGGGAACTCCACGTGTACAGGTAGGAGATGTCCACGTGTACAGGTAGGGGGTCTCCACGTGTACAGGTAGGGGGTCTCCACGTGTACAGGTAGGGGATCTCCACGTGTACAGGTAGGGGATCTCCACGTGTACAGGTAGGGGATCTCCACGTGTACCGGTTGGGGATCTCCGTGTGTACAGGTAGGGGATTTCCACGTGTACAGGTAGGGGAACTCCACGTGTACAGGTAGGAGAACTCCACGTGTACAGGTAGGAGAACTCCACGTGTACAGGTAGGAGAACTCCACGTGTACAGGTAGGGGAACTCCACGTGTACAGGTAGGGGAACTCCTCGTGTACAGGTAGGAGAACTCCACGTGTACAGGTAGGAGAACTCCACGTGTACAGGTAGGAGAACTCCTCGTGTACAGGTAGGAGATTTCTACGTGTACAGGTAGGAGAACTTTACGTGTACAGGTAGGGGAACTCCACGTGTACAGGTAGGAGATCTCCACGTGTACAGGTAGAGGATCTCCACGTGTACAGGTAAAGGATCTCCACGTGTACAGGTAGGGGATCTCCACGTGTACAGGTAGGGAATCTCCACGTGTACAGGTAGGGGATCTCCACGTGTACAGGTAGGGGAACTGCTCGTGTACAGGTAGGAGAACTCCACGTGTACAGGTAGGAGAACTTTACGTGTACAGGTAGGGGAACTCCACGTGTACAGGTAGGAGATCTCCACGTGTACAGGTAGAGGATCTCCACGTGTACAGGTAGAGGATCTCCACGTGTACAGGTAGGGGATCTCCACGTGTACAGGTAGGGGATCTCCACATGTGCCGGTAGGAGAACTCCACGTGTACAGGAGAACTCCACGTGTACAGGTAGGAGAACTCCACGTGTACAGGTAGGAGAACTCCACGTGTACAGGTAGGGGAACTCCACGTGTACTGGTAGGGGAACTCCACGTGTACAGGTAGGAGAACTCCACGTGTACAGGTAGGGGAACTCCACGTGTACAGGTAGGAGATCTCCATGTGTACAGGTAGATGATCTCCACGTGTACAGGTAGGGGATCTCCACGTGTACAGGTAGGAGATCTCCATGTGTACAGGTAGGGGATCTCCACGTGTACAGGTAGGGAATCTCCATGTGTACAGGTAGGAGATCTCCATGTGTACAGGTAGGGGATCTCCATGTGCACAGGTAGAAGAACTTCACGTGAACAGGTAGGGGATCTCCACGTGTACAGGTAGGGGATCTCCACGTGTACAGGTGGGGGAACTCCGCGAGTACAGGTAGGTGAATTTTACATGTTCAGGTAGGGGAACTCCAGGTTTACAGGTAGGGAATCATCATGTGTACAGGTAGGGGATCTCCATGTGTACAGAAAGGGGAACTCCAGGTTTACAGGTAGGGAATCATCATGGGTACAGGTAGGGGATCTCCACGAGTACAGGTAGGGGAACTCCATGTGTACAGGTAGGGGAACTCCAGGTTTACAGGTAGGGGATCTCCATGTGTACAGGTAGGGGAACTCCATGTGTACAGGTAGGGGAACTCCATGTGTACAGGTAGGGGATCTCCATGTGTACAGGTAGGGGATCTCCACGTGTACAGGTAGGGGAACTCTATGTGTACAGGAAGGGGATCTCCATGTGTACAGGTAGGGGAACTCCACGTGTACCGGTAGGAGAACTCCACGAGTACAGGTAGGGGAACTCCACGTGTTCCGGTAGGAGAACTCCACGAGTACAGGTAGGGGACCACGTGTACAGGTAGGAGAACTCCACGAGTACAGGTAGGGGACCACGTGTACCGGTAGGAGAACTCCACGAGTACAGGTAGGGGACCACGTGTACCGGTAGCAGAACTCCACGAATACAGGTAGTGGAACTCCACGTGTACAGGTAGGAGAACTTCACGAGTACAGGTAGGGGATCTCCATGTGTACAGATAGGGGACCTTCACGAGTACAGGTAGGGGATCTCCACGTGTACAGGTAGGAGAACTTCACGAGTACAGGTAGGGGATCTCCATGTGTACAGATAGGGGACCTTCACGAGTACAGGTAGGGGATCTCCACGTGTACAGGTAGGAGAACTCCACGTGTACAGGTAGGGGATCTCCACGTGTACAGGTAGGAGAACTCCACGTGTACAGGTAGGGGTTCTCCACGAGTACAGGTAGGGGATCTCCACGTGTACAGGTAGGGGATCTCTACGCGTACAGGTAGGAGAACTCCACGAGTACAGGTAGGAGAACTCCACGAGTACAGGTAGGGGATCTCCACGAGTACAGGTAGGGGAACTCCACGTGTACCGGTAGGAGAACTCCACGAGTACAGGTAGGGGAACTCCACGTGTACAGGTAGGAGAACTCCACGAGTACAGGTAGGAGAACTCCACGAGTACAGGTAGGGGATCTCCACGTGTACAGGTAGGGGATCTCCATGTGTACAGGTAGTGGATCTCCATGTGTACAAGTAGAGGATCTCCATGTGTACAGCTAGGGGACCTTCACGAGTACAGGTAGGGGATCTCCGTGTGTACAGGTAGGGGAACTTCACGAGTACAGGTAGGAGAACTCCACGTGTACAGGTAGGGAATCTCTACGCGTACAGGTAGGAGAACTCCACGAGTACAGGTAGGAGAACTCCACAAGTACAGGTAGGGGAACTCCACGAGTACATGTAGGGGATCTCCATGTGTACAAGTAGGGGATCTCCACGTGTACAGGTAGGGGATCTCCATGTGTACAGGTAGGGGATCTCCACGTGTACAGCTAGGGGATCTCCATGTCTACAGGTAGGGGATCTCCATGTGTACAGCTAGGGGACCTTCACGAGTACAGGTAGGGGATCTGCGTGTGTACAGGTAGGGGAACTTCACGAGTACAGGTAGGAGAACGCCACGTGTACAGGTAGGGAATCTCTACGCGTACAGGTTGGAGAATTCCACGAGTACAGGTAGGAGAACTCCACGAGTACAGGTAGGGGATCTCCACGTGTACAGGTAGGAGAACTCCACGTGTACAGGTAGGGGTTCTCCACGAGTACAGGTAGGGGTTCTCCACGAGTACAGGTAGGGGATCTCCACGTGTACAGGTAGGGGATCTCTACGCGTACAGGTAGGAGAACTCCACGAGTACAGGTAGGAGAACTCCACAAGTACAGGTAGGAGAACTCCACGAGTACAGGTAGGGGATCTCCACGAGTACAGGTAGGGGAACTCCACGTGTACCGGTAGGAGAACTCCACGAGTACAGGTAGGGGAACTCCACGTGTACCGGTAGGAGAACTCCACGAGTACAGGTAGGGGAACTCCACGTGTACAGGTAGGAGAACTTCACGAGTAAAGGTAGGGGATCACCATGTGTACAGGTAGGGGACCTTCACGAGTACAGGTAGGGGATCTCCACGTGTACAGGTAGGGGATCTCCACGTGTACAGGTAGGGGATCTCCACGTGTACAGGTAGGGGATCTCCATGTGTACAGGTAGGGGATCTCCATGTGTACAAGTAGGGGATCTCCATGTGTACAGCTAGGGGACCTTCACGAGTACAGGTAGGGGATCTCCGTGTGTACAGGTAGGGGAACTTCACGAGTACAGGTAGGAGAACTCCACGCGTACAGGTAGGAGAACTCCACGAGTACAGGTAGGGGATCTCCACGAGTACAGGTAGGGGAACTCCACGTGTACCGGTAGGAGAACTCCACGAGTACAGGTAGGGGAACTCCACGTGTACAGGTAGGAGAACTCCACGAGTACAGGTAGGAGAACTCCACGAGTACAGGTAGGGGATCTCCATGTGTACAGGTAGGGGAACTCCATGTGTACAGGTAGGGGACCACGTGTACCGGTAGGAGAACTTCACGAGAACAGGTAGGGGAACTCCACGTGTACAGGTAGGAGAACTTCACGAGTACAGGTAGGGGAACTCCACGTGTACAGGTAGGGGATCTCCATGTGTACAGGTAGGGGAACTCCATGTGTACAGATAGGGGACCACGTGTACCGGTAGGAGAACTTCACGTGTACAGGTAGGAGAACTTCACGAGTACAGGTAGGGGATCTCCACGTGTACAGGTAGGAGAACTCCACGTGTACAGGTAGGGGTTCTCCACGAGTACAGGTAGGGGATCTCCACGTGTACAGGTAGGGGATCTCTACGCGTACAGGTAGGAGAACTCCACGAGTACAGGTAGGAGAACTCCACAAGTACAGGTAGGAGAACTCCACGAGTACAGGTAGGGGATCTCCACGAGTACAGGTAGGGGAACTCCACGTGTACCGGTAGGAGAACTCCACGAGTACAGGTAGGGGAACTCCATGTGTACAGGTAGGAGAACTTCACGAGTACAGGTAGGGGATCACCATGTGTACAGGTAGGGGACCTTCACGAGTACAGGTAGGGGATCTCCACGTGTACAGGTAGGGGATCTCCACGTGTACAGGTAGGGGATCTCCACGTGTACAGGTAGGGGATCTCCATGTGTACAGGTAGGGGATCTCCATGTGTACAAGTAGAGGATCTCCATGTGTACAGCTAGGGGACCTTCACGAGTACAGGTAGGGGATCTCCGTGTGTACAGGTAGGGGAACTTCACGAGTACAGGTAGGAGAACTCCACGTGTACAGGTAGGGAATCTCTACGCGTACAGGTAGGAGAACTCCACGAGTACAGGTAGGAGAACTCCACAAGTACAGGTAGGAGAACTCCACGAGTACAGGTAGGGGATCTCCATGTGTACAAGTAGGGGATCTCCACGTGTACAGGTAGGGGATCTCCATGTGTACAGGTAGGGGATCTCCACGTGTACAGCTAGGGGATCTCCATGTCTACAGGTAGGGGATCTCCATGTGTACAGCTAGGGGACCTTCACGAGTACAGGTAGGGGATCTGCGTGTGTACAGGTAGGGGAACTTCACGAGTACAGGTAGGAGAACGCCACGTGTACAGGTAGGGAATCTCTACGCGTACAGGTTGGAGAATTCCACGAGTACAGGTAGGAGAACTCCACGAGTACAGGTAGGGGATCTCCACGTGTACAGGTAGGAGAACTCCACGTGTACAGGTAGGGGTTCTCCACGAGTACAGGTAGGGGTTCTCCACGAGTACAGGTAGGGGATCTCCACGTGTACAGGTAGGGGATCTCTACGCGTACAGGTAGGAGAACTCCACGAGTACAGGTAGGAGAACTCCACAAGTACAGGTAGGAGAACTCCACGAGTACAGGTAGGGGATCTCCACGAGTACAGGTAGGGGAACTCCACGTGTACCGGTAGGAGAACTCCACGAGTACAGGTAGGGGAACTCCACGTGTACCGGTAGGAGAACTCCACGAGTACAGGTAGGGGAACTCCACGTGTACAGGTAGGAGAACTCCACGAGTACAGGTAGGGGAACTCCATGTGTACAGGTAGGAGAACTTCACGAGTACAGGTAGGGGATCACCATGTATACAGGTAGGGGACCTTCACGAGTACAGGTAGGGGATCTCCACGTGTACAGGTAGGGGATCTCCACGTGTACAGGTAGGGGATCTCCACGTGTATAGGTAGGGGATCTCCATGTGTACAGGTAGGGGATCTCCATGTGTACAAGTAGAGGATCTCCATGTGTACAGCTAGGGGACCTTCACGAGTACAGGTAGGGGATCTCCGTGTGTACAGGTAGGGGAACTTCACGAGTACAGGTAGGGGTTCTCCACGAGTACAGGTAGGGGATCTCCACGTGTACAGGTAGGGGATCTCTACGCGTACAGGTAGGAGAACTCCACGAGTACAGGTAGGAGAACTCCACAAGTACAGGTAGGAGAACTCCACGAGTACAGGTAGGGGATCTCCACGAGTACAGGTAGGGGAACTCCACGTGTACCGGTAGGAGAACTCCACGAGTACAGGTAGGGGAACTCCACGTGTACCGGTAGGAGAACTCCACGAGTACAGGTAGGGGAACTCCATGTGTACAGGTAGGAGAACTTCACGAGTACAGGTAGGGGATCACCATGTGTACAGGTAGGGGACCTTCACGAGTACAGGTAGGGGATCTCCACGTGTACAGGTAGGGGATCTCCACGTGTACAGGTAGGGGATCTCCACGTGTACAGGTAGGGGATCTCCATGTGTACAGGTAGGGGATCTCCATGTGTACAAGTAGAGGATCTCCATGTGTACAGCTAGGGGACCTTCACGAGTACAGGTAGGGGATCTCCGTGTGTACAGGTAGGGGAACTTCACGAGTACAGGTAGGAGAACTCCACGTGTACAGGTAGGGAATCTCTACGCGTACAGGTAGGAGAACTCCACGAGTACAGGTAGGAGAACTCCACAAGTACAGGTAGGAGAACTCCACGAGTACAGGTAGGGGATCTCCATGTGTACAAGTAGGGGATCTCCACGTGTACAGGTAGGGGATCTCCATGTGTACAGGTAGGGGATCTCCACGTGTACAGCTAGGGGATCTCCATGTCTACAGGTAGGGGATCTCCATGTGTACAGCTAGGGGACCTTCACGAGTACAGGTAGGGGATCTGCGTGTGTACAGGTAGGGGAACTTCACGAGTACAGGTAGGAGAACGCCACGTGTACAGGTAGGGAATCTCTACGCGTACAGGTTGGAGAATTCCACGAGTACAGGTAGGAGAACTCCACGAGTACAGGTAGGGGATCTCCACGTGTACAGGTAGGAGAACTCCACGTGTACAGGTAGGGGTTCTCCACGAGTACAGGTAGGGGTTCTCCACGAGTACAGGTAGGGGATCTCCACGTGTACAGGTAGGGGATCTCTACGCGTACAGGTAGGAGAACTCCACGAGTACAGGTAGGAGAACTCCACAAGTACAGGTAGGAGAACTCCACGAGTACAGGTAGGGGATCTCCACGAGTACAGGTAGGGGAACTCCACGTGTACCGGTAGGAGAACTCCACGAGTACAGGTAGGGGAACTCCACGTGTACCGGTAGGAGAACTCCACGAGTACAGGTAGGGGAACTCCACGTGTACAGGTAGGAGAACTTCACGAGTAAAGGTAGGGGATCACCATGTGTACAGGTAGGGGACCTTCACGAGTACAGGTAGGGGATCTCCACGTGTACAGGTAGGGGATCTCCACGTGTACAGGTAGGGGATCTCCACGTGTACAGGTAGGGGATCTCCATGTGTACAGGTAGGGGATCTCCATGTGTACAAGTAGGGGATCTCCATGTGTACAGCTAGGGGACCTTCACGAGTACAGGTAGGGGATCTCCGTGTGTACAGGTAGGGGAACTTCACGAGTACAGGTAGGAGAACTCCACGCGTACAGGTAGGAGAACTCCACGAGTACAGGTAGGGGATCTCCACGAGTACAGGTAGGGGAACTCCACGTGTACCGGTAGGAGAACTCCACGAGTACAGGTAGGGGAACTCCACGTGTACAGGTAGGAGAACTCCACGAGTACAGGTAGGAGAACTCCACGAGTACAGGTAGGGGATCTCCATGTGTACAGGTAGGGGAACTCCATGTGTACAGGTAGGGGACCACGTGTACCGGTAGGAGAACTTCACGAGAACAGGTAGGGGAACTCCACGTGTACAGGTAGGAGAACTTCACGAGTACAGGTAGGGGAACTCCACGTGTACAGGTAGGGGATCTCCATGTGTACAGGTAGGGGAACTCCATGTGTACAGATAGGGGACCACGTGTACCGGTAGGAGAACTTCACGTGTACAGGTAGGAGAACTTCACGAGTACAGGTAGGGGATCTCCACGTGTACAGGTAGGAGAACTCCACGTGTACAGGTAGGGGTTCTCCACGAGTACAGGTAGGGGATCTCCACGTGTACAGGTAGGGGATCTCTACGCGTACAGGTAGGAGAACTCCACGAGTACAGGTAGGAGAACTCCACAAGTACAGGTAGGAGAACTCCACGAGTACAGGTAGGGGATCTCCACGAGTACAGGTAGGGGAACTCCACGTGTACCGGTAGGAGAACTCCACGAGTACAGGTAGGGGAACTCCATGTGTACAGGTAGGAGAACTTCACGAGTACAGGTAGGGGATCACCATGTGTACAGGTAGGGGACCTTCACGAGTACAGGTAGGGGATCTCCACGTGTACAGGTAGGGGATCTCCACGTGTACAGGTAGGGGATCTCCACGTGTACAGGTAGGGGATCTCCATGTGTACAGGTAGGGGATCTCCATGTGTACAAGTAGAGGATCTCCATGTGTACAGCTAGGGGACCTTCACGAGTACAGGTAGGGGATCTCCGTGTGTACAGGTAGGGGAACTTCACGAGTACAGGTAGGAGAACTCCACGTGTACAGGTAGGGAATCTCTACGCGTACAGGTAGGAGAACTCCACGAGTACAGGTAGGAGAACTCCACAAGTACAGGTAGGAGAACTCCACGAGTACAGGTAGGGGATCTCCATGTGTACAAGTAGGGGATCTCCACGTGTACAGGTAGGGGATCTCCATGTGTACAGGTAGGGGATCTCCACGTGTACAGCTAGGGGATCTCCATGTCTACAGGTAGGGGATCTCCATGTGTACAGCTAGGGGACCTTCACGAGTACAGGTAGGGGATCTGCGTGTGTACAGGTAGGGGAACTTCACGAGTACAGGTAGGAGAACGCCACGTGTACAGGTAGGGAATCTCTACGCGTACAGGTTGGAGAATTCCACGAGTACAGGTAGGAGAACTCCACGAGTACAGGTAGGGGATCTCCACGTGTACAGGTAGGAGAACTCCACGTGTACAGGTAGGGGTTCTCCACGAGTACAGGTAGGGGTTCTCCACGAGTACAGGTAGGGGATCTCCACGTGTACAGGTAGGGGATCTCTACGCGTACAGGTAGGAGAACTCCACGAGTACAGGTAGGAGAACTCCACAAGTACAGGTAGGAGAACTCCACGAGTACAGGTAGGGGATCTCCACGAGTACAGGTAGGGGAACTCCACGTGTACCGGTAGGAGAACTCCACGAGTACAGGTAGGGGAACTCCACGTGTACCGGTAGGAGAACTCCACGAGTACAGGTAGGGGAACTCCACGTGTACAGGTAGGAGAACTCCACGAGTACAGGTAGGGGAACTCCATGTGTACAGGTAGGAGAACTTCACGAGTACAGGTAGGGGATCACCATGTATACAGGTAGGGGACCTTCACGAGTACAGGTAGGGGATCTCCACGTGTACAGGTAGGGGATCTCCACGTGTACAGGTAGGGGATCTCCACGTGTATAGGTAGGGGATCTCCATGTGTACAGGTAGGGGATCTCCATGTGTACAAGTAGAGGATCTCCATGTGTACAGCTAGGGGACCTTCACGAGTACAGGTAGGGGATCTCCGTGTGTACAGGTAGGGGAACTTCACGAGTACAGGTAGGGGTTCTCCACGAGTACAGGTAGGGGATCTCCACGTGTACAGGTAGGGGATCTCTACGCGTACAGGTAGGAGAACTCCACGAGTACAGGTAGGAGAACTCCACAAGTACAGGTAGGAGAACTCCACGAGTACAGGTAGGGGATCTCCACGAGTACAGGTAGGGGAACTCCACGTGTACCGGTAGGAGAACTCCACGAGTACAGGTAGGGGAACTCCACGTGTACCGGTAGGAGAACTCCACGAGTACAGGTAGGGGAACTCCATGTGTACAGGTAGGAGAACTTCACGAGTACAGGTAGGGGATCACCATGTGTACAGGTAGGGGACCTTCACGAGTACAGGTAGGGGATCTCCACGTGTACAGGTAGGGGATCTCCACGTGTACAGGTAGGGGATCTCCACGTGTACAGGTAGGGGATCTCCATGTGTACAGGTAGGGGATCTCCATGTGTACAAGTAGAGGATCTCCATGTGTACAGCTAGGGGACCTTCACGAGTACAGGTAGGGGATCTCCGTGTGTACAGGTAGGGGAACTTCACGAGTACAGGTAGGAGAACTCCACGTGTACAGGTAGGGAATCTCTACGCGTACAGGTAGGAGAACTCCACGAGTACAGGTAGGAGAACTCCACAAGTACAGGTAGGAGAACTCCACGAGTACAGGTAGGGGATCTCCATGTGTACAAGTAGGGGATCTCCACGTGTACAGGTAGGGGATCTCCATGTGTACAGGTAGGGGATCTCCACGTGTACAGCTAGGGGATCTCCATGTCTACAGGTAGGGGATCTCCATGTGTACAGCTAGGGGACCTTCACGAGTACAGGTAGGGGATCTGCGTGTGTACAGGTAGGGGAACTTCACGAGTACAGGTAGGAGAACGCCACGTGTACAGGTAGGGAATCTCTACGCGTACAGGTTGGAGAATTCCACGAGTACAGGTAGGAGAACTCCACGAGTACAGGTAGGGGATCTCCACGTGTACAGGTAGGAGAACTCCACGTGTACAGGTAGGGGTTCTCCACGAGTACAGGTAGGGGTTCTCCACGAGTACAGGTAGGGGATCTCCACGTGTACAGGTAGGGGATCTCTACGCGTACAGGTAGGAGAACTCCACGAGTACAGGTAGGAGAACTCCACAAGTACAGGTAGGAGAACTCCACGAGTACAGGTAGGGGATCTCCACGAGTACAGGTAGGGGAACTCCACGTGTACCGGTAGGAGAACTCCACGAGTACAGGTAGGGGAACTCCACGTGTACCGGTAGGAGAACTCCACGAGTACAGGTAGGGGAACTCCACGTGTACAGGTAGGAGAACTCCACGAGTACAGGTAGGGGAACTCCATGTGTACAGGTAGGAGAACTTCACGAGTACAGGTAGGGGATCACCATGTATACAGGTAGGGGACCTTCACGAGTACAGGTAGGGGATCTCCACGTGTACAGGTAGGGGATCTCCACGTGTACAGGTAGGGGATCTCCACGTGTATAGGTAGGGGATCTCCATGTGTACAGGTAGGGGATCTCCATGTGTACAAGTAGAGGATCTCCATGTGTACAGCTAGGGGACCTTCACGAGTACAGGTAGGGGATCTCCGTGTGTACAGGTAGGGGAACTTCACGAGTACAGGTAGGAAAACTCCACGTGTACAGGTAGGGAATCTCTACGCGTACAGGTAGGAGAACTCCACGAGTACAGGTAGGAGAACTCCACAAGTACAGGTAGGAGAACTCCACGAGTACAGGTAGGGGATCTCCATGTGTACAAGTAGGGGATCTCCACGTGTACAGGTAGGGGATCTCCATGTGTACAGGTAGGGGATCTCCACGTGTACAGCTAGGGGATCTCCATGTCTACAGGTAGGGGATCTCCATGTGTACAGCTAGGGGACCTTCACGAGTACAGGTAGGGGATCTGCGTGTGTACAGGTAGGGGAACTTCACGAGTACAGGTAGGGGATCACCATGTGTACAGGTAGGGGACCTTCACGAGTACAGGTAGGGGATCTCCACGTGTACAGGTAGGGGATCTCCACGTGTACAGGTAGGGGATCTCCACGTGTACAGGTAGGGGATCTCCATGTGTACAGGTAGGGGATCTCCATGTGTACAAGTAGGGGATCTCCATGTGTACAGCTAGGGGACCTTCACGAGTACAGGTAGGGGATCTCCGTGTGTACAGGTAGGGGAACTTCACGAGTACAGGTAGGAGAACTCCACGCGTACAGGTAGGAGAACTCCACGAGTACAGGTAGGGGAACTTCACGAGTACAGGTAGGAGAACTCCACGTGTACAGGTAGGAGAACTCCACTTGTACAGGTAGGGGATCTCCATGTGTACAGCTAGGGGACCTTCACGAGTACAGGTAGGGGATCTGCGTGTGTACAGGTAGGGGAACTTCACGAGTACAGGTAGGAGAACGCCACGTGTACAGGTAGGGAATCTCTACGCGTACAGGTTGGAGAATTCCACGAGTACAGGTAGGAGAACTCCACGAGTACAGGTAGGGGATCTCCACGTGTACAGGTAGGAGAACTCCACGTGTACAGGTAGGGGTTCTCCACGAGTACAGGTAGGGGTTCTCCACGAGTACAGGTAGGGGATCTCCACGTGTACAGGTAGGGGATCTCTACGCGTACAGGTAGGAGAACTCCACGAGTACAGGTAGGAGAACTCCACAAGTACAGGTAGGAGAACTCCACGAGTACAGGTAGGGGATCTCCACGAGTACAGGTAGGGGAACTCCACGTGTACCGGTAGGAGAACTCCACGAGTACAGGTAGGGGAACTCCACGTGTACCGGTAGGAGAACTCCACGAGTACAGGTAGGGGAACTCCACGTGTACAGGTAGGAGAACTTCACGAGTACAGGTAGGGGATCACCATGTGTACAGGTAGGGGACCTTCACGAGTACAGGTAGGGGATCTCCACGTGTACAGGTAGGGGATCTCCACGTGTACAGGTAGGGGATCTCCACGTGTACAGGTAGGGGATCTCCATGTGTACAGGTAGGGGATCTCCATGTGTACAAGTAGGGGATCTCCATGTGTACAGCTAGGGGACCTTCACGAGTACAGGTAGGGGATCTCCGTGTGTACAGGTAGGGGAACTTCACGAGTACAGGTAGGAGAACTCCACGCGTACAGGTAGGAGAACTCCACGAGTACAGGTAGGGGAACTTCACGAGTACAGGTAGGAGAACTCCACGTGTACAGGTAGGAGAACTCCACTTGTACAGGTAGGGGATCTCCATGTGTACAGCTAGGGGACCTTCACGAGTACAGGTAGGGGATCTGCGTGTGTACAGGTAGGGGAACTTCACGAGTACAGGTAGGAGAACGCCACGTGTACAGGTAGGGAATCTCTACGCGTACAGGTTGGAGAATTCCACGAGTACAGGTAGGAGAACTCCACGAGTACAGGTAGGGGATCTCCACGTGTACAGGTAGGAGAACTCCACGTGTACAGGTAGGGGTTCTCCACGAGTACAGGTAGGGGTTCTCCACGAGTACAGGTAGGGGATCTCCACGTGTACAGGTAGGGGATCTCTACGCGTACAGGTAGGAGAACTCCACGAGTACAGGTAGGAGAACTCCACAAGTACAGGTAGGAGAACTCCACGAGTACAGGTAGGGGATCTCCACGAGTACAGGTAGGGGAACTCCACGTGTACCGGTAGGAGAACTCCACGAGTACAGGTAGGGGAACTCCACGTGTACCGGTAGGAGAACTCCACGAGTACAGGTAGGGGAACTCCACGTGTACAGGTAGGAGAACTTCACGAGTACAGGTAGGGGATCACCATGTGTACAGGTAGGGGACCTTCACGAGTACAGGTAGGGGATCTCCACGTGTACAGGTAGGGGATCTCCACGTGTACAGGTAGGGGATCTCCACGTGTACAGGTAGGGGATCTCCATGTGTACAGGTAGGGGATCTCCATGTGTACAAGTAGGGGATCTCCATGTGTACAGCTAGGGGACCTTCACGAGTACAGGTAGGGGATCTCCGTGTGTACAGGTAGGGGAACTTCACGAGTACAGGTAGGAGAACTCCACGCGTACAGGTAGGAGAACTCCACGAGTACAGGTAGGGGAACTTCACGAGTACAGGTAGGAGAACTCCACGAGTACAGGTAGGGGATCTCCACGTGTACAGGTAGGAGAACTCCACGTGTACAGGTAGGGGTTCTCCACGAGTACAGGTAGGGAATCTCCACGTGTACAGGTAGGGGATCTCTACGCGTACAGGTAGGAGAACTCCACGAGTACAGGTAGGAGAACTCCACAAGTACAGGTAGGAGAACTCCACGAGTACAGGTAGGGGATCTCCACGAGTACAGGTAGGGGAACTCCACGTGTACCGGTAGGAGAACTCCACGAGTACAGGTAGGGGAACTCCACGTGTACAGGTAGGAGAACTCCACGAGTACAGGTAGGAGAACTCCACGAGTACAGGTAGGGGATCTCCATGTGTACAGGTAGGAGAACTCCACGAGTACAGGTAGGGGACCACGTGTACCGGTAGGAGAACTTCACGAGAACAGGTAGGGGAACTCCACGTGTACAGGTAGGAGAACTTCACGAGTACAGGTAGGGGAACTCCACGTGTACAGGTAGGGGATCTCCATGTGTACAGGTAGGGGAACTCCATGTGTACAGGTAGGGGACCACGTGTACCGGTAGGAGAACTTCACGAGTACAGGTAGGGGAACTCCACGTGTACAGGTAGGAGAACTTCACGAGTACAGGTAGGGGATCTCCACGTGTACAGGTAGGAGAACTCCACGTGTACAGGTAGGGGTTCTCCACGAGTACAGGTAGGGGATCTCCACGTGTACAGGTAGGGGATCTCTACGCGTACAGGTAGGAGAACTCCACGAGTACAGGTAGGAGAACTCCACAAGTACAGGTAGGAGAACTCCACGAGTACAGGTAGGGGATCTCCACGAGTACAGGTAGGAGAACTCCACGTGTACAGGTAGGGGTTCTCCACGAGTACAGGTAGGGGATCTCCACGTGTACAGGTAGGGGATCTCTACGCGTACAGGTAGGAGAACTCCACGAGTACAGGTAGGAGAACTCCACAAGTACAGGTAGGAGAACTCCACTTGTACAGGTAGGGGATCTCCATGTGTACAGCTAGGGGACCTTCACGAGTACAGGTAGGGGATCTGCGTGTGTACAGGTAGGGGAACTTCACGAGTACAGGTAGGAGAACGCCACGTGTACAGGTAGGGAATCTCTACGCGTACAGGTTGGAGAATTCCACGAGTACAGGTAGGAGAACTCCACGAGTACAGGTAGGGGATCTCCACGTGTACAGGTAGGAGAACTCCACGTGTACAGGTAGGGGTTCTCCACGAGTACAGGTAGGGGTTCTCCACGAGTACAGGTAGGGGATCTCCACGTGTACAGGTAGGGGATCTCTACGCGTACAGGTAGGAGAACTCCACGAGTACAGGTAGGAGAACTCCACAAGTACAGGTAGGAGAACTCCACGAGTACAGGTAGGGGATCTCCACGAGTACAGGTAGGGGAACTCCACGTGTACCGGTAGGAGAACTCCACGAGTACAGGTAGGGGAACTCCACGTGTACCGGTAGGAGAACTCCACGAGTACAGGTAGGGGAACTCCACGTGTACAGGTAGGAGAACTCCACGAGTACAGGTAGGGGAACTCCATGTGTACAGGTAGGAGAACTTCACGAGTACAGGTAGGGGATCACCATGTATACAGGTAGGGGACCTTCACGAGTACAGGTAGGGGATCTCCACGTGTACAGGTAGGGGATCTCCACGTGTACAGGTAGGGGATCTCCACGTGTATAGGTAGGGGATCTCCATGTGTACAGGTAGGGGATCTCCATGTGTACAAGTAGAGGATCTCCATGTGTACAGCTAGGGGACCTTCACGAGTACAGGTAGGGGATCTCCGTGTGTACAGGTAGGGGAACTTCACGAGTACAGGTAGGGGTTCTCCACGAGTACAGGTAGGGGATCTCCACGTGTACAGGTAGGGGATCTCTACGCGTACAGGTAGGAGAACTCCACGAGTACAGGTAGGAGAACTCCACAAGTACAGGTAGGAGAACTCCACGAGTACAGGTAGGGGATCTCCACGAGTACAGGTAGGGGAACTCCACGTGTACCGGTAGGAGAACTCCACGAGTACAGGTAGGGGAACTCCACGTGTACCGGTAGGAGAACTCCACGAGTACAGGTAGGGGAACTCCATGTGTACAGGTAGGAGAACTTCACGAGTACAGGTAGGGGATCACCATGTGTACAGGTAGGGGACCTTCACGAGTACAGGTAGGGGATCTCCACGTGTACAGGTAGGGGATCTCCACGTGTACAGGTAGGGGATCTCCACGTGTACAGGTAGGGGATCTCCATGTGTACAGGTAGGGGATCTCCATGTGTACAAGTAGAGGATCTCCATGTGTACAGCTAGGGGACCTTCACGAGTACAGGTAGGGGATCTCCGTGTGTACAGGTAGGGGAACTTCACGAGTACAGGTAGGAGAACTCCACGTGTACAGGTAGGGAATCTCTACGCGTACAGGTAGGAGAACTCCACGAGTACAGGTAGGAGAACTCCACAAGTACAGGTAGGAGAACTCCACGAGTACAGGTAGGGGATCTCCATGTGTACAAGTAGGGGATCTCCACGTGTACAGGTAGGGGATCTCCATGTGTACAGGTAGGGGATCTCCACGTGTACAGCTAGGGGATCTCCATGTCTACAGGTAGGGGATCTCCATGTGTACAGCTAGGGGACCTTCACGAGTACAGGTAGGGGATCTGCGTGTGTACAGGTAGGGGAACTTCACGAGTACAGGTAGGAGAACGCCACGTGTACAGGTAGGGAATCTCTACGCGTACAGGTTGGAGAATTCCACGAGTACAGGTAGGAGAACTCCACGAGTACAGGTAGGGGATCTCCACGTGTACAGGTAGGAGAACTCCACGTGTACAGGTAGGGGTTCTCCACGAGTACAGGTAGGGGTTCTCCACGAGTACAGGTAGGGGATCTCCACGTGTACAGGTAGGGGATCTCTACGCGTACAGGTAGGAGAACTCCACGAGTACAGGTAGGAGAACTCCACAAGTACAGGTAGGAGAACTCCACGAGTACAGGTAGGGGATCTCCACGAGTACAGGTAGGGGAACTCCACGTGTACCGGTAGGAGAACTCCACGAGTACAGGTAGGGGAACTCCACGTGTACCGGTAGGAGAACTCCACGAGTACAGGTAGGGGAACTCCACGTGTACAGGTAGGAGAACTCCACGAGTACAGGTAGGGGAACTCCATGTGTACAGGTAGGAGAACTTCACGAGTACAGGTAGGGGATCACCATGTATACAGGTAGGGGACCTTCACGAGTACAGGTAGGGGATCTCCACGTGTACAGGTAGGGGAACTCCACGTGTACAGGTAGGGGATCTCCACGTGTATAGGTAGGGGATCTCCATGTGTACAGGTAGGGGATCTCCATGTGTACAAGTAGAGGATCTCCATGTGTACAGCTAGGGGACCTTCACGAGTACAGGTAGGGGATCTCCGTGTGTACAGGTAGGGGAACTTCACGAGTACAGGTAGGAAAACTCCACGTGTACAGGTAGGGAATCTCTACGCGTACAGGTAGGAGAACTCCACGAGTACAGGTAGGAGAACTCCACAAGTACAGGTAGGAGAACTCCACGAGTACAGGTAGGGGATCTCCATGTGTACAAGTAGGGGATCTCCACGTGTACAGGTAGGGGATCTCCATGTGTACAGGTAGGGGATCTCCACGTGTACAGCTAGGGGATCTCCATGTCTACAGGTAGGGGATCTCCATGTGTACAGCTAGGGGACCTTCACGAGTACAGGTAGGGGATCTGCGTGTGTACAGGTAGGGGATTTTCACGAGTACAGGTAGGGGATCACCATGTGTACAGGTAGGGGACCTTCACGAGTACAGGTAGGGGATCTCCACGTGTACAGGTAGGGGATCTCCACGTGTACAGGTAGGGGATCTCCACGTGTACAGGTAGGGGATCTCCATGTGTACAGGTAGGGGATCTCCATGTGTACAAGTAGGGGATCTCCATGTGTACAGCTAGGGGACCTTCACGAGTACAGGTAGGGGATCTCCGTGTGTACAGGTAGGGGAACTTCACGAGTACAGGTAGGAGAACTCCACGCGTACAGGTAGGAGAACTCCACGAGTACAGGTAGGGGAACTTCACGAGTACAGGTAGGAGAACTCCACGTGTACAGGTAGGAGAACTCCACTTGTACAGGTAGGGGATCTCCATGTGTACAGCTAGGGGACCTTCACGAGTACAGGTAGGGGATCTGCGTGTGTACAGGTAGGGGAACTTCATGAGTACAGGTAGGAGAACGCCACGTGTACAGGTAGGGAATCTCTACGCGTACAGGTTGGAGAATTCCACGAGTACAGGTAGGAGAACTCCACGAGTACAGGTAGGGGATCTCCACGTGTACAGGTAGGAGAACTCCACGTGTACAGGTAGGGGTTCTCCACGAGTACAGGTAGGGGTTCTCCACGAGTACAGGTAGGGGATCTCCACGTGTACAGGTAGGGGATCTCTACGCGTACAGGTAGGAGAACTCCACGAGTACAGGTAGGAGAACTCCACAAGTACAGGTAGGAGAACTCCACGAGTACAGGTAGGGGATCTCCACGAGTACAGGTAGGGGAACTCCACGTGTACCGGTAGGAGAACTCCACGAGTACAGGTAGGGGAACTCCACGTGTACCGGTAGGAGAACTCCACGAGTACAGGTAGGGGAACTCCACGTGTACAGGTAGGAGAACTTCACGAGTAAAGGTAGGGGATCACCATGTGTACAGGTAGGGGACCTTCACGAGTACAGGTAGGGGATCTCCACGTGTACAGGTAGGGGATCTCCACGTGTACAGGTAGGGGATCTCCACGTGTACAGGTAGGGGATCTCCATGTGTACAGGTAGGGGATCTCCATGTGTACAAGTAGGGGATCTCCATGTGTACAGCTAGGGGACCTTCACGAGTACAGGTAGGGGATCTCCGTGTGTACAGGTAGGGGAACTTCACGAGTACAGGTAGGAGAACTCCACGCGTACAGGTAGGAGAACTCCACGAGTACAGGTAGGGGAACTTCACGATTACAGGTAGGAGAACTCCACGAGTACAGGTAGGGGATCTCCACGTGTACAGGTAGGAGAACTCCACGTGTACAGGTAGGGGTTCTCCACGAGTACAGGTAGGGGATCTCCACGTGTACAGGTAGGGGATCTCTACGCGTACAGGTAGGAGAACTCCACGAGTACAGGTAGGAGAACTCCACAAGTACAGGTAGGAGAACTCCACGAGTACAGGTAGGGGATCTCCACGAGTACAGGTAGGGGAACTCCACGTGTACCGGTAGGAGAACTCCACGAGTACAGGTAGGGGAACTCCACGTGTACAGGTAGGAGAACTCCACGAGTACAGGTAGGAGAACTCCACGAGTACAGGTAGGGGATCTCCATGTGTACAGGTAGGAGAACTCCACGAGTACAGGTAGGGGACCAAGTGTACCGGTAGGAGAACTTCACGAGAACAGGTAGGGGAACTCCACGTGTACAGGTAGGAGAACTTCACGAGTACAGGTAGGGGAACTCCACGTGTACAGGTAGGGGATCTCCATGTGTACAGGTAGGGGAACTCCATGTGTACAGGTAGGGGACCACGTGTACCGGTAGGAGAACTTCACGAGTACAGGTAGGGGAACTCCACGTGTACAGGTAGGAGAACTTCACGAGTACAGGTAGGGGATCTCCACGTGTACAGGTAGGAGAACTCCACGTGTACAGGTAGGGGTTCTCCACGAGTACAGGTAGGGGATCTCCACGTGTACAGGTAGGGGATCTCTACGCGTACAGGTAGGAGAACTCCACGAGTACAGGTAGGAGAACTCCACAAGTACAGGTAGGAGAACTCCACGAGTACAGGTAGGGGATCTCCACGAGTACAGGTAGGAGAACTCCACGTGTACAGGTAGGGGTTCTCCACGAGTACAGGTAGGGGATCTCCACGTGTACAGGTAGGGGATCTCTACGCGTACAGGTAGGAGAACTCCACGAGTACAGGTAGGAGAACTCCACAAGTACAGGTAGGAGAACTCCACGAGTACAGGTAGGGGATCTCCACGAGTACAGGTAGGGGAACTCCACGTGTACCGGTAGGAGAACTCCACGAGTACAGGTAGGGGAACTCCACGTGTACCGGTAGGAGAACTCCACGAGTACAGGTAGGGGAACTCCATGTGTACTGGTAGGAGAACTTCACGAGTACAGGTAGGGGATCACCATGTGTACAGGTAGGGGACCTTCACGAGTACAGGTAGGGGATCTCCACGTGTACAGGTATGGGATCTCCACGTGTACAGGTAGGGGATCTCCACGTGTACAGGTAGGGGATCTCCATGTGTACAGGTAGGGGATCTCCATGTGTACAAGTAGAGGATCTCCATGTGTACAGCTAGGGGACCTTCACGAGTACAGGTAGGGGATCTCCGTGTGTACAGGTAGGGGAACTTCACGAGTACAGGTAGGAGAACTCCACGTGTACAGGTAGGGAATCTCTACGCGTACAGGTAGGAGAACTCCACGAGTACAGGTAGGAGAACTCCACAAGTACAGGTAGGAGAACTCCACGAGTACAGGTAGGCGATCTCCATGTGTACAAGTAGGGGATCTCCACGTGTACAGGTAGGGGATCTCCATGTGTACAGGTAGGGGATCTCCACGTGTACAGCTAGGGGATCTCCATGTCTACAGGTAGGGGATCTCCATGTGTACAGCTAGGGGACCTTCACGAGTACAGGTAGGGGATCTGCGTGTGTACAGGTAGGGGAACTTCACGAGTACAGGTAGGAGAACGCCACGTGTACAGGTAGGGAATCTCTACGCGTACAGGTTGGAGAATTCCACGAGTACAGGTAGGAGAACTCCACGAGTACAGGTAGGGGATCTCCACGTGTACAGGTAGGAGAACTCCACGTGTACAGGTAGGGGTTCTCCACGAGTACAGGTAGGGGTTCTCCACGAGTACAGGTAGGGGATCTCCACGTGTACAGGTAGGGGATCTCTACGCGTACAGGTAGGAGAACTCCACGAGTACAGGTAGGAGAACTCCACAAGTACAGGTAGGAGAACTCCACGAGTACAGGTAGGGGATCTCCACGAGTACAGGTAGGGGAACTCCACGTGTACCGGTAGGAGAACTCCACGAGTACAGGTAGGGGAACTCCACGTGTACCGGTAGGAGAACTCCACGAGTACAGGTAGGGGAACTCCACGTGTACAGGTAGGAGAACTCCACGAGTACAGGTAGGGGAACTCCATGTGTACAGGTAGGAGAACTTCACGAGTACAGGTAGGGGATCACCATGTGTACAGGTAGGGGACCTTCACGAGTACAGGTAGGGGATCTCCACGTGTACAGGTAGGGGATCTCCACGTGTACAGGTAGGGGATCTCCACGTGTACAGGTAGGGGATCTCCATGTGTACAGGTAGGGGATCTCCATGTGTACAAGTAGAGGATCTCCATGTGTACAGCTAGGGGACCTTCACGAGTACAGGTAGGGGATCTCCGTGTGTACAGGTAGGGGAACTTCACGAGTACAGGTAGGAGAACTCCACGTGTACAGGTAGGGAATCTCTACGCGTACAGGTAGGAGAACTCCACGAGTACAGGTAGGAGAACTCCACAAGTACAGGTAGGAGAACTCCACGAGTACAGGTAGGGGATCTCCATGTGTACAGGTAGGGGAACTCCATGTGTACAGGTAGGGGACCACGTGTACCGGTAGGAGAACTTCACGAGTACAGGTAGGGGAACTCCACGTGTACAGGTAGGAGAACTTCACGAGTACAGGTAGGGGATCTCCACGTGTACAGGTAGGAGAACTCCACGTGTACAGGTAGGGGTTCTCCACGAGTACAGGTAGGGGATCTCCACGTGTACAGGTAGGGGATCTCTACGCGTACAGGTAGGAGAACTCCACGAGTACAGGTAGGAGAACTCCACAAGTACAGGTAGGAGAACTCCACGAGTACAGGTAGGGGATCTCCACGAGTACAGGTAGGGGAACTCCACGTGTACCGGTAGGAGAACTCCACGAGTACAGGTAGGGGAACTCCACGTGTACCGGTAGGAGAACTCCACGAGTACAGGTAGGGGAACTCCATGTGTACAGGTAGGAGAACTTCACGAGTACAGGTAGGGGATCACCATGTGTACAGGTAGGGGAACTCCACGTGTACCGGTAGGAGAACTCCACGTGTACAGGTAGGGGACCACGTGTACCGGTAGGAGAACTTCACGAGAACAGGTAGGGGAACTCCACGTGTACAGGTAGGAGAACTTCACGAGTACAGGTAGGGGAACTCCACGTGTACAGGTAGGGGATCTCCATGTGTACAGGTAGGGGAACTCCATGTGTACAGGTAGGGGACCACGTGTACCGGTAGGAGAACTTCACGAGTACAGGTAGGGGAACTCCACGTGTACAGGTAGGAGAACTTCACGAGTACAGGTAGGGGATCTCCACGTGTACAGGTAGGAGAACTCCACGTGTACAGGTAGGGGTTCTCCACGAGTACAGGTAGGGGATCTCCACGTGTACAGGTAGGGGATCTCTACGCGTACAGGTAGGAGAACTCCACGAGTACAGGTAGGAGAACTCCACAAGTACAGGTAGGAGAACTCCACGAGTACAGGTAGGGGATCTCCACGAGTACAGGTAGGGGAACTCCACGTGTACCGGTAGGAGAACTCCACGAGTACAGGTAGGGGAACTCCACGTGTACCGGTAGGAGAACTCCACGAGTACAGGTAGGGGAACTCCATGTGTACTGGTAGGAGAACTTCACGAGTACAGGTAGGGGATCACCATGTGTACAGGTAGGGGACCTTCACGAGTACAGGTAGGGGATCTCCACGTGTACAGGTAGGGGATCTCCACGTGTACAGGTAGGGGATCTCCACGTGTACAGGTAGGGGATCTCCATGTGTACAGGTAGGGGATCTCCATGTGTACAAGTAGAGGATCTCCATGTGTACAGCTAGGGGACCTTCACGAGTACAGGTAGGGGATCTCCGTGTGTACAGGTAGGGGAACTTCACGAGTACAGGTAGGAAAACTCCACGTGTACAGGTAGGGAATCTCTACGCGTACAGGTAGGAGAACTCCACGAGTACAGGTAGGAGAACTCCACAAGTACAGGTAGGAGAACTCCACGAGTACAGGTAGGCGATCTCCATGTGTACAAGTAGGGGATCTCCACGTGTACAGGTAGGGGATCTCCATGTGTACAGGTAGGGGATCTCCACGTGTACAGCTAGGGGATCTCCATGTCTACAGGTAGGGGATCTCCATGTGTACAGCTAGGGGACCTTCACGAGTACAGGTAGGGGATCTGCGTGTGTACAGGTAGGGGAACTTCACGAGTACAGGTAGGAGAACGCCACGTGTAAAGGTAGGGAATCTCTACGCGTACAGGTTGGAGAATTCCACGAGTACAGGTAGGAGAACTCCACGAGTACAGGTAGGGGATCTCCACGTGTACAGGTAGGAGAACTCCACGTGTACAGGTAGGGGTTCTCCACGAGTACAGGTAGGGGTTCTCCACGAGTACAGGTAGGGGATCTCCACGTGTACAGGTAGGGGATCTCTACGCGTACAGGTAGGAGAACTCCACGAGTACAGGTAGGAGAACTCCACAAGTACAGGTAGGAGAACTCCACGAGTACAGGTAGGGGATCTCCACGAGTACAGGTAGGGGAACTCCACGTGTACCGGTAGGAGAACTCCACGAGTACAGGTAGGGGAACTCCACGTGTACCGGTAGGAGAACTCCACGAGTACAGGTAGGGGAACTCCACGTGTACAGGTAGGAGAACTCCACGAGTACAGGTAGGGGAACTCCATGTGTACAGGTAGGAGAACTTCACGAGTACAGGTAGGGGATCACCATGTGTACAGGTAGGGGACCTTCACGAGTACAGGTAGGGGATCTCCACGTGTACAGGTAGGGGATCTCCACGTGTACAGGTAGGGGATCTCCACGTGTACAGGTAGGGGATCTCCATGTGTACAGGTAGGGGATCTCCATGTGTACAAGTAGAGGATCTCCATGTGTACAGCTAGGGGACCTTCACGAGTACAGGTAGGGGATCTCCGTGTGTACAGGTAGGGGAACTTCACGAGTACAGGTAGGAGAACTCCACGTGTACAGGTAGGGAATCTCTACGCGTACAGGTAGGAGAACTCCACGAGTACAGGTAGGAGAACTCCACAAGTACAGGTAGGAGAACTCCACGAGTACAGGTAGGGGATCTCCATGTGTACAGGTAGGGGAACTCCATGTGTACAGGTAGGGGACCACGTGTACCGGTAGGAGAACTTCACGAGTACAGGTAGGGGAACTCCACGTGTACAGGTAGGAGAACTTCACGAGTACAGGTAGGGGATCTCCACGTGTACAGGTAGGAGAACTCCACGTGTACAGGTAGGGGTTCTCCACGAGTACAGGTAGGGGATCTCCACGTGTACAGGTAGGGGATCTCTACGCGTACAGGTAGGGAATCTCTACGAGTACAGGTAGGAGAACTCCACAAGTACAGGTAGGAGAACTCCACGAGTACAGGTAGGGGATCTCCACGAGTACAGGTAGGGGAACTCCACGTGTACCGGTAGGAGAACTCCACGAGTACAGGTAGGGGAACTCCACGTGTACCGGTAGGAGAACTCCACGAGTACAGGTAGGGGAACTCCATGTGTACAGGTAGGAGAACTTCACGAGTACAGGTAGGGGATCACCATGTGTACAGGTAGGGGAACTCCACGTGTACCGGTAGGAGAACTCCACGAGTACAGGTAGGGGAACTCCACGTGTACCGGTAGGAGAACTCCACGAGTACAGGTAGGGGAACTCCATGTGTACAGGTAGGAGAACTTCACGCGTACAGGTAGGGGATCACCATGTGTACAGGTAGGGGACCTTCACGAGTACAGGTAGGGGATCTCCACGTGTACAGGTAGGGGATCTCCACGTGTACAGGTAGGGGATCTCCACGTGTACAGGTAGGGGATCTCCATGTGTACAGGTAGGGGATCTCCATGTGTACAAGTAGAGGATCTCCATGTGTACAGCTAGGGGACCTTCACGAGTACAGGTAGGGGATCTCCGTGTGTACAGGTAGGGGAACTTCACGAGTACAGGTAGGAGAACTCCACGTGTACAGGTAGGGAATCTCTACGCGTACAGGTAGGAGAACTCCACGAGTACAGGTAGGAGAACTCCACAAGTACAGGTAGGAGAACTCCACGAGTACAGGTAGGCGATCTCCATGTGTACAAGTAGGGGATCTCCACGTGTACAGGTAGGGGATCTGCGTGTGTACAGGTAGGGGAACTTCACGAGTACAGGTAGGAGAACGCCACGTGTACAGGTAGGGAATCTCTACGCGTACAGGTTGGAGAATTCCACGAGTACAGGTAGGAGAACTCCACGAGTACAGGTAGGGGATCTCCACGTGTACAGGTAGGAGAACTCCACGTGTACAGGTAGGGGTTCTCCACGAGTACAGGTAGGGGTTCTCCACGAGTACAGGTAGGGGATCTCCACGTGTACAGGTAGGGGATCTCTACGCGTACAGGTAGGAGAACTCCACGAGTACAGGTAGGAGAACTCCACAAGTACAGGTAGGAGAACTCCACGAGTACAGGTAGGGGATCTCCACGAGTACAGGTAGGGGAACTCCACGTGTACCGGTAGGAGAACTCCACGAGTACAGGTAGGGGAACTCCACGTGTACCGGTAGGAGAACTCCACGAGTACAGGTAGGGGAACTCCACGTGTACAGGTAGGAGAACTCCACGAGTACAGGTAGGGGAACTCCATGTGTACAGGTAGGAGAACTTCACGAGTAAAGGTAGGGGATCACCATGTGTACAGGTAGGGGACCTTCACGAGTACAGGTAGGGGATCTCCACGTGTACAGGTAGGGGATCTCCACGTGTACAGGTAGGGGATCTCCACGTGTACAGGTAGGGGATCTCCATGTGTACAGGTAGGGGATCTCCATGTGTACAAGTAGAGGATCTCCATGTGTACAGCTATTGGACCTTCACGAGTACAGGTAGGAGAACTCCACGTGTACAGGTAGGGAATCTCTACGCGTACAGGTAGGAGAACTCCACGAGTACAGGTAGGAGAACTCCACAAGTACAGGTAGGAGAACTCCACGAGTACAGGTAGGGGATCTCCATGTGTACAGGTAGGGGAACTCCATGTGTACAGGTAGGGGACCACGTGTACCGGTAGGAGAACTTCACGAGTACAGGTAGGGGAACTCCACGTGTACAGGTAGGAGAACTTCACGAGTACAGGTAAGGGATCTCCACGTGTACAGGTAGGAGAACTCCACGTGTACAGGTAGGGGTTCTCCACGAGTACAGGTAGGGGATCTCCACGTGTACAGGTAGGGGATCTCTACGTGTACAGGTAGGAGAACTCCACGAGTACAGGTAGGAGAACTCCACAAGTACAGGTAGGAGAACTCCACGAGTACAGGTAGGGGATCTCCACGAGTACAGGTAGGGGAACTCCACGTGTACCGGTAGGAGAACTCCACGAGTACAGGTAGGGGAACTCCACGTGTACCGGTAGGAGAACTCCACGAGTACAGGTAGGGGAACTCCATGTGTACAGGTAGGAGAACTTCACGAGTACAGGTAGGGGATCACCATGTGTACAGGTAGGGGACCTTCACGAGTACAGGTAGGGGATCTCCACGTGTACAGGTAGGGGATCTCCACGTGTACAGGTAGGGGATCTCCACGTGTACAGGTAGGGGATCTCCATGTGTACAGGTAGGGGATCTCCATGTGTACAAGTAGAGGATCTCCATGTGTACAGCTAGGGGACCTTCACGAGTACAGGTAGGGGATCTCCGTGTGTACAGGTAGGGGAACTTCACGAGTACAGGTAGGAGAACTCCACGTGTACAGGTAGGGAATCTCTACGCGTACAGGTAGGAGAACTCCACGAGTACAGGTAGGAGAACTCCACAAGTACAGGTAGGAGAACTCCACGAGTACAGGTAGGGGATCTCCATGTGTACAAGTAGGGGATCTCCACGTGTACAGGTAGGGGATCTCCATGTGTACAGGTAGGGGATCTCCACGTGTACAGCTAGGGGATCTCCATGTCTACAGGTAGGGGATCTCCATGTGTACAGCTAGGGGACCTTCACGAGTACAGGTAGGGGATCTGCGTGTGTACAGGTAGGGGAACTTCACGAGTACAGGTAGGAGAACGCCACGTGTACAGGTAGGGAATCTCTACGCGTACAGGTTGGAGAATTCCACGAGTACAGGTAGGAGAACTCCACGAGTACAGGTAGGGGATCTCCACGAGTACAGGTAGGAGAACTCCACGTGTACAGGTAGGGGTTCTCCACGAGTACAGGTAGGGGTTCTCCACGAGTACAGGTAGGGGATCTCCACGTGTACAGGTAGGGGATCTCTACGCGTACAGGTAGGAGAACTCCACGAGTACAGGTAGGAGAACTCCACAAGTACAGGTAGGAGAACTCCACGAGTACAGGTAGGGGATCTCCACGAGTACAGGTAGGGGAACTCCACGTGTACCGGTAGGAGAACTCCACGAGTACAGGTAGGGGAACTCCACGTGTACCGGTAGGAGAACTCCACGAGTACAGGTAGGGGAACTCCACGTGTACAGGTAGGAGAACTCCACGAGTACAGGTAGGGGAACTCCATGTGTACAGGTAGGAGAACTTCACGAGTACAGGTAGGGGATCACCATGTGTACAGGTAGGGGACCTTCACGAGTACAGGTAGGGGATCTCCACGTGTACAGGTAGGGGATCTCCACGTGTACAGGTAGGGGATCTCCACGTGTACAGGTAGGGGATCTCCATGTGTACAGGTAGGGGATCTCCATGTGTACAAGTAGAGGATCTCCATGTGTACAGCTAGGGGACCTTCACGAGTACAGGTAGGGGATCTCCGTGTGTACAGGTAGGGGAACTTCACGAGTACAGGTAGGAGAACTCCACGTGTACAGGTAGGGAATCTCTACGCGTACAGGTAGGAGAACTCCACGAGTACAGGTAGGAGAACTCCACAAGTACAGGTAGGAGAACTCCACGAGTACAGGTAGGGGATCTCCATGTGTACAAGTAGGGGATCTCCACGTGTACAGGTAGGGGATCTCCATGTGTACAGGTAGGGGATCTCCACGTGTACAGCTAGGGGATCTCCATGTCTACAGGTAGGGGATCTCCATGTGTACAGCTAGGGGACCTTCACGAGTACAGGTAGGGGATCTGCGTGTGTACAGGTAGGGGAACTTCACGAGTACAGGTAGGAGAACGCCACGTGTACAGGTAGGGAATCTCTACGCGTACAGGTTGGAGAATTCCACGAGTACAGGTAGGAGAACTCCACGAGTACAGGTAGGGGATCTCCACGTGTACAGGTAGGAGAACTCCACGTGTACAGGTAGGGGTTCTCCACGAGTACAGGTAGGGGTTCTCCACGAGTACAGGTAGGGGATCTCCACGTGTACAGGTAGGGGATCTCTACGCGTACAGGTAGGAGAACTCCACGAGTACAGGTAGGAGAACTCCACAAGTACAGGTAGGAGAACTCCACGAGTACAGGTAGGGGATCTCCACGAGTACAGGTAGGGGAACTCCACGTGTACCGGTAGGAGAACTCCACGAGTACAGGTAGGGGAACTCCACGTGTACCGGTAGGAGAACTCCACGAGTACAGGTAGGGGAACTCCACGTGTACAGGTAGGAGAACTTCACGAGTACAGGTAGGGGATCACCATGTGTACAGGTAGGGGACCTTCACGAGTACAGGTAGGGGATCTCCACGTGTACAGGTAGGGGATCTCCACGTGTACAGGTAGGGGACCTCCACGTGTACAGGTAGGGGATCTCCATGTGTACAGGTAGGGGATCTCCATGTGTACAAGTAGGGGATCTCCATGTGTACAGCTAGGGGACCTTCACGAGTACAGGTAGGGGATCTCCGTGTGTACAGGTAGGGGAACTTCACGAGTACAGGTAGGAGAACTCCACGCGTACAGGTAGGAGAACTCCACGAGTACAGGTAGGAGAACTCCACAAGTACAGGTAGGAGAACTCCACGAGTACAGGTAGGGGATCTCCATGTGTAAAAGTAGGGGATCTCCACGTGTACAGGTAGGGGATCTCCATGTGTACAGGTAGGGGATCTCCACGTGTACAGCTAGGGGATCTCCATGTCTACAGGTAGGGGATCTCCATGTGTACAGCTAGGGGACCTTCACGAGTACAGGTAGGGGATCTGCGTGTGTACAGGTAGGGGAACTTCACGAGTACAGGTAGGAGAACGCCACGTGTACAGGTAGGGAATCTCTACGCGTACAGGTTGGAGAATTCCACGAGTACAGGTAGGAGAACTCCACGAGTACAGGTAGGGGATCTCCACGTGTACAGGTAGGAGAACTCCACGTGTACAGGTAGGGGAACTCCATGTGTACAGGTAGGGGAACTCCATGTGTACAGGTAGGGGACCACGTGTACCGGTAGGAGAACTTCACGAGTAAAGTTAGGGGAACTCCACGTGTACAGGTAGGGGATCTCCATGTGTACAGGTAGGGGAACTCCATGTGTACAGGTAGGGGACCACGTGTACCGGTAGGAGAACTTCACGAGTACAGGTAGGGGAACTCCACGTGTACAGGTAGGAGAACTTCACGAGTACAGGTAGGGGATCTCCACGTGTACAGGTAGGAGAACTCCACGTGTACAGGTAGGGGTTCTCCACGAGTACAGGTAGGGGATCTCCACGTGTACAGGTAGGGGATCTCTACGCGTACAGGTAGGAGAACTCCACGAGTACAGGTAGGAGAACTCCACAAGTACAGGTAGGAGAACTCCACGAGTACAGGTAGGGGATCTCCACGAGTACAGGTAGGGGAACTCCACGTGTACCGGTAGGAGAACTCCACGAGTACAGGTAGGGGAACTCCACGTGTACCGGTAGGAGAACTCCACGAGTACAGGTAGGGGAACTCCACGTGTACAGGTAGGAGAACTTCACGAGTACAGGTAGGGGATCAACATGTGTACAGGTAGGGGACCTTCACGAGTACAGGTAGGGGATCTCCACGTGTACAGGTAGGGGATCTCCACGTGTACAGGTAGGGGATCTCCACGTGTACAGGTAGGGGATCTCCATGTGTACAGGTAGGGGATCTCCATGTGTACAAGTAGAGGATCTCCATGTGTACAGCTAGGGGACCTTCACGAGTACAGGTAGGGGATCTCCGTGTGTACAGGTAGGGGAACTTCACGAGTACAGGTAGGAGAACTCCACGTGTACAGGTAGGGAATCTCTACGCGTACAATTAGGAGAACTCCACGAGTACAGGTAGGAAAACTCCACAAGTACAGGTAGGAGAACTCCACGAGTACAGGTAGGGGATCTCCATGTGTACAAGTAGGGGATCTCCACGTGTACAGGTAGGGGATCTCCATGTGTACAGGTAGGGGATCTCCACGTGTACAGCTAGGGGATCTCCATGTCTACAGGTAGGGGATCTCCATGTGTACAGCTAGGGGACCTTCACGAGTACAGGTAGGGGATCTGCGTGTGTACAGGTAGGGGAACTTCACGAGTACAGGTAGGAGAACGCCACGTGTACAGGTAGGGAATCTCTACGCGTACAGGTTGGAGAATTCCACGAGTACAGGTAGGAGAACTCCACGAGTACAGGTAGGGGATCTCCACGTGTACAGGTAGGAGAACTCCACATGTACAGGTAGGGGTTCTCCACGAGTACAGGTAGGGGATCTCCACGTGTACAGGTAGGGGATCTCTACGCGTACAGGTAGGAGAACTCCACGAGTACAGGTAGGAGAACTCCACAAGTACAGGTAGGAGAACTCCACGAGTACAGGTAGGGGATCTCCACGAGTACAGGTAGGGGAACTCCACGTGTACCGGTAGGAGAACTCCACGAGTACAGGTAGGGGAACTCCACGTGTACAGGTAGGAGAACTTCACGAGTACAGGTAGGGGATCACCATGTGTACAGGTAGGGGACCTTCACGGGTACAGGTAGGGGATCTCCACGTGTACAGGTAGGGGATCTCCACGTGTACAGGTAGGGGATCTCCACGTGTACAGGTAGGGGATCTCCATGTGTACAGGTAGGGGATCTCCATGTGTACAAGTAGGGGATCTCCATGTGTACAGCTAGGGGACCTTCACGAGTACAGGTAGGGGATCTCTGTGTGTACAGGTAGGGGAACTTCACGAGTACAGGTATGAGAACTCCACGTGTACAGGTAGGGAATCTCTACGCGTACAGGTAGGAGAACTCCACGAGTACAGGTAGGAGAACTCCACAAGTACAGGTAGGAGAACTCCACGAGTACAGGTAGGGGATCTCCACGAGTACAGGTAGGGGATCTCCATGTGTACAAGTAGGGGATCTCCACGTGTACAGGTAGGGGATCTCCATGTGTACAGGTAGGGGATCTCCACGTGTACAGCTAGGGGATCTCCATGTCTACAGGTAGGGGATCTCCATGTGTACAGCTAGGGGACCTTCACGAGTACAGGTAGGGGATCTCCGTGTGTACAGGTAGGGGAACTTCACGAGTACAGGTAGGAGAACGCCACGTGTACAGGTAGGGAATCTCTACGCGTACAGGTTGGAGAATTCCACGTGTACAGGTAGGAGAACTCCACGAGTACAGGTAGGAGAACGCCACGAGTACAGGTAGGGGAACTCCACGAGTACAGGTAGGGGATCTCCATGTGTACAGGTAGGGGAACTTCGCGTGTACAGGTAGGGGAACTTCGCGTGTTGAGGAAGACTATGTTAGGTGCTATGTTTTAATACAGAAAGAGGTCGATTTCATCTATTGTTACAATATACCTTGCAACTAGAGTTACTCCCCTTTACATAAGCCGTTGAATAGCAAGCGCGCACATATTCTTAACGACTAACGAAGACAGAGGGACAGCCTGTTTGTTTGAATCATTACCTCGAAGTTTAGAGTGGTCGGCTTGCGCAGTGGATGGCGCATCAGTCTTTTATCATGGCAACCGGGGGTCATTAGGTCATGATCACCTGCCCGACCACGTGTATTTCTCCGGAAACTTCGGCTTTTAACCCCCTAGAGTGATGTTTTTGATTGTAATGGATTAATCTATTTTATAATTGTTCAAAAATAAATAAATATACATATAAAGCTATACGAATTTACGATGTCAAATAATATGTTTAAAACGATATTTTTGACATCATTTTTAGAAGGTCCACCATGTGATATGTTTCAAGTCATGAATACAGAATTTAAATTTCATAGTAAAAATGTTCTTTTCTATGTGTAACAAACTAGGCTGGTTATTAAAACAATCATATCTATACAATCTATTGAAAGTCAAATATTGTAAAATTCTTCGAACCTATGATTGCGAATAATTCAAAACATTTCAAGAAATTGATGCTTTCTTTTTTAATTTATCAAAATTTTTTCAAAAGTATCAAGCTTTGACCTCTATATATTACATCTGATATTCACACTGTTGTACTGTAGATATTTTATATTGATAATTTTTGAAGTTTAACATTTTTGAGAACCTAAATTCCTTAAGATAAGCAATAGGATTAGAGCGAAACAGACTTTCTATATTGTACATTCTTTGTTTACTAGATGTAAGTACTTAATATGTGTTTAGTGTTGTTTTTCGTTAAGCATAATTAGAGTTAAATATGAGGTGTTTTCCGTTTTTGTTGGTTTTTATTGTATCTGTTATGTGTGTCAGTCCATAAAAAGTTATGACCAAATGCTATTTCTACAATATATGTACCCATATATATACCAGTTAGGTGCTCACATCATCTACAATAGACGATTTGCCACTATGATCTTGTCAGAACACCAGACTGCCTATCACTGTGACATAAAAACATATTTGTATTAAGGATGTCGACATGGCGCAGTGGTAACAGCCGCGGGTATTTCTTGCTAGGAGATTTGGTGCCGGATATCAAGAGTTCGATACCCATTTTTAGGGCTCTAGTAAAAAATAGTCTTCTTTCGTCATCTGTGTTTCTGTGTTATTTATTAATAGAGGTGAATTCGTCCGTATTGTGTCTGTGGATACCCCTGCTGAAACTCGGCCAGTCAGGGGAGGGAGGGGAAGGGGGAGGGGGGAAGGGGGGAGAGGGAGGGAGGGGGAGGGGAAGAACTAAATTACCACATGTCGCTCATTATTATGACGTAAACGAACTCACCCAAAGGTCATATTAGGTCAAGGTTGACCGTGGTGTATATATGTGTCTATGACGTCAGAGGAGACGAGCGAGTTGATCACTGGTATACACTATTATTTACGCACATACCCGAGAGCGCCGACAGTCTGACAGGTGGTGCCAGACTGTCCGGAAGAGCTGACACACACGACAGAAGACACGCGACGTGTTCCGATGACATACGTCCACGCGCGTGCCGTGTGACGTGATTTGACATCGACTCGTGGTAAGTATGGTGTGAAGAATTCCGATCTAATTGTAACCAAATACCTTTGGCAGATATTACGACAGTTACTTCACACATCACGAGAAATATTATGACACGTGACTCCCGCCATATGTGGGGTCAGAAAGGTCATTAATAGTTGTCTCCCTTGTTTAGCGACGATATGGTGCACCGTCGTCGTTTTGGAAACCTTTTTTTTTAAACGAAACAAATAAACTAAATTTAAAAAAACTGCTAGATGTGTTATATTTAGTTTTCCAGAGAAACAAACGGTTATATCATATCAAACTTAAAATAAACTTAAAATCGAATATGTCAAGATCGTTTTCATTGCAGGTAAATAAGTCAGGCGTCCCTTACATGAGAATGTTTTTGTTTATTATTTTTTTAGGGGGGGGGGGGTTATTCTACTTAACGTCCTTTTATCAGCCAATGTAATCTAAGGACGAGCCTCTTCGTGTGAAAGGCCAGTGGTACCTCACCGATTTACACCCATCAAAGTATTTCACCTATGCATTATGAACCAGATTGTCCCGGCCAGGGGACATAACTCATTGCCTACCCAACACGAGGGAACGCTAACAATTAACCCCGGCAGTTAGGTACTGCCGAACAAGGAAACCAAAAGGTTCTCAGAAAATAGGGAGAAAAGACGTAAATCGCAAACGATGCAACGAGGACTATGTCCTCAAATCAGAAGACACAGAGCAAAACCTGCGATACAACAGGGCCTCATGTTAGTCGCCTCACGAGCCTGTAGGGAAACTGCGTTTTCGTAGTCTTATTTAATAATATAGGTCTTACATATAATTATATGAATATTATGATTGTTTCCGCTCTGTATGAATATATGAACTAAAAGATGAATTCACGTGGATCATGTATGTATAAATCTTGTTTAATGTGAACATTGTCCCTCCATTTCAGATAACATGAAGTCGTCCCTGCATCAAACGTTCAAACGATAACGGTTTATTATTGGCGCCAATCTTACTCAAATTAGGGCTGTCCGCGTCGTTTAAACAAACGCAGTAAATTTATCAATTTTTCAAGAAATAAATAAATAATACAACTTCTCTTTATTAGTAAACGAATAATCAATATGTTGATTGAATGGCATTATTCCTTTTTTAATTTTCACCTGTAGCGGGCTTCAGGCAATATGGATACTCATACATAAATATAACTAATTTTCATTCATACCGACAAGAACATAAAAAGCGCCCTTCAATCCTGATATCAATTTTGAGATATCACAATTTCATCATTACTTGATTGTTGACACAAATACGCAGACGACCACGTGACCCGTATCACTCCGGGCGGGAAATGTCGACACCATTTACCGCTACCATTAGTAGGTTAATGGGTATCTCTTGATTTACATGTTTGTTTTGTGAAGATTGGGCAACACAGCATGTCAAGTATTCCGTGTACAGTATCACTGATATCGAGTGTATTTTAGTTCGACAGAAGAGAGATATCCCACCAACATCGGAGGAGGTCGGGTCAAACGTGAAGACGAAAGGTCAAATGTCACACCTGTGATGGCAGACTTTGGACTACAGAGGGGACGCGCATGCGTTATCAGAACGGGTCGATGACTTCCGTTTTGATGTAGATCCACCGTCTGACCCTCAAATGTGGAGAAGCAGCCAGGTGTGAGGTCAAAGTTCAGAGGTCGTTTGATCCGACAAAGAGGCCAGACGTACGACAATACACGTACATCCATGTTGCTGATTTGAGAAGTTTAACAGTACGGAACCTGTATAAGTGCATGTGCACTGGACTCTGATCCCATCCTTGTTCTATTTACCTTTATCAATGACTGTAAGTGCTACTCGACATATTTGTCTGGAAAAAATAGCCATATTGACACACTTGTACGTATAGTAGTATATAATATCACCGTACGTTTATCGTCGACTGTCTGTGGTTTTATCTGATATATCTAGTACGTCATATTAGTTATCCAAAATCTATGTCAATAGACGATCTCAAAATATAAACTGAATAGATCTTTTTTTCTGAAATGAGCCTGAAAAAGCTTCATGAAAATCAGATGTTAAAGCAAAAGAAATTTATACTGTCTTTAGTCTCTCTACTATCATATTCTCAGCTAATACATGTTAAACTGTTCATTTTTATGGTTTAGCCAGGAAAATCAAACAAAACACCTAATTACTTAAGGTTCTTTGTGACGTCACAATCATAGAATTTATACCGGTCACACGTAAAAAATGTCTGATTGCGTGCGTGGATTTCTTCAGAATCTCGGTGTTTGATCGGTATTTCCCTTGATCATCCCGATCGTAGATGCTTTTAATTCATTTATTGATTAAAATAAATTAGAAAACGTCCTAAAAGTCCTAAATGCGCCCTTCGCCAAGTGAAACAGACACTGTAATTTGACACATGAACATATCTGCAAAGCAAACTGTTAATAAATCATTTAACGAGTTCCTATGTATATATCTTATAGAACACATTGACCTTGAAAATGACCTTTAAACAAAAATTTCAGACGTATTCAGTTTATAAACTGTCATTCAAATCTATAAAGAAATGAAGTAGCTAGAGTTATGGCACTGAATTGGTTGACGATTTTCTATATAGAGTAACTGTGACCTTGACCTTGCAACAATGAAGTACAGGGACGCCCGAGGGATACACTTACTTGATTTTTGTATAAAATTTGACTAAACGCGGTGAAAGGATGAAGTTGCTAAATGTGTACATTGAATGGGGACAGGACGGGATCTGTTGATGATTTCTATAAATAGCAACACTGACATTGACCTTGACCTTGAAATACAACGACATTTGACGTTAACGCAAACATATCTTTGTTCAAAATCCGACAAAAACTATATCAGAATATGAGTTTGTTTACAGTTGATGATTTTCCATGTATAGCAGTATTAAACTTGACCTTGGAACTCTGAAGCAACGTTGTCTGAAGTATTCTCATACTTGACCCTTGCATATAGCGTGACCAAGATGCATGATTGAATGATGTTGCTGAATGTTTAATTTTAAATCAGTCGGTTTTTTATAAATACATGTGGTAAATGCGACCTTCGCCTTGACGTAAGAACCTCGAGACATAACGATCTCCGAAGTATACCGGTACTCATATTTAACATTAGTATGTTTGACCAAAAATATGTGTCAAAGTTTGATCGGAATGTGGCGCAACTTGACAGGAAGGACATGGGGAGCATCATGTCCCTTCTCCCACCCCCTCATGCGAAACCATACATTTGTCAGTTTATTTTCACGGTTATGTTTTAAAAGGAATAACTATCACGACACGTGACCTTATCTAAGGTCAAACAAGAGACGTATAAATGTAATACTAGATAGAACGGTTGGTCAACACTGTTGGAATTACTTCTTTGGCCTTTGTAATACTGGATATATATAGTCTCTGGTCAAATAAGGAGTGAAGAAGACGTCGAAGGACGAATAGGAAAGACCGACAGTAAAATCTATTAGGGGAGGCATAAATGAGTTATAAACATGGAAGGCGGAAGTGAAACGAGTGGACAAGGCCAAGGTCAGGCTCCGTCAATAACAACAATATAAAATGGCCGGCTGGTTTTAGGACCGGTCTCTTGATATCACTACCGTACGTAAATGGTTCTGTAGATCGTCCGCAGAAACCAACATATACTGTAGATACCATAGTCATTGTGTAAAACCAATATATACTGTAGATACCATAGTCATTGTGTAGAAAACCTAGACTCAGGAATGTGTAGACAACGACCAGATCCATACCCACAAATCACGCGAGATCAGAAATCACTCGAGAATTCAACGAGAGGAAACAGACATTTTATGAGCCCGTCACATTAATCGATTAATCGACATTATTCCTTCTGCTGGAATCCATCATCCCGACCTTGGACTGTATTGCGATATTATGGATTTTAGATTAGCAGACAGACTGCCAGAAGACATGAAGCTAAAAACGTAATAACATTGTTTCCTATGCAGATTTTTTGCCAAATTCTTGTTTATTTCCAGATTATAATTAAGTTTCATTTCCCAGTCTCGTAGTTTATCAACATACAGATGAGTGAGGAGGTTGGCGGTTTTTGTCCGTTCCAAGGCCGCGCAGCGCCCCCTGGGGATACCAAGAGTAACCTGATGCTATTCAGTCAGCGTTTCACTAATGACATTCCGGGATTGCTGTTCCTAAGTTATTACAACTTTGCATGCGCTATAACTGGGTGAAGGCCGCGTGATATGGGTGAAGGATAAATGGCTTTCATCTCATTGAAGTCGTTTTTTACTCTCAGCATCACTCAAGGGTACTGACTGCTCCCGTGAGATTTTACACCGAGAGCGTGAGGTCATTGCTCTGTCTTCAATATAGAATTTCTTGCTCTCGTGGGAGGATTAAGTCATTTCAATGTGCTACAATTTTGCCCGGTTACAAACATATATTGCTTGTAACGAGAATGTATGTAGTTAATAATTAATGCAATGGTCAAATATTGTCCTACACCATGCCTCGAAATAACATACTAGTCAAATTTAGTCCTCATAATATTTAATAATATATTGAGGTAGTTATTCACATTGCTTTGTTGTATACATGTTTATGACTTCTGTATTTTTTGTAATAATTTACTGTTATGAAATATTTCGCGCCATTGCGCAATTATGTAAAATTGATAAGTTGTAATGCTTTAGATTAATATAAAAAAGAATTAAATTGAATTGTCCATGGTGGTCAGTTTCGTATTTGAGGTAGACCATTCTAAATATAGATCATCGCAAAAAATAGGAAAACACGTCACGCTTGGTGGCGGGAAAACAGTTATATGCAAACAAAACAAGTAATATATAGAGCTACGGTAGGTTGTGATGTTCTGTTGTTTTTACTCGTTGTCAAAACAGTAATTTAAGGGTGCTTTAAAATTTCACGTTCTAACGCGCACCATAGAATATGTTCGTTGCAAACTGCGGGCATGCTACCGTATACGCATTCAAAATAAGGTACAATCCTTATACTTACATCATTATTAATTTTCAAGTGCTATACGAAGGAGAAAACATTCGAAGCGGGTTGCTAAGATGGTAGTTACGATGGCCGTGGTTGCTTAGATAATATAGTCACATTGAATTTCATTAATATAATGGTAAGTTTAGAAACTATACAGTGAACAACACTATTTTTCTTCATTAAATCATTTGTAAATTTGGCATTAAATAATATTACTAGTATTTCGAATCTATTTCTTTATTTATAACGGTCGTTATGTACACGCATTGACACAGTGATCTGGTTGTGACGCGGCCCGACGTCAGGCGTCGCAACTGCAGGGCGCCGCCATGTTTGCGTTACCGTAAAAGACTTTCGAATGTGCATCATAAGAATCAAAAGTTTGCCAGAAACAGTCTATTGTACAATCAGACGGAATGGATTCCATATATGATCCATGTTTCAAAATCTTGAAGGAACCAAACAATGATCGTCAACAAATAGTTATTGTTTTGAAGCGGGAACGATGCCATATTTGAACAAATATCAAACCGCCGAGCCTTTTTCATTGCGTATACGCTGATTTATTCGCAGTCAGAGTTTACTAAGCTCAAGAAGGGAGACGTGTAAATATATAAGGATTTTACTTCATTTTGACTGCGTATACGGTAGTATGCACGCAGTTGGCAACGAACATATTCACTGTGGAGCGCGTTACTACCGTATACGCAGTCAAAATGAGGTACAATCCTTATATTTACATCATTATTAATTTTGAAGTGCTATACTAAGAACAAAAACATTAAACGCGGGTTGCTAGGATGGTAACTACGATGGCCGAGGTTTCTAAGATAATAACGTCCCACTGAATCTTCATCGATATATTGGTAAGTTTAGAAAATACACAGGGAATAACACATGTTTTCTTTATAACAGCATTTTTAAAATTCGTATTGAATAATATAACCAGCACTTCGAACTTATTTCTTTATTTATAACGGTTGTTATGTACACGCATTGACACAGTGATCTGGTTGTGGCGCGGTCCGACGTCGAACGTCACAACTGCAGGCGCCGCCATGTTTGCGTTGTAGACAAAGAATTTCGAATGCACATCGTTTGGAATCGAAAGTTTGGTAGAAACCATTTATTGTATAATCATACGAAATTGATTGCATATATGTTCCATGTTTCAAAATCTTGAAGGAACCGAACAATGGCCGTCAGCGAAAACTTATTGTTCTGAAGCGTGAACGACGCCATATTTGAACAAATATCAATCCGCCGAGCCTTTTTTCATTGCGTATACACTAATATATTCGCAGTCAGAGTTTACTAAGCTCAATAAGGGGGATAGATGTAAATATATCAACTTAACACAATTACACAACCTTTGGTATTAAACAAGAGTTTGTTTTTTTTCTGTTTTTATTGTCGTTTCAATTGATACATGTATTGTAGAATAAATCGAGATGTTTGAAAAGACAACTGAAAAAATATCATTTTTTTCTATATTTACAGAATGAATATGGACGGTTTCTACAACGTACCAAGGGTAATTTTGGTAACCACACTGGCATATATTTGTGACAATCATTAGGCATTAGGTAAAAGAGATTGCTCGTGTTAGGTATCATTGATGAAAACCAGTGTTACAATATACATGGGTACATGGATACTTGTGATCTGTATAAGACAATCTATATATTAAAGTGCATATACTTTGTTTGGTTTTTAAGATATTGTAAATGTATACGGTAAGGGTGTGTCATATCACGTGTATTTGTCACAGTTTTGCGATGCAGTGATGATTTGTCTTTGCGTGTATTCTTTTCTCCCTTATATTTGAACAGTTGGAATTTCAAGGCCAGATTTCTTTTCTTGTCGATCACAGACGTAAATGATTACACTGTTAGTCTGTGCCCCTCTTTATGTCTGTAATTGGATAATTGTCAAAACGAGGCCGCGCTGGTGCTCGAGAAAATTGACACACGACAATCCAATATTGTTTACAATTCTACACGAGACATTGATCCCGCGAGATTTCCATGACGGCGGCGAGATGTGTTGTTACAGTCAATCGGAGGCAGATTGATGATGCGGGCGGGTATTTTTCCCGCGTTTACGAGACAGCAGCGGCGTTACGGCTCAATATTATGTGAACGAAGGACGGAGATTTGTGTAATTAATTGTGTGTCATTTTTATATTAACGCCGAGCTGAAGGGGCATTGGCTACAGCAGATTATTGCGTCTATTGGGATGCGTGTGGCTACATTTTAGGGAAAGGCCTTTGTATAACTTGTCCAACTCGTGCCGGATCCCATTGTTACGGTTAATGGAAATTAAATATATTTTGATAAAATAAAATAATTTTATTTGGTATAAGGGTATTAGTTTCATTATAATATCGCTGAGGAACGTACGATGAAAGAATATATTCCTTCTGAAAGTGTATCGCCTTTTTACAAAAATAGATAAATAAAAACACCTGATCCGGAAATGTTCATTATATTTAATAAAAAATATAATAAGACGTCATTAAACTTTTCGTGACATATTTGTGTTCGGGTTTTCGTTTCAACAAGGATTTTAAAAATGATATCACAACTTTAAACTTACAGAAATGATAAAATGTCACAAAATGTTTACAATATGTTTATTTCAAAAAGGGAATATTCTTCAGAATATAAACATATCCTTCGGACTGCTGTAGTATAATTATGATCCAATAATCCAATCACATTTACATTTATCAGTCCATAATGTACAATAACGTTTACTTGCCGTGACGTCATGCCGTCTTCACTGTCCCTACGTACTTGCCTGCCCTGCTGGTGGGGTGTAAGAATTGTACCTGCTGCCCCCATTGTATGATCGTAGAAGGCGACTAAACTTGGGATCTTATCTTTTCCATTCTTTCTAAACAACTTCCTCCTTCGCATACACCGGGAGGCTTGGCTGTTGTTAATAGGGCGTTAAAACAATCAAACCGAACGAAAACAACTTTTTTCCGAAGTTCTTAACAACTCAATCTTCTAATGAACGTACAAATCTCACCTGGCGGAGTGTAAGTGATTTATAACAACAAATTAACAACAGGTGAGAAGGATCAGGACGACATCTGATGACCGTTGATTTACTGTCTTAGGTTCTCAGGTAAAAGTTACGAGATAGCGCGTGCCTCACTTTGTGATAAACGAGTGCTTATCGGTCGATGATTGCATTTCAAACAATGTCGGTCTCGTGCAAGCACGTGAAGATAGCTGGTGAGATAGTTGTGTTTTACAAACAGAATATTAACGAGGTGAAGAGGTCTGAGTCAGTGGTATAACCTTGATCAGTCACACTTCTACGGAAGCCGTGTTCAACCGAGGGAATCTCTATCACGGCACGTGATTTGAGACTTTTTAATTGAGGTTGTATGTTACTTTACACGAATAGTCGTGTATGCAATTTTGCTCATACCCCCTTGTCCGTTCGTTCAGTTTTTTCAATAATGATTTCAGGATGTTATTTACGGTTGTTTCTATGGTGTACACAAACTACGTGTATTATAACATTGTGTAACTTACTAACACATACGGGTGTATACTACCTGGATCATTTGTGGTTTGCGTACATGTTCAGATTATCTCCCTTGTCTGTACTTACTTTCATATTACAACTACGGGTGTATGCTACCTGGATCATTTGTGGTTTACGTACATGTTCAGATTGTCTCCCTTGTCTGTACTTACTTTCATATTACAACTACGGGTGTATGCTACCTGGATCATTTGTGGTTTACGTACATGTTCAGATTGTCTCCCTTGTGTATGCTAACTTTGTACATGTTCAGATTGTCTCCCCTGTGTATGCTGACTTTTATATTACAACTATGTTGTATGCTATTTTGTTATCTCTTACGGGTATATGCTACCTTAATCATTTGTGGTTTGTGTTAATGTTTTCTCCCTTAGGTGTGCCCTCCGATAACATCTGTAGTTTGTTTGAATGCTTACTCCCTTGTACACGCAAATTATCTCCCTTGTAGTTTTAGATATACATTGTATTTCATACTTGAGGAAAACATCAATATTATAGTGCTCAATTCGATTGTCTCTGTAGTCGGTAGAAAAACGTCAAAAAAGAAAATTGCCTGTGTTATGGAGAATGAATTTTAAAGTTGAAGTATGTTTTCTCACGAATTTAAGTTTTGTGATAAATAGAGTCTTACCCTCGTGTCATTGTAAAATGGAATTTATTAAACTCGTTAAATTATTTAATAATGTCACCCGCCTAAACGCTCTTTTAAAAAATTCCATATAACATCGACACTCGTGTAAGATCCTCTTTTTATCATTCGATTTTCGTCGAAACGTCTTTTAAACTCCCTTGTCCACGCAAATGCTGGTGCTCTGCTGGTGGATGTTTAAGTCCCCGGGGTTTGCTGGAGCCTCCATAGCCACAGTTAATCTCGATTTGAAATTATACAGAACTAGTTTAATTTTACTTCTAAATTCATAAATCAACGGGGTTTTACGCATCTGACCCTTCTGCTTCTACATTAGTTTAGAAATTTTGGCTTCCTACCTTTTGGCCCCTAGAATCACTGAAGAGTCCTAGGAGGACGAAACAGCTGTATGATGCAGTTTAATTCATTTTTTCGGCATACTGTATCTATTACTGAATTTAAGAGGTGCAGCATATGTGTGTGTTACGTGATATTTAAACTTTTAAAAGTTTTCTGGGGGGAGATAATGGCATCTTATGACCGCTGCCTGCAGTGTCGGTGTAGGCCTATGTCACAGACGGGTTACCGTAACACATGTAAAACTCTTTTCTCCTGAGCTTTATTGGTTTCATTTACGTATGAATCAACAGAAAAAATAAAACTAGAAACATATGAGGCTGAACAACACATTAAACAATCAGACATAACACGTGTTAAATTTAGGAATTTGAGATCTAGATATAACGAGTTTCCAAAAACTACACAAGTCGTTTTCAAATGATTTCCTTTTTTTATTTATTAATTGATTCATATCTCTAAGCTGTACATTTCACCGAACGTATCAGAATTTGGAGAATGTTCTCGATGTATTTTGAATTACTGAAAGGCTTTATTTATTTAAATCATGTTTAAGTTCTCCTTTACAATAAAACATTATACATCTCTTTTCTCACCCGACACAGTGACCTGGGATGCCTTTATCAAATCAGGTCTATAGCCAAGATAAGCGCCAAGGTCTAAAGCCAGGGTCAAAGGGCGAAACAATGTCATGTTGTCTGTATATCAAGGGAAATGTTTCCAAAAAAAAATCAGAGCATACCAAAACGTCAATAAAACCATAATCCGAACTCAGAGTCGATTAAACTTGGGGCAAATTAGTAACAAAGGAAGATTAACACAAAGATCCGCGTAAAAGTACAAGATAATAAGACCACGTGTTCCGGAAGAGTAAGCATCTTCTGCTTCATCGAGGACACCCGCCATGTAAATCTTTGTCACATCCATGAAAACATCAAGTTCTCAAAATGAGAACCGAGTATCATTGTCAATCACAACAAGTATACACACTAATGAGCATACTCAAAAACGTCCATCTTCATTTCACTTAAAGATACAGAATTTTCTCAATGAGACAGAGATGGCGACCATAAAACTTGCCCATAGTTCTGATCAACCTTCATCTCTCGAATCCTTGTGTTGTTAGTTTGTTTGTCAGCAGTCGACATCGATCACGAAAATCCCGATATTTAGAGCAAACCCTAGGATATCTAATCAACTGCGACATGTAAACACCATAGGTTGGAGAAGCAGGGATGTTACTATCAAGAAACGGAAAGTTCACAATCGGAAAATTGAAATCATCACGTTTATCGTATAGCTTAGCAGTAAGCTGTCCATGTTTGTCGTAGATTAATTAGAGATCGAGGTAAGCAGCTGATGTAGAACAGTCTGTTATGTCCTTTATTTCAAGTTCAGAAGGGTATATACGATCGACGTGGTCAGCAAACAAGGATAGAAAAGCAATGAATTATAAAAGCAAGGATTGTTCATGATAACAGAAGAAACTTTAAATTGCTTTAGCCCCACCGAATGATTGTAAGAGGCGACTAATGTGCCCGTTTCTGCTGTTTTATTAGACCTACGAGACATTTGAGAACCTATCTGGGACCACGTAGTGTCGGGTACCCTGGACGGGAACCTCTGTAATTTTTCCGGTGTTGAAGGTTCTTTTCTCTTACCCTGGACAATGATATCTATAATTTTACCGGTGTGAGATTTTCACATTTCGATTCGTTTTATGGTTAAGTTGACGCTTTGGAATTCTCTGATTTTTGTTATAAGAAAATAAGACAAAGCTTTAGAGAATTGGATGTACGGTCGAACCTGCAACCTTCCTCCCGCGCAGTGGACAGAAACCGATAGCACCGACACCACTAGGGCGTGACCGGCAACGATAGGTGAGGAAATGAGTGATTAAAGGACCATCAGAGCAACGACCTTGTATTTCACGCAGCTTTTAGTGGCTGGCTATTTTCAGATGCTGTTTAACTTACTTTGTCTATTTCTGTTTGAGCTCCAACTTCCGCGTCTATTGCCCTGATAAGTATTTTGAGGGAAGAATTCGGTCGGGTAATCGCCCCATCTCGTCCCTACTCAAATCCCCTTCCCCTATCCCCCGCTGTGCTCCCTGCTCAGCTTCTTTCTCTCGTTCTCACCCGACATAGTGACCTCATATGCCTTTATCTAATAAGGTCGATGGCCAGGATAAGCCCCAAGGTCGAAATTCAGGGCCAAAGAGCAACACCATGTCACCTTGGCGGTAAAAATAAATTCATCGTAAATGTTTAATAAAATTCATCGATTATTTAATTTAATCCACTTTTACAGGTAATAAACAATAATTCAAGATGCTACGTATGATGATATTTTTCCAAATGATTTGAATTTGGAGCAGAAGTAATATCATATTTAAAGAAGGAAGAGTTAAGCTGACAAAACTTTCCCAAATAAAGCCGAGACGTTTACGTCAAAGTGATCCGCAACCTTAATACAGACATCAGAATCAATAATCTCGTCAATACATTCGCAATTCAAAACATGTTCATTTACTTTATAGTGAAATAACTTATATTAGACAAAACGATATTCATTGTCATGATCTGTAGCCAAGTCCCATGATAACGATTAAGTCTGCTACTGTAGGGATATGTTTCTGAGGAGGGGGGAGGGGGAGAGAGTTGGGATGGCTAGGCTACTGTAGGAGGGAGGGAGAGACAGTCTGGAGGGACGGGAGAGAGAGTAATGCTATTATTGGAGGGGAATGCTGGGAGAGGGAGGAGGGAAAGTCAGGCTACTGTAGGAGGGAGGGAGAGACAGTCTGGAGGGACGAGAAAGAGAGAGTAATGCTATAATTTGAGGGGGATGCTGGAAGAGGGAGGAGGGAAAGTCAGGCTACTGTAGGAGGGAGGGAGAGACAGTCTGGAGGGACGAGAAAGAGAGAGTAATGCTATAATTTGAGGGGGATGCTGGGGAGAGGGAGGGGGAAAGTCAGGCTGCTGTAGAGGGTATTAATCCCGTTGATGAATTGTACGCTGTCACAGCTACTCAGATTTATCGACTACACAAGGTCGACTGTTGTCAAACACTCGGTTAGGGCGCAGTGCAGAAAAGTTGGGCACCTAACTATCACCGAGGGGGATAGAAGCAACATTACAGACATTACCACGTGCGCACGTGTTCCAGAACCCAAACAGAAATCGCATTTCGAAGGGTAGTTTTTTCAAGTTTTCTGAAGATAATTCAGATTTCTCTTGCAAATACCAACCTTACTTCAATAATGCCTTCAGAATGTGGTGTCTATGGTTTGCTCTCACTGTTCTCTAACCCTGACAATAAGGCGTTCAATAAGGCGTTCATAAATAACAGTTTCCACCATATGTAATCGATTTAAATTCCAAATACTAATAATTATATGATATACTCTCTCCAACTACTGACTGGTCATGGCGTCATATTGTATTGATTCAATGTCATTCTAATGTTAGTGTGATATCAATCTGTTGTTTACAAGACATCACGTTATGGTTTGCCTTTGAATCTCTGTACATTCACTATTTTCCCCCGTTTTACATGTCCAGTAATTCTCTATCGCTAAATTTGATATGACAGATAATTTTAAGGGAACAATAACATATGACGTCACAGTGTGTTTTAACTGAAGTAATCGTTTACAAATTTACATAAAAATAGCAAACTACGGTGCTAATCGAAAATGGAATATCATCCCAGAGGAAGAGTATTTGTGTTACGTCATAGTGTTAGTCATGATAGGGGGTGGCAGACTCTGCTGGTGGATTTTGTAGTCCGTAAGGTTCGCTGGTTATCTCATTTTGATAGTGCCACGGTACGTTCGTCGTACACAATTTGAAATTATACAGAACTAGTTTAATTTTACTTCTAAATTCGTAAATTTAAGGGTTTTAATGCACCAAACCCTTCTGCTTCTCCAATAGTTTAAACATTTCGACTACAACGTTTTAGCACCTAGCATCACTGACCCGTCCTAGAAGAACTAAACAGCTATATGATGCAATGGAGTTCGTTGTTTCGGTATCTATTACTAAATTTAAAAGGTGCAGCATGTGTAGGTGTTATCTTCCAAGTACGACAGAGAAATTTCAACCCCGTTGTAGATATATTAAGATGTGTATCCTATGGCTCTGAATCGTAACTCAGGCTAGGCCGAAAATATTACCCTTCAAAATCTCTCTGCCATATCCTTACAGTGTCCCGGGAATATTCTAATTAACTTGTTTTTTTTCTCTTATATTGTCGTCACATAAAGACAGATTCGGAGCTCAATAACAAAACTAAAACTCAAAAAGAGACGGAGGGAGGAAGGCAACAAAAGCCCCAATAGTGGAAGACCAGATGTGACGGAAGTGTAAGCGTTTTGTGCGTCAAACTTGACGTATATCCGTCCAATCCATGAAGATCCTTACCAATACTACACCTCCTCTTAACGCAAATCTCACATTTTCTTTGTCCGTCTTAGTCGAAGCAAATTATCACATTGCCCTATATTGCACCTAAAATACCAACTACATTTCCCCGACCAAAATCCTACTCCCACCACGTCACGAGTTGTTTTTTATACGAGTGCTCTAAAGTTTCAGCCTCGCCATATAACCGCATTTTCACATTATCCCTTTCCTAAATCCTAGTCGAACCACATTATCCCATTTTCGCACTGAATGTATATAAAATCTGAGCCGCGCCTATGCTGTTTCCGGATCTGCTATAGTAGAGCTGTCGGAGTGGTTCTCATCCATTAGTGAGCTATAATTAGAACGAGGTCGTCTGACTTCGTCAATCTTTGACCTTGTGTCAAGGTCGTTCGTTGTTGGTATATGAAGCATCGCACGCGGTATGTTAGATCGATTATATCTTGTCTCTGTATCCCGGAGATGTACACAAAAATCCTTTATATTTACTTACTACAGCACACACATGTGCTGCACCTTTTAAATTTAGTAATATAAACAATATGCCGAAAAATGAATTAAACTGCACCATACAGCTGTTTCGTCCTCCTAGGACTCTTCAGTGATGCGAGGGGCCAAAAGGTTAAAAATCTAAAATTTCTAAACTAATGTAGAAGCAGAAGGTTTATTTGCGTAAAACCCCTTTAATTTATGAATTTAAAAGTAAATTTAAACTAGTTTTGTATAATTTCAAATCGTGTACTTCGAAAATGTGTATATTATGTACCGTGCCACTACTCAAATGAGATTAACTGTGGCTATGGAGGCTCCAGCAAACCTCGGGACTTAAAACTCCTCAGGCAGAGTCTACCACCCCATATCATTAAAGATGACGTAACACACACATGTGCTGCATAATAATGTTACCATTCTGTAACATTATTATCGTTTTACCAGTCGTTATCCTTTCAACTTTTAGGTAAAAATAAGAACACCATTTAAACGTCAACAAAAACATAATCATAACTAAAAATGGCTTAAACCAGGGGGAAATACGACCAAAGAAAAGAGTAGCACGAACCCCTTTGGAAAGGAAAGAGAATAAGACCAGGTGTTCCGGAAGAGTAAGCGCCTTCTACTTCATCGACGACACCCGCTATGTACAACTTGATCACATCGAAGTAAACATCAAACCATCAAGTGAGAAGCGAGTCATCATTGTCAATCAAAAAAGGTTAGAGCACTAATGATCATATTCTCAAACATGCACCTTTATATCATTCAAGGATACTAAATATTTCTCAAGGAGACCACGACCATATAACTTTATCATAGTCCTCATCAACAAGCATATGTCGAATTCATTGGACGATTAGGAGGCATGATAATTCCATGGCTTAACAAAAAATTCTATTGTATATACATTTTCAGATAAAAAACAAAACATTTTTGAAGGAACGAAGCCATATGTGTAGGTATACGTAAAGTTTGAATATATCAAAAGAATTAACAAAAACCAAAAATCAATGTCTGTTTTATTCATAAGCTAGACATAAGCTTGGAATATATTCATGAGAAAAATTTAAATAAATGTAACGGGAATTTAAAGTTACCCTACACGACAAATGGTTATAGTCATACACAGCGATGGGGTGCCTAACACTATTATTGAGACCCGGTTCTCATTGGTAGAGCAAGTGTATGCGGTCGATTGTTGCAGTTTCAGTTGCGCCGAAATCGGAACCCGACTAAATAACACATGTATATGTAACCAATGAACGGCGTATCCCATGGCAACCCCCGTGCTGTTTTCGGGTTTACTCTTTGACTTTTTTAACAGATTTATTGCTAATAAACATTGCAAAATGTTTAAGGCATAATTTATTTCACCTTGGCAAAGCCTCTTCCAGCATATATGTATATGTACATGACAGAAAGGAACGTATCAACAAAAATGTAAATCAGATCCACACAGGCACAAATGCACACAATAGAAAGAAAACTCATTTGAACTTTCAATTAACAAAAATAAAAGAAGTTATAAAGTTACAATTATACCTCTGGCATTCAAATTTTTAATTTACGTATGTCTTTCACAGGCAATAAGTCGACACACCAAAGAAAAATTAAAGCTGAATTTAGAAAGGATGGTTTTATTAAAAGCGATGAAGACAAATTTACACCATCATATTATTAGACTTTAGATAGAAGCATAGGCAACACAATCACTGATCCGGAGAGAGGAATAATAACAAACGTGAAATATTAATTGAACATTAAATAGAAAATGAAATAATTTCAAGTGTCATGACAGTTATGCAAAGGTGAACCTCGTTGATAATCGATATTACAACACCAGCTACCGGAATCAAATACTTTGAAGAAGGAAAAAGTGGTGGAGAAATGGATTGATGTGAGGGAAAATCAGGTATGAAAACATATATCAAATATATACTGTAATAAGTTTTTAAACATGAATCTATATGATAACGTTACGGTTGTCAATGGAATATTCAGCAATGCTGTAAATAAAAACAGTCAGGGCATATTAAGAATGTTTTAACAAATTACATATCATATATTATCACTGACGAATTGCTAGTGTCACCAAGTACCTGGCTATTATAACAGCGTTGCAAACACATAATAATACTAACCATCACAACTTTCCGATATCGGTCCATTCAACCCTTTCGCGTCTCGTCCCTGGTACGTCCTGCACATAAAAGGTAACCAAGCATTTTAACAATTCATCAATTACTATTAATCAACCAATGACTGACATAAAATTGTATAAAATTGATACAATGGTATGAAAACTGAAAGTTTATAAATCCAAACACAAGCAACAAAACATGCACATAATTATATAAATGTTAAAGGAGTATTGTAATAGAGCTGGTCGTTAGATGGGAATATGTTTGCTTTGTGTATGTTATTCTGTACGTCCTGTAAGCTTGTAGTATGTTTCTTAGTAGGTTACAGAATCATCAACAAAGTGTAAAAGATTCGTAGATAAGTGATGCCGCAGCTATGCTTGTTTTATCCTAATTAATGATGTGTTTAGTTTTCAATAACACCACAGAAACAATTTGATGTTGATATGATACTTATATAATTCAACTGTTCAGTTAGAGATTAACATTTGTTGAACTGGAAATAGTAGGCCTGAGAATTATGCCTCATGTCTTACTTAAAGGCCTCGTGTGAAGAAATGTATTTAAACATATTTGTTTCACAAGGAATAGTTGGTAGACATGATCGGTCTGTAAGTCTGGTATTATAAGTATGGACATCAGTATCTGATTAGGTAAGGGGTTTTACAGATTCCCCCGGAGTATGTTGATAAAACATTTTATAGAATATTAGCATGCTATGATGTCTACTGTCTATGAATTTATTCCAGCATTTTTTTTCGCAGAGTTTGTCAAATCTTGCAATTTCAGTTGCAATTGAAATAATCCTTGTGGCTTTCAAATAGAAAATGTCTAATTTGGAATCATGTTCTTTGGGGACAGACAACATCAGCATATTCTACTAGTGATCTGATCAACAAAGCTATATAGTACAGATTGCTTGTCTAGTTTAAATGTCATAGTTCACATAATATTTTCTTTATTATACATATTTAAGATCGGATGGTGTTGCCTACATATAATAGTTTTTGTTGTCCAAGATAATTATCTACAAATAAAAAAGGAACACAGAAAACGTTTGAAAGAAAAATTTATAGAATACATTATTTTAAGAAAGAAAACAAAAATAAACACACAGCAAAACAAAAAAAAGTGCTAAAAAAAATATGAATGAAGGATTTGGTAGTGATATATATGCAAATTACAATCGAAAATATTTTTTTTTTAAATAGATAATATAATAAGACTTGTTTAAAACAAAAAAATAGAACGATCAAACGGATAACGTGCTTGACTTGATATATCCATCTTCATAACATGGTTATATTTTATTTATTCATTTATCTATCTATTTATTTTATATTTCAAAGAACTGAATATGTTAAGTTGACTTGATATATCTATCGTCATAACAGTATGATCGTGGAAGTAATAGCGACAGTACGGACAAATAAATGGTCAAATTTTCCAGGCTATCCGCACCTTTATCAAGACACATAAAATACACGATACATCACATAAACAGAATATAACATGGTAATATTTCATTTTAATTTATTTTTCATCTATTTATCTATTTTGTATTTCAAAGAACTTAATATGTTTAGTCAGTGGTTTAGGTCGCCATTATCAAAAACTCGTAATTTTCAAATGCTAAATAATTAAAAGTATAAATCGAACCAAATAATTCCAATGTATTTAGAATTGTATATGAAAGAACTATGTGCAGTAAATTGTATTGATTGTTATAAAAAAATGTATGTCATGTACTGATTATGTAAGCTAGACAGGGCGCTATATCATATTTATTAATGTATACTTTATACGGGATGATCTTGTCCTGAAATATTTGATAACTTTTATGGGGAAAATATGATACATGACAGGATTGACAAGTGTTCGTGACACCAGGATCAGTGTAATGAGCGAAAATCAATATTTTAGATGAAGGGGGGGGGGGGGGGGTAAAAAGGGAAGGGCAAAATAATCAGTGATGTTTCTGATTAAGAGGGAATAGAATTCGATAAACCGTGAACAGGGTACGGATTTCATGTTCCTTATAAATCATGATTCGTGAATGATAATTCCATTACGATTTAAATCTAAGGGCATGTAGTAATTGTGAAACCGGATTTTGATAAATATCCGATTTTGTTAGATTATCCGGAATGTCGACAAATTATAGGATTGTACCTTTTTTAACCGTTCAAGGTCGACCGACATCAATCTAAATTTACTGCGTCTTTGCTTGTCGGTTCCTTTTCCTGGTGTATTCTTAATTGCGTTATTTGTCTTACTTTGAACGCGGAATACACGTAATCACAAAGTAGGCGGCGTGAAAAGAAAAATGGTTTTCTTGTAATGAGGCACGCGCGTACGACATGGCAGAATGGTTTTTGTTGTAGGGATGGCACAGTCTCTTGTACAAGATCGTGGCGCGTTTCTTGTGGCGTCCTTGATGATAGATCGGGATTAAAAATTCTCTTTTTAGACCCATGCTGGATGCAGACGCCTTTTGTCGTTCATCACTAGGTATGAGTATTCAGCACTCGGAACGCCTCGTTAGTTTTAATGTGGTCCTATGGACGGAAAAGTAATAACCTGCATAATTTTGAATTTAACATTATTTATGATCGTTTTAGTTAGCATTTCATTGCCAGGAGTTGATGTGCAGATAAATAAATAACAAAAAAAAAGAAAATGAGAATAATTTTAAATAAATAAAGAATTAAAATGAAATAAGTAAAGATCTAGAAAGACGACGTAACATACACATATGCTGCAGCTGTAAAACTTAGTAATAGATACAGTATGCCGAAAAAATGAATTAAACTGTATCAATCATTTGGTTTTTTTAACCAATTTCACTGCTTAAACTAATGAAAAGTCGTTTAAATATAAACAAAAATAATAACAAACAAAATTAGTGCTAAATTAATCAAACAACATGCTGAAATCAATTAAAATATTTAATTTGATTTAGACAATATTTTTCTTTCGCTGAAATAACGAATATGGCAGTATATAATACCACAGTAAACTTGTACAGGTATACAGGAGGCGGATAGGTAAGTAACAGTAACACACAATGCTGAGGCAACAGTGTCATTCGTAATATATTAAAGTAAAAATTAAAATTAAAAAAAGTAAAAATACCTAAATTCAGAGCCATTATTTTTACAAATAGACATTTCTATTATTGTTGAATATATCAAAGTCCATGTAATGATACTGATAACTATCGGATATGCTAATACTAAATAATAAAAAAAACTAAAAAAAACCCCACAAAAACCAACGACTACAAATAAAAAAACTAAATAAATAAATAAGGAAATATTTTTGTGGTTAAGATTTTATTATTTTTATTTTATTTGTAGATCGATTCATATAATTATATAATTTCAGGTTTCATACAATTTGTCAAACAAGGTTCAGGAGTTGAAAAAGTAAGATGTGCTCAACTCTTCTCTAGATTTTTAAATTCTCATTATCAATGCTTGTATGTTTCAATACAATATGTATTACTTTATTACGTTTCACCGTTAGCAACACTGGCCAATACTGTCATGGTCCATGTTACAAACACCTTTATTTATTCTGATATTTGAAAGTCGTAGCATCAAAACATTTCCGATTCTCTTGCAATATATAGAGGCTATTCAATGGTTTCCCGTTAAATATCAAATACATTTCACGAGTATGGCAGATGTTTTTAATACATTTTCACGAGTGCGTAACACAATTCAAAACATTTTAAACATCTACAATACAAGTGCAATATATTTGATATTTATTGGAAACCATTGAATTTTCTTTTTATAACATTGTCAAAAATCAAAAAAAAAATAATACGGTTACAACTGATAGGGACGGAGTAACTAAGGCTTCTGGAATATTAATACGCCACCGGATGAAGTTCTATTTTTTTTTTGTTTAAAATGTAGTAAAAATATAAAAGCACACTAATAAAATCCATAAGATATCTTTTAATTTTCATAATACAGTGTACTATAAACGTGTTCAATTTCCCTACTTTATATGATTTGATTCTAGAATAACGAAAAAAAAGTTCACAAATAGTGCGCACCGAAACGTAAGATTTTTTATATAATCACTAGTGATGATATAAGCAGTGATGATATCAGTTTTTTAAAAATGTAATAAAATTTTATATATGATGATTTTATAATATTTTATTAACTTTTTTTTCAACTGTTTGCATCGCAGATTAATCCTACTACAAAGTTACAAACTTTAGTTGTGATCACGTGTGTGTTACACACATCATACGAAAAACATATGCTTTTGTAATTTGCTTTTGCTGTAAATATTTTTTATTCTAGCCATTTTATTCATAATTTCATGCTGTTGAAATATACACATGTACGTGCTTTTACGTTTTGGAGTAAGTAAAATCGGAAGTGGGATAAACCACGCTTGGCTCGTGAAATGTGCTTTCGTGTTTCCAATAATGGTGTACTCGTCTCGCCTCAACTCAACTCAAGCAACCTCAAACCCTAATGCCCGGCCATCGATACATAATCGCCCTGATGAGACGCCTCGCCTCATCACCTGCCACGCAAACTCCTGTATTTCTCAACTGATTTAGCTCCTGTCTGCATGTTTAATGGTAGCGAATAGCGTTACGTCACATAAAACCTAAATATAGTCCGAGATCATCAAGGACAAGATATAAAACTTTCTCGCGCTCTGTAACATTTCCGGTCTAAGGTTGGCGATTATAATCGCTTATGTAAACAGGCATTCCTATTAAAAAGTATTAATTTACGTGTTTGATTACGTTTTGTGATAAAGTAGTTTTTTATTTGTTGTTAATTACTGAGCGTGGAACCGGATGGCATGCTTATCACATAGGAGAAATGTTACCTTAATTATCACCTTGGTTCAAATACATCAATAACGTTTTTCATATTTGCAGCATAATAAGTTAGAATATCAAAATGATAGATGTTTTATTGGCAATTATATAAAATTTTAACAATCTTTAATGTTTTACAGTTGCCCATTACATGTTAAGTTTGTTTTCATATAATCTTAGATTCGAATTATTGAATTTCTTTCACCATTTCTTTTTATCTCAAATGTATCTTCCTTCATTACAAATATACCAATGTGATGTTTGTATTGCCTATAAAAATAAATGAATTGTTTTCGAACAACACTACTTCCAAATTACTGGAGTAATACTATAATGTGTGAATTTAGAAAAAAAGTGCTTTAAATAACCAGAAAAAAATCTACCTCTTCCATACACAAATATATATTCCAAAATCCAAGTCGATTAAATGACAAAACTTCCAACTGATGAGAAACCGACAGAGACTATAACACAACATTAATTCGTACGAAATGAAATCTCTTAAAGCATCGTCTTTTACTCCGAATAATGTTGATTCACACAGCATGCTATACTCTCTTCAGTACCATTCGTCCGAAAGCTTATCATATATGCGAAGTCAGCACCCATCATAAGAACGAATAAGGTTGACGAAGAAATCAAGAAGTAAATATAGGATTTTTACCGCACCATATAGAATGTTTTGTTATAAGTTTGATTGCCAAAAAGACTAAAACCCATGTAAAGAACTTTTCGAAGCATTATTACAGGAAAAGTGTTCCCAACACTTTATACCATTTCTTTGGAAAATATATAAGTTTAATATTTCAAGGAAACCGTGCAATAGTAAACTCCAGGTACGATGAAATTGCAAAATAAAATAAAAAGTTGCAATAAAGGAAAGGAACATGATCTTGCGCGGCATATGATATTGACATTTTGCACGGCAATTGAAAGTTTGTCGGAAAATTACGACTTTCTGTGTCCTCTGTGCACCAAAGAAAGTTAAGATACCTTTACACTTGTTAATGTGTTTGCTTTTATCATTTCGTTCAAAGTTAAAAAACAAACTAATGTGTTCCAATCGTGTCGCTGTTTTTTTTTGCTCTTCTGAGCCACCTTAGGATGACTGTACATGGAAGATCAGCGTACTGCGCAAGCTTATGTGCCATATTTACACCCGATTGAAACAGGTGGTACATGTAATATTTTACCTACATTCAAAGTATATCAAAACAGCATCAATGTTTTTGTGGATTTCAATTAAAAACAAAAATGTTTCTTTGTTATTACGACATCATGCTTTCATATATAATTATATCGTTTTCATTTACTATCGGCAATTACATCCTTAGGTGCGCAAGATCATTTGCCGGCAGTGTACGTTTTAATTTAAGAGTTTACTGTAGCAATTGTAATACATTATTTTTGATTAAAATGATAGTTTACACAAATTAGTTGTTTCTTTAAAAAATAGATTTATATCATGACACAAGAAATTTCGTTATGGTTTTCAATAATTAAAAAAAAACATAGAAATTGAAAAACCAGTAAAATAACTGTTCTTGAAAGGTAGACTCATGTTTCCAATCGATAAATGTATTGGTCATTTCTAGGTATCACTAAAATGATTTATTTGCATTATTGTTCCATAAAAAATAAAAAATAAGCTTTTATTGTTCATAACAGAAAAATATATCATCCCATAAACGTCTATCATATTTTTGAAACATTCAGCACTTATCAATAGGCTGGGGATGTAAAAGTAAACGTAACACACACATGTGCTGCATCTTTTACTATTAGTAATAAATAAGGTAACGTTTAACGTTTCATACAGTTGCTGTTTTGGACAAAAGAAAAATAAATGGAGGATATCTAACAGTGTCTTCAGTAATACCAAATATATTTCACGAGTGGGGCTATTATTTCGATATTTTTCACGAGTGCGTAGCACTATCAAAAATATCAAAATATTAGCCACACAATTGAATACTATCAAAAATATCAAAAGATTAGCCACACAAGTGAAATATGTTTAGTATTACTGAAGATACTGTTAGATATTCTGTTTACTACATTTTCAACTCTATAGTGGCAGCTTTTGATTTTCCCAAATGTCTTTTGTAAGCGGCATTCTGATTGGTCAAATCAGAAAATGTGATATTTCTCATTAGTGAAAAACATCACTTTTATATAATGAATAATTTTCGATATTTCACTGGTAAAAATGTAATAAAATAAATGTTACAGAGTTCCAAACAAATGGATAATATCGAGAGAAAAATCAGAGCATACCGGCAACAAAACCATAGTCTGAAATCAAAATCGAATAAACTAACAGTATAAAATGAATAATGGAATATTTTAGACAAAACCCTTTTTTAATTTGGTAATGGTTGTCACTAGCTGTACTGTCAAACATACTTATTGAACATCATAGACCACGATTTACATGGCGGTGTCGTCGATGAAGCAGAGTACGCTTACCTTCCAGAACACTTGGTCTTATTCTCTTGTACTTTTACAAGGCTCTCCATGTAAATATTTCCTTTGTTTATATTTTGCCCCTAGTTTATTCAATTTTGAGTTTGGACATGGTTTTGTTGATGCTTCGCTGTTCTCTGATTGTTTTTTACTGCCTTGGATGGCATGCTTCAGTGTAAAGATTTTTACATTATGAGATAAACATTTAAGATTATCTCCTGCTTGTACTACCTTCACATCATTCGGTTTGATCTAAAACTATAATCGTTTCTGCATCCCCTCCGTAAATGTTCAAAATAAAAACAACGATGTTTTATGCATATAACGTTTCCTGCTTCAGTTATATTGTGCTGAACATTCAATCATTGCTTTGTTTTCTCTGAATTTATCTAGAATGCTGTTTTAGATTTTCTTTTACAGTCTCTAGTTTTTGGATACTTTCTATTACTAATATATATAAGATTCCTCATAACTGACCCATCAACGTCTATTTAGTTTTAAGTATAATAACTCGTTCACAACAACACTAACTGTTCGAAAGATATATTCTTAAAAGAAGACATGTATTTTTTGTTCTGTTAAAATTGATTCTTAGTAACCATGACCAAAATTCAAAAAATGTCTATTCATGCTATAGATCGATGCAATATTGTGATTATTCGAAATTTGTCGTTCTGACTAAAAATTGAACAGATTCGTAAAAGCCAGCAAACCATTTCGTATAAAAGTTTGGCTTCGAATGACCGTTAAACGTTTTGATGTTCACCTAGCAATGAAAATAAAGTGAAAGTGTTACACAAACGAGATATTAAGAGCTTAAATGAACAAGGAAAACAACACCACGAGATCATCCTGTAAAATTGAATCATTTGAATCTTGATGTACAAGTCCTAAAATGACACAATTGCCGTTTAGCACGATGAACATATTTTTTCTATCTTCAACGACAGACATGAAAATAAATTAGAGAATACCGAAGCGTTAACATAATCATAATCCGAACTCAAAATCGATTAAACCAGGGGCAAAATATGAACAAAGGCAATATTTAGGGGAGACTCCTGTAAAAGTACAAGAGAATAAGACAAGGTGTTCCGGAAGAGTAAGCGTCTTGTGCATCATCGACGACAACCGCCATGTAAATCTTTGTCACATCCAAATAAACTTCAAGTCCTCAAAATGAGAACTGAGTATCTTTGTCAATCAGAACAAGTAAACACACTAATGAGCATATTCAAAAACGTCCATCTTCATATCACTTAACGATACAGAATATCTCTTAAAACTTAAAACTTGCCCATAGTTCTGATTAACCTGCATCTCTCGAATCCTTGTGTTGTCCGTTTGTTTGTCAGCAGTCGACAGGTTGGAGAAGCAGGGATGTTATATTAAGAAATGAAAAGTTCATGATCGGAAAATTAAAATCATCACGTTAATCGTATAGCTTAGTAGTAAGCTGTCCATGTTGGTCGTAGTTTAAGTAGAAATCGAATATAGCTTTTAAATTTGAAGGCCCTTCCGTCTTCGTACTTTTAGTAATTATTTTACTTGCATAAGCATACAAACGGTTATAAGTCTGTAGTTTTGAAAATATATGTAACTTCAATAAGGAAAGCTTTGTTGAAGAAGCTATATATCGACAGACATTTTTCATCGGTTTAAACAGTAATTCATTACCAGTTATATACAATGCATATACAGAAATTAGCAGCAAGGGTTTCCCCTTATTTTAAGCTCCCAATATGATATTTTATTCACAACCTGAACCATAAAAAATAGTGCTGCAGTTGATTCCCCGTTCAAAATCAGCAATGGCGGTTCCTGTAGCTTTAGAATTGGTTTATGTGAATGTGCCAATCAAGGACGGAGCCTGGTTTACCAGTCTGACCTCTGCACCTTGCATGCCATTGTCTCATAAAACAGTTTTTCCATTAACGCGGCGAGTATTTTTATCTCAGTTCCCCGTGTGAAGCTATTTCACCCATCTTGACGCTCTCTCGCTCGAACTTCATTGCAATGGATGCTGAGACTGTACAGTTTAACATTTCTTATTATTTCGAATTGTTTTAAATAAACATTATTTACAAATGCTATTTCAAATAGATATTTTTGTTTATATAGTAAATGTCTTGTGTTTTGCAATAAAACAAGGAGTTTTAGAAATACACGTCTACCTGTATCATCTGATGCAATAGACTTGCCGTAATTGGTCGCTTTTAGATTTACATTACATTAGGTCCACATTGTGTTTTTATCAAGCAAAACATGCCGACATAGTTAAATGACTCGTACATCTTTAAATGAATCAGGAATTAATTACAAAATGTATAACTTCAAAATATTTCTTTGTTTATTTGATGTGATATTTTAAATAGCCATCTCATTCTCCAGACCAGTTTTTCGTTTAAAGTTTTTGAAGACATCTGTCTTGTTTTGGTAGAAACTGTGTGGTGTGTATCTCCGAGACTTCAATCTGATGTCCACTACTAGACCCGTCCCCACTGAATATTTGACACACTTCAGCAACAATACAGTTGCAACTAATTACAGTTTTAAATTTTAATGTGTCCTCGGATCACCCTGGTGATGGCTTAAAAAATTTAAACGAGAAACTGGTCTGGAGAAGAAGATGGCTATTTTGATGCAGTTTGGGTTGATTTTTGTTGGTATACTGTACATGTATCTATTACTAAATTTCAAAGGTACAGTATATGTGTGTGTTACGTCATCTTTCGTACAATTTGTATTTTCCTAAAGCGACAGATGTGTGCTTTTAAATAATTGTGTGCTGTTCGCTTGACACAGAGAAGACGCAACCTTAACAGGTTCGGCTGTTCGTACTAGGGAGATTGATAATTCTCTAATTATGTTCCTGCCGTCCCATTGATGTGTTTACAGACCCCCGCGGTTATATCAAAACCGTAATGGCTTTAAACACGATTTCTGTAATTTTGAAAAACTGTGAATTGAAATCCTTTTGTTTAAAACGGTAAAATACCTAATTCTCTACCGGCGGATTATTTGGTGTTTCGATTCCCACTGTTCCTTTTTACTATATTCTCTAGTTCAACAACTATATTGACTACATACAGACATTTCTCCCCTTTTGTTGCGTTTTAACTATAATATTCTAGCTCGGATGTTTGTATCCCCAAGAAAAATAAATGTGAAGTTTATTATCTACAAAACTGTGACTACAAAATTTGTTCAGTTATCTACTGTCATAAATGCATTATCAATTGGAAACGAATCCTTTCCTATCGAAATAGTTTCGTAACAGTTTGAGCACCCAAGGTCAGGAGGTCAAGGCTTGATTACACTCAAAAAGCACATTCTGAATCTCATTCTCCCTTTTGTTATTTCATCTCTTGTCTGCCTGTCTGTCTTTCTTCTCAACAAGGAAATACCTATTCTAACTCTGTGCTTCAAAAAACATTCCCAAATGCTTCAGTGTTTGGCAGTGCTACAGGTTATCGTTAATGTATAACTGTATAACGGCACATTTTCGCCTCCTTTTAATTTTCGCCCTTTTCGCCCTCATGATACAGGGCGAACTTGAGAGGAGGGCTAACATTACAATGTAGTGTAGGTGACGTCAGATACAAACCTTTAGGCTAACTCAATCTGATTAAAATCATATCTTGATCTCCGCGCCGTTCCGTAAACTTCTCTCTGCTGCGTTAAGATCTGAGAAAATCCCATATGGGGTCATGTCCCGATGACCTTTTGCATTAGCCAATCAAATTACTACTGTCAGAATCTTGACAGTGAAATTTTGAGGGGACAAAGCTTGCATAATCACATTTGTCCGTTTAGTCATTTCGTCACCAAAAAGTTCATGTAGAATAATGTGACGAAATGAATTGGTGCAAGGTGACAGGTCATTGGAAAATTATTTTAGTTTTAAGTAAAGAGGCGACAAAGGTCATCTGAACGGGACCTCTTATGGGATGTTGTCAGATCCTTGTAAAACGGAGTGAGAACACATTTATTAATTTAGATATATGCATGTGTATTCGAATATAAGATTGAAATGTTGATGTGAATCGTAGAATATAGGTAAATTTAACATTAAACATCACCTTTAAAGTGCATCCATGTTTTAAAACAACACAATGTCCGATCACGATTGAAATATAACCATGGGTGTACAGGGCGAATGTGTTTTGTGTCAGTAAGGGGCGAAAATTTGCCGGTATACAGTAGTTACATTTTTTGTCAGTGGTAAAGGGATCTTCAATGTACAGTAACAGTGTTTGTCAGTGGTACATGGATCCTTAAGGTATTGTTACAGTGTTTGTCAGTGGTACATGTATCCTTAAGATATTGTTACAGTGTTTGGCAGTGGTATATGGATCCTTAAGATATTGTTACTTTGTTTGGCAGTGGTACATGGATCCTTAATATATTGTTACAGTGTTTGGCAGTGGTACATGGATCCTTAAGATATTGTTACAGTGTTTTGCAGTGGTACATGGATCCTTAAGATATTGTTACAGTGTTTGTCAGTGGTACATGGATCCTTAAGATATTGTTACATTGTTTGGCAGTGGTATAGGGATCCTTAAGATATTGTTACAGTGTTTGGCAGTGGTACATGGATCCTTAATATATTGTTGCTTTGTTTGGCAGTGGTACATGGATCCTTTAGTTATTGTTACAGTGTTTGTCAGTGGTACATGGATCCTTAAGATATTGTTTCAGTGTTTGGCAGTGGTATGGGGACCCTTTATGTATAATAACAGTGTTTAGCAGTGGTATGGGGACCCTTAATGTATAATAACAGTGTTAAGCAGTGGTACATGGATCCTTAAGGTATTGGTAGTGTTTGGCAGTGGTATTGGGACCCTTTATTTATAATAACAGTGTTTGGCAGTGGTACGGGGGTCATAACACATGGTCTAAATTATCAAATTTAGTTAACTTAACAAGTGATCATAACAAGGACACAACATTCCATTACAGTATTTTATTATATATAGCTGGACAGTACCAAACAGGAGAATGGACAATTGTTTTAATCAGTTTTACTTTCAACATGTTCACAACAAATTATTCGAACCTATTATTTACATATATATCTAAAATATTCAAACAATTTCAACATAAAATATCAGAGATTGGCCATTTAAGAAAACAGTTCAACACAAAGGTATATTTAATCTATTATCACCACCCGAAGTGGCCAGAAACTTAAAATCATTTTCTGCATACAAAAATATATTTTTCATGAGTCACTGCACTACTGGGAAAAAAACAATTTAATGCATTCCAAGACATTTTAACCTTGTCAACTCCATAAAAAATGGGAAAACATGTAACTATATTTTCCTTTGCGTTTTTTCTGTTTTTATAATAAAAATAAAGTTTATGTTCAATTATCAAACAATCATGTGACTCTAATATTGCTTTGGAATTCGGAAATTGATAAGAAAACATTTAAAAGTGAATACAGCATTTAATAGCAATAGTATAAATAATTGTTAATATTCAATAAGAGAATATGTTGAAATTCGCAACAATTTTGATTTTGTAAAACCATATACATGGTGTTAAGGAGAAAATTTAAAAGAATAAATTACGGAATATTAACATTTGAAAAAAAAGTTATGTTTAATTAAAAAGAAATTAAAATTCATACATATTCGATAAAAACAAAAACTAATTTTAATCGATTATTTACGACATTTACAAAACAATAAAAGAAACATTTTCCACATAAAAGTAAGAATAAGTCATTCTGACCAACAGTTATAATGTGTCTCTATGTATACTGTAATCAAAGAACCAGTTAACATTGTGTTATGATAATCACATATTCAACTGTTTGTCAAAATAAATTACACCTACTTATATGGCAAACGTATTAATTTAATTACTTAATGAATACACATATATTGCAACAGTACAAAATAAAAAAAAACAATGGAAAAAAAGTAAGAACAATTATTGCAATTTTCTGTTCCTGTCAGTCTCTGACCTCGTTATATTTTTACATTAAGTGTTTTTATCCGTGTACACATTATATCCGGACATGTGAAGGCGAACATGGTTATCTACACAGCCAAGCACTTATTGTGTCGGTCTGCTACCTCTCATAATCTGGTTGACAGTCGATGTCACTACTAACCTCCACAATTTAAACTTCTTACGAAATTCTGATAATTGACATTTATTTTTTACATGTTTAACCGATAAACGCATTACCTTTGATGGTATTGTATGTGTTTTCGCTTTTTTTTTATCAATTCCGACTCCCATGCTGGAAAAAGTTGTTTGGATAGAAATAGTCAGACAAAACGTTAATAATACGACGACTCCAACAGTCCTGAATGAATTGATTTTACGTTAGAAGTGCCACATAACTGTGAAGTCCTAACACACTATTATCTCTACGTCACCATAATGGGTGTTCAAATCATACATAGAAAAGGGACGGAGAGACCTTTAACAAACATGTAGTATATAGTGCGAACATTGAACTATAGATTTTTTTTTTATTTTCCGGGCCTAAAATCATGAACAAGTGCCATCTCAACTTTACTGTAATGGCTTGTTATTGTCCGGGAAACGATTTACGTCATACTCGAACTTTGATAAAAACAGAATTCGGCCGGGTATGAATAAACAATATTCTCATAAAATAATTTCAATGGCTCAGAGATTCTAAGGTCAAACTATGACAAGACAGTTTGTCGGGAAAGGAACTCAAAAAGTGTGTTCAGAATTTTATTTGAATTAATTCTCAATGTGTGGTACGCTTTGGGTATGTCGCCGCCGGTAAGGAAATATCTAGTGAAAGGAACGACAGACGTCACAACAACATAACCTGTCCATTCATCAAAACTTGTTGAATTTTATCAAAAATCCATATAATTATTAAAACATCACTTCATTCAAAATATTTTTTTAGTTAAAAAAAAATCTAATTCTGAAATAAGTTTTGGTAAAAATGTGCGAAAGAGAACTGTAAGAAGTGGGGATGTCCACAAAATGTGAATGCGACTTTCAGTCTAGCTTGTAATAACCGGTGAGTGATCTAAAGAAAAAAGATATCGTAAATAAATGGCTCGAATTAAAATGTTTGACAAAAGAAAGGGGAAAACGTCATTGGAGGACTTCTGTACCTCGTATATGTCCTGTCGTGCTAGTCTAGCCATATTAATCCATATTTATGATTCATAAAAAAACTTTTAAATTACGTCAATTTTGTTCATCTGTCTTTTCTTACATTTTTGTCTCGCTCAAATAAGGCTGCGAATCGAATGCCGACTTTTGGATATTTTATAACGGAGTTTTAATCATTTTTAACGAAAAACCGTAACAAAATAAAAAATAAAATAAAATATTTATCAAAAACTGTTTTATACCAATCTTGTCGCCATCTTTTTTTTTATCTTACCTGACTATAATCAAATCTTAACAAGTTGAAATAATTTGAGTTATAATGGATTATATATGTCTAGACGAACTAAACAAGAATATTCTCGACTTGATGTCCATGAATACACGAATGTTAACCTAACAATAGCTACTGGGAACAACAGCAGGAATGTTTACGATGTGTGACCAATAATGATTAAACAACCTTTAGTACCGGAACAACCAATAAATAAAGTATCCACTTTTTATTTCTTTAAAAATTAAAACTAAAATTGAAATATTCTTGACTAATCACGTTAAAATCAATTGGGTCTTATATGTATTGTTGATATCAAGTTGTTATTTTAATTTCAGACGTCATTTTGGCATTATGACGTAATTTACAAACTATAGTACCTGACGGTAACTTCTCATTTACCTCAAAATATCATTTGATCAGTTCGGTAGTTTGATAATTCGATCAATATTGGTCATATAAAATATGGTTAGCACAACGTTTAGTGAAACGTATTTACTAATCTAATACGCCCTATATGTTACTACATGTATACGAACAAAAATGGCTAAAAACTAAACAATTACAAAATATATATATCGTGTTCATATAAATACTTCATGATAAACATGTATATGCTGGACGTTTTTTTATATTGTGAAAATTGAACCTGTTTTAATATAGCAATAACCACAAATAAAAAACTACTGTACAACCCAATTACTGAATAACCATTGTACAGGTACGTTATCAAATTAGTAATGTAAATACGTAAATTTATACGGAAACGAAAATAACACTGACTTTCGAAAATTTGGTTTACGACTTTTGATGATTTGGGAAGTATTTATATAAACATTCGTACGCTTGTGATAAACATGCTAAATATATGTAGATAAATATATCAGTCATTGCACTAAGAGGAGAGAATAACAAGACAGTGGTTAGCATTACAAACTTTGTCGTACATTATCTACCCAGATATTGTATTTCACGTTCTTTATTACATTACTACTTCCGCTTCCGGTGAACGGTGGTGAGGAACATCACCGGAACGGGTATTGTAAAATGAAACCCAAGACATCCAAAATTCTTGAAAGATTTGAAAAATGCAAAGATTTATTTACTTTTAATTTGAAAATATCAAAAACGTTTCTAGGTTTTTTGTTTCGTTGGGAAGGGTTTTGTTGGTTCGCAAAATACTGCCTAAAATGAAAAGTAAATTTCATACTTTGATCTTATACTTCATTGCACAATTACCAAAATTTGTTGAAGCAAATAATATGAAAAGTCTCTCATAAGATAAAAGGGGACATAAAAAGCAAAAGCAAAAAGAAAGAAAAAATCTTGTCGACAGACTGCAATTATGAATAAATATTAGTCCTGTGTCATCGCCTTTATATTATCGAATGTAACAACTTAATCATTTAACGGAAAATAAAACAGAGAAGAAAAAAGGAAAAGTGTAAAATGCTTCACAACTTATTAATAAGTTGATTGTTAGAAGGTGAAACAATTCAAAAATTACATCCATGCAAGCGATTTATAATGTAAAGTTAACTCACATATCAATATGTCAAATGTAATGTGAAAATAAATGTGAAATAAACTTTTCATGATGCATGGAATGGTGCACTTACATAGATCACCAGAACAATAATGGTGACTGAAATTCGTTTGAAGAAGGCATTTAGTCCAAAGTTATAGAACTTTTATGAAGTGAAGAAATTGAGAACAGATACTAAGACTGGTATACAAACAAACAAATATTTTTTCTAAACGTGAAAATGTAAGAAGAATGGGTTTGTAGAAAGAAAGAAAAAAGGACAGCGAATTTCAAAGAACCTCAGCAAAGAGACAAATAAAGAGATAGAGGGATATACTGGATGACATGTGCAACAGTTATCTGATTAAATAAATATACACTAAGTATAATAGCATAAGTGTGAAGAAGCCAACACCAATATACGTACTAAATAGGCATAATTTGTAACATTTTGCATGGTTACACAACACTAACTACATATTAGAATATGTTAAAACCAAACACCACTGTTACAACACTATGTCAAGAAATGTATTCAACTTTGTAGCTTAGACCATCTTCATTGAATTAATATTATTTACATTAAACAAACTGTAAACGTACAGATTTTCACGGTAATCTTATTTTTCGCGCTTTTCGCGTTGAAGGTATTGCGCTAAAATATGATTGTGCTAATTAGAGGTGTTATATAATGTTTACATAATAATTACCACGGATGCGCGAATTTATCATTGCGCTAATACGCCAAAACCTAACAAAACGCTATGAAGTACGTTGACGGATTGTGTTGTTTAGACATATATTTATACATGCTATCAATAGATAATTATTATATCATAAAACATTAATAAACAGTTAAATGTTAAAGACCAACAATAGTAGACATAAAACAACGTTATTCGGTAGTCGAAGTACAATACTGTTATAGAAAATAGTTAAGGCTATTACTGTTACATCTAAGGCTCGCACCTTAAGGGCACCTGTTCAGTCCACTTATCACGTCAAACGAAGTCAAACTATTTCAACAAAGTAGTATTTCTTGAACCATTTGAACTCGGACACTTCCCGTTTTCTACTCGAATTTGTTCCAAAATCACAAAAGCATTCATAATTTTGATTACCATGTGATAACATTAACAAATTCTAATTGTATATAAATTGATTTTCCTTTGAACGGAAGTTGAAACCAGGGCATCAACCATTGTAGACATTCATTTAGATATACTTAAAAGATGACAAGTACAATATCTTTTTTTTAAAGTAAATAAAGCGTTGAAATATTTCATGTTCAATTCAAAATTCTATATTAATGACACATATAGCCCGGGAACAATGCAAGTTGTTTAACATTATTCAGCATCAAATTCAAATCAGCTTTTGTATCAAACATGAACATTAATTTAATGAGACAGCCATGGAGGTCAGTGGTATCTTAACCAGATTTTTACGTCATGATACTGACGATGTCAACCGACAGACTGCAGTATTTATAGTATATATGATTGCCATCGGAACTTGTTAAGTTATATATCAATAGTGCTACAGTTTGGTAAATGTTCGATTTTGACCTGAATGTCTGACTGGTCCTAAGTGATAAAATCAGTTATATTATATAGCCCAACACACAGAGGAAGGAACAGGTGCCCGTCAATCACATTACTTTGAAATTCGGTAGTTCATATCATAAACAAGTAAAATATACATTTAATTATTAATATCTGACGATACAAACGGCAATATAACTTAACTTAAAAGTTTATATTGCCAAATTGCAACCTTAACCCTTTCACCGATATTTCCATCACAAATGCATATTTTGAAGGCTGGCATATTAAACTGTCTTGTCTTCATTGGTATTTCAATAATGGATAAGTATAATACCAACTTTTGTATTATAGGGACCCACCTTCTATGCTACAAGTGTTCCTTTATAGTACGAATACAAAATCACCTATCCCTGTTTTTTAAGGTATCGTCGTCAGTGGGTCACTTGTTCACCCATGGAATCCCATTTTAACTCTTCTTTTTCAAACGTTGTAATAATAGTTCATTGTGTAATTTAATGCGGAAAAGAGTTAAAATATCTGTTTAGATGTTTTTATCAACGAAAGGGTTAAGATTGCAATTTTCGTAACCGGAATACCATATTAAGGTTCCATATGCTTCAATGCATGATATACAACAAAACCATGACAAAGGTATCGTCTAAATACACATTTCACACAAAACGCTTCTTTATTCGAGTGATAAGGGGAAGTCTTCATCTACAATTAAAGATTATTTGCGCTTGCAGATTTTTATCTCGTTTAGAATTCGCCGGGGAGTTTGCGGAATGGATATTTGTCATAATTCAAAATTTTTATTTATTTACGAGTTTGAAATTTATTTCTATGAATTCCTCGACTATTTGTCCGTTTCCAAATTTCAGTTCCTGCAACATACATATAATTACCAGTAAATTTTCGTGTCGGACCTCGATCTCTGACTTCCACAGCGCAAATATAAACACTATTATATTCTTGATTTTACATTTCACCACAGAATTATCAAACATGGTACTTAATGTTCAAATGTGTTAATACGTAGAAATATACGTAATTATCAAACAATGGACACGTGCTTAAAACAATAATTTCAATACGATATGTAGAGAAATCAACATTGCAATTTCCCTTACAGGGTTTGTATTCCAATGCGATCTATGTGATTTTTACGAAAGTAGCTCGATATGCATACATCGTTTTGTTGTCAGTAGACGTAAATATGGTTCACATAGCCATGTCTTGTATTAAACCTGCCATAAAAATAGCAACAACGTCATAATGATCAAACTTACGTACAAAGGGGTATTGTTTGTAAAAATATTCGATAGATCAGACAAAAGAAAGCTGATTGTTAGACAATAATAATAAGCACATCAATATAAATCCCTTTTGCTTTTCAGCACACTTGGTACTCATCAGTTCGTCGCCCTGGCAACGCAGATGTCAGCTCATTCAACTGACCACAACTACAGCAAAATTTACTCACCACGTTTCTCGTTAAGATCCGTGCAACTCAGTGTCGTTTATTCGACACGATGGACTTGTAATAAGTGACTAAATCACCTGGTCTCTATCCGCTGTACGTCATAGTAACGTAACGTGGTGCATCCGTAAATTGTTTTCTTTTACAACATGCCAGTTCATAACACACAATGGCGGTTCCAAAATGGCTAGCAGATTCCAAGATGGCGGCCGTCTTCCTTATTTATTGTAGACGAGTATTTCCAAACGGTGTTCGTCGCCATTACTTTTGGCAATATTTACCATATAACCTTATTTCGGCATAAACCACCTCCTTTATCACTTCAATCGTTTCGGTAGTTACGTAATACAATATAGCTGATAATTACTTTGGAATAAATGATTACAATGCTCAATACAATTAAACATGAATATTGATATATTATATCCCTGTAATATTCTGCCTTTACTACTTGGCTATATGACATACTCATAAGCAGATTATGCCTATGATATGTACCCTACATTAGCCGGACGAACAGTCCGTCCTCTGTCGGTCCGCTGTCGGAGCGCGCGTGACTGGGCCTGTCACGAGGGTGCAGAACGTCCAGGACGTCAGTGCCAAAGCTGACGTCATATCCGGTCTGACTTAACCCTGTGATATAACAGGCGGCCCAGTCCGACGTGGCAAAAGTTTAATAGGCACACCATGACGTGGAGCCAACATGGGCCTCAGAACAGAAGGCAGCGGGTCCTGGAAAGCAAAACCAAATTGTGAGAAGCAGAAGACGCTTACTATTCCTGAACACCTGGTATTATTCTCTTTTACTTTTTACAATGGTTTTCATTCAAATCTTTCCTTTATTCATATTTTGCCTCTAGTTTACTAAATTTGAGTTCGGATTATGAATTTGTTGACGCTTCGGTATTCTGGTTTTTTAAAAAAAAGATTTTTAGAAATAGTAATTATCCACCAGGGAACAAACAAAGATATGTTGAATAAATGTACAAGGTAAGAAGTAGAACTCAAATCAAGCATTAAACATGGGTAATTAACAAAGGAAGCATTTACATTGAAAAGGAAGAATAATGGAGGTACGTACTAGAAATACGACAGCTGCTTCAGATAAATCGATCCATACTGGTATTTCTTATGGTTTTTTGCATAACTTGTAACAAATTGTATATGAATCGACGGTTAAATAATAATAACTTGAAAGTTAATTGATAAGATATCACCATTGCAATCTGTAAATCTGAAATTAGCCTTTCTTTTCGTGTTACTTGTTACACGTAAAAACGAAATTCTATGTTTACCTGTGTTTTACTGCTTGGGAGGATCACGTATTTCTGAAGTATTTTCACCATTGCTATTTTGATCAGGTTAATGCCGAACTTTGTCCCCACACAGATGCGTGGCCCTTGACCGAAGGGAATGAAGGTGTATGGATGTCTCTCCTTCCTGGCGGCTGCGTTGAACCTATGAAGTACAAAATGGTGTTAACAGACAATAATGATATTTAGTGCTAAATTAATACGCAAACAAATGTATCAATCTGATTGAAATGCTGACCTTATTCTCACTCCGTAAATTCAGGATATGAAAACATCCTATAAGAGGTCACATTCTGATGACCTTTGAAGCTTCTTTACTTTACTCTCAAGTAGAATTGTTTAATTGATTACAAATGACACTGCCATTTACAGAAAGTCATTTCGTCCCATCATACATAATTATTACCATGGTGTATATACATGTATGTTGTAACTAAACGAATACACGCTAGGATAGGAGTATGGTACATTCGCATTCAAGATTCTGGAAGCGGAAATTAATTGATTGTAAACGTTCACCAGAACACGACCCCTTATGGATGTTGTCAGGTCCTATGTATGGGGAAAAAAGGAAGTATTTAGATCAAATATAATTCACTTTTAATGCAAAACTGAAAAGCGGATCAAAACAAATGTGTGTTCGGGGTCATGACAACCATTCCTAACGTGATGCGTTCCTCAGCAACAGCAAGACTTACTTATAGTCTTCATCAACTTGCATCTAATTAAGGTTACAAGCATATAAAAAAAATTAGAGTATACAGTTAACAAATCATAATCCGACCCGACAAAAACAGACCATTTATACCATAGACAGGTTACGTTATCTTTAGATGGCTATATGAAAAGCAGAGTAGCAATACCCCTGTCAATTGCACCAATTACGAAAGACACGCGCATTGCATTACAGTTTAGACAATCAAAAGTATGGACAACAAATATAGGTGCAAAGCTTTTTTCCCTTAGCTCAATAATCGAAAAGTCCATCTGCTAATATGCTAAAGGAAACCACGAAACTTTACCCTTCTGCCTCATTGAATGGAGTAAATGTGGCATATATAACAGGTAAGTGAACGACATTACTACTGATAAACGCTGTTCTCACTGCAGACAAGCCTTTGATGAACAAGACGTGTAACAAGACGTGTAATATATATAACATAATTACATCACTTGCTCCACAAAAGCAATGTACTTTTCGTGATTGTGATGCTAATTGAAGGTAATGAGGATGTTCCCTCATTTGTCTGTTTGCCAACAGCCCCAAACCACAACCCGGATCAAACAAAGTCGACTATGACCGTCAGACAAAGGCTAGGAAGCTGTTTAGTTTGACTTTACCTCGCTTGTACCTTTTTAATCGATCTTTAACAAAACTGTACTGAATAAAAGTATGGATATATCATTGCGCTACCACATACTGCAAATGTACTTGTTTGGGGCACTTGAATGTCGGCGCATGGCCAAATTCAAACAAAATACAAAAGCTGTTACTAGCGCAAGCCTAATTTGGCAGAATACTTTCGGCGCAAAAATTGCTAAAATACCCATCGTTGCAGAACCTGTATATTAATACCTGAATTTGCTATACTATAACTGCTGAGAGTATATTAAAAACTCTTTTCAATATTTGTCAATGGGGGTTGATAACACTTTCTATATGACTGAGAAGCTTTTAATGGAATATAAATATCTGAATTTGTCATCAACGTTTAATTTATCCTAAGAGATATACGAACAGCCATTATAATATCACCCCACTGCAATGTCACCCAGGCAAGGGAACTTCAATTTTAACCTTCTAACTACAACTATGTCCCTACTGATGTGAATGTGACCAAAATTTACATTCCGGGTGTCGTCGATGAAGCAGAAGATGCGTTACTCTTCCGGAACACCTGGTCGTATTATCTTGTACTTTAGGTCTCCATACAAGTAGTTCCTTTTTCATATTTTGCATATAATTTAATCGATTTTTAGTTTGGATTATGGTTTTGTTGACGCTTCGGTATTCTTTATCATTTTCGAAATAGTTTTAAGTATCGAAGATGATTACAGAAAATAAGAAACTTTATCTACAAAGCTACCATTATTTTTGTCGCGTCTTGTCGCCATATTATTATTCCCTTAATTATATATTTCACATGTTTACCTTTCTGGCATGAACTTCTTTGGCTGTGGGAAGATTTCTTCGTCGTCGTAGAGTGTGAAGGCCATTACCCGAATCATCATCCCGGCTTTGAATTCCACACCGTTAATGGTACAATCCTGTGTACACATCCGGGCGGTCCTAAAACACGTTTAACCATATATTATTGCGTATTCGAAAATAGCTCTTACATTGATATTTACGCAATCTATTATCATGTTAAATTGTTATACATTTACATTACAAGTCATTTTATAGGGTTTTTTCTGGACATGATTCGGACACTCTTTGTTTTCATTGGCTTCTATCCTTTATTTTGTTATCATGAATAGTTGTATCACAAGTAATGAAATATCTATTTTAAGGTTGGAGTAAAAACAAAAAGTATCATCTAGTAACATTGTAATTTTTCACCCTTCATTTAGATTCCTTAACAAATATTTCAATGTATTTAAAATGAATTGGCTAAACTTGCTTTTACTTTATTTTATTTTGTAAAAAAAAATGATTTTAAAAAGTTGCCTTTTCTTTATTAATGACCTAACACACACATGCTGCATCTTTTAAATTTAGTAATATACACAGTATGCCGAACAAAATTAATTAAACTGCATCATAATCTGTTTCGTCCTTCTATTATTCTTCAGTGATGCTAGGGGCCAATGCTGGAAATCGAATTTTTCTAAACTAATGTAGAAGCAGAAGGGTCAGGTGCGTAAAACACCTTTAAGTTATGATTTAAAATAAGAATTAAATAAGTCAAATATTATTGCAATCCGTGTACTACGAAAATGTGTATATTATGTACCGTGCCACTACTCAAATGAGATAAATGTGGCTATGGAGGCTCCAACAAACATCGGGGACTACACAATCCACCAGCAGAGTCTGCCAACCCCTAACATTAACGATGACGTAACACACACATGTGCTGCACATTTTAAACTAAGCAATAAATACGGTATAATAAAAACATTATTTAATGGAATCAAAACTAATGTAGAAGTCAACAGTCATCTTACCCCGGAGCGCATGGGTATAGACGAAGAGATTCGTTCATGACCATTTCCAGGTACTCCATGTTCTTCAGGGCAGCTACGGTAGGGTGTTCCTGGAGCAGTGAATAGATGACACGTGACGTATTATAACATTTTATAACATGACGTCATCGATAAGGCAATCTACGATAAAGAAACACTTTTATATTAACGCATATAATGAAATCAGATTTGGTCAGATGGCCATTGAATAATTCAACTACGACAGCAAAACGACTACTTGTACAATATTGAGATCATTATCAAAGAATACAGCATGGTAATGACCCGGTTAAGCATCATGTATTTAAACAAATAAATTGAATATCTCAATGTATTTTCATCATATTTCTGGTGAGTATTTTAATTAATGTTTAAAGATCATGACGACAACACTAACGTTATGGCCACATTGCCCGAATATCTCGTCATACGCCTTCTGTTGTTCCGGCTGGTTCATAGCGAGGCAATGTACGACGAATTCCAGGGCGGCGTTTAGTGTCCCGAGGCCGCCGCCTATCAGCGAGTGCAGGTGCGCAATGACATCCTCGTCCTCGAGTGAGCGACGTACAAGTCTCCCCTCCTCGTCACGCGCACTGAACGTGCCATTGATAATGTGATCCAGGATGTTATCAGTTGATGCAACCGAGGAAATATTCTACAAAAAATCAAGGGGTTCAGCCACACTTCTTCTTTCATCTTGAGTTTAAAGTTTGAAAAAAAGAACCAGTTGAAGTAAATTGTTTTTGAGGTGAATATATTAAAACCCTAGGAATCAGAAGACGCTTAATCTGGTAATCTGGCAACACCTGGGCCCGTATTCATGAAACCGTTCTCATGCTTAAGCATGGATTCATGCTCAAGCCTTTTTTCTTGTTCTGGCTATAAATTATTTTAAAAATCTAACTTTGTCAAAGTTTTTGGAAAAAGTTCAAGAGACAAAAAGCCAAAAGCTGTTTTCAACATTTATATTAACTTTTTGACTATTCAACATGATTAAAAGAGAGTTTCAACAAAGCTGGCTTGAGCACAGAATCCATGCTTGAGCATGAGATCGGTTTCATGAATACGGGCCCAGGTCTTAGTCTCTTATTCTTGTTCGAAGCTCTCGCGTAATTTGTTCTTTTGTCCATATTTTGTACTTACAACATGATGAATACACACGAGTGTTTATACAATATATGCATTCATACACAATAAGGAAAACATTTACGGTAGGATTTGATCCATTGTATCAATGCTGTAAAGACCATTCATCGACTTGCTGCAATACCTATGTAGCAAGTGTCCACAAAATCGCTATTTTAATCGCTAATCGCTAATCCGAGCATGATATAGGGTGTAGAGAGCGTAGGTGAGCGTAGGTCAACGACAGCTTCCGTACAAAATAAGATAGTTTACCTGTCTGGACATCTGTACCAGTTCTCACAACTTCCGTACAAAATAAAATAGTTTACCTGTCTGGACATCTGTACCAGTTTTCACAACTTTTGTACAAAATAAGATAACTTACCTGTCTGGACCGCTGTACCAGTTCTCGCATCTTCCGTACACAATAAGATTGTTTACCTGTCTGGACATCTGTACGAGTTCTCACAACTTCCGTACAAAATAAGATAACTTACCTGTCTGGACATCTGTACCAGTTCTCACAGCTTCCGTACAAAATAAGATAACTTACCTGTCTGGACCGCTGTACCAGTTCTCGCATCTTCCGTACACAAAAGGTTGTTTACCTGTCTGGACATCTATACCAGTTCTCACAGCGTCCGTACAAAATAAGATATCTTACCTGTCTGGACCGCTGTACCAGTTCTCACAGCTTCCGTACACAATAAGATAACTTACCTGTCTGGACATCTATACCAGTTCTCACAGCTTTCGTACAAAATAAGATAACTTACCTGTCTGGACCGCTGTACCAGTTCTCACAGCTTTCGTACAAAATAAGATAACTTACCTGTCTGGACCGGTGTACCAGTTCTCGCATCTTCCGTACACAATACGATTGTTTACCTGTCTGGAGCGCTGTACCAGTTCTCACAGCTTCCGTACACAATAAGATAACTTACCTGTCTGGACAGCTGTACCAGTTCTCACAGCTTCCGTACAAAATAAGATAGTTTACCTGTCTGGACATCTGTACCAGTTTTCACAACTTTTGTACAAAATAAGATAACTTACCTGTCTGGACATCCATACCAGTTCTCACAGCTTCCGTACAAAATAAGATAACTTACCTGTCTGGACTGCTGTACCAGTTCTCGCATCTTCTCCACGTGTTCCATGTGTACACGTCTATGTTTGTAGTCAAAAATCTTCAGGATTGGAGTGAGACTTCCATAGACGCCTAAAGAATAAACAATATACGAGTCTTCAGATACTGTAAACGTTCACATTTTAGCGGTCATCTTATTTTTCCGATTTTTGCGTCGAAAAACTGCCGCTTAATGATGATAGTACTAATGAACATGTATATATAACTGCCGCTAAATGATGATTGCACTAATGAATATCTATATATACCTGCCGCAAAATGATGATTGAGCTAATTGCAATTTCGGTCCAAAGCTTTCTTTAGCAAGTATTGTGGTTGCGCAAATCTACTATTGCGCTAAGCTCTTTTAATCAGGTCCCGCACTTAGATTTGAGTGCCCCAAAATATGACCCTTTACGGTATACTTTTATCATTGCTTGTACATAGTGATGGTGCGATACTTTACTTTAATTTTTTTTTTTAAAAACTCAGGAAAATGAGTAAATATTGTACGATGTATAATAAATTATGTAAACAATTATTTTCAATATATATGTATTTTTTGTTAATTGCAATATGAGTGATACCTGTTTTTAATCATATTTGTAGGTATGCTATCCTATAGAAAAAAGAACTAGGAATTAGGATACAAATTGTATGGAGTAATAAATTGTATGTTTGAGTGGTTTGGTGGCGTAGTGGTTCACATGTACGCCTTTCAATAACGCATGCCGCGGGTCGACGTGAGTGTAGATGGTCACCTGTCCGGCCACTTTCGGGTTTCTTAAGATATGCTGGTTTCCTCCAACAATAAGATTCCCCGCCCACAATCATAGGGGCCAACAAGGATAGGTGACAAAGTTGGAATATCTTGTTGTAAAATTTGTTTGGAATGAAATTTTTTTTTAAATGTTTCCTTTTCTTTATAGATGACGTAACACACACATGCTGCACCTTTTAAATTTAGTAATAGAAACTGTATCATGCAGCTGTTTCGTCCTTCTGGGACTCGTCAGTAATGCAAGGGGCCAGAAGACGGGAATCCAAAATGTCTAAACTAATGTAGAAGCAGAAGGGTCAGGGGTATAACATGCCAAACAGTGAAGTAAACTTACGACAAATTCCGGTTAGTGGATTCTCCGAGGACGCAGCATCCATGGTTTCAGACATAAACCGGAACAGAATGGCGTCCGGGTCCTCCATACTGTGAACCTCATAGTTAAAAGCAGACAAGGCGAAAGCGTCCAATGTGAACCCGTCCAACAGTCTGAAGCAGATAGCAGACATGAATAAAGTACATCCCGAGGAGACTGCACAAGGCATTCAAAATGCACGAAACATGAAAGGACTGTAATAATAATTGATGGCTTTCTGGGAATATACCGTATCTTATATTCCAGAGACCTGACAGCGGAATAGTAATACCTGGGGTTGACTGTAGACTTACTGAAGGTGGATCTTTAATTTTTCAATAAAATGATGCGTTCAGACCGATATTGATTCATACATCAAAAAATGCAATCTTAAATTAAACACGATTTCGGTACTCATACATACACGTACTTTAGAAGAAAACAATGGAAAAGATATAATTTAAATCGATATCATTCCTCTTATTTTTCTAAATTAACAGTCTCAAAATCTTGGGTTAATGTGAACTGTTCATTTGATCCCAAAGTGCATCAAGGAATTGAACAGTTTAATGCATGGCAATATAATGTTTAGGATCTAAGCATTTAATTCTTCATTCGTAAAACAGATAAAGAAATTTTATCTATAAAAATGCTACAAATCTGTGTTTCAAAAAAGCGTAAAGACATCTTTCCGTAAAAACAATCAAGTTTCAATTAAAATTTCATTCGGGAAAAAATGCGGTATCAATAGTGTATTCGCTTTTAGGTCCATTAAGAAAAAGGATATCTTTGAAATTGACCAATAAAGAATAAATTAGGGTTTATTTAGAGAAGAAACGTGTGTCACCAAACGTGTTCGCTTTAACGTCCATAGATGCTACAGACGATCAATGGAACACAGTTTTTATGGCACGGATACTCACGTGGCGATGTTAAATCCTTCTGGATGGTACTCGACCAGCTTCGCCAGCTTGGCGAGGAAAATGTCTGAAGTGACCTTGACCTTCTCCACAGCCTGCAATATACGGTGGGTAGAATAGGTACAGAGGATGAACAACAGATATAGGATCATTCAGATAATGATTATAATAATTCGATGTTCTTATATACCGCTTTATCACGACATTAAATGCATCTCAAAGCGGTTCATAAATTATTATCCGTGGTTATAGGGCCCTAGCGACCAGCCAATTTCGTTCTCAACTCCCTGGGGAGCATGCAACGGTACTGCCATTTTGGCGCTCACAGGTAGCGTCTTACAATTTCCAGCACTGCCCAACTACGTACTCATTAACAGCTGAGTAGACTGGAACATGCAGAGTAAAGTATCTTGCTCAAGGATACAACACAAGTGCCGTGACCAGGATTCGAATTATCAACCCTTTGATCACGAGCCCGGCGTCCTACCACTACACCATCGTGCCTCCGCAATTTAATTAGTCTTGATCATATAATGACACACAGTAAAGGCCTATCCAACCAATATGGCCTTAAAACGGGCACATGATAGTCATCATGGTCTGCCACTACACTAACGTTGAACATGTTCACACGGTAGACTTATCAACACATGTGATTAATATGCAGATGTCGTCGACGAAGCAGGCGACGCTCACCCTTCCGGGGCACCTGGTCTTATTTCCTTGCACTACTTTAAGGGATTCCGTGTAAATCTTCTATTGACATTAGTTGTTAATAGGGCATTAAACATCAGAAAACAAAACCATCTCCTTTGTTTTAAGCTTGCCCTTAGTTTAATCGACTTGCAGTTCGGATTATAGTTTTGTTGACGGTTCGGTATTCTTAGAATATTTCTTGCATACCTTTTCCATACTGCTCTTGTTGAACGCCGTGGCCACGATGGCTCGCTGATGTTTCCATAACGGCCCGGATGTGGTGAAGAGGTTCAAATGGTCAGGGTAGTAAGTGAACGGGTTGTACACCTTTAATAAGAAAAAGGTTGTTAACGGGTTGTAGACCTTTGATAAGAAACAGGTTGTTAACCTTTGTAGACAGTCGAAACTCCAGGTATGCTATAACTTGTCTGCTAATTAGCACTGTCTCCCCTCTGCTCTATTTTCACCTTATTGCGTCATAAAAGCAGTTAAACAGTTGTTTTATGCAACCATATAGGCCGACTGTACAATCGACTTAAATACCTGATTTAGTAAATACTATTACAGTATTCAAGATGAATAATAAAAGTTACAAAAAACAAATACGCATACACTAAAACACAACATAAACAATGCAACACAACAATAGAAATGTTTCATGTTACACAGAGCGGATATTTCGAGGTTGTATATCTTAAGAATAGTTTGAATGATATGATTTTGCGCAATAATCGATAGTAATAATACATCGTGCATAAGGATAGATACTATCAATGCGATATAATATCAAGTAAATACTGTATTGAATTGTTGTTATGAATATGTTAAATACGTCTTACACAAAATACATGTACACCAGTAATGTGTGGTGTACATGCAGGCTACACTGGTCAGTAAGTTGACTGACCTCCACATTGCGGACACAGGTTTGACTTCGTTGACCATATGGTCAAGCCGGTCTGAACGGTCATTAGCATACTAGAAAACACTTACCGGTCGGACGCCGAACTTGTCAAAATGCTTGACCAGTATTTCCTTGGTCATTTCGGGGTCGTTGACCACGATGCTAGGTCGAAAGCCTTCGAAGAACCTGTAAAGAATATAAATTATACGGTCAGATTATCACTGTGGTTGTGAACCACAACATAACATTATGCCTGGTATATACCGGGGTAATAGACAGAGCAGTTAAGTCCGCTAGTGCATTTAAAACAAGAAACGGTATATTGTTTTATACATTGTATAAATATGTCACAAAATGATAAAATGATTTATATAAACATGTTACATGACATTGTTATACAAGAAACGGTATACTGACTTATATAAATATGCAACATGTTATACAAGAAACGGTATACTGATTTTTTTTATAAATATGGAACATGTTATAAAGAAACGGTATACTATTTATTTATAAATATAATAATAAAACATGACATACAGGAACATCATGAAATAATTTAATCTGGCTTCTAATTTGTTTTTTGGATTTATAAATAGATATGGAACATGATATACATATAAGTATTTATGTGTTATACAAGAAACGGTAAACTGATTTATATAAATATGTAACATGTTATACAGGAAACGGTAAACTGATTTATATAAATATGTAACATGATAATAAGAAAAAGTATAATGATTTAAATAATCATAGAACATGTTATACAAGAAACGGAATACTGACTTATATAAATATGGAACATGTTATACAAGAAACGGTATTCTGATTTATATAGATATGTAACATGTTATACAAGAAACGGTATACTGATTTATATAAATATGTAACATGTTATACAAGAAACAGTATTCTGATTTATATAGATATGTAACATGTTATACAAGAAACGGTATACTATTTATATAGATATGTAACATGTTATACAAGAAACGGTATTCTGATTTATATAGATATGTAACATGATATGCAAGAAACAGTATACTGATTTATATAGATATGTAACATGTTATACAAGAAACGGTATACTGATTTATATAGATATGTAACATGTTATACAAGAAACGGTATACTATTTATTTATAAATATAATAATAAAACATGTCATACAGAAACATCATGAAATAACTTAATCTGGCTTCTAATTTGTTTTTCTCCTCGTAACGTCAAAAATAGCTTCGCTATTTTGTTAACGTCGCTTTTGATTTCCTGATACAACAGGGTAATGATTTCTGAGAGGAAAGAGTCCCAACAATAAAAGAGAATTGTTTCAGTGATTTTTTTGGAAAAAAATAATATTAATTATAAAGTTTATCTTCCATCTGTTTTTTGATGTTTTTGAATGCACTCTATCATAAACCGCGATGTTAATCTTAAGATATATAACCTTAATTGGAAAATGTTTATGATGTGTCTTCGTCCCTAACACTTACACCATGTAAAACGAGTTTCATACATTTCCTACTTTGGCGGTCTTACATTATCGTTAGTGTGAGTAAAAACAACTTATGTATGTGAAAGGGCAATTTGAGGGCAGTTCTAAACTACATTTCACTGAGTATTTATCGAAGCAAAAGAGATTGTTAATCGTTTGCTTCTTGTGAAATAAAATAGTATACAGCATTTCAAAGACTTTTTTGGAGTAAGACTTTACTCCTCAAGAGTACCACACAAGCGGAATGTGTTGAGTAAGCGCACGAGTAACAAGTGAACATCGCCTAGCTGAACTATTCCCAGGACATCGCAGCCAACTCCGGGACATGTTTAAGCGAGAGTCTTTGGTGCTATTTAATTGCTTCGCTTTGAAGGTAAAAATGGTTTTATTAACATATATATTCCTCAAACACTCCCCACTAGGATACCTAAATAGACGTACCCAGTGATACCTACACGTGTTAACGTAACGATTTAGCCAGAGCCAACATTTAACTGAGAATCTAGCTTTTAAGGCAATGTTATCAATTAGTCTGATTTATACCGATAACACGGCATTAAAATTTAAACGGAATCAGAATGTTGAGTGTACTTGGGTAGCATGCCTGCAAATAGGAATGTTTCACAGAAATTGCAAGATTTTTCAAGAAATGTTATGCATACATAATTAAAAAATGTTTAAATTTGTCAAATATAAAAGAACTTCACAGATATACAATGTGCGGGAAAATCGAAATAGTATTGTATGATAAATGTATATATTTGTATAGGGCTAGGATTTGTGTACATGTTTTAGAAAAGAAGGTAAGTTTGTATGTAATTGTAATGTTAAATAATATAAGTTTGTAAGTAATGAATGTAAGATTGTGTATTATGTTAAATAATGTAAGTTTGTGATTGTGTATAATGTTAAATAATGTCAGTTTATGATGAATGTAAGATTGTATAATGTTAAATAATGTAAGTTTGTAATGAATGTAAGATTGTGTGTTAAATAATGTAAGCTTGTATGTAATGCTTGTAGTGTAAGAGAATGTAGAAGAATGAGAGAGAGGACATGTTTGTAAAACATTGTAAGCTAAATCTGTGACAATACAATGTTTGAAAAAAAAATTAAACAAGCATAAAACATGTTTATATTCTATAAACGACGAAGAGTTATGCATCTGGACAATGTATACTGCAGTTACAGTCTATAAGTTTAGATTTTTTTAGAGAAAATCCATATGTCAGTAAAGGCAACGCAGGATACACTTCTTCTCGCCAACACATAATTTCGTACATAAAATATGATGTCGAAACAGTTCAATATTTTTTGCCGTGTCGAATTAAAGTGATTGAATAAACCAACACGATTTAGTTACAATACTGATATAATGCGATGTTTCCTTACCCGTAGATATTTCCATATTTCTTTCTGAACTCCTTGAATACCTCCAAAGGATTCTGAAATGAAGAGAATTTGAAGTGAACATTCATTTTATATTAAGAACAAGAGATATATATTATTCCATAGTTCCGTAATTGTTTTAATGAAATAACTTGAAATGTTAATATGTCTGACCCAGCGAACGATAGCCAAATGATTATACTTCTGAAAATAAGCAGTAGCAACAAAGAAGGTATGATGTGATTTAACCAACTTGTGACGTCATAAGTAACAATTCGATGTAGACATTAGTAAAATGATGTGTTTTAGAAAACATAAGTGATATCTGAAATAGCTAATTATAACATGGTGAGAAAACCGCCGATTGTGTATGAGAAAAAAGAACATCTAAAGCTAGAGGAACTCGTTTATATCCCCATTGTATGGTATTTAAATTAAATATCGGGGTATATTCCAGTTCTACCGGACCTTGGAATGTTGACCACAGCTATTACTGTATTGTTCTGACATTTATTTGTACACACTGACGGTGTAAAAGATTTGAAGATAGTGATGACGTTGACATTAACAGAGGAAAGGGCGTGGTTGAATGCGTCAGGCATGTAATGGGCGTGGTTGTATGGGTATAAAGCTCACGTTATCTTTATCTAAGTTAAATTATGACCGATAACGTAAAGATATGTAGAATTTTCATCTTATCATTTGGACCACATTTTGTTAAATTGTATTTAATTGATTAAATAGTTCTATATATAGTTTTATTCTTTATATTACTTGACATTTAATTTCGCGTTTGGCTGAATTAGGTCGTATTTTGTTTGTGAAAAAATCCTCTGTGATAAAAATGATTAAGGCTTGGTGAATTTGTGTACGATCAAATAAAATGATTATATTTTCCAATAAAATGTTTGTAAAATGCAAGCAAAGCGTTTTACATTTCAAAATATATATAATGAAATTCATTACCTGTTTGAGACTATAATATTTGTTTTAATCAAACAAGCTTTTATAGCAAATACAGTTTAACCAGTGATGTATAAAAATATCGCTACTTTACTTTCCCTTTTGCTAAAGAAAAAATAAACAAAAAAAAACAGCCTTGGCACATCATCTCAAATAATATTTTAACAATACGAAATTTGTATTTAGGGAATTATACTTCATAAAGAAGCTGGAACATTTTTCTAAACTTTGCATGTTATAAACGTTCATTTCCTACTGTGCAGATTTGGCAATACGAACAAATGTTTAGAATTGTGTCCGAAATAGATCTTTCAAGCGTGGATAAATGGTGTGAGAGGCCAACAATAGGACATCTATATATAGACATGACAGTTCTCATGACATACATAATAATGAATTGTTGGCCTTAATGCACGAGGCTAGTTGTGTGAAGCTGAAAAATACACAGTCACTTAAATACGTAGTGGGTTTCTTATTCAAAGATTCAATTTCACAACAATTATACACAATTTAATTTTGTATATTTTTTTTTTATTTTGACATAAAGCAAAGCCACATAAACTTACATATTATATGTTTTATCGTGATTCGTATAGACTGTGGACTAGTGATGTTTTTATATAAACATACTAAATATAACATAAAATTGGGGGTAATTTTTTATCAACGCATTGGATAAGAGACATGAAATATGTGAAATCGACATAATATTAGATTAAGCTGAAGAAGCTAGACAAATGTTTGACTTTGTATTCAGACTTCATGCTAAGTAGGTAGAGGTAACAGAGAGGTGTAATTAGATAGGTGATTAGTCCAGGTGTATTGTCTCCTTAGCATGCTAATACCGCGGGTACCTGGAGCCAGGCTGTCATCGCCTAGTCAGATTAAGGCATATAATGCACAACAAATAACATTTCGTCAACATTATTTATATCCTGTGAATTGACAAGAGGATCATGATATTTATGTTTAATGAACATAAATCGAACTGATATATATAAATCGATTGTATTTGATACATATCTTAAATCTGATTATGTTTTTACACCAATACATAACACAATATAAATGTTACGATTTGAAAGCGAACAAAGCTTTGCCTTGTTACTTAGCCTTAAACACTACAAGAAGAGGAGTTAAAAAGATAATAAAGATCTCCAACATTCTCCGAATCATCATTCTCAGATTACATCACGGGTACATGTGTACTAGGCCGGGGATAGTCATCACGTAGCACCATTTATGGAGGCAAGTATCACTTACATGAAAGTTTCACGACATCACGTAATTAATACGCTGTCAGAACATTGGATACAATCGCGATGTTAAGGTTTTACATTTATTAATAATGTTGGATTACAGAAATATCTAACAATTCTGACGTTTTATTTACCGAATGCATATGTTGTTAGTTGTTTATATTATCGAATAAGCTGTTTCTGTTGATGGTAACGTTAACGTTTGAATTTAAACTTATTCTCTAACCGTTATTAGAGATTCCCAGCTGTCGTTGATCTTACCAAAGATTCTTACAAACTATAAACTGTTTTCAATGCTTTATTAAGGTGATATATAGTAAATTATTAATGATTTACGTGTGATATTGATAAAAACAATTTGTGACGTAACACATTACATTGCGATTACGCCATATTTCTTAATTAAATCAAAATTAGTTTCCGTTTAGTTTTATTAGATGGTGAACAAAAAGAACGATCTTACATTGGAACGTGAATTACGAAATCATTCCGATAAAAGGCATTCCTTATATACTTATTTCCGATGTGATTTTCATTACAATGCTGTCATGAGACCTTGGCCTAGGTTCTTTGCAATTGATCGGGAACTCATGATATAGAAGGTAATATATATGTATTGGCTGCTGAAGTCTATGACAGGCCACAAAAAATGAAATCGGTAAAAAATACAATAGTCATAAACCTGTGAAACCTACATTTATATAAAAAGACGGATATCAGATCGTCGGGCCATGAAAGAATTAGTCGTGATATTTTCAATTAGGTATTTACGGCACGAGAGGAATGTGATAATGACAAAAGATTGTGGAGATATACAGACCGGTACTAATTGTAAGTAAATTAACAGGTTTGGTACTGGCTATCTTATCCTACCATTAAAATATCTCGTGCTCCACCACGTTCTATCAGCTTAGTTTATGCCACTCGTAGAAAACAAATCCAAAGTCATTGTTAAGATTTATATGCCTTAACAAAAGAATTTCAAAGGTGATGATTTTAAATTTAACGGGGAGTATATTACATCACAAAAGTGATAGAATACCGATATCATTTGAAATAATTTAAGAAAATTCAGTTTATTCTCTTCTAGATAAAGCTGATGGCATTCAATTCACTTTCCGTAAAGTGGACAGTCTCTCTGATTATGATATGATAGTGTGATATTCTACTTATTATCCTATAATGACAGATATCAGACCCTTGTTTGGTGTCGGGGTACGTGTAGGAATGTCCTACCCGATCGTTGTCACGATAACTTTGTTACCAATCACGAAAAAGGAAATACGATCCTCAAATTATATGTTTAATTTAAAAATGTATAATGCAATTTATAAAGTGAAAGAAAATTATCCACTTAAGTAGATATTGTGTTGGCTAAGTGTATATTAATTACATATTATGAACCAATTAAATCATTAATGAATATTTCCACGACAGTAACATTGATCTCAAAACCTAATTTCAGTACATTTCAAAAGCTTATCTTTTCTGAATCTGATACCTTGTGATATTGCGATAGTTCTAACGCCTTTCACATGAAGTGTATGCCTAATTTGATAAAAAAAACGAAATTGGCTATTGCATTCATTATCTGTGTTATGAGATGTTAATCCCATGTTATACAATAGTACTAATGATACAATCATTACCTATTTTTTGTTTGGCATTGGTAAAAACTATGTCACAAGCGGATGTGTCATGCCCCTTCGTCTTACATCGCAGGTATTGTCGATGAACCGGACGCATCGTATGTTTTCTAAACAACTGAACCTATTCATGTCAGTTATTCCTTTATTGTATCTTGCCATAGTTTACTGGTTTAAAATTTGGTTTGCAATCTATTCTTAGATCGTAGATTATCTTTTTTGCTTTCAATTTTGTATCTCATTTGAACACATTTAGGTATCTTATTAACAATTCATGAACAGTCACATGATTAAAACACACTTGAAACTTTTTAATCCGAACGCTACCAATCAGGTAATGATGAATACTTGGTGACAAGCTGAAAAAGTATCAAGATTATTTATTTACTGTCAAAATGTATAAACTAATACATACATAACGTTATACACCGTGAATGGAACAAATACGAAAAACGGTCAATACGAAAGACAAAAATAGGAACCGGAAACGTCAAACTAAAAAGAAATTGCGATTCCTGTCATTATTCGGATCATTAAATTTTAGTTTTTTTTTCCGACAAATTGTTTGTTTAAGTTGAGACCAATAAGAAAATGATTAATGTCACTTGAAGAGATTAAATAAATACCAAGTTACTTGTTATAGTGCGAGTGTATGTTGACTTTCATCCAGGATAATGAAAGTACGTGTCTGTTTGGTCAAGAAAGAATCACTCTCTCAGCCATCTTAAAAGATTTATAGTGTATGTTCGGAAAAGATTGAAAACACTATTTTAGTCATCTGAAAAGATTTAGTGTATGTTTTGTCGAAATAAAAACTTTCTCTCAGTCATCTTGAAAGATTTAGTGTATGTTTTGTCAGGATAGAAAACACTCTCTCAGCTATCTTAAAAGATTTAGTCTATGTTCGGAAAAGATAGAAAACACTCTCTCAGCCACCTGTAAAGATTTAGTTTATATTTTGTCGAAAAAGAAACACTCTCTCAGCCATCTTAAAGGATTTAATATCGGAAAAGAACCTTTCTCTCAGCTATCTTAAAAGGTTTAGTGTATGTTTGGTCAGGATAGAAAACACTCTTTCTGCCATTTTTAAAAGATTAAATGTATGTTTGGTCAGTATAGACACATTATCTCGGCCACCTTACAAGATTTAGTTTATGTTTGGTCGAGTTAGAAAACACTCTCTCAGCCATTGTAAGAGATTTAGTGTATGAGATTGTAAGATTGTAAGAGATTTAGTATATGGTTGTTTTCAGGATAGAATATCTCAGCTATCTGTAGAGATTAGATGTCAGGTTTATAGCATACATTATTGTTGACATTAATAGGACATACATCATAAAAGCCAAGCCACACAAACATATCCTATACGTTTGTAAATATGTGTGTGCTATCATCATTAGTAAGTTGTGAATGTGATAAGTTCCCAGTGATTAAACAATATTGGAAGCTGTTCCCTCTAAACAATTAAACTTTCAGAAATATTTCCTGAAACCTATTGTTAAAGCGATCGAGTAACGCCTGCAAACTCAGAAGAGTACAACATTAACAAAGACCTATGTAAATTGTATATACCAACCTGAACTCGGATACAAAAAGAGTGTGAATTTGCACTTCTTTTATTGCGATGCATTTTTGTTATGAAGTGTTATAAATTTACATACAGTTAACTGCATTGACACAGCATTCTACGACACTCCAGTGTAATCTCGAAACAAATGGACGATTCCGAACATGTCATTGCACTCTTGTCAAGTATTTCTTCCAAAATGTACATTTACACAATTTTTTTTATGAAAGTCATGTACGTACCGCACGAACGGCATTTCAAAAAGTGCCCTTTGTTTTCGGAATGAAGCAAGAAATTATTACCGTAAAAATTTGCATAGCACTTTTAGAGATAAGTGGAAATGTCTGTTTCTGAGATCATAAACTAGCTTGTAAACGTGTAAGTGTTATCATTACAATACCAACACAGGTAAAGGTCAAACCGCTAGAGTACACCTGGTCCCTTACCTGGTCCGCACCTGTACACAGGTGGAAATGTTCCGCTATATAAGTACACCGATGATATTTGTACTCTTAGCCACACCCTTGTAAGCATGTCCGAGTCTACTAAGGTCACCTCAATCATTTTAGACCGTACATGTTTGTATGAGAGAAATGATTACTAGACGGTCACTACAATGTCAATCACTTTAGTGTCCAAAACTACGGTGTCCAACACTACGGGGACTTCTACGGTAAAAGTATAAGTTTTAAGTTGAGAGTATGGAATCATATCGAACCAAGCTCCTTTAGTGTCTCAATGCCTGGTATATTTATTTTAAAGCATTTTATAATTGCAGGAAGATGATTTCACTATAAAGTCATTTATCGTACTGACGATTAGGTTTTATGTTTATTCGGGTTTTAAATTTTTTTTTTTCCTTTTTTTTTTTTTGATTTGGATATAATAATATGATATTACTTATTTGAATTACTGGAAATAAAAGTATCCAAATTAAGCGAAACTATCATCAAAGCGTAGATGCTAAATGTATACAGCATTCATGTTTAAAATAATTCATCAATGCTAGTAAAATCAAATACCTACCTATAGCATTAAAGGTATCAACAGTTCATAGATGGTGGAGAGATATAAACACACATGCGCTGCACCTTTCAAATTTAGTAATAGATACAGTACGCCGAAAAAAATGAATTAAACTTCATCATACAGCTGTTTCGTCCTCCTAGGACTCTTCAGTGATGCTAGGCGCCAAAAGGTGGGAATCCAGAATTTCTTAACTGATGTAGAAGCAGAAGGGTTGAGGGAATAAACGATTCCTAGATTTTGAAATATCAGCCGAGTTAGTATGGCCTATCACTTATGATTTAGCTAGGAACTGGAGCAGTAACAATGACTAATGATTAAACGATCTGATTATGATAGAAGTTAGGATGCTGATATTTTTTTAATTGTTTTGGTTAAAAAATAACACTATTATTTCTAATAAATTAAAAACATAAATTCATGGGTTACATTTACTTAGAGGAATACTTACAGTTATAACTTATGCATTGTTGAGTCAACGATTTGTCCAACGTTAGGTCAAGTAGTTATAAAATATACAACAATTTATCAAACATATTCAATGATACCAGGTCCCATACCGAGTTTCTGAAGTGCCCTTTTTACACTGAAGGTTGTGCGTATTTACTTAAGAATAACTCATTGTCCGAGTTTTTGTAAAGAGTTAATTTAAAGTACAGCGGGGTTACGGGTTGGATATTTCGAGGACTTTTATCGGTCATTCTATATTGGTTTTTATTGTTAAGATCTATTTAATAACACTTGGTTTCTCTATGGATTTCCTTTGTATTATCGGCTTACGGGAGTTGAGGAGTTTTCGCACCCACTCGAGATCAACCAATACATGACCTGTACTTTAGGGTAACATTTCGTAGATTTTAACTAACTCGTCGACCCCTGAAATTTCATTATGGACTAGTTCAGCCTTTGAATTCGAAGAGTTCAAATGTGTCTTCAGGGGTGAATAATGAGCTAATGGTTGTTTCGATTAGAACTCTTAAAGATTGTTGTTATATAATTGTTTATGATTTGTAATATAACCAAATAATATATGATATTATATACAATTTACAAATTATAGTTTAAATATTTATTATATGTAAGTGGTTGTTAAAGTTCCAGATTTTAGAGTCAATCTTGAATGAAAGTGCAGTCTGATGTAAGTACAGTACCTATAAACATCTGTTGAGATATTATTTTATCACAGATATGTTGTACGGACACGTTAAAAAGAATGTTAGCTACAATTATTTCGCAAGATTGCCCCGTTTCTGTATAAATATATCATTTTTTCTAAATATTCCCTTTAAAAGTTATTTTTGGGCTGAGTTAGTTTAAGGGGAGTATTGTCCAGTCTGATAGCAGGTATAATAATGTCTTGTGTGGTCAGGCTATATCTGAACACGTGCAATCACGTGCAACTGCCGCCATTATAGGTATAATGTATGACTGTGTTTTGTCCGGCTCTTTCCTTGCTGAAGATTAGACCGGCCACACCCAATAAAATATTTACTTATCACAAGGGTCTTGTGACCAAATCTTCACCAACTTTATTGGTTAACTTGACATTTTAAATACAAATTTTAACAAAGCATAAATCTTATTCGTTTCGAAAGTCTATAAATTTTAAATCTTTTGTAGTGGAATTGAAGTTTGAAATTATATTATCAAAAAATAAAGTAAGTATATCATTCATTGATTATTGCAACTTTTTAAACATTTATATAAAGCTGAGCGGACAATCAACCACAGAGTTCGTGGATGTAAATATATGAATTATAATTCCCCTTTTGGTGGATCAATATCCTATTGTCAATGACCGTCTGACCGTATTAACAAGACCTGCCCCAGCCTAAGCACTATGCCCCTACAGCACGGGTATGTACCAGAGACGTGATGTGTGTACAACCGATATTAACCTCTTACAAACATAAAACAAACAGCAAGTGTTTAGACATTTTTTTATAAGAACGACTCGATTCTGTCTCCCGTATCAACTTTGTACTAGTATTTGTTTAATAAGTGGTCGGTGTACTTATCCGATATACAGTTTTGGGGTCTGCTGTACTTAACAGGTCGAAAAGGCGTCTGAAAGTTATCACAAATATGTATATCTTAATACTGGCATTTTAAGTTATAATTGTCTTTCTGGTCAATAAATGCTTACCCTGACGGGCACCTCATTTATTAATAACGGGTTTTTCAAAAATGTGATAATTGACGATTCGTTAACCAACCTTCCGTTTGTCTCTGTAATTTGTTTGTTTATTTGCTTGTTTGTTTGGGTGCGTATAGGCCGAAACATTTATTTAGAATATGATTTTCTGGTTACACCAACAATTGTTAAGAAAAAAATATAAATTGAAATAAAAAATCACAGAAAAAATATTTTGATAAATTAGTTAAGAATTCTGATTAAGACAGTTGCGTATAAATACAAAACATAAATCTCTTTAGTCTGGTTACGTCACGTCTACAGCCGGAACTGCAGACATTCCTTGATTTTTTGTCGGTTTCTAGCTGTATATTGGAAGATTAAGGTCAGTTGTAGTTTTGTCATTATTGTTAATTATTTGTTGTTGTAGGGATTGTGGCCTGTGTTACTCTGACCCGTAGATAAGAGGTATTTAAATACACTTTACGTCAAAGACACCACAATGGTTAGCGCATGAGTAAGCACAACCGCAAACATAATGTTTTTATTTTACGTTACACGTTAGATCTGGGCGTAGGTTCCGCGAGGTAAAATATTAAAAAATATATCACCGAGACAGCAGATAAGACTATTTTTCCTAAACTAAAGCTCAATTACTTCTGTTTGGAAAAGGGTTTAATTAATTTTTAGATCATTTATGCATCATGTTGTTCTTCTGTGTGATATAATATTGGTATTACTCAATAGTAGATACACGTGAGGCACGTGTTTTTGAGCTTATGTCATGTTTCAAAGTTCAAATATGTAAAACATGTATTGTGATGAGTTGTTGTAAAGATCACGTAACACACACATATGCTGCACCTCTTAAATTTAGTAATAATATATCTTTAAGGATATAAAACCACATTAGGTCATTTACATGAGAAAATGACACATTTGAGTTATACATGTGAAATATTAGGGAATTTCCAATTCAGGAAGGTTTTGTGATATGATGTTTTTGATAGATTTCGTTTGTTGTATATTCCAGGTGGCATAATTGGTCGATAACGAATCATGTATACCAAACATTCTGAGCAGAATAGTTATTGCTGCTAAATCATAGATATTGGTAGGAAATAAAAGGTTTTGGGAAATCTTCAAAAATAAAACATACAATTGTAACTTGAATAAGGACTTGTACTTTATGTTGTGACCAGAATACTTTTTGCTACTAAAATCCTGGTCAAAACACTGGTCCTGCGAAAATCTTCGAAAACATAATACTTTGAATAAGCAACATTTTACACTTTAATGTCAGATTTGAGGATAAATCTTAAAATTGTACAAAAGTAAAACGTATATGCTAAGTACTGTTTAAGTGGCTTTTAGCTGCAGCTATATGTACCATGGCATTTCAAGCCTATGAGGAACGACCAACGGGATCCACACGTGTACATGAGGTTACAATGCTATGCTTTCGTAACGCGAATTGTTCTTTCATTCATGTATCGAAAATTGTTCTTTTAAGATAAGTTTATGGAAAACAGAAGAATGTTTCGTAAAAGTTGCGGATATGACTCGGACAAGACTTTCACTCTATTCGTGTACGTGTAACATTGTGTAACGCAGAAATCAACATATTGACGTGTGTTTGGTGTTGAATGCAAATATGGCAGTTTGGGATCCGGTCACACTCTATTTAGTATGACATTGTGTCTTTCCATCTTAGTATTTCCTTGTGATATTGTTTTATTATTCTTCAAAATTGTATTCGGAAACAAAACGTGAAAAATTATGATGACCGTGTAGGATGATGTTGATTGTCAATCGATGTAAGATTATTGTGTTTCCCGGAATTCAGTGAAAACGGATTTGAAATGGTTAAAAATAGTTTCTGTGCATATGGATATTAGTATTTCTACTGGATAACGTTAAGCACGAGATTCAAAATGGACATTTGGTGAAAATAATTGACCGATTAGGAAAATAGATTTTTGAGTTTGCTTACCCTGTCTTTGAATTCCTTCAAGTTTCCTATGATCCATTTCGGCTTGGGTCCTGGTAGGTTAGTTTTCTCAAACACAGAGTAGATTTTCTGAAGATACCTAGAAAAATGAAAACGTCACTATGTAAAAAAAAACTACAGGAATACATTGTGTAACATAAAACATATCAAATTATGCTGGATCAAAGAGATATATGAGGGTTTCCATGTACATTTTTCCTTTGTTCCTATTTTGCCTCTAGTTTAATCGATGTTGAGTTCGGATTATGGTTTTGATTCGGCTATGGTATTCTCTGAGTTTTTTTTATTAAGAAAAACTATGAGGTGAAATTGAATATTTCACATTTTTGTGATGCCTTTATTACTGATCTTAATAAGTAATAGTTTGCAAACGAATTTTTGCCAAAACAATGTTGTTATTGGAGAACGGAATGACAAATAAAGAATTTCTATAGTGGTTAGGATGTAGTATGGGTCTTCATTCCTCGATCCTCGCATATAAAAACGGAACGCAGATTTACCAGACATCACAATCTGCTAAAAATTGTTTTGCATGCGATTTTGTAAGTCTCATTCAATCGTTTAACAGGCACATCAGATTTATGTTATAATTACAACAGAATCGGAATCGAAACACGACGAAGTTGAGATTATATGCTGGTATAACACAATATTTTATGTCAAAACGAATCTTAAAAAAAATAAAATTTAATGTTTAAAACAAAGCTAGTATTAAATGCTTTCCAAACACATATCCCTCCAGGTGAATGTGTATGGTCTGTACTTTTAAACTCTATGTATGATTTACGTTTGAATTAATATTACACAATCTGATTATCTAAAACATATCCGTTTAAACCGTATGTACTTTAAAACGTAAATCCACATGAACGTCACAGCTGGTTTACAGGTATTTTATTAATAATTTGATATGATATCGGGGTTTGAAGTACTTTATTCGGGTTGCTATTTCATAAACATATTTGTTGACAAGTCCTTTGTTTACATGTGGTATTAACATACATAAATATATTAAAACCTGTTTGGGCCTGCCTGATTTTAGGGTACTATATAAAACATATTCAATTTTCGGCCCAAAATAAAAGATAAGAAATAAAAAAACAAAGGCAAAAAACAAAAAAAAAAACAAAAAAAACCTTATTTAAGTTATCTGCATTTCTTAAAAAAAACATTTTTTTATTAAGACTTTATTTGTTCATATTTTAAATAAATCTATCCTCGAGTACTTTAGAAGAAAAAAACTTGATTCAAGTTACCTGCATATTCTAAAAATGTTATTTTGATTGCGAATATATGTGTTCATATGTAAAATAACCCCAACCTTGAGTACTTTAGAATAAATAGAGATTAAAGTGTGCCTGTATTTATATCACAAAGGCTAGTCATGAACTTGACTGTACTTTTGTTGTACTAGTTGGTCAGTGGGACATATGTCACTGGTATGTACTATACTAAATGATTAGCCTTGTGAACTTCTATCGTATTATTAGTACACTTTATATACGTAAAGTAGCCAGCGGTACACCTGGACACGAACACTCTTATCACGTGACATTCCTCAGGAAATACGACACACGACAATTCCGATAAAGGACACCGATGTCTGTTATTGGATTCAATATTAGCTTCGTATTACATCACACAAAAATATCTTATCCTATTTTTATATAAAATGTTTTCGAATACCATAATATTGTTGCATAATATCTAACGCTATAGTAAATCGAAAATCGTGTAGCTTTCAGATTAAATATTAAATCATAATTTGATTTTTTATATCAAATATGACGTAACACACACATGTGCTGCACCTTTCAAATTTAGCAACAGATACAGTATGCCAAAAATAAATTATGAAGTATAATTATCTTTCTTATTTGCGCCTTGTTGTTTGTGTTTTGTTCGATGATTTCGGCCTATATATATTGGTATTTAGATTCATTTTAAGTATTTCGTATCCTATAAATATCCGTTTGTAAGGATCCATCGTGTTATTTTTAAAACTACCGTTGATATATTACTTGATCAATATATATTTTTATTGATAGCAAGAACAAATAGGTCATTTTTCTCATTTCTAAATGAGTTATCGTTTACAGTTCAAGATTCAAATTTTAACACTATTTACTGAATGTATTTGGTTTATATTCATATTGTTGATCCTACTGTTTTGATATTTTGTTTAAAGAAAAAAACAGATCTGTAATCTTTTCAATTCTTTGAAGTAATATCTCTACTCAGACCAGCTGTCAAAGGATTGTAGAATCTTACTTTGTCAGAATAAAATATATGTATCAATGGTGTGACCTCTTTCATGTTTTATATGACATTTAAATATAGTTTTGTCTTTGTTTGCTAAAGTTTAAAAATCTTGATTTCTATTTACTTTTGTTTCGCTTTCTCTTTAACAAACATTCACATTAAAATCGCTATCTGTATCGCGCGGGATGCTGGATCACAGTCTGTGGAGCATCCCACGTTTAAACCCGAAGTGTTGTTGTCGTTTCTATGTTCGCACGGCAGATCAGTACAGATTAACGTCATACCTCATTGATAATAAGCGAATCGTGCGATAGTACGTATAATATCAACACCGGAACTCGCCTACAACCGGAAACGTTTGATCGTGAAATAGAATCCACACACCCACACCAGACCAAAAGATAAACTAGAGGTAAACATACAAGACAAGCATGTTACAAAGTGTCAACAAACATAAAATATTTAAACACACTGAACAATAACAGGAAAATACAACATCAAAATTAATGTCTATTGTTTACAATAGGCATACAAACTTCCGATTGATTTAGTTGTGAAAGACAAAGAATATTAAAATAATGATTGTTTCAATACATTTTTTCCTATTTTTGTAAATTAGAACAAGCATATAAATGATCTTTTGCTTACTTAAATTAATCCGATTTCTACTGAGACCCATTGACGTGGTCTGAGTATTGTTATTCACAATACTAATACCGTTACGGCAAGCAGATTTTAGAAAAAGTGCTATGTTTATCATTTGTGATTTATTATATTATTTTTGTAAAAAAGTATATTCAAATACCAAAACAAGACTTTGATCAGAAAGGAAGTCTACGGTCATGGACAATTAGAAAATAACATCTTTCAACATCTGCATTTCTTATGAGTAAAAAAATAAAAAGACTTAATTAAAAGTTTACGTTTTACGGCAGTTCGTATTGTTAACGTATATCAAGACCTACCAGTCAAAAAGATATTAAACAATGCACATGTAGGTGTATCGTAACAGCTGTTTACAACACACTTCTGAATGGTTTTATAATATCGACACGCTCCTCAGGTGAGCTTTAGATATGTAAACAATGTAGACTATTCTAAACTACCTGTAACTGATCATCACAGGTAAACTATTCTAAACTACCTGTAACTGATCATCACAGGTAAACACACGAGCTGGTTGTAAAGGCACGGGGACATTGTTTATACTAGAGTCAACCTATACAATACCTGGTGTTAGTTTCACTTAAATGATTTTGTGTATGTCAACAATTTGAGGACGAAATTTACATTTTTATCTATTATCTATGCTATTTCTTAGTACACTCGTAGCAGTGACGATGCATTATTTATGACCGTATTCTCTGAATTATTTGATAAAGAAGCATTTATTAGGTTCATTTTCTTTTCTATTTTAAGTTTTTGATAATATGCCATTTCAAGTAAGAGTTTTATTATCTTAAAACACATTGTAATTTACATTAGTGACAACCATATGCAAATAGCAGTGTCTTGGACGCTTCTTAGGGAATTAGGAGGTACAGAATAAAACATGATATCTGTGAAACAGAAATACAGCGCAACATATGGGATGCATTTCCCCTAAACACAGTAAAACTGAAGGATTGCTATGTACTAATACAAACGTTTGAATATTTATTTGGTTTGTTGGCGCTTCGATATTTACCATATTCAGTTAGTAACCCTTCCAAATAAATAAGAAATTTTGAAACAGTCTTATATTAACATTAGTTTAAGTGTTATTTATGAAACAACGTGTGCATGATTATTATTACTTTGCATAAGATATACAAACTGTGAACATTATTTATTTCATTTGTTATAAATCTTAACAAATCCCTGCACTATAAAATGTTTGAAGTGATTACAAGATATCATTTATATAAACAAATACTTAAAGCGTATGTTACATTCACTACTTCAAAAGATACGAGGTATTACGACCTGTCGTTTGTAAATATATCAGTAATATAAATGACATAGAGCTTTTTAACTGTTTACTTACCTGTACAGCAGCACAAGTACCACCAAAACAAGTGACAGAGCCACTACACCCATAGTGTCAGGTATGCAGGTAGACTTCAGGTAAACAGGTAGATCCCAGGTGTCGGAGTACAGGTGTGCTGTAGTCTGTTGCACTGGCGAGTATGGCCCGGGTCTCACACTACCCCGCTGATATAGGGGCGGTGGCTGGCGGTTTTTCTCTGTGTATACGAGCACTGATTCTCAGTTCAGTTAGTCACAGGACGTGAGTACGTGCGGACGGTGGTACACGGTAGCGCGTTCGGTATAATATCAAACCAAGGGATGTAATGACCACTTGTTGATGAATATTGGTCAACAGATGATCACTAAGGGACGCACGTGCACGGTGTACTGTTGTCAGTGTTGGTGTCGATAGTGATGTCAGGTCTTGATTTTAAAAAAAATACTGGATTATAACTAAACGATATACGGTGAGTCTTGTTATAATAATGGTCTGTGATTTTTCGTTCTTCAGATGGTGCAGGTTAAGTTGCTCTTTTTATCTTTCAAGCGTTTTTAGTTCGTAGAACCGTCTTGTATGATGACGATCAGATGTTCCTTACTCTCTCATTGGATGCACCCTTGTTGATGATCAAATCCTTAAGGGTTTCCCCGGATGAGTCGTTTTTGGTCTTCCAATCACTTTCTTGGAAACAGGTGTTTTTGCTGTTCTCAACCTTTAATGAATAATTTCTGGAAATTACAAAAGCACAAAAATGCAGATATGTCTAAACATTGATAGTTTTTCAAACAAATGCTAAACCTACAGGTTAAAAGTCCGCAAGTTTTGGAAAATCATCGACGTAAAATAAGTTCAGGTATAATGCTGAAGGAAGATAACTGTCCTGGATTTCACAAACTTCAAACTGGAAAACTGAAGAACTCGTGAGAAAGTCAGTTACAAGTCCTAAAATTCACAAAAATGAACTGATATAGTTGAGGATAGGGGAAATAATGCCGAACTCTTGTCCAAGTTTGTGTATATAAGTGCTGTGTTTGGTTGTAACATTGAGTGAGGTACACGCTAGATGAGTCCTGATTGGTTTACTAGTGCTTCTGTTAATTGCCCCGTACCTGAGTAGACAACAGATAGTGGGCGGGCCAGTACACTCCTCTCCTTTACAGGTAAGCTCATACACACACAGGTAGCTTGTCACTACACTGGAACCATTGTCTACTGAACGTCCGTGAGCTCTGCCATTACCACCTGAACGCTTGTTTAACTAACATTTCCAAATGTTTCCTTTTCTATATCGATATTATACACTCCAATTGACAGAGGCATGCAGCGAACACATAACACATTACTACAGACATACCGGTATACTTAGCACTAGACACCGTTCTATGTCCAATTGTTGATAACCAGCAAACACACCATTTAGTATTTCTTACATTTAATTGGGGTTAATGTCTAACCCTCTTTATCACATTCGACACAATGTTTACTGATACGTCTTGTATGCCAAAATTTGTTGTATGACCTACCATGTCAAAATGTATCGCGTATTCCTAAGATATCGTTCTATTCTTGCCGCCCTCAGTGATAAATTCCCTTAAATCCCAATTCGGTAAAGATATTTGTTTGGCAATTTCTTTACCTAATTCTCCGAAATAGCTTCACGATATTTTTCAGTATTTACGCACGAACAATCATACAAAAAATCTGGTTTCGAGTTGAAATCAAAATTTGTTTGTATCCTGAGTACTTTTATCTTAAATAGACATCTCTTTTTGAGAAGAAATCATTATCGATACAAAATCAGTGTCATGTAGCAAACACAATTACCCAGAATGATAAGCCATTGTAGAAACCATAAAAGATTAAATGTTGTTTAGGAAGTAATGATGTACATAACGATCAGCTACGTTTTGTTTTATTATTTAAGATCTTTTTCCTATTCATTTTTAGTTTACTAAAGATAAACTCCACGTTCAACATGTAACAAAATATAACAGCTTCCATATTGTCATTTAATATTTGGGTTGAAAAGCCTTATTGTAAATCAAATGCCATGCAGCCGAAATTAAATTCTTGCTCAATTATCACATCTTAAAATCAGAATAGTCTAAGTAATCGCATGTAAATCTCTGTGATTACATTCATTCTAAATGTTAACACTAAATGTTACTATACACAACTGAATCAGAATTTCCATGACATTAAAAATGGCTGTTTTGCTTTATAATTCCAAATAAATTCTTCACAATACAACTATGTTAACAATACAAGAATTGTTATATCCCTTTAATCTATCCACTCCATGGTATAATTTTCTTAAAATTCCAAATGATATAATAAAATTCCACACATTGTATTTGATATTTTCAATTTATCCCAAATATTATTTTTGTCATCACATTTGAGGCAGGATTTGTCAAACGAATTGTTCTTAAATAAAACTTGGCCACAATTATCCGAATCTAGTATTTGGTACGTAGAATTAACACAATAAAAACGTTTATTGCACGTTAAAATCAAAGCGACTTTTAAACATCTTTATCACAAAAAAAGTGCTGATTCCTTCTAGCTATATCACCCGTAATATTTCACAACTCCATCAATGACATAATTGTTATAATTTCCTACACTGGTTTTATACAATAAAGACAGAATAATCCGCTAGTGAAACTGTTGTTATTCCAATATACCATTCACCACGGACACGTTAAATCCATCACTTGAGGAGTATCCAAACATATCCCGTATATCCTTTCCATATTAAACATAATCTTCGAAACAATGAGAATATTGCCTTTATATATCTAAATGACACAATTGAATTTATCACACATACGTATGTTATATATTACTTTTAAGAAGATGTGTTTAAGTGAGTAAATCCCTGTTCTCTCCATGACGGGGAGAGACCTTCTCCCGTCATCTCCTTGATTCCCTCTCCCTATTCTAAGTCTCTTTCCGAGTCATATCCCGACTACTGTCCCGGCCCAATCAATATTGTATGTTCTGGCCTTGAACTGTTTCCCGACCACAGATTGCTGGTGCCTGATCCGCTAGGATCCCTCATATGTCTCGGTTTAATAATTCTTCTTCATAATAACAAGCCATCTCCATCTGAATCAATTCATAATTCCAAACATATTTTTTCAAAATATTTCAATATTTATAAATATTTAAAAACCATTTGCGATATTTTTATGTTTATTGGGGTTTATGATAAATTATGTTAAGATGATAATGCTAGGATACCTCGTCCTGATTTCTTTCCTGGGGTCAGATCTGACCAATACGTCTAGTGGACACTGGTGTTGGCTGCAGGCGTTGATTTTCGTGACAGCGACTGACCAGTAACTAGCCCCTGGGTACCCGTGGTCGCCCTGTGAAATACAGAGTCTGAACTAAATAACGGACAAAACAACATTGATATCATAACAAAATTATGTTCTATATTGTTGTTTATATATTTCATGTGTTAATGATGCAATCAAACTTTCAGGACACCGCTGTCGCGTTACCCCCAAAATGTAAGATAATAAAAACTTGTAAGGAAAAGCAAATATATTCTTAATAACATAACGCTTTTAAACTGAGGTGTGATAAACCCGTGCAGACATTCCATTATCTATTTATAGATATTGATATATACAAAAATGTACAGCTTAAGCAATGTGTGTATACAAATGGCTGACCACACTGAGATGAAAACAGGGCAGCAGCTCGCTATCATTAAGAATTCTGGACTATCATGACGTGATGTTGCCGAGATTATAGCTAGTATGTATAGGGTGAGTGTGAAGATCTTAAACATAGTTGGAGCCAGATTATATTGACCATGGTCCAGTTGTTAAAAGGGTGATTAGCTTAATCACTATTTAACGGCATTTTTAAAACTTAAATAATTCTGTCAATATACAAATTACAATCTTAAAATGTTGTATATAAAATGACAAAATTAGGTGTTTGATATCTGCAAAGTTATGATTAAATGAATGGTTTCATTTTCAAATTATATGATAATTAAAATTTGCACTAATCACCGATTAAGCTAATCATCTTTTGACAACTGGGCCAATAACGACGGTGTGTAAGACACTAGTTATCACAACTATCTGCATATTCCGTACTTCTATCAATAATACAGAAATGCAAATATCTATATATCAATTTATGACCGGATGAATCGGATATATCTTATTTGTTTTCATCTTTTTATTTTTAATTGATGTGTAAATCGACATATTTAAAGTTACATTGACGTGTTGTCGCAGAGGTAATGGTTTGTACAGAACTAATATCGTATAAGAAGGTACTGACCTCAGCAACTTATATCTGCATATTTCTTACTTCAAATTTCAATAAAATATAGAGGATACCGCAGCGTCAACAAAACCATAATCCGGACTCAAAATCTATTAAACTAGAGGCAAAATACGACAAAAAAAAGGGAAAGATCCACAGGGGGACAACAGAATAAGACCAGGTGTATCGAACTGATGAGTATATACCAATAAAATTACTGATTAAATTTCGAATCGTCTTTGTTTTCATTTATTTGTTTTTAATACACCAGTGAAATAACAATTATATCATGCCGATGAGAATTTGTCTACAAAAAACAGTGGACCAATGAATTAGAGGGATGTAAAATCCTTTTCTTTGTAAGTATAGGTGTTGTTAGTGTCTCCGATGTTGCACTGTCCGTGATGATGTCCATTTTAATGTCTGCATTCAGTCGGGGAAGACACAGTGAGCAGGTCATCGTTATAGCATCCATGTTATAGAATCCACAGAATATATTATAAAGAAATTATGACACGTTTTACAGGAACTGCTTGAGTAATTGATCAATTGAATCCAAAAGTTATACATCTAGAAGGGCACAAATGTTTTATTAGAATTCCTCATGTACATGTCTATAGATATTAGAACAAATTTGGCATGCGTTTTAGTTGTTTTGATATTTGAAGCTCTGATCAGATCTTTATCGAAGTAATAAAAATTAACTTTTTTTCTCTCTGCATAAATAGGTTTAAATGTGCTCCCTTATTTCGTTTCTGAATTACCCAATATACTGATATTTATTCAATGAGAGATACATAACCCATTCTAAAATCCGTTTTAGTTGAAGTCTTTTTGCCCTAGTTGTAGGAATCAAACACGACTCTACCAAGGCCGAGGTCATGGGCCTAACAGTATCAAATTTTACAAACGGCTCGTACATCACAGTTTTATCATCTTGTGAGATACTCTACGCTTCTGTATCCAGACATTGAAAGTAGAACGCAATAATAAATTTACAACAGAACTGACTTTAGAGGTGGTCGGATTCACACTAATCTAACACAACAAATGGAAACTATTCCAACCTTGAAATAAAATTATGTGTAAAAGTGTTTATATCTATATTATTTGCTCACATAAATAGGGAAAAAAAATTAAACGGATATGATATATACAACAGAAATGACTGCAGATATAGTTATATTCAGACAAGTTAGATTTAATAAAGAAAATATCGCAGCTTTTAACGGAAAATATGTTTGATTTTATTTACTTCGGCTATTACATAAACCAGTGGCACTTTGAGTTACTCGTATATTGCTGCTAAATACGCTTATTATAAACGTGAAGAAAGTTTCGCCATTTGAACATATGAACATATCACAGAGAGTGAATCTAAGTGTGTATAACAGGGAATTTATATAAAAATATGAATGTTTACGTGATTAAACATCCTAAATAATAGATTTCACGACCCACTAGACTATCGCAGTTAGAAATATAAAATTCTATAAAATCAACAAAAGTATATTTATGATAGGTATATTAGAACTCGGCATAGGAATCGGAACTATTTAACAACTTCAATTTTAAATAATTTTAAAAGTATTATAATATGTTGTTTATGATTAAAACTTGGTTAAACAATACGACTTTCTTTGAAGCATTGTTTTTTAATTCAACATTTATGCAATACATATTTCTTTTAAAATAAATGATAATTCGGACAAATAAAACACTAAAACTGGAAGTTATTGCAACGTTTAAATGAAACGGTTTATTATTAGTATATGACCTTTAATGCGGATCTGTTTTGAAAAATGACGGAACACACATATATGCTGAACCTTTTAAATTAAGTAGTTGATACAGTATGCCGACAAAAAATGAATTAAACTGCATCATACAGCTGTTTTGTCCTACTAGGACTCTTCAGTGATCCTAGGGGCCAAAGGATTGGAATCCAAACTTTCTAAACTTATGTAGTAAATGATTCATACAGAATTTAAATTATCTAATACAAAAAGAATAGTATAAGCATATAACAAATCATATTGTGGCTATTAAACTGAATGTTGAAACATTCAGTACTTACCTATACGTATACTAATTCACATATGTTTCCAAACAGCCACAAACACACATTATAAGTAGCACTGTTTAGACTATTGCTGGTTTTGATACACTGATGCACAATTTATAAAACGTTCAGAGTTTGCATGCTTTAAACCAGAATGGATCTGACGTACTGGCTGACATTTGTTCTATTCACTTTAGATATAAAATGCTGATTTATGCACGTTGTGAGGTAAAAGTTAAGACCTTTCTGCACACATTAAACATAATTATGTAAAGCAATACTTATTAATTGACCATATTATTACCGAATGATAATTATCGGCATGTATTATGCTTACATTGTACTCTTTTCCTGGTTCCTAAAGGCGATTCTCGCCTCGGTTCTCGAGTTTTTATGTTTGCATTGTGCAGTTTATATCCCATTTGAAATATTGATTTATCTATTCATTTTAATTTTTTAATGTCTAATTAACTTCAATTTGTTTTATGCGTCAATATGTTTATAAATATTCATAAAGACATTTAAACATGTTTAAGTGCCTCAATGTGGTATATTATTAATTCTAATTATAGATATACATTTCATTATCATGCGTAAATTATATCGTCACTGTTGTCATTTAATCATAAAGGATGACGGGAAATGGTTATAAAAATATTATAATAACTTGCACTTAATTACTTGTTCAATGTTTACTGGCCAATAAATATTTTCTCCGTGTAAATCTTTCTCTTTTTTCATATTTTGCCCCTACTTTAATAGATTTTGAAATCGGATTACTGTTTTGTTGACGCTTCGGTATTGTCTGATTTTAAAAGTATATAAAGCATACATTGTCGTTAAAACTTTGAACAATTTCTATCTAAGGCCGAACACTGTGGAAAATAATTTCTTCACACCTCGCTTTCTATTGTGGCAGTTCACTGCCTAAAACAGCACTTGACGATAAATAAGGATTCATATCAACGAAAATCTGTGAGTCAAGACGTATTAGTTTAACCTATCTCAAGGCCATCCTCCTAAATCAACCGATAAAAACCCTGCTAACATTTCGTGTCTTGTTTATTCACTAATGGAAATGATTTTGAATCCAAGAACAGTTATTGCTACTATTTTCAATTTCAATAACTGTTACAAAAATTCAAAGATTCCATTTGACGTGGCACTCAGTTTCCTAGCTTGATTAAACTTCAGTGTAAGCTCGCCACTAGCAGTCAGCGGGGAAGAAATCATGATACGGCGCTCTGTAGGTGAGAGACCTTGGTTTAATATCCCACCAACGCACCAGTCTACACTCTCTGACTTAACGGACTCCTGGAAATATTCAGGTCCTCTTTTTATTGCTCAATTAAGATTGCAAAACGTTATTCGACTGCAGATTTTGAAATTCTAACACGAGGATTATTAGAAAATCGTATACGTTTGCATTTTATCCATATCAGCTTTTATTAGTTATGAAAAACATATCAATAGACATAAGTTCTCAAGACAGTAATAAACAGGCTCGACAGAAGACATACACAACTTCCGAGTAAACAAAATAAACACATAAGAAAAGCTTATGTATCAGTGAAGCCGTAATGTGAACTCAAATACCTTAATACTAGACCCGAACTAAAAACGTCAGTACTAGACAAAATTTAAACTCAAACACCACAAAACTAGACCAAATATCAACTCAAAAATATCGATATTAGATCAAAATTGAACTAAGAAACCATCAATACTAGACCAAATTTAGACTCAAAAAGTCTAAATCAGAGCATACCATAGATTTCTGATTGAAAACAAGACCAGTTGTTTCTGAAAAGTTAGAGTCTTCTCGTTCATCGATAATACTCCCGAGTCACTACGGACGAGGTACCTAGTTAAATCTACGTTATGTCCAAATGTTGTCTTGTGGAACATTTGAGATGGAAGTTAGACACACAGGTGTGATAACACTTGTAAAATATTGAGATAGACCCTTTCGAAAAAAAAAAGAAATACATTGCTATTTAAATAGAGAGAATGAGAGAGATCAGCTTGTATGAAAATATAATGTTAATGTTCAACTAACTCGTGTTCATCAGTCTGAGATGTTCAACCATTACATGTATACATGCGAGGATTGGTCCAATACAATGTTATGTTAATGTTCAATTAACTCATGTTCATCAGTCTGAAATGTTCAACCATAACATGTATGCGAAGAAATAATTACCTGGTGTGTAGTCTTGTCACCTACACTAGTGAGAACCTATTAACATCGTGCTGTTCCCATTGATGGTAACCTCCCTGTTTTATCGGTTAATTATTGTTCCATTAGCTTGCAGTGGTAAACTATCAGGTGTGACGTGTAGTACCTAACCAGGTAAGTCTACATTAAACTCCTACGTCCAGACACCAGGTAAGCCATGTACGTCATCTCTATCCCAATTTGTCTGAGAAGATGAAATACGACCAATAAATTTGCAGTTAAATTTGATAATTTTATAATAATTTGTTTTCACTATGTGTTATGTATGTTAACGAAGACATACCATACAATATGAATACACACAAACGCGTTAGGATTCCCGACAAATATGTCTCTACAGGTTGAATATGAAATATAGAATTGTTTGTGGCAGACTCTGCTGGTGAATTTTTTAGTCCCCAATGTTTGCTGGAGCCTCCATAGCCACAGCGCATCTCATTTGAGTAGTGGCGCGGTACTTAATATACACATGTTCGTAGTACATGATTTGAAACTATTCAGAACTAGTTTAATTTTACTTCTAAATTCATAACCTAAAGGGGTTTCACGCATCTGGCCCTTCAGCTTCTACATTAGTTTAGAAAGTTTTGAGTCCAACCTTTTGGCCACTAAGAAGAGTCCTAGGAGGACGGAACCGCTGTATGGTGCAGTTTATTTAATTTTTTGGGATACTACATATATTACTAAATTTAAAAGGTACATCATATGTGTGTGTTACGTCAGCCTTTTGTGCTTTTGAGGACATGCCAGGTCGTGTTGGAAGGAAAGCCAGAATATCCAGAGAATTATCACTGACCTGGCGTAACCTTTAACTCGATAACCAGTGGTGGAGGACTAGAAACCATAGACGGTCATACGCACTAACTACTCGGCTATTGCAGGTTGAATGTGAATTCAAAAGACAGAGATGACCTTTGAAACAAAAACACTACATGTATTTCTAAATCTCGTTATTGATGACAGCTGTCATGCTTGGTGTTTTCTTTCAAAGATGACGTAATACACACATATGCTGCACCTTTGAAATTAAGTATAGATACAGTTTACCAAACAATGAATTAAACTGCACCATACAGCTGTTTCGTTCTTCAAGGACTCTTCAGTGATGGTAGAGGCCAAAAGATTGGAATCCAGACTGTCTAAACTAATGCAGAGACAGAAGGGTCAGGTGCATAAAACCCCTTTAATTTATGAATTTAGAAGTATATTAAACTAGTTCTGTATAATTTCAAATCGTGTACTACGAAAATGTGAATATTTAAAAGTGTTTACGAGACCATAATGCGAACTCAGACATATGGTAACTGAATTTGGCTGAAAGGAAGTTTCTATTAATCCTTAAACCATTACTGGACAACAACTCATTGACAAGGTCCCCGGAATGGTTATGTATTCTGCTTCATAGCCAAATTTTGCTTTCCCTTGATTCTAATCCTTGGTCCAAGAACTCGTATTTCTATTTTTATCTTGAAAGTCACGATATTGGCCTATTGTTTCTAAATTTAGATCCAGATATTTAGTTACGTTCTGTTGATACTCTAGACGTTTGTAGGTATCTACTGAAAATGTTTAGTCTAACGTACATCTTATTGGAATGTAAGATACACATTAAAGGCTGGACGTTATTATAGTTATTATATAGACCTGACTGAGTGATATCGACATCCGACTGCGACCTCGGTCGATTTCACACTATAAGGTCGATATACCATAATTGATCATTGATATCAGTCCGCAGCTATGGTTAAATGTGTTAAAAATTGACAAAACAAAAACATGTTCTAGTAAGCCATAGCTGTTGTATCATACTCAACTGTAAATATGTTTCGCGCGGTTTCCTTGTCCTAAAATTTCAGTAAAAATGATAAACTTCTTATTTCTGTTATTACCCTGTTTTCCTGATATCTTTTAACGCGATTTTAAACATCAATGAACGAAGGATAGTGGTATCAACACGTCACCCCGGGCCATCAGCGATGATTATACGTTGGTAATGAAGTTATCTCCTTCACATTGGGGAGAGGTGTGGTGCCACACAACACGACTCAGTGCTGGCAACAACCTTGAAATCGATATTTTTTCATGTAAGTTCTGAAAAGACACATTCTTGGAATCAAAATGATCGTTATCTGTTAACTATACACATATCCTTTACTTTGCTTTGAGTCTGAAAAAAATATGATATTGGAAATGTCTTTATTTAGTGATTAGGCTGACAATGCTTAATGAAATAAGTTCCTGGTAGCAACAAGATATGCTACGATGCTTATTTTGTCAAATGTGTGTCAGCTTGAATTATTAAGACCTAAAATGAGGGGTGAATGAGTTGATTAACAGTGAGAACGGGTTCAGAGCAGATAACCGTATCCAAACACCCGAGGAGTCGACTAATGTGGAAGGTGCAGCAGAAAAAAAACTACTTTTTTGTTTTTAGTTCACGTTTTCGTAAAATATATGTCTATAGCACAATGATACTAGAAGCTGATACCATATTTAGAAACATATTAAAAAACATAGACTACAAAGCGTCAATAAAACCGTAATCAAAACGCAACACGTAACTACACTCAATGTGACGTCACAGGAAAATACTTTGACGTCATTCGTTCCTGATCGCTTAAACACAAAATAGGTCAAATTCAATCGTTCTATGACGAATGTGATCAACAGCCTAGTTTAACAAATGATTGTGTATACTAAACATCAAAATGTTATCAGTGTAAATGTAACAGATCGTTGCCCGGAACATCGCCATGACACTCGTTAACGAGGTTACTACGGTAACGGTGGATTACTATAACATTATAATCTGTTGCTACACACAACGCCCAAGGTCACACGTCACAACATTGTAACTGTGATTGATGGAGATCCGAATACAAAATCTGCTTCACTTCACCAGTAAATAAACTTGAATGGCGATGGTAGTTTTGTTTGACTCGGTTAATAAATGCCAAATCTTAGATTCAGTGATAGCATCCGTGTAATATATATATAAGAAACAAAATCCAACACAAGGATACGGAATTCTATTTTTAGAAACGGATCCCAGGGTCATCTTGTTGAAGCATTGCCAGCTTAAGAGGTTTTAAGAGATAGATTATTGTCCCGAAAACGTTATAAGTTGAACATGTTTCAGTATTACCAATAAGCTTGTGGCAGCTCCTAATGTATTTCTTTTTCGAACTTTCACGTTTCTTTAATTTTATTTTTAATTTACATCGATATGAAGAAGCGTAAACAAAAGCAATTAATCTTACCAAGGACGCCGAACACCATGAATCATGGTCACATGGAGGCTTACTGTTCTGTGGAAAACGTATCCTGGTCATCGCCCCACGACTAACGGAGGTTTACCGTACAAGATTAACAAATTGCATTTTACGCGAACACTTGACAGCTCAGGGATTTGAAAAGTTTTAAATTAAAATATTTGAAACAATATTAATAATCATAACTATAAATGTTGCACATGTTGTATGTTTCATCATTGTTTTTGAAACAATAATGTTTCCCAAATCATTTTGATAAACTGGAAAATCCTTAAATACAATTGAACAATAGGCCACTTTATTTGTAAAACAATTAAGACGTAAAATTAAGATAAGTTAGAAAGGATCTTTTGATAGGTAGAACACTTTTCAGTAAGGCATTTTATGAGAATATTAATACGTTTATAAACAGGAGAATATTCTAAATTCTTAAAAACTTCACTCGAAACCCGCATCTCTTTGTCGAGAAAAAATTGTTAACAGTTAGTATTTAAACAGAAGACCAAAACACTTCACAGAGAAGGTTTATTGAGATAAAAATACCCCCTCCCAACACTATCAAAAAAGTGACGAGAAACCATGGGGCCATAGAAATACCTACGAAACAAGCATTACAAGTCAGGCGATAATTGACGAGGGGTGGGGAGGAGTGCTCAAGGTCATCATAGGGCATGCAGTAAAATATGGATTACATTACCATGGCGGGAAATATCAAGGTCAACTGAGGGCACGCTGTAAAGGGTAGAACTAAATGTTGTTACAAAAAAATACCAAAGCTGCAACAAAACCATAATCCGAACTCAAATTCGATTCAACTAAAGGCAAAATAGGAAAAAAAGGAAATAATTACATGGAGACACTCGTAAAAGTACAAGAAAATAAGACAAAGAGTTCCGGAAAAGTAAGCGTCTTCTGCTTCATCGACGACATCCGCCATGTAAATCTTGGTCACATTCAAGTAAGCATTTATCCTCATAATGAGAACCGAGTCACCATTGTCAATCACAACAAGTAAGCACATGTAACGTGCAGGCGGTCACCCATCCAACTACTGACCACGCTCACCGTTGCTTAACTAGCGTGAACGGGTCCCTGGGTTAAACCGCATGACTGAAAAAGCTAGCTTGCCAGTTAGGCAGTATTTCCCCCTCATATACCTAGCTGGACATTACACACACTAACAGGAAAATTCAAAAACGTCCATCTTCATATCACACAAAGATACAGAATATTTCTCGATGAGATCAAGATGGCGACCATAAAACTTGCCCGTAGTCTTCATCAACCTGCATCTCTCGAACTTAGTCGCCTCTAACGATCGAGCAATAGTGGCAGCAGGCACTTTATTACGCACTACCTGCAGGGATGTAACGATGTGTAGTAATGTTTATGCGTTCGAATCTACGATCTTAAAACTTTTTTTCAGTGTTTTGTTTTCATTTGTTCCAATGAAGTCATATTGTCTATATTCTAGACATACAGTTACGTGCCATAAGTCTTTCAATTTTTTTTATTTTGCTATATATTCTTTGTATTTCCAACTTTTTTCAATGAATTTTCCTGACTTCGTTTCGGGATCATTTTAAGTGAAATTTTGTGTACTTATAGAGAATTGTTTCCTGTTTCATCTCATAATATTTTCACTGTTTTCCGTTATGTATAATAAGAGAAATCATAATTTATTTACAACATCCAATTTTCGGGACGCCATTTTGACGCCATTTTGGTAACGTTATATAGAGAAATGGCGTCACACGGAAATTAGCAGTGTAGATAATTCTGTATAGCTCTATAAATACACAACGGAAAATTTAATAAATATTGTGAGAGGAAACCTTGTATATTTGTGGACCAAATGACAAAAAATTGTCAAAATCCGTCCATAAACGAAGTCAGGAAAATTCATTGAAAAAAGTTGGAAATACAAAGAATATATAGCAAAATAAAAAAAATTGAAAGACTTATGGCACGTAACTGTAGATCAATTTCTCCTCAATTACACGAAGCGATGCAGGCTATCGAATTGGAAGCAGTAAATGCCGAATGATAAATCGGTTGTAATCTGATAGATGTTAATGTCGACCTGGACTGTAATTTAAGACCTTTCCTTACTTTCCTTATTAATGAGTCAGCCATTGTTTACAATAAATAGTATGTAAGAATCTGTAATTTAAGACCTTTCCGTGTTAATGAGTCAGCCATTGTTTACAATTTATATTATGTAAGGATCTGTATTTTAAGAGCTTTCCTTGTAAATGAGTAGGCCATTGTTTACAATATCTGTTGTATAACTAATAATATATTCTCTCTGTGATCGATGCGCGTTACATGGTTACTGTCGCTACATGTACGGAGAGCTCCGTGCCAAGGTGAAACCCCAATAACGACATATGAATACATTTTAGACGTGATTTAAGCTTCGATGAATCATTGTAAAAGACAATCGTACCTTTCGCCACTTTGTATAGAAGTCATGACGCAGTTGTAAACAAGCAGACACGTAAACAGAGGTCTAAGGGTACAGCGCCGAGGACGCGGACCCGAACCATGGACACCAAACCATTACTGGCCCGGTGGGGTTGCAGTTATATCAAAAATGATATTAAGGGTAGGTAATTGTATTATACCGTACGACGCAGTGGAATTTCCAACCTGATTAAAATCGTATCTTGATATCTGCGCCGTTCCGTAAACTTCTCTCTGCTAAAATAAGATCTGACAACATCCCATAAGAGGTCACGTTCAAATGACCTTTTGCATTAGCCAATCAAATTACTGTTGTGAGAATCTTGACAGTGAAATTTTGAGGCGACAAAGCTTGCATAAACGCATTTTTCCGTTTAGCCATTTTGTCACCAAAAAGTCCATGTGGAAAAATATGGCGAAATGGCTTGCTGCAAGATGACAGGTCATTGGAAAAGTATTTTAGTGTTAAGTAAAGAGGCGGCAAAGGTCATCTGAACGTGACCTCTTATGGGATGTTGTCAGATCCATGTAAATCTGAGTGAGAACAGGTTGAATTTCTTGTTTTCGTGTAGTCACGTTTTGAAGTGTATAACTTAATTTCTGCGTGCTCTTAATTTCTTGAATCATTTCTATAGTTTTTCCCTACGACAATATCTATTCATAGTTTCATAATTGATAGATATTATCTTCGAGATGCATTTCATTCATTCATTCAAGAAATTATGACAAAAAAATGATTTGTACTATATATGTACTAATATACTGTATATGTGGGTCCCCTCCCCCGCTATTTAATAAATATCCAAATGAAGGTATGACCACCAGAGGGCGCTATTGAGAGAGTTTGGCGCCAGTTTGTGTATCGATTGAGAGCTACCTGTAGAGGGGTAATCAAGCCACCCTCATTGTTAGCATTGTAGGGTATGTAAGGGGTGTGGCCCGTACATAAGCACTAGAAAACGTCCAATACACACGAAACGTGAATGACTCTGCAGTAAACCGGGCCAGCTTACGGCGGGGGTCGGGGGTACTTTTATCCCACAGGTGACCGTGAAACAAACGTAAAACGTACGACCGATATAAAGGTTTGTCCTTATACTACACCCTTAGGCCTGGTCGCGTCTCCGTTATACATGTCAAAGTAGTAATATGTTCCTAAAGACCAGAGGGAACGAAAGGCCACAAGGTTTCGTGTCGGGACGGAACGAGAGGACACGAGATTTCGTGTTGGGAAGGAGCGAGAGGGCACGATATTTCGTGTCGGTATGAAGCGAGAGGGCCCGAGGTTTCGTGTCGGGACGGAACGAGAGGACACGAAATTTCGTGTTGGGAGGGAGCGAGAGGGCACGATATTTCGTGTCAGGATGGAGCGAGAGGGTCCAAGGTTTCGTGTCGGGACGGAACGAGAGGGTACGAGATTCCGTGTGGGGATGAAGCGACAGGGCACGATGTGTCGTTTCAGGAGGGAGGGGGCACGAGGTGTCGTTTCAGGAGCGAGAGGGCACGGGGTGTTGTGTCAGGAGGGAGAGTGCACGGGGTGTTGTGTCAGGAGGGAGAGGGCACGGGGTGTGTTGTCAGGAGGAAGAGGGCACGGGTTGTTGTGTCAGGAGGGAGAGGGCACGGGGTGTTGTGTCAGGAGGGAGAGGGCACGGGGTGTTGTGTCAGGAGGGAGAGGGCACGGGGTGTGTTGTGTCAGGAGGGAGAGTGCACGGGGTGTTGTGTCAGGAGGGAGAGTGCACGGGGTGTTGTGTCAGGAGGGAGAGGGCACGGGGTGTTGTGTCAGGAGGGAGAGGGCACGGGGTGTGTTGTGTCAGGAGGGAGAGGGCACGGGGTGTTGTGTCAGGAGGGAGAGTGCACGGGGTGTTGTGTCAGGAGGGAGAGGGCACGAGGTGTTGTGTCAGGAGGGAGAGGGCACGGGGTGTTGTGTCAGGAGGGAGAGGGCACGGGGTGTTGTGTCAGGAGGGAGAGGGCACGGGGTGTTGTGTCAGGAGGGAGAGGGCACGGGGTGTGTTGTGTCAGGAGGGAGAGGGCACGGGGTGTTGTGTCAGGAGGGAGAGTGCACGGGGTGTTGTGTCAGGAGGGAGAGGGCATGGGGTGTGTTGTCAGGAGGAAGAGGGCACGGGTTGTTGTGTCAGGAGGGAGAGGGCACGGGGTGTTGTGTCAGGAGGGAGCGAGAGGGCACGAGGTGTTGTGTCAGGAGGGAGCGAAAGGGCACGAGGTGTTGTGTCAGGAGGGAGAGGGCACGGGGTGTTGTGTCAGGAGGGAGCGAGAGGGCACGAGGTGTCGTGTCAGGAGGGAGCGAAAGGGCACGAGGTGTTGTGTCAGGAGGGAGCGAGAGGGCACGAAATGTGTTGTGTCAGGAGGGAGAGGGCACAGGGTGTCGTGTCAGGAGGGAGAGGGCACAGGGTGTCGTGTCAGGAGGGAGAGGGCACAGGGTGTTGTGTCAGGAGGGAGAGGGCACGGGGTGTTGTGTCAGGAGGGAGAGGGCACGGGGTGTTGTGTCAGGAGGGAGAGGGCACGGGGTGTTGTGTCAGGAGGGAGCGAGAGGGCGCGAGGTGTTGTGTCAGGAGGGAGAGGGCACGGGGTGTTGTGTCAGGAGGGAGCGAGAGGGCACGAGGTGTCGTGTCAGGAGGGAGCGAGAGGGCACGAGGTGTTGTGTCAGGAGGGAGAGGACACGGGGTGTTGTGTCAGGAGGGAGCGAGAGGGCACGAGGTGTCGTGTCAGGAGGGGGCGAAAGGGCACTAGGTGTTGTGTCAGGAGGGAGAGGGCACAGGGTGTCGTGTCAGGAGGGAGAGGGCACGGGGTGTTGTGTCAGGAGGGAGAGGGCACGGGGTGTTGTGTCAGGAGGGAGAGGGCACGGGGTGTTGTGTCAGGAGGGAGCGAGAGGGCACGAGGTGTTGTGTCAGGAGGGAGCGAAAGGGCACGAGGTGTTGTGTCAGGAGGGAGCGAGAGGGCACGAAATGTGTTGTGTCGGGATGGAACGAAAGTGCCCGAAGTGTCGTGCCGACACCACCGCTCTCTCAACTATCTGAAAGGCGATACTTCAACATCCTACTGTGTGTTTGTATGGAAATGACGGGTCTTAACCCCCAGACTGGGTTCTAAATATATATATGTGATATACGTTTCTGTTTATCTACATGTATATCGATTCTTCATTCAGGTAAGATATCTAGGTCCATATGCTACTTTCCGTGCCCCAAATGCTATATATGAAATTTGCTTGAGATTGTGTATTTCGTAAAATAAATGAAACAAAATGGAACGATTCCTTTCTTAACCAGAAGCTGGATAACTTCCAAATGGTATTTGTCAAAAAAGAATGACGTCATCGTTGGAGGCGGGACCATTCAGGTAAAAGTACACACGTTGCGCTGACCAGTCCGTAGTAAACACATCATAAGTAATGCATGCACTTTACTGATATCATAAATTTTATCAAATACAGGGATAGCCCTAGAAATGTGTGTCATACACAGACATCTGGCCGTGACGTGTGCACTTTTATCAGGAAATATATATATCATGCATGTCATCTTCAGATATGAAGAATACACATTTGATTAAAATTGTTATTGCGGTCACGTGGTAAAACAAGGTAGTGATACCGGTATCACCTGTTCCTGTGTACTCTTAGTGCGGTGTCTGATTTCTTATTACAGTGATCAGCTGTGTGTGGTGAAGGGCTCCATCCGTATTTACCCACCTGTATATGTAGGTCACGTCAAGTCTGTGAGGAGGAGGAGGATGGGGACGGCGACGAGGAGGACGACAAAAAGGAAGGAGACGAGGAGAATGACAACGACGAGGAAGAAAATGAGGAGGAGGACGACGAAAATGAGGATCATAATGATGACGAGGGGACAGCAATGAGTAGGACGAAGAGGAGGGGATTACGATGATGAAGAGGAGGACGACGACCAGGACGAAGAGGAGGGGATGAGGTGAGGAAGACAAAAAGGAGGACGACGACGACGATCAGGACGAAGAGGAGGGAATGCCAATGACGATGTAGAGGACAATTACGGAGAATGTTGTCTACATATTAACATTCAGTATTGTACCTAAGCGTGTGTGCCTGGACATATTATACATGATTATCAGTATAGTATATCATCATGCGCTTTGACAAGCGATTTAGAGTGGTCGAATGGCGTATTGGTCAGAGCACACTCGCCGGAGGTTACACGGTCGCATTAGAAACATAAGGAGTAGTCATGCAAAACATTAAATAACCATAACTGCCTCCTACCACCATCCCCCATACCCCCGCACATACACACACACCAGTCCCCAACCCCCAATTCCCCCCTACCTGGATCCCCTCCAATATTAAGACACCTGGTGCACTGTAATTCACGCAAACAATAATAATAATTATCATTATGTCGTTTAAAACGTATTTTATAGTTGTTATAAAAAAAACTGAAGTTAAGGTTCTTGACAACGCTTTTCATACGGTAGAGTGTTTACTTGTGTAAAGTTAACAAGCGTAAAAGTACAAACAAAATTTATTTAGTGGTCATTTTCTGATCGTCAAACCAATGGTCGCTTTCTACAGTCAGAAAAAATAGCTATTAGACTTAGAACTGATCTCTAAACACAGGAGATATTTAGCCGAGACAGTCCATCATGAAGGTTTGTGTATTTACCAGATACACGGAACAAACTGACATCCAAAACGTTTAATCAAGTGTTAATCAGATAAAATATACACGTAAAATCTGAAGGCTGACTAAACCCTGAACAGGTATATCGGCGGACTAAACTCTGAACAGGTATATCGGCGAACTAAACTCTGAACAGGTATATCGGCAAACTAAACCCTGAACAGGTATATCGGAGGACTAAACTCTGAACAGGTATATCGGCGAACTAAACTCTGAACAGGTATATCGGAGGGCTAAAAAGTGTGTCTATGAGAGCTATCAGCACTTGGATACGACAGACGTACAGACTGAGATAGCGACCGTGACATTTCAGTCGAGATTTTAATACACTCTTGAAAGGTCATTGATAACTTCAGAAGATCCTAGTGTCTCTAAAACTGTCTGTTTATATACCGCTGTCGCGTGGCACCGTAAGAGTGCAGTATCACCTTGCCTTGTGCCCCACGGGACCATAATGTATGGGAAAGCGTACAATATGTTCCTGTGGGGCATAAGGAACGGTCAGCGTTCCCTACTTTCCAACCCTCGTCCCTTCCACAGAGCACGAGATGTGCGTGACCTAAGCTCCCTGTCGAGATGTTTCCTGTGTTGAAGTAGACAAGATATAAACCGTTTTGGGAGAAAATAGTTTTTTGTTAAAGGACGTTATCTTTGTCTTTGGTGGACAAGTGTCCACGTGATCCAGATTTTTGCCGGACCCAGCGTCAAACACTCAAGTGAACTAGATATTATCTTGGTTTAGAGTCTTCTAATCGCTTTGGTCGGATATTTTTGGTTGTTATGCGATAAGTTAAAATGATATTGTTCTTATTTTTGTAACTTGAAAATCTATTTCTAAATCTGACAAGGAAATGATGACACAAGAGGCCCAGTCGGTCTGTATCGCTCACCTGGATTTACACAATTACGTTAAAAACTCGAGTGTAAGTTAAATTACACACACTTTCAAGTTTGTGGTCTGCCACAACAGTAAACATAATTAATGAACACTTATCTTTCTGATTCAAAAGAAGATTTAAAGGAAAGTATATTTTTGAAATTGGTTTATATAAATAAAGTTAAATTGCCAGTATTTGGTCCCGTCTCTCAGGCATCAAATCGAAGAATTTTCTAAATAGTGAGTGTTTTCGAAACATCTCGGCTTTAGTGGGGACAACCTCTTGTCTGGGTGATGTTCCAGGAGTAACTCGAACTTTACACGCAAATTTAAGCAGAATATTTTGAAAATATTTTGCATTCTTTGATACAAGTTGAACTAGTGCAAATATACAACAAGACGAAACCGCGAAATCACATAAATTAGCTATGTTTTGCGTGTCTGTGCTGAAAATCTCGTTTCTGTAGAAAAACAACAACACTAGTCGCCTCATGCCAAGATGTAGTTAATATTTTCGTGAATCAACAGCAAAGATTCATGGATTCCTAACAATAACTGAAAGGTGTTATATTTATGACAGATATCAAGGTAAACATGTGATAGTCGATGACCATGGTGACGTCAGCGCGACCACTGGTCATAAATAACCCCGACACGTTTAGGTCACGGTGTCCGTCATATTGGTAACTAAACATATTGGACTCTGTTTTTACTCCAAATAAAGCAACTCGATTAATAAACCAGTCACTTTTGGCAATTATCATGATATGAATGAAGTTGTTGTGTCAATCATCAAACCGAACAGCAGAATGTATGGACTGTGTACCAGACTGGTATATACCGTCAACCACTCAGCCTACAATAGCCAGGGTGACGAATAACCGTACCAAATACAACACTAGCGGATCCAGAGGGGGGGGGGGGGACCCCACCCCTTTTTTCGGAGGAGGAAATTTTATTTATAGCCTTAAAAATGGAAGTAAGTGAATAAAACTTTACAAAACAAAACAAAATGTCAGCTGGACCCCCTCCTTTCGAAATTCCTGCATCCGCGCCTGTACATTGTACTAAATAACAATGCTGTTGTGGTTAATGAAACGATCCAAGTCAAAAGAAAAAAAAAATACCAAAGCGACAACAAAATCATAACCCAAACACAAAATCATAACCCAAACACAAAATCATAACCCAAACACAAAATCGATTGAACTTAAACTACAATGTAAACTGTAGAAACAAAAAGTGAACAAAGGACAGATCTGTACGGGGACTCGGGAACATACTAGAGAGAAAGACCAGGTGTTCCGGAAGGGTAAGTTATGTTGGGGAGGAACTTAAGTACCCCCACAAATTTAACGTACATATTACATATCATACATATTATATATGGTACAAATTATATATGGTACATATTACATATCGTACACATTATATATGGTACATATTATATATCGTACACATTATATATGGTACATATTACATATCGTACACATTATATATGGTACATGTACCATGTATAAACCTGTTACGAGGACATTGGTCTCAAACTTCAGCAGTCTACATTGGTATATACCCTACCATTATCTATAAGATATCTCCCTAGACATACACAGACGGTTAAGTTGACCTAACTTGTTAGACCTCGTCTCTCAGTTCCAACTGGATCACACTGAACTTTAAGGTTTTTAACATTTAATTCCTTTATAAAGTACTCCATAAAAATGTGTAGACTTATTAACGACGTAAGTATCAGCGGACTGAGGAACATAAAGGAAGCACTTATAAAAATGTCTGAGTGATCACAATTACAATAGTACTAAAGTAGATCCTGGTTGTCTAAACGTATGGTTAGCTTGACATGTTATAGATTACATATTGTTTGAACCTGATTGCTTAAAACTTAAAAGTATGGTTAGCTTGACATGTTATAGATTTCATATGGTTTGAACCTGATTGCTTAAAACTTAAAAGTATGGTTAGTTTGACATGGTACACGTTACATTTATTGTTTAAAAATATGGTTAGTTTGACATGGTACACGTTATATTTATTGTTTAAAAATATGGTTAGTTTGACATGGTACACGTTATATTTATTGTTTAAAAATATGGTTAGTTTGACATGGTACACGTTATATTTATTGTTTAAAAATATGGTTAGTTTGACATGGTACACGTTATATTTATTGTTTAAAAATATGGTTAGTTTGACATGGTACACGTTATATTTATTGTTTAAAAATATGGTTAGTTTGACATGGTACACGTTATATTTATTGTTTAAAAGTGTGGTTAGTTTGTCCCGTTACAGGTACATATGGTACTACCCTTTTTGTTTAAAAGTATGGTTAGTTTGACATAGTATACGTTATATATATGGTGGGAAGTATTGTTATCTTAACATGGTGCACGTTAAATATGGTTTGAATTTTATTGTTTAAAAGTATGGTTATCTTAACATGGTTCACGTTATACATTTTGTATATGGTACGTTCCTTGTTGTTTAAAAGTATGGTTAGCTTGACAGGTCGGTCATTGATCTTTTGTTATTTTGAAATCCCATCAGTTTGACTCATTCACCATGGAACTTTTCTGATGCACCGTTCCTGTCTTCGAACTGGAAGAGTCCATACATGTATGAGAGTTAAGGTGGATGATTTAATCATGTCTTATTAATGACGTCACATCTCGTGATATCGACACAATAGTTACCTCTTACCATGACGTAACAGTTTACTCGGTAGCCAATACCGACTAAGCAGCGAAAAAAAAAGAGAGAAATAATTTCTTTTATTTTTTTCCATATTTCATTTATATTCGTGTGAACGCCGTCTGGTGAGGACATGTGATGACACTCGGAGAGCATTTAAAGAGGCATGATACATCACCATTACAAAAAAACCTCCATTTCTAAAGAGTTCGAATTCTAAACTCGGAAATCATTTGAGACATCGGACATAAATATATACAGATATTTGTTGATTCTAAGATAAACCTTTCATATTTATACACGAAGTCATGCAGAACCTTGCATGATTTATTTCAGTTTGAAAAACAGATAAATCGGCCTTGAGACGATGTCACACTGCTGATATATAAAGCTTGTTTAAAGAAAAATCTTGATACATACTTCTAAAGTGACGAATCGTACAACATGCAGATCTTCTGTGTCATAATTTTAAGCTTTATTTTTTTGCAAAAAAAAAAAACAAAACAGAATAACACCTGAACGCCCAATCTCCATCCCGGTCCCCTGATTCAGTAAAATGTTTCATTTTGTTAATTTAGTTTAATTTTGCATTTCTTTAAACAAAGCGCAATAAATTTTATATGACACCTAAAAAATCGTTATGGAATTTCTGAAAATATTACAAATTCTCAGAGTCTTACACATACATACTACGCTATACACTTGTATAGCATAAAGTAAAAAAAAAATCTTTATCTAAAAGTATGAATCACTATAGAGCATTATAGCTTTATGCTTAAATGTGTTTAAATCAACCGGAAACGTCTCTACAGAAGCGATTTTACGGTCCGGTCTGTTTCTCGAGTTCAATAAACCAATCAATCAATCAATCAATTGAATCGTAACACAGGGACATCTGCATGTTTTTTTGTGCTTCAAACGCTCGATATATGTAGATTTAATATTTAAATACATAAGTTTTGGATTATGGACAGGTAAAACAGTTTACTATTTGAAGGGGATCATTGAATTTCATTTATTTACTATCCTGAATATTTTACGTCAACAGAAACATTGATACAATGTATATCTCTATAAGGTGCTATATACTATTAAAACAAATGTAATCAAATATTGTAAGGTAGGTAACATGTTGCATTAACTGAAAGGATTGCTGTTAATTGAATAAGTATGCCAGAAAAAGAAGGAGGAGGAGGAGAAGGAAGAGGGAAGAAGAAGAACAACAACAACAAGAAAAAGAAGAAGAAGGAGAAGAAGAAAAAGAAGGAATGAAGGAATGAAGAAGAAGACGTCACAAATGAAGCTAAGGAAGCCATAGTGCTGTTCATTACGTCATAATACATATATTCAAACCAAGATTGGTCGAGATTGGTCAATTTCTCGATTTCTACCGAAAAGAGGCCGCGCGACGGGCCTACCTATAGGACGCGGAGCTGCAGTAATAAGTGTGTCGTGAACATCTAGGTATGTGTGCTGATACTTGTGAGACGTTTAATTCGAATTCGACTGATATTTTTGAGAAAAAGATGAGAACATTTTATTACAAGAGAGAAAAGAAAAAGAAGGAGAAGAAGGTGGCGATAGAAGAAACGGAATTAAAAACAAAATATTTTGTTGACTGATTTAACCGAATAAGCGTACGTGCTGAAATGTTCCATAAAAACTGGAGAGTACATCTACCCCTTGAGAGTTATCTAAAGTATGGGTACGAGTACAATGACCTCCCTAATACGTTCACCTCCAGCCACCCCACACTACCAATATCTGTACTTTACGACACACCCGAGATAAACACCCGCCATACCGCGAGTAAATCACGCCAAAGTATACCTCTATAGTAAACACGCTCAACTCCGCCATATAAATCAACCTTATACTTCAGGCTAATTCCTACAAAATATGTCGCTATTTAGTTCACCCCCAATTAAAGGAATGTTTTATTATTGAATAAGCAATAGACTTTTCTAAAAGTGCAAAATATAGATGCGCATGAGCAGAGTGGAGAAATAGCGTTAATTATATGTGATAAAACGTTTGTGGAAGATCTAGAGATACGGGGACGAATTTACGTTTCTCCTATTTCAAAATAATAACAGATCTGGTTTGTACTTTTACCAACATAAAATATGTACCTTAACAGGCTCGTAAATATCAGCCTCGCATTCACACAAGGTAAACCAATGTCGCTTAAAGTACACACGTGCGCAACAGAATAATTTCACGCTCCTCGCGCCGATTATCTACAGCTAGCGTGCAGTAGTTAGCTACTACCTACATGGTGTTAATGATAATCGGATGTATGTCGTATTAGCCAATAACACACAGACAGATAGCCAGGTAACGACAAGAGGTCAAACGAAAGTTGTCACGCGATTACGGTTTTATTCGCGTGAGCACGTGCTTTTCTTTAAACTCCCGATTAACTCGATAGAATACACTCTATTAATCTAAAAGTGCAAGTTTTATGTTTCTATGTAAGAAATAAATAGAGTTCCCTGTAATCTCCCAGTTTCTCACATTTCTACCTGGCATTTTTTCAACGTTTAAATCAGTGTCTATATAAAGGTTTATAGGCGTAAACATTGTACACTGAGAGTACGAATTAGCGTGTGAACGGCACGTTCTCATTGACGGGGCACATCAAAGTGTACTTTTGACATTATACACTGACAAAAATATTAATAAAGTTCTAGTTTAAAGACGATTAAACATGACAAACTATTACAGTGCACAAAACAAATAAGAAAACAGACCACCCGGTAAACTCAACAAATATACAGAGGCGTAGACGGAACCGGAAGTGAATACAGAAACGAAATGGTTATGAAGAGGTTTAATGAAACACCTACCACGTCGACTCGTGTCACACTAAATCTGCAAAGCATACGACCGGGAAGGAGTTCGAAAATGGCAAAACATTTTTTGGAAGAGCATGGGAAAAGGGTCGGTCATGGACAGGGTTGTTTGGGGATTGTGTCGGGGAAGGGTTTGAAATTAGGGTAAGAGTTTATATCAGACAGAAAGTCAATGATGGGTGTTGACTGATGTGGGAGTAAGGAGATGTTTGTGAGAAATAGTATTGGAGGAGAGGGGGGGGGGCTGGAGACTGGACGAGTCGGGAGGCTGCACGTAGGAAGCAGGATAAGTGGGACGGGACCATTGAGAGTAAAGACCGGGGAACGTTTCCAGGGTGTCAGTTGGTATTAGAAGTAAGTGTTACCAGATTTGGAAGTTTTATTGACAAGGATACGAAAAAGAATATAAGGGAACGGAAATGTAGAAAAAGGGTCGGAGTTGGGGTGTATGAAGGAACAAAATGATAAGATATAGAAAGTCATGGTATGGAGAGTAAGAAAGGGATTGTGATGAGATGAAAGAAGAAGACGAAATGCGTTAAAGACAGTAGAAAGGATAAGGGGGGATGAATAGGTGGAGTGGGTTTGGTCAAGGTAATCAGGGTACACGGGGGTGTGTCCTCGAGGGGGGAGGAGGGGGGCAGGGCCGGGTCATCTGGAGGGTAATGATTCAATAAGGACATTAGTGGTGGACAGTAGTAATTTAAGTGTAGCCGGAGAACCGTGAGAGGATTTTAAACAGAGACACTAAATCGAGGACACCTACACCGGTCGGGACGATGATTGTAGGGCTAATATCTGACGAAAACGTCGATGACAATAACCAGATCGATGACGGAGTTAATTGGGGGTAGATTAACATACCTGTGTTATTGTCCGCGTCTAATTAACGTTTATTAATCACCTAATATAATTACAGCGATTCCAGAGATAGTAGGACGCCGTCGTACCTCTACCGACATAACTCGCCGCTGGAGGGCGCCCCACACAGCCAGTCAGGGAGTCCAGTACTTCACAAGAACTACAGAGAAATTAGTCGGTTACTGGATCTGAAGACCTTACCCTATACCTGTGATATGTCATACCTGATTGGTGGTGACAGGGTGGGGGTAGGCTCTGCGGACCGCGAAACATGTAATACAAAAATGTGTAATGATTCCATACAAACCAGGTCAGAGGTCAAACGTTGTATATAAATCTTTCTACTTCCGTAACTCTTATAATAATTCTGTTTATGACTGCAATGAAGAGGGGTTAATCTAAAACGACAGAGAAGGGGTAAAGGTAGAGTGGACGAATGGACGCACAGGGACCTGAGAATGTGTTACATCTCGTTTAGGACCTAAATTAAGGTGTTTAGAGCAATTTTACCCTTGGGGCTGTTAGATCAATTTTCAATAAAAATGCCTCCCCCCTCCCCCAAATTTAATGAAACCTAAAAGGCTATTTACCATTGAGGTGCCATTTTTATCGAAAATTGATCCAAAGTCTCCAAAAGTGTAACATTAATTGCTGTAAACTCTTAATTTAGGTCCAAAACTAGCCCTAACAAATTCTCAGGTCCCTGTGAGTGAACGTGTTGGAGAGGAAGTATGGCGGGAAATCGAACAGGAAAGTAGAAGATGGTGATGGAAATGGGGACACCACACAGTGGAGCAGGTGGGGCGGATTGAGGCTGGGAAAGGCAAATAAAAGTGAGCACGGGTACGGGATTTAGGATAAGCGGGAAAAAAGAGGAACGGAACTTTGATAAGGAGTTCGGAGACAGGAAAAGGGATAGAAATTCTTAAAAATGAAAGTTTAAGCAGTGACATGAGATTAGGGATTCGGCATTAGGGAAGGAGACCGTTTTGAAGATGGGCGTAAAGACTAGCAAAGGGGTGTATTTAGTGGAGTGAAGGCAAGCAATTGGGTTTGAGGACTTGAAACGTGACATGAGGCTTAAAAACAAGGAACTTGGTTAAGATTAAGGGTAAAGTGAAGTGGAGGTCGGAAAATTAGAGGGGGGATATTCGGAATTCCAGACCAAGGAAGTTGAAACAAAACATGACATACTTAAACGCATGCATACCCTATACACATTTGTATGTCGGTTTTATACCGCGATGACATAGCATTATAAGGTAACTCTATTCATACTTCTAATCCATTGTTCAGTATATTAGTACTACTCACGGGGTCACCCCGACTTATACACACACCGGGGGGGGGGGGGGGGGGGGGGGGGGGGGGCATTGTGTGGTGACTTTTTTGTCAATATAAGTATATTTCAAAATCTTAATACAGAAATAATAATCTTATTCCTAATATTAATACAGAATAGTTTCCCTCGTTTTCTCCTTTCTCCACAATCGACGGTCGTAAATTTGTACGCAATTTGATTTGGATTATTAATTTAGACTTTAATTCTTGATACATTAATATTATGCATGTGTATAGAAACATGAGGTACATCGGTGTTACGACCGGCGTGGCGACTATAGTGCAAACGTACGATTTTAGTCGGACTAGAGCAACTAGCGGTCGTCTGCGCATGCGTGATTATTTGAAAGCAATGCAGTGATCGGTTGACGTTTACACGCATGTGTAAACACATTAGATGTAAGAGCCTGACTATTGTAATAGTCGACGCTCGAACTCGCCCAATACTATCGCTATAACCGACGGCGCCACCTGGATACCGGAAGTTGTAACCGAAACAGACTGTAAGGGGATGTTACTCTCTCTTTCTCTCTTTCTATTTATATATGTATAATACAGGTAACATCACGGAGACAAGAAGGTTTTCAACAATATACCTACGTGCAATGACCCGAAATATAATGAAATAACCCACCTAGAGACAAGGGAACCGTCGTTACCCTTTAAGGGTTTCTTGACTGGATGTTAAACGAAAACTAAATATTTTGCCATTCTGTATGTTGCATCTGAAACCTAGAGCATGACCTTTCACCATGTCGTTCTTCAAAAGCGGCGTTGCAACAGTAAATTAATTCAATTGTCGTAAAGCTTAAATTACAATTCATTTTCCAGAAAACAAACGACAAAAAAATGTTTTCATCAAAGTAACAATGCTTTGTTACGTCCTATTAACAGTCATTTAAGGACGTGCCAGGTTTTTGAGGTGGAGGAAAGCCGGGTACCCGGTCAGTATATAGCAACTGCCTTACATGGGTTTCGAACTCGCTAGTGGTAGAATGTGGGGACACCTTTTTTTCTTAAAAACAGTTTTTAATATCCCATACATAGGGCCTCAGTGGTTTGGGCCCCTGAAGTTCCGCACAATGCAACAATGTGGGACACCTAAACCACTCCACCACCGTGGCTCCCTTAGAGCTAACAAGGTTGATTCAAGCAGGTCTAAATGCATATCACTCCGGCAATTTCTTAAAGTCTTATATCTAAACAAAGCTTGATTTAGTTTTGAAATTCACTAGCTTTACTGAAAGCGGTATTTTTAATAAGCATAAAAATTTTACTGAGTATTGCAGTCTAGGATTTCTCTTAGCGATCCATGCGTTCCATATAGTATGTACAAGTAGAACCCATAAGTCTACCGAACGTGACTAGATTTTTATATAATATAAATATTTCTATTTTAAGTTGTACTTTCCAACAACCAAATATAAATACACATTTACAAATTCAGAATGTACTTTACGTAGCTTCAGTATTTAAATCGATAATCGATCTGATCATTTATTGATCTGTGTCGATTGGGTGTCAAGGTTCGCGTCACTGACGTGGAGACTTCATTCAACGTGGAACGCCCCCTACCGGGTGAATAGGGGAATGTGATCCGGCAGTTTAGTCCGGTATTGTCATATATTAGGGTCAAAGTCTGCTGTAAAAGGGGAATAGTAGGGGGACACATTTTTATATGACGAGAGTAGGTCTCCGGACATAATAGGGGGTTACTGGACCAAACTGTTCCCCAGATTAATATGTGTGTGTGGTTGGGGGGGGGGGGAGGGGGGTTATCTGGGTCAAATTTCGACACGCAATGAAAACAAAGATAACATCTGCTAATAAGACTATTTTTAATCACAATCTTTCACAGTGTTAATTCTGTCAGTACTTTTAAGACTTTTATCAACTTTTAATGCAAATTCGATGGGTTTTTTCACAAGAAGTCGTCACTAAAATCTACGTCTAAATCTAGTACGGTCTCAAACTTTAAAAATGTTTCCATTTATAAATAATTAAGCGAGGACACGAACGTTTAAGTTTGGGTAAATACATTATATGTATTTAGCAAATCTCTGATTGATAATATCTGTAATTCCCTGTGATATTTTAAGTGAACTACTGTAAAACTGGAAAGTTCCGCGATTGTAAATGTTTGCGATATTACCTAGAGTAGGCTAGAGATAGGATTAGTTTATCAGATTTACCGACGGGGAGGGGGAAATGAGACAGTCTTAAGGCTTTCCATTAACATCAAACATAGACAATAAGCACGCGGTGGGAAGGGGATAGGGGGCGTTGTGGATAACATAAACACACAAGTCGGTCAGGGATCGAATCCCCATTGGACGTGAAAAGAGAATCGTTCATCTCTCGACACGTGGTTTTCTTCTGGTATTCCGGTGTTCCACCACATTCTGACTGTACTGTTACATATAGACAAACACGGACGATTATTTGAAGTTAATGAATATATACAACTTGTTCATATGATATGAAATTCTTTATAAAAATAAATACCCCTCCACTTTACCATCATATCCCACAATGTTTGGTTTATTTTATTTTGTCCTATTAAAGGCCCAATATACGTAACTTTCGGCAAAACGTGAAGCGAAAATCAAGCCTAATATTTTTTTTTTATCTTTTTATATTTAGTTTAGATTAAGATTAAGTGATATCAGCAATATTCAAGATGAATTCTCACGCGGTTACCGATACAGCGGCAGTTGAAACTCGGTATTTGGAAGCACGCGTCCATTTGAACTGTATTCTAACTTCGGCTTGTTATTGAAGTGGGACGCACCTGAATTATTTTCAATTCTTTGGATTTTTCTATCAAAAGTTTCTTGTTAGTAACCGCTCAAATTTACTTCGTTTTAGGCATATTTTTGCATGTTTATCAACTGGATTTGTTGTCAGAATCACGAAAAATTTACTGTAGTTACGTATATTGGGCCTTTAAGGACGTGTCAGGTTTTGGATGTGGAGAAAAGCCGGAGTACCTGATAACTGTCCCACATGGGATTCGAACTCGAAACCCAGAGGTGGAGGGCTAGTGGTAAAATGTCGAAACACCTTAACCGCTCCACCACGGCCCTCCAACAGGAGACATCGATATAGTTGGTAAAATGAATTTTTTAACTGTTGTGAAGTAAATAGAAGTTGATGATGAAATTGTCATAGGCATGGGATGTGAAGAAAAATAAATAAATAGAATTCACCGTTTAGAAATAAAATGTAGTAAACCAATGACATGAATTTGTAAATAAAACTAATACCTGTGTCAGGAAAGTGTACGGGGTTGAAAAAAAGTGAAGACCGGAGGGAGCAAAAGTACTAATAAATGATTGAAAAGTTCAAAATATTTACAGTGAACATGCCGATAGCCTAACACACGTTTCTCACCTTACTACAGTAGACGGGAGTCTGTAACTGTGTAATAAAAACACCTTTCTGAGATGTGAGATTATAACACTGAGGATTCTGAGCTACGTTACACATCACACCGACATTAAAGTCGAGTGTACTGGTGACGGTAAAAAGTGTCAGTCACGCCGGACTCGGGCGGTCCTCGGAGACGGATTTCTGCGCCATTTACCTCTGTAATATGGCTGTTAATGATTTAGAGACCTAGATCATTGGGTTTCTGCCTTGTTGCCTGCTAGGTAATCTTGATATGTACTTTTTTTATTTTAGAGAACGTTTCTATATTTCTTGTTAGTAAAAGTACATTTAAGAGACAACAGTTCGCGTGTTCTTTTCTGTTTTTGTTTTGTTAAGTGTTTTAGTGTAGTATCTAAAGAGCTCTATCCTTTATTTTATCTGATCAGCTGATCAACACAATCATAAAGGGTTCCATACAGAAGTGTTAACGCCTATCAGCACTACACGATGTTATAGTGTGATGTACGGAAGCCCTAACCGCCGTATACCAGCACAAAAAGGTCAAAAGGACTACAAGTGATACAGCTACGGTCATATGGGGTGTTACGATACGTGACGTCATATAGAACCTGACGTAGGCATACAAATCAAACATATCCGTCACGACGTAACGTTTATCGGGTACCAGGGACTGTAATTATATTTAAGAAAATATAATTTTGATGATTAGTTCATGTAGTACATACAATCACCCAGGCAATGGTTCTTATTAATACAAACATCCCGACCTGGGAAATAAACAATATTTTACAACAAAGAGCAGAAATGAAACTAGTGAGACGAGCCAGGCGCGAACCCGAGACCTCTAGGTTATGGAGCGAGGACATTACCACCAAGTCAACAGGTCCCGACTAGTTGAACTGGTTTGTAATTTCCTGATATTGGTATACAAGGTCGCGTCTCCACGTAACACGGGGTCTAGTGTGGTCGTACTAGTTCCTTACAACACCTACATGTCGGTCTACAGTGTGACAGGGCCATACGTGATTCTTCGATCTCTTTAGCACAGTGACGTCATATTGTTCTTACTTTAGCCCTTCCTATACTTAGTTTAGGTCCACACGTGATCATATGAGCTCTTTAGAACAATCAAGTCATAGAAGTAGTGTATTTCACCAGTAAAATATATCACTACCCCCTCCAAGTGGCATTATAGTGTGCAAAACTTGTGAATAAAAGCGATAAGTCGCATTGTTTTGTACACTTTACGACGGAAATGTTTCCGGAAATATCGTTTTTCGTTTTAGATTTTCACTCAAAGGTACGGAATTTTGAACGTTCTGTTCTATTTAAGAGACCAGTTAGCACAACTAGAACGTTTCGATAAAAGGATACACTACCTGTCTATTAAGATCAACAGAGGATGTACAAGGCACACACAAGGATAGCACCTTTATAATTTAGTATATGATACAGTCGACCCAATAATGAATTAAACTGCAACATACAGCTGTTTCGTGCTTCTAGGACTCGTCAGTGATGTTAAACAATGGCCTGAAGAGTGAAGCCCCGGAGGCGACAGAGGGAACAAAACTGGCTGAACGAAACAAATAGTGTGTGGCAGATTTTAATCTATACAGGACTTAGGTCGCCTTCTAGCTTCGAGCTAGAGGGAATTCATAGACAGGTTAAGTAAATTCAACAAGGAGTATCTATTATACCGTAGCAGTATTCATGTGGCCATTCATGTTGCCTGTATTATCAATTTGTCTACGTAAAGAGGCGGTATAAAGGTTAGAATCCGATCGATGATATTCAGGTATTATTTGGGAGTTACCTCCCTTGTCACAGTCCATGTTACAAGATGCAGGAGTAGGAAATAATCTATCAACTTGTCATGTAGATTACAAGGCAAACACTGAAAATACACAAACCAGCGTTACTTACTTACCTGATTCTTGATTTTTAAAAATAAGATTTTGGTTTTGTTTGGTTTCAAAAAAGGGGAAAACAGGAAAATAGACAACAAAATATCTCAAAATAATATGTGAAAAAAATTAGAATTACCTTTGCTTAATTAAAAGAAGATTTATAAAAGTCTTAACGATTTTAGCTCTTGACGTAACAGTAGTTGTCTGCTTAAACCCTTAGCTTCAACGTTGGTTTTTACTACAAACAGGGGATTTGAAATTTAATCAAGACACACTGGCTGTGTATTCACTGATTGGCGTTTTAGGACGTACGGGTTGTCTCCCTTAGCTACTAGCTTCCGCTACACCATACCAGTAACAGGTAGTAGTAAAGGTGATATTAATTGACAGATATGAGTTATGAAAAGATCAATTAAAGAAAGATAATAAATATTTATAAAGAAGTAGCGATTACCAGTTTGTAATTGTAGAAAGGCTGAAAACATACGCAAATGGTAGACTGATTGTAGTTATTATAACAGTTAATGCTGATATAAAATTGTGTTTATAAGATAGACATACCTCCTGGATATAAAGACCACTTGGCTATATATACCCCATGTATATAATCATCACCTATCTCGTACTTCCACATTTCTATAAATACCACTTGTCTATGAGTACCAACTGGATATACATATGTATATACCACCTGTCTATACTTACCACCGGTCTATAACCATCACCTGTCTATATCTACGACGTGTCTATAACTGCCAGCTGTCTATAACAACCACCTGTCTATAACTACCACCTGTCTATAACAACCACCTGTCTATAACAACCACCTGTCTATGACTACCACCGGTCTATAACTACCACCTGTCTATAACTACCACCTTTCTATAAAAACCACCTGTCTATAACTATCACCTTTCTATAACTACGAACTGTCTATATCTACCACATGTCTATAACTACCACCTGTCTATAACCATCACCTGTCTATATCTACCACATGTCTATGCCAACCACCTGTCTATATCTACGACCTGTCTATAAATATCATCTGTCTATAACTACCCCCTGTCTATATATGCCACCTGTCTATAACTACCACGAGTCTATAACTACCACCTGTCTATAACTACCATAGATCTATGACTGTCATATGTCTATAACTATCACACGTTCATAACTACCACATGTCTATTACTACCCCCTGTCTATTATAACCACCTGTCTATGACTACCACCGGTATATAACTACCACCTGCATATAACTACCACCTGTCTATAATTACCACATGTCTATAACTTCCACCTGTCTATAACTACCACCTGTCTATAACCATCACCTGTCTATAACTACCACCTGTCTATAACCATCACCTGTCTATGACTATCACCTGTCTATAACTGCCACCTGTCTATAACTACAACCTGCCTATAACTAATACCTGTCTATAACTACCACCTGTCTATAACTACCACCTGTCTATAACTACCACTTGTCTATAACTACCTCCTGTCTATAACTACCACCTGTCTATAACTACCACCAGTCTATAACTACCACCTGTCTATAACTACCACCTGTCTATAACTACCTCCTGTCTATAACTACCACCTGTCTATAACTATCACCTGTCTATAACTACTAACTGTCTATAACCATCACCTGTCTATAACTACCACTTGTCTATAACTACCACATGTCTATAACTACCACCTATCTATAAATACCACCTGTCTATATCTACCACCTGTCTATAACTACCACCTGTCTATAACTACCACCTGTCTATAACTACCACCTGTCTTTAACTACCTCCTGTCTATAACTACCACCTGTCTATAACCATCACCTGTCTATAACTACCACTTGTCTATAACTACCACATGTCTATAACTACCACCTATCTATAAATACCACCTCTCTATAACTACCACCTGTCTATTACTACCACCTGACTATAACTACATCCTGTCTATAACTACCACCAGTCTATTACTACCACCTGTCTATAACTATCACCTGTCTATAAATACCAACTTTCTATAAGTACCACCTGTCTATTACTGTCACACGTTTATAACTACCACCTGTCTATAACCATCACCTGTCTATAACTAACACCTGTCTATAACTACCACCTGTCTATAGCTACCATCTGTCTATAACTACCACCTGTCTATAACTACCACATGTCTATAACTACCACCTGTCTATAGCTACCATCTGTCTATAACTACCACCTGTCTATAACTACCACATGTCTATAACTACCACCTGTCTATAACTACCACCAGTCTATTAGTACCACCTGTCTATAACTACCTCCTGTCTATAACTACCACCAGTCTATATCTACCATCTGTCTATAACTACCACCTGTCTATAACTACCACCTGTCTATATCTACCATTTGTCTATAACTACCACCTGTCTATAACTACCACCTGTCTATAACTACCACCTGTCTATAACTACCACCAGTCTATAACTACCACTTGTCTATAACTACCACCAGTCTATAACTACCACTTGTCTATAACTACCACCTGTCTATAACTACCACCTGTCTATAACTACCACCTGTCTATAACTACCACCAGTCTATAACTACCACTTGTCTATAACTACCACCTGTATATAACTACCACCTGTCTATAACTACCACCAGTCTATAACTACCACCTGTCTAGAACTACCACATGTCTATAACTACCACCTGTCTATAACTACCACCAGTCTATAACTGTCACCTGTCAATAACTACCACCTGTATATTACTACTACCTGTCTATTACTACCACCTGTCTATAACTACCACATGTCTATAACTAACACCTGTCTATAACTATCACCTATCTATAACTACCACCTGTCTATAACTTTCATCTTTTTATAACTACCACCAGTCTGTAACTACCACCTGTCTGTAACTGTCACATGTTTATAACTACCACCTGTCTATAACTACCACATGTCTATAACTACCACATGTCTATAACTATCACCTGTCTATAACTATAACCTGTCTATAACTTCCACCTGTCTATAACTATCACCTGTCTATAACTACCACCAGTCTGTAACTACCACCTGTCTATAACTGTCACATGTTTATAACAACCACCTGTCTATAACTATCACCTGTCTACAACTACCACCTGTCTACAACTACCACCTGTCTATAATCACCACCTGTCTATAACTACCACATGTCTATAACTACCACCTGTATATAACTACCGTCTGTCTATAACTACCACATGTCTATGACTACCACATGTCTATAACTACCCCCTGTATATAACTATCACCTATCTATAACTACCACATGTCTATAACTACCACATGTCTATAACTACAACCTGTCTATAACTATCACCTATCTATAACTACCACATGTCTATAACTACCACCTGTCTATAACTACCACATGTCTATAACTACAACCTGTCTATAACTATCACCTATCTATAACTACCACATGTCTATAACTACCACCTCTCTATAACTACCACCTGTCTATAACTATCACCTGTCTATAACTATCACCTATCTATAACTACCACATGTCTATAACTACCACCTGTCTATAACTACCACCTGTCTATAACTATCACCTGTCTATAACTATCACCTATCTATAACTACCACATGTCTATAACTACCACCTGTCTATAACTACCACATGTCTATAACTACCACCTGTCTATAACTACCACATGTCTATAACTACCACATGTCTATAACTACCACCTGTCTATAACTACCACATGTCTATAACTACCACATGTCTATAGCTGCCACCTGTCTATAAACACCACCTGTCTATAACTACCACCTGTCTATAACTACCACATGTCTATAACTACCACCTGTCTATAACTACCACATGTATATAACTACCCCCTGTCTATAAACACCACCTGTCTATAACTACCACCTGTCTATAACTACCACCTGTCTATAACTACCACCTGTCTATAACTACCACCTGTCTATAACTACCATCTGTCTATAACTACAACCTGTCTATAACTATCACCTATCTATAACTACCACATGTCTATAACTACCACCTATCTATAACTACCACCTGTCTATAACTACCACCTGTCTATAACTACCCCCTGTTTATAACACATATCTTATGAACAAGTTGTAATTGTAACACGTGGTTGTCAAATACCATCAGTAATTTAAAGAGTAACTGTAGTGCAAAACCATTTTTTGTGTATGGAAAGATTGGTAAACAGTAATTTTTTTTTTTTTTTGTAAAATTTACGAAGTTTTGACCATTTTTCTAAATTTCACACCTGAACGCAAATCAGAAAATCCCCGATTTTGCCATACGACCGGAAGTGACGTCACAACGGTGACCGCACTGATAGACTTGTGTAGTCATTATATTAAAATTATGTGAATCGTATCAAAAGTACTCTAGTACACATACACTAATGTATTATAAAATCGAAAAGCGTCAACCAACCAGAAACGATACAGTGTAGGGACACACCATATATAAACCCGGCTGTCAAATCTCGAATTAATGCGCGGTCGTCAAACCCTCAAACTCAGATTCCAATCAAATCTCCAACTATCAATAGAAGCTGCCGTCAAGCATCTCACGATGACTTTTTATGCGAAAATATTTTCGTCGTATTTAATTTTGGAAATGTTAATCAAATAAATGAAAAATGTACAGCTTCGCTTGTTGAATATCATACATATTATGTACATGTTCACAACACATAGTAAATACAATAGTGAAGAACACCTTCTCACTCGGCCTGTTTTGATAATATGCACATCCATTTCATAGCATGATTAAAAGGACGAATGGGTATTAATATCTTTATTGTTTAAATCTTTTTCGATTTGCTTAAATATTAATTAAATATTTTTAGAAAATTCTGAGTTTTTATATTTCGTGTGACTGCTTATTGATGTATTCACCTACCAACTAACTCCAGTTTCCTTTACCTTGATTGTTCACATCGCATGGATGAGATTCACCTGTTTCTAATTCCGAATAGTGCTACATTTATATATTGACAAGATATAAGAGTAGCCTCCCTTCCAATATATTCTAAACGCGTGCGCGGAGCAATTACAGTTTACCTTTCCTAATAAAGGTGCAATCTGATTAAAATACAGATCCTTGTTCTCGCTCCGTTTTAACGCAGCAGAGAGGAGTTTACGGAAGGTGCGGAGATCAATATATGATTTTAATCAGATTGATAAAGGTGGAGCCCGGAGAAATTAAATTGATAAAGAAGCAAGGGTTCCTTTACAGTCCAGACCACAGTCAGGTCTCCATCACCATACACAAGTCACCTCAACAGCAAAACTCATACTGTATTGGATGTCTTCGGCATAATACAACAGCGAGGGAGTCATTTCGTCATCAAAAAGTTCATGTGGAATCATGTGACGAAATGGCTTGCTGCAAGATGACAGGTCATTGGCAAATTATTTTAGTGTTAATAAAAGAGGCGACAAAGGTCATTTGAACGTGACCTCTTTTGGGTTGTTGTCAGATCCTTGTAAATCGGAGCGAGAAAAAGGATCTGTTTTTGAATCAGATTGAGATTGAAATTACAACAGTCAACTGTGAAAGCTATTGTTTAGTTTTTGTATTGATGTTTGACCTATCGACAAACTGACATTTAGGGCCAACGACAGTAAATGCTGAGTTAACAGGTTGGGTAATCACCAGGGTTACGACGTGCGTCAGAGAGGAAAGCTGTTTAATAAGGATTCTTGTTATGTTTGAACAACAAATGTTTATAATTTATTATGTATACACCTTCCGTGTGATCGGATGGCGTAGTGGATAATGCGCTCGTCTTTCACCAAGACGACCGGGGTTCGATTTCCCCGATCGAATGTGGAAAGTTTCAGGATCACCTACCCAATCATTGGTGTTTTCTCCTACTTTTATTCGGGTCAACAAGAGTGACAGATATAAGTTGAATAACAGGTAAAAGAAACTTACTTTGTCTTTCAAAAACAACATATTTTCAAGTGGTTTTTTTTGGTGAAAATACTTTCCTGTACCAAACTTTCCAACCAATTATAATTAGAAGGCGAGGGTCTGTTTTCCAAATAAAACAAACGATATATGTTGTAATGTAGAAATCGTACACTGATATCTCTAAAATATTCTGACGGAACTGTTGGTTCAGGTTTTGATTGTTTTACTTATCAACAGCTGAAAGTACATGGTTTTTAATGTTTATTGTTGAAATTCTGTAAATAAAAAGTCCTTATATGGATGTATTTTGAAGTACATTTTTATAACCGTGTAACATTATTTCAAGGAGGACGAATTTCTAATCTTGTGACGTCTTTTCAGACTTTGATAGTTTTTTAAAAAATATTTATGATGCATTAAATCATATACATGTATTGCTCTTATTCTGATAAAAAACATTAATGCTTTACACAGATTGCGGAAAATATGAAATTCGATTTTAAGAAGACTTAACTTTAAAATTATGATGATGACGTCAATTCTATTTTTTTCTTTCAAAAAATCAGTTTTAGTATCGTTATGCTATTTTAAGGTTATTCTCCGAACAATAGCGTGTATTGTGGTCATAGGCAACCCGCTCCCCCGGACCACGCTTCCTGCTATATATGCACTGTTCCCGTAAAGTCTGATGATATAACGTATGCTATATAAGTACCTCGTAGTTGATATAACGAGTTTTTTTGTAGTACGTTAAGGTACATTTTCTATATGTGGGTTACAGTAACATTCGCGATAGATTGCTTTCGAAATTATATTAGGAAGGGACAACACTCCAAATGATAAATATAAAATATCTCTGGTGATTAAAAGTGATGAAAGAGAATTAAAAGCTAACATGACAAAACGACACTTTTCCGCCTGAACTTGTACACTTTTGTATTGTAGAGTGTATAATACACATTGATGCGATATTGTCGAAGGAACTTTCGAATTAAAAGTTTTTTCGACATCTCCAATGTCATATCTATACATCAAATCATCTCTGTATAACGAAAAAGTATTCGATATAAACGTGTTACATGCAAAAACAAAAACTACAACTCTTCGAGATAAGAAAGTATTCGACATATCGGTAGTAGAATGTATATAAGCAAGAAACTATCACACCAAAAAACTTCGAGGTAAACGAGATATTCGACACATCGGAGGTTAAGTGACAGACAAACGAACTCATGCTAAATAATTTCGATGTACTAGTCAATGACTGTTTGACAAAAAATATATTGCATGCGAAGAAACAAACGACTAATCGACAATGGGACAAACTGAGAGTAAATGATGTTTTCGACATATCTATGACAGAATGCTCGGAAAGAAAAAAACTTGATAAAATATGAAGTGAAACTATACTCATGATAAATAGATATTCGACATATCAGAGAGGTGATATTTGGCAATGAATCGTTCTAGCCCAAAATTCTTCGAGATGAAATAATTTCCTTCCATATACATGTATCTGAAATGAAACACTCGAAAAACTACATTTTGAATTTAGGTGTTATAGGAAATATTAATATTTTTGAGATTAAAGAATAAGTCCGACATAGTGAAGTGAATCACCCAGAAATCTGGCTGTTAGGAGGAACGTGATGATACAACACTCCAAAAAACCAAGTACTTCGAGATAACGAGCGATTCCTTTAATAGGTGATATACCAGTTAGGACGAACAATCAACACACTAATATAGATATCGACATATCGGAGAGGTGATATACCAGTTAGGGTGAACAATCAACACGCTAATATAGATATCGACATATCGGAGAGGTGATAACGCATTACGAGATTAGGTGATAAGTTCGACATTTCTTATACTATACAGAAAAAAAGTTTAATCAGTAAAACAGGAAGTGACGTCAATCTTTGTTATCGCTACTTACTAAGTATGCGTTATTAAACATAACGAATTAAGAAGACCGATATGAAAGATTTAAGATTTCTATCATTATCTATCATATATCTTAATTGTCTTAAACCTTTGAAGTTATAAAAATCAATGCAAACAATTTATATTATTTTGCAATTATTTCCCAATTTTGATCTTGATTAGAAAACTATGTGCACGTGATTAACGATTTCATATCAATATCCCGGTGCTACTTTTAACAGTGATACACATGGCGGTGAAATTATTATTAAATTGTATAATTATAATTTAATAAGACCAGTGATTAAAAACTCTTACCTTAATTCAATCTTGAACCAGTTCACTTTTCACAGTAAAATTCTTATATGAAAACCAGAGCAATGCTTTTCTTTTTATAAATCATATGCTGATCGTTGATTAGTTTTACACATGCACTCTTGTACCGTGGGATCCACGCGTCAACCAATCAAAACAAGCGTACCTGTACAGGTAGCCAATCACAAACGCCGTATCAACATAGATAACTAATTACAGACGCTCTTTTTAGTGTTATGATGACAACTGTCTTTGCATCAAATGAAGCAGCCAATCAGGGAGCTCGAGGGGCGGGGCCGAGTATTTTGTCGTATATTGAACGTGAGGTTACGTGTACTTTCCCGCGGTCTGTGCAAGCGTGCGAATGATAGTGACTGCGACTGTGTGAGTGTTGTACAAGGATATCACAGATCCAGGAATAGATATAGTCGGTTATGACCGGGGCAAACTAGTATAGGGAGGCTGGAGTTACAGACACGTGAAAAACCTACCTAAAACTGGACAGCTTAAACGATAAATACTATTGTCGGATAGGTGGGCAGTACAGCGTGCCGATATACACAGACCGGGCTCTCTGTTAAGCGTACATGTGACTCCGGCGGTCGATAATATTTGCACTTTTAGCCGAGAACTACCACTGCCGTGTTGATCTAGATTTCACATAGTATCTAGCAGTTTAGGTTCCGAGGGTATGCTTGTATGTGCGCGTGAGTACTTGTAATACAGGTAAATACAGGTAAAATGTTTCTCACGTGCAATTTAAGAGGTGTAAACAGGGATACACGTCTGTACATATCTATAAATCATGTCTTAATGGCCTGCACTATTGGCTGGGGATGCTGGCAGCTGTAAACGTCCGAACTGGGAACCGAGGGCCGGGTTTGTGTAGGAGTTTATAGAACCGAGGGCCGGGTTTGTGTAGGAGGTTATAGAACCGAGGGCCGGGGTTGTGTAGGAGGTTATAGAACCGAGGGTCGGGGTTGTGTAGGAGGTTATAGAACCGAGGGCCGGGTTTGTGTAGGAGGTTATAGAACCGAGGGCCGGGTTTGTGTAGGAGGTTATAGAACCGAGGGCCGGGTTTGTGTAGGAGGTTATAGAACCGAGGGCCGGGTTTGTGTAGGAGGTTATAGAACCGAGGGCCGGGTTTGTGTGGGAGGTTATAGAACCGAGGGCCATAAAGCAGAAATACTACTTTTATACTATGGAATATTATCTTTCTGGATATTTTTCCTTCAATTCGCCGTATTTAATCGGAAAATATTCGATTTAGTGCAGAAATACCGCAGAAATCCGCGATGATGTCAAGACCCCGTACTACCCCATACTACCCAATACCACCTCATACATACGACCAAATATTCTACACCAGAACATATGACTCATTACTAAATACTGCCTTTAATATTGTTAAATATCGTCTTCGGGAAGACATTTACTTTTTAAGGTAGCCTTTTTACTTCTGTTTGGGTCATTTGGTCTATCAAGAAAGCAAATTTAATGGTCCCCACTGCCGCATTTATTTGCACGCGATATCGTATCACTCTTTGAGAAGGAGGTGCGATGTGGTGTGATACGGCCTACTTTCACATTGACGCCTGAGTCGCTCGTTTTTAGAACTACTGTAGGCATGATGATACTGATAGAATTATCGATGGTTAAAGTAAGTACTGTTGTGTATTGTGATTTTCTGGAAGTAGGCCTAGTGAACGCATGTTTAGCCGAGATCCAGGTCTACGTTGATGATTGAAGTGGAGGGTCGTCATAAATAGATACCAATTGACACCAGCTGATGTTGTGTGTATCGCACACACTTCATTCAAACAGATTATTGCAAAACAATACAGTAGTTATACTATTATCAGGTATGAAAACTTTTGTTTCTCCGCTCTATTTTAATTATTTGTTTATCTATAACTTAATTCTCCTTCCATTTTTTCGAACCGTCTAGGATATATGGCAATCCATGTAAATAAAATACAGTAAACAACTGGTAAAGGCAAATAAAAAAAACATGTGCTTCAGCTACATGTATTTACAGTATAATGCTACTTAAAGGGTCATCCCATGAAAGCCTAAATGGCAGTTCTTGAATGTACATATGCACTACTACTTGTATTTCCTGTTATATCATGCAGTATTCAAAGTTCACTCAAAATGTCTACATTGACCACTTGCAAAATTGCATTCCTCTGGAAAGCCTTGATAAAAACATCAGGTGATGACGCAACAAGACATCAGGGAGGGGACGCGGAATATATATATGTACGTCTGATGAAATAGAGACAAGTCTGTGTAGAACCTATTGAATCACATTCACATCCACATAAATAATCAGACATTGATTGCACACATGCCGATATTCAAATGAAGAAATATTTGTTAGCATCATTTATCGACACCAGGAAGTATCTATAGATCTATTACCTGACTTAGACCGGTAGAATACAACAAAGGGACACATTAATTTCTGTAAAAATATTTGTGAATCCCCCTATTCAAATGATTTCATAAAAGGTATTCATGCATTGAAAAGTACAAAAATAAAATGAAATGAAATGTACGGATGATTTTTTTTAAAAGCTCAATGTCTTGAGGATATTTTTTTTCAGATTATCCATATAATTATATACATGCATGTTCATTTAAAATCTATCAAACTTTCAGCGTCTGCATACGTTAACACTTAAGGAAATATACATTGAACCGCATATGAGACTGATGAGTATGATCAAATACACATACTACATGTCATTATGTAACATGTTTTAGAGGAACATTTTTGAATCCAATACAAGTGGTAGAATGTCAGGACAACAGAACCACTCACAACACCTTGGACCCAGGAACACTGAAAAGACTTGATCTTAACATGTTTTAAAGTCATGCAAGGAACCAGAAACCTATCAAAGTAGCTTTAAAAAAAAGAAATATGAATTTTTTTCAAATTTGGAAAAAAATGAGGTTTTTCATTGTCGAGTATAAAGTCCATTCCGAGCCCGATAAAACATGATTTTCTGACATTCTAGCTTGATTTAGACTGAAAACTTTGCCGTTACACACCAAAAGTCTTGAATATTGAGTTTTAATGAAAAATCTTATTCTAGTAAGAATTTGACTTTTTTCCACCTCAGAAAATAGGATATTGGTACTTTTTGAAATTGAATTTTTGGGAAAAATGAAAAATTCTGTCTTAAAATCATGGCAGTTGATGTAAGCATGTTTTAAAGTCATGCAAGGAACCAGAAAACTATCAAAGTAGCTTAAAAAGAAGAAATCAGAATTTTTTTCAAATTTGGAAAAAAATGAGGTTTTTCATTGTCGAGTATAAAGTCCCTTCCGAGCCCGATAAGACATGATTTTCTGACATTCTAGCTTGATTTAGACTGAAAACTTTGCCGTTACACACCAAAAGTCTTGAATATTGAGTTTTAATGAAAAATCTTATTCTAGTAAGAATTTGACTTTTTTCCACCTCAGAAAATAGGATATTGGTACTTTTTGAAATTGAATTTTTGGGAAAAATGAAAAATTCTGTCTTAAAATCATGGCAGTTGATGTAAGCATGTTTTAAAGTCATGCAAGGAACCAGAAAACTATCAAAGTAGCTTAAAAAGAAGAAATCAGAATTTTTTTCAAATTTGGAAAAAAATGAGGTTTTTCATTGTCGAGTATAAAGTCCCTTCCGAGCCCGATAAGACATGATTTTCTGACATTCTAGCTTGATTTAGACTGAAAACTTTGCCGTTACACACCAAAAGTCTTGAATATTGAGTTTTAATGAAAAATCTTATTCTAGTAAGAATTTGACTTTTTTCCACCTCAGAAAATAGGATATTGGTACTTTTTGAAATTGAATTTTTGGGAAAAATGAAAAATTCTGTCTTAAAATCATGGCAGTTGATGTTAGCATGTTTTAAAGTCATGCAAGGAACCAGAAAACTATCAAAGTAGCTTAAAAAGAAGAAATCAGAATTTTTTTCAAATTTGGAAAAAAATGAGGTTTTTCATTGTCGAGTATAAAGTCCATTCCGAGCCCGATAAAACATGATTTTCTGACATTCTAGCTTGATTTAGACTGAAAACTTTGCCGTTACACACCAAAAGTCTTGAATATTGAGTTTTAATGAAAAATGTTATTCTAGTAAGAATTTGACTTTTTTCCACCTCAGAAAATAGGATATTGGTACTTTTTGAAATTGAATTTTTGGGAAAAATGAAAAATTCTGTCTTAAAATCATGGCAGTTGATGTTAGCATGTTTTAAAGTCATGCAAGGAACCAGAAAACTATCAAAGTAGCTTAAAAAGAAGAAATCAGAATTTTTTTTCAAATTTGGAAAAAAATGAGGTTTTTCATTGTCGAGTATAAAGTCCCTTCCGAGCCCGATAAAACATGATTTTCTGACATTCTAGCTTGATTTAGACTGAAAACTTTGCCGTTACACACCAAAAGTCTTGAATATTGAGTTTTAATGAAAAATGTTATTCTAGTAAGAATTTGACTTTTTTCCACCTCAGAAAATAGGATATTGGTACTTTTTGAAATTGAATTTTTGGGAAAAATGAAAAATTCTGTCTTAAAATCATGGCAGTTGATGTTAGCATGTTTTAAAGTCATGCAAGGAACCAGAAAACTATCAAAGTAGCTTAAAAAGAAGAAATCAGAATTTTTTTCAAATTTGGAAAAAAATGAGGTTTTTCATTGTCGAGTATAAAGTCCATTCCGAGCCCGATAAGACATGATTTTCTGACATTCTAGCTTGATTTAGACTGAAAACTTTGCCGTTACACACCAAAAGTCTTGAATATTTAGTTTTAATGAAAAATCTTATTCTAGTAAGAATTTGACTTTTTTCCACCTCAGAAAATAGGATATTGGTACTTTCAGAGAGATGGTCTGGTAGTATTATTATGCCACTATATAAGAAAGGTGATCCAAATATGCCAAATAATTACAGAGGTATATCCTTACTCAATGTGATTGGTAAAATGTTTACATCTGTCATAAACAAAAGACTTCAAAACTGGGCTGAATCCAATGCACAAATAATTGAGGAACAAGCAGGTTTCAGAAGTGGTTATTCAACTATTGACAATATATTTAATCTAAATAGTATAGTCCAAAAATACATATCTAAGAAGAAAGGTGTTTTTTACTGTGCCTTTATAGACTTTAAAAAGGCCTTTGATCTAGTCGACAGGAGAAAACTGTTTTCTGTATTACATAAAAATATGATACGAGGGCCAATTCTTGACCTTATCAAAAACATGTATCAAAAGGTCAAGGCAAAGGTCAAGGTTGGTGAAACTTTAACTTGTGATTTCTCATCTGAAGTCGGTGTAAAACAAGGTTGTATGCTAAGTCCATTGTTATTTTCTATGTACATAAATGAACTAGCTACTACTATGAAGAGTGAAAGTGGTCCAGGTATTTTTATTAGCCAAGAAATAGAAGACATTTTCATGCTACTTTTCGCAGATGACCTAGCTTTAATAGCAAGTACAGTGGCAAGTCTACAAAGACGTCTGAACGTTCTAGAAAAATATTGTAAACAATGGAATATGTGTGTAAATCTAGATAAATCAAACATTGTTGTGTTTAAAAAAGGTGGTATCCTGTCCAAACATGAAAAATGGACCTATAATGGCATTGTAATGAAAACTGTAACATACTATCGATACCTCGGAGTACTTTTTTCTGCTAGGCTGAGCTGGTCAAATTGTTGCAGATCATTGGCTCAACAAGCTTTCAAAGCTTTAAATATGATCAAACACTGTCTATGTAAAGCTGGTACTAAAGATCCAAAGGTTGCTTTTAAATTATTTGATACAATGATTGCCCCAATTTTGTACTATGGGGCTGAAATCTGGGGTACATCTCCAAGGAAGGAGATTGAATGTATACAAAATAAATTTTGTAAATGGCTGTTGTGTACTGGTATTAAAACAAATAATTGTATAGCAAAAGGTGAATGTGGGAGATACGATCTAAGTGTAAACTATATGTGCAAACCTATTAAGTATTTTCTCAAAGTTCAAAGTATGGATAATACCAGGTTACCAAAATTATGCTATAACATGTTGTTTAACCAGGATGCAAATGGGAGATCAAATTGGTGCTCAAATATAAGAACTATGCTCTTTGAACTTGGTTTTGGCCAAGTATGGTTACATCAGGGTGTCGCAGATGTTAAGTCTTTTATGTCAGAGTTTAAACAACGTCTGAAAGATATCAATCTCCAAAACTGGAACGAACAATTATCCAAACCTGGAAGATGTGAATTTTATGCAATTATAAAAGAAAATTTGCTATGTGAAAACTATATCTCTAGTCAATTGTCATCACATCTAAAGTTTGCATTAGCAAATATTAGGTGCTCTACTCATCACCTAGAAATTGAAAATGGCTGTAGACAGGGGCTACCAAGGGAGGATAGAATATGCAGGATTTGCAATACTGGTTGTATAGAAGATGAACTACACTTCATTCTAATGTGTCCGGTATTGATGGACATCCGTCGTAACTTTATACCATTAAAGTTCATAAACTATCTATCACTTGCAAATCTTGCTGATCTATTCAAATCCTCAAATATTGACCAGATTAAATTACTGGCCATCTATATCTCAAAAGCATTTGCTATAAGACAAGAAATGCTTCAGCTGTAGCGATTATGCAATCATGTTAATGTACATTGTACTTGTATATATATACATGTACCTACTAAAGTATTGATCTACCTATATAACTGCCACTGTATTCATGTAAATATTCACTTTAAATGTGGAATGTCAAAATAAAATGGTGTAACTTGTATTACCAAATGTACTGTGGGCTGGAGGCCTTGAAGTTCGAAATAAAGAATTGTATTGTATTGTATTGTATTGTATTGCTGTAATTCTAAGTCCAACTTCCATTACCGGTACATTCAATTACATTAAATACCAATGCCAGGTTTTAATTAATTCTCACAGCTGGACGGGACAGCAGATTGTCACACCTGTCCATTGACACTAATTGGACAGTGTATTGAGAGGTTATCTGTGTACCTATCACATGAGGTGTCTTCCCACTCAGCCAACTTAATCCTATTTTAGTATATAGGGTAGTGTTGTTACAGAGTGAGAACAATAGGTACTAATTACAGGGGGGACTTCCCCGAACACCAACTCTGCTAATAAAAACATGTTAACTTAGGTGGTCAGTTGTGATGATAGTAAGTTATTGTCTATAGCAGAAATGTTGTACAGGTAAATTACACAGGTAAATCAACCTCTGGTAACTAATCAGATACTCAATAACTAATGATGTTTGCAAATAAATGATAAATAGAAACTACATAAAACAGCTGCAGATTTAGGAAAATTATCATATATTACACCTGATGTCAGATATGTGTAAATTATCATATTTATTGATATGTATATAAGTTTCAGATTTGTGTAAATTTTTGTCATATATTGATTAAACGTATACATTCTTTCAGATTCTGTAAATAAACATAAGTATTATCATATGTTAAATGTCCAATACACGTAACTTCAGGCATTTTTTTCGGGATTCGTGAAAAATTTTGAAAAAAATCCAGTTGATAACCATGCAAAAATGAGTCTGAAACGAACTTAACCTGGGCGGTTATATATTTCACTAACAAGAAACTCTTGACAGAGAAATCAAAAGAATTGAGAATAATTCAGGTGGGGCCCTGTTAGAAGACAGTTCAAAATGGACGCATGTAAACAAATACTGAATTTCAATTGCTGCTGTACCGGTAACCGCGTAAAAATTGATTTTTAAATATTGCTGATATCAGTTTATCTGAACAAAATCAAAATATAATAAGTTATTAGGCTTGATTTTTTCGCTTCAAGTTTTGCCGAAAGTAACGTATATTGGGCCTTTAATTTAACTTGTACATTATGTACCTTCTGTCAGATTTGTGTTAATTGTTGTCATATGCTTATTTCAAATTATTTCATTATTTATACAAAACATTATAAACAAGTACTACAAAGAAATAGTATACATGTACCAATAAAATTATTAGAAAGCAGGCTGAGCCTATTTAAGTCTTTTCCAACAAAGATAGTCAATATTCTTTATATATTCATACATTGACGATTTAATATTTTATTTCGATGTAGATGGAGTAGTAAATTAGCAGTATCATGTTTTATCATTTAAAGATCCCTTTCTCATACCTTAATTGTGATTTATATAAATAATATTTTGAGAACTCCTTTAGTTATTAAAATATGAATACATTACTTATACATCTAGAATAACAATGATAGCAATACACTGTCGTCGATCACCTTTATCGTAAAGCTTAGTAGTAAGCTGTCCATGTTGGTCGTAGTTTAAGTAGAGATCTAGGTAAGCAGCTGATGTAGAAGAGTCTGTTGTGTCCTTTATTTCAAGTTCAGTAGGGTATATACGACCGACGTGGTCAGCAAACTTCTTGTTGTTTATAGACAACACATCGTCGATATATCTGAAAGTGAAGTTAAAAGATTTGGCAAGGTTTTTGTTACCTGTCCTGATTAGCTCCTCCACAAATTCAGCCTTGTATGAAAACAAAAACAAGTCAGCTTAGAGTGGGGCACAGTTTGTTCCCATGGGAATGCCAACAGTCTGCTGGAAAATCTTTCCTCCAAACTCAACAAAAAATGTTGTCGACCAGGAATTCAATCATCCTTACTATATCTTCTTCAGTATATTTCCTCTTAGCTTTTGTCGTGTTTTTGACAAAGTATGCTCCAAGATAGCTCACTACCATATTTTTGTATTGTCGTCTGCCTTTCATGGAAAAGAAAGCTCTCATAACAAGAGATCGGAGACGTTCCTTCAATTTTGTATGAGGTATGGTAGTGTACAGGGTGGAAAAATCAAATGTTTTGCTCGAAAAGACATTTTTCAGGAGGGAGTGTTCCTTGTTCAGCCTTAATTCGGCCAAGAGATCTGCCTCCAAAATTGGGTAGAGCAATATTCAAATTGATCACTGTTGATACTATGTTTCAAATATATTTGACCCATGCTATATGAATATCTACTGTGTGTTCCTGTACTGGGTCACCTGTACATGCTGTTTATGTGTACCTGTCCAGTGTTTTTCTTCAATTTGCCTTAGTTTGTCTGAAAATATGCAATTTAATGGAGAAATTATTACCGAAATCAGCAATAATGACCCAATACCACCTCTTGAGACCAAGTTATGTACCATATACTACTTTGATATTCTGAAATATTATCTCTGTAGAAGGTATCTACTTTATTGTTTTATTTTACATATGTTTATATGTTCTGTGGAACCAACTGCCTACCAACTTGTTCACCTGTGCTTAATGAAGACCCCGGGTGACAAATGGCCCCCAATGTGGAGCTATATTTGTAGCAGATCTAGACCGGGCCAATCGTCGGGTATCAGATACCTCAATTGGATGAGCGTCCGTCTAGAGTTTGGATGGTTCCGGGTTCGAACCCTGGTCTGGCCATGCATTTTTCCTCTCTTGTTACCTTTGGTGCCTGTGACCAAACCTTGTTTAAAGTATTGGGTGCATAGTTGGCGAGGGGATACTCGAACCTGGGTTGTAAATCATAATGTTTTCGGGGTCAAAGACTTTGTTAAAGGAGGGAGGGATGTAGCGGATCTAGAAATGTCAGATCGTCGGTGACTAGATGGCTCAATGGTTGATCGTCCGTCTAGATTTCGGAAGGTCCTGGGTTCGAACTCCGGTCTGGCTGTGCACTTTCCTCTCCTATATATAACAGACGTCATTATTTATTACAATGTCTCAGCTAGGAGTTGAACCGAGAACCTCTGGCTACTTGCCTTTTTACACTCAACCGATCAAGCTAAAGAGAAGATCACTCTAGCCGAGCAGTATATTGCAGCTAGTATTTACCAGGGTTACATACTCCCCCTCCAGGAAAGAACTTGTCTCAAGTTTGGTGCCGTATGTAACAGAAGAAGCTAAAGAGAAGATTTTACCAGGGTTACATACATGTATATAGAGTAGGAGTTCTAACTTTTAACAGTGCTGTTGAGTGCAAATCTTTGTATATATTTAAACACATTTTTTTTATTTGCCATTACCATGTTGTTCAATTACTGTCTTTTATTCACATGGATTGTCATAAATCCTAGAGGGTTCGAAAACAATGGAAAGGGAATTACTCGGTAATAAATAAACAAATCATTGAAATAGAGCGGAGAAACAAAAGTTTTCACACCTAATAATAATATAACTATTGCTTTGCAATAACCTGTGTAGTGTGTGTGATAACACACAGCATCATGGTGAAGGACGACCTTCCACTTCAATCATCAAGTTAGACGCTGATCTCGGCGAAACATGTATTCACTACTTCCAGAAAATCACAATACACAACACTACTTACTGTAACTATCGATGATTCCTATCAGTAGCTCTAAAAAGCAATCTGTGACTGCTGATGTCAAAGTGAAAGTAGGCCGTATTACACCAGATCGCGCCTCCTTTTAAAGAGTGATACAACGTTAACAGCGCGTGCAAATAAATGCGGCAGTGGGGACCATTAAATTTTATTCTTAATAAACCAAATGGTCCTAACAGAAGTAAAAAGACTTACTTAAAAAGTAAATATCTTACACAAAGACGATATTTATAACAACATTAATGGCAGTTAGGCAGGTCGTATGTTCTGGTGTAGGTTGTTTACCCAGTCTCACTCCCCCCGCCGCAGTCGGGGATTTCGGTGAAAGTTTTCTGGATCAAATAGCGTACTAGTACCCTATTTCCCACAAAAAAAATATAACAAAAAGTAGATACCTTCAACAGAAATAATAATTCATAATATAAAATTATTTTTTAGTAGACTACATAACTTAGTCGTATGAGATGGTATTGGGTAGTATGGGGTAGTATTGGGTCATTATTGCCGATTTCTGCAATTTTTTCCCCATTAAATCACATATTTTCAGATAAAATAAGACAGATTGAAGATAAAATGTCCATTAAGATAATATTTCAGAATATTAAAGAAGTATTTAGTACATTACTTGGTCGTATGAGGTGGTATTGGGTAGTATGGGGTAGTATTGGGTCAATATATTGCCGCTTTCGGCAATTTTTTCCCCATTAAATCACATATTTTCAGATAAAATAAGACAGATTGAAGATCAAATATCTATGAAGATAGTATCTCAGAATATTCAAGAAGTATTTAGTACATTACCTGGTTGTATGAGGTGGTATTGGGTAGTATTGGGTAGTATGGGGTAGTATTGGGTAGTATGGGGTAGTATTGGGTATTTAGACGCGCCCGGAGGTTATAGAACCGAGGGCCGGGTTTGTGTAGGAGGTTATAGAACCGAGGGCCGGGTTTGTGTAGGAGTGTATAGATACATGTACTTGTCAAGTGTGGCAACGTCAGTTAATTCAGGTTATCTCGGATTATTACAGGTAACAATTGGCTGATGTAAAGAAAAGATAAAGGTATTGATAACCTTTGACTGTAGGTTGATATAAATCTAATGTGTAAAGTAGGAAAATTGGTAAATGCAGGTAAAACTGAAAATGGGAGAGTGGATGGTTTTATGTATAATAGTATAGTTAAAAAAAGGAAAAATGGGAAAATAGTGGTAAAATTTGTAAAACAAATTAAAAAATGGATTATAAGACTCTTTCATATGGGTGTATGTAGGATAGGGATATTCCACCCGAGGGGTCACAAAATGTGGTGAAACCCGAGGCTTGCCGAGGGTTTTACCACATTTTGTGATCCCGAGGGTGGAATATCCCTATCCTACATACACACATAATGAATGAGTCTTTTTCTCTCATATCAACTACCCAAATAAGCTCAAAAACCATGAAAATACATTTTCACTGGCTACCATTTTGAAAATTTCAACTTTTTCCTTGGGTTTTTTTGACGAAAACAAATTAGACAGCGAGATTAAGCATACCCTATACTTGCAAACAATGTTTGCTCATAAAATTAAATCTCACCTTTCTGGCGTTTATGGTTAAAATTTTGTGAAAGGTTTCAATTTCATCACGCCGTCGTTTTCTCTTTCCGGCATCAGGTTTACCGTATTCGTGACGTCACGTCATTGTTGGGCCATTGTGACGTCACGTCGCGTGATATGCTATGTAAGATAGATTTTTCTTACATAGCTTTCTTACATGGGCAAACTCTATCCAACATGGCGAGATATGAGAGAAAATTGTTTCTTAATGGGACACGGAATTATTTCATACACAAAAACATAGTATAAAAATATTTTTAAAAAATGGGAAAGTATAGGTAGAATGTATGAAACTGGTAAGAAAAGGGTAAATGTAGGTAAAAATGGACAATTGTTTATTAATGGGACATAAATGGCTTTCTACACGTCAGATATGTAACTGGTCGAGGCAGGTATGACAAATATCAAAATATATTTCAACGATATTTGATATTAGGAAAATGTATTATTCTGTAAAAATTAATTTGTATAGCTATTGGTATAACATGAAGATTACTCCATTTGTGACGCGAGCTTTACTTGATAAGTCAATTAAAATTAAAGGGACTTATATACTCTATGGGTCGGATGTTAAAACACTGTAAAACATGAATGATTTATGTAATATTGTTGTATGCAGATGTCACTATAATAAAACATATTGTATTATATTGTATTATATTGTATTGTATTGTATTGTATTGTATATACATAATATATTGATAGTAGGCAGACTTATGTCAGGTAAAAAGGAACATGCGGGTACAACTGGAAATATGTACTGTAAGTAAATTATTAAAACATAATCTTACATAATAATAATAATTAGCTCGTGTTTGGGCCAATTTCTAAATGAAATATATTTTCTTAAGTCAAATGTTATTCTAAGACGGAAAATCAAGGTTTCAGTTGTGTCAATTCACTGGAAAATACATTAAAACGGCATTTTTCGCTAAATTTGGTGCCCGTCTGCTCAATTTCACCGCCGCCATTTGATAATTATAGGAATTTCAACATGATACGACATGAAACATTTTCTACAATTTGTTTCACCTTAACAGTTTAGATTATCAAACAATACTATATTTATTTAATATCAAGACTCATTACTTAGCACATCAGTACATTAGTTATAATTTTATTATCGTTTTTATGTTAAAAAAACATTTCTTATGTTTTCTTGCGAATCGGCGCGAAAACGGGAGCAGGATAGTGGTCACATGATTCGAAAAAAACACGTGATTGCTCGTATAAAAATAGAACCGGAAGCGCAAATGTCAGGTAGCCGCGGTAAACAAATATTGGCTGACGAAAACAGAGTCACAAGACAAGACAAGAAAGAAGCTGAAAGAGACTATTGAAAGATCGCAACAGATGCATCTGACCAACAAAAAGAAATACGACACCATCAAATAAGACGAAGAGCATGGTTTGACGGATGAAATGTGGTTAAGTTGACAGTGCTTTCGGAAAACAAAAACGTACAGCTGATACGTATACGTTCTTCATTCACGTACACTGTAAGATTATGTTCGGTAACGCTTGTAAGAAAAAACATAAATTATTATTTTTAGTACACCAATTACCAAACACATTATCCTTAATTATATTGTATATTGTTATAAAATGTGCAAAAAGTAACTATAAAAATAAATGGGTTTATTCGGATAAATCATAAATGTCACACTATTTATTTCAAAACAATTATGAAACAAGTTAAATATGACTTTTATTAATCACTCTTAACGAACAATCACCCTAAAAATAAATTCCTGGAAAAATGATTGAATATGAGTAAATGTGATAAACGAAATAAATACTGGTAAATACTGGTAAATACTGGTAAAATACGAGTGCGTGAAGAAGGAATTAGATGTAACTGATGTACATTTTGGTACATCAGGTAAATTGAGGCGAGTATACATACGACGTGAGGAGATATACGTACTGCTGTACTTATGTGATACACACACGATGGTAGATTTACGATCGATCGATCTGTACTTTAGCTGAGGACGCTGATTTCGCCAGCTTCAGTGTTATATATCAGGCGCCAACTAAAGGCGCACCTGTACAACAAAGGTAGGTGGTGTAAATAATTCTACCTGTATGTAATCACAGGTAACTACAGGTAAAACAGAGCATCTTAATCAAAATGTACACGTTTTACTGAATAAACAGTTATTTTGGCGTGTACACATGTGATTCATTTCGGATCGATAAGTTTTGTACTTTTAGCTGCGGACGCTGAGGCGAGGCAGCGGTATATGTCATATAGACTCCACTACACATTACAAACAATGCAGGGCAATAACGTTAACGATACACACTGCATATTGTGCCTTATCATATCACGATTCTTTCTAATGGATAGCATCGAATTTTTTTATTTGCCTGCATCATGATGAACTAAGATTACTTAAATGATCTGTTGTTTTTTTATCAGATTGTGAAATATGTTTTATTTTAATCCTTCAATCATGACGAAGGCCACAGTACTGAAAGAGTTCTAGAGACCATTCAAAACATTTTGATAATATTTAATTATTGACGTCTATGACATAAAATCCATAAATGTTGCTTTCAGTCATTTCAATGTTGATCATTTAAGATGAAATTTGTATTGTGTAAGGTACATTTGTATCCAACGATATACGTATCACGCCGAAAGCAACATTCTGCAATTATAGCGCCGAAAGCATTGTACCGCAGCACGTATCGTATCGTAAGCCACGTACCGCAATATGTATTGTTTCGTAAGCATCGTACAACGATATGTATCGCGCCGCAAGTATGTGGTACGTATCGTACTGAAAGCATCGCATCGCTATACGTATCGCATCGTAAGCATCATACCGTGATGCGTATTATCGAATCGTAAGTATCGTACCGCCATACGTATCGTATCATAAGCATCGTACCGCAATATGTATTGTTTCGTAAGCATCGTACAACGATATGTATCGCGCCGCAGGTATGTGGCACGTATCGTACTGTAAGCATCGTATCGCTATACGTATCGCATCGTACACACCATACCGCGATACGCATTGTATCGTAAGCATCGTACAGCGATATGTATGCTGACGTAAGCATAGTACCAGGATACGTATTGTACTATAAACATCGTCTTGCGATAGAATCGTACCGTTAGCTTGTACACCACACTGCGGTAACTACATGTACCATGACGCTACTTGTATTGTATCGTAAGCATCGTACCACACTGCAATAAGTGGCACAACGCGCGCGATTCGTATCGTATCGTAAGTATCAAGTTGTGATACGTATCGGATTGTATGCATCATACCGCGATCAGTATCGTGTCGGAAGTAACGTACCGCGACATATATAGGGCCAAGGATACAAAATTATCAACATAAATAACTGTTACAAAAATTGTTTTATTTGATACCAATGTTATAGAACGTATAGCAAAACAATTTAGACTGAATGTTTAAATTATGTTTAATAACAAAGGAAATGTCGTTATCGGGGGGGGGGGGGGGGGGGGCGCTATTGCCTCCTATACATATGCGTAATGCGGCCAATACAAAAAGATGGAGGAATTTCAACAATCTGCCAATGACTCGAACACACTTCCTTATAAAGTACATTCACGGGGAATCTCTTTTGAAATACGTCCTTTCAGATGAATAATTGATACCTGTATAATTACACATTGGCCGTTATGTTACATCAAAGGAATTCACTAGCTACTCGAACAATAAACAGGGTCGTACAGCAACCTCTACTGATCGGTAGCCATAGAACAAAACAATCGTTTCCGTCACTAATTATAAAAAAAAAGTTTAACTCAATCGCCCCTGAGATTGCATAATAAATTAGTCCAGACTTTAAATTGGACGAGTTCAAATGTGTTTTCAGGGATGAATGAGTTTACGAGAAGAAAAGAACACTTTGCATAAAGAAAAATTAAAATCAACGCAGAAAAACGTGGTTTGTGGTAACATAACGAATAAAGGCGAAACCCCGTGATATTGGTAGTCTTCATACTCAGCAACGTTTGACGATATCAATCGGTATGGTGAATTGAATGATGACGTAACACACACATATGCTGCTTCTTTTAAATTTAAAATAGAGATACACTATGCGAAAAAAATAATTAAACTGCATCATACAGCTGTTTTGTCTGTTAAGGACTCGTTAGTGAAGGTAGGGATATAAATTTTCTAATCTATTGTACTGTAGAATCAGAAGGTGCGTAAAACATCTTTAATTTATAAAATTAGAAAAGGAATTAAAAATTGCTGTAGAATTCCAAATCGTAGCCTACGAAAATGTGTATTATGTACCGTGCCATTATTCAAATGAGATAACTGTGGCTATGAAGGCTGAAGTAAAAAGTGAAAGAAAATTGTTCAGATCGGGAGTGTTTTCAAAATAATGCCCGGAACATGGATCCGCAGGTAATCGCATACCCCGAAGTGGCAATACCTCGGGGACAGTATATTGAAGTATATTTGCCAGTGACAGCTGATGAGTATGGACGTTATATCGACATATTTACTATCTACATCGAACTATTAGACTTCGCGTGGTCGTTGTACTATTTTAAATGCTACTACAAAGGTTTGCTGTACAGCGTTAGCGTTTACACCCACGTTTTCCTTAAGTGGTACACATGTAGACGAACAGCTTGGCTAGTGCAGTGAATGTCGAATTTGCCTTCCGTTAGGACCGCCGGGGTTGGGACATCAGCGCCTACCCGATTATGCCTACGCCACAGCGACTTGTAATTGTAAAGGTAATTGGTCTCGTCCACCATCTTCCTTCCGAAACTTTCATGTAAAGACATTTTCGTATATCGTTAACTATGGTATACACTTATTTGCATATTTACTCCTAACAGTTACCTCCCTTGTCACTGGGAACGTAAGGTATACATATTCTCAACTTGTATCCCCCTGTATGTAATTTATTTCGGTAAGTTAAATTTACTAGACTGACAGACACACGGACCGAAATAATTAACATTTTGATTTAAGTATCATAGTTGGAATTTTCATGGAGGATGTTTTTGCTGAAACACCGTGTCAGTGAAAAAAAAATTATCGTTAAAACGAATAATATATAGTGTACCTACATAAATCTCTAGAACGGAATTCCCTCCTATATAATTCCCTCGTTAAGTTCGTCACTCTCGCATACCACCATCCGCCACATTCTTTAAAATGCAAACGTCCCAAATTCCCTCGATTATATCGCTATATTGTTCTATTTTTGGTGATCGAAGATCTCTTTTGTGTTCTATTTATAGACATAAGGGTATTTCGAGTTTTCACAGCTCGCACACCTTGTACATGTAATATAACTTTACGTTTGAATGAGTTTGTATCATTCGGGTAGGTCGATATTAGGATGTTTTCATTATGTCACTACCACACATACTTACTGCATACTTCCCAACTCTCACAAAGGAACAGGACGCTTCGCTCGGTGTAAAAAAAATCAGAGAATACCAAAGCGTCAACAAAACCATAATCCGAACTCAAAATCGGTTAAACTAGGGGCAAAATAGGAACAAAGGAAAGATTTACATCGAGACTCTCGTAAAAGCACAAGAGAATAAGACCAGGTGTTCCGGAAGAGTAAGCGTCTTCTGCTTCATCGACGACACCCGCCATGTAATAAATCCCTTGTTACTCGAAAACCATGCAATTACCGATACTTACGGCTTGGTTTGTAATAAAAGCATGACCGACTTTTAGTACTCACTTCGTGTCCTTATTGTGTATGTTATGAACGTTTGGCTTTATCAGCCAAGATGGACACTCCAAGACGAAAGCGTGTCCGAATAATTTCGCATAAAGTTCGACAGAATTATTTATGGATGGCATACGGCAAAAGCAGACCAATAGCTACTTTCAGATATAAGTTTGTGCCAATGAATTTAACTATATAATACTCAGCTTGTATTTAGTAAACGTTGAAAATGCAATCTGTTCCTGGATATATTTTTCATAATTCGATACTATCGTCACTCTCGTAATACCACCATAATTACTTGACGTCAGTACACTGGAAACATCCCGTTAACTTAAAAGTTGCATTGTTGTTACTAAGGAATCACTCACATCTATATATATTGCCAATTTACAGCAATCATGAATAATCTTTTGATAATGACTTTTGGATATAGTATCAACAGTTATCTGGCTAAAAACGTCAAGCGTAGACCAAATCGAATTTCATTTATTGCTACTGGTCCATTTTGTCTCGACGCAATTGCTGATATACCAAAGAGTAGGTGAGGATTGTGCCGACACTTAAATGGTTTAGGCTCGGACCCGTGACCATTGACCTTCTGACAGCCCGGGGTTATTGTTTAAAAAAGAAATTATTACAAAAATTGTTAAAACATCAATATATTTTACCCTTATATGTGACCTTGACCTTTTGACTCTTTGACCCATGCGTGGTATGTGACACATATTCAGTTGTTGTTTCCATTGACGACGAATATTCATACCATTCAAAGGTCATTTTCTAGTAATATGGATCGATTTATTGAACAGCTCGCGAACGGACACGAGAGAGGTATGCGATAAAAAAATAGCATTAATGCATCCGTGTATGAAGCAGTTTTATAAAAAGTCACTCACTCAGAATTAATGGCCAGGAAAGGGCAATAACGGGAGTTAAGGATGGACACCTGGTAGTAAACTTGACCCAGGGTGTACAGAGTGGGTAAGTGGTCCCTCGTCTCGATGTTGTACAGTATGGCTTATAAGTTAATGGTCGACACCTACATGTAGTAGTAAACTTGACCGTGGGTGTACAGAGTGGGTAAGTGGTCCCTCGTCTCGATGTTGTACAGTATGGCTTCTAAGTTAATGGTCGACACCTACATGTAGTAGTAAACTTGACCCAGGGTGTACAGAGTGGGTAAGTGGTCCCTCGTCTCGATATTGTACAGCATAACTGGCGATTTTCAATTTTTGTGTCATTGCACAGGAGGCAAACACAAACATATATTCGTTACGATCAATTTTGTTTGTATATTGTTAACCTAAAACAAATCTATCATATATATTTTACGTATGGTAACGCTCCATGAGATGACGAGGACGCACAACAGTTAACAAATAATATCAGAGATTACCAAAGCGTCACCAAAACCATAATCCGAAAAAGATAAGATAGTAAGACCAGGTGTTACGGAAGAGTAAACGTCCTTTGCTTAATAGACGACACCCGCCATGTAAATGTTGTTCACATCCGAGTCAACATCAATCCTCAAAATGCGAAACCGAGTCATCATGGGCAAAGTAATTCATAATAAACTTCACAATTTTAAACGAAATGGACACAATTCAGCTCACCAATCACATTACAAGGGAGATCACCCAACGCAACAGTCACATTACAAGGGAGATAATTCATCTCAACAGCCACATTACAAGGGAGATAATTCATCTCTACAGTTACTTTGCAAGGGAGATAATTCAAATCAACAGTCACATTACAAGGGAGATCATCCATCTAAACAGTCACATTACAAGGGAGATAATTCATCTCAACAGTCACATTACAAGGGAGATAATTCATCTCAACAGTCACTTTGCAAGGGAGATAATTCATATCAACAGTCACATTACAAGGGAGATCATCCATCTCAACAGTCACATTACAAGGGAGATCATCCATCTCACGAGTCACATTATAAGGGAGATCATCCATCTCATGAGTCACATAACAAGGGAGATAATTCATCTCAACAGTCACATCATTACGTAGCTAATCAACCACACACTAACATTAAAAGGGAGATAATCGATCTCAGTCACATTATGAGAGAAAAGATAATTACAGATAATTCATCTCAGTTTAGTCACATTATATGGGAGGTAAGGGAGATAAAGCAGCACAGTTTCAACAATTAATCACATCAAAAATGTAACAAGAATTACTTCAGTTTCATCGTGTTTCATTTTATTATCCCTCGTCCTGATATCAATTTCGGTAAATTATCATTAATATTCTATCCTCGTCAAAACTTACAAAGGTGTTGACAATGACTCACCGGAAATATCTTAATGTCATGTCCATTACGTCACAAAGGTAACCTTAGAAATACCCTTTTATCAGCATAATGGAAAAAGGATGTTTTCATAGTCAAATTATTCAAGTCTGGACATAATAACCACACGTGAAAGGTATCCTGTATGGATGTAGATTAATACAAAACTCCATGAGTTTGTACGGATACATTTCAGCGCAAATGTTCTTGACCTGTCAATGACAGTGTCTATAAAAATGTTAAATATACTTCTTGATAATTGACATTTAGAATGTGACATCGACAGCTGATATCTTAGAGTTTAGTGATCTTTGACCGGGTCACGACTTACCTAATAGGGACCAGAATCACACTGTTAAACCTGACAGTTTACAGAAACTGAAAATGACATGTACCTCACAGGGATTAAACTCACACTGTTAAACCTGACAGTTTACAAAAACTCAAAATGACATGTTTTTTACTTCAACACGATATATTGGTACATATCTATTATACCGCGAAAATTTCAAAGGTAAACTGCAGGTAATGTAATTTTGTTCAACCCTTGGAATTGTGACAGTGTCTGACACAAAAAAGTTCTACTACATAGCATTACTACATCCAGTAACCTCCATTTTCTATCAAGAAGTGTGGATGAGTGTGTTGAGTGCGTGTGCGTATTTTTGAGTGGCTGAGGTATTCTTGCGTAAGACTTCTTGCAAAAGTCTGAATTTATTGTCAATTTAAAGTGCTACCACATTGAAGTATTCTGCCGAAGATCCCAAGAACAACATCCCACCTGGTCACGCTATATTGACAATGGGTGAACAATTCGTTCCACTCCCCTAATGCTGAGCGTCAAGCAGGGAGAAGTAACTACCATTGTTAGAGACTCTGGTATGTCTAGGCCTGGGGACAGAACCCATAGCCTTCCTCACAGGGGCAAACGCTCAACTAAAGGCCAAAAAGAGGAAGTATCAAGAAAGAAAGTTGGTGAGAAAGAACAAAAAAGATGTGCCGAACTCCTTAGCGTTAGTACTTGGCGCTGTCTGTTAGACGTGCCGAACTCCTTAGCGTCGGTACTTGGCGCTGTCTGTCAGACGTGCCGAACTCTTTAGCGTTAGTACTTGGCGCTGTCTATTAGACGTGCCGAACTCCTTAGCGTTAGTACTTGGCGCTGTCTGTTGGACGTGCCGAACTCCTTAGCGTTAGTACATGGCGCTGTCTGTTAGACGTGCCGAACTCCTTAGCGTTAGTACATGGCGCTGTCTGTTAGACGTGCCGAACTCCTTAGCGTTAGTACTTGGCGCTGTCTGTTAGACGTGCCGAACTCCTTAGCGTTAGTACTTGACGCTATCTGTTAGAGGTGCCGAACTCCTTAGCGTTAGTACTTGGCGTTGTCTGTTAGACGTGCCGAACTCCTTAGCGTTAGTACTTGGCGTTGTCTGTTAGACGTGCCGAACTCCTTAGCGTCAGTACATGGCGCTGTCTGTTAGAGGTGCCGAACTCCTTAGCGTTAGTACTTGACGCTGTCTCTTGGACGTGCCGAACTCCTTAGCGTTAGTACATGGCGCTGTCTGTTGGACGTGCCGAACTCCTTAGCGTCAGTACTTGGCGCTGTCTGCTGGACGTGCCGAACTACTTAGCGTTAGTACTTGACGCTGTCTCTTGGACGTGCCGAACTCCTTAGCGTTAGTACATGGCGCTGTCTGTTGGACGTGCCGAACTCCTTAGCGTCAGTACTTGGCGCTGTCTGCTGGACGTGCCGAACTACTTAGCGTCAGTACTTGGCGCTGTCTGCTGGACGTGCCGAACTCCTTAGCGTCAGTACATGGCGCTGTCTGTTGGACGTGCCGAACTCCTTAGCGTTAGTACTTGGCGCTGTCTGTTAGACGTGCCGAACTCTTTAGTGTTAGTACATGGCGCTGTCTGTTAGACGTGCCGAACTCTTTAGTGTTAGTACTTGGCGCTGTCTGTTAGACGTGCCGAACTCCTTAGCGTCAGTACTTCGCGCTGTCTGTTGTACGTGTGAACTCCGTAGCGTTAGTACTTGGCGCTGTCTGTTAGACGTGCCGAACTCCTTAGTGTTAGTACATGGCGCTGTCTGTTAGACGTGCCGAACTCCTTAGCGTTAGTACTTGGCGCTGTCTGTTAGACGTACTGAACTCCTTAGTGTTAATACTTGGCGCTGTCTGTGAGACGTGCCGAACTCCTTAGCGTTAGTACATGGCGCTGTCTGTTGGACGTGCCGAACTCCTTAGCGTTAGTACTTGGCGCTGTCTGTTAGACGTGCCGAACTCCTTAGCGTCAGCACATAGCGCTGTCTTCTGGACGTGCACTTGTAGATGGGGAGCGGCAATACTTGGTTTACCGGATGTCGGTGTATTAACGGATATCATTTGTACTTTCCATTTGTTCTTCTATGAGGTAGCACTCTAAATTCGGCTTCAGATCCACGCTATGCAAAGAACGCTGATGATTTCATAAGTCATATGTCACATTTTTGCAATCTTTCAAACTATGAATATTACTTCAAATAATCATGTACAGTCTGTAATGAATATGTTGGTATATTTTACTGTCCGCGCACTTATCAATTTAATCTTGTCTTGTGCAATATATGTATTCTTTGTATTATTTTTTTGCGCTGTAAGTCATGCTTAAAGATTTGTTTCTCTACGTCAATTTACCTTCACTTTGTTTTTAAGACTACAAAATGCTTAACTGTAATAAAATGTCGCTTGTATATTCTTATTATCTTTTCTCAAGATCTATAGTCTGGAATCTCATACATTATAAGCACATTTGTAGTTGTGTTGCCGGTTTTCAAAGCTAGATGAAACTAAGAACTAGCGGCTTGGTTTTGTTAATTTTGCTTATATGGTAAACTATTCATGTGCTATTATATTCAAAAGTAAATATGTTCGCGTGTGAATATATATTTTTGGGAAAAATTCAATGGAAACGAAATATGCGAAACTTTCCATGCCACGGCCAATTCCGCTTTTATAGTATACATTATTTGTATGATCCATCTTACTACAGGGTGGTAGAATCCTAGCTGTGATATACAGTGTATTTTTATCAGAATTGCTTTCAGTATACATGATTATGAGTATGAGAATAAAACTATTACATAGCGATGATGTTTAAACATCACTTATGAACTTCTATGCAAAGTAAAAAAAAAAATATACAATAACGCAAGTTGAATCTGACCCGAAGTGCCCGTGTATTTGTGAAAATTTCAAATCAGACACAACCTACATCACGAATTTTATATTAACGTCTCAGCGGGGTGGCCATTTCTGCCTCACCATTACGATCACCGGCCACGCTCTGAATACCACGCGCAGATATTTACATGATTACCAGTTAAATAAATTGTAAAATAATTTATCATGGATATGTGTATTTGAATAAAAACAGTATTACATTTCACTTACTGAACGGGCTGTTAAAAATGGCGTCAGGTGTCTTAAAAGGCAGGAATATTTATACGTACAAAAACCGGCTGTATCTGTGTAAGTGATAACATCAGAGGGGAAATGGCCTGTCAGCGAGATCTTGTCATAATGACGGGAATGGAATTACTCAAGTAAAGTAAATCGAATATTTATCGCGATACTGTTTAAATATGTCAGTTTGATTTTGTTACAATATTTTAAAGGCGCCCTAGTACATTAATGTCAAACGTGAACAAGCTATTAGAATACGGATTCATGGGTATGACTAGTGAACGTTTACGTTTAATCATTTGTATACAACAAGGGGATATATTTTCTCCAAACAGCCAAGTAGTGTGCTTACTTGTTGTGGTTGACAATGATGACTCGATCTCTACTTAAACTACGACCAACATAGACAGCTTACTACTAAGCTATACGATAAACGTGATAATGTCAATCTTCCGATCGTGAACTTTCCATTTCTAGATAGTAACATCCCTGCTTCTCCAACCTATGGTGTTTACATGTCGCAGTTGATTTGATTTTTTAGGGCTTGCTCTGAATATCGGGACTTTCGTGATCGATGTCGACTGCTGACAAACTAACAACACAGGGATTCGAGAGATGCATGTTGATCAGAACTATTGGCAAGTTTTATGGTTGACATTTTTGTCTCATTGAGAAATATTCTGTATCTTTAAGTGATATGAAGATGGACGTTTTTGAGTATGCTCATTAGTGTGTTTACTTGTTGTGATGACAATGATACTCGGTTCTCATTTTGATGATTGATGCTTACTTGGATGTGACCAATATTTACATGGCGGGTGTCGTCGATGAAGTAGAAGACGCTTACTCTTCCGGTTTTCTTCTTTTGTGCTATTACGAGAGTCTCCATGTAAATCTTTCCCTTGTTCCTATTTTGCATCTAGTTTAATCGATTTTGAGTTCGGATTATGGTTTTGTTGTCGCTTTGGTATTAGATTTGTTTGATTTAGATCTAGTTGATGAAACATCATATTGATAATGAAGTAATTCAAGGCATCATTGTGTTGTGTATGTTTATTGTAGTCCAGGTATAATGTTATACTTGACTGCTAGTGATCTGGTGCCAACCGGCTGGTGCTATCTCAATGAAAACCTTTGGCAAAGGTGCCCATCATAAGATTCTGCAAAATTATTTCTGTGTTCGTTCAAGTTAAATCGTGTATACGGTGTATGTCTGTGGGTCCGGCGTATGTTCCACTCGTCGTTTAAATTAAAGGACATTATCTTGTATTTTTTTTTTATTTTTCGTATTGTGACAACGAACCAGACGCAATCTTCTACTCCATCCAAAACTTTTACTCGGCTGATCCCTACTTTCCGTGGTTCCTTGCTTAGATACCCGTACTCGCCCAACCATGGATGTTGCAAGAACGTTGAACCCCAATACACTCAAAGAAAATAGATCAATTTGTAGTTTTGACAATTAAACAGTTTTCTCCAATATATCATACTGTGTAGAAGACTAGTTATCGGGGTTGATCGCCAGGACGTCTGCTCTTAAATCCGGGTTAGTATTATGGTCTCCATCGATCATAGACATAAAGAAAATATCTAAAAACAAAACAGCCGACACGTCAACATTTAAACGACGTTAAAGTCATGATTTTCTCTCGTTTAGTTTTTTATAAATGTCTAAATTGGCAAAACTTGGTGCAATATATGAATGATGATCTAGGTTTTGACGTTTATTTTACTTGCATCAAAAGTCATAACTAGAAAGTCATCCAGGACGTTTAATTGTTAAAGGAGGTTTGTGTAATACCAGGTCCGCCTAATGGATTACTCGGATTAAAGACTTTTTGCAATCAACATGTATTATGTCATGATTGGCGTCGGTTTGTCTTATTATTTCTTATTGTTATGACTCATGCGAGTGCAAGCCCAGAGACAATGTTTTGAGACTGAATATAACGTTCTTAATTGAACGTATGGCTGCATCTGAAGACCGAAGTTTTATAGCGTATATACCACTCTCAATTGAACGTATAGATGTATCTGAAAGATATTTTCGTTTGAATAAATGCCTACCTGTGTAATTTTAAGACAAAAAATCGTCGGATTCTTTACTAAAAAGATTTCCTCTGAACGCTGGTAATGTAATATACCGATATTTACAAAAGAGAATGCGGAAATGTTTAACTAAAATATTCATACCCATGTCTACAGTCTACAGTCAAGATTCTTTTAAAATGACTGACGCACTTATTAATGCTCTCATTGTGAATAAAAAATACGAAAGTACTTAATATAAAGACGTCTGTCAATAAATGTAGAAATTAAACGATTGACGTATCCATTTGCTCATTTTGTAATAATAATTAATTTCAATAAAAGAATGAACATATCAATACAAGGCCCCATTGATTCTCTATATAAAACTAAAATAAAACGATAACTAACTTTTAGAACAGTATCTTGTGTAAGCTTTGTAAAAGGAAATTTCATTTACAAGATCAGAAGAATAACTAAACTAATAAGGGATTGGGTTCATATTTTCTTGACTTTAATATTGAACGGTTGTATAAACTTCTGTTATATAGTTTTATTCTAACCAGTAGTGATTTCACAAGGAGTCAAAATAAATGTTATATTTCTGTTCCTGTTGTTTCGGGAGACTCCTGACCTGCTATTCTATCCCACTAGATGCCTTACGATGTAACGAAGTTGGGGCCCTGTAGAAACGAGTGCCTTCTTCGGAGTTTCCCGCTCAGGGAACATTTAATTTCAATTCAATTTCATCATAATTTATTTGCATAATGATAAAGGAATTAGACAGCAGGCTATATAAGTCCTCTCCCAAAACTATAACATACACAATGGTACAGACATGGACATACAATAACACATTATATATTACACTCTGAATGCTTAACAAGGAGGCAACTCCATTAGATTATAATTAGAAAAGACATATCCGAGATTCCCGGAAGAAAAATATTGTTACGACCGCTACAGGTAATCACAATAATATTCTTGATATCATTTTAAATTATTTAATGTTTGAAATATATGAACATGGTCTAACTAAAAGGCTTAATACACCTCCTTATCTGGAGTTTAGCATTGCTTTTGACCAGTTTTGTTTTCGAGTCACTTAGGCTTCAATGTTTAAGCCTTTTCTTTGGAAAGACGAAACAGCTGTATGGTCAATTCAATTCATTATTTGGCTCGACTCTATCTTATTGTAAATAAAAAAATACCATCGTCTTGTATGTCTTTTATACAAAACTTCGCTAGTTTACACGTCAACATGGCGTTGACAGAGTCATGTTGATGCCAATAACGATACGAACGTGACAACAAATCGAGAGGACAATAAACACAGGGAAACCACATACATATAAACACCGTATAACAGACTGATCGGACCATTACCTACATCAGGTATATACTTCGTCACGAATATCACAGTGTTCAAATTAAACATTAAACCATATTCTCATTAGTATTGCCAGCTGTGTTGTATGTGATATGACGAGCGTATGTTACTCTAACCTGGGGGGGGGGGGGGGGTGATAAATTACTTTTAGAATATCAAAATATGTTAAAATTACCCTTAGTATTTAATTAAAAGTGGTCGTTGACAATTGTGAACTACTGGTATGGTTACTACTAAGAGTAGCGTATACTACAATTGTAGCTAGATAGAGAGCTATATCTTTTTTCTTTGAAAAATTGTTCGTTTTTATTGAATTAAACACTTTATATTTTGTTGAGGAATAAGACAGCAATAAGGCCACAAACGTGTCGGGGAACGAGTTCTAGAAATATTAGTGGTTATCACTGATACGTTGTTTTTAATATACATATATGGTTACAGTATTATTAAATTAAAATATTAAGATCAGTTTGGAGACCTAGAACACTATATCAAATGTTGTATATTTATTTTCATTTTATTTATTTACCCGTCTGTTTGTAAAATATACGTAAAACCACCAACCAACCCGTCTAGTGGTAAATGATAGCACTGACAAAAGCTTTTATATAGAATATTTCTAACATACCCGGTATAACGAAAACAAATTAAAAAATATACAATATTTTGTTAGGTGATTATCAACTACGTTTTTGACATGGAATGCTCTCAGCACCAAGTATGACTACTGTTATGATCAGCTTTGGACAATTATTACATGACGATACATTCATAATTAACATTTTCCAAAGATATTTCCAGACATGTATATAAGATATGTCTGTGTTTTCTTTTTAGGGCTCCCTCTTTACAGTGATATACCAGTGACGCTACTGAACATGAAAGGACAGGGTACAGAAATGATGGTAGATACATGTTTTTGTATGTCGTGTAAATTGGTTGATGTAGAGTGTGGGAACATTTCATAATGTCGTAATCAAGGTGGTGTTGCAAAATTCTTCAAAACTATGAGAGATTCGGAGAAATCAAAGTCATTTATATACAAAATATAATAGTTGATAGATTATATCACGATATTAACTGTATATATTTTATACTATTTTGCTATGTTTGAGAAAATTGAATGTTTAAAACAACGTATACAGTTAAAAGGTTTCAAATAAAGGATGCTATTTAATAAACAAGCATCCAAGGTAGATATTGTTGAGCAGCTATTGAATATTTCATGAGATAAATAGATTCTAAAAATGGTTTATATAATTAATGAACCGCTTTATTTGGCATTCCAATAGGACAAAGGCATCCAACGTGAAGCGGAAACGCACTTCATTGAATTCGCCTTTGACCAGTTAGCATTCATATTGCCTTTGAATGTCAACTGAACGCAGTTCAATCCTTAAACAATCTATACATCATACCGTTAATATCATGACTATATTTATATATAAACAGGTACATGCGTACTCACGGCCCAGTGGACAGGTCCGACTGTTTGGGTCCCGTTACATCACATGGTTGTCAACGAAATCACATCGAAAATCCCGACTAGTTCACATCATCTACAAGGGTACATCCAATGATAGGTAAGGATTTACAAATATACACAAATTACAGATCTATATTTTATCGAAATTAACGACTCATCCGGGGAGATGTGTCTCTGTGTGGTGGGTATCTATTTATGGTCGAATTGGCGTGGTGCTGACACCTTGCGGCCGGGCATTGAAGAACTAAAATTCTATTGAAATTACCTTCAGCTTTATAAAGTACAAATAAAAAATATTCAAACAATTTGTTTTTTAATTTTACTTAAAATACCATTATTTTCAAAATAAAAATTCTTCTCACAATCATTTTGAACCCAAACATAGAGTAGTTTTGTTAAAGATTAAAAGATATACGGAAATATTATTTCATGTTAAGCTGAACATGCAGGCGACACCTGGGGCAAAGCTATGTCGGCCATTGTGTCGACCCAGTCAGCTGTAAAAGGTAATTCTACATTACCTTTTTATGTCACCTCCTCCCTACATACGGGTACTAGCCTATAAATCTCCCTCTCTTTATGTTGTCAGTATCCCATACACTCGCCCTGACACACGTAGCTAACACTTTTATTATATTTCATGGCCAACGTCCTTCGTTTATCATTGTGTGATCCTTATTTGAAATTTCTACCACGTTGGTTTACGATTGTTCAGTTTGTGTGATGAATTTTTCAATCGTGAAACATTTCTCAAATGTATATACAGTAATATATATGTTTCAGATATACGTTTTTCTTCCTTTTATGTCTAAAGCCAAGCGTCTTGTAATCTCACAGTTTGAAATGAAGCGACTGCTGGACCGTGAAACAAGATACGAACATAACTGAACGGATGTATCATATTCACGTCTGTATTCATATTTATCACATGACTTACTCTTTTTACTATGTTATACGGCCATGTATGCATCATTAATATGATATTACAAATCTGTAATAACACTATTGTGACGTCATAATGAAATGACGTCATATGATTGTCTCGATAGTGAAAATCGTATCGTAAAAGTAAGGGCCTTTTATATAAAGAAATACATTTATTGCGTAATTTTCTCATAAATATAAGTTATCTGATAAATACAATTCATGTACATTGTAAAAGTGGAATAGTGACATTGATTTATCTAATTCGTTTCATGAATTCACCATTACATTGACACTCATGTAGGAACCTTTATACATTCTATTTATATATTTAATTAAGATTTATACACGTATACATCTTTGTTATATATTTTCATTGAATTTGCTATCTGTTGTAGTAAAGACAAATTGGGATATCTAAGTAAAGGTAAGACATTTTTATGAAATTATTTTTATATTACATTCAATAAGGAACTGGAACCAGTTTTAAGGCCGTTCCTTATCTTAAAAGTCTACACAGGAAGGTATTGAACTAAAAGAAGGTTATTTAACTTAAGCATTTCCCTTTCTGTAATATGATGCATTTTGTTTAGTAAATGAACTATCAGTGGTATTGTTTCTGTACTATCGTAAACACATTTCTACCATAATAAGCTGTACCATTCCACTCTCAGACTATTGTGTAAATGTACTAACTGTTTGATAAATATTATCAATTTCCCTTTTTGATGTTTGATCATTAGTTAATTTTTAGATCTAACAAGATACTATTTAAAGCTGATGTCTCCTGTAACTTTTGACAAATTAACAATCATTCGTTTTGAAAACTCTTATATATATATATATCTTTTTTAAATTGTACATTTATTTTATTATTTCACAGTAAGGAATACTGTATTTGATAACGTCATACTATGGAGAACTGTTACTGTTTCACTAATAACTGTATAATGTATAATACCACGAGATTAACCGACATATGTAATCAACTACTGATTCGTCTATTCCATTTGCTATTAATCAAATTGCTGGAAGACATTAAACAGAAATTACATTTTAAGTGTTTATAATCTTCCTTTTTCAAGCAAGAGTAGTTGGCGAATTGACGATAGGTATTTGTTTTTAATTTTCAGTACAGCCTATGATATATAGAGGGTATCTAGAATAAAATATATTTCACGAGTGGGACTAATATTTTGACACGCACTCTTGAACATATGTGAAATGTATTATGTTTCACTGAAGATATTTTAAATTACTCTGTTTATAAGAATTTTATAGTTAATCCTATCCGGAGAGCTTTTCATTTTCCCTATTGCCGTTTGTAAACATCGTTTTGATTGGTCAACTACAAAAGCGATAGTTTTCATTAGTAAAAGATATAACTTCTTATAGAAGGAATAATTTTGAGATATTTCAATGGAGAACATGTAATAAAAAGCACTATACAAATATTGAAATTTGGTAAAATAAACAGGCTTTACAACAAATCTCGAGAAAGCAAATATTTTTAATCTCAAATATCATATTATACAATAAACAATTGATATGTTACGATGTTTTTAATTATTTTTTTCTGAATTTCAAACCTGTCTGAGTTCAGAACCCAAAATGTTAGTTAAATGTCCAGCCATGTGTACCCAACATCTACACGTTCTAGCACGTCGGGGTCACATTACTACCAAACTCCATATACCTCTCTAAACAATCATAAGCCTGACGTGTAGGTAATGGTCACGCATTGCCCTGGTCAGGGGGTCACTGCTCCTAAACCTCGGCGATTTAGTGCCGTATTTCGTGTTTCCGAAGCAAAGGTCAAGTACCCCAATTCAGTTCTGTTCTTTTATTCATAAATATTTAAACTTCACATATTGGATTATTTCATGTAGTTATTTGTGGGTCTGTCTATATACTAATTATTTGTGAAGTGTTGGTGAATTTGAAAAATTTGTTCTATGGAGGTTGCTGTCCTACCCAGAGCTAAGGAAGATAGGAGCTAAGACAAATTCTCAATATCGAACACTAGAACTGTTTTTATCTTTATTGGAGATACCACTCTTACAGAAACGGGAATATCGTACCAAAGTGTGTCAATTTATTTTACTTTTCTAAATATGATTTGTATTTCTTTTTCGAGTTATTTGCTGTTTCATCTCATATTATTTCACTGTTTTCCGTTTTGTATGACCAAGGAAATCATACTTTATGTAACCATCCAATTTTCGGGATGCCATTTTGACGTCATTTCAGAATTGTTATATAAACAAATGGCGTCACACGGAAGTTAGCAGTGTAGATACGTCTTAATAACATTTTAATCAGTAAAATATCGAAAAATTATTCAGTCTATAAAAGTGATATTTTTTCACTAGTGAGAAATATGATATTTTCTCTAGTGAGAAATATGATATTTTCACTTGTTAAAAAGTATCACTTTTTCTTATTTGACCAATCAGAACGCTGCTTACAAACGACGTTTTGGAAAATCAAAAGCTGCCACTGTAGATTTTGCTATAAAACTGTAATACACAGAATATCTTACAGTATCTTCAGTAATACGAAATATACTTCACTGGTGCGGCTAACAGTTTGATATTTTTCACTCGTGCTGAAGACACTGTTAGATATCCTCTATGTATTACTAAAGAGGTACACAGCGGGAAAACAGATAAATACAATGAGAAGAATATTTGATACGTGTGTACAAAATGACCTAATATTGTCAGGACCCAGCAATAAACAAAATAAGGAATATTAATTTAATTTAAAACAAAAACTATAAAGCAAATGATAAATTGACTCATTTTTGGCAGTGTTAGAATATTTAAAGTTGCAAGGCAGAATATATTTTGAAGAACACTTTCGATCAAAACAAATGTAGACCCAACTTATTTAATCTGTGTTTTATTTTGATCTGTGGGATTTTTACCTGTACCGCTGGTTAACGGAAACAAGGAGCAGTCATCCTTCGACAGTTCTGTTACCGCAACCACACAATAAACATGACCTAGACCTATACCATGTTTATATTGTGTTTCCCACTCCATCATTCTGTCACTCTCTTTGTAAAGCACTGGCCTATTTATATCGCGTTTTAAAGATATCAGGTATTCATGCTTTAAAACTAGAAATGTCGTATCAACATCTAATAGTTATATCTATAGAATTTGAAATTCGGCTAACAAATGAAAAATGTATGATTTAATGAGCTAATGATATCATATATTTCGAACAGAAATATTCATAAAGGTACTATTCACACTTTAATCAATATATGACAAGAATGATGGATCCGTTCCATAATTCAGTTTTACCTGTATCACTATGAATTCTTGTATAAGGTATTTGAAGTAAACCGGGAACACATCATTCAGGACCTCCGTTTACAGGTAGATGTGATACACGGTAACTTTAAATGTTGGTTACCATTATAGATAATTTTCGCGGTTTGAATTTTTTCGCTTTTTTTGGTCATCCTTTTAACTGTTCGCCTTGTGGACATTTTTGTTCTGTCATGCTGTTCTATACTGTGTGCCTATAATACTATTACATACTGTAGAGTTGAGTGGTGCGAAATATGTTCGCCTGTGAATTTATTCGCAAAGATAACATGAAAACGAAATAAGCGAAATTTTCCAAGCCGCGAATAATATCACGTTTAATGATGGTAAATGAGGTAGCTGATTGTCAAAATAAATAATAAATTGATAAAATACAGTGTTTATGATGACATTGTGTTTCAGGAATCACTCAATATATAAAACTTATTAAAACAGATTGTGTTCATATGTATTTTAATAATACGAGGAAATGGGCAGCAATCAACGCGTATGAAAGCCCTAGATAAATAAAATAACAAAATATTTCATTAATTTTGAAGAAAAGTCCTTATTTGGAATGAATGCTATAATAGTTGCCTCTTTGCTCACTAAGAATTGTGGTATTTACTTTGATGGGGACTACGTTTTCAATTAATTCGTTTCTCATTTCTAGGTGTGTAATACTTGCAAACTATGAAAATATGGGGTATTTGTTTTCGTCAATAAAGCTCAAGAAAACGTTGATACTTTTAAAAATGGTGGCAAGTCAAAAGTATTTTCATGGTTTTTGAGCTTATTGAAGTAGTTGAAATTAGAGAAAATTAACTCTTTCATGACCAAAGATATAAGATAGGGAAATTCAATCCTCGGGATTTTCAAATTTGGCAAAACCATATTTGAAAACCCATGGAAGATAATTCCTATCTTACACCCCTGGTCAAGGTTATAATACCCCATGTACAATTAACATGCAATGAGGTTTTAAACTTTAGAAAAAGTAATGTGATATCGCTTACAAATGACATTATTTAGGACGTCACATTGGGGTCTCAGTTGTTAAAAAATGCACTGCAGGTAGGGGTCAATAGTTGTACCTTCTGTCCCCATTGCATGATCATATGACACGACTAAATTTGGGATGTTATCTTTTCCGTTCTTTCTAAAAAAACATTCTACTTCCTAATGTCTCCCTTGACACAACCTCATTTTTTTGTTTGGAAGGCTATTGGTTCTGTCCTCAGGCCGATACATACTAGTTTCTAACAATGGTAGTAAGGCCTACTACTCACTGCTTGACGCTCAGCAGTTTGGGAGTGGAACGACTGGCTTCACCTGTTGTCAGTATAATGTGACCGGATGGGGTGTTCTGACTGTTGCTCCCGGCAGTATACTTTAGTGTGGTAGCACTTTAAATCGGTAAAATATCCGGATTATCGCAAGACGGCGTACGCGCATATACCGCGGCCTCCGAAATACACACGCCCTCAACACACACATCAACATGGCATACACCAGAAGGATCTAGATCTGAATTGGACGTAAAAAAAATCAAACCAAACAGTGGCTTAAAAAAGACCTCTGCTATATTATATGAGAATCGTTGTCTATACATTAATATGTTTCTCAAATTGTTTAATAACTAAAATCTAATGCTCGTGGTCATACATGTATTAAACGCATTTATTAATTTGTTATGAAACGAGCCTTTTATGAACACCGGTGTTAGATAAAAAAAACTAATTAGAGAATTCCGAAGCGTCAAACAAACTATAATCCGAACACAAAATCGATTAAGTTAGGAGCAAAATTCGAAAAAAAGGAATGATACACCCTTTTAAAAGTACAAGATAATTTGTTATACACACGACACTATGACGTTATATACATATGCTTGTTTGACGTTATTTAACAGCTGTCAATTATCATGTATATATAATAAGACACAAACTACTGGCAGGTCAACACCCGTACGTTGTTATCATAGTTCCCATATATGGTATGTTCGTCAGCAACCAAAATTTATCTCGCAATCTCGATTTCTAGAGCAAAACTAGGAAGGAAAAAAATCAGAGAATACAGAAGCGTTAACAAAATCGCAATCCGAACTCAAAATCAATTAAACTAGGGATAAAATATGAACAAATGGAATATTTACCCAGAGACCCTTTACAAAGTACGAGGGAATAAAACCAAGTGTGCCGGAACAGTAAGCGTCTTTTGCTTCATCGACGACATCCGTAATGTAAGTATAGGTCGCATCTAATTATTATGTTCTCGTTGTTTATTTAGTAAACTGTTTTGAAGTAGGGTTCAGTTTATAACTTAGTCAAACAACGTCTATAGCTAGCATCGGTCATCTTTCACTTCGGCCATCTCCCACTACGGTCATCTTAAATAACAGTCATCCCCACTAAAGTCAACTACAGCGAACATCGGTTATCTCCAATTAAGGTAATCTCCCACTGCGGTCATCCCAACTACGGTCATGGTAACCTCGGTCACCTCCAACTACGGCCATCCCTCACTTCGGTCATCTTCCACTACGGTTATCTGTCACTACAACAAACTACAAGTAACCACGGACAACCCCCACTACGGCCACCCACCCCCACTACGGTCATATTTAACTACGGCCATCTTCCACTACGGTTATCTGACACTACAATACATTACAAGTAACCACGGACAACCACCACTGTCACCAATCCCCTACTAAAGTCATCTCCCACTACGGTCAACTCCCACTACTGTCATCTTCCACTACTGTCATATTTCACTACTGTCATTCTCATTACAGTCAACTACAGCTAGCATCGGTCATCTCCGACTACGGTCATCGTTCATTACTGTCATCTCCCAATACGGTCAACTCCCATTACTGTCATCTTCCACTATAGTCATCTTCCACTACTGTCATATTTCACTACTGTCATCCTCATTACAGTCAACTACAGCTAGCATCGGTCATCTCCGACTACGGTCATCTTCTATTACTGTCATCTTCCACTACTGTCATCTTTCACTACTGTCATCCTCACTACAGCCAACTACAGCTTACATCGGTCATTTTCGACTACGGTAATCTCCCATTACGGTCATCTTCCACTATGGTTTAGTAGTGCGTGATAGTTAGATATTACTTCTGATTAACGGATGTACGTTACAGGTGAGGTTTTATGTACGCCAGCAGTTTCTGTGTATAAGACACAAATCTCCTCCAGTTACCCGGACCTAGTTATCCTACCGTAAGTATCAATATATCTGAACAAGTAAAGGGAGCCATGATGGGATTGAGACATATTTCAATTGATAAAGAATCAATGTGTCAGCGCGGAATTCATATCACTTCCCAGGTTAGTATAATGCACGGATATACAATGTATTCCTCTCTACCGATGTGTATTATGTTATGTATAGGGGTCTGTATGGAACAGTCATCAACTCACAAGGATATAAATAGTGGATGTATGTTGGTCCTAAGGGAAATATCTATTAGTACCTAATGATGTGTATAATGTGTAACAGGACAGGAAAAATGAATGGTCAGACAGGGGTTCGTACCCGGGACCTTCCGAGATCTGGACGGGCGCTCAACCAATTGAGGTGTATGTTTGCCGACGAGTGATCCCATATATCCGCTACAAATGTATAGGGGTGTTATGGGTCATATCTATCAGCACCCAATGATGTATATTAAACAATAAACACCAGACTATGAATACAGCACGAATACCTTCACGTGAATTACTTGTGACGTAATATAATAGTCAAGAAATACATAGCCGATACAAGCAGACAACAAAGGAGAGGAAACTAATACAAACAATAATATCAAAGAACACGTCGACAAAACTATAATCCGAACTCAAAATCGATTAATCTAGGGGCAAATTATGAACAAAGGAAAGATTTACATAGATACAAGTACAAGAGAATAGGACTTGTTCTGGCTATGAATTATTCAAAATTTCTAACTTTGTCAAAGGTTTGGAAAAAAGTTGTAGAGACATGAAGCCAAAAGCTTTTTTAAACATTTACATCGACCTATTGACTCTCCGACATGATTAAGGAGAGTTTCAAGAAAGCTGGCTTGAGCACAGAATCCATGTTTGAGCATGAGAACGGTTTCATGAATACGGACCCAGGTGTTCCGGAATAGTAAATCTTCTGCTGCATCGACGACACCCGCCATGCAAATCATGGTCACATCGCTGTAAAACTCCTTAAAATGGGAACCAAGTAATCATTCTCAACCACAACCAGTAAGCACACTAATGAACCAACTGAAAACTTTCATATTATACAAAGTTACACACTTTGTCTTATTGAAGCCAAAACAAGCCTTATATAAACTAGGTGACCCGGAGAGACAACTTTTGTGTGAAATTGTCAAGTTTTGTTTCAAAAGGGGCACTTATGCAGAAAATAGATAGATCATACATGAGTTTATAGTGAAAATTGAATACATTACTTTATTTTCTTTCTTTTTTAATACAAATATATTAATTTTTTTATTTAAAAAAACGTGGCACAATATTACAGTGATTTAAAAAAACCGCCATTTATTGCATTTCTTCAAGAAAATCTACTTTATTTTGTTCCAGCATTTGTATTTAACATCAAATATCTCTAATACTTGATATTGCTCTTGCGATAAAAATATGATTTAAATGTTTTTCTGGTAGCTTTTTATTTGAACAAAAAGTCAAAAGGTCGTTCTATATCCCTTCACAGGTGTTTTCGTTTAAATATATCAAACAATTCTACGACTGATATTTTTATCAACTGTCTATTGTAATCATATATCCTAGAAAGCCAATGTTTAAATTTGTAACACTTATCAGGAATACATGTATAAATGAATCAATTATACCTTGTGAGGTTGTGAAGTTTATGGTGTGTGATGTCAATAGTCCCATGTCGATAAGAAATCCCATTAACTCCAAACCAAACAAAATAATACTCTCTCCGTTTTATGCCGAAAATCGAATCAATTTTTGTGAGGTAAGTAAAACAGTTTTATGTGGCTACAAAGTCGACAGATGAATTCACGAATATTGGTTGGTGAAACTTATCTCTGAACAGATCACAAAATTCAAATTAAATTAAATGTGGCCTTCAGACTTTTGACTGACTGTTTTAGCCAATGATCTGTCCTCTGTGATACGGTGACTTAGTCAAGAGTAGAAAACATACAAGGGACGAGGACTCCCCAAGGACAATTCAGGGTTATCGAAAGATCAACACAGCTTCTATCAGCTAGCTTTTGAAGTCCTTTACATGGTTCAAACGGGTACCGTTCGTTTAAATACTTGTCACGTTTAAAGCAGGTGTTTGTTACAAACAGCTGGTTGGACAACAGTTCCAGGTGATTTCAAGTGAAAGGCACTCGTGAGAGAGAGACACAGAGAGAGAGAATGAACAGTGGAGAGATATAGAATTTGGACACGATGGGAAGTAGAGACTGCAGAAGAGATACTGGAATGATATACGTAGGAGAGACAGAAAGAAAGAACGACGGATAAAATAGACCATGCCGTACAGAAAAAATCATGCAGTTGACTTGGTAAACTCCAAATTGCAAGACAGAGAGAGCAAATCGAGATGAGGGGACTCACAGACTTCCGCACATCTATGAAAAAATCATAAACAAAGGGTACTTGAATCTAATCATTTCAGTACCATAACTTTACTATTTTTCATACGCCTAACAGCGTAGACGAAATGACCGATTTGTCGTTTACCAACTCGTAAACAATTTACACCTGTTGTATGCACACGCATGGCTAGTCATTAGTATGATTATGATGACAGGGTACATACCGTACTAGTTATCGAAAAGTCCTATAAAACATTTATTGGTTGTATAACATAATCTTACATATTGAGAATAAAACCGGCAATGTAAACTTTTCAGAATGCTCCAACATGAAGGAAATGTTTACAAGTAAAGATATCTGTCTGATTATTAAATCAGGATATGAAAAAAATGAAACTCTCGATTATGTTTGCTTTACTGTTGTGTAATGCTATCAAAGCTTGATATGTCCTTGATTTGTCCTTGATCGATCAAATTTGAGTTCTAAAATAATATTCGTTGAAATGTCTGTTTACATGGCTTTGTCGAAGAGAGAAAAATAAACAAACCTGCCGCTGTTTTTTTTAACTTTTCTGCACTGACGACATGGCGTTGTCCACTGTTCTATTATTATGTTACTATATACTAGTGTACACTTCCTGGTTAATTGGGAGACACATAAGTGAGTTCATTAAATCGATTGACCGAAAACGTTATCACGACATCAATGTGAAAATATGATGATACTTCATGCTTTAAAGTTTGTATTGAAGGACATATCTATTGTTTGTTTATTTTGTATTCGATTTTGAAACAAAAACAAAACAAAATAAATTGGGGCCGCGGTGGCCGAGTGGTTAAGGTGTTCCGACATTCTACCACTAGCCCTCCTCCTTGCGAGTTCGAATACCACGTGGGGCAGTTGCCAGGTACTGACCGTAGCTCGGTGGTTTTTTCACCGGGTTCTGCGGCTTTCCTCCATCTCCAAAACCTGGCACGTCTTTATATAACGCTGGCTGTTAATAGGACGTTAAAAACAACGAAATAAACCAAATGAGACAAAATGAAAAAAAATTGGCGATGTACTGGATTGTGTGCCATTAATTATCAAGCATTTATCTTCACTTTGCATTTTGCTGTTGAATTGAAATTCAATTGAAAACAAAACAGTTAATAAAAAAATTGCTGGTACTGACTTTTTGATGATAAATTCTGATTATTTTTTATTAGTGTTGTATTTACTCTAGAATTTTTTATTTTTTTTGAATCTGGCAGCTGGTGCCAATGGAACTCTTTCCTTTATTAATATGTTGTCCTAGTTTTAGCATTTTGAGCTCGAATGATGGTTTTCGTTGACACTTCCGTGTAGGTTGTTGTTTCGGGTTGAGAAAACATAAAAAAATACCTGTTTTTTCTAACTTTTCAGCACTGACACATAAACGCAGTTCTAGCTATGAATTAACAGATGTAAATGTAACAACATTGATGAGAAAGCCTGACGATGTCTCATATTTGTACAGTATGCATCCAGCAAAAACGTATGAAATAAGAAAATATGATATAAATATTGGTTAATTTTGTATACCATTTTTAAGTTGTTCAAGAAAATATGGGCTCCATACGTCTATATGGTTTGACCACCATTAAGTATCATACGAATTGGGTTGTTTATGATTCTATTTTAACTTGCAATAGAGTATCATTAAAACTGCCAATATGAAATTCTTTCCTCTATTATTATGTTGTCCTAGTTTTAGGATTTCGAACTCGAATTATGTTTTTCGTTGACACTTCCGTATATCCGTATAGGTTGTTGATTTGTTATGAGTGAACAAATAAACATGTTTTTCTAACGTTTTTGCACTGTCACATAAGCGCAGTTGCATTGTTCAATATCCCATGAGTTGACGAAATGACGGGAAAAGGTAAAAACATCAACGATAACGGTTGGCGATGTCTTTTATTTATTTTTACGGTTTGAATTTAACGAAAAACTAATTCAGAATTAAGGAAACGTAATAAAAATATTTGTGAATTCTGTATACGATTTCGAAATCGTAAAGGTTAATAGTAGGCGACATACGTTTGTCTTGTTTAACCCCATTAAATATACAAATGGATTTTCAGTTTTATTTTCCTGTTATCACTTGCAGGAGAGTACAATGTATCATGAAAACTGCTCGTTAAGAAAAATGTCTGTTTGTAAAAAACATCCATGATGCTGTCAGGGTCTGTTTGGTTATGAAATGTGATTATGATGCGATAAAACATATGCACTTACTCTATAACGGCAACTGGTCTCTATGCAAACATTTTTCTGACATTATTCATATGTTGCACTAGCTCTATCAAATCCGAGTTCAAAGATACGGTTTTCGTTTATTTACACTTCCAACGACATTGTTGCTTTACGATGAAAGGACAAATAAACAACACCTCTCTCTGTTTTTTCCAATGACGGCAACGCGTTGTCCACCTATCCATGGTTAGGTCATGGTATAGACTTCCTGGTTGATTGGCAGACAAATAAGTGCAGTAAGATTGGTCAATTACCGTAAGTTCACTAAATCAATTGACCTAAAAACACAATATCAACACCTATGTGAAAGGCTGGTGATGTCTTATATAGTTAAGTTTGCTTTTGACGAAAAGTAAGCAAAAAAGAAGAATCTGTGACAGTTTGTTTATTAAACAAAAACGGGCGATGTTCGACTTACTGGGTTTGTATTTAACATGTTGTTTTCATTATATTTCATTGTGAATTGTGAATAAAATAGCTGATATTAAAATACTTTGTTTGGGAATACTATTAAGCATGCTGATAAATACATTTTGATAACAATGAGGCAGACATATTTGTAGCTGTATTTACACAAGTGTTTGTTTGGAAATGGTGCCCTTTAAATTTTTTATTAATACTTTGATTTTTCCGTTGAAAGTTTTGTATAGTTTGTTGTTTTGAGATAAGAGGAATAAATAAACGATATATGTCTGGTTTTTTGTTAACTTTTCTGGACTGTCGGCAACGCGTTGTCCATCACCTATGTATTGTTATATAAATATACTATATATACTTCCCGGTTCATTGGATGATATACAAGCACAATAACAGCGTTTATTGACCCAAAAGTTCACTAAATGAATTGACCGACAAAACGAACCAATGAGAAAGGTTGATGATGTCTCATATTCTACAACGAAAGAAATGTCACATACCAATAACAACCAAGAATAAACACGTGACATTTATGTTGTATAATTGTGCATGCAATTTTCGGATTTCAAGGTGAATAAAATATGGGCGACGCACGGCTGTCTGGCATTTAACATCATGTCAAATTTCATTTTCATTTTTTATTTGCAGTCGACTGTCTTTGACGCAAAAAAACATCTTTTTTATCTAAGAATTATCAACCAAAAATACACCCTTTTAATGGACATCAACTGCAGGCCTATTACTTTTGTCAAATCTAGCAGGTTATTGTTGTATTCCTTAATACACATTCTGATGGAATAATAAGATATTTTCCTTCTGTCGAATATAAGGAAAGTATCATTTACTTTTTATTTGAACTATATAATTTGATGTATCAGGTTTGATCAGAAATATCAAAACACCATTGTCTCTTATAGCCGTGAGATGACATGGGGCTTACCCTGAGACTTGGATAGAATCATTTCAAGTTAAAAAGATCAGCAAAACAAAAACACATATGAATATATCCTTGACAAATAATAATACATAAAGTTTGGCGAAACAAAATGAGTTGCACTTCACAATACAGCTCCATGTAAAGCAGAAGGACATGTGCGTAAAGCCCAGTCATGGCTGAATTTAGAAATCAATTGACATTGTTGTAGCATTTTACAAATCCCAAATACACACGCATTCAACAAATACAAACATACACCTGGAGGCCGCCCTTAAATGACCTGAACTGTAAATAGGACGGCATATCAATAAAACTGAACCAATTAATTATAATTCCAAATCGAATCGTGTTCTACAGTACTAAAGAGGTACTAAACCTTAGAGGGGACATTATAGTCCCTCTTTAATACCTTAATGGAAAAATCAACTCCAGAAACATAAACGGCAGGTTCAGAGAGAATACGCATTAATTCAGATCAACCTCTCTGCCATCAAAATGTATTTAACGTCGGAATCAATGAAGTGTCTTAACTTATATTGTAATATAAAAAAAACAAACCATTAAAAACAGAGAAACAAATCAGAATACCAAAGCCTCAACAAAACCATAATCCGAACTCAAAATCATCGATTAAACTAGCGGCAAAATATGAACAAAGAAAGATTTACATGGAGACTCTCGTGAAAAGCACAAGAGAATAAGACCAAGTGTTCCGGAAGAGTAAGCGTCTTCTGCTTCATCGACGACAACTGTCATGTAAATCTTTGTCACATCCAAGTAAACATCAAGTTCTCAAAGCGAGAACTGATTATTTAGTCTAGTCAATATAGGGTTTAAAGAGCGCAGCCTTATTAATTTATCCGATGTTAAGATCTAGTAATTTTAATTGGAATGAAATTAACAATTTAGAAGAAATGTATAACATGAATCATATTATTTATAATTTGAAAAAATTTCTTTGTCATAAATAGGTATTAATCTATTTTTAAATTTTAGATTCACATGCACCGTCCCTTTATTTTTCACTAATGATAATATAACCTGTTACAAACCCGTACAAAAATATTAAAACGTATCATTGCAAAAATATTGAGTAAACACAAAAAGAAAAAACATGTAAAACATAATTCATGACTAATGTTACAAGCCACAAAGTTTATGTCTTAGAAGTGTAACATTATACTAACCAACAGAATATCTGTTTTCACACACAATAAATTCCCCTGCCAACAAATACCGAGGTTTTGTAAACATAAGCGAGCAATGGCCTACATAACAGGCCTTTTCCTTTACATTTGTATGTAGGTGACAGCAGAATATTCATGACCTCGATGTAATGAATATTAAACCGCTGAACAGTGTAATGTGTGCTGACTGAAAGCGCCATGAATGAATAATTATATGTATCTTTCCCCCCACATCTACATAACTTAATGTCTCATGTATATTTAATGGTCTATCTTAAACACGTTTAAGGCCTTGGGTATAGAGTGTTGTGTTTCATGTCATGTTGATAGGCTGCTTAACATTTACACTGAATCAACGGCTTTATGGTTACATTGAATTTATCACTAGTTGGTACTACATGTACCAGTATAATGGTTTCACACAGAGAAAAAATGAAAACAAGAAGACACAACACAACAAAACAATGGGATATATACTTTCCATTGAATTATGAATTATAAACATTTGTCGAGGTCGATATGACGTTAAACCAATCTGATAAAGCAATATGAACCAAACGAAATGATGAAATTGTAATTTGGTCGTCAATGAAACAAAAACAGATTGTAGAACTAAATATGAAGATATCACGAAGTGTCAACGAAATTAGTATCAGAACTAGATTTATTCAATGGCAAAATATGAACAAAGGAGATGTTTACGCGGATTCCCTTGAAAACAGAACAAGATAATATTACCAGGTGTTCCGGAATAGTAAGTGTCTTCAACGTCATCGACGACACCCATAATGTTAATCTACATCACGTTAAATTTAATGTCATGGCTTCTAAGTGGGAACTTGGGTTTCATTCTCAACCACAACAAGTAGGCATGGTAACGGGCATATTTAAAGACTCATTTTAGATTTAAATTACTTATTTGTACATAAATGGCGACAATAACACATGCTAATAGTTCAGATCTTCCCGTGTCTTACCAAAACTTGCTTTCAGTTTTCATTGACATTTATCCCTCTAATTTGGACAACTTTGCGAAGGAAAACAACCTCGTTTGGCAGGAGTGTTTGATTATAATGAGAGCGACAGTTTCAATAAAACGTTAATCTGCGGCTGCTTTCGTGTAAACATACCGTACAGATTGTATCGACAAACGACAAATAATCGACCTCCATGTTATAACATGTATAATTAAAAGATAAGAATGTTTCCGTTTATCGACTTACAGCCGGCGTGCATTATATTATTTATAATTAGTTCGGACATTAACAGAACTCTAAGATATTATAAATTCTCAACTTTGAAAATGGAAAATGTTTTTTTTATGAATTTCATATTTTTTTTCATTTTGTCACGATTTTAAATGATTTGCAGAGCTACGTAATATGAGCATCCATTGGAAATTGGAAGAGATGCATTATGACCCGTCTTATTCGAAAACTTAGTTTCGTATTATCCGATAACTGAATAAAGCCTCTATCTATTAGACCAAATCCCGACCGCTTACAGAAACAGAGTATAATTAGAAAATGACCTTTCCGCACTGACATACGACTCGCTAACCTGGTATGTAATATATTGAATTATTTTCACTTGTTCGTGATTTCGTGATCAACACTCGATGCCGGATTTACCCGGAGATTATTATAATCACAAGGATATTACTGGTGTAAATTAACGGTTCTCCTCTTTGGACGACAACTGCAATAAATGTTTTGTCCTAGTAATGGAACATCCTCAAATTGAGAAACAGGGCAAAGGCAACGAAACAAGGTACAGTCATGAACAAAAACAATGTATCCTGCATAGATCTTCGTAAACTTATCGTCGTTTTATAAACTTGAATCTATTTTTTAAGATATTCTTCAAGCATTTAACTGCTATCGGGAAACTGGTTTACATTAATTACCATCCATGTGAAATATGTATAACCCTTGACTGATAAGGGTTATTTACAAAACAATTTTTCGCGTAAGTATGTATTTTATTTGATTGTGCATATCTTATTTATCTTTCTAAAATAAAATAAAGATATCCTTCATAAATATAAATAATGATTCTACCGACTTTTTAAAATTGCCATTTCATTTTATTTATGAAATAAGAAATATGCTTATAATAATAAACTCATCAAATCGCTCGCCAGAAAAAAATGAACTTTTCTTAGTAAAAGAAATGGAAAGGAAAGGAACACGTTGAATAAATAAGCAGAGACTACCAAAGCATCCACGATGTCTGTCCAATCAAAGTAAATGTCATGGCCTCAAAATGAGAACTGAGGCATAATTCTCAATTACAACAAGAAGGCATACTAATGAGCATATCCAAAATGAAATTCAACAAACGTTACATTAAAGGCATGCCTTAACAAAAACCATGTAATGATAATATCATTGTGTACTCTATTTTTTTAATTTGCATTAAAACCAATGACAGGAAAAGTAAAAAAGATGTCTTACACACAAAAGACAGACAAAAGTATAACACCTTTGTTCTTTAAAATACGCCGCTGCAAAGCAAGGATCTAATAATGGATTAAATTACACCATACAGTTGTTTTGTCCATCTAGGACTCCTCAGTCTTCCTCATAACACGTTTATGAGATATGATAACCACAAGTTTATTTCACATTGGCCTTGAACATTTAGATGAGCGCTGACAATGGTAGCGGTGACTACTCTAACGAGATATCTGCGGGCGAAGTTTCATTTTTTGAAACTATATGAGATGATAGTAAGATAACCGGTCTAATGATACCATACAGTTTCAGCGTTATCCCCTTAAAACCATGGCCTACCTTCCCCATGGAAAGGTGTTAGCTGGATCGTGTATATCATATTCTATAGCCCCACAATACCTGGATATATGCTTACCTGTGGACTCTACCTGTATTTATGGCCAGTGGTCACTCACCGATGACCACTGATATTCCCGTACGTATATACTAGATATGAGTGACAAAATTTGACACTTCTGCTTCATTCTCTCGGGGCATTTTATACACATTGTCAATAGATTCAGAGAAAAGTTTCTGAATTTAAGCTTTACGATATAACATTATCTATTAATTCGTGTTTGTATCTTAATGCAAATATCAATATTCTTGTAAAATAATAATTGACAAATTCTATATAAATTCATTTAAAATAAAGTTATTATATAATTTGAATTCCACATTTCCGCCGGTGTTTGTTAGGTTAAACATATGCAACTATATCAATATTCTTGTAAAATATCAATTCATGCATTGAATATAAATTACTAGAAAATAAAGTAATGATTAATTTGAATTCCAGATTGTTACCAGTGTTTGCTAGGTTAAACAGACAGTTATATATCTAGCTGTATATCCAATATACTCAATAAAAAATATATAATATAAATCAACTTCTTAATGCTTATATAATTCATGTTGTTCAAACTGTGATTAGACCAATCACAGTTTAACCACTTTTTGCAACCACTGTTTATGTAGACCATATACCAAGACAAAAACTGGTAATTTTCTATGAATTTTACATGTCTAAAATGTTTGCTGTCTTGAAAGTCTGAACAAGATTCATGTTGTTTTTCCCATGGTCATATCTAAATTTCCTGGTAAATATTGTTATTGATTGTCAACCATATTTAGTTATCATTTTCAGGCTAAAACCCATTTTCAATATTAAACATAGAAGAATGAAATATGAACATAACGCATAATTTAATGGTCATTTGTAATATGCATTTAATGATACAATATCAAATAATAAAATAATGTAAACATATTATATTTAATCTTTAAATAAACTATCAAGTGAAACCTTTAGCGAGAATAAGTAACTATAATATGAGTAAATTTGAAAACTATACATGTGATATAAATCAAAATAAAGGATTGAAATGTAAATACTGCTAAGAGATCATGTACTTCATTTGTTATATTGGAAGAAAGGCGATTTCCTACATATGACGGAAATTAATGATATTTTCGTTATACTTGAATTTACGGTGCATTTTGATTTTTTAACGTTTTATTCGTAAGGTGCATATATGAAGCACACTGCCAAGTTTTAACCGATTGAGACTTGGGTGAGAATATTTAACTGTTTAATGTAATAAAAAGTATTTGGATGATGACATAAATAACAGTTATGCCTTAATTGGAATCTTCCAAAAATATATTCTTAAAGCTTTATGCATAATTGCAGTAAAATGTTAGACCTATTTATGTGTGATATTTAATATCATATCTTAAATGATCCTCCTGTGAAATCATTTTTGAATTAGTACATCCAGAAATCATAAAATCCGCTATCGCAGCCAAATGCTGGTGTCATTCTGACTTAAAGTTCACTAAATTAGATAGATGCACTCTATTACATAACCAAGAACTATTGGAACACCGTTGGTACGTACATATCACATAAATACACCTTTTATCTAAAATTAGATTAAAGTACGCACGAACGCATAAAGAAATTTAGGACACTTCTTAAAAAATTATTACGGATACTGTGATAAGGGGTAGGTTGATAAAATAGAACTGGGGGTAATCTCAGCCGTGAAATATCGAGCATGTTTACAGAGATAACGGGCTGTATCTGACATAATCAGTGGAAAATTATGGTACTTAACAGACGTATTCCGAGGAATATAAGATATGACTTGTGAAAATTGGTGGAGAATCCCCAGGATTTTTCTGTGTAGGCATGTTGGAGTTCTTGTTTAGCTGAGGCGATTGTTGATAAGCTACATCCGATACATCTCATGTGAGGCTGGTGTTTATCCCGAGTGCAATAACAGGAGTACGTGGTATCCCGATGGTTACATTTTTGTTATTGAGTTGCATGTGTTTATATATATCATAAATAGGTGAACGCAAAATAACAATGAAATGTTTTATAAATAAAAGTAAAATTGTGGTGAGTGTTATTGACTTGAAAAGTGTTTTAATTAATTTATTTTGCATATTGTAGCATAACCAATATTAGGTAAGAAAATATTTAATTGAGTATTCAACACGTTCGCGATATCAATTGCAACTTACTTAAAAAAATTCAAAAATATGATAATTACAAATGCTGATATAAGTAACCGAATTAAGTAAGCGGAAGACGCTTACTCTTCCGGAACATCTAGTCTTATTCTATTATATTTTTTAAGGGGTTTGCGCGTAATTTTGTTTTTTATTTTTGCCCCAAATTTTATCTGTTTTGAATTCTGGTTGTGTTTGTTTTTGACGCTTGGATATTGATTGTTTTATGTTGTTGGGGGGTATCAGCTGACATTTGATCTCAGGATATTGTGTTTTAAATCAAAATAAATAAAAAACAATTCTGTATATTATTACATCTTGAAATCAACTTACATTGTAAATAAAAGTTTATGAGGTAGCAATTCTATAACTTTCTCAATATTTATTAAATTTTAACTAGTGAAACATAGAACATTATTCATTCTATAAAAGTGATATTTTTTAGGAGTGAAAAAACTTTTTTTTCTGATTTGACAACCAAATCACTAAAAAAAGAACAATGGGGAAATTCAAGAGCTGCCTGGTAGATATTTTATGAACATGTAGTAAACAGATTATCTTACAGTTTCTTCAGTTATACCATATATTTTACTCGTGTGGCTAATATTTTGATATTTTTCACTCGTGCGCAGAAAGAGTGAAATATATCATAATATTAGCCACACGAGTGAAATATGTTTGGTATTACTGAAGACACTGTTAAATATTCTCTATATAATTCATTTGATTGTTCTTCACTCTTTGTCAGTCTTACACTTTAACGAGTAAACCTTCAGTGAACATTCTACTAGGTGCGTATTCCATTATTGGGGCACTGCAGCAAGCAACGAAGTCGGCTTACTTTTCAAATAATTATTTTTAGACCTGCTTTCCTTTGAAAAATGTTCTAAGGAATTAATTCCCCGTTGGTGGGATGTACTTTTAGCTGTCTGTCAATATCCATTAAGTTTTCGGGTTAAATTTAATAGAGAGGATTAGGTTTATACGTACTATATAGATAGAATCCAGGAGGGAGGTAGACGTGAGCTAATCATAGTGCTTTATCCTTGTTTTATTACTCACTATAACAAGCATTAGACAGATGTGTACAATCAAATAACTGGCTTACCCGAGAATCCGTGCTTATCACAACTAAATATAATAACTGATAGAAGAGCAGACCGAATTTCATACTTATATACTACATACGTATTCTAAATTTCAAAATTCATAAACGTAATTTCTATAGGATTATTTTCTTTTTTTAAGAGAAAAATGCAAGATCATCCTTTTGAATAGAACCTAAAGGTAACGTCCAAGCCAACTTATTTTGTATTTTGGTAAATTGCATATTCTGTCAATAAGGAAAGAATGTAATATATAATACAAATATTATAATCACTATTTCTTTTTGTAAAATATTTGTAAAATTGTAAAACTAAATCCTCATTAGGAAACATTCATGATATGTTTGCTTCAATTGTAAATGTGTCAGATATGAAAAAATAGAGTGTTATGTTTTCTATCACTTTATCAGAATTTGTTTACATATTTGCTGATGATAAATTGCAACTACTGTTTATCATATGTACTAAATTTTAAAATACTCTTTTTTCAAGTTAAGTTTTAAAACGCTATTAAATTGTGTAATTCAAACAGAAACATAATCACCTCATTTTATAATTACGAACCTCAACAGATTTACGCAAATACTCAGCTAACATTTATATATATATTTAAAGCGTTCAAAGTGATAAAACTATTTATTTGAATATGGAATGGTATATTTTTATAATTTATTTACTTTTAAATTATTTGTGTGACTTAACATTAAAAATACGTTATAGCGAAATCAATCTGTCTTATTGGACCCCAATAATATTACATTGGTTTAAATAATTTCTAAGCATATCATTATGGTTGTTTTTTACCATAAATACCCCACGAAAAATAGAGTGCTAGATGTTCTTCGGAAATAAATCCAATGTCGCCCTTTGTATATACTTGTATATTATTATTAATAGGGTCAGACGTTTTTGGTGAGAGCTCTGAGGCTAACGTAGTCGCTGTGACATATGACGGTATATCACAATAGATCATAGTAAATGATGGACTCGGACACACGGCCGCGTGTGGTCAGTCTGCGGGGTCACGGTTCAGTGGCTGGTCCTGTAACACTGTCCTCTATATCAGAACAGTTATCTTTGTACATGTACGACCCAGTGCCGAACAAATAAAGAGTAAAGTTTCAATTGGACGTGGTCTAAATTAAGATACTGATGAGACAGAAGACGCTTACTCTCGCGGAACACCTAGACTTATTCTCTTGTGTTTTTTCAAGTGTTTCCGTGTGAATCTTATTGTTGTACATATATTGTTATATTTTTGCCACTTGTTTTATAGATTTTGAGTTTGTATTTTGGTTTTGTTAACGCTTTCATGTATTCTAGTTTCATGAAATTTAAGAATCGCCTTGATCAATAATCTGGATTTTCGGTATTGATTTTAGGAAATAATGTTTAAGTTATAATCCAATTCCTATGTGGTTTATACGGAAGAAGGTATCTTTTTAATGTAAAGACTTTCTCGATTTCAGGGAAACGTTTAGATGAAGGAAATAGTCTTAGTGTAGCACTACTCTTCAACATAAAATCTTAGATAAATATTGCTTAATAGGTTACATTTTTCGAACCTGGAGCTACCAATTACCTTGTGGCGTTCGCAGATTGCTGAATGGGTAAACGATACAAGACTAATGAGCAGTTTAAAGGACACAATCCCAGAATGGCCTAATCGTATAGTCTTTTATTTAGGTATTTTACTAGAGTGCTTAAAGGATGATAAACGTTGGTCCGTCTCGAATAGTTAAATTCTCTTTGCGTCCGTCCTAAATGGTTGTATAGATATTGTATATTTGAGTCTTTTAGTTTTTGTCATTCAAAATTTTTTTTTTTTTGTGACATCATTGCTTGTGGAAAAAGGGTAAGATAAAAGACAGTGTCACTGTCCTTCATTAGTGCTAGCATACCTCTGTGTTTAGCTACATTACTGATTAATTTAAAGATATTTTTCCACACAAGCGCTCCGTATAAGCATTAAAAGTGTTATTGTAAAATGCGTTTGGTCCCATCATCTTTGATATTTAAAAGGGGTAAATTTGTCTTTCCAAGACTTAGAGTTATAGAAAGATGTTTGAAACAATTAGATGCAGGAATGTAAAGTCAAGTAGTATATATAAATGTATTGGTAGTTGGGGGAACATTTACATGCCTTTTATAGCTTACAATGTTATTTAAGTAACAATGAAATTATTTATTATTTTGAAATTTGATTTTCAAAATCATCACGCAGCCATTAATAAATAGAAAATATATATATTAAACTGTGGTAACTGTAATGAGTTTCATTGGGAAAATGATTTGTTTACACAGACCCAGTTTACCTGTTATGAAATCGATTGTTTGGCAGTTGGCATTGTCTATGAAAAGTTACTGAACACTAAATTCTGAAACATGCACTTTAAATAGCTGAAATTCAGATATTTTTTTCAGAAACTGTCAATTAAACAGTAGCCTGTTAGGTGAGATGGTCGAAAGACTTTAATTATTATATCCTGGTTTAACAGTGTTTATTTTGCAATCAATTAAAAAAGAAATTTCTGCGCAAGAGTGTAACTATATCAAATAATTATGTAGTTTGATAATTTGACTATTATATGCATCTCCTTTTAGAATATAAAAAGCTGTCAGTGTTTCTTTTAGCAATTAACAAATAGCTTCCTTTAATTAAACAACTAACAAAGTTTGGTTCTAAAGTAAATACAACTGAGTATATAAATCAATTCTCCTCGCTTAATTAAATATTGTTTTCTGATACTCACCTGTATGTCCTGATGAAGCCCACGAAGGTATATCCCAGGTAGAAATATCACAGGTGAAACATTTCGGGCGGTGGAAGAAGAGCAGTCACCTGTTCCCGCCACGACAGCCGTGTCCTCGTGACAGACAAAATATACCTTTCATTCCTAATGTCGCCTGATTACATTTCACATTTGCATAAATCTTGTCAATTTGCATACACAAATTGTAGTACTTACCATACTGTATACACAGCGACTACTTCTTTCTTAGCTTTGTACTGTGTTGATATATATTAATGGACATGCATTATGTTTAGCCGTAGGTGTTTGAAGATACCACCTTAATATGGATACACGTATACCAACAAAACAGTCAAATATAATACTTCGCATATTGTTTTATTTATACAAACATTTACTCGATCCGTATTGTGGATAAAAACAAGCCACCATAGATAATGAATTTCTCAAAATGCATAAAATATATATTAATATAAAATATTTTCCATAAAATAAAGGTTAAAGCATATAATTAAATATGATATTTGCAAAAAAATAACACAGCATTGTGCAAAATAATACTGTAATCAATACATTATAAAATGATACAAAACATATACCACATGACATATAATGTAATACTTATAGATTTTCACACTGTATTTTCAGGGTTTGTCGTGAGAAAAATTTCCTCACCGCAACCACGTGGATAAAATCGAGAGGCAACCGAAAATGGTCTCGATATTTTACCCACGTGTGAGCGATGGGAAAATTGTTCTCACGAAAAACTCTGAAAATACTGTGTGTTAAACTGTTTATCGTCTATACACTACCACCAGATACATTTCTTCATCTAAAACATGTCAGCAACACCAAAGTTTTGAATCATCGGTCGGGATCTTTTCGTGGCAAACGTATTTGCAAACAAAGATATCGTCATCGGCTTTCACATTTTCGCTTGAAATGGTGCTTTTATTTTCATAATATTTTTTCATTGATTTGTATTGAAATTGTTATGACGGACTATTTTTTTACGCGGATCGATTTTGTCGAGATACTATTTCCGATAACCTAATTTAATCGCGAGCAGACGTTCTGATTTGAGAAATTACGTTTCCAAGTCCTGGGAAATTGGCAAATTCGTTCTCAAGTTCTTCTCACACTGTCAGCCCCTAATAATGAGTTTATCATGTTACTGGTAGGTGGTATCATGTAGTTTATAGATGATAGATAGTAATGTCATAATGAATGGAACGAATATGATGATTTGCTGATTTCAAAACCGATATAAAATGGTTGAATATCTATCGAAAATTACCGTATATACTAATATTTCTTTTTTTTAATACTATTTCTAAGTGCAAATCTATTAATCAATTTGATTTTTTGTTTTTTTTAAAAAATAGTTTTGGGTTTTTTTTAGGGGGGGGGGGGGGGTGGGGGTGGAATGTCCTTGTGCTCAACTTCCTTAACAAATGGCACAGCAGTACTTGAAAACATATTTGATTACATTATAATGCTTATCTGAATGAAATCAGATTTTAAAAAAAAAATTGTTATTTTAATGTATTTAATGTAAGCTGCATTATTGTTGTTTATACTACAAAGGTGAGAGTTAGATTTGTGTCATTGATAGACTGACTTATACACTTGACTGAGAAGGGACAATTGAGAGAATTCAAGTCTTTATCTTTTAACAAATGAGATGTCATTCTAAATAAAGGTAAACAAAAATGCATAAATATTTTTGCGGGACCGGCAAAACCTCGCACTTTTATCAACCTGCATTGATATATTTTTATCTGAACGTTTGCTTCATGAAAGTCATATAAAATGATCTAGAATATATTTAAGGATTGTACCTCATTTTGACTGCGTATACGGTAGCATGTTCGCAGTTACAACAAACATATTCTATGGTGTGCGGTAGCGCTCCTTAGTGAATATGTTCGTTGCCAACTTCGGGCATACTACCGTATATGCAGTCAAAATGAGGTGCACTACTTATATATGGTCTTATTCTCCTGTGCCTCTACGAGAGTCTCCATGTAAATCTTTCTTTTGTTCCTATTTTGCCTCTAGTTCATTCTATTTTGAGTTCGGATTTTGGTTTTTTAGTTGACCCTTTGGTATTCTCTCATTTTGTTCAAATGTTAATCGAGGAAAACGCATTCGATTTTAACTTGCAAGAGATATTTAAAAATTCTAAAATGCCCGCCTATCGACAGACAAAAATAAATTCTTAAACCGTTGGAACAGCGTCTAGTCTCATGCTTATTGATAGAAACAGAAGGTTTGAGACGAATTGAGTCGTGAATGTATCTTTTGATTGCATGGATCCTGCAATCGACCAATTCTAAAACGTCCTTGTAATTAACGTCTGAAATTGAGGAAACCGTTGCTGAGAGACGCGTGATAGCATTTGAAACAACTGATCTCGCGACTGAGCACAGAGTCCCTAGCAATTGTCGGAAATATACATGTTTTGTGCGTTTCTTATTTAATTCAGTACAGTATATGTGCATTTCAGACTTCCAGAAGAACTACTACAATGCTGATACATTGCATCAATGAACTTTTTTCATGGTAGCTTTCTCAATCAAAACAAGTTAACACACTTATGAGCAAATTCGAAAACTTCGATATGATTAGTATAAAGATATAGAATATCATTAATTAATTCCGAAAATACTTAATCATTTGTTGAAATGGTATTTTATGAAATGAAGTAACTCTTTTATTGGGGGAGAATTTACAGAAGAACTTTCAGTACATGTAAAACATGTTAAATCACATAATATATATTGATAAGGCTATGTAAATTTATCAATAAAAACAAGGTATGTCGAAAGTGTGATTACTTGTAATTGAGAATGATGACTCGGTTCTCACTTTGAGGACTTTCATAACGGGTGTTTTTGGTAAGCAAAAGACACCTACACTTCCGGAATGCCTGATATCTTATTCTCCATGTATACGAAGTTAAGTAAATATTTGTTTTTGTGTGCTTCATTTGAGTGTTGGAGTTAAGATCATGTGGTTCTGAAAATTCAAAAATTGGATTGAAACGGGAACACTTCAATTTATCCAAAAGTGTTGATCTAGTGAGATCAGCGACAGTCTATAATGTTAACACGTGGGTGTAACTAATTTCTTCTAACACAATATCTTAATCCGCAACCAATAGATGTGACTGATCCAATCCCAGAACGCTCGATTGTATTTCCCTTCAATGGCACCGCAAAATTACCAAAAGGGCAACCCTTTTATGACAAGTATTGTTTTAATAAAATGAAATGAAAAATGAAACATCATAATATAAGTATAACAACTACACAGGATACATATGAAAAATAAATATGATTGGATATATACTTATAGGATTGGTTTTATTTGTAAACCGGGTAATTATTTAATGAACAACCATAAGAAGTACAAGAAAAACAAAATACAGGGAAATTGTATATTAGATAAATACGCATATTTATAGTACATATCAGCGATCTAGGCCAATATAGGCTGAGTGGACCGAATACACTGTATCAGCCTGCTTTTGAGATTAACGTGTCTTCATATGACGTCCATTACGTCACAACAATCGAAAATAGATAAGAGGACAGATGTTGATGTTGAGATGGGCGAGAAAGTTTTAGATTCTCTCGTACGGAGAATACCAAAGTTTGATGAACTAAAAGAGGGAGACAAGACACGCCAGATAAATGAAGGCGCCGATGTTGACAAACAGATAAAAAAATTCCGAATCCAGTGTCAATTGTTTGAAATATTATCTTAATCAACGTCCAGATGATGAAAAACAAAGAAACGAAAAAGAGACATCAACAAAAACAGAGATTATCATGAACCGTCACAAAAATCAAAGTATATAATAAAAATAATATGATATGGTTTTTCCATACCAGGCCGTGTATCAACCCTCGATCTAATATCGACCATTGGGCCTTCGGCCCTCGCGCCAAAATTGGTATCTCGGGTAAATTCAAGGCCTGATATGAAAATACCCATGTTATATTCTCTATTTAAAGCATGTTATCAATATTATCAAATGCAAATGATATCATTAAACACCTTGAAAGTTATCTTTACATTCTATTCGAAACTATGAAGTTGTATACCGCATTTAATTCGTTCGTCTTTGGCTTGTTCTAAAAATCGAAAGTTTCGACAACTTACGGATGGGGATGAGAGACATGCAGATTGATGAGGAAGATGAACAATTTTTATGGTCGCCTCTCATGAGAAGATGACGTAACACAAGCATGTGCTGCACTATTTAAATTAAGCCATAGATACAGAATGCTGAAAGATGAATTAAACTGCAACATACAGCTGTTTCGTCCTCCGAGGACTCTTCAGTGATGCTAGGGGCCAAAAGGTTGGAATCCAAAATTTCTAAACCAATGTAAAAGCAGAAGGGCCAGGTGCTTAAAACCCCTTCAATTTATGATTTTGAAGGTGAAAGCAGAAGGGCCAGGGCGTTTCATTGTATGTAAAAAGATGCGTAAAAACCATCAAATGTAACAAAACTTTGATGTCTTGTATGATTTACAGAATTAAAGCCCATAACACATAGAAATGAAATGTAATATGCCTCTCTACGATCACTTAAAGAATAGGCTTGCTGTGTAACAACACCCCCCTGCCCAAACACCCACACACACACAAAAGAATACCATAGCGTCAACCAAACCCTAATCCGAACTCAAAATCGATTAAACAAGGGACGAAATACATGAAAGGAAAAATCCACATGAAGACCCTTGTAATCGTAAAAGAGAAAATGACCAGTTGTTCCAGAAGCGAACGCTATCGCAAAAGTAGACTAAAATACCAACACTCTCTCGGTGCAATCAAAAATGTATTGCACGTTTGCAGATCGGGGACATTAAATCAATAATCAATGACCTACTGTTCGATATCAAGTGGTTTTTTTCTATATTCTTCCTACCTTATTCCGGTGGAGTCTCCGAAATCATCACAATTCTTCATCTGTCTTAACTGTTTTCTTGAACATCAAACCACAAGCAAGGTTATTTCACAACTTACCACGTTTCTTGTTTTATATAAAACAATAATACCAAAGCGTCAACAAAACCATATTCAAAAAAGAAATCGAGTAGACAAAGGAACATTATTAGGTTGAAAAAGTAAGTGATTAAAGACAAAAGTTGTAAGTATAAAGAAATCAATGCAAAATCAAAAGTCTCAAAATTCAGTTTTAAAAACTGAAATCACGATCACACCTAATGAAGCAGTCACGAATTTGTAACACAATATGGGATAGGTATAATACCGGTTATCATGATAAATTAGCAGCAAACTGCATGGTACACTTCAAGCGTTGAAATGACAGATCATTTGGGTAATCAGGGTTCAAAAGAAGACTGTTGGAGAGAAACAGTGGTTATCGTTGATTACTTACCATTATATCAAAGTTTAATGAAAAGTCGACAAGTAAACATAAAGAGTGTTTATCGTTAATTACTAACCATTAGTACAAAGTTTGAAGAAAGAGGACTGTTAGGCAGAATTACTGATTATCGTTAATTACCATTATAACAGTTGACAAATGAACCGAAGTAATTACCACACGGAATTAACAGGTATTCTTTACAGATCAACTAGGTATTTATTGTTAATGCTTTCCTTCATAATGAACGTGTACATAGAATTGGAATAATTTTGTTCAAACGTTTGTTGATTTCACCATCTAATTTTCCTCTTGTTACAGAAATTCATTTTTAACAAAACATCAGAAAATGTTTAAACTGTAATATATATAATCCAACTATCTGCAAATGTTTTTTCTTTTGAATTTTATCTCATTTATAATCAAATATTAAGGTGACATGAACTCTAAAGTAGAAAAAAAAGAATAAAAATATTAGAATGAAGTAGTACAACATAGTGATTGTAGGATTTGCCATATTGTTTTCATAAATATGGTCGTATTAAAAGACTTTTGTTATTTATCTAATAATAATTTAATCTTGTTTGAAACCAGCATTTTCATTGGCTTAAACATTTATGTTATCAGCCCATAACATAAAAAATTACGTCGCCGTTTATAACGTCACTTTTGATTGGCTAATGCAGCAGCGTAATAATTTGTAAGAGAAAAGAGTCCATCAATAAAGTGATTTTTTTGCAGGGTATAGATTAAATTATAAGTATTAACTCTGCGGTTTATTTCGAGTACACTCCCGTTTTTTGTGTTATTCCGCCATAACATAAAAAATATATTCAAGTTAATCCTTAACGAGCAAATAAGATTGATGATACAGTTGTTTCTTTGATCGTTTGTTTTATAATCGTTCTGATAGTATCGTTAATTGTCAGAGAGTGCTTCCTTGTTTTTGATTAAGCATTTTAAATTTCAATACAATTTTATAATTCGTGATTTAAGAGATGTTGTGATAGATTGTTAACAAAACTAGAAATGAGAGAAATCTGCACTCTATTAAAACCTTCTCCTGGGACTGTAGCGTGACTTTTACGCAGAGAAATTCATCCTCTCAAACATTTCTGATCTGCGATTATTCCAATAGAAGGTTTACAGGAAGTCTGTTATGCTTTCCTTTTTTGTTTTAAAGCAATACATATTGTATCAATAAAGTAAAATAAATAGAACTTGCACATTGTAAACAAATGTTGTTGAGGCTTGCTGAGAACAAACGACTTTTAATTAAGTATTTAGGCCGATTCCTTCTAAGAATACAGCAGACTGACTTACCAATGAAGATAAACAAACACACATGCTGCACTTTTTAATTTTAGTAATACATACAGTATGCCAAATTAATTAATTAAACTGCAAAATACAGCTTTTTCGTCCTTCTGGGACTCGTCAGTGACGCTAGGGGCCTAAACATGAAAATCCTAAATTTCTTAACTAATGTATAAGAAGGGTCAGGTGCGTAAAACCCCTTTAATTTATGAATTAACAAGTAGATTTGAACCAGCTCTGTATAATTTCAAATCTTGTTCTACGAAAATATGTATATAATGTACCGTGATAAAATGTGGCTATGGAGGCTCCAGCAAACCTCAGGGACTAATCAATCACCATCAGAGTCTACCACCCCCTATCATTAAAGATGACGTAACATACACATGCTGCAATATAACAAGTTCTTAAACCTCAACACGTTTAAAGCATCTCTCATGCAAAAATACTGATGAATTAAACGAACTTTTATTTGTTTCCAGGCTACGTATGTTTATTTCTTTTTCTTTTTTGTGTTTTATTTTCTTTGTGAAGTATTGGTCATTTAAGGACGTGCCATCTTTTTATGGTGGAGGAAAACTGGAGTTCCCGATGAAAAACATCAAGCTGTGGTCAATACATTTCGATGAAGCCCTCCAACCGGTGATTCGTAGTACGAAGCCTAATGCTCAAACGATCAGACGCATTAACCACCGTCATCCTTAGTACAGTTGTACCTGTGTTACATGACACAAACAATTATGTTGTTTTGTATGATTAATATAACAATATAATTGATGACGCATATATTTCGATTCTCAGGTAACATCACAGACATGAATATAGCATTTACTGAATTGTCAACTAACACTTACATGTTCCCCCATTGTTCTGTTTCACAATGATCTCTGCTTGACCTTCGTGTATTATACAGGGTGTAGTTTTCTGTAAATGAATGTATCAATTCCAATTTACGTCATCAATACAGACGAGAAAGGAAACTCACTAATCAGAGGTGTCACCACGTACGTCAGACCTTAAATCTCCTCTATGCCTGTCATACATTTACATATCCATTGTAATCAAAGATGGCCCCAACACATTTCGAGTTATGCTTTATATTAGTTTTATAACTTGTGTCCAATCCTGTCATACTTTAAAGCAATAACATATGTTGAAATTAAGTCATTGCTTTCATCAAAGCCACGATAAGATTAAAAAAGACAAATTTAAAACAAAAAACAGCAAACACAAAACAAACATCAAATGGAAGTTGGAATCGGGAACACAACCCAAGTCCGGTATACGATGGAATGGCTTTGGAAAGCATTGGATTTGTTGCTACAATTGAGACACATTCTTTTTGCGTTGAATCTATTTTTTTTATTTTATTTTTTTTTAAATAAAGTTTGACGTCGATACAAAAGTTAGGATCATCAGATGTTAGGGGAGTTTTCAGATTTTGAAACGCAATCATTTCGACAATATGAATTATCGTGCAGGTACTGGTTGTGTGGTATTACATTTTATTGATCCTTACCAGCATCGACTTAAAGCAAAGAGAGTTAAGTTAAGTTTAAGAATATTTATCTCCATTTCGATGTTTATATGTAAATCAGGTTCTTGGAATAAAACAGAAATGTATGATATAAAAGATAAATATATAAACATAACGGATGAGTACATAAACAAAGTCTTATGAAATGTATCACAAATGGACATCAGCTGGGCCGAGTAAGTAAAACAAGTGGTTAGCTTAATCACTCTTACCAACACTTAATAACATCTTGCAGCCTTAAATAATTATGTCAATCGGGTACAATCCCATAGATTCGTATGGAAATTGACTCTGCTGCATACGTGTAATCTGAAATGTTGTTACTAGTTTAATTGTTTCATTTTCAAGTTAGATGATAATTAAAATTTGCGCTAATCACTAATTCAGCTAATCATCTTTTGATAAACTGGGCCCTGACTCTAGAAGTCAAAGGTAAGATATATAAAAGTATATTGTTCTTGGTATTAACAACTCGTATTTTTAGCGATGAAAGACTCGTTTACATCAACATATATACATGTACAGTTGAGATAAAAAAAAATTAATTGGCGAAATGCCATTTGGATTTGCTACTTTGAAATTTCAAAATTTGCAGGATATGTCCAAGGCTAAATTCCGGTTTAATCGCATTAAGACAACAATGGCTTTTAAACGTATGAAAATGTTATATTTTATCATGCTACTGAACATTTTGCATGAAATTAAAGTAAACAACATTATTACAAAGCAATTTACAAAGGTAGAGTACATTTGTATAAACATATGTAATACTACATGGGCTGAATGTAATGTTTACTCTGATAATCAAACTACCCGAAATATAAGCACAATTTTCTGGAATTAAACTGGGTTATTTTTGTATTACATCTCAACCCTCCCTACAGAATTATGAGCGGTCATTTCCTTCTCCTTTTTATTGATTTTACCTGAAAGTCGAATTTAAACAGTTCACACTTTGATTTCAATTTCAATAAATTGTTTCTGTTTTTTAGTCAGGTAGGTGAAAATTCAATGGGGTTTGTTTGAGACGATTTGTCTATAGTCAAAACTTAATATAATATATATTAAAGAACTCGGGTAGGTATATTTTAAAAAAATGTATGGTTTTTTGCGAAAACAAATTCAATGTAGATAACTGCAAAATGTTTCACTAAAGGTAAACTAGAATAATTAATATCTATGTTTATTTTAATTGTTGGACATAAAAACGTAAGACTTTATAAATTATAAATGAGATTCATATACTATGAAATGTCATAGTTTTTAAATACCCATTCCATGTTATTTTAGTGGGGCCTTACACAATAAGATAATTCCATTTTAATGATTTGAGACTGACGGTATAACCCCGGGTTGATATGTACTACTGAGAGCACGTGTGCTGGCGTGCCTAGGGCAGCTGTGTAATTGTTTCCTGCGCAAAAATGCGAGGTTTTATAAAAGTGTTTTTTTCTTCCTTAAGAGTAAAGTCGTTAATTGTTAATGAAACATTCACTTAGCAGTAAGATTCCAGAAATAAACTCCAATTAGAAGATTGAATCAGCTATAGAGACTGTGTACAATTAGACTGAACCTCGAGAGGGATGCTAACCATTTACGATAATTATTCAAAACTTGTACTAAACGTTCGTTATTTCTCAGAAGAACCCGTGTCTGTCAGTAAGCAATAATCCGGATCAATAAGACGTTTGACATGAACAGACACCTGTGTGTACTGTTGGTGGAGCCTCCGGGAAACATAATGAGCTGAAACCGAATTGATAAGACGACCTTTTTTTTACAAATGTAAATATGGACTTACAGAAAACGGAAATGGAGTACGTAAGACAAAAAATGAACTTACCATTTATTTTTTTAATGGAAATAGTACTTTGCGTTATAATCGTTTTCTTGTCGCTTTAGCAGGTGCAGTTGGAGCCATTGAGAACATGTCATATAGACCATACCGAGGAAGTCACAGAGAGGTGCAGGTGTTTGCCGTAAATGTTCTCCACCTTCTTAAATCTCGACAAAAACAACAACGCATTGATTGATGTAGAATATATAACGTCACAAAAACACACAAAAAATAGAATATGAACACTTACACCTATTTATCAGAGATAAGTTTTGGTTCGAATTCATTCTTTTTCCAATTTAAGAAAGCTTGTATGCTTTAATTTTAATAAAAATAGCCAATTGTATTTCAAGAGCTTGTTTATACGACGTTAGGTTGCATTTTGATAATTTATTTTAGAAAAATCACAGACTACCAAAGCGTCAACAAAATCAAAATCCGAACTCAGAATCGATTAAACTAGGGGCAAAATGGGAACAAAAGAAAGACTTACATGGAGACTCCCGTAAAAGCGCAAAAACAATAAGACAAGGTGTTCAGAAAGAGTAAGCCTGACTTTATTGACGTATATCCCTGTGAGGTTTGAATTATGACAAAGCTGATTTCATCGTTTTGAGTAATGCGTCATTGTACAAATACAAAATCATAGTTTTTACTATAAGAGAGTACATAGACAAACGTTACACACTAACCTGTACTGCACCTTTTAAATTTAGTAATAAATAAAGTTTGTCGAAAAAAAAAAGTTAAACTGCATCATACAGCTGTTTCGTCCTTCTAGGACTCGGCAGTGATGCAAGAGGCAAAAAGGTGGGAATCCAAATTTTTGGGAACTAATGTAGAAGCAGAAGGTTCAGTTGTTTAGAAAATAAAAGTACTGTATAAGTTCAAATTGTGTTCTACAAAAGTGTGTTACAATGGCAACCAATGCTCCAGCAAACCTCGGAGACTGAAATGTTCACCAGCAGAGTATACTACCATATAAGGAGACACCTTTTGATTTTAACAGAAAATAAGACTAAGTAAACCAAATTAGTTTACAACTATTGAGATAAACTAAACGACGACTGGACATGCAGGGATACACCCATGGACTACAAACGGACAGAAAAAGAAACATTTGGCGACATCCTTGTTAGCAATCAAGCACGTTGATAATTAACTAACCTATTGAGAAAAAAATGGGTTCCTTTAACATCAGGTCACGAAATCTTAATCATCTTTCTAAATATAGTTAATAGCCTTATGAACCACATTGAAATAATATCGACTTACTGAGCTAATAACATAAAATTAGCGCGGTGCTAAGTAGCATTGTCGGCAGTGTAATGAAGTCGTGATATATGAGAGGTATCATCATAGCCATCTCATCAGACGGGGGTATTTATCTGTTTAGTTACGTCAAACAACGTGACGGAAATTGTCACATTCATACAATTGTCAATTTACACCTGGCCATTAGTTCTTCATTAAACAACAAATAAAAACCTAAAAGTACACTTAACTGGTATCTTATGTTTAATAAGATATTTCTTCAGTGTCGATTTCAACGTAGTTCTCATTAAAATCGGACATTTAACCATCTATAGTGATTAGTTACCCGGCACTTTTACTTGTGACAGTAAAATCAGTGCAGTTTAATCTGTAATACGATCATTAGTAGGCTTACATGTATTTATTTATAGTGTTTTATTATGCTACCTCCGTTCGCACGTTGAGGACGTCACATTGATTTGTATTTAATCCTAGATTTACATAGTGAGTGTTGTCGATGAGTAAAAGACATTTACTCCTCCTGAACATCTGGTGTTATTTTCTTGCTCTTGTTCAATGTTTTCCATATAAATCATTCCGATGTTTATAGCAATTGTCATTATCTAATAAAGTTTGAGTTCGAATTATGGCTCTGTTAACGCTTGGGTATTCTCTATATGTTATTCATTATTTTATTGACTTCCTATAAATTGCTAAATGTGTCATGTGTTCTCCACCTTGCGGATATTATAAACACACTTAATGCTTTAATGTTTATCAAAAGAATCACTTCTGCATATACGAATGTTTCTTGATTGAAATATCTCCATAGGATTGTTTTAAAGGTCAGGCTCCCCCTACACCACCACCACCACCACCACCACCACAAACACACACCCTATTTGCCAACGGCGATATTTAAGCTAAGCTATTTCCTTAAGGGTCATCAAAATAGGCAAACTATGTTGAATATTCAAACAGCAAAAAACAGCAAAGTTTTGCACAATTATAGTCATGTAAAATATCAAACTGTTTGCGATAACTTGAATTTTCTTATTATGTTCAATATTTAGCTTAATATGGTAAGAAATTCTTGAATAAAGTCACGTTGCTGCAAGATGCATCTTTCATAATTTTAAGTTACACAAAATATAAAAACAGAAGAACAGCAATGTCGTTGCACTTTATAATGTCTATTACACACAAAAGGGACATTTGTATGACTGCACATGGCTTTTTCAAAGCGTACACATTGATTCTATTTTGACGTTGAAATGAAAATAACAGCACACTAAAATAGCATATTGGGAGGCTTTTCACTCTTTTAAAAATGATCTTATGGTGGACTGTTAGGACTTCTGCACATAACAAAAAGGCTGTCTCAGAAAACTAGTTGGACCGGTGAGTTTAGGTAAAGAAAGACAGCCTCATAGTTTTAACATTCACATTAACTAGTTTAATTTTACTCCTAAATTCATAAACTAAAGGGGCTTTACGCACCTGACCCTTCTGCTTCCACATTAGTTTAGAAATAATGGATTCCCACCTTTTGGCCCCTTAGCATCACTTAAGAGTCCTAGGAGGACGAAATAGCTGTATGATGCAGTTTAATTCATTTTTTCGGCATACTGTGTCTATTACTAAATTTAAGAGGTGCAGGATATGTGTGTGTTACGTGATCTTTGTTCAGAAGTCTTAATAGTATCCAATAGAATTTGTTTTAATGTAAAAAAAATGCCTCCACGTATTCGTATTTGAGTGAAACTTTTAAAAGTCGCCATTTGCAATTCCAGGTAAAAGAAAACAAATCATATCCGTTCAAACAAGTGCTCCTATCGTGTGTTATTGAGTACAATGACATTGTAGTTTTGTGCAACATGTATGGCATACCTGAGCTAATTGTCCCACCTTGGAACACCCTAAAACATATTTTTTCGCCTGTTTTGCAAAAATAAACAATCACCTTATGATAATACATGTGAAAAGCAAGGTCCATGGTTAGCTATAATACAAACCAACAACTAATCAAAATACTTCTGTTAAATTTGTCCGAAATAGTTATTAATAAGCTTGTAATATATATAAAGGTATCCCATTGGTGTGCCTGAAGTTTAGGTAAGCTCGTGACACTGGTGCCTGGTTTTGAACCCAGATGCTGTTCCGATGTAACTTGAAACAAAGGCAGCTATCATACTATCAACTGTTCAGTGTTTAATACTAAAACAAATAAATCGGCTGAATTATAGTGTCTGCAATATTGTCACTACATATTCCAGGGTCTCACAGAATAGGCATTTGAAGTTTAGGTGACGGTTTTGATGACACATTGGTATTCTCTTTATTAAATGGTTATCGATCCTCTAACAGAAGAAGAGAAATATTTTTAAAAAATCAATAATTTACTGTAGAGATCTAAAAACAAAAGGGAGAGACAATCTGATTAAAATACAGATCCTTGATCTCATTCTGTTTCGGCATACTGTATCTATTACTAAATTTAAAAGGTGCAGAACATGTGTGTGTTACGTCATCTTCTATAGAATTAACAATTTGGTGTTATAGTACATACGAGTTTATCTCTAATTCAAACAGAACAGCTAACGTCATATATAACTGTGACGTAATACATATTATCTAAATATGACCTCGCACAGCTGTTAATGACGTCATTCTGGTCACACCTAGCCACCAAGCTGTACTTATAACACAACAATCGAATGTGATGACACGTACCTGTATCCATGCTGCTATGATGAGACGGTACGCTCAACAGACACGCAGAATGTGCATCCATAACGTCATATTTTGACTCTGATGTGGTTGGCGGTCTTTTAAGACAACACCAGTACCGCTTTAGTGCAAATAATTACTATATTGACCAGTTATCAATAAACAGTTTAATTTGAACCAAGGTATGAAGTTTCATATTTTATTTGCAATTTTAAGGAAAAATTTATTACAAGTATGCAGCTGTTCCCAGTGTACACTTGCATTTCAAATATTTCTATTGGGACCAATTTTCGCCGGATAAGTAATTTGTAAATTTGGGGAAAACTTAGATGTACAGCTCTTCCAAGTGTTAACTTAATTTGTCCTTCGTGTTTCAATTGTCCCAAGTATTGCAATTTTGCATACATTTTTGATCAAGTTGATCTCAGTTTGGCCACAGTTAAACTCATTTGAGTAGTGGCACGGTCCATAATATACACATTTTCGTAGTACACGATTTGAAATTATACAAAAAGTGTTTTGCTTCTAAATTCATAAATTAAATGGTTTTACGCACCGGACCCTTCTGCTTCCTGCTTATAATCGCCAATCCTTAGTAAAATAAATCATCATTAGTAGCTTAATTGGTGTTGTGTTTTGTGTCTTTGGTAATTTGAATATAAAAGAAAACGATGATATAGAAAGACAAAGGCAAACCAAGTACAGCTACTCTCACACATACCTCACAGAAAGGTTAACCTTAATGGGGAACCTGAAGATGTGTCCATGCGTCGTTTGTTTGGTGGCTTTTGTTTAAAAGTTGGGTAATCTTTTAATCAAACAATACATTGTTCTATGTTTTAGCTTTTATAAGGTAATTGGACTGTCTGTTTGATAGACAATGTCAAATGCAAAAGACATTTTTGTGAATGATTGTTCTTTTTGCATTTAGTCAGTCGTAACAATACAAATATATAATCATCACTACATATTACTGTAAACGTACTTAATTTGGCGCAATCAAAGTTTAGCGTATTTTTACTGTTTGTGATATTAGCGCAATGATAAATTCGCGAATCAGTGAAAATAAATATATAAGCAGTATATTAAAACTCCAATTAGCGTAATCATATTTTAGCGCAAAACTTTCAACGCGAAAAGCGCTAAAATAAGATTACCGCGAAAATATGTACGTTTACAGTAATACATACCTAAATATTGGAAATCAGTTAACTACTGTCATTAATATCAATAAAGTGACTTCAATCCTTTTTTTTAATTCTAATAGTATTTTTAATCGACAACTATTCATCCCAATCCAATAATGTTTTATTTTAAAACAAAACAAAAAATATGAAAAGACCAAAGGGTCAACAAAACCATAATCCGAGCTCAAAATCGATAAATAGGAACAAAAGAAACATTTACATGACTAAAGTTTAAAAGTAACTTTAAAGTTTAAAGTTACATGGATTAAAAAGCACAAGAGAATAAGACTAGGTAATACGGAAGAGTAAGCGTCTTCGAAAGCAGAAAAAACGAAAACTACCAAATCTAATAATGTTTTATTTTCAAAAGCAATGGGAAGCGAAAACTAGCCACCATATACCGTATTCTTTTAAATCGGGGATAACAAAACAAGCCACCCTTTAATGGTTTCTTTTGAAAGTCGTTCAATCGAAAAGAAGTCGCCCTAATGCTGTTTTATTTTTAAAAAACAGTTTTACATTTCTCCATGTATAGTTTTCCTTTGTCCATGACCTGCCTACTGCCCTGCAGGTAGAATTGTGCCTGCTGACCCCATTGAATGATCGTAGAAGGCGACTAAACTTGGGTTCTCATTTTTTCAATTCTTCCAAAACAACTTTCTCCTTCCAAATGTCTCCCTTGACACAATCTCACTTTTGGCCTTTATTTGCGCGTTCGCTCCAGTGAGGAAGGCTAGGTATTATGTCTACGAGCCGAGACATACCAGAGTCTCTAGCAATGGTAGTTACTACTCCCTGTGAGGAAGACTATTGATTCCGTCCCCTGGCCGAGACATACCAGAATCTCTAGCAATGGTAGTTACTACTCCCTGTGAGGAAGGCTATATGTTCTGTCCTCAGGCCGAGACATACCAGAGTCTCTAACAATGGTAGTTAGTACTCCCTGTGAGGAAGACTATTGGTTCCGTCCCCTGGCCGAGACATACCAGAATCTCTAGCAATAGTAGTTACTACTCCCTGTGAGTAAGGCTATGGGTTGTCTCCCCAGGCCGAGACATACCAGAGTCTCTAACAATGGTAGTTACTACTCCCTGTGAGGAAGGCTATGGGTTCTGTCCCCTGGCCGAGACATACCAAAGTCTCTAACAATGGTAGTTACTATTCCCTGTGAGGAAGACTTTGGGTTCTGTCCCCAGGCTCAGACGTACCAGAGTCTCTAACAATGGTAGTTACTACTCCCTGTGAGGAAGACTTTGGGTTCTGTCTCCCAGCCGAGACATACCAGAGTCTCTTACAGTGGTAGTTACTACTCCCTGTGAGGAAGGCTATGGGTTCTGTCCCCAGACCAAGACATATCAGAGTCTCTAGCAATGGTAGTTACTACTCCCTGTGAGGAAGGCTATGGGTTCTGTCCCCAGACCAAGACATACCAGAGTCTCTAACAATGGTAGTTACTACTCCCTATGAGGAAGGCTATGGGTTCTGTCCTCAGGCCGAGACATACCAGAGTCTCTAGCAATGGTAGTTACTACTCCCTTTGAGGGAGACTATGGGTTCTGTCCCCTGGCCGAGACATACCAGAGTCTCTAACAATGGTAGTTACTACTCCCTATGAGAAAGGCTATGGGTTCTGTCCTCAAGCCGAGACATACCAGAGTCTCTTGCAATGGTAGTTACTACTCCCTGTGAGGGAGACTATGGGTTCTGTCCCCTGGCCGAGACATACCAGAGTCTCTGGCAATGGTAGTTACTACTCCCTGTGAGGAAGGCTATGGGTTCTGTCCTCAGGCCGAGATATACCAGAGTCTCTAGCAATGGTAGATTTTTACTCCCTGCTTGACGCTCAGCATTTTAGGAGTGGAACGACTGTTTCGCCCGTTGTCAGTATAAAGTGACCGTGTGGGGTGGTTATCTGCGGCCGTTGGCAGTATACCTCAGAATGGTAACACTTAAAATGCAGTATTTTGCTAACTTGATCTTACTACAGCCTGTGCCTTATTGAATTGGGAAAATATAGTAGGATTTTTAGATGAATTTGGAAAATATTCATGAATTATTTGACGTAACATCACAGTTATCTATGAGGTAAGCTGTTTTGTTCAAATTATATCGTACAGCTGTTTCGGTCTTCAGTGATGTTTGGGGCCAAAAGGTGGGAATCCAAAAAAATATTTCTAAACTAAACTAAAGCTTAAACGACCATAGTGCAGCAGCCTCCCAATTACACACCCACTCAACACACACGTTCACGTCTCATAAATTAGAGAGGCCGTCTTTATATGATCTAAGCTGTTACATGTACAGTTGTGGGTGGTAACACACAACACACCAAACAATGCGTGCGTGTATCGTGCATACATCGTGCACACATCGTTCGCCCATGGTGCGCACAACTGGGCGATGTAAAGATCGTGCGTTTATGTGCAATTCTCATCGCACACACGCACGATTGGTACCATTGGTCGATACATATTACGGGATGAAAAAAATATGGAACCCTCTTGTCGAAAAACTATATAAATTCGTATCATATTTATTGGGATTATGTTAATTTTACAATACTCATTAAACTGTATTACAGTGACTAGGAGACAGTCAAGTGCGGGTTCAGATCCAAGGTAACAGAACAGGTAAATAACCTATCAGAGTTTTCCCTGTACCGTGTCCGGCGATCGCTATGACAGCCATTACCGAGCGACCGTTTTGAAAATAAACTGGACTCTTATATAATTATAGTAAGTTATTTGAACACCCTGTCCCCTCCACTCCCCACCACTGTACCTGTGTTTTCACACCTAGGCGAGTGTTGTAAGTGCCATGGGCAAGAGACATCTACATATATGGTCCATGTACAGGTATAACTAAAGTTTAAAGTTTACATGTGTCTATTTGGTTAGTTTCAAAAACTACAAAAAGAGTATTCTTCATTTTAAGAAAGATATAGATAGAAATATTAGCTAATGTATGTAGTTAAAATATAGAAATATGCTAAAAACGTTTTAACTAGCGCGAAGCCGTATATTAGTGTTAAGCCATTTCTCATTTTACATCAACCACAATTGTCATCACACAATGTTATTTTATCGTGCGCCCACATGTGCGTTAGAAACAATCGCCCAGGATCGCATCGTTCGCATATCGTGCATACATCGTTCGCCCATCGTGCACACATCACACATCGTGTAACGTGTAACGATCTCACAACTGTAATACGACGTAAAACAAAACAAAAAACACCAAACCCATCCAAATCATTCGCCTTGACAAGAGCGTAAAACAAAACAAAAAACACCAAACCTATCCAAATCATTCGCCCTGACGAGAGCGTAAAACAAAACAAAACACACCAAACCCAACCAAATCATTCGCCCTGATAAGAGAGCAAAACAAAACAAAAAAACACCAAACTCATCCAAATCATTCGCCCTGACGAGAGCGTAAAACAAAACAAAAAACAACAAACCCAACCAAATCATTCGTCCTGATAAGAGCGCAAAACAAAACAAAAAAACACTAAACCCATTAGAAGCATTCGCCCTGCAGGAGGATAGAACAAAACAAAAACGCCAAATCCAACCGAATCATTCGCCCTGACGAGAGGGTAAAAAAACAAAAAAACACCAAACCCAACCAAATCATTCGCCCTAATAAGAGCGCAAAACAAAACAAAAAAAACACCAAACCCATCCAAATCATTCGCCTGACGAGAGCGTAAAAACAAAACAAAAACAACAAACCCACCCGAATCATTCGCCCTGACGAAAGCGTAAAAACAAAACAAAAAACACCAGAACAATCACAATTCTTAGCCTGACGAGTGCGTAAAACAAAACAAAAAACACCAAACCCACCCAAATCATTCGCCCTGACGAGAGCGCAAAACAAAACAAAAAAACACTAAACCCATTAAAATAATTCGCCCTGCAGGAGCGTAGAACAAAACAAAAACGCCAAACCCAACCAAATCATTCGCACTGACGAGAGGGTAAAAAAACAAAAAAACACCAAACCCAACCAAATCATTCGCCCTGATAAGAGCGCAAAACAAAACAAAAAAACACCAAACCCATCCAAATCATTCGCCTGACGAGAGCGTAAAAACAAAACAAAAAACAACAAACCCACCCGAATCATTCGCCCTGACGAAAGCGTAAAAACAAAACAAAAAACACTAGAACAATCACAATTCTTAGCCTGACGAGTGCGTAAAACAAAACAAAAAACACCAAACCCACCCAAATCATTCGCCCTGACGAGAGCGCAAAACAAAACAAAAACCACCAAACCTATCCAAATCATTCGCCCTGACGAGAGCGCAAAACAAAACAAAAACCACCAAACCTATCTAACTTATTCGCCCTGACGAGAGCGCAAAACAAAACAAAAAACACCAAACCCATCCAGATCATTCACCCTGACGAGAACGTAAAACAAAACAAAAAACACCAAACTCATCCAAATATTTCGCCCGATGAGAGCGTAAAACAAAACAAAAAACACCAAACCCATCCAAATCTTTCGCCCTGACGAGAACGTAAAACACCAAACCCACCCAAATCATTCTCCGTGACGAGAACGTATAACACCAAACCCATCTAAATCATTCTCCGTGACGAGAACGTAAAACACCAAACCCTTCCAAATCATTATCCGTGACGAGAACGTAAAACACCAATCCCTTCCAAATCATTCTCCGTGACGAGAACGTAAAACACCAAACCCTTCCAAATCATTATCCGTGACGAGAACGTAAAACACCAATCCCTTCCAAATCATTCTCCGTGACGAGAACGTAAAACACCAAACCCACCCAAATCATTCTCCGTGACGAGAACGTAAAACACCAAACCCACCCAAATCATTCTCCGTGACGAGAACGTAAAACACCAAACCTATCCAAATCATTCTCCGTGACGAGAACGTAAAACACCAAACCCACCCAAATCATTCTCCGTGACGAGAACGTAAAACACCAAACCCACCCAAATCATTCTCCGTGACGAGAACGCTCAGCGTACCTTCTCCATTGTTTCTTCGCCTAATGACACGGGCGGAACCGACTCGTTTCCTTACAAGTGTGTGCTGCATGTCAACATTCTATCAAACACAAAGAAAGTCAATTAAAACCTGTGTAATTTGATACAGTCATGAAAATAAATGAATGGCTTGATTAGACAGGGGGAAATGAAATTTCATGAATGCGCGTATAAAAAAGGGAAATCTGTGTACTTAATTATTGGATCCGTCTGATACCTCTCTAAGTAGATTTATAGGCTTACATGACGATTATACATAGTGTACCAGGAAGTAAAACGGAGTTAGGGTATGAGGCAGATTAGTCGTATGATCTGAATGCGTCACAATACCACGTAACTTCCGGGTATCGTCAATCATAATTCATTCAAATGTTAAAAGGGGTTTTACTCCTCTCAAATTATAGTTAAAATCGTGACAAGTATAGTACAACGTTTAGATAACCAAACTTGGTTGTAATAATAATTTCAATAATGTAAATTTTCAAATGTCTACTCCTGGGGAACGGTGAGATATTGAGATATGTGTTATACATTATATGCAGTATACAACTTTCAGGCAGTGTGTTATTTTATCGAACACTGTAAGAACAGTCAATCTGATTGTTAAATGACAATTTTGTCATGAAATTGAGTAAAAATCAAACTGAAGTTTGTCCATTAAATATTACTTACAGAAATATGAATGGAAATACTTGACGGATTTTAATTGATGGCCTGGCCAGAGAACATGCAATTGAGCGGCTTCCATATAAGGCTCCCGGTTGATCCTACAACGGAATGCGAAAGCATATAAACACGTATCTGAAAGAAGAAAAAAAAAACAGCAACATTTTCCGTCATCAAAAGAAAAAAAAACCATATTTATGGAAAGGCATTATTTACAGATATCACTGGTCCCAAAATGTCCCCTAGTACGAAGCACCAGGTTCTGAAAAAAAGTTGTCTCCCTTGTTTACAGTTATTACGGAGATTACCGCTAGGTGTCTCAAACTCCATGCTTCCGCTTTTACTCGATCCATATATGTACACGACGTTCAACGCTTTCATAATTTTTTTTTCAAATATAGTTATAAATGGTTCAACTCTGAAATGGCCACTGTATGATATAAAATATAATTGATAGTTTTGGTACTTGAAAGGATGCGGGTCCGGGTACTGCATACGTCTTAAAAGAGCGGAGATTGATCGAAAAAGAGCGAAGCTAAATCGCATAGATCGAGTAATTTTTGTGCCTCACGACCATGCACGCAATCAGTTCTCGCTCGAGAAAACTGAGCCTCGCTTATCCCCGCTCTAGAATCGATAGTCTCTCGTCGTCCAATACGTTCTTTTCCCTCGGTCAATCGACGACTTCGTGCGACCTGCGGCGACCAAGTCACGTTCTGACATCGCAACTCGGTGATATTAATTTTGTGTTAAAGTAAAAATGGTTATTTAGTATAAGATATACTGTTGCTTTTTTAGTTAAGTATGCATTAATTTGTTTTTGAAATCAGTTAAACAAGTTTTTAATTTTACATATTTTATATACAAAAATGAGCGTCAACAAACCTATGATAGGGGCTCAAACTCGGTTTAATTTAAATGGGGAGCTAAACAATATCGACTATAAGAGGAAGCCCGAGAATAATGAATTAACTGCAACATGTAAACTCCATTAATTGGAGACCCAGGGATGTAAATGTTAAGAAAGGGAACAAATCAGAGAATACCGAAGCGACATTAGTTGATTTCTTTTCACGTTGTACCTGTTCTCTTTAGGTTAAACTGTTGATTAATAGTACTGGTTTGACATTATTTTGTGTTTGGTTTTATTGAGTAGAGAGAAGTTAATCTCTTTGATTGGTACAGGATCGAGATAGATTTATTTCAGTGTTTAAATCTATCGAGTCGACGAAACTTAACGTGTTCAGTTGTACATGATCGAGATATGGTCGAGATAAGAAATCGAAAATGGTCGAGACAAGAAATCGAATATAGTTGAGATAAGAAATTGAACATGGTCGAGATAAGAAATCGAAAATGGTCGAGATAAGAAATCGAACATGGTCGAGATAACGAATCAAAAATGGTCGAAATAAGATATCGAAAATAGTCGAGATAAGAAATCGAACATAGTCGGGATAAGAAATCAAACATGGTCGAGATAAGAAATCGAACATGGTCGAGATAAGTAATTGTACTTGGTCGAGATAAGCAATCGAACATGTTCGAAATAAGTAATCGAACATGGTCGAAAACAAAAAGCGAACATGGTGGAGATAAGTAATTGTACTTCGTCGAAATTAGAAATTGTACTTGGTCGAGAAAAGAAATCGAACATGGTCGAAGTAAGTAATTGTACTTGGTCGAGATAAGTAATTGTACTTGGTCGAGATAAGAAATCGAACATGGTCGAGATAAGAAATAGAACATGGTCGAGGTAAGTAATTGTACTTGGTCGAGATAAGTAATTGTACTTGGTCGAGATAAGTAATCGAACATGGTCGAAATAAGTAATCGAACATGGTCGAAAAAAGAAAGCGAACATGGTTGAGATAAGTAATTGTACTTCGTCGAAATTAGAAATTGTACTTGGTCGAGAAAAGAAATCGAACATGGTCGAAGTAAGTAATTGTACTTGGTCGAGATAAGTAATTGTACTTGGTCGAGATAAGAAATCGAACATGGTCGAAATAAGTAATAGAACATGGTCGAGGTAAGTAATTGTACTTGGTCGAGAATAAGTTTGTACAGGATCGAGGTTTAATTCATTGAGTCAATGGAACTGCTGTTCAGTTGTACTTGGTCGAGATAAGTGCAGAAACTGTACCTGATCGATATATAAGTAATTGTACTTGGTCGAGATAAGTGCAGAAACTGTACCTGATCGAGATATAAGTAATTGTACTTGGTCGAGATAAGTACAGAAACTGTACCTGATCGATATATAAGTAATTGTACTTGGTCGAGATAAGTACAGAAACTGTACCTGATCGAGATATAAGTAATTGTACTTGGTCGAGATAAGTACAGAAACTGTACCTGATCGAGATATAAGTAATTGTACTTGGTCGAGATAAGTACAGAAACTGTACCTGATCGAGATATAAGTAATTGTACTTGGTCGAGACAAGTACAGAAACTGTACCTTATTGAGATATAAGTAATTGTACTTGGTCAAGATAAGTACAGAAACTGCACATGATCGAGATATAAGTAATTGTACTTGGTCGAGATAAGTACAGAAACTGTACCTGATCGATATATAAGTAATTGTACTTGGTCGAGATAAGTACAGAAACTGTACCTGATCGATATATAAGTAATTGTACTTGGTCGAGATAAGTACAGAAACTGTACCTGATCGAGATTTAAGTAATTGTACTTGGTCGAGATAAGTACAGAAACTGTACCTGATCGAGATATAAGAAATTGTACTTGGTCGAAATAAGTACAAAACTGTACCTGATCGAGATATAAGTAATTGTACTTGGTCGAGATAAGTACAGAAACTGTACCTGATCGAGATATAAGTAATTGTACTTGGTCGAGATAAGTACAGAAACTGTACCTGATCGAGATATAAGTAATTGTACTTGGTCGAGATAAGTACAGAAACTGTACCTGATCGGGATATAAGTACAATGTAATTGTACTTGGTCGAGATAAGTACAGAAACTGTACCTTATTGAGATATAAGTAATTGTACTTGGTCGAGATAAGTACAGAAACTGTACCTGATCGAGATATAAGCAATTGTACTTGGTCGAGATAAGTACAGAAACTGTACCTTATTGAGATATAAGTAATTGTACTTGGTCGAGATAATTACAGAAACTGTACCTGATCGAGATATAAGCAATTGTACTTGGCCGAGATAAGTACAGAAACTGTACCTGATCGAGATATAAGTAATTGTACTTGGTTGAGATAAGTACAGAAACTGTACCTGATCGAGATATAAGTAATTGTACTTGGTCGAGATAAGTACAGAAACTGTACCTGATCGAGATATAAGTAATTGTACTTGGTCGAGATAAGTACAGAAACTGTACCTGATCGAGATATAAGTAATTGTACTTGGTCGAGATAAGTACAGAAACTGTACCTGATCGAGATATAAGCAATTGTACTTGGTCGAGATAAGTACAGAAACTGTACCTGATCGAGATATAAGTAATTGTACTTGGTCGAGATAAGTACAGAAACTGTACCTGATCGAGATATAAGCAATTGTACTTGGTCGAGATAAGTACAGAAACTGTACCTGATCGAGATATAAGTTATTGTACTTGGTCGAGATAAGTACAGAAACTGTACCTGATCGAGATATAAGTAATTGTACTTGGTCGAGATAAGTACAGAAACTGTACCTGATCGAGATATAAGTAATTGTACTTGGTCGAGATAAGTACAGAAACTGATCGATATATAAGTAATTGTACTTGGTTGAGAATATGTTAATTTGCTGTGACACTGTAATGGGATAAGATTGTTTTTTTAAATGAAATTGGTCAGGATAAGTTTTTTTTTCTGGCAGTACTAGGTCGACATAATGCTGACATGTAATCTAATCGTCTTGGATCGATAATTTGCGTTCAGTTGTATTTGGTTCAAGATTGGTCAACTTGTTGTCTAAATGAATGGAGATCGGTATATTAATTGATTAATTAAAAAGATACAGAGAACCACTATTGTTTCGTAGTATGCGTTGAAGGCCAGCAATAAACTGTTTAATTGTGCTGTGTCCAGATTAAGAATGTATTGCATAACCTGACTGGATCGCGATTAGCAAGAACAAAATGTCGGGATTAACCAAACGGAAATGTGATGAACTTTAACACAGCTTTGATATGTAAGTCCAGATATAAATGGGTGTTTTCATGATCTGTAATTGAACAACAACTCCGTTTGGCAGGAAGCATAATCAAAAGTATGACCGAGTCATGTTACTTAATACATTTGACGTACGTGACACCTAGGTGATGATGACGTCATTGACACTCATCGTTTATGTGTGTAAAGCTGTTACATATTGATACTATTATTAATAAGCAATATTCATTTGTTCTAACTGTTCGGCTGGGTTGTTCCCCGTGGGTTTTCTCCGCCACAAAAACAGCATTCGTTCCCCTTGCCAAGCCATAGTACAATGTAGCAGCTCTACATAACTTATGTTTGCTGCATAAACAACACTAAATAAAGCTTTTTTTATTGTTAATATACAATATATAATATTGTGTGGGTGTGTTTTTAGCATATTTACATAAACTTCAATGAACAATTGGAAGTGCTAGAAGTTGTAGAATGTTAGCTGTGAGCCCCGAAATGGCAGCACCGGTTGCATGCTCTCCATGAAGTTGAAAACGATATTGGCTGGTTGCTAAGGCCTTATAACCACGGATAATGATTTGTGAACCGCTTTGAGACGGCCTATAGGTATATAAGATCCTCGAATTATTTAGTCCACTAAACGAAGTAGGGGATTCATTGGTTTTACTCAGTTTCTTATCATTTTTCTTTTCGCCGTAAATGTTGTCCGTGAGTGATCTCAGGAACTATAAGTTGGATTACTATGAAACTTCACTTGAGTATTGGCGTCGGTGCCGAGATGTTCAAAACATGTTTTCTGCAGTTGTGCATCTAAAACGGCCGCCATATACTGCGTTCTGATTGGTCAAAATTTAGACATTGCTCGATTTCGCTCAAATTTGGTATAAAGGAGTGTTATGAATCTACAAACAACACCATAACTGGGTTTTGCGATTTAACAAATGGCCACTATTTACTTGCTTCTGATTGGTTAAAATTTAAATTTCATTCAATTTTCATAAAATTTGGTTCGTACATTTTTTTGAGCACTGCGAACCAATCTGCGGGGATTTGGGGAAGTCTGTAATGGTCCCCCATTACAATTAGTACTTGTTATTATTAGTTTTGATTGGTCTAACGAGCTTTGAATCGTTCTTATTTTTATCTATGCCTGTCATACTGCACCAGCGCACAATATCACATGGTTGCCTGTAATCTCTGTCATTTATATCGACCATTAAGACCATATAAAGACAATTATAGGAGTGCTCTAATATACGAAATTTTGTATTTGCATTATTTTAAATGTGATCTTCAGAAAATAACGAGATGTATTCATCGAATGGATGTATAATGTGAAATAGCCATGTTCTACTTTTCTATAGATGTTCGTCACAGGAAAAGACGTAGAGTCACAGATGTAAGCCATAAAAAAAAACAATTGTTTTCGACTTGGATTATTATCGTGTTTGTTCTTCGCTATACCCTATGATTCAATGCCGAAACGATTATTACATCAGATTCAGTTTCATGTGATAGAAAGAATCTCGGTCAAATCAAAAATAAATAAAATTGCAACGAGTATTAATAACGGTAAGAAGCGGTTAAAGACTAAACAGCCCGAGTCAAGAGGATATTGTGACAAAAGAATCCGTAAGCGAGTGATTAAGTCAAATATCAGCTTAATTATCTCCCTTTCCAGTTCCTTAATACAGGATATTATCTTTCTAATTGTTACAAAAATAAACCAAAACGTTTAGGCCTACTTGTCTCAAAATGAGTTCAATATTAATTTAACGAATGCATTTATTAACAACTCCCACTAGAAGTTGTTTTTCATGTGTGGACAAAATGACCTGAAAAATCAATTCAACTTTAACAATTCCTCCTAACGATACATTCACTTTATAGCATAAATAATTTGTCCCTCTCATAAGCAGTAACATGCATATGTACGTATATAATATTGATATACATATCTACAATACCCTACATCAGTGGTAACTTATATGTATATGAACCCTCCCCGCTATAAAGTACAGCCCTCACACCACTGGAACCCTCCCCGCTATAAAGTACAGTCCTAACACCACGGGGACCCTCCCCGCTATAAAGTACAGCCCTCGCACCACGGGAACCCTCCCGACTATAAAGTACAGCCCTCACACCACGGGGCCCATCCCCGCTATAAAGTACAGCCCTCGCACCACGGGAACCCTCCCCGCTATAAAGTACATCCCTAACACCGCGGGAATCCTCCCCGCTATAAAGTACAGTCCTAACACCACGGGAATCCTCCCTGCTATAAAGTACAGCCCTCACACCACAGGAACCCTCTCCGCTATAAAGTACAGCCCTCACATCACGGGAACCCTCCCAGCTATAAAGTACAGCCCTCACACCGCGGGAACCCTCTCCGCTATAAAGTACAGCCCTCACACCACGGGGACCCTCCCCGCTATAAAGTACAGCCCTCACACCACAGGGACCCTCCCCGCTATAAAGTACAGCCCTCACACCACAGGAACCCTTCCGTTATAAAGTACAGCCCTCACACCACTGGAACCCTCCCCACTATAAAGTACAGCCCTCACATCACGGGAACCCTCCCAGCTATAAAGTACAGCCCTCACACCGCGGGAACCCTCGCCGCTCTAAAGTATAGCCCTCACACCACGGGGACTCTCCCAGCTATAAAGTATAGCCCTCACACCACGGGGACTCTCCCAGCTATGAGGTACTTCCCTCACATCACGGGAACCCTCCCAGCTATAAAGTACAGCCCTCACACCGCGGGGACCCTCCCTGCTATAAAGTACAGCCCTCACATCACGGGAACCCTCCCAGCTATAAAGTACAGCCCTCACACCGCGGGAACCCTCGCCGCTCTAAAGTATAGCCCTCACACCACGGGGACTCTCCCCGCTATAAAGTACAGCCCTCACACCGCAGGGACCCTCCCCGCTATAAAGTACAGCCCTCACACCGCGGGGACCCTCCCTGCTATAAAGTACAGCCCTCACACCGCGGGAGCCCTCTCCGCTATAAAGTACAGCCCTCACACCACGGGGACCCTCCCCGCTATAAAGTACAGCCCTCACACCACAGGAACCCTCCCGTTATAAAGTACAGCCCCCACACCACTGGAACCCTCCCTACTATAAAGTACAGCCCTCACACCACGGGGACCCTCCCCGCTATAAAGTACAGCCCTCACACCACAGGAACCCTTCCGTTATAAAGTACAGCCCTCACACCACTGGAACCCTCCCTACTATAAAGTACAGCCCTCACACCGCGGGGTTCCTCCCCGCTATAAAGTACAGTTCTAACACCACGGGAACCCTCCCCGCTATAAAGTACAGCCCTCACACCACGGGAACCCTCCCCGCTATAAAGTACAGCCCTCACACCACGGGAACCCTCCCCGCTATAAAGTACAGCCCTCACACCACGGAAACCTCCCCGCTATAAAGTACAGCCCTCACACCACGGGAACCCTCCCCGCTATAAAGTACAGCCCTCACACCACGGGAACCCTTCCCCGCTATAAAGTACAGCCCTCACACCACGGGGACCCTCCCCGCTATAAAGTACAGCCCTCACACCACGGGAACCCTCCCCGCTATAAAGTACAGCCATCACACCACGGGAACCCTCCCCGCTATAAAGTACAGTCCAATCAACGCGGGAACCCTCCCCGCTATAAAGTACAGCCCTCACACCACGGGAACCCTCCCCGCTATAAAGTACAGCCATCACACCACCGGAACCCTCCCCGCTATAAAATACAGTCCAATCAACGCGGGAACCCTCCCCGCTATAAAGTACAGCCCTCACACCACGGGAACCCTCCCTGCTATAAAGTACAGCCCTCACACCGCGGGAACCCTCCCCGCTATACAGTACAACCCTCACACCGCGGGAACCCTCCCCGCTATACAGTACAGCCCTCACACCGCGGGAACCCTCCCCGCTATAAAGTACAGCCCTCACACCACGGGAACCCTCCTCTCTATACAGTACAGCCCTCACACCGCGGGAACCCTCCCAGCTATACAGTACAGCCCTAACACTGCGGGAACCCTCCCCGGTATAAAACACAGCCCTCACCTCGCGGGAACCCTCCCCATTATAAAGTACAGCCCTCATACCACGGGAACCCTCCCCGCTATAAAGTATAGCCCTCACACCACGGGAACCCTCCCCACTATACAGTGCAGCCCTCACACCGCGGGAACCCTCCCCGCTATACAGTACAGCCCTCACACCGCGGGAACCCTCCCCGCTATAAAGTACAGCCCTCACCTCGCGGGAACCCTCCCCACTATAAAGTACAGCCCTCACACCACGGGAACCCTTCCCGCAATAAAGTACAGCCCTCACACCACGGGAACCCTCCCCGCTATAAAGCACAGCCCTCACACCGCGGGAACCCTCCCCGCTATAAAGTATAGTCCTAACACCACGGGAACCCTTTCAGCTATAAAGAACAGCCCTAACACCACGGGAACCCTCACCGCTATAAAGAACAGTCCTAACACCACAGGAACCCTCCCCGCTATAAAATACAGCCCTCACACCACGGGAACCCTCCCCGCAATAAAGCACAGCCCTCACACCGTTGGAACCCTCCCCGCTATAAAGCACAGCCCTCACACCGCGGGAACCCTCCCCGCTATAAAGTACAGCCCTTACACCGCGGGAACCCTTCCCGCTATTAAGTACAGCCCTCACACCACGGGAACCCTTCCCGCTATTAAGTACAGCCCTCACACCACGGGAACCCTACCCGCTATAAAGTTTAGTCCTAACACCACGGGAACCCTCTCAGCTATAAAGTACAGCCCTCACACCGCGGGAACCCTTCCCGCTATTAAGTACAGCCCTCATACAACGGGAACCCTACCCGCTATAAAGTTTAGTCCTAACACCACGGGAACCCTCTCAGCTATAAAGTACAGCCCTCACACCGCGGGAACCCTCCCCGATATAAAGTACAGTCCTCACACCGCGGGAACACTCCCCGCTATGAAGTACAGTCCTCACACCGCGGGAACCCTCCCCGCTATAAAGTACAGCCCTCACACCGCGGGAATCCTCCCCGTTATAAAGTACAGCCCTCACCTCGCGGGAACCCTCGCCGCTATAAAGTACAGCCCTCACATCGCGGGAACCCTCCACGCTATAAAATACAGCCCTCACACCGCGGAAACCCTCCCAGCTATAAAGTACAGCCCTCACACCACGGGAACCCTCTTCACTATAAAGTACAGCCCTAACACCGCGGGAATCCTCCCCGCTATAAAGTACAGCCCTCACACCGCGGGAACCCTCCCCGCTATAAAGTTCAGCGCTCACACCGCGGGAACCCTCCCCACTATACAGTACAGCCCTCACACCGCGGGATCCCTCCACGCTATACAGTACAGCCCTCACACCCCGGGAACCCTCCCCGCTTTAAAGTACAGCCCTCACACCACGGGAACCCTCCCCGCTATAAAGCACAGCCCTCACACCGCGGGAACCCTCCCCGCTATAAAGTACAGCCCTCACATCGCGGGAACCCTCCCCGCTACAAAGTACGGCCCTCACACCACGGGAACCCTCCCCGCTATAAAGTACAGCCCTCACACCACGGGAACCCTCCCCGCTATAAAGTACAGCCCTCACACCACGGGAACCCTCCCCGCTATAAAGTACAGCCCTCACACCGCGGGAACCCTCCCCGCTATAAAGTACGGCCCTCACACCACGGGAACCCTCCCCGCTATAAAGTACAGCCCTCACACCACGGGAACCCTCCCCGCTATAAAGTACAGCCCGCCCAGGTTATCCAATATCTCACTAACGGAGGCGATCTCGTTATTCTCTTTAGTGATTTCTCTCTTTGATTGTGTTGCACGCATCCTGATTAAGTGACTCCAAAGAAAACTTGAATCCTTTTATTCAAGTATTGTCAGCTTCACTCGTCAGTTTTTATATTTGTTTTTTTCTGAAAAGTAAGTTTTATAAGTCAAAATGTGTTTATTCTTCCCGACAAATATGTTTACAGAACACTCGCATTATCAGAAAAGGTCAATAACTGAAGGAAATGGTAAAGCATTCTTTCGAAATGGCTATTATGCACGTTTTTTAAACATGATTGTAAGTTGCTGATTGGTCACCTGTCTGAAGGTTGATTTGGAATTCTGTCAGATGTAAGATCACGTGGAGAAGAATTGTACTTTTGTTTGTGTGTGTATCTAACGAACGTGGTCGACTAGGATACACAAATATAATTACCTTCGCCGTAAAGCTTTAAATGTTTCAAATTTGATTACTTATGTAGCATAGTATAAAGACCTACTGCAATGTGTTCCTCACGCATGCGCTCTTACGGCAATTCATATTCCTTTTGCAATTTCTGAACACTGGAATGCAGTACTTGGAACGGAAGTTCGATTATCATAATTATTCCTTGAATGCATTCTCTTGATAACTTTTGTCAAAAAACAGGATAACAATATAAAGAGCACACGGAAAGAAACCGTTCGTTAAGTGTCCGTTGAATTATCGAAATAACAATAATTTCTTTTTATTTGAAATCAGACTACATGAGAAAGATTTTTTTCAACGACATATAATCGAATTCTCAAACAATATTATAACAATACAGCATTAAATACTTCCTGAACACTTTAACAGCTGTTGATGTTTTCCGTTTGATATTGTTAGACTCCACGCTGTCGAGAATAGCATCTTTTGGACTATTTGTAAGAACGGCGAAACTGCCTTCTGCCATTAATGTTGTTGTCAAGCAGTTCCGAGCTCTTCGGAGCTCTTGACGTTACGTCGTATTTCTATTTTTAGAAACACCCAGTCAACCAGCTTTTTTACCAGCTATCTTTGCACGACTGGTCAATATGACTTTTATCGGGATTCACGTGGCGCTATCTTAGCCAATCAAAAAGTGTAAAAAATATCAATTTATGATAAACCACTTTATCACGACCTTAAAGCCGCCTCAAAGCGGTTCACAAATTATTATCCGTTGTTATAGGACCTTAGCAACAAGCCAATATCGTTCTCAACTCCCTGGGAGCATACAACCGGTGCTGCTATTTCGGTGCTCACAGTTAGCATTCTACAGTTTCTAGCACAGCCAAATCAAATACTCATTTACAGCTGAGTAGACTGAAATAAGCGGCGTAAAGTATCTTGCTCAAGGATACAACACAAGTGCTGAGACCGAGACTCGAATTTGCAACCCTTAGATCACAAGCCCGGCGTCCTACCAATAGACCACCATGCCTCCGAAATGACGATATGAAAAACACATGTTGAATAGTTTATGCAACGAAGATATTTCATACTGAATCAATCAATCCCATAAACAACTCTGAAATTATAAAGATATGTTTATGGAGTTCTCAAGGAATTCCATCCTTAACTCTGAATGCCCGGATGAGGAAGTCAATGGGTCTAAAACATCTAACATCGTTATATGTTAATAAGGGAGATACGTCATTGCTGTGAAAATTAAACTTAAGATATTCTTCTTTCTGGTGATCCAAATTCAGCATTGATGATTATACATTAACGGGGTGGTCGGGTGGTGCAGTGGATAGAGTACTTGCCCTTCACCAAGGCGGCTGGGGTTCGATTTCCCGTTCGGACGTGAAAAGGTATGGGGTCACCTGTCCGACCACGTGATTTTTTTTCGGTACTCTGGTTTCCTCCAATGACACACTAACATACAAATGTACGGGCCAACACGAGTGATTAATATAAGTTTTAAAATAGTTTTATAATCGTTTTAAAATACATAAAATTCATATTATACACGTGTATACACCTTAATTGCAAGTTCTACTTAATATGGTCGAAGTAAATTGTTGTTAAATACATAAAATTCATATCATACATTTGTACATACATATAAACCTTCATTGGAAATTCTACTTGATATGATCGAAGTAAATTGTTGTAAAAGACTTAAAATGCATAGTATACATTTGTACATGTATATACACCTGAATTACAAATTCTGATTAAAGATAGAAGTGCAACTAGTTTGCCTCAGTGTGAACATCTTTCTCCTTCTGTCTCTCTATTTGTTTTCTCTGACTCTACTTGATTTGCTTGTCGCTACTTTGTATCCTTAACCGTCTTCCCTTCTGCCCACTTCCATATTCCAAATAAAAGTATAAGTGATATGTATTGCGTAAATCACCTCGTCAATCGTGTAATTAAAGAAAAGTTAGTAAAACGTATGTCCAGTTCATTTGTAAGTATCTATATGCTATGCGTTATGTTTTAATCAAATCCCCGGCTCTGTCACCAGGCGGAGATATAACTAAGTCTTTTAAAGCGGACTGCTTAGTAAAGCATAAAATATATCTTTAGGAGTGTCCAGCGTGATCAACATCTAACGAAATTTAATACACATGATTATGTAATTTAGATTGAAATTAAACACTACTTTTCAATATCTATTCCAAGTATTAGATCGTTTCCTTTCAATAGTTGATTTGGGTACGAAGTATTAAGATATCTTAACAACTCTGAAATAAACTAAATATTTGAAACATGTAAAAATAACACACACAAAAAAACCCACTGGAAGAACCTTGGAGGTACAAATTGCAGATTCTTTAACGAATGTGGCGCATAGGATTAAAAACCTACAGTGTACTGTCTTAAAAAAAAGGAAAATCCGATAACTGAAGTTTCTAATAAATTTTTGTTTCCTCTCCTCTTCAAACATTTAAATAATGATCTATCGAGATATTTTACATGTGTTATATCAGTAAGTCCATCTTCTGTTTCTCTAAGTGTGATAAATTTAAGAGTGACTAGCATATGATTGCATAAACTATATAACTGTCATTCTTGATACTTAGAAATATATACGTTGTGTTATGAATAGGAACGGGCTTGATGTAAGTAGTATAACTTGTGCCCTATCCTGTTGCAATTTAAAGCAATAAAATATGTTTAAACTAAAAAAGATAAACATTTTGTTCCATTATCTGTATCTCGGTGAAATCTGGAGTATTTTAACGATAGAATACACTAATATGTTTCTGTTATTCTTCAAATACTTTCGATGTCATGTTATTTTTTTTCATATAGTCAATGGCTTTTCCGGAACCGGAATGCGGTTATCTGGAGATTATATTTGTCAATCTTAATCATGAACTCTTTTGAAAGTTTTTGAGTTCCGTATTGGTGCAAGCTTTGCACTGACACACATGTATATATCCGAACATTTAACAGAACTTTAATGAAAACGAAGCCAGCAACAGTTCGATCGCTTCTTTTCTATTTGTACTCGGTTAAAAGTACACCTCTCTAGGAAGTGCAAACCCGCTAGCGTGCAGCGCGCGTCTGTATCGATCAGCCGACTCACCGCTTCCGTTCCGGTCTGTTTACCTTGCGGAGCGATGTAGACAATTCTCACGAAACCTATAGTACTTTTACTTTTACTTTAGCAGTATATATTACAATGATTGGTGCCGAACAGTCCCGGGAGTCACGAAGCCTTTCCTCTATCAACATTAGTTAAATATTCATAGAAATCGTAAAAGTAAAAAGCACGTACATAAGCTCGTGTACTATATAAACACGACGCAGAACCCGAAGATGCCATAAATATAGTTGACTTATCATAAGAGTGCATCCTGCGATTTCTGTCTATGAACTGATATGTCAAATTGGATATAAACAATGAATCTGTGTGCCCCTCGCCCGCACCATGTTATCCCATTAGGCAGACCTGAGCTGTAAATCGGCCATAACCATTCCAGCTCCGATTCTCCTAATCTAAATAGTTCTGTGCACTCTTGCCAAATTCCACGAGTTGAGACAGAGCTATAGTCCGTTTCAGTTTTCTATCTCGCGTGGGAACCCTCGCTAAGGGTACATCTCCCCCTTTAGGTTCATGTGCGCTTTAGAGAAAATCAGACTCAATAACCAATATAGGACTAATTGAGTTCCATCCAAATAAGGCAGCGCTCTCGACTGCTGGTGCGAGCTCAGCCGCTGAAGCCGTGTCGTACTTGGGTGTGTAGACATACAGGCCGATAATAGCGATCGTTCAATGGAACAGCGACCCGTACACGTAATGGTAACGTTAAGGGCATAGTTTTATTGGTGGTGTAGCGAATGACGACGCAGGCCTTTGTTAATGGCAAATTTAATATTAAGCGAGTCCAGGCACACTTCTCGTGAATGTAAATGTTAACTTTATTTATTTTAAAACAATCATGAATTAAGCTATCCAACTTCCGTCAATCACTCTTGTTGGCCCGGATGTTGGCGCGCAAGGGGCCTTTTTCCACGTACATTTTAGTTTAAACATATTTTATTGCTATAGAATGCAACAGGATAGGGCACAAGTTATACAACTTATATCAAGCCTGTTCCTATTCATAACAAAACATATATATTTCGAAGTATCAAAATGGCAGCTATAGAGTTATATACAATCATATGCTAGTCACTCATAAATTTATCACACTTAGAGAAATAGAAGATGGACGAGAAGAAATAGGAGGGGGGTACTTGTAATTTTTGACTAGTAGCAGAACATGACAGTTAAACTTTGGATGCATTTCTGACCATGTGGTTGTTCTTTCTCCGTGCAAGCGGAATTAATGATGATCGTATCACGTACATATACTTGGTCACATTTGAATGAAAAAATTGCAGTCTAGCTGAGTAAAATCTGACAATGGATCAGTGTATAGGGCTGTCTTGGGGTCCGATTTTAGAAAAAAATGTTGAGGTGATATCGGCACCGGACGTTGTTTTATAATTGGAAGATTCTTTACAAAGTCGGGGCCTATCTAATAAGTGGTCAGACAATAAACGGGGCGGGGCCTATTTCATATTTGTAAGATTATGGTCAGAAGGGGCCTGTTTTATAATTGTAAGATTATGGACGGAAGGGGGTCTGTTTTATAATTGTAAGATTATGGACGGAAGGGGGCCTGTTTTATAATTGTAAGATTATGGACGGAAGGGGGCATGTTTTATAATTGTAAGATTATGGACGGAAGGGGGCCTGTTTTATAATTGTAAGATTATGGACGGAAGGGGGCCTGTTTTATAATTGTAAGATTATGGACGGAAGGGGGCCTGTTTTATAAGTGTAAGATTATGGACGGAAGGGGGCCTGTTTTATAATTGTTAAGGTTACTTACTGCACCGGACCTTATTTTATTATAACATTTCCTTAGAATTTATTGAACTGTAAAGAATATTTATTTATTACCAGAATAAGACAATTAATGTTGGCAGACGAATTCGAGCTTTGAACATAGGAATGGTTTCAAAATTACAAGTGCAGGGCCTCACAATTTAACTCTTGCCAGTCTTGGGGTAAAAGAACTCGTGATACCGAGTTTTCCCCGTTGGAGCCCAGCCCTACCAGCCCCTCCCTGATTGGTTGCTGGATTCTACACTGCTGTTATATTGCAATGCTTCTTACCTTTAATTCAATACATGCTATTCTTGTAGTGTATTTTGATCCGATAATCATGTTGTTTACGGAAGAGCGGTACGTCAAAGGGGAATAACTCTAAAGTACAGATGCATCGCTTTTAGCTAATAAGACTTTCTTAAGTAGCTATTTTAATATCGGTAATAAATATGTGTTTGCACCAACACCAGCAGGAAATAATCAACTGGAATTTAATCCGCTGTTTTAGGTTATGTGCATAAAATCACGATTGCGTCGTTTATTAATCAGGTTTTCATTAGATATATGTTGAACCTGATAATACTGTCGTTATGAAAGGCTAAAGAGACTACACCCAGATTTAACTGTAATAAAGAGGTTTAAAGCTGCACTCTTCAGCTGGCGATAAAATAATGAAGTGCGTGTTATAGGTAGATACCAATGTCTAGCGCCGGACAACAACCGAATGTTAATTAGCTTTTTTGATTAAAGTAAAATATATGTATCTATATTGGTTGAAACCGCTTTAAAAATAAATGTATGAATAAAATATAAACGACTTTGGATTGAAATTGATCACAAGGGAACGAATTTATTTCAATCATATAGCTGTTCCTGTGATGGTTTTTAAATATACATTCGACTTAACATTCGTCCATTTTTTAAGGATTGTTAGCTTATTTTTTTTTCTTTATTTTTCTTTTTAATTTTGAACTTTCTATTATGTTTTTTCAATATGTTTCTTAAAACAGTTTTATATTGTTGGTAAATATTTCGTACTTTTGACTGTTTGAGTGTTTGCATTTTGCAAAGTGGATTGAAACGTGTTAGTAAAGGTATATATACATTTAAATTGTGTCTTACGAGACTTGGCGTTGACCAAGCTTTTTGAACAACACTGTCAATAATAATGTATTGATGGATGATGATGTGTTCACATTCCAGACCGATAATGAAGATGGCAGTATAATCGGCCAGCACGTGTAAACCTCGTAAACCGGTGTTACAGAGAGGCACAAACCAACGTATATATAGCTCGCTCTATATATGTCGATATGTTCTAGCTTAACTTGATCTGCCGATATCTTTTATAACAATTAAATTTGTACTCTACGTAATATCGGCTTTGTTTTACGAGTGGAAGAGCTGGGAACGAACATCTCGGGCGGGCAGAGGGGGGTTCCCACACAAGAACTGACTCCTTTGATACATATACCCCAAAAGTACGCTTTTAATTCATTTCTTCCGATTAACAATACAAATATCACAAGACTGAAGCAGGATTAGGGAGCAGGCTATATAGCTTATACCCTTATAGTTACATTGATATTTACTACAGGTGTGGTGACCTTGTTGACATTTACAGTATTATTTATTTTAAAGTGCCCACGGCGACTTAACTGAATTTGAGACCTTAACCAATTCTACTGATTTAGTGACATCGATGTCCTATTTCCATTTTACATTTTTACCTGAAACACATGTAATTTACGTTTTATGTATGCTTACAATAATCTGACGACACCGATAAAAATATTATTTTTTATTCTAGATTACGTTTTTTATGTGGGGTTCCGAAAAAGTTGCAAAAAATATATCCACAATACTTAACTCTGAGAGCAAGGCTCATGTATCCAGTATTATAATGTGACCGAAACCAGAACATTTTTTCAAATGATCTAGCACTAATGTTATTTAGAACTCATTGGAACGAAACGTTTTCGTCGTTATCACGGACAGTAAATAGAAGGACAGTCCAGCTAATGTGACATACCTTTGTAAATATACCGCCGAACTACCGTTGTCGGTCAGTGTGTCAGCATGCGTTCTACTACCGGTGTGAGACTTAGGTACAGAAATGTTCTCTACCTGCGGTTTGTCAGAACCAACCTTAAAGTGCCATTCTATCGTAACATTACAAGCGATATAAAACAGACACACCAATGCGTGTAAACACCAGAGGAAAAAGCACAAATAGGGGAGAGGGAACATCAACATCAACATCAAGAACAAACAGGACACAGACGGAAACAAATGCTAGAAGCGCTCCATCGGTCACCCTGTTACAACTGTTAAAAACGGAGACGCTATGATGCGTTCTACCGGTAGGCGTTTCCGGTACATGTGCTTCGTGTTTAAACGTTTCCGGCATACAATGTATTTACTTCATTATGTGTTCTGATGTTTAAACGTTTCCGGTACATGTGCTTCATGCTGTGTTCTGATGTTTTAACGTTTCCGGTACATTTGTGTCATGCTGTGTTCACATGTTTAAACGTTTCCGGTACATGGGCTTCATGCTGTGTTCTGATGTTTAAATGTTTCCGATACATGTGCTTCATGCTGTGTTCTGATGTATAAACGTTTCCGGTACCTCGTGCTGTGGTCTGGTGTTTAAACGTTTCGGTACCTCATGCTGTGTCTTCATGCAACCGTTTCCTTTATCTCATTATATCCTCCTATTTGAAGACGTTTTCGGTACCTCATGCTGTGGTCTGATGTTTAAACGTTTCCGGTACCTCATGCTTTGATTTGATGTTCAACCATTTCCGGTACCTGATGATGACTTTCAATTCGAGGACGTTTCCGGTACATCATGTCGTTTTTTGATGAGTAGAGACTTCCGGTACCGGTACCACATGTTGTGGTTTCAATGATTAGACGTTCCCTTTGCAATACACTGTACTGTCACCACTTTCCCGTGGAATCGTGTTAATATGTTCCTCGGCTATTTTCGGTGAAAGACGAAATGATTTATTATTTTATCATTCAAATGGCTTACTTATAAACAGATCGATAATTACTATTTTCCCTGTCATAAAAAAAGTCGTGTAACCTAAAAAGACAGCACAATACACGAAGACGTCGAATACCGCCATGTTTAGCGAAGTATTTTTTATATTTGCGTTTGATTGGTTTACGTTACCAGGCAACAAGAACATGTCAAAGTTTCCGTTAGATGACAAACTATTTCGTTTTATTAGAAAGAAATCAATTGCATGTAATTTTGCAGAAAAGGTGGTTATTTTTAATCAAGTTATAAAAATAAAAGATACGCTTAAAAATACGGTAGTAATATTTCGACTGATACCAATGTACTGTAAAACAGACTATAAGGAACGACTTGTTCTTCGGTCGTCAGCATCATGTGACTGGATTGTTGGGTTGGAGGCCTCCATCAGCTAGTATACTTCATTGTGATAACAATATTAAGTCGGCAGCAGTTCTGTTTTATCGGAAAACAATTATAAATCAATATGTGGTGTGTATACCGCAGCCTCCACAGCACACACACTCAGGTGGAACAAAATAAGACCAAAATCTAACATCATGTCATCACTAAAGCAAATCGTCGAATAAATATATCTTTTGATTTGAATGGTTTGATTTGAACATATTTTATTGCTTTGAAACAATAGGATTGGGCACAAGTTATACCAACTTAAGAAAGCCCGCTCCTCAATAATACATCTTTACAATATAACTCATTAACATCTGCCAATCTCATTATCAAAATCCCATCAAATATACATTAACATGTACATCAATAGGTCAAAATAAAAAAGCACTCATAAAACGACTTAATTTAAATATGGCCCAAATGATCTACATGAAAACTCCAAGATATATGGTTAATTTGGATTCATTTCGGCATCCTATGTTTTGTACAATGACCGGGTCAGGATTGACTCTAGTAGAGCGGAGAGGTCAGTCAAGCGAACACAATAAACAAAAACACAACAAATTCGAAAAACACACTTCAGCAGATGTTGTTTCCTTTTCTGTAGTACTAGCAAGGGGTTGGCCTTTCCACCAGCAGATAAGAATCGTTCCACACCGCGGCCGTGTTTCCGAGACACCTGTTGGTCTAATTTCTATATATCGGTTAACAAACATAGAACAAAACATTTCTGAATCTGATCTGATTGGCTGATGTACAAAATGTAAGTGATGAACTCCTGTAAGTTTTGAATGTATAGGGACATGATGTAGGAGCCTGGACAGCCTTGATGGTGGTTCTCAGTCCATGATTCCCATCAACTAAACTGGAACAGGGACGTTGTACATTTACTATACCATAACTTAAAAAAATAACAGGGGCAATTACGCATGCTCAGAACTAAATGTAAAACTACAATAAGTATGTAGACCCTAGAGGACAATAACACGTGCAATTGTTACGCTTGAATTGTTCTTTCAGATACAATCACCAGACCAAATCGTCACTTTCTCGTCCAAAGTCGAGAAGCTCCCTCCTAAAAAGAGCGAATTGGCGGGAACATTCAACCAGTCCCTAAGTATTCAATTGCAAAACTTCTACTTCCGTTTCAGAAATAAAGTCTGAATCCCGCCCGAGAATCAAGCTTGCATGTTACTATGAATTATTTAGTAACCAAGAGAATGAACGTAGCATAAGTGTTATGTATTTTTATAAACTACATTTATTTTGCATTTATGAAATGATTTCTTATCAAAATACCAACTAAAGTGCAAGTGTAAGCACACAACAGTGCATCAAAACAGTCAGGGTCGGAAATGTCAAAACACATCAAGAATTGTGACATCAAAATACATGTTGAACGCTTTTAAATTCCTTCATTCAGCAATCGATACATTTATCAGGGAGGAGGCGCAACAGCACCCCATCAATAGATTTAGATGTTCATCAGAGAGTCGTTATCAGCTAGACCGTCGAGACGATGTATCGATAACAGACAGGTTGACTCACTAAATAGCTTGTTTAGCATGTTTTTAGTTTGTCGCCATGCAGAGTGGAGAAAGTTAGAGATACGATATCTGTTCAGCTTACTTTTCACTCTCTCCTCCCAATATCTCAGATTCCATCTGACTCGTTCATTATCACTGTATCCTACAGACTGCTGCGCTTTATATTCCGTCACGCGTTGGGTATACCTTCCTCGAATCACTACCTACATATGCCTTGTCTTCAACCTTCTCTCCTTGCCCCCTCCCCCCTAATTCCCTCGTCGTCGCCCTCTCCTTCGTCCCCTTTCTTTCTTGCCACGCCATTCGTCTATTATGATCTTTCCTGAAGTCCTCATCATTGTCTTTGTCCTTTTCAGTCTTATCCTACTTGTCATTTTCCTCTCGTCCTCTTACTCTTCTGCTTATCGCCGTTCTCTTCTTCACTTCCGCATTATTCCCATGTTCCCTCTCCTTCTGCCCCGTACCCCTCTGTCCCGAACCCCCCTGCCCCCTCTCCTTTAGCATCGCACCTGTTTTCCCTCTGTCCCTAACCCTCCTGTTACCGCTCCTTCTGTCTCGCATCCGTTGTCCCTCTGTCCCGTACCTTTCTGTCCCGAACCCTCTTGTCCCCTATCCTTCTGTCTCGCACCTGTTGTCCCTCTATCCCGTACCTTTCTGTCCCAAACCCTCCTGTTCCCTCTCCTCCTGTCTTGCACCTGTTGTCCCTCTCTCCCGTACCCTTCTTCCCCGTACCCTCGTATTGCCACCTCCTTTCTTCATGTCCCTAACCCTCCTGCCCATTTCTACTTCCGTTCCCGACCTCCTCTTCCTTTTACTCCTCCTTCGAACCCTTTTCTTTCTGCCCCTTTCAACCTTCTCTACTTTCTAATCCTCTTCTTTTTTCTATCCCACTGTCTCCTTCTCCATCTATCCCGTACTCTTCTGGTCCTCTCTATCTGCCCCCCCCCCCCTCCTAAAAAAGCCTTCTGACGCCTGCGCTACATCATTCCCCTCCTCTACTAGACCGATATATCCGTTTACAACAACAGCCCAAACCTGTCGTAACCACCCACAGAGTTATCCTCCAAATCTCTCGGACAATTAACTCCCCGCCTCCTCAAACGTCTCCGCCACGTACAATCAGCACGTGCTTCACACGACCGCGAGGTTAGCATGTGCCGAGATTTTGCGGTCTGTTGTCACATGCGATAGCAAATTAATCCGCCTACATGCATGTCCAGACTAGGACCACACACAAGGAATGTGTATCAGCTTAACCCCATAGCAATTTTACGTGTCTGTTAGTACGCGTCTTACACATACACGTTTCAATTTATATATAACGAAATATTTAACAAAAAAAAAGGTTCCTATTCAAACATCTGATTATTTGATATAATCTGATTATGAGTTCAATATCTAAAATCAAATAATTTGTAAAATTAAGAAAATTATTTAATTTATAGAAAACTGACCTACGTATACATGAGCACGCCATAGAAAATATAAGGTACGAACTTCGTTCATACTGCCGTATACGCCGTCAAAATAAAGGTCAAGTATTAAATATTTACATTATCTTTCGGTATTTGTCATTTAAATACAACATTCAAAGACTTGACAGTTCAATACCCTCCAAAATCATGGATAATTCTGGCTCTTAACACCTATGGGAGAATTTGAGGGATGTTATGGGATCAGAAAAAAATCTACGAGATTTTTCTTCTAAAGTAATTTAATTTTGAATTTTTAGGGAGATTTTCGTGAAAAATAGGAGTAAAAATCCCCAAATCTCGCCCTAAAGTGATCCATGAAAATATGTTCACCGTGATGCTTTAAATAATACCACAAGCAATCTGGATATTTCCAGTAAACTGTTGTAGCAATGGGAAACAAATCATGACGTGACGTCATGAAGGACATTCCTTATTACTTCTGGTAAACGTTCAGCTGCCAGTCAGAAGTATGCACAATGTACTTAAGAAAGCACGACCTTCTTCCCACTGTTCCGACATTTAGTAAAACAGTATGTTTTAAAGGTCTCACACAACTAAACCATCCAATCAACTCTTGTTTTATATTTTGTAGTTATAAAAAGTTGTTTTGTACAAAAACAGGAATTGAAAACTTAATTTGCGTTTGTCAAGCAAAGAGTACAATAGCCGAGTGTCGGTTTTCTGACCGCTGAAATCAGCTCACTACCCAAAATAGGGCGAGTTAGAGAAGTCAGCTGTCAAAAACGTAGCGCAACATTTCGTCCAAATGTCCAAGCGGTTAGAACACCGACCTCGGCTATTGTATTCTTTGCTTGACAAGGGAAACAGACGTTTTCGAAAGCTCGCAAATTAAGTTTTCAATTCCTGTTTGTGTACAAAATAACTTAGTATATATCATTCACATCAAACTGTTGAATCTTATTCCTAATACGTCTGTAGTTCCTATGTAAAGAAAGTTCCGGCTAATTACGTGATTATTATGGAAGTTTAATTGGCACCTGATGTCAGATGTTTGCATGAACAAAATGGTCTTGTACAAATACTTGAACTAGTGAAAAAAATGTGTACTTTTAATATATTTCTTTGTCTGAGAGCGTTTTTATATAAGATCAGATAGTATGAGGATGTTTTGTTTAGGGTCACCGGTTTTGCATGTAAACTTTCGGTTGTTAACTGTGACAGATCAATATGCCACAAAATCTCTCCACAAACTCACTTTGAGAGAAGAGGCTTTCTCTTTCGGAACACCGGGTCTTATTTTCTTGTACTTTTACAAGGCCCCCCATGTGAATCTTTCCTTTGTTCATATTTTGCCCCCGGTTTAATCTATTTTGAGTTCGGATTATGATTTTGTTAACGCTTCGGTACTCTCTAATTTATTTTGTAAGGTAAGTATCTATGAATCTAGACTTTTGTCACTAGCGTTGAACATCAAATATTCAAATTATAGCTAAAATGTTTGGTAATAACATATATTGAATGATTTAGTTGTGGGAGTCTTTAAAGTCGAATCAAACAAGACCAAACGAAGAACGGCAAACATGATCGATTGGTTTTGCTTTCTGATGTTTTGGACGTAATATACATGTACTAAAAGAATTGTGTCGATTTTAATATTTGCGAAGATAAATGTGCAACAACGATACAATAAACATCCAGACATATTTCAAATATGCTCTTCTTCAACAATACCCCGAGTTATTCCACTCTCAGACCATTATATAGACGTGCTTGCTGTTGGATAGATATATGTTGTATACCACTAGTGGAATATTACCTTCCGGACTTTTGATTTGTATAGAGGTTGAACTTTGACCGGAAATCACTATTATTGACGTCGTCATCGATGGTCGACGACTTCACAACTTGACTGGAATATATACGAGATGTTTTCGCGCAAATAATCTGCGGTTCACTCTAAAAATCAACACTGACACTGTCGATTTAATATTGTCGAAGAAACAGGTCACCCGACTCGTGGTCATTGGATACGGAATTTATTTCACTTTCGTTATTTATTTTTTAAAAGTTACAAAAGACACTCGCTAAAGCTCGTGTCTGTTGTAACTTTTTTACTCGAGGGAAATAAATTCCATATCCAACGACCACTCGTTGTGTAACCTCTATTTATCACATCATGAAATGTTTTGACGAAACCTTGTTTTTGCAATCATCACTAAAAATAATTTTCAACGAAACATAAAAAAGCAATTTGTTCGCTTGTGTTTTACGTCCTATTAACAGTTAGGGTGATTTAAGATAGTGTCGGATTTGGAGGTGAGGGAAAGCCGGAGTTCTCGTAGAAAAACCACCGACCTGCGGCAAGTACCTAGCAATATGAAACGAAGTTAAAATTTATATTGAATTTAAATATTGAATTCAAAATATTCAAAAACTTTTAAGGTGTTCGTTACAAAGGTCAACAATCGTTTCTAAAATCTTTTACTTTGACGATTCTACGTTGTTGATTATTAAACTGTCGATGACTTCCGAACGTTGATACAGGTATGCATTCCGAATATCAAGAATGTTGTGTATGTAATAAAGAAGACAGATATTTGAATTCATAATTTCGTTTCCCAATTAACTATTTCAATCTAAAACGAAACGTAGGCGAAATCTGCGGTTTCAGAAGACATTCAATTTAATGTATAAAAATAAATAATGTTTGTTTTAATTCCTCCATTCTCTGTATCCGTCCGGTAGATCGTTGATAGATCTTTAATGTCCGACTTATCACAGAACTCTTTTCTGTTGGAGGAACATTCCGTAGTACATGTAAGATATTGTCTTAAAGTACATTTCCGCCAACGGTTCCAAAACTTTAGGAACAGTTGTGAATCGCCTTTAATTTATCATCTCCCAGTGGTTATCAGATGTGTTAAGTGAAAGCTATCTTTATTTAGTTCTTCAACTGATATTTCGTGAAATATTACAACGAATAGAGCCGTTTCTGGATCGTTCCTTAAAGTACATAGCTGTCACAGGTTCCTTGGCTGCTGGTCCTAGTATTCACAGAAGTCTACCTCAGCTTATTTCTTACCTAACCTATATTTAAATTAATAAATTGTTTAAGGAAAGCGTGATGATTTTTAAAAATCCCTTATTGTTCTTTGAAATCGCTAATTATATATCAAAGTGACCCAAAATTAAAACCATTAGTTTGAAAATAAAAAGAAATATAACTAAATAAAGATTTTTGATTTCGTGGTGTTAAGCTGAGCATGCTTGTCGGAGTGATTCTCCAAGTGTACTCTAGAATAGCCGGTTCCTGCACACTGATAAACACTATCTACATACACCAGTGTTTCGGATTTATTGCCTCTTAAATTATTTTGTTTGTACAAAACATGAAATCTGCCTCGTTGAACATGTTGGAATAAAGCGCCTCCTGGAAGTTTTAATATTTGTTGTAATCAGCCCACGTAAAATGGTTGGTATGTAAATAAGTACGGATGTAACATCTGTATCCAAGTACGGTTAGATTTTCTATCATTTTATCTGCCTGTATTTTCCTGCTGTTGTCATAAAAATTAGCCTGGTTGCTTTCTCGGTTGACCTCATAACTGACCATGATCATTTTGGATTCTGGTTAATGTATGGTTAGCTTTATATGAAATGATTCCGATTTACTCAAGGAGAAGTCACACACTATTCTTACTCGTGAATATTAATTCCATTTATATAATATCTTATTTGAACTTTATTTATTAGTACATCGCTGAAAGAAAAAAATAGTCGCGAAAATAAAGCGGGTTAAACAATGATTCAAGTTTCTAATATTTTATATTGTTTCTCACATGAGAGGAAAATACTGATATTGCACTTTCGGGAAAGAGCATGTATGAAAGTTGTTCTTGACATTTTGGCTTCATTTATGTAAGGGAGGCGAGTTTAATGAGACGTGGAATTGAAAGGTCTTAAGAGTCCACGGCTCCTCTGTTCCACGCGAAAATATTTTCGCTGTTTAAAATTAAAAAAGCTCACTAAAATTGCATTCGGTAGTCAAAGTATTTTAGCGATTTCGAGATTTTTAAATTTTGCATTGAATTATGTCTGTACAAATAGTTTCCTTTTTACCAATTATTTCATACACATTATTTGAGGCTGCATATATAAGAACAATTTCTACCGTTTCATTTTCTGTTGATTTCACTTGCTCATTATGTAATAAATCCCCAGTTTTCAGTATTTCCTTCTTCACACAAAGTATTTTTTACGCACAAAAGTTACATTGCCTGACGTCTGTAGTGTTATGAAGTCCTCTCATTTCAGGATTAAATATGAATTAAATGTTTTTGCAAATGTCAGAAAATATGTTATGTTATATTCAAGTATTTGAATTTTCCATGTTTCGCCCCAAGCGGCAAAAAATGACATTTTTCTTAAACGGCTTCAAACAGTCTATACGAGAAAGAAAGAACCGAATGTTCAGATATTTCTCAAGGGATGCTACTGATTAGTGCACAAGAACTGGATTATTAGCGAAGATTGATACCAGAAGGGAGCGGTTTCAACAACGAACTAGTACTGAACTCAATGGTCGTTTAGTCGGGTTTAATATCCGCCAGGTAATTTTAAAACTCATTTGATTAAAATTGTACATAATGACACGACTATACCGCACTTAGATGGCTTCGTAAATGACAGGTCTCTTTAAGGATATGCTTTTGTGAGGTTTCAATGACGTTCAAATCTCGTTTTGATCCCACGTGAGATATGCTTGCAATATCTAACAATGTATTATCAATTTTGATAGCAAATATGCTTCTGAAAATGTAGCAAAAAATTAGATGTCTGTTGTTTGTAGATATTTTTTCAAGAAAAATTTTAAAACATGACAATAATGACGGCCATTTTGAAAATAAGTATTTCTGAGAAGTTCTTGCATTTCCCGAATGGCCAAAATATTATGTTTTTTTTAGCTTGCTTTATCATTTAAAATCGTCAGTGTGTCGCCATTTTTCATCATAGCAAGTTAATTTTTGCTATACAACTTCTTTATGTTCATTATAAAACAAATACTATTCAACAAAGATATTTTACTTACATTTTTGGAATTTTTTCCATATATTTAGTGTAACTGATCATGAAGTTTTTTTTATTTTTGACTCAAGAATAGTGAAAAATAACACATTTGATAATGGGACAAAAAACAAGCACGCTACCCCACAGTTTTTATGACTGCGTTTGAATGAGAAACCCATTCCCCTTTGAACTGAAAAAATTCTAAAAAAAGTTTGTCGTCAGAATTTTTATTATAACGCATCAAATCTGCAAAATACATTTGTATGATGAAAAATGGAGTATTTTCTCTTCGAAAAATGAAGGGTAGAGGTAACTAAAAAATTTTATTTTGATAAAAAGAAAAATTCAAAGACCTTTTACTCTCATAATTAAGAAAATACTATTTTTGTCAATTCTGCAAACATTCATGCAAATCTGGAAGATATTGATAACAAATCTGAAAGATATTGAATTAAATTTTCCTGCAATTGGCCAAACCAGCATTTTTCACATAAATCACGTGTTTTGCTCATTTTGGTATCTTTGACCGAGTTTAGCACAAAAACGAGTTCACTACCATTATATTTTTTCGCATTTCCTGCTATGCAATTAACTCCCGTTTTCAAAAAAGGACATAAGAAAAAAAGTAAGTCGTCAGAAAATTTTGAATGTTCACAAGAGAAGATCATTAAACCGTTTTCCATTATACAGCGAATAATTAAAAATATATTCGTTCGTTTGCTGTAATGTGTGCGAAAAAGATCTGCTTAACATTTAATTTTTACATTTTGCCGCGATGAAAGTTAAAAATATTAGAAATGGATGGGTATAACGTCCATGCTTGGATGTCATCACTTAAATTTTAACTCTTGTTTAGTTATTAATCTAATTATTCTTTCTACAAAATGGTATATTTGGACATCTAGAAATAAAATTAAATTTGAAAACAAAACTGAAAGCAAGCAACAGATATTAAATAGTATCATACAGTCTTTAAAAATGAATATTGCAATACTAAAGTATTCAAATAAGTTTTCTCATGTCTGGGATTCATTGAAGAACATTTTTGACAAATAATCATTACGAATCTATGCATACATGTTTATAATATATCATAAAATAGTGTGGTTGAAATATTACACTATGTGCGAATGAGAAAGTATATATAAATGTAAGTGTGAACACATGGTTGGTAAAGATCATTGAAGTTTGAGAAAAATGCATGCTAATAGTAAATACCATATAATATGACCAAGTTATGTAAAGTTGTGGAACAAAATTGTGAATGAGTCCCCTCCTGTGTGAGGGCAAGAAGTGTAAACTATAAATATGCTGATTGTGAATAAAAATAAAAAAAAAAAAAAGAAATGGATGGGTATCGTGCTTTGGTACGTACCGGTCGAATTTCCTTGGAAGTTCGTAGTTCACTTAATTTGTTTGAGGAACTCACTTGAATTTATCAGTCTACCAAGCAACAAGGTAGACACTGAATTCTTAATGTAAACACTCTACTTGTCTGATATAGTTTTATATTTGTAGCAATAAGACCACATTGAAATAGTGTGCTTGGAAAAGAAGAAATGGAAAAAGGAACAAATACATTTTTTTTTTTGGGGGGGGGGGGGGTATGGAGATTCTCACAACTGCTACTATTAGATAAAGACGTGTGTCTACGGAGACACGTCAAACAACCCGAGTAGAACAGTAACAGATTAAGTCAAAGATCCGGAATGTTCCAGTGGAGACAATTTATAGATCTCAGGTGTTTCCTAAATCCCATTAAACAGGATAGATAGAAACAAACTGACGATTCTGTTGGTGCCACACGTTAGTCGCCTCTTCTGAAATCTTTACACATAACTATTGTGTATTGTCATACTGATGGTATAATATGTAGTCATACTTAAGTATATGTATACATATATGTGTATGTTAAACTATCAACCGATTGTTGATAGTCCTCTTTGTTCATGTAAACTGTCTTTTGAAACTACTGAACATTTTTTCTTCCATTGTCCTAACTACCAACAGCCTAGAATCCAATGTTTTAGTTATCTACCCCCTAACTATAATGTTGTAGTCATCTACCCCCTAACTATAATGTTGACATCTTACTTTATGGCAGTCATGAACTCTCAGATCACATGAACGAACTTATTTTTGACTGTGTACAAAGTTTTATCTGTCAGTCTAGACGCTTCTGAAAATTCAAAATTGCATCATGTTGTTTTATGTAATAATAATAAGTTACTTCATATTATATGCACAGACCCAATGCTGCCTCTTCATATATGAAATTCGATGAATAAAACTGCGCTTGTCCTACCTTCACCGTAAGCATTATCCCCAGCCCCTTTCAATCCCCTGCACCCTTTCTCTTTATTTTCCATGCACATGTTAAAATGCAAGTAATGTTCAATCATATTTATATATCCAAATAGCATTAAGTATTGTCAGTACTGTTCCATAGCTGCTGCATGTCTACAAGGAGACGGATTTACATAAGTACTTAGTACTTGTTTCTGAATCCTTTTCAAAATTATATTGTATATATGATATTGCCATGTATTATTTAAGGAATAACCACAATATTGTTTAGGGTTATACGGTATATACCGAAAAAACTGTGTGCACTTTGCATAAATCCGCGAAGCGGTTTATGCAAAAAAGTGCAAACAGTTTTTTCGGTATATACCGTATAACCCTCAAAATATTGTGGTTATTCCTTATAATTTCATTTCCGAAGATACATATATAAGACATAAGTCTTATACAATGATTTCGTATTAATCATAACAAAAATCGAAACGATTTGCAAAATACACAATCATGTGCATAAATTTCAACGCAAAACAACTTCAACCAATCAGAAGTTTGATTACAAAATACCGCGCCAAACATGGCGGTATATGACGCCATCACTTTTTGCGTTGTCTGAAATTTGAGGTTATACAATATAACCTGAAAAAGTTAACCATTGCGGGAATAGGCAAAATTAAATTATTGAATAAAATAGAGTTTAAACTAAACTATCAAGCGTAATGTACATACTGTAAACCAACTTATTTTCGCGGCGACTTAATTTCACGTTTTCATATGAAACAACTATTTCGCGGCGATTATATTTCGCGATAAATACGGTCATAAATCATATGTACAGTACTCCTACAGTTGGCATACATTTGATTGAACATATTTCGCGCCGATTTATTTTCGCGAATTTTAATTATTGCGAAATACGCGAGAATTAATCGTACGCAAAAATAAGTTGGTTTACAGTATATTTTTGTAATTATGTATTGTGTCATACTTATATAACATTGTATTGTTTTGTAATGTCTTCTCTCTGATGTTTTGAAAAACACAAAGAAATAAAAAAAAAAAATCAGAATCTGAATACAAATACTTATTACCTTTTTTTCTCGAAACCTGCCGATGCTCAGTCTTGATAACTCTCGAATGAACAGGTCCGACACTGGAAAGGTTCGTTCTACCGGGTCTACATGTTAACCTACGTGACTAGTACCAAAACTGAGGTCAAAACCCCTAAATGCCTGAAATTGCCGTCGAGCGTGACAGAAATAGGAAACCAAAACCCTGAAATTTGTCCCGGATATCGGGCGTGACGAGATCCGGATGAACAAATAGCAATGTTCCGTATGAAGAAGGTATCGTCCATCATTTCTATAGTTATCATGTAAGTATTGTTGATAAACAAACTTATCAGCTGAAGTTTCCAAGTATACTTGTTTTCAATCAAACTATTTTTAAACCAATAATTGAGCTGAGTTAAGTGAATCTATTTAGAATTTCATTGTAAAAATCTTTCGGTTTGTAAATCAAACGTCTAACGAACACAGACTACCAGTCAACCAACTGTAGACTCTCAAGCGTCGACCGAACACAGATTACTAACCAACCTTAGATTCCCTGAACGTGCACATGCACTTTAGTATCGTTTTATGACGAGGATGCTGTATTTTTAAATTATTTAAACATGTAAAGAAATAATTAAAATATCACAAATCATGCCAAGAAGATTAAATCTACCTACGGTATTACCTAGAATTACGTCAGACGAAATACAATTCTCGTAAAACGGAATTAATTTCACAGGGGCGTCATTTCACAAAATTTAATTTCAAGTCGAAATCACATAAACGATAATCCGAAGTAGTCTTACGAGGATATGGCCAAGAGTCACTTCATCTTTCCGTGTACCTATCTCCAGTGTTTATAGACGGGGAACTTATTCTTTTTTGAAATTCAAACTATTTTCTTTAAATATTTGTAAACACATAGTTTGAGAATGATGAATATTCTGCTTGTGATATGCAATGAAACTGTCTTCTTTCCTTTTCGCTGATTTTTTGTTGTTTATGGTTGCCAATCTTATCAGTTTAAAATCATGAAATTTGTATCCCTTAATCGACATGTTATCCACAGAAACATTTATTTATCCCACATATCAGGTTCATGTAGGAAATAAATGCCTACTTAGGTTTCCACGTGTCTTACATGTAATATGCAAAAAATGAAGGACACAGTCGTCCGATTGCTTCGTGATCGGCTGATCGGCGGGGAAGGGCAAATAGAGGTAGGCGAATATCGCGAAAATTGTAGTGCTGGCTCAATTAGACTCGATAAATTCATGAAAATGAAATATTTGAAAAGAATATTGTCCCTCCCATTCAGCATATTAACGTTTAGATCATTATTTGCCTTAATTTTTCACAAAGACGATAGGTGTCTTGAAATTCACATTCCATTTGATAGACGGAGTCTGTCCATTCTTGGGAACTTTCATGGAAAGCTCCCGTAGCGTTATGCTGGGGATACTATTCTGAGTTACTGCTAGTATGTCCAGCTGGACCAAAGAAGCATTCTAAGGTCATATATATCCAATTGTTGCAGCGTACGCTTTTAATTGAAAATGTTGGAGCAATAGGTACAGAATAGCTATACGGAAATGAAAGGTATATAACGAGAGTACGGTGGAAGGTTAGCCTAAACAGGTGTTTGGTGTAAAACATTGCTGATGTTAATGACAGGTATGTATATTTCTATATATCGTGTATGACAATCTTAAACGCAAACTTAAGGAAACGTTGCATCAAGACCTCTGTTTGTCAAAGACCAATAGCCCTCTAGCAAGGGGTCACAGGTTGGAGGTCGAGGCGGGATAGTCACCAGGTACTGACCGCAAGTTTCCCCCTTAAAATCCGGTGTCCCCTAGTGTAAAAATAATTATTACGTCAATTATTACTTACGCCCTACCTGCAGGACAGGGTAAAGAAGTCTCGAATGGACGGTAGAAATTAGCATCCTTATTAAAGGGATACCTTTTATGAAGAATACATACGTGAATCAGACAAGGAGCTTTAAGGGGTTAATTACTGATGTCCGGGAAGGTTTTCATGTACACGTTGTTTGAAAACAGAATATCTGAATTTACAGGGAATCGATGAATGATGGAGTTGACACTACATCATCCGGAAAAAGGCTGTTGCAATATTTTTTATGTCAAGGTAAACTTTTACACGACAAATTTCGTGCAGAAAGTCAGTTTAGTGATGTGAATTGTCAGTGCAGTTTAATATAAATATTTATAAAGGCTTGGTATGTTTTGAACACAAACACGACTTTAAAACATGAACTCCTGTTTGTGTTTCAAACCAACCGCATTATGTGATAAACGATAGTTTTAAATCAAAACTGCCAAATACATTTTTTTTTTAAATTTTTTTACAAGCAAGATATAAACTATCCTTAGCATCGTATGTTTGTTTTATTTTGTTAGTGTATTAAATGAAAACAGTCTACATTAACCCAATACGTAAAAGTGCACGTCTATCAACAATTCCGGATCACCCGATGACCGGTTTCGGCTGCACTTTACGCTGTGTCACTTCCGCGTATGGATCTATATATACAACAGCTTAAAAAAACAAACAATCGGCCTGTGTATTTGAAACATTACCTATCCCCGCACCGTTAGCCGGTAAGTAAACACGCGTGTAACAGGATATGTTTTGTTTCTATTTAACATAATATTTTGATAAAAAGTGCGTAAAGGTGAATTACAGTTTGCGAAAATATAGGCCATGATCTAGTTACGACTAAAAGGCAACACTACCTTAACATTTATCTCATTTAATATATAGACAAGTTGCTGTCCTTCAAAAAAGGACAACAATACGTGGACTGGCATATGTTGCTGGTAATTGAAGAAGTAGTTGGTTCCTGTATTGCATTTATGTGCTGCCTGCTGATATTTTTTTACTGAATTGTCAAAACAGTAGAAATAAGTATTGTATTAACGTTACGTTATGAATTTAAGTCATATGGAGAAATATAACGAAGAATTCGATCGTTGTTAGCACTCTGATGATCAAAATGCCTTACTTGTGTAAACTCATACTGAAAGATGCAATCCTGACGGTAGAAATGTGTCAAAAACCGCATGGGAAGTTCGCCGGTTTTGTGTACTGCAAAGAGTCAAGGTTGCGTAATACTAACAACGCGCAGTAACCAACTTTCGCAAACATTCGAATTGAACTTACACAAATAAAAGTTACTAGCCCTGGGCTAGTTACTTCCAAAATATTTTTACACCCCTGATACCTCTATTGGCTGTATATGTATATGATACCTCTATTGAATAGAGGTATCATATACATATACAGCCAATAGAGGTATCATATACATATATAGATACAGTCCATAGAGGTATCATATACATATACAGCCAATAGAGGTATCGTATACATATATACAGCAAATAGAGGTATCATATACATATACAGCTAATAGAGGTATCATATACATATACATACATATATACAGCCAATAGAGGTAACGTATATCGTATATACAGCCAATAGAGGAGGCATTGTATACATATCTATATGAGTCATGACGGGTATATGGCATATAAACATTAGAAATATGATTTGGTGTTGCAATAAAACTAGATATAAAGTATCTAATACATTGGTACATGTAAAAACAAAACAATCTATAAAGTAACTAATACATACCGGTACAATATGTACGTTTACAGTTATAACTAACTACAAAATGAACTACTATCTAAGTAAAACATTAACCTTGTTACCGCTACATAGGTGCCTTTTAAAAGTACAGGTATATTAGTACAACAGACATTCCTATAAGATATTTCTCTCTTTGCTTGACATCATATATTGTGACAGAGATAGCTCTAGCTTTAAAGCATTGTATACATATCTATATGACGGGTATATGGCATGTATATAGTAATACATGCAACATAAGAAATATGATTTTGTGTTGTAGTGAAACCAGATATAAAGTAACTAATACCGTACTTTGGTACACGGAAAAACAAAACAATCTATAACCTGTTACTATGAAACTAGATATAAAGTAACTAATACATACCGGTAGAATATGTACGTTTACAGTTAAAACTAATAGCTCTAGCTTTAAAGCATTGTATACATATCTATATGACGGGTATATGGCATATATAGTAATACATGTAACATTAGAAATATGATTTTGTGTTGTGATGAAACCAGATATAAAGTAACTACTGGTAATACCGTACTTTGGTACACGGAAAAACAAAACAATCTATACTACCAATACAGTGGCGACTGTTATATCAAAACTAGTTTGTTAGTCTGAAGCAAGCCTCTTGCATACAACATTTTTGATGGTGTTGTTCATCAGTGTGGCATGGATATCTTCAGGCAGTATGTTGACTATCGTTTGAATAATGTCTTTTTTGTCATATTTTGCATCCGTAGATATGCCGTTTGCAAGTAGGATTTTGTCCAGTTCTGGCTTGATCTCGCACGTAAACTGATGACGTTTTCTACACACGCGCACACACAACACATGTGTTGTGGTTGAAACCTGAGGGCATCCGAATCGCAATAATGCTGGGTGAATACCGAGGTGTTCCGATATCATGACTGCAGCTGTGTGGTGTCGCATTACCGTACCCAGCGGTCCCCACACCAATTAAAAGATAACGGCTCAAGTCCCTTTCGCATTAATCAAGTCAATATACAACAGGTACATATTATGTTTTATAGCCATAAACTGGGCACAAGTTCAACCAGCATTATATAAACCCTTTCCATAAAGATCTCTGCCATTCCTTTAATCACTGTTAATATTTCGGAGATGTAGGCTAACATCATGGCCTTATGATATACAGGTAATGCATTGTACCATGTTGTTGATGGCGACATAACCCGGTCGACATTAGCTATCTTTACATGGCTGCAGCTGTGTGGTGTCGCATAACCATACCAGCGGTCCCCACATCAATTAAATCAAAGGTACATGTAAACTTTGATAGCGACAGTTTAACGTTAGCTACGTAAACCATTATAGTTAATGACACATGCGCAAACGATATACGCCCCATAGCATCCGGAATTTTGCGTCTGATGATTACTCTGCGTGGACCTCAGGGTCCACGCAAAAACTGAAATAACATTGAAGCATTTTTATGAAATTCTCACAACATTCATATTGAATTTATTAAAATATCCAAACCCTAATGTTAATACCAACAGGTCTATCATTGCTAATGAATTTTGACAAGATACAGAACTTACGCCACTTCTTACACCACTCAAAAACGCTGTTAATATCATGTTGTAGCAGTTCACAATCTAACAGAGATGTTACAGTCCTACAAAACTTACTGTCATCAGCGAACATAAAACTAGAAGAATATTTTAAAACTGCAGGCAAGTCATTAATAAAAAATAGCTTTGGCCCAAGTATGGATCCCTGGGGTACACTGGAAGTAATTTCACACTAGCCGAATGTCGCCCCATTAACAGTTACCCTTTGGTGCCTGCTACTAAGGTAACTGGTGAACCAGTTTAAAATGTTACCTCTAAGACCATGGGCATGAAGTTTATATAATAACAACTTATGACTCACTTTGTCAAATGCCTTCGTAAAATCAGTATAAACGGCATGAACATCGTTCATTTGAGGACGTGATATTTACTAGGATGTGACCAAGATTTACATGGCGAGTGTCGTCGATGAAACAGAAGACGCTTACCCTTCCGGAACACCTGGATCTTATTATCTTGTGCTTTTTGGGTCATCTGACCCGAAGGGTCAGGATGACCTATAGTCATCATGCTTCGTCCGTCGTCGTGCGCCGTGCGTCGTGCGCCGTCCGTAAACTTTTCCATTTAAACATCTTCTCCTCATAAACCAAAAGGCCCATAGACCCAATATTGGGCTTGTGCCATGCTGGGATGAAGGGGTACCACGTTTGTTCAAACAAATGACCTTGACCTTCATTCAAGGTCACAGGGGCCAAAAAGGTCAAAATCTTTGAACGACTTCTTCTGAATAACCAAAAGGCCCAGAGACCTGATATTGGGCCTGTGTTATGCTGGGATAAAGGGGTACCAAGTTTGTTCAAAGAAATGACCTTGACCTTCATTCAAGGTCACAGGGGACAAAACGGTCATAATTTTTAAACGACTTCTTCTGAATAACCAAAAGGCCCAGAGACCTAATATTGGGCCTGTGGCATGCTGGGATAAAGGGCTACCAAGTTTGTTCAAAGAAATGATCTTGACTTTCATTCAAGGTCACAGGGGCCAAAAAGGTCAAAATCTTTGAACGACTTCTTCTGAATAACCAAAAGGCCCAGAGACCTGATATTGGGCCTGTGTTATGCTGGGATAAAGGGGTACTAAGTTTGTTCAAACAAATGACCTTGACCTTCATTCAAGGTCACAGGGGCCAAAAAGGTCAAAATCTTTTTAAACAACTTCTTCTGAATAACCAAAAGGCCCAGAGACCTGATATTGGTCCTGTGTTATGCTGAGATAAAGGGCTACCAAGTTTGTTCAAAGAAATGACCTTGACCTTCATTCAAGGTCACAGGGGACAAAACGGTCATAATTTTTAAACGACTTCTTCTGAATAACCAAAAGGCCCAGAGACCTAATATTGGGCCTGTGGCATGCTGGGATAAAGGGCTACCAAGTTTGTTCAAAGAAATGATCTTGACTTTCATTCAAGGTCACAGGGACCAAAACGGTCATAATCTTTAAACAACTTCTTCTGAATAACCAAAAGGCCCAGAGATCTAATATTGGGCCTGTGGCATGCTGGGATAAAGGGCTACCAAGTTTGTTCAAAGAAATGACCTTGACTTTCATTCAAGGTCACTGGGGCCAAAACGAAACTGTTGTTATTTTTTGTGTAGTCAAAAATCCAAGATGGCCTCCACAGCGGCCATTTTGAAAACACATTCTAAACTTCTCAAGTTCTACCAGTGGAATTGAGCTGAAACTTGCCAGAAATGATATCATGAGATGGTCCCAACAAAGTGTTGTTATTTTTCAAGCCCATCAGAAATCCAAGAAGGCCACTATCTTGAACTTGGCAATCTATACAGGCATATTATAACTTGATTTAATGACTACACGTATTTTCATAGTGATTTTACAATTGGTAGTCAGATGACCGTTAAGGCCCGTTGGGCCTCTTGTTACAAGAGTCTGCATGTAACTCTTTCTTTTGTTCCTATTTTGCCCTTTGTTTAATCGATTCTGACGCTTTGGTATTCTCTGATTTTTTTTCAATCGTGGCATTTCCTTTATTGTGATATTTTAATTACCGAACAAAAGCAAATATCATTTCAAAATAAAGACACTAGAGAAATTGTGATAAAGCAGAGAACTGTTGATTTTAAGAACAACCATACATCTAATGCTGTGCCATTAAGCACAGTTAGGCAATTTGGTTATGATGTGTAAGAAAACTGGTAAAAGCATTTCCAAAAATAAAATTTTAAAGAAAAATATAAAATATTTTAGAGCTGAATGTCACTTATATATGATCGTATTTTTTCGTTGACCAAAACATTTTCAGTCTTCCATATTTTCCGCCCCTTAACAAACTGTTTACTTCAAAGCAAACTACTTTTCCACCTCTTTTTACACATTTCAAATATTCCTTTTCCACAAAATTTGAAAGGAGTACGCTTTTCTAATACCTCATCTGGAAATACACCCCTAGCATTCTACCCAGGTCAATTGTCCGACCCATCAACGCCTTATTTATCATACAAGTGGGAATAGAGACTGATTATGATTCTAAAAGTGCGCTCGACATCGGGCAGACGGTTCCGGATTCATTGACGCACTCGCGTCTACTTGTACTTTTGACATGGAGCCCGGAGTTAGCTTAAGTTACTGAAACACAATGGGAAACTGTTTTTACTATTTATTACAACGATTTTTTAGATCCCTTTGTGTATCTATCAGTTTATTTCACATAATTAATGTAAACAGGAAACGAAAGTTTCATGTGTGTTTTTGACGGTTATTTTAAACACTGATAACCGTGCGAGCCTGTGATGTCTGCAGCTTGGTTTGATGTAAATTAATTGTCTTTTGGTTTATAATGCCTTTGAACTACATATTACTTATAACATTATTCAAAGAACAATTAATTTAATATGAATTGTTTATTCTTCTTTAAAAACTCAGAAAATATTAAGTGAAACAAGCCACAATCTGAACTCAAAATCGATTAAACTAGGGGGCGAAATAGGAATAAAGGAAAGATTCACTTGGAGACTTTCGTAAAAGCACAAGAGAATAAGACCAGGTGTTCCTGAAGAGTAAGCGTCTTCTGCTTCATCGACAACACCCGCCATGTAAATTTTGGTCACATCCAATTAAGCATCAATCCTCAAAATGAGAACCGAGTCAACAAGTAAACACTAACTAGCAAACTCAAAAACGTCCATCTTCATCTCACACAAAGATACAGAATATTTCTCGATGAGATCAAGATGGCGACCATAAAACTTGCCAATAGTCTTCATCAACCTGCATCTCTCGAATCCCTGTGCCGTAAATTTGTTCGCCAGTTGACATCTATCACGAAAATCTCGATATTCAGAGCAAGCCCTAGAATAACGAATCAACTGCGACATGTAAACACCATAGGATGGAGAATAAGACCAGGTGTTCCGGAAGGGTAAGCGTCTTCTGCTTCATCGACGACACCCGCCATGTAAACACGTGTTCAAGCCTACCAATGGCATTCAAAGCTTTGTTTTTGGCAGACTTTCGTTTTATAAACGTCAGTTTTAATGTCCCTGATGTTATTGTAGACTCATATTGTGTCTGGTTCCCGTATTAACGATCACTTACAGTTTGTACAACGTAATTCATCTGTTTCACCATGCTCGTTGTTTGTGATTTGTGTAGGAATGATCCCGATTATATCAGAGATACAGGTTTACTGTATAGAAAAGTTTCTTCTTGGATTATTCAACTTGTGTCTGCAATCAGATTAAGAAATCCGGGAGCAGATATTGTAATATCTACGATTGCGCCAAAAGACTTTAAACGTAGCTTCAGAAAATATCCTGCCCATTCATCTATCCATTTTGCAAATTTTACTCACACCAATACTGTCATGAACAATTCATTATGCAAATTAACAATGCATTCTTGATTCATGATTCAATGAGGAGCACACTGGTGAACATGAAGCCCTTCATACCAATCTGCGTACCCACAGACGTCATGGCAGAGTTTTCAGATCTGGGTATTATAAATTATATGATGGACTGCAACCTTCCCCAAGCTTGAAGATTGACATAGATACTGTTAAAAGCCCCCCGGCCAATGATACTCTGTTAATGATCCCGCAATGGAAATTTAACGTACCGAATGTTACTATAAAAATACACAAAAGTCTACATAAAATCGGTAGTACAATTTAATACTTTCCCGGCAATTTGTGACACTACTCATGTGATATCAGTTATGAACCTGTGTCGAGGTCGATTGGTTGTAAAATTATATTGACCTGAAACTTTCAGGTTAGAAGTGCCTTATTTTTATATCTGATATAAAAATGGAATTGTAATTACGAATAAACATTTAAAACAGTAAATTCAACATAATGCAAATATCCAGATCTAAATAAAGAAACCGAGTCCGATAAACATGAGGTGGAGATGAAATATTTCAGTGAACCAGATACCATGGAGTAGCCAATTAGAATCACGAAAACCAGACGATATGTAATATTGACAATGATACTCGGTTCTCATTTTGAGAATTGATGTTTACTTACATGTGACAAAGATTTACGTTGCGGCTGTCGTCGATGAAATAGAAGACGCTGACTTTTCCGGATCACCTGGTCTTATTCTCTTGTAATTTTACAAGGGTCTCCATGTAAATCTTTCCCTTGTTCATATTTTGCCCCTGGCTTACATGTAATTAATTTTGAGTTTGTATCATGATTTTGTTAACACTTTGGTATTCTCCGATTTACTTTATTATACATGTATGATATATATATAACACTTTTACTCATTTGTTCAAATTGGATCACATAACATTGATTTTTTTTTGGCGTTGAAATACTTTATGGCGTCACGGAGAAGTCAATATAACGTTCCGCCAGGTCCATGGAATGTTATTTTGACCCCTCAGTGTCGTTCAAGCACACCAAACTCATAACACGGTCAAGATGTCGCAGGATAACCCCTTGCCGGTATTTCATATATTACTACGACAATAAAAATGTGCTATTTTACAATTCAGTGCAATGATACACTTATTCCTCATTCTCAACATGGATTTGCGTGGCTGTCGGTCAAATTGTTGAAATTAAATTATTTTTTTAATGACAAATCAGTAAAAATCATATACTGAAGCAAATATACACTTCAGTTTCGGACAATCGATTGCTTTACAGACCTGACGAGAACAAAAAGACTACGGCCTCGGTGAGTATTAACCAGGTCTGTAAAACCACAGACTGCCCTCAACCAAAGTATGTATTTGTAAATTTGATAATACTACCACAATAAAAGGGAACATCATACGAAACATTCGTAACGGTCGGCGTTGGGAGCTCAACTACATACCAAAAGTGAGCAATAGCAATGTAGACATGAGGATGAAATCAAAACTTTAATCGCCTCTTGCGATCGTGCAGTGCGGGCAGCAGGTACAATATTTTTACGCCTCACATGAAAGAAAGGGGATCGAGAAGAAGTTAAAACTGATCACGCACAGCCTTCTTCCGTCACACACATGTACAATCAATTGTCAATTACATGGCAACAACGTTTACAGTCGAATAGATAAAATAGATAAATATCATTTATACGTATACACACTGTTAAACAACTCTGTTTCTAGATTAAAATAATTTTAAAATAATATATCAATAAAATTAGTCTTGAATGAATTTTCAAATATTAAAAAAATAAATTGAAAAAAACAAACATCATAGATGTGAATTACGTGCTGACGACAGCGTCAGTAATATTTCAAGCCCGTGTCTCGGGCAGCGATCTCTACCATACACCTTCGATCCTTCTGATATGTCTTCCTGTAATTCCGGTACTTGTGAATTCTACATATAAAAGTGCACGGCTTTGTGACAGACAGGCCGCGGGGTCGGCCGTACCTTTACGTTCATTATCAAACCATATCATTAAAATCAAGGGTCGTAATTTTGATTTATATATTTGATACACTGTCATGTTAATAAATATCGACTTTTGTAACATGATCTGAAATAGGAATTAGTCTCGCAGACATTGCTGTATATTCATTATCTAGGGGAAAACTTGTCGGGAGGAAGGCCGTGCAAAGCAATATGTAGGAATTTGTTGGAAGTTTATCATATGTATTCTATACTAATTATGATTCTTGGCTTTTAATTTGTATCTTACATTTGTATTTTCCTGAATATTTTATTTTCTTGTGAAAACATAAGTACAAGACCCGTTCCGTTTATTTTTCCCCCTTCAAAGAGTTTCATTTGAATAAAGAACAATGAAAAACAATAGGCGATGGACAAAAGTATAAACTATATGTCTGCACATGCATCTATCATTTTCAAAATTTCTTCTGTTTAAACAGGATGCTTTTATTTTCAAAATGTAAATATTCAAACAAATATGCTCTTAAATTAAAAAAAAATGATTAGTGATTCGAAAGAAAAACTACCAATCAGTTTGGGTTCGCCTAAGCACAGCCGCCTATTACATATTTGGTTTAAGTGCATATACACTGTTAGGTATGCTATTCCAACTTGTATGTTATGTTAAAATCAGATTTGATATTTCCCCGGCATTTACAGCGCTATAATATTAAATAAAACAGTACAACATCGGAGCTCAATCAGATTTCCTATAAAACACTTATCCGTGTTCCAAAAGTCTGATCAACGAAATATCGTCTTTAACAGTTAAAAAGTTGATGTTCAAATATGTTTTTTTTAAATTCTTTAATACTTGTTTCATGATGAGAATAAATCTTTTTTTCCCATTTAAGTTATCAATTTTCAAATGTATCTAGAAACAAGACTTAAATTGCTATTTATGATTTAGTTTTATTTCATAAAGGACTGACAAGGCTTAAAATGTAGGCGAACCCGAACGTGAAACACACTTTACACCGTCTTGAATCATGACAAGAACAATACTGCCGACAAAAGTACATTTCTGTCCGCGGAATACGGATCCATGGTCCGGAGTCGCCTGTACTTTTAGACGTAGCGGGTGTGAGAGTTGGCGGGGCGAGACTTTGTTCCGGAGAGGCTGCCCGCTTTACTCCATTCTTATCACGTTTTACGAGATTTGTACTTCCATTGATTTATATCAAAACTTGATCACATCATATCGCTTGGCACAGGACGGCCACCGCGCACTTCCAGCAGCATACTGGTACTTCATGGGAGCCGTCCCAGGACAGCGGCGTGTCACTCCCTAGGCGTCGGGTAAGGATATTACCAAGGCAGGACAGTGTGACGTCATATAGTTGGATCAATCAACAAAAATGTCACGGTTTCGTATCCTACTAGCATTTTGATTTAGTTTTACAAGCAATTAACAGCCATTTCTGAGCAGTCCAAGTTTGTTTTTGTTTCATTTTGTTTACACCAATTTATCAAATTAATTTAAACTTTAGTTTTCTTTAGGAATCTGTTAACAGCGATTTCTGAAAACGATTCAATTTTTGTTTATTATATTTTGATGTGTGTCACATTCAGGATAATTCTACTAAACATCAATCTGATTAAAATCATATCTTGATCTCCGCGCCGTTCCGTAAACTTCTCTCTGCTGCGTTAAGCTCTGAGATAATCCCATAGAGGGTCATGTCCCGATGACCTTTCGCATTAGCCAATCAAATTACTACTGGGAGAATCTTGACAGTGAAATTTTGAGGCGACAAAGCCTGCATAAACACATTTTTTCCGTTTAGTCATTTCGTCACCAAAACGTTCGTGCGAAATAATGTGACGAAATGGCTTGCTGCAAGATGACAGGTCGTTGGAAAATTATTTTAGTGTTAAGTAAAGAGGCGACAAAGGTCATCTGGACGTGACCTCTTATGGGATGTTGTCAGATCCTTGTAAAACGGAGTGAGAACAAGGATCTGTATTTTAATCAGATTGACTGAACATTAACAAATTTTAGCTTGGCGTCCTATGGACACATATATTTGGGAACATTTAAATACCAGTATTTGTAAATTTTATGACGTGTCAAGACTGAACACCATAATTGTCTCAGTATAACAAAATCGAATATACCAAAGCGTCAGCAAAACTCACAATCGATTAAACTTTGGGCGAAATATAAACAAAGAAATTACACGAGAGACTTGAAAATGAAAAAGAGAAGACCGGTTGTTTCGGAAGAGTAAGCGTCTCCTGCTTCATCGACAACAGCCATATATTGGTCATATTCAAGTAATTGTCATGGCCGCAAAGTTAGAACTGAAGTATAATCCTTAATCACAACAACCAGGTATACTTATTAGCATTTTAAAAAATTGCACCCTCATATCATAACAAAGTATGGATATTTCTCGATGAGACAATAAATCTTTCTCGCAGTCTTTATCAACGTTCATCTTTCGATCCTTTCACCGTAGGTTTGCTCGTTAGCGACCGACATCTTCCTCGAAAATCTCGATATTCAGGTCAAGTCCTAGAATAACGAATCAACAGCAAAACAATCGTCTTTGTAAGGAAAGCTATAGGTCAAAACAAATACCTGAGGATGGTACATTGTGACGTCACGACTTGTATACAAAATCATGTGTCTAATGTTTAACTGAAGTCAGCAAATCTCGTACAAAGCGACGTCACAGTAAAAGTTTTATTTTGACATGTTCGAGTAATAACTGTCCCCAATGTCCGAAGACTGACCTGCAGGTCAGAGATGCCCGGATGTGTAGTTACCACAGTACGCGTTCCTCTGAGTGGCAGCAACAGTTTTAGATATTGACAACAACAACTGTAATTTGTAGGTTGCCATAGAGACGACTGGTCTTCGGCCGTAGATGTACTTTAAGGATTTGGACCGAAGCATCCACAATGAACGCCCGCCAAAACGCGTTCATGTATTATTGCTCGATTGGCCGGGAACTCTAAATGTGCACTTTTATTTATTGGATCGATGGCTGCCTGTTGGACCGAATTTGTGAGAAACAGTAGTAAATCCTTACTGATTACAAGAAGCTATCAATCTGATGTTTTGCTTTTTACATGACATTTTAATAGCCAAGTTTGTTTAAGTACAGGGAAATTAAAATAGATGGCATTTATATGTTTTGTTTTCTTTTTTCGGCCACGATATGTAATAGAAATTGCATTATCAAATTAAGCAAGTTCGCCATTCGGCTCATGCTTTGAACATTATTTCCATATTTTAACATCAACATTGAAAAAAAATATGTGGAAGATGACGTTATAAACACATTTACTGCATCTTTTATTTAGTAATCGATACAATATGCGGAACCTAACATTTACGGTTTATGATGTGAAAAATTAAAATCATCAAATTCGCGTAAGTAAGGGTTTCGGTTCCTTTTAGAAGTTATTAATTCAATCAACAGCTTGTTATTCGAGCGAACCTATTACCATTTAAAATGTGGAAACAATTTCATTGCAAAGTCATCACAATAGCTATTTATTTTGACAACAAAGCATTCATTTGGTCTGGTATCTTCGAAATTCTATTCCTAGCAACTTTATGTTTCACTCTTACACCGGGTGGGGGTAATATCAAGGACCATCGACATCGGCTAACTTAACGGTGAGAGTACGGAAGTGTCAGGGGGTGTATTTGGTGTGGTTTGGTTTATTTTGTTCTACGTCCTGTTAACAGTCAGGTTCATTTAAGGACGTGCCAGGTTTTGAAAGTAGAGGAAAGCCGGATTACCAGGAGAAAAAAAACACCGACCTACGGTAAGTACCTGGCAACTGCCCCACGTGGGTTTCGAACTCTCAACCTGTAGGTGGAGGGCTAGTGATGAAATGTCGGAAACCTTCACCACTCGGCCACAGCGGCCCAAGGGGAGACTTTAAAGAATCTTGCTTCAATGCGATGGGATCAGCAGATACAGTCTTTACACTTTACCTGCAAGTAACTCTGATTAGGAGTTATACCAACATATCTTTAAATAATCGTAGCTGGTACGTTAGAGTCGATAACAAGGATCTCGGAGGGAACTTGACTCCAACCATAGACTTCATTTATTTCTTAAAAAGGTGGATCTTTTCCCTCCTTTACTCTTTCATGTATACAAATTTAGTAGCATACATGGTTGATAGGTCTCAAACACATTGAGCACAACTATAAGGACCAGGGGGAACTAATCTGATTAAAATACAGATCCTTGTTCTCACTCCGTTTTACAGGGCAGCAGAGAGGAGTATACAGAACGGCGCGGAGATCAAGGTATGATTTTAACCAGATTGCGGGGGAATATACATTTGAAATTTAAGGAAGATCTGTCAAGTACTTATTATGGAACAGCGATAACATGGTTTGTTAAAGGACGGACCACGGACGCAGAACAATTTGCATAGCCAAAAATCTGACGATGGTGGGCTTAAAATCATAGAATTATAGTGACTGGTAATAAAATAGATCGAATTGTGTGTACTATCTACTACATTGTACAACAAGGTGATTTACCATCAGCTTGAATGACTAATGTGTAGCCTCTGGACGCAAGCGCGTAACACTTACACCGGTGACGTCACTTAAATGTTAAAAGTACATCCCACATGGCAATAGATATCTTGTCATTTAAAACCAGTATACGCCTAAACAAATGTAGAAACATATGTTTTATTTTCAAAATTAATTGCATCCTAGATAGGCTTTGATTGAGAAGGCTATCACCAGGATCACCGTTTTCACGTGCATGAGCCCAGACACTGTTTCGTATTTACCTACATACGCATGCCCTGTCAGCACGTGCTCAATCACGATATAAATATTTGTATCGTCTTAAAGTGCATTTTATACAGTGTGGGATATGCTAACTCTAACAGAGGCAAACTCAATTAAAACGGCTCCTGTAAGATCTCCTTAAACCAGAGTAAGTTTAATAAGATAATATAAACAAATTACCACTACTTGAACAACGATATAATTTGTCCTTTTCAATATCTGAATTGGTTTTAAAACGTTTCTGTTATCAGCATCACAATATAACATGGTATCTGCATATATGATGCATGATATTCAAATCAGCAATGATCTAATGGCTGAAATTTGTATCATAATATACCATGTCTTCTATTATTTAAAAAAGTTGATAAATTCTGAACCATATTTTGGAATAAGATCAATTGATAAATTCTAAACAATATTTTGGAACATTAAGGACAAAGAGAATAATAATTATAACAAAAGCTGAGTAGTCGTTCCAGAAGGCAAAAACCTAACACAGTCTTAATCGTAACATACATGTAAATATACCATGATATAACAACAGCACCGCAAGCGGAGGCAGGATACACAAGTCGTACCCTATCGGTAGTACTATAATGATATGGAAACACAACAAACTTCTTCCACTTTCTACATAATATCCGAAATATCATCATATACGAAGTCCCAAAGGGGCCATAACTCTAGTAACTATCATCTCTAGACAAACAACAGTTTAAAACAGAAATGCATTTTCTACATATTCCTATATATTGCAATTGCAACTTTGCAACGTTGTTACGCGAAAACTTGAAATTACTCAACAAAACCCGAAATACATATCTTCATACGATATATCGTATAACCTAGAAAATCAGGCAACAACGTTATCTTACAATTACCTGTTGAGGTAAATACCTGTAAAAAGTATCGGTACTCACTGGAGTCATTATTTAGTACAAAACTGCGTAAAGTGTTCTTATCGGAACGTATCATACGAACAAATGCATGCATGGAATAGTTGAGCAATCGGTTATGCAACTTTTGAGCTTAATATACTTATTTGGCAGTATAACTTAACCTTTTTAATGTTTTAATTTTACATATTTTTTTAAGTATGCTTAACTCGTAGCAAGTCATGTACTGTAGCATGATTTACATACATAATTCTAAATATAATACCGTCATACTGTTGTGAACATGGATTTGTAGAGGTGCCGAGCTGACTTCTCTGTAGGCTTGTGGAGTAGGACAACTCGTCCCGAAGGTGTTGAGCTGCAATGCGTGACGGTATTGGGTGTAGTCTACACCTGGTCAAGCCTCTATACGGACGTGTTTACGTACTGTTGGTCTGACTGTAGACTACGCTGCCGCTGTAGGCAAACTCCATATATACATATATATCATATATTGTAGCTTCTCACTACAATACTACTAAGATCGTGTTATAGGCTTATTTACATATTTCATGATTGGGATGGGTTTTTCCCATTATTATTATTAGTATTTGAAAGTAGAATATTTTAACAATTTCCTTTTCAATATGTTGCAGTAGAACATCAGGGAATACGGAAATCGCATATATTCATTTTGTTTCGAAACAGTTTTGTAATTGATTTCGGAACTTCATTCGCGGGCAACAACAGTTACGATAGCAGTGTGTGCCAAACTTTTGAAATCTTTACAGGACATTAGGGCAGGTAACAAAAAAAAACTACAGGTCCAAAACAAAAGGGCCTGTTTCCAAAATGGCCCCTTCTCTGATTCAAATTTCCTGTTGGTGGTGCATTGCCCATGCCGTTGTGGTCACAAATCTATAAAATATTAAGATTTAGGTCACTTGGTTTGTTTTTTATGGCTCCACAAAGTTGTACCTTTCAGAAGCTGTCTAAGTGTTGATAAAATGTGCATGTTATGTAAAATATTAATGAAAATCTAATCAAATGATAGTCACCGTAAATAATACATTCATGGCATGATTGTGACAAAAAATCATGTTTCCATCGCGCCATTTGGCTGTTTTATGGAAGAAACAATCTCAAAAATGCCATTTTCGATGATAACATTTTAGACACAAAAACTGTTTTTTTTAGAGAGTACACCCTTTTATGGGCGTTGGATGCAAACCAATTTTTATCCTATCAAACAGTACGTAATACGCTATTGATGAGAGGAAAAATCATCAAAATGTAAGTGGTGGAACATTTTCAAATCTTGGGTTGAATTAGCCTATGGTTGAATTGCCGATTTTCGACTTTATTTAGATAATTAACAAAAACACGAGAGTATTTGCTCGGTATGTTGAGAATATGTACACAGATATGAAAAAAAGTGAGAGAAACAGTTTTTCATGAAAGAAATCTAAGATGGCTACTTCACAAGTCCCCGTGGTTGAAGACATTGGCTGACAAATAGACAGAACAACACACAAAACGTGTTCCTTATGATTTTGGTTTTTTTTTTTTTGCATTTACGAGAGTGTTCATAGCTACAGACAGATACTTTATTTCCTCTTTACAGAGATTCATCATATGTCATACATACATGTGGTTATGAACGAAATGAACACATATTGTATACATGGACAAAATGCGAATTAGCTTATATACATATGTTCACATTAAATGAGATTAGGAACAATATTGTTATATTGAGTATTTCTTTAAACAGATACTAATATATGCATGCAATAATTCCATTAGACTTCTATTGTTCAATACAGAAGTACTTATACTATTCTAATTACCAATAATGTAGACACTGTATACTGTAAAATTATTGGTCTAAATTGAGGAGTTCATTTCCGCCATCATTATGGGTATATGATTTGCCACACTCAACATCATTTGTTTCCATTCGTTATCGGTAAGTTCAATTTTGCTTTTATCACCTAAGAGAAAGTTCGTTTGGTCTTCATCAGTTAAATAAGTAAACGCTACATATCGAGCCCCAAACGTACTTTCGACATATGCACTATGTTGCCGCATGGAAAACCATTTCAAGTTTTGTCGGAATTTCTTTACCTGTGGTTGTAGTGGTCGAGGGTTTTCCAGCGCCCTGTAATACCCAAGGTACAATTGTAGTACAAGATACTGGAGATGTGCGCACACATTCCCATCTTTCTCTCTCCAACTGGGCACTAGCAGTAGTAGTCTTTTATTGGGGCCTCATCATCGGGTGAAACGGTGAACCGTACCCAAACGTTATATTTCGTTTGGCTTTTGTATCGCGAATGTATTTGACATCGGAGAAGGTCTGGGGGGGGGGGGGGGGGGTGCTGGTAAAGCCACACCTCATAGTCTCCGTCATCACTTAAATGTTCGGCGATGTAACCAGGGCCAGAGATATCTGATAAGTTCCACACGTAATAGTTCTCAAGTAATCGAGATCGAGACGGGGAAACAGTACGGAAGATGCATCCATCTTGACAAACTCAGACCTTGCCCGTCTAGATAGATCCGGATCTGTCTTGACTCTCTGAGCTAAACCATTCGGTGTTGTCAAACGGTCGTTCATACGTTCAGCCATTAGCCTATCTTTGGCATCTCTCTCTGGAGATATCTGGTAGATCGGTCCTCTATAACCATTCAGACAGGCTGTGACGGTTCGAAGCAAATCCTCGATGACATTGATAAAGCTGTTAGACACCAATTGCGTTCGGAAGAACGTCCAGTGTTTAAGACGACCATGATAGGATTCCACAGCATGCTAGCATTGAGGCCAGAGGCTTCGAGAACTGGTAGGACATCTCTAAAACCTCGGTCAACGACAACATTGTCATCTGGTTGTAGCCAAGTAACTAGCTTGTCCATGACATCTTTTGTAATTGTAGCATCATTTTCGCTGCCAGTGAATGATCCTACTGTGTCCAGAATTTAGCCATCTGGTAAGGCGATGCTCATGAATTTGAGATAGTTTCTCTTCTTGGCTACAGTAGGACATTCTCTGGAGCTTGTGGTTGGAGCTTTTCTGGATATAAATATAGGTGCCATCTAATATGGCAGTGGCTTTATCTCCAAAAAAAGCTTCTGAAAAGACAGTATTGTGCCCGAGCAACAGTTCTCTTGTCAAGTGATCCGGACCAAAAAATTGTGGGTCTATCGATGTGTCTGTCTGTACTATGGAGTGGAAAGTTTTTGACACACTTGACTTGGAAATTCCAAAATGAGAAGAACACTGACTCCAGGAAATGTCGGTTTTCAGTTTTACCCAGAACAGAAGTAGAGCATCGTGTGTAGTCTTGGTATATATACCAGATGAAAGATATGGGGAACAGTGGGAGTGGATTTCGAGGAACTGATCTTTGGACCAACCTGTCCAGGCCATGCATGCCGAGTCATCAAGAGAAGAAAAGCTTATTGCAAACGCAGACTGGTTCTGTGAAAGGACGTGCGACACTTCTAGGAGGTCATTAATGATTTCGGGCGATTTTGATGGTAACTGAGATTCCAAGGAACCTCTACCATCAAGGACTACCTCTGTAGACAGATATAAGTCGTTACCAATAAGGTGAATGGAGCAGACGCGGGATGAGGTGGGACACCACAGATTGTGTGAATAGATCAGGTGATGTCTTTGATTTTGTTCCATCTTGAAACAATAACGATTGGTTTATGAAGCGTTGATAAAGTAACAAAATAACAAGCCACCGATGATTGCTGTAAACAGCTAATACTTAGTAGTGTGGAACAATTATGCGAACATGTGTGATAATAACGAATTGATTGATTACTTAGAACAAAATTAAGTATTTCATATGGATAATCTATCTAATTGATGTGGCGTGGTCGGCAGGCACAAAGAAAGTGAAACAAGTCAGGGTCCCAACCCTGACAGAGCCACAACGCTTTGGAGATGGGACAATAAAACAAGGAAAGTGAGACAAGAATAGCTAGCATCGAGTCAATGATTCCGTAAACGTATAGACAAAGACAAGAAGATACGGATAAATGTTTAAGGTCACACGATCAGAAAATTCAGAAGAGGACAACTTGAGATAGAAAATTATTCATGTATCAGGGTGTCCTCAGTGTAAATCTTTATATCGACACTGTTTATTTAGTCGTTAGATATCATAAAACTGTCGTGAAAATATTCGCTCTGATATTCAATATAAAATTTTGTATATCATAAGCTATATAATAGGGTTTCAGACAAGGTTGTTACTCATTTCCCCTTTTCTTTCAATTTACAACCACATTCAGGCGACGATATGAGAACGTTCCACCACATGGAAATAGCTAATTTTTGGTACACATATGAAACAAGTTAAGCTCTATCCGATTTTGTGATGGAAATTTGCATCCAAAACTATATAACGGGAGAAAATTGCAATTTTATGGCATTTTTTTTCCCAATTGTGTCTCTGCAAGTGCATTTTTATCCGAGGATTTTTTTTTTATGTTTTATGAATAAACACGACGTTTTTCAAATATTTATCAAAAAAAATTTATACTATGTTGCTAATCACAATTTCGAGATAACCTTCTTTTATTTACGACATTATGTCTTTAAAGCTCAAAATGACAACTTTATAAAAATACATTTTCACTAAAATTATGAAATCTGGGTGTCGGAAAGGTGTAAAATTATTCTTCGGAAAAGAAAAACACTGTAGTTGAGCTAGATAAGAAATTATACGGGGGCAGGCTCCTATGGAGAATTAACATTACTGGAAACAGGCCCTTTACAGGTCAAAACAAAAAAAATTAACTTGTTGGTGTTTGCTCGATTTAATTTCACTATTTTTCGTTTCTCCTGTCGACTTTTATTGTTGGTAACAGAAAAAAACTATCAAACCATTAGGTTGCATAATCTTAATTTAGTTCATTTCCCTCTTTTCCTCACATGCCTTCCGTTTTTCTTTCACTTCTTCGCTTTGGCAACTTTCGTTTCAAAGGTTTGCGAGGCACAGCCCCCACTGATATCTTAGCGGTAACATGGCTAAACCGGATATGAATGAAGCATTCGTAACTCCTCGGATGTGATGTACAAAGCTAGTAAGAACATCCGAGGTATTCCGAATGATGAATGTATAAACTAACGGACCAACATTTTTTTCCGGATATTTTTATCGGACATTCGGGTAGGTATAACAATATTTTTACCGGTCCGACGGCGTTTGGCACACACTGCGATAGATTAGTATTGAGACAACCAAACGCCTCTCCCCACTGTCCTAGACTGTCACTTGTGATGAGGCGTAGATTGTTACCAAACACTGATCCTTGATCGTGAGTCTTGTCCACTTTTGCTTTGCTGATGGTTGTGTATAAGTTCGTCAATGGAAAGTCCGGGATAAATTCTATGAATGGAATTGTCTTGTTTCAGCTGAGCGTACATTTTACCATTGTCGGGCCACGACTGCTTTACTCTGTCGTCATAGTAACACTTTTCCAGTAAATTTTGGTTCTCTCGAGTCAGATAGTCTTTAAGGACAATACCACTTTTTTCAGTTCGTATCGATTTGCGATGCATTCCATTTGTTTCTTCTGCACATGGATTTTACTATTACAGACCTTTTCTTTTTCGAGTCGAATTTGCCGAGGCGGTTAGCGATATCCATGTCACTGTTTTGGAATTTCATTTCCAATTTAGATTGTAACCGTGTACTTACTTTTTCACACGTGTCTTCTACCGTTTCCTCGCGGTCATCCTTTAATCCGAATATTCTCACACTAGATTTCCTGGTGTACTGCTCTATTTCGTTCACCCCAAACTCCGCCTTTTCTGCAGCGTATCCGACTTCCGAAACAGTAGCATTCATTTTTTGCATGTTTTTTTCTTATCTGGAAACTGTCTTTTCAATTCAGTGTTGTATGTCTCGAGATAAAAAACTCGGCTTTCTACCATGTCAACTTTATTGCTTAGTCTCCTAACAATTTCGGATGTGGCCTCTTCTAAGTCCGTTTTAGTAGCCATGTTTCTAAAGTTGTCGTTTAAACTTTCGACTGTTACCATCTCGGACAGTTTTTGATTAACACAACACAACTTGGATTCAAGGCTGGATATTGCTCTCATCATACCTTCCCCGAACGTTTTTAGTTGGCTGGTTATTTCTCACAGTTATTTTGGCCTTTTCATAGGCTTTTATCGATCTTTTGTGAAACGTAATTGTCTTTGAAACTGACATCAGAGCTGGAGGTGGACGAATTCCGTTTACGATATATTTGATAAGCTTTTCTTTTTCATTCGAATATTTGAATAATAGTAAAAAAAATAATCCCGAAACGTAGTGCCGTTGACGAGGATTCAATGTAATGTACTGGACAGGCTTATATTTAAACATATTTTTCAATATGACGAGTTAGATATAACTGGTTTTAGAAATTGTGGTTCATGTGAAGAAATTTAACTATATCTGACATCAATTATTTTATAAATACAGTACATTAAAAATCAAAAGGTAAATTTTTAAGCATAAAACAGCATTCTGTTCTGTGTTATAGGACCATAACACGGAACAGAATGCTGGGTAATGCTTATATTTACATTTTCCCATTGATTTTGATAATAAAGTTATTCAATTCATATTTATTTCTACATTCGTTCGGAAAATTTAAGGTTGATTTCTTATAAATTCAACAGCAAACAAGCCAGTATCGGCCAGTATCTCCAACGTTACGATTATGACGTCACAATCGTAATGTCGTTATTATAACCACTCCAGTGTTATGGTTTCATAACAAAGAACTGGCCTTGGCCTCTGACAGTCGTGCGTATCCCATGGTGCAATGTTTTGGCGTATCAAAAGCCCAGTAAGCCGATTGATGTTTTTATGTTTGTTTTTTCACCGGAAGTATTCCAGAGGACAGGCTAAACAAAACATTTCAACAAGCACAGAAAACGGAACGTAAAAATTACCGTTACAACGTTAGAGGGGATATGTTATGTTACTTTGTATATAAAATATATTATTTATATTTATTTATTTCACAACAATTCGGAAACAAGTTATACAACTTATATTCATTTGGTGATTTTTTTTGTTGCCCCGGATGTTAGCACACAAGCCGAAGCGGTCTTACTGTTGGAGGAAACCGGAGTACCCGGAGAAAAACCATGTGGTCGGCAGGTGATCCCATTCCTTTTCACGTCCGGTCGGGGAATCGAACCCCGGCCGCCTTGGTGAAAGGCAAGTGCGCTATCTGCTGCACCTCCCGACCACCCTTAATGTTATGCTACCTTAATTAGTCTTGTTCGACTTTCCATACCCTTCCGAATGTCACTACTGCACGCCAAAAGCCTCCCGCACCCACACGTCCTTAAATGACCTCAGCTGTTTATAGGAAAGGAAATAAAACCAAACTTGGCAAAAAAATGTCTCGTTAACTTTTGCGATCTCTTCGAAACCACACGTCGTCACATGACCTTATTTATTGCAAGGACGCTGAACCAGGAACACAACAAACGACCTTGTTACATAAAAACATCGTATACTCAACAGAAAGCCTTAGAGCTTTCTTCGCCGACACCCGTCTTCACATAACCTTAATATTTGTGGCGATTATAACACAAGAAGCCCTAGCGTTTTATTATACATGTTGCTATTAATTGGCATTCATAGCAACCGTGACTGTCACTTGCGCGCATGTAATCGCCTATTTAAGTACATCGCGTTAGTCTTACTGTGAAGCCCACACAACACCCATGTCGCTGAACTTCGCACCAAGAGTAGGCCATATAGTTCAAACGTTTTATTATGGAGGATTGGCTGAAACATGTTTGGTTATAAAAACGAAATGGAAGAAGCATGTAGGTATTGGCGATAAGTAGTGGCAGATTGCCTACATAGCGATTTAACATGTTGAAGTTAGCTCACTTATCAGTCTACCTCCCTGGAATTTAGAAAGTCAACATGTGAATATTGTATAAATTGTGTTAATTACGTCTCGTTTACCACAGCAGGCTTATTTTGAGTGAGTCTATATGGAAACATCATGCATGCTTATCTCTCCCTTGCCTTTAAAAAGCGTTCGCTGGTTACGACACGACCCAGGAAGTAGTGATATGTTATATTATGTACTCTAACGGTGGTTTATTTGTAAGTGGTGTTTGTTATTTCCTGTACCAGCATTAAAGGCTCAATATACGTAACTTCAGGAATTTATTCGTGATTCTGAAAATATCTGAAAAAATCTAGTTGATAATCATGCAAAATAAGCCTAAAACAAAGTAAACCTGAGCGGCAACTAACAAGAAAATCTTGACAGAAAAATTCAAAGGATTGAAAATAATTCAGTTGGGGCCCACTTCAACAACAAACCGAAGTTAAGACAGTTCAAAATGGACGCGTGTTTACAAATACCGTGTTTCAACTTCTGCTGTACCGGTAACCGCGTAAGAGTTCATCTTGAATATTGCTGGTATCACTTAAACTTAACTAAATCTATAAATATAATAAGTTATTAGGCTTGATTTTCGCTTCAAGTTTTGCCGAAAGTTACGTATATTGGGCCTTTAAAGGTATTGCCACAACAAATGGTTTCCCGTTGCCACTTTGTCAGTATACTGTAGCCGAGCAGAATACTATGGTTGGTAGGTCCCCATCGAAAGATGACGTAACACATACACACATAAGCTCCACCTTTTAAAATTTAGTAATAGATATATTACGCTGAACAAATAATATAGGCTGTATTATATAACTGTTTTGTTCTTCGTGGACTCGTCAGTGATGCTCGGGGCCAAAATGTGACATTTTCTAAACTAACGTAGAAGCAAAAGGACAAGGTGAGTAATCTTAAACACTTGTATAGTTAATCTGTAGACCTTAACGGCTAGAATATCTAAACTCCCTGTGGGAACTTGAGAGTTTGTGGTGACACAGGGACTTGTCAGTACAATGTTACCAAAAAGAACACTCTGCTTAGTTCCACAGGGTCTTGGCAGTAATATATAACTGAGTTGATGCTTGGTGCTCAAGACATTTGAGAAGTTTGGTGACATAGGACGGCGTCAAATCAAGTCAAATGCACTAAAAAGTCGCGGCGCGTTTGCCTTGTTTCTCAGTTACACCTTTCCTCTATGCATTTCTGAAGGTCGGGAATACGCAACATTTTACCTGATGTTAACCAATGATCGTTTAAGCTGTATTGTACAAAGGGTGCGCCGATACCGAGTTGGTTAAGTGTTCTGACATTCTACCACTTGTCTCTACCTCCGGGTTGCAAGTTCGCTCGAAACCCTGGTGGGTAATTGTCAGGTGCTACGGTCAGTCGTTTTTCTCCGGCTTTCATTTACCTCCAAAACCCGGCTCGTCCTTAAATGACCATGGCTGTTAAAAGGACGTTAAACAAAAGCAAACCAAATTGCAGATAGTCCTGTGAAATATACCTGCTGCTCCATTGCATTAGCGTAAGATGCGACAAATTGGATCCCTCCATAATATCTCTCTTTCTGTCCACTGGCTGATATATACCAGAAGCGCCATAACTAGAAACAACTACTGCCTGCTTGATGCTAAGCACTCTGGCCGGAGCACGACTCCTTCACCCGTTGTCAGCATATTTTGACAGAGTGTATTGTTTGGATCATTCAGCTGTAAACTTTCGTTTGGAAGCATTCTAAAGTGGGCATTCTCTTCACCTGGTCTTATTCGCTTGTATTTTACAAGGGTCTCCATGTAAATATTTCCTTTGTTGATATTTTTAAAAGCCCCTGGTTTAATCGATTTTGAGTTGGATTATGATTTTGTTAACGCTTTGTAATTTATTTCCAAACCATCGTAATGTGGTTTACACTAACATAGTACAGTCTCTCATTTACACACGCATTGCACACACACACCAATATCCTACAACGGGAGGCCGTCCTTAAAATACCTTAGTTGTAAATAGACATAAAACAAAATATATTCAAATACATAACACACTAGCGACCAAAGAAATCGGAACAAATTTGTATTTCTGAACATCTTTTTGTACCCTGATTACAAAAGTGTCCGATGAAGACATTGCATTGAAGATGTACCTTTCAATATCATTATAAGATATTTATTCTGGAACCACACCATGCTGTATTCATCTGTTTGAATATTAGCCATTGATTTGTGTAATTCACTGTTTGAATACTTGATATTCATTCGGTAACCATACCATGTTAAATTCTGCAATTTCATATTATTTGATATAATGCTGTTTTAATCAGTTTCTGTATCAAGATTACATATTCTTCAGGATACCATATGTGGCATTCGACTGTTTGGACACTAGATATTCCTTCGATAACCATATACGTTTATATTTAGCTGTACATGTTTTGTATTGGCATAAATGAATGCAATCTTGGTGCAAGATAAAAAAGGAAAAACACCCGGTATCGACATGTTTACAAATAAGATATTATGTAATGCATTATCATGTATTCTTTCCCTTATAAAGGTTCTGATAACATATTGAAAGAACTTTTTGAAAATTATAATTAGCTGAATGTTTAATGTAAAGCTATAATGCGTGTTATCTTAGGCAATAGCACAGCGCTGACGAAACTTAGGTCAACATGGCGCAAAATTGATGCCATGTGATTGTCCGATGCATTTTAAACATTAACTATCAATCGGGAACTTCATTATATCACGTGTATATTCGTGGAAGATATCGGGCTGTGTTCAGATGTTGACAACATTTTTACAATCAGTAAAGGATGCGGATGTCATCCAGGTTTAATACCTATTGCATGGGAACGGCGTTTATCTTCAACTTTTAAGACTGTTTACACCATTCGACACAAAGTCAGCCATTTACCACCATATGATGATTATATACCGCCAATGAACGTTGAGTCAATTTAACAACATAGCTTTAAGAAATTATTAATTAGAGAGATATTGCAACAAGCCATACAATGTTTGTCAACTAATGGATACCATGAATTACCTCAAAAAAGTGTACATACGTCATTCAAAGCCATAGATATGTAACAGCACATCTCCTCTCAATAAGGCATTGTAAACGCCACACTCCGCGTTGATATCGCATTGACAACACGTGCTCTAAAAGTGCAAAATAAGGACACTGCTTTCATTCATGTACAGCTAGCTCGTGGCACCAGCGCATACATGTATACATAAAACAGCTCGACGAGAAGCTTCCTACCTCCCCCACCGCGAGGGAGGGGGACGAGACCGCTGAGAATTAAGTGATGTCTCTCGCTTATTTAACCTCGCGTTTTATTGCCTATCGCCATGTTTTACGAGTGTGATAACATTTTACATCCGCCAGAGATAGCACTTCATAGTTGTCTGCCGCTCAGCGCTAAACAGATACAAAGTCTGTCTTCTGGGCGGCGATAACGCTAAAGTACACGCTACCCAGCGCTGTGTATATTATGGAAGCGTTACATGCAAGGAGGGCCGTGTGTTTACATGTTTAGGGGGCTGGGACGCACACGGGTCAGTGCGTTTACATGTATAGGGGCTGGGACACACACGGGCCAGTTAGGGTTTTCAGGAGAGTGGTGATACGTAGGATGGTTGATGTGGAAAAATGTAATATTTGATGTTTATTATTTATTATAAAACGGAATAGCAGGATATAAAGAGGGCCAGCGAATAACTTCAATTCTTAATCAGAAGACTTATGTATACATTTTACGAATACAATTTTGCGGTTTGTATAGGATAACAAAACTGTAAATTCGCAAAAATATTAGACAATTGAAAAATGGTCCTGATAAACGGATATGCAAGGTTCTATACATTTTCGCAAATCTATACAGAATATACGGCGTTGTGTGATTCAATAAACTTACATGAACTCATATTATCACCTTCCTAAGAAAGATGACGTAACATACATATGCTTAATATCCCGATAATAACCGTATCATCAGACACTTTGCATTGAATCCCTTTGTCTCTGTAGACAAGACGTAAAATCGTTCTTCTGATCAACTTTTCCCTTCCTATTGTCTCCACTGCCTCACGTTCGGCCTTTAGTTGAGTGTTCACGACGTATATATCGTGATGAAGGTTTTATGTTCTGTCCAGGAAATGTTAATTACTACACTCCCTGCTTAACGCTTATCGCCATAGGTATGTATTTGGTTTGAACTGATTTTACGTTTCATTAACAACCATGTTAATATAAGAGGAATGCTTTTTGGGTGTGTACAACTATATAGTTAAACTAGTTTGGATTTCAGGTTAAGGCTTCTATGTGTTGTGCGATAGAAACTCGTGGCTTTTGGTTCTGTCCCAAGGCCGTGACATACCAAAGTTTTAAACAATGGCAGTTGATACTTCCTGCTTGACGCTCACCAATATGGGAGTAAAATGACCGATTCACCCGTTGTCAGTATAATGTGACTGGTCGATATGTCGTGCTTGGGGCCATCGGCAATATTAAATAGCTCTCTAAATTGGCAAAAGTTCCGGATCTCGCAAGGCGGCGTGCACGATATACCCCACTCTCCAACGATAAACAAGTACCAAACACATACCGTTACATAGCATACCCGGGGACCTTAGCTGTTAAAATGTCGTAATTAAAAACAAAACACCAATACTCTTCCAGCCTTTACAAATGCACGAGTCTCTTGTAGATTTATTGTCGAGTTTCCACTACCTGTTGTTGAAGGTTTGTTATTTTGTTGCAGACTTCTACAATCTGTTGAGATTTCCCTCTCTATTATCGAAATTCACTCTCTATTACATTGTAATTTTTCCCTCTCTATTATCGAGCTTTCCCTCTCTATTATCGAGCTTTCCCTCTCTATTACATTGTTATATTTCCCTCTCTATTACATTGTACTTTTTCCTTCACTATTACATTGTACTATTTCCCTCTCTTTTACATTGTAATATTTCCCTCTCTATTATCGAGCTTTCCCTCTCTATTGCATTGTTATTTTCCCTCTATCACATTGTTATATTTCCCTCTCTAATACATTGTAATATTTCCATTTCTATTACATTGTTATATTTCCCTCTCTAATACATTGTAATATTTCCCTCTCTATTACCTTGTACTATTTCCCTCTCTATTACATTGTAATATTTCCCTCTCTATTACATTGTACTATTTCCCTCACTATTACATTGTTATATTTCCCTCTCTATTACATTGTACTTTTTCCTTCACTATTACATTGTACTATTTCCCTCTCTTTTACATTGTTATATTTCCCTCTCTATTACATTGTACTATTTCCCTCTCTTTTACATTGTACTATTTCCCTCACTATTACATTGTTATATTTCCCTCTCTATTACATTGTTATATTTCCCTCTCTATTACATTGTTATATTTCCCTCTCTATTACATTGTACTTTTTCCTTCACTATTACATTGTACTATTTCCCTCTCTTTTACATTGTAATATTTCCCTCTCTATTATCGAGCTTTCCCTCTCTATTGCATTGTTATTTTCCCTCTATCACATTGTTATATTTCCCTCTCTAATACATTAAAATATTTCCATTTCTATTACATTGAACTTTTCCCCTCTCTATCACATTGTTATATGTCCTTCTCTATTACATTGTAATATTTCCCTCTCTTTTATCGAGTTTCCCCAATGTTAAGATTAACTTTTTTAACATCAACGTCACATGAACACAGTATCATGACTATTACTATTGATGACTGATTTTAGGTGATTTTACTTTCTTTTGTTCACATTTCACATACATGTATTTTGTCGAGTGCATTTTCTATTTTGGAGATTTTCCTATCTTTTTCAATCTTTCATTTAACTATTGTCGATTTTTATTATCAATTGTCACATTTTCCTTCTCAATTTTAGATTGTTCACTCTTAATTATCGATTTGTTTGGCCAATGTCGATTTGACACCATGTGTTGTCGATTTTCATTAACTATTGTCCAGTTTAACTATTTTTTATCGAAGTTTATCAATTGACAGGTTTTCACTCATTGTTATTAAGTATAACCGAGACTATTCTAGTATGTCTCTGTTTGCCAGTATCTGCTGTTGAATAGTGTTTCCCTACCTATTGTCGAAATATGGTTTTGTTCCAATATGAATAAAATCATATCTTGATCTCCGCGCCGTTCCGTAAACTTCTCTCTGCTGCGTTAAGATCTGAGATAATCCCATAGGGGGTCATGTCCCGATGACCTTTTGCATTAGCCAATCAAATTACTACTAGCAAAATCGTGACAGTGAAATTTTGAGGCGACAAAGCTTGCATAAACACATTTTTCCGTTTAGTCATTTCGTCACCAAAAAGTTCGTGCGGAATAAATGTGACGAAATGGCTTGCTGCAAGATGACAGGTTATTTGAAAATTATTTTAGTGTTAAATAAAGAGGCGACAAAGGTCATCTGGACGTGACCTCTTATGGGATGTTGTCAGATCCTTGTGAAACGGAGTGAGAACAAGGATCTGTATTTTAATCAGATTGGTTTTGTTCGATAATCTGATTTTTAAGAATTATCTAAGGGCAAATTTGATTATATAATGTCGAAGTTTTTCTTGTTTTACCATCCGATGTGTAAGTTTTATTTCATTCGTCAGCTTTTTTACTTTTGAGTTTTCATTAGCTGTTGCTTCTCTAGCATTATCGATCGCCTTCATTTATCAATTTAATGTTTCATTTGCTGATCATTTCATTTCTAATAGCATTGGTTCTTTTTTTTTATTTTTGCCCCTAACCGATACCTACTTCAAGGGTATAGGATAGATGGGTTAGTATTTTTTTAATTTTGTTTAACCTCGTTTTAACAGCTGAAATATTTATTTGTGTTTTGTTGTTTTCCCCGACTTTCCATGTCCTCACCGACATGTACGATGCCAGTGGTAAGGTACAGAGGAACTCCGAAGTGATTTATCCCTCAATGGTCCGCCATCTAAGGTGCAGTAGAACATTACATGAAATTGTATGATAAATACGGTCTGATATTATCCATGTCTGTAAAGTACAGCCTCCCCGGTACGGTACGGGGTAGAGAACACTGGCAGACAAGGTGCCAAGGAGTACAGGACTCGGTGAACAGTTCACGAGCTTTACGTGAAATAAAAAAAAATTGAAAATAAATGTATATTTTCTGAAAATTGTAGTTATTTACCGCAATAATGATACTAATCTTCCTATCCGAGTTGCATATCGGATTCATGAAACAGTTTTCTTTTCAGTTTTATCAAAAGAAAGGTTTTGAGATTCGAAATTTGATTCAAAAGCTTGTAATGCTTTGTGGGACCAGATCTGGAGCAGCGCACCATGAAACTATGATTCTGATTGATACACAACAAGTACATCGTTTACATAATAGATTGATGCACGTGCATGGTTTCTGCATTTTTGCACGCTAACGAGACGCACGCGCTAGCTGTCAAAGTACACATTTCCAGAGATATCGCTAGTATTTATGCGTGTTCATCTGTCTGGGACGGGGCGAAAGATTTAAAACTTACAATCTGAACTGTTTAATGTGATGTTTGATCAATTCTAAAATGATAAGATACCATCGGTTTGTGAACACACAACAACCAGTCGGCTAAAGGTTTAAAAAAAAACAAAAAAAACAAAAAAAAACAACATATATGATAATTAGACTATTGTGTTTGTTGGAAGTGCGGCGGTATTTTGTTTATTCCTCCCCCTGACCATTACAGGTGTTTTGTTGACTTTTTTTGGGGGGGGGGGGGGGGGGGCGATGTCGACGTAAAGAAGGAAATTATTGAGAAAACAAACTAGCCATCTGAACAGTTGTAATAACAAAGCATGCATGATGCAAAAATCTGGATGTATGTATGTCGTATGTATGCTTGATGAGGTATGCTGGGTTATTCGACTCCTTGTGATAGCGCGGATCTATTGTTAGAGTGCCAAAGGGGACAAAAAGTAAACAAAATATAATCCGAATATCCGGTATTTCACAAAGGGTCGTAATTATCCATTAATTCGTCATATCCTGTACGACAAAATAATAATAAATTCGAAACGATCTGTTTTGACTCATAAATAACAACTATCGTTGAGTGTCTTTCATCGGACATGAGATGTGTCATGGTGTATGACACATCTTTCAAATGCCCTGTTTACTGATCATTCTACTTCAGCGTAGATATAATATATTGATACACCGTATGCTGTGTCTATCTGCTTGGAATGAAATGTCCTCGTAAACGTGCATGAAAACGTGTATGTCTGGAGACAACACAGCCAGGGCCATATGAGGATGGTTGTCCAGAGAGAGACAACAGTCAATGTCATATATGGAGATGGGAGACATAACAGAGAACGTCTCCTACGATTGGTATATATATCTAGGGAGACACCAAAGCCAGGATCATAATTATGAGGCCGGGTCTAGGGAGACACAGCAATCTGTGTCATATGTGAGGATGCGTGTCTATGGAGACAACAGCGAGGGTCTCATTAGGATCAATGTCTAGGGAGACACCGCAGAAAGTGTCATATAAAGACGGGTGTATAGGTAGACACCAGTAAAGGTCATATAATATAAAACTCTTTCATGACCAGGGATGTAAGATAGGGACATTCCACCCGAGGGATATTCAAATTTGGTAAAACCCGAGGCTTTTGCCAAAATTGAAAACCCCTAAGGTGGAAATTTCCCTATCTTTAATCCCTGGTCATGAACGAGTCTTTTTCTCCCATATCAACTACCCGAATAAGCTCAAAAACAATGAAAATACATTTTGACTGGCTACCATTTTGGAAATTTCGACTTTTTCCTTGAGCTTTTATGACGGAAACAAATTAGACAGCGACATTAAGCATACCCTATATTTACCAACATGGTTTGCACACGAAAAATAATCCCACTTTTCAGGTGTTTATGGTTTAATTTTTGTGAAAAGTTTTTTTAATTTCATCACTCTGTCGTTCTCTCTTTCCGGCATCAGAGTTTGTCGTAATCGTGACGTCACTTCATTGTTAAGCCATTATGACGTCACGTCGCATGATATGCTATGCAAGATAGAGTTTTCTTACATAGCCTTCTTACATGGGCAAACTATATTCAACATGGCGACATGTGAGAAAAAAGGGTAGGTGTGCAGATACACCACAGCCAGGATCCTATAAAGACGGGTGTCTAGTAAGACACAACAGTCAATGTCATATAAAGACGGATGTCTAGTGAGACACAACAGTCGATGTCATATAAAGACGGGTTTCTAGGGAGACACAACAGTCAATGTTATAAACATGTATGAGGATGAGTGTGTAGGGAGACACAAAAGCGAGGGTCTCATTTGGATGGTTGTCAAGGGAAACGCAGCATCGAGTGTCATATAAAAACGGGTGTCTAGGGAGAAAACAGTCGATGTCATATATGAAAATGAGTGTCTAGTGAGACACCACAGCGAGTGTCATATAAAGACGACTATCTAGAGAGACACAACATCGAGGGTGTCTAGGGAGACAACAGTCAATGTCCTATAAAGGCGGGTGTCCAGATACACCACAGCCAGGATTATAATTATGAGGATAAGTGTCTACAGAGACGCAACAGTCAATGTCATATAAAGACGGATGTCTAGGGAGACACCACAGAAAGTGTCATATAAAGACGGTTGTCTAGGTAGACAAAACAGTCGATGTCATATAAAGACGGTTGTCTAGGGACACAACAGTCGATTTCATATAAAGACGGTTGTCTATGTAGACACAACGGCGAGTTTCATATAAAGACGGGTTTCTAGGGAGACACAACAGTCGATGTCATATAAAGGCGGGTTTCTAGGGAGACACAACAGTCGATGTCATATAAAGACGGGTGTCTAGGGAGACACAACAGTCGATGTCTTACAAAGACGGGTGTCTAGGGAGACACAACAGTCGATGTCATACAAAGGCGGGTGTCTAGGGAGACACAACAGTCGATGTCATACAAAGACGGGTTTCTAGGGAGACATAACAGTCGATGTCGTATAAAGGCGGGTGTCTAGGGAGACAACAGCGAGTGCCATATAAAGACAGATGTCTAGGGAGACAACAGCGAGTGTCATATATAGACGGATGTCTAGGGAGACACAAGCGAGTGTCATATAAAGACGAGTATCTAGAGAGAAACAACAGCGAGGGTGTCTAGGGAGAACACACAGTCAATGTCATATAATGGCGGATGTCTAATGAGACACAGCAGTAGATGTCATATAAAGACAGGTGTCTAGGGAGACAACAACAAGTGTCATATAAAGACGGATGTCGAGGGACACAGCGAGTGTCATATAAAGACGGGTGTCTAAGGAGACACAACAGTCGATGTCATACAAACACGGGTGTCTAGGCAGAAAAAACAGTCGATGTCATACAAAGACGGGTGTCTAGGGAGAAAAAAACAGTCGATGTCATATAAAGACGGGTGTCTAAGGAGACACAACAGTCGATGTCATATAAAGGCGGGTATCTAGGGAGACACAACAGTCGATGTCATATAAAGGCGGGTGTCTAATGGGACACAACAGTCGATGTCATATAAAGACGAATGTCTAAGGCGTCACAACAGTCGAGGTCATACAAAGACGGGTGTCTAGGGAGAAAAAAACAGTCGATGTCATATAAAGACGGATGACTAAGGAGACACGGCAGTCGATGTCGTATAAAGGCGGATGTCTATGGAGACAACGGCGAGTGTCATATAAAGACCGGTGTCTAAGGAGACACAAAAGTCGATGTCATACAAAGACGGATGTCTAGGGAGACACAACAGTCGATGTCATATAAAGACGGGTTTCTAGGGAGACACAACAGTCGATGTCATATAAAGACGGGTTTCTAGGGAGACACAACAGTCGATGTCATATAAAGACGGGTTTCTAGGGAGACACAACAGTCGATGTCTTACAAGGACGGGTTTCTAGGGAGAACACACAGTCAATGTCATATAATGGCGGATGTCTAATGAGACACAGCAGTAGATGCCATATAAAGACAGGTGTCTAGGGAGACAACAACAAGTGTCATATAAAGATGGATGTCGAGGGACACAGCGAGTGTCATATAAAGACGGGTGTCTAAGGAGACACAACAGTCGATGTCATACAAACACGGGTGTCTAGGCAGAAAAAACAGTCGATGTCATACAAAGACGGGTGTCTAGGGAGAAAAAAACAGTCGATGTCATATAAAGACGGGTGTCTAAGGAGACACAACAGTCGATGTCATATAAAGGCGGGTATCTAGGGAGACACAACAGTCGATGTCATATAAAGGCGGGTGTCTAATGGGACACAACAGTCGATGTCATATAAAGACGAATGTCTAAGGCGTCACAACAGTCGAGGTCATACAAAGACGGGTGTCTAGGGAGAAAAAAACAGTCGATGTCATATAAAGACGGATGACTAAGGAGACACGGCAGTCGATGTCGTATAAAGGCGGATGTCTAGGGAGACAACGGCGAGTGTCATATAAGACCGGTGTCTAAGGAGACACAAAAGTCGATGTCATACAAAGACGGATGTCTAGGGAGACACAACAGTCGATGTCATATAAAGACGGGTTTCTAGGGAGACACAACAGTCGATGTCATATAAAGACGGTTGTCTAGGTAGACACAACAGTCGATGTCATATAAAGACGGTTGTCTAGGGACACAACAGTCGATGTCATATAAAGACGGTTGTCTAGGGACACAACAGTCGATGTCATATAAAGACGGTTGTCTAGGGACACAACAGTCGATGTCATATAAAGACGGATGTCTAAGGAGACACAACAGTCGATGTCATATAAAGACGGGTGTCTAGGGACACAACAGCGAGTTTCATATAAAGACGGATGTCTAGATAGACACAACAGTCGATGTCATATAAAGACGGTTGTCTAGGGACACAACGGTCGATGTCATATAAAGACGGGTTTCTAGGGAGACACAACAGCCGATGTCATATAAAGACGGTTGTCTAGGGAGACACAACAGCGAGTTTCATATAAAGACGGGTGTCTAGGGACACAACAGTCGATGTCATATAAAGACGGTTGTCTAGGGACACAACAGCGAGTTTCATATAAAGAAACAATTTGTCGTATTTAGAGCCACTGGCTTCTTTATTAAGCTGAGACAAATGTTCTCGAAACGTTGTTACTCGTCTCATACGCATTGGCGAGTTTTTTCTGTTTTGTGACGGAATTCAATTTTTTGACACGTGGAAGGTCAATAAATGTATTTAAAGTTATTCTGCTTTTTCTTATTTTAATTCATTTTCAGATTTTTCATGATTTTTTTTTCATTTTCACCCTTGCATACGTAACATCATTGTTTGTGTATATGCATGGGTTGACAAAGAACCTGTTAGTCTTGAAACGTTGTGACCCGTTTTATACGTATATGATCTGGTCCTACCTTATAGTGACTGCCTTCAACAAACCGAAGAGTTTACTGAGAATAGTCAAAGATTGTCAAAGGAACCTGTTGGTCTTTAAACCTTGTGCCACGATGAATTTGTTTGGTTGTTTGTACGTCTTATCAACATCCGGGGTCATTTAATGTCGGCCTTCCAGTGTATACAATGTAATGCGTGTGTATTTCGGAGGATGGGAAATGATCGATTAAGCCTTCAGGAATCACACAACTAAATCAGCCTATCACGAAGTGTTTCATACGTTTGTAGTCCCTACCGAAAATTTGTTCCGGCTAAGTACAGTGATTCTGAATAATCTAAATAGGTAATTGTTGACATATTCTGCATTGAATGAAATCTATAGATATTTAACTTTACAAAAATGTATACTTTTGGTAGATTTTGATATGTGATGGCGGATTGATATGGGGTCAAAAGTCAGAGGGTGTTCCCGTCCCAATTCACTGGTTTGATATGTAAATTTCCAGTTGTCCGAAACAGACGCCCGTAGCGAGCTAAAATGCCACGAAACTTCTGATAAAATGTCATTTGAAGTCTTTGCCATGTATGTATCTGTGAATCCAGGCAGTTGTCACTAGTGTTGAACTTCAAATATTAAAGTTATTAGCTCTAAAGCTTAGTAATAACATATAGTAAATTATTTAGTTGTGTGAGTCCTTTAAGAGAACTAGCCATGTGCTCAATGAACTTGACCTCTATAACCTTTTCTGTGCTTCCGGTTTTTTATTTTTTCAAAGACAACCACTGTCATTAAGTGTTAGCACATTTTTTCAGTATGCAGATATATTTAATTTGAAAAAAAACCTTCAAAATTAGCTAAAATCTGGCTAAACATGGCCCTATGTTGAAGCTTATATTGTTGGACTGACCCTTATGCTCAGGTTTTAAATAAAGTTTGGTTCAATAACCTGTAATAATTGATATGCGTGTGTGTTAGAAGTACTTCGTTGATATATGTAGCAGGTTTTAGCATCCAATAGATATCTAATCTAGTGGTGTTGTCCTGCACAACCAGCACCCCCCCCCCCCCCCTTCCTAGTTCCAACTCTGGCCAGTCATTCTTAGGCTTCTTTATCCTTACAAATTACAAATGTATGTGTTTTTTATAGCCAGAAGAAAGCAATAACTAGAACTAGTACGGAATAGGCTTGTATAAAAAATGCACATATGAAATTATACATGTGTATGTGTCCCTTGTAGGTTTTGGTGGCTTAATTCAACTTAAAATTCCATATTTTTAGTTAATTGTAGGTATTTCTTTATTCCCGTCACAATATATACCTTGTTCAACATCTTGTTTATTGATTTAATGTGTTTGTAATCTTTGTTTACTCATACAATAAGCTGTTTATGGCATTACATCTCCCCTACCCCCAATATTCTCCCTGTAAAGTGGCCGAACCCCGGGGAGCTATAAGTGTTATATGTAAGCCTGTGTAATTGAAAGATAAACAGTTAAGATGGATATCTAATAACCCTTTATGACTCAAGTTTTCTGTAGAATTTTGGAGTTTTGTGTGAATTCTAAATGTGTTTAATTGTTAAAATTAAATAAAATTTACTTAAAATAAAAAATTAATTACTTCAGAGACTGTAAAATTAACAGAAAGTAAAATAACAAGATTTCTTTTCCAAAACTTTTGAGTGGTATGCGTATTTGATCTGTGGGCAAAATATGAAATTGCTAATTGCGTGCTTAATTGAGGTGCTAGAGGTTAATGTTATGCAAAAGAAATGAAAAAAATCTGGTGCTAACTCTGAATAGCAAACGTACATCAGGTGCAATAACTTGTGTTTTCTTCATAATTTATTATTCAATTTCAACCAAACTTCACCGTTTTACTCGGAAATGTATATGCTTTCAAATAGTTAACTTTATTTCAACATCTTAAAGGTTTGGGACCCTTTAAAGGAATCACACAACTAAATCAGCCTATCACGAAGTGTTTCATGCGTTTGTAGTCCCTACCGAAAATTTGTTCCGGCTAAGTACAGTGATTCTGAATAATCTAAATAGGTAATTGTTGACATATTCTGCATTGAATGAAATCTATAGATATTTAACTTTACAAAAATGTATACTTTTGGTAGATTTTGATATGTGATGGCGGATTGATATGGGGTCAAAAGTCAGAGGGTGTTCCCGTCCCAATTCACTGGTTTGATATGTAAATTTCCAGTTGTCCGAAACAGACGCCCGTAGCGAGCTAAAATGCCACGAAACTTCTGATAAAATGTCATTTGAAGTCTTTGCCATGTATGTATCTGTGAATCCAGGCAGTTGTCACTAGTGTTGAACTTCAAATATTAAAGTTATTAGCTCTAAAGCTTAGTAATAACATATAGTAAATTATTTAGTTGTGTGAGTCCTTTAAGAGAACTAGCCATGTGCTCAATGAACTTGACCTCTATAACCTTTTCTGTGCTTCCGGTTTTTTATTTTTTCAAAGACAACCACTGTCATTAAGTGTTAGCACATTTTTTCAGTATGCAGATATATTTAATTTGAAAAAAAACCTTCAAAATTAGCTAAAATCTGGCTAAACATGGCCCTATGTTGAAGCTTATATTGTTGGACTGACCCTTATGCTCAGGTTTTAAATAAAGTTTGGTTCAATAACCTGTAATAATTGATATGCGTGTGTGTTAGAAGTACTTCGTTGATATATGTAGCAGGTTTTAGCATCCAATAGATATCTAATCTAGTGGTGTTGTCCTGCACAACCAGCACCCCCCCCCCCCCCCTTCCTAGTTCCAACTCTGGCCAGTCATTCTTAGGCTTCTTTATCCTTACAAATTACAAATGTATGTGTTTTTTATAGCCAGAAGAAAGCAATAACTAGAACTAGTACGGAATAGGCTTGTATAAAAAATGCACATATGAAATTATACATGTGTATGTGTCCCTTGTAGGTTTTGGTGGCTTAATTCAACTTAAAATTCCATATTTTTAGTTAATTGTAGGTATTTCTTTATTCCCGTCACAATATATACCTTGTTCAACATCTTGTTTATTGATTTAATGTGTTTGTAATCTTTGTTTACTCATACAATAAGCTGTTTATGGCATTACATCTCCCCTACCCCCAATATTCTCCCTGTAAAGTGGCCGAACCCCGGGGAGCTATAAGTGTTATATGTAAGCCTGTGTAATTGAAAGATAAACAGTTAAGATGGATATCTAATAACCCTTTATGACTCAAGTTTTCTGTAGAATTTTGGAGTTTTGTGTGAATTCTAAATGTGTTTAATTGTTAAAATTAAATAAAATTTACTTAAAATAAAAAATTAATTACTTCAGAGACTGTAAAATTAACAGAAAGTAAAATAACAAGATTTCTTTTCCAAAACTTTTGAGTGGTATGCGTATTTGATCTGTGGGCAAAATATGAAATTGCTAATTGCGTGCTTAATTGAGGTGCTAGAGGTTAATGTTATGCAAAAGAAATGAAAAAAATCTGGTGCTAACTCTGAATAGCAAACGTACATCAGGTGCAATAACTTGTGTTTTCTTCATAATTTATTATTCAATTTCAACCAAACTTCACCGTTTTACTCGGAAATGTATATGCTTTCAAATAGTTAACTTTATTTCAACATCTTAAAGGTTTGGGACCCTTTAAAGGAATCACACAACTAAATCAGCCTATCACGAAGTGTTTCATGCGTTTGTAGTCCCTACCGAAAATTTGTTCCGGCTAAGTACAGTGATTCTGAATAATCTAAATAGGTAATTGTTGACATATTCTGCATTGAATGAAATATATAGATATTTAACTTTACAAAAATGTATACTTTTGGTAGATTTTGATATGTGATGGCGGATTGATATGGGGTCAAAAGTCAGAGGGTGTTCCCGTCCCAATTCACTGGTTTGATATGTAAATTTCCAGTTGTCCGAAACAGACGCCCGTAGCGAGCTAAAATGCCACGAAACTTCTGATAAAATGTCATTTGAAGTCTTTGCCATGTATGTATCTGTGAATCCAGGCAGTTGTCACTAGTGTTGAACTTCAAATATTAAAGTTATTAGCTCTAAAGCTTAGTAATAACATATAGTAAATTATTTAGTTGTGTGAGTCCTTTAAGAGAACTAGCCATGTGCTCAATGAACTTGACCTCTATAACCTTTTCTGTGCTTCCGGTTTTTTATTTTTTCAAAGACAACCACTGTCATTAAGTGTTAGCACATTTTTTCAGTATGCAGATATATTTAATTTGAAAAAAAACCTTCAAAATTAGCTAAAATCTGGCTAAACATGGCCCTATGTTGAAGCTTATATTGTTGGACTGACCCTTATGCTCAGGTTTTAAATAAAGTTTGGTTCAATAACCTGTAATAATTGATATGCGTGTGTGTTAGAAGTACTTCGTTGATATATGTAGCAGGTTTTAGCATCCAATAGATATCTAATCTAGTGGTGTTGTCCTGCACAACCAGCACCCCCCCCCCTTCCTAGTTCCAACTCTGGCCAGTCATTCTTAGGCTTCTTTATCCTTACAAATTACAAATGTATGTGTTTTTTATAGCCAGAAGAAAGCAATAACTAGAACTAGTACGGAATAGGCTTGTATAAAAAATGCACATATGAAATTATACATGTGTATGTGTCCCTTGTAGGTTTTGGTGGCTTAATTCAACTTAAAATTCCATATTTTTAGTTAATTGTAGGTATTTCTTTATTCCCGTCACAATATATACCTTGTTCAACATCTTGTTTATTGATTTAATGTGTTTGTAATCTTTGTTTACTCATACAATAAGCTGTTTATGGCATTACATCTCCCCTACCCCCAATATTCTCCCTGTAAAGTGGCCGAACCCCGGGGAGCTATAAGTGTTATATGTAAGCCTGTGTAATTGAAAGATAAACAGTTAAGATGGATATCTAATAACCCTTTATGACTCAAGTTTTCTGTAGAATTTTGGAGTTTTGTGTGAATTCTAAATGTGTTTAATTGTTAAAATTAAATAAAATTTACTTAAAATAAAAAATTAATTACTTCAGAGACTGTAAAATTAACAGAAAGTAAAATAACAAGATTTCTTTTCCAAAACTTTTGAGTGGTATGCGTATTTGATCTGTGGGCAAAATATGAAATTGCTAATTGCGTGCTTAATTGAGGTGCTAGAGGTTAATGTTATGCAAAAGAAATGAAAAAAATCTGGTGCTAACTCTGAATAGCAAACGTACATCAGGTGCAATAACTTGTGTTTTCTTCATAATTTATTATTCAATTTCAACCAAACTTCACCGTTTTACTCGGAAATGTATATGCTTTCAAATAGTTAACTTTATTTCAACATCTTAAAGGTTTGGGACCCTTTAAAGGAATCACACAACTAAATCAGCCTATCACGAAGTGTTTCATGCGTTTGTAGTCCCTACCGAAAATTTGTTCCGGCTAAGTACAGTGATTCTGAATAATCTAAATAGGTAATTGTTGACATATTCTGCATTGAATGAAATATATAGATATTTAACTTTACAAAAATGTATACTTTTGGTAGATTTTGATATGTGATGGCGGATTGATATGGGGTCAAAAGTCAGAGGGTGTTCCCGTCCCAATTCACTGGTTTGATATGTAAATTTCCAGTTGTCCGAAACAGACGCCCGTAGCGAGCTAAAATGCCACGAAACTTCTGATAAAATGTCATTTGAAGTCTTTGCCATGTATGTATCTGTGAATCCAGGCAGTTGTCACTAGTGTTGAACTTCAAATATTAAAGTTATTAGCTCTAAAGCTTAGTAATAACATATAGTAAATTATTTAGTTGTGTGAGTCCTTTAAGAGAACTAGCCATGTGCTCAATGAACTTGACCTCTATAACCTTTTCTGTGCTTCCGGTTTTTTATTTTTTCAAAGACAACCACTGTCATTAAGTGTTAGCACATTTTTTCAGTATGCAGATATATTTAATTTGAAAAAAAACCTTCAAAATTAGCTAAAATCTGGCTAAACATGGCCCTATGTTGAAGCTTATATTGTTGGACTGACCCTTATGCTCAGGTTTTAAATAAAGTTTGGTTCAATAACCTGTAATAATTGATATGCGTGTGTGTTAGAAGTACTTCGTTGATATATGTAGCAGGTTTTAGCATCCAATAGATATCTAATCTAGTGGTGTTGTCCTGCACAACCAGCACCCCCCCCCCCCCCCCCCCCCCTTCCTAGTTCCAACTCTGGCCAGTCATTCTTAGGCTTCTTTATCCTTACAAATTACAAATGTATGTGTTTTTTATAGCCAGAAGAAAGCAATAACTAGAACTAGTACGGAATAGGCTTGTATAAAAAATGCACATATGAAATTATACATGTGTATGTGTCCCTTGTAGGTTTTGGTGGCTTAATTCAACTTAAAATTCCATATTTTTAGTTAATTGTAGGTATTTCTTTATTCCCGTCACAATATATACCTTGTTCAACATCTTGTTTATTGATTTAATGTGTTTGTAATCTTTGTTTACTCATACAATAAGCTGTTTATGGCATTACATCTCCCCTACCCCCAATATTCTCCCTGTAAAGTGGCCGAACCCCGGGGAGCTATAAGTGTTATATGTAAGCCTGTGTAATTGAAAGATAAACAGTTAAGATGGATATCTAATAACCCTTTATGACTCAAGTTTTCTGTAGAATTTTGGAGTTTTGTGTGAATTCTAAATGTGTTTAATTGTTAAAATTAAATAAAATTTACTTAAAATAAAAAATTAATTACTTCAGAGACTGTAAAATTAACAGAAAGTAAAATAACAAGATTTCTTTTCCAAAACTTTTGAGTGGTATGCGTATTTGATCTGTGGGCAAAATATGAAATTGCTAATTGCGTGCTTAATTGAGGTGCTAGAGGTTAATGTTATGCAAAAGAAATGAAAAAAATCTGGTGCTAACTCTGAATAGCAAACGTACATCAGGTGCAATAACTTGTGTTTTCTTCATAATTTATTATTCAATTTCAACCAAACTTCACCGTTTTACTCGGAAATGTATATGCTTTCAAATAGTTAACTTTATTTCAACATCTTAAAGGTTTGGGACCCTTTAAAGGAATCACACAACTAAATCAGCCTATCACGAAGTGTTTCATGCGTTTGTAGTCCCTACCGAAAATTTGTTCCGGCTAAGTACAGTGATTCTGAATAATCTAAATAGGTAATTGTTGACATATTCTGCATTGAATGAAATATATAGATATTTAACTTTACAAAAATGTATACTTTTGGTAGATTTTGATATGTGATGGCGGATTGATATGGGGTCAAAAGTCAGAGGGTGTTCCCGTCCCAATTCACTGGTTTGATATGTAAATTTCCAGTTGTCCGAAACAGACGCCCGTAGCGAGCTAAAATGCCACGAAACTTCTGATAAAATGTCATTTGAAGTCTTTGCCATGTATGTATCTGTGAATCCAGGCAGTTGTCACTAGTGTTGAACTTCAAATATTAAAGTTATTAGCTCTAAAGCTTAGTAATAACATATAGTAAATTATTTAGTTGTGTGAGTCCTTTAAGAGAACTAGCCATGTGCTCAATGAACTTGACCTCTATAACCTTTTCTGTGCTTCCGGTTTTTTATTTTTTCAAAGACAACCACTGTCATTAAGTGTTAGCACATTTTTTCAGTATGCAGATATATTTAATTTGAAAAAAAACCTTCAAAATTAGCTAAAATCTGGCTAAACATGGCCCTATGTTGAAGCTTATATTGTTGGACTGACCCTTATGCTCAGGTTTTAAATAAAGTTTGGTTCAATAACCTGTAATAATTGATATGCGTGTGTGTTAGAAGTACTTCGTTGATATATGTAGCAGGTTTTAGCATCCAATAGATATCTAATCTAGTGGTGTTGTCCTGCACAACCAGCACCCCCCCCCCCCCCCTTCCTAGTTCCAACTCTGGCCAGTCATTCTTAGGCTTCTTTATCCTTACAAATTACAAATGTATGTGTTTTTTATAGCCAGAAGAAAGCAATAACTAGAACTAGTACGGAATAGGCTTGTATAAAAAATGCACATATGAAATTATACATGTGTATGTGTCCCTTGTAGGTTTTGGTGGCTTAATTCAACTTAAAATTCCATATTTTTAGTTAATTGTAGGTATTTCTTTATTCCCGTCACAATATATACCTTGTTCAACATCTTGTTTATTGATTTAATGTGTTTGTAATCTTTGTTTACTCATACAATAAGCTGTTTATGGCATTACATCTCCCCTACCCCCAATATTCTCCCTGTAAAGTGGCCGAACCCCGGGGAGCTATAAGTGTTATATGTAAGCCTGTGTAATTGAAAGATAAACAGTTAAGATGGATATCTAATAACCCTTTATGACTCAAGTTTTCTGTAGAATTTTGGAGTTTTGTGTGAATTCTAAATGTGTTTAATTGTTAAAATTAAATAAAATTTACTTAAAATAAAAAATTAATTACTTCAGAGACTGTAAAATTAACAGAAAGTAAAATAACAAGATTTCTTTTCCAAAACTTTTGAGTGGTATGCGTATTTGATCTGTGGGCAAAATATGAAATTGCTAATTGCGTGCTTAATTGAGGTGCTAGAGGTTAATGTTATGCAAAAGAAATGAAAAAAATCTGGTGCTAACTCTGAATAGCAAACGTACATCAGGTGCAATAACTTGTGTTTTCTTCATAATTTATTATTCAATTTCAACCAAACTTCACCGTTTTACTCGGAAATGTATATGCTTTCAAATAGTTAACTTTATTTCAACATCTTAAAGGTTTGGGACCCTTTAAAGAGAACTAGCCATGTGCTCAATGAACTTGACCTCTATAACCTTTTCTGTGCTTCCGGTTTTTTATTTTTTCAAAGACAACCACTGTCATTAAGTGTTAGCACATTTTTTCAGTATGCAGATATATTTAATTTGAAAAAAAACCTTCAAAATTAGCTAAAATCTGGCTAAACATGGCCCTATGTTGAAGCTTATATTGTTGGACTGACCCTTATGCTCAGGTTTTAAATAAAGTTTGGTTCAATAACCTGTAATAATTGATATGCGTGTGTGTTAGAAGTACTTCGTTGATATATGTAGCAGGTTTTAGCATCCAATAGATATCTAATCTAGTGGTGTTGTCCTGCACAACCAGCACCCCCCCCCCCCCCCCTTCCTAGTTCCAACTCTGGCCAGTCATTCTTAGGCTTCTTTATCCTTACAAATTACAAATGTATGTGTTTTTTATAGCCAGAAGAAAGCAATAACTAGAACTAGTACGGAATAGGCTTGTATAAAAAATGCACATATGAAATTATACATGTGTATGTGTCCCTTGTAGGTTTTGGTGGCTTAATTCAACTTAAAATTCCATATTTTTAGTTAATTGTAGGTATTTCTTTATTCCCGTCACAATATATACCTTGTTCAACATCTTGTTTATTGATTTAATGTGTTTGTAATCTTTGTTTACTCATACAATAAGCTGTTTATGGCATTACATCTCCCCTACCCCCAATATTCTCCCTGTAAAGTGGCCGAACCCCGGGGAGCTATAAGTGTTATATGTAAGCCTGTGTAATTGAAAGATAAACAGTTAAGATGGATATCTAATAACCCTTTATGACTCAAGTTTTCTGTAGAATTTTGGAGTTTTGTGTGAATTCTAAATGTGTTTAATTGTTAAAATTAAATAAAATTTACTTAAAATAAAAAATTAATTACTTCAGAGACTGTAAAATTAACAGAAAGTAAAATAACAAGATTTCTTTTCCAAAACTTTTGAGTGGTATGCGTATTTGATCTGTGGGCAAAATATGAAATTGCTAATTGCGTGCTTAATTGAGGTGCTAGAGGTTAATGTTATGCAAAAGAAATGAAAAAAATCTGGTGCTAACTCTGAATAGCAAACGTACATCAGGTGCAATAACTTGTGTTTTCTTCATAATTTATTATTCAATTTCAACCAAACTTCACCGTTTTACTCGGAAATGTATATGCTTTCAAATAGTTAACTTTATTTCAACATCTTAAAGGTTTGGGACCCTTTAAAGGAATCACACAACTAAATCAGCCTATCACGAAGTGTTTCATGCGTTTGTAGTCCCTACCGAAAATTTGTTCCGGCTAAGTACAGTGATTCTGAATAATCTAAATAGGTAATTGTTGACATATTCTGCATTGAATGAAATCTATAGATATTTAACTTTACAAAAATGTATACTTTTGGTAGATTTTGATATGTGATGGCGGATTGATATGGGGTCAAAAGTCAGAGGGTGTTCCCGTCCCAATTCACTGGTTTGATATGTAAATTTCCAGTTGTCCGAAACAGACGCCCGTAGCGAGCTAAAATGCCACGAAACTTCTGATAAAATGTCATTTGAAGTCTTTGCCATGTATGTATCTGTGAATCCAGGCAGTTGTCACTAGTGTTGAACTTCAAATATTAAAGTTATTAGCTCTAAAGCTTAGTAATAACATATAGTAAATTATTTAGTTGTGTGAGTCCTTTAAGAGAACTAGCCATGTGCTCAATGAACTTGACCTCTATAACCTTTTCTGTGCTTCCGGTTTTTTATTTTTTCAAAGACAACCACTGTCATTAAGTGTTAGCACATTTTTTCAGTATGCAGATATATTTAATTTGAAAAAAAACCTTCAAAATTAGCTAAAATCTGGCTAAACATGGCCCTATGTTGAAGCTTATATTGTTGGACTGACCCTTATGCTCAGGTTTTAAATAAAGTTTGGTTCAATAACCTGTAATAATTGATATGCGTGTGTGTTAGAAGTACTTCGTTGATATATGTAGCAGGTTTTAGCATCCAATAGATATCTAATCTAGTGGTGTTGTCCTGCACAACCAGCACCCCCCCCCCCCCCCTTCCTAGTTCCAACTCTGGCCAGTCATTCTTAGGCTTCTTTATCCTTACAAATTACAAATGTATGTGTTTTTTATAGCCAGAAGAAAGCAATAACTAGAACTAGTACGGAATAGGCTTGTATAAAAAATGCACATATGAAATTATACATGTGTATGTGTCCCTTGTAGGTTTTGGTGGCTTAATTCAACTTAAAATTCCATATTTTTAGTTAATTGTAGGTATTTCTTTATTCCCGTCACAATATATACCTTGTTCAACATCTTGTTTATTGATTTAATGTGTTTGTAATCTTTGTTTACTCATACAATAAGCTGTTTATGGCATTACATCTCCCCTACCCCCAATATTCTCCCTGTAAAGTGGCCGAACCCCGGGGAGCTATAAGTGTTATATGTAAGCCTGTGTAATTGAAAGATAAACAGTTAAGATGGATATCTAATAACCCTTTATGACTCAAGTTTTCTGTAGAATTTTGGAGTTTTGTGTGAATTCTAAATGTGTTTAATTGTTAAAATTAAATAAAATTTACTTAAAATAAAAAATTAATTACTTCAGAGACTGTAAAATTAACAGAAAGTAAAATAACAAGATTTCTTTTCCAAAACTTTTGAGTGGTATGCGTATTTGATCTGTGGGCAAAATATGAAATTGCTAATTGCGTGCTTAATTGAGGTGCTAGAGGTTAATGTTATGCAAAAGAAATGAAAAAAATCTGGTGCTAACTCTGAATAGCAAACGTACATCAGGTGCAATAACTTGTGTTTTCTTCATAATTTATTATTCAATTTCAACCAAACTTCACCGTTTTACTCGGAAATGTATATGCTTTCAAATAGTTAACTTTATTTCAACATCTTAAAGGTTTGGGACCCTTTAAAGGAATCACACAACTAAATCAGCCTATCACGAAGTGTTTCATGCGTTTGTAGTCCCTACCGAAAATTTGTTCCGGCTAAGTACAGTGATTCTGAATAATCTAAATAGGTAATTGTTGACATATTCTGCATTGAATGAAATATATAGATATTTAACTTTACAAAAATGTATACTTTTGGTAGATTTTGATATGTGATGGCGGATTGATATGGGGTCAAAAGTCAGAGGGTGTTCCCGTCCCAATTCACTGGTTTGATATGTAAATTTCCAGTTGTCCGAAACAGACGCCCGTAGCGAGCTAAAATGCCACGAAACTTCTGATAAAATGTCATTTGAAGTCTTTGCCATGTATGTATCTGTGAATCCAGGCAGTTGTCACTAGTGTTGAACTTCAAATATTAAAGTTATTAGCTCTAAAGCTTAGTAATAACATATAGTAAATTATTTAGTTGTGTGAGTCCTTTAAGAGAACTAGCCATGTGCTCAATGAACTTGACCTCTATAACCTTTTCTGTGCTTCCGGTTTTTTATTTTTTCAAAGACAACCACTGTCATTAAGTGTTAGCACATTTTTTCAGTATGCAGATATATTTAATTTGAAAAAAAACCTTCAAAATTAGCTAAAATCTGGCTAAACATGGCCCTATGTTGAAGCTTATATTGTTGGACTGACCCTTATGCTCAGGTTTTAAATAAAGTTTGGTTCAATAACCTGTAATAATTGATATGCGTGTGTGTTAGAAGTACTTCGTTGATATATGTAGCAGGTTTTAGCATCCAATAGATATCTAATCTAGTGGTGTTGTCCTGCACAACCAGCACCCCCCCCCCTTCCTAGTTCCAACTCTGGCCAGTCATTCTTAGGCTTCTTTATCCTTACAAATTACAAATGTATGTGTTTTTTATAGCCAGAAGAAAGCAATAACTAGAACTAGTACGGAATAGGCTTGTATAAAAAATGCACATATGAAATTATACATGTGTATGTGTCCCTTGTAGGTTTTGGTGGCTTAATTCAACTTAAAATTCCATATTTTTAGTTAATTGTAGGTATTTCTTTATTCCCGTCACAATATATACCTTGTTCAACATCTTGTTTATTGATTTAATGTGTTTGTAATCTTTGTTTACTCATACAATAAGCTGTTTATGGCATTACATCTCCCCTACCCCCAATATTCTCCCTGTAAAGTGGCCGAACCCCGGGGAGCTATAAGTGTTATATGTAAGCCTGTGTAATTGAAAGATAAACAGTTAAGATGGATATCTAATAACCCTTTATGACTCAAGTTTTCTGTAGAATTTTGGAGTTTTGTGTGAATTCTAAATGTGTTTAATTGTTAAAATTAAATAAAATTTACTTAAAATAAAAAATTAATTACTTCAGAGACTGTAAAATTAACAGAAAGTAAAATAACAAGATTTCTTTTCCAAAACTTTTGAGTGGTATGCGTATTTGATCTGTGGGCAAAATATGAAATTGCTAATTGCGTGCTTAATTGAGGTGCTAGAGGTTAATGTTATGCAAAAGAAATGAAAAAAATCTGGTGCTAACTCTGAATAGCAAACGTACATCAGGTGCAATAACTTGTGTTTTCTTCATAATTTATTATTCAATTTCAACCAAACTTCACCGTTTTACTCGGAAATGTATATGCTTTCAAATAGTTAACTTTATTTCAACATCTTAAAGGTTTGGGACCCTTTAAAGGAATCACACAACTAAATCAGCCTATCACGAAGTGTTTCATGCGTTTGTAGTCCCTACCGAAAATTTGTTCCGGCTAAGTACAGTGATTCTGAATAATCTAAATAGGTAATTGTTGACATATTCTGCATTGAATGAAATATATAGATATTTAACTTTACAAAAATGTATACTTTTGGTAGATTTTGATATGTGATGGCGGATTGATATGGGGTCAAAAGTCAGAGGGTGTTCCCGTCCCAATTCACTGGTTTGATATGTAAATTTCCAGTTGTCCGAAACAGACGCCCGTAGCGAGCTAAAATGCCACGAAACTTCTGATAAAATGTCATTTGAAGTCTTTGCCATGTATGTATCTGTGAATCCAGGCAGTTGTCACTAGTGTTGAACTTCAAATATTAAAGTTATTAGCTCTAAAGCTTAGTAATAACATATAGTAAATTATTTAGTTGTGTGAGTCCTTTAAGAGAACTAGCCATGTGCTCAATGAACTTGACCTCTATAACCTTTTCTGTGCTTCCGGTTTTTTATTTTTTCAAAGACAACCACTGTCATTAAGTGTTAGCACATTTTTTCAGTATGCAGATATATTTAATTTGAAAAAAAACCTTCAAAATTAGCTAAAATCTGGCTAAACATGGCCCTATGTTGAAGCTTATATTGTTGGACTGACCCTTATGCTCAGGTTTTAAATAAAGTTTGGTTCAATAACCTGTAATAATTGATATGCGTGTGTGTTAGAAGTACTTCGTTGATATATGTAGCAGGTTTTAGCATCCAATAGATATCTAATCTAGTGGTGTTGTCCTGCACAACCAGCACCCCCCCCCCCCCCCCCCCCCTTCCTAGTTCCAACTCTGGCCAGTCATTCTTAGGCTTCTTTATCCTTACAAATTACAAATGTATGTGTTTTTTATAGCCAGAAGAAAGCAATAACTAGAACTAGTACGGAATAGGCTTGTATAAAAAATGCACATATGAAATTATACATGTGTATGTGTCCCTTGTAGGTTTTGGTGGCTTAATTCAACTTAAAATTCCATATTTTTAGTTAATTGTAGGTATTTCTTTATTCCCGTCACAATATATACCTTGTTCAACATCTTGTTTATTGATTTAATGTGTTTGTAATCTTTGTTTACTCATACAATAAGCTGTTTATGGCATTACATCTCCCCTACCCCCAATATTCTCCCTGTAAAGTGGCCGAACCCCGGGGAGCTATAAGTGTTATATGTAAGCCTGTGTAATTGAAAGATAAACAGTTAAGATGGATATCTAATAACCCTTTATGACTCAAGTTTTCTGTAGAATTTTGGAGTTTTGTGTGAATTCTAAATGTGTTTAATTGTTAAAATTAAATAAAATTTACTTAAAATAAAAAATTAATTACTTCAGAGACTGTAAAATTAACAGAAAGTAAAATAACAAGATTTCTTTTCCAAAACTTTTGAGTGGTATGCGTATTTGATCTGTGGGCAAAATATGAAATTGCTAATTGCGTGCTTAATTGAGGTGCTAGAGGTTAATGTTATGCAAAAGAAATGAAAAAAATCTGGTGCTAACTCTGAATAGCAAACGTACATCAGGTGCAATAACTTGTGTTTTCTTCATAATTTATTATTCAATTTCAACCAAACTTCACCGTTTTACTCGGAAATGTATATGCTTTCAAATAGTTAACTTTATTTCAACATCTTAAAGGTTTGGGACCCTTTAAAGGAATCACACAACTAAATCAGCCTATCACGAAGTGTTTCATGCGTTTGTAGTCCCTACCGAAAATTTGTTCCGGCTAAGTACAGTGATTCTGAATAATCTAAATAGGTAATTGTTGACATATTCTGCATTGAATGAAATATATAGATATTTAACTTTACAAAAATGTATACTTTTGGTAGATTTTGATATGTGATGGCGGATTGATATGGGGTCAAAAGTCAGAGGGTGTTCCCGTCCCAATTCACTGGTTTGATATGTAAATTTCCAGTTGTCCGAAACAGACGCCCGTAGCGAGCTAAAATGCCACGAAACTTCTGATAAAATGTCATTTGAAGTCTTTGCCATGTATGTATCTGTGAATCCAGGCAGTTGTCACTAGTGTTGAACTTCAAATATTAAAGTTATTAGCTCTAAAGCTTAGTAATAACATATAGTAAATTATTTAGTTGTGTGAGTCCTTTAAGAGAACTAGCCATGTGCTCAATGAACTTGACCTCTATAACCTTTTCTGTGCTTCCGGTTTTTTATGTTTTCAAAGACAACCACTGTCATTAAGTGTTAGCACATTTTTTCAGTATGCAGATATATTTAATTTGAAAAAAAACCTTCAAAATTAGCTAAAATCTGGCTAAACATGGCCCTATGTTGAAGCTTATATTGTTGGACTGACCCTTATGCTCAGGTTTTAAATAAAGTTTGGTTCAATAACCTGTAATAATTGATATGCGTGTGTGTTAGAAGTACTTCGTTGATATATGTAGCAGGTTTTAGCATCCAATAGATATCTAATCTAGTGGTGTTGTCCTGCACAACCAGCACCCCCCCCCCCCCCCCTTCCTAGTTCCAACTCTGGCCAGTCATTCTTAGGCTTCTTTATCCTTACAAATTACAAATGTATGTGTTTTTTATAGCCAGAAGAAAGCAATAACTAGAACTAGTACGGAATAGGCTTGTATAAAAAATGCACATATGAAATTATACATGTGTATGTGTCCCTTGTAGGTTTTGGTGGCTTAATTCAACTTAAAATTCCATATTTTTAGTTAATTGTAGGTATTTCTTTATTCCCGTCACAATATATACCTTGTTCAACATCTTGTTTATTGATTTAATGTGTTTGTAATCTTTGTTTACTCATACAATAAGCTGTTTATGGCATTACATCTCCCCTACCCCCAATATTCTCCCTGTAAAGTGGCCGAACCCCGGGGAGCTATAAGTGTTATATGTAAGCCTGTGTAATTGAAAGATAAACAGTTAAGATGGATATCTAATAACCCTTTATGACTCAAGTTTTCTGTAGAATTTTGGAGTTTTGTGTGAATTCTAAATGTGTTTAATTGTTAAAATTAAATAAAATTTACTTAAAATAAAAAATTAATTACTTCAGAGACTGTAAAATTAACAGAAAGTAAAATAACAAGATTTCTTTTCCAAAACTTTTGAGTGGTATGCGTATTTGATCTGTGGGCAAAATATGAAATTGCTAATTGCGTGCTTAATTGAGGTGCTAGAGGTTAATGTTATGCAAAAGAAATGAAAAAAATCTGGTGCTAACTCTGAATAGCAAACGTACATCAGGTGCAATAACTTGTGTTTTCTTCATAATTTATTATTCAATTTCAACCAAACTTCACCGTTTTACTCGGAAATGTATATGCTTTCAAATAGTTAACTTTATTTCAACATCTTAAAAGTTTGGGACCCTTTAAAGAGAACTAGCCATGTGCTCAATGAACTTGACCTCTATAACCTTTTCTGTGCTTCCGGTTTTTTATTTTTTCAAAGACAACCACTGTCATTAAGTGTTAGCACATTTTTTCAGTATGCAGATATATTTAATTTGAAAAAAAACCTTCAAAATTAGCTAAAATCTGGCTAAACATGGCCCTATGTTGAAGCTTATATTGTTGGACTGACCCTTATGCTCAGGTTTTAAATAAAGTTTGGTTCAATAACCTGTAATAATTGATATGCGTGTGTGTTAGAAGTACTTCGTTGATATATGTAGCAGGTTTTAGCATCCAATAGATATCTAATCTAGTGGTGTTGTCCTGCACAACCAGCACCCCCCCCCCCCCCCCCTTCCTAGTTCCAACTCTGGCCAGTCATTCTTAGGCTTCTTTATCCTTACAAATTACAAATGTATGTGTTTTTTATAGCCAGAAGAAAGCAATAACTAGAACTAGTACGGAATAGGCTTGTATAAAAAATGCACATATGAAATTATACATGTGTATGTGTCCCTTGTAGGTTTTGGTGGCTTAATTCAACTTAAAATTCCATATTTTTAGTTAATTGTAGGTATTTCTTTATTCCCGTCACAATATATACCTTGTTCAACATCTTGTTTATTGATTTAATGTGTTTGTAATCTTTGTTTACTCATACAATAAGCTGTTTATGGCATTACATCTCCCCTACCCCCAATATTCTCCCTGTAAAGTGGCCGAACCCCGGGGAGCTATAAGTGTTATATGTAAGCCTGTGTAATTGAAAGATAAACAGTTAAGATGGATATCTAATAACCCTTTATGACTCAAGTTTTCTGTAGAATTTTGGAGTTTTGTGTGAATTCTAAATGTGTTTAATTGTTAAAATTAAATAAAATTTACTTAAAATAAAAAATTAATTACTTCAGAGACTGTAAAATTAACAGAAAGTAAAATAACAAGATTTCTTTTCCAAAACTTTTGAGTGGTATGCGTATTTGATCTGTGGGCAAAATATGAAATTGCTAATTGCGTGCTTAATTGAGGTGCTAGAGGTTAATGTTATGCAAAAGAAATGAAAAAAATCTGGTGCTAACTCTGAATAGCAAACGTACATCAGGTGCAATAACTTGTGTTTTCTTCATAATTTATTATTCAATTTCAACCAAACTTCACCGTTTTACTCGGAAATGTATATGCTTTCAAATAGTTAACTTTATTTCAACATCTTAAAGGTTTGGGACCCTTTAAAGGAATCACACAACTAAATCAGCCTATCACGAAGTGTTTCATGCGTTTGTAGTCCCTACCGAAAATTTGTTCCGGCTAAGTACAGTGATTCTGAATAATCTAAATAGGTAATTGTTGACATATTCTGCATTGAATGAAATATATAGATATTTAACTTTACAAAAATGTATACTTTTGGTAGATTTTGATATGTGATGGCGGATTGATATGGGGTCAAAAGTCAGAGGGTGTTCCCGTCCCAATTCACTGGTTTGATATGTAAATTTCCAGTTGTCCGAAACAGACGCCCGTAGCGAGCTAAAATGCCACGAAACTTCTGATAAAATGTCATTTGAAGTCTTTGCCATGTATGTATCTGTGAATCCAGGCAGTTGTCACTAGTGTTGAACTTCAAATATTAAAGTTATTAGCTCTAAAGCTTAGTAATAACATATAGTAAATTATTTAGTTGTGTGAGTCCTTTAAGAGAACTAGCCATGTGCTCAATGAACTTGACCTCTATAACCTTTTCTGTGCTTCCGGTTTTTTATTTTTTCAAAGACAACCACTGTCATTAAGTGTTAGCACATTTTTTCAGTATGCAGATATATTTAATTTGAAAAAAAACCTTCAAAATTAGCTAAAATCTGGCTAAACATGGCCCTATGTTGAAGCTTATATTGTTGGACTGACCCTTATGCTCAGGTTTTAAATAAAGTTTGGTTCAATAACCTGTAATAATTGATATGCGTGTGTGTTAGAAGTACTTCGTTGATATATGTAGCAGGTTTTAGCATCCAATAGATATCTAATCTAGTGGTGTTGTCCTGCACAACCAGCACCCCCCCCCCCCTTCCTAGTTCCAACTCTGGCCAGTCATTCTTAGGCTTCTTTATCCTTACAAATTACAAATGTATGTGTTTTTTATAGCCAGAAGAAAGCAATAACTAGAACTAGTACGGAATAGGCTTGTATAAAAAATGCACATATGAAATTATACATGTGTATGTGTCCCTTGTAGGTTTTGGTGGCTTAATTCAACTTAAAATTCCATATTTTTAGTTAATTGTAGGTATTTCTTTATTCCCGTCACAATATATACCTTGTTCAACATCTTGTTTATTGATTTAATGTGTTTGTAATCTTTGTTTACTCATACAATAAGCTGTTTATGGCATTACATCTCCCCTACCCCCAATATTCTCCCTGTAAAGTGGCCGAACCCCGGGGAGCTATAAGTGTTATATGTAAGCCTGTGTAATTGAAAGATAAACAGTTAAGATGGATATCTAATAACCCTTTATGACTCAAGTTTTCTGTAGAATTTTGGAGTTTTGTGTGAATTCTAAATGTGTTTAATTGTTAAAATTAAATAAAATTTACTTAAAATAAAAAATTAATTACTTCAGAGACTGTAAAATTAACAGAAAGTAAAATAACAAGATTTCTTTTCCAAAACTTTTGAGTGGTATGCGTATTTGATCTGTGGGCAAAATATGAAATTGCTAATTGCGTGCTTAATTGAGGTGCTAGAGGTTAATGTTATGCAAAAGAAATGAAAAAAATCTGGTGCTAACTCTGAATAGCAAACGTACATCAGGTGCAATAACTTGTGTTTTCTTCATAATTTATTATTCAATTTCAACCAAACTTCACCGTTTTACTCGGAAATGTATATGCTTTCAAATAGTTAACTTTATTTCAACATCTTAAAGGTTTGGGACCCTTTAAAGAGAACTAGCCATGTGCTCAATGAACTTGACCTCTATAACCTTTTCTGTGCTTCCGGTTTTTTATTTTTTCAAAGACAACCACTGTCATTAAGTGTTAGCACATTTTTTCAGTATGCAGATATATTTAATTTGAAAAAAAACCTTCAAAATTAGCTAAAATCTGGCTAAACATGGCCCTATGTTGAAGCTTATATTGTTGGACTGACCCTTATGCTCAGGTTTTAAATAAAGTTTGGTTCAATAACCTGTAATAATTGATATGCGTGTGTGTTAGAAGTACTTCGTTGATATATGTAGCAGGTTTTAGCATCCAATAGATATCTAATCTAGTGGTGTTGTCCTGCACAACCAGCACCCCCCCCCCCCCCCTCCCCCTTCCTAGTTCCAACTCTGGCCAGTCATTCTTAGGCTTCTTTATCCTTACAAATTACAAATGTATGTGTTTTTTATAGCCAGAAGAAAGCAATAACTAGAACTAGTACGGAATAGGCTTGTATAAAAAATGCACATATGAAATTATACATGTGTATGTGTCCCTTGTAGGTTTTGGTGGCTTAATTCAACTTAAAATTCCATATTTTTAGTTAATTGTAGGTATTTCTTTATTCCCGTCACAATATATACCTTGTTCAACATCTTGTTTATTGATTTAATGTGTTTGTAATCTTTGTTTACTCATACAATAAGCTGTTTATGGCATTACATCTCCCCTACCCCCAATATTCTCCCTGTAAAGTGGCCGAACCCCGGGGAGCTATAAGTGTTATATGTAAGCCTGTGTAATTGAAAGATAAACAGTTAAGATGGATATCTAATAACCCTTTATGACTCAAGTTTTCTGTAGAATTTTGGAGTTTTGTGTGAATTCTAAATGTGTTTAATTGTTAAAATTAATTAAAATTTACTTAAAATAAAAAATTAATTACTTCAGAGACTGTAAAATTAACAGAAAGTAAAATAACAAGATTTCTTTTCCAAAACTTTTGAGTGGTATGCGTATTTGATCTGTGGGCAAAATATGAAATTGCTAATTGCGTGCTTAATTGAGGTGCTAGAGGTTAATGTTATGCAAAAGAAATGAAAAAAATCTGGTGCTAACTCTGAATAGCAAACGTACATCAGGTGCAATAACTTGTGTTTTCTTCATAATTTATTATTCAATTTCAACCAAACTTCACCGTTTTACTCGGAAATGTATATGCTTTCAAATAGTTAACTTTATTTCAACATCTTAAAGGTTTGGGACCCTTTAAAGAGAACTAGCCATGTGCTCAATGAACTTGACCTCTATAACCTTTTCTGTGCTTCCGGTTTTTTATTTTTTCAAAGACAACCACTGTCATTAAGTGTTAGCACATTTTTTCAGTATGCAGATATATTTAATTTGAAAAAAAACCTTCAAAATTAGCTAAAATCTGGCTAAACATGGCCCTATGTTGAAGCTTATATTGTTGGACTGACCCTTATGCTCAGGTTTTAAATAAAGTTTGGTTCAATAACCTGTAATAATTGATATGCGTGTGTGTTAGAAGTACTTCGTTGATATATGTAGCAGGTTTTAGCATCCAATAGATATCTAATCTAGTGGTGTTGTCCTGCACAACCAGCACCCCCCCCCCCCCTTCCTAGTTCCAACTCTGGCCAGTCATTCTTAGGCTTCTTTATCCTTACAAATTACAAATGTATGTGTTTTTTATAGCCAGAAGAAAGCAATAACTAGAACTAGTACGGAATAGGCTTGTATAAAAAATGCACATATGAAATTATACATGTGTATGTGTCCCTTGTAGGTTTTGGTGGCTTAATTCAACTTAAAATTCCATATTTTTAGTTAATTGTAGGTATTTCTTTATTCCCGTCACAATATATACCTTGTTCAACATCTTGTTTATTGTTTTAATGTGTTTGTAATCTTTGTTTACTCATACAATAAGCTGTTTATGGCATTACATCTCCCCTACCCCCAATATTCTCCCTGTAAAGTGGCCGAACCCCGGGGAGCTATAAGTGTTATATGTAAGCCTGTGTAATTGAAAGATAAACAGTTAAGATGGATATCTAATAACCCTTTATGACTCAAGTTTTCTGTAGAATTTTGGAGTTTTGTGTGAATTCTAAATGTGTTTAATTGTTAAAATTAAATAAAATTTACTTAAAATAAAAAATTAATTACTTCAGAGACTGTAAAATTAACAGAAAGTAAAATAACAAGATTTCTTTTCCAAAACTTTTGAGTGGTATGCGTATTTGATCTGTGGGCAAAATATGAAATTGCTAATTGCGTGCTTAATTGAGGTGCTAGAGGTTAATGTTATGCAAAAGAAATGAAAAAAATCTGGTGCTAACTCTGAATAGCAAACGTACATCAGGTGCAATAACTTGTGTTTTCTTCATAATTTATTATTCAATTTCAACCAAACTTCACCGTTTTACTCGGAAATGTATATGCTTTCAAATAGTTAACTTTATTTCAACATCTTAAAGGTTTGGGACCCTTTAAAGGAATCACACAACTAAATCAGCCTATCACGAAGTGTTTCATGCGTTTGTAGTCCCTACCGAAAATTTGTTCCGGCTAAGTACAGTGATTCTGAATAATCTAAATAGGTAATTGTTGACATATTCTGCATTGAATGAAATCTATAGATATTTAACTTTACAAAAATGTATACTTTTGGTAGATTTTGATATGTGATGGCGGATTGATATGGGGTCAAAAGTCAGAGGGTGTTCCCGTCCCAATTCACTGGTTTGATATGTAAATTTCCAGTTGTCCGAAACAGACGCCCGTAGCGAGCTAAAATGCCACGAAACTTCTGATAAAATGTCATTTGAAGTCTTTGCCATGTATGTATCTGTGAATCCAGGCAGTTGTCACTAGTGTTGAACTTCAAATATTAAAGTTATTAGCTCTAAAGCTTAGTAATAACATATAGTAAATTATTTAGTTGTGTGAGTCCTTTAAGAGAACTAGCCATGTGCTCAATGAACTTGACCTCTATAAACTTTTCTGAGCTTCCGGTTTTTTATTTTTTCAAAGACAACCACTGTCATTAAGTGTTAGCACATTTTTTCAGTATGCAGATATATTTAATTTGAAAAAAAACCTTCAAAATTAGCTAAAATCTGGCTAAACATGGCCCTATGTTGAAGCTTATATTGTTGGACTGACCCTTATGCTCAGGTTTTAAATAAAGTTTGGTTCAATAACCTGTAATAATTGATATGCGTGTGTGTTAGAAGTACTTCGTTGATATATGTAGCAGGTTTTAGCATCCAATAGATATCTAATCTAGTGGTGTTGTCCTGCACAACCAGCACCCCCCCCCCCTTCCTAGTTCCAACTCTGGCCAGTCATTCTTAGGCTTCTTTCTCCTTACAAATTACAAATGTATGTGTTTTTTATAGCCAGAAGAAAGCAATAACTAGAACTAGTACGGAATAGGCTTGTATAAAAAATGCACATATGAAATTATACATGTGTATGTGTCCCTTGTAGGTTTTGGTGGCTTAATTCAACTTAAAATTCCATATTTTTAGTTAATTGTAGGTATTTCTTTATTCCCGTCACAATATATACCTTGTTCAACATCTTGTTTATTGATTTAATGTGTTTGTAATCTTTGTTTACTCATACAATAAGCTGTTTATGGCATTACATCTCCCCTACCCCCAATATTCTCCCTGTAAAGTGGCCGAACCCCGGGGAGCTATAAGTGTTATATGTAAGCCTGTGTAATTGAAAGATAAACAGTTAAGATGGATATCTAATAACCCTTTATGACTCAAGTTTTCTGTAGAATTTTGGAGTTTTGTGTGAATTCTAAATGTGTTTAATTGTTAAAATTAAATAAAATTTACTTAAAATAAAAAATTAATTACTTCAGAGACTGTAAAATTAACAGAAAGTAAAATAACAAGATTTCTTTTCCAAAACTTTTGAGTGGTATGCGTATTTGATCTGTGGGCAAAATATGAAATTGCTAATTGCGTGCTTAATTGAGGTGCTAGAGGTTAATGTTATGCAAAAGAAATGAAAAAAATCTGGTGCTAACTCTGAATAGCAAACGTACATCAGGTGCAATAACTTGTGTTTTCTTCATAATTTATTATTCAATTTCAACCAAACTTCACCGTTTTACTCGGAAATGTATATGCTTTCAAATAGTTAACTTTATTTCAACATCTTAAAGGTTTGGGACCCTTTTAAGAGAACTAGCCATGTGCTCAATGAACTTGACCTCTATAACCTTTTCTGTGCTTCCGGTTTTTTATTTTTTCAAAGACAACCACTGTCATTAAGTGTTAGCACATTTTTTCAGTATGCAGATATATTTAATTTGAAAAAAAACCTTCAAAATTAGCTAAAATCTGGCTAAACATGGCCCTATGTTGAAGCTTATATTGTTGGACTGACCCTTATGCTCAGGTTTTAAATAAAGTTTGGTTCAATAACCTGTAATAATTGATATGCGTGTGTGTTAGAAGTACTTCGTTGATATATGTAGCAGGTTTTAGCATCCAATAGATATCTAATCTAGTGGTGTTGTCCTGCACAACCAGCACCCCCCCCCCCCCTTCCTAGTTCCAACTCTGGCCAGTCATTCTTAGGCTTCTTTATCCTTACAAATTACAAATGTATGTGTTTTTTATAGCCAGAAGAAAGCAATAACTAGAACTAGTACGGAATAGGCTTGTATAAAAAATGCACATATGAAATTATACATGTGTATGTGTCCCTTGTAGGTTTTGGTGGCTTAATTCAACTTAAAATTCCATATTTTTAGTTAATTGTAGGTATTTCTTTATTCCCGTCACAATATATACCTTGTTCAACATCTTGTTTATTGATTTAATGTGTTTGTAATCTTTGTTTACTCATACAATAAGCTGTTTATGGCATTACATCTCCCCTACCCCCAATATTCTCCCTGTAAAGTGGCCGAACCCCGGGGAGCTATAAGTGTTATATGTAAGCCTGTGTAATTGAAAGATAAACAGTTAAGATGGATATCTAATAACCCTTTATGACTCAAGTTTTCTGTAGAATTTTGGAGTTTTGTGTGAATTCTAAATGTGTTTAATTGTTAAAATTAAATAAAATTTACTTAAAATAAAAAATTAATTACTTCAGAGACTGTAAAATTAACAGAAAGTAAAATAACAAGATTTCTTTTCCAAAACTTTTGAGTGGTATGCGTATTTGATCTGTGGGCAAAATATGAAATTGCTAATTGCGTGCTTAATTGAGGTGCTAGAGGTTAATGTTATGCAAAAGAAATGAAAAAAATCTGGTGCTAACTCTGAATAGCAAACGTACATCAGGTGCAATAACTTGTGTTTTCTTCATAATTTATTATTCAATTTCAACCAAACTTCACCGTTTTACTCGGAAATGTATATGCTTTCAAATAGTTAACTTTATTTCAACATCTTAAAGGTTTGGGACCCTTTAAAGGAATCACACAACTAAATCAGCCTATCACGAAGTGTTTCATGCGTTTGTAGTCCCTACCGAAAATTTGTTCCGGCTAAGTACAGTGATTCTGAATAATCTAAATAGGTAATTGTTGACATATTCTGCATTGAATGAAATCTATAGATATTTAACTTTACAAAAATGTATACTTTTGGTAGATTTTGATATGTGATGGCGGATTGATATGGGGTCAAAAGTCAGAGGGTGTTCCCGTCCCAATTCACTGGTTTGATATGTAAATTTCCAGTTGTCCGAAACAGACGCCCGTAGCGAGCTAAAATGCCACGAAACTTCTGATAAAATGTCATTTGAAGTCTTTGCCATGTATGTATCTGTGAATCCAGGCAGTTGTCACTAGTGTTGAACTTCAAATATTAAAGTTATTAGCTCTAAAGCTTAGTAATAACATATAGTAAATTATTTAGTTGTGTGAGTCCTTTAAGAGAACTAGCCATGTGCTCAATGAACTTGACCTCTATAACCTTTTCTGTGCTTCCGGTTTTTTATTTTTTCAAAGACAACCACTGTCATTAAGTGTTAGCACATTTTTTCAGTATGCAGATATATTTAATTTGAAAAAAAACCTTCAAAATTAGCTAAAATCTGGCTAAACATGGCCCTATGTTGAAGCTTATATTGTTGGACTGACCCTTATGCTCAGGTTTTAAATAAAGTTTGGTTCAATAACCTGTAATAATTGATATGCGTGTGTGTTAGAAGTACTTCGTTGATATATGTAGCAGGTTTTAGCATCCAATAGATATCTAATCTAGTGGTGTTGTCCTGCACAACCAGCACCCCCCCCCCCCCCCCTTCCTAGTTCCAACTCTGGCCAGTCATTCTTAGGCTTCTTTATCCTTACAAATTACAAATGTATGTGTTTTTTATAGCCAGAAGAAAGCAATAACTAGAACTAGTACGGAATAGGCTTGTATAAGAAATGCACATATGAAATTATACATGTGTATGTGTCCCTTGTAGGTTTTGGTGGCTTAATTCAACTTAAAATTCCATATTTTTAGTTAATTGTAGGTATTTCTTTATTCCCGTCACAATATATACCTTGTTCAACATCTTGTTTATTGATTTAATGTGTTTGTAATCTTTGTTTACTCATACAATAAGCTGTTTATGGCATTACATCTCCCCTACCCCCAATATTCTCCCTGTAAAGTGGCCGAACCCCGGGGAGCTATAAGTGTTATATGTAAGCCTGTGTAATTGAAAGATAAACAGTTAAGATGGATATCTAATAACCCTTTATGACTCAAGTTTTCTGTAGAATTTTGGAGTTTTGTGTGAATTCTAAATGTGTTTAATTGTTAAAATTAAATAAAATTTACTTAAAATAAAAAATTAATTACTTCAGAGACTGTAAAATTAACAGAAAGTAAAATAACAAGATTTCTTTTCAAAACTTTTGAGTGGTATGCGTATTTGATCTGTGGGCAAAATATGAAATTGCTAATTGCGTGCTTATATGAGGTGCTAGAGGTTAATGTTATGCAAAAGAAATGAAAAAAATCTGGTGCTAACTCTGAATAGCAAACGTACATCAGGTGCAATAACTTGTGTTTTCTTCATAATTTATTATTCAATTTCAACCAAACTTCACCGTTTTACTCGGAAATGTATATGCTTTCAAATAGTTAACTTTATTTCAACATCTTAAAGGTTTGGGACCCTGAGAACTAGCCATGTGCTCAATGAACTTGACCTCTATAACCTTTTCTGTGCTTCCGGTTTTTTTATTTTTTCAAAGACAACCACTGTCATTAAGTGTTAGCACATTTTTTCAGTATGCAGATATATTTAATTTGAAAAAAAACCTTCAAAATTAGCTAAAATCTGGCTAAACATGGCCCTATGTTGAAGCTTATATTGTTGGACTGACCCTTATGCTCAGGTTTTAAATAAAGTTTGGTTCAATAACCTGTAATAATTGATATGCGTGTGTGTTAGAAGTACTTCGTTGATATATGTAGCAGGTTTTAGCATCCAATAGATATCTAATCTAGTGGTGTTGTCCTGCACAATCAGCACCCCCCCCCCCCCCCTTCCTAGTTCCAAATTTGGCCAGTCATTCTTAGGCTTCTTTATCCTTACAAATTACAAATGTATGTGTTTTTTATAGCCAGAAGAAAGCAATAACTAGAACTAGTACGGAATAGGCTTGTATAAAAAATGCACATATGAAATTATACATGTGTATGTGTCCCTTGTAGGTTTTGGTGGCTTAATTCAACTTAAAATTCCATATTTTTAGTTAATTGTAGGTATTTCTTTATTCCCGTCACAATATATACCTTGTTCAACACCTTGTTTATTGATTTAATGTGTTTGTAATCTTTGTTTACTCATACAATAAGCTGTTTATGGCATTACATCTCCCCTACCCCCAATATTCTCCCTGTAAAGTGGCCGAACCCCGGGGAGCTATAAGTGTTATATGTAAGCCTGTGTAATTGAAAGATAAACAGTTAAGATGGATATCTAATAACCCTTTATGACTCAAGTTTTCTGTAGAATTTTGGAGTTTTGTGTGAATTCTAAATGTGTTTAATTGTTAAAATAAAATAAAATTTACTTAAAATAAAAAATTAATTACTTCAGAGACTGTAAAATTAACAGAAAGTAAAATAACAAGATTTCTTTTCCAAAACTTTTGAGTGGTATGCGTATTTGATCTGTGGGCAAAATATGAAATTGCTAATTGCGTGCTTAATTGAGGTGCTAGAGGTTAATGTTATGCAAATGAAATGAAAAAAATCTGGTGCTAACTCTGAATAGCAAACGTACATCAGGTGCAATAACTTGTGTTTTCTTCATAATTTATTATTCAATTTCAACCAAACTTCACCGTTTTACTCGGAAATGTATATGCTTTCAAATAGTTAACTTTATTTCAACATCTTAAAGGTTTGGGACCCTTTTAAGAGAACTAGCCATGTGCTCAATGAACTTGACCTCTATAACCTTTTCTGTGCTTCCGGTTTTTTATTTTTTCAAAGACAACCACTGTCATTAAGTGTTAGCACATTTTTTCAGTATGCAGATATATTTAATTTGAAAAAAAACCTTCAAAATTAGCTAAAATCTGGCTAAACATGGCCCTATGTTGAAGCTTATATTGTTGGACTGACCCTTATGCTCAGGTTTTAAATAAAGTTTGGTTCAATAACCTGTAATAATTGATATGCGTGTGTGTTAGAAGTACTTCGTTGATATATGTAGCAGGTTTTAGCATCCAATAGATATCTAATCTAGTGGTGTTGTCCTGCACAACCAGCACCCCCCCCCCCCCCCCCCCCCCTTCCTAGTTCCAACTCTGGCCAGTCATTCTTAGGCTTCTTTATCCTTACAAATTACAAATGTATGTGTTTTTTATAGCCAGAAGAAAGCAATAACTAGAACTAGTACGGAATAGGCTTGTATAAAAAATGCACATATGAAATTATACATGTGTATGTGTCCCTTGTAGGTTTTGGTGGCTTAATTCAACTTAAAATTCCATATTTTTAGTTAATTGTAGGTATTTCTTTATTCCCGTCACAATATATACCTTGTTCAACATCTTGTTTATTGATTTAATGTGTTTGTAATCTTTGTTTACTCATACAATAAGCTGTTTATGGCATTACATCTCCCCTACCCCCAATATTCTCCCTGTAAAGTGGCCGAACCCCGGGGAGCTATAAGTGTTATATGTAAGCCTGTGTAATTGAAAGATAAACAGTTAAGATGGATATCTAATAACCCTTTATGACTCAAGTTTTCTGTAGAATTTTGGAGTTTTGTGTGAATTCTAAATGTGTTTAATTGTTAAAATAAAATAAAATTTACTTAAAATAAAAAATTAATTACTTCAGAGACTGTAAAATTAACAGAAAGTAAAATAACAAGATTTCTTTTCCAAAACTTTTGAGTGGTATGCGTATTTGCTCTGTGGGCAAAATATGAAATTGCTAATTGCGTGCTTAATTGAGGTGCTAGAGGTTAATGTTATGCAAAAGAAATGAAAAAAATCTGGTGCTAACTCTGAATAGCAAACGTACATCAGGTGCAATAACTTGTGTTTTCTTCATAATTTATTATTCAATTTCAACCAAACTTCACCGTTTTACTCGGAAATGTATATGCTTTCAAATATTTAACTTTATTTCAACATCTTAAAGGTTTGGGACCCTTTAAAGGAATCACACAACTAAATCAGCCTATCACGAAGTGTTTCATGCGTTTGTAGTCCCTACCGAAAATTTGTTCCGGCTAAGTACAGTGATTCTGAATAATCTAAATAGGTATTCTGCATCGAATGAAATCTATAGATATTTAACTTTACAAAAATGTATACTTTTGGTAGATTTTGATATGTGATGGCGGATTGATATGGGGTCAAAAGTCAGAGGGTGTTCCCGTCCCAATTCACTGGTTTGATATGTAAATTTCCAGTTGTCCGAAACAGACGCCCGTAGCGAGCTAAAATGCCACGAAACTTCTGATAAAATGTCATTTGAAGTCTTTGCCATGTATGTATCTGTGAATCCAGGCAGTTGTCACTAGTGTTGAACTTCAAATATTAAAGTTATTAGCTCTAAAGCTTAGTAATAACATATAGTAAATTATTTAGTTGTGTGAGTCCTTCATGCGATAGTCCGGATCTTACGATTTATAGTGCTACCACACTGAAGTATACCGCCGAAAGTCCCCAGCAGAACACCCCACCCGGTCACATTATACTGACAACAGGTGAACCAGTCGCCCCAATCCCATTATGCTAAACGTCAGCCAGGGAGAAATAACTACCATTGTTTAATACTTTGGTTTGTCTTGACCCGAGTACCAACCCAACACCTTCTTGACAAAGGCACCAGTCGGTCTTGAAACATTGTGACACTTTTAATAGTACATTGTGTATTAATACATTTATCCACTGATAGATAGACGACCACAGTGCACTATACATAATAGGTGACACACAGAGATGTTGGACAGGAGATTGTTTTCTTACAGACACGTAACGTCAAAACAGCGAGTACCCGCAGGCCTGAGCTAGTGTACTGTAGGCCTATCCGGGAGAACAGCTTCTTTCCTAATTGAGAAGGGCCTAACAAATCAACGGTCAATTATTTAAGTACATAACGACCTCAGATTTGCACGATTGTCCCATAATCAGATTTCAAACGTGTCGGCGATGCTTTAACATTACGTGATTGGCCCGGGGGAAGGGGACAGTGCGTCACGTGATACAATCCTGATCTGGGCGAGTGTAGGTTTGTAGTAATCGCTTTCACACTGATGGAATGATGCTGATTTCATTATCAAAGCAGTGTCACTTTCCATCTATGTTAATTTCGACCGGATTTATGCTGGTACGCTGAAAGCTGAAATTGATTACAGACAGTTATAGAGGATAACCGTTTGATGGAATTTATTGTTAAACTGTGGTGCCAACTTTACAGCATATGCGTGTGCCAGATTTTGCAAGTGCGTAATATAGTACACGTATAGAGGATCATTCGTACTTTTATATGATGTTGTATGATTCAGAACGGTCATTCAGCAGATCTATAAATTATCAATTATCGAAGAAAAAACCGAGGTGAGCTAACATCGTCTACATAATTTCATTACTTTACAAGAATATCTAATTGTAACAATTGGTGCTGGATTGTTGGTTTACAATTTGTTCTGGTGTGTTTGTGTACATAACAATTCACACAATCTAGAACAGGTTAATATATATTTTCTTTATAAAGTCATAATATTATTATACGCCCGTCAATGTCGGGCATTATGTAGAAAATATCATAACTTTTTTATGTTGTCTTCAATTTCCTCCAAATTTGGTCTAATACTTAGACCTTTCTTGTGTTTTCATAGCATTAAAATTTTCGAATGGGTACGGCGGGCGTAGCATGCCTCCGCTTGCGGTGCTCTTGTAGTCTAAACAGAACCGTATTTTGTAGGTAAAATGACCGAATATTCCCTCACCTTTCTATACTATCGTGTTGTAAGTTTGTTAATATTCCTTTCAACGTCAAGCAGGGAGTAGTAACTATCGCTTTTTGAGACTTGCACTGTTATACTGAAGGTTAGGCTTAAAAATCGCAACTGCATCCTCTTATTTATGATTCGTAAAATGCAGCTACCTTTGCTCATATTGTGTTTACATTTTCCATCCGAATTGTTCCCTGGTTAAAGTTTTGTTTCAGTTTGATTGCTTTTAGAGCTAAACTTTTGGTTTTACTTGCTTTTAATATCATATTCCGGGAGATGTACTAATGCTGGCGGTATGACGGCAAACATGCATTCACATGCATTACAGTGATTTTTACTAGTGATTGTTTGCGGATAGGAATATTTATAAATTCTCATCAATAATTAATATGCACATATTCACAAAAGTGGTCTAGTGGTTAAAATGTCCGACACATGTCCGGAAGATCGAAAGTGTTTAAATCTCGTTTTCATTCATAGAGTTGAAATAGTATACATGGAATATGTACAGTTGTGGTAACGCTCCAAAAAATGCGTGCATACATCGTGCAAGCATTGTTCGTCCATGGACCGGGAGGCCGTCCTTATATGACTCTGGCTGTTAGACGGACGTAAAAACAATCAACCAACCAACCAAAAATCGTACTCCCATGGTTCGCACAACTTGGCGATCGAAAGATAGATCGTTCGTCTGTGCGATTCTCGTCGCACACACACATTATTTGGTTTGATTTGAAGATAAATATTACAGAACGAAACAACAGGTCCAGAGGGCATAAATCGCTCACCTGGGTACATTAGTAGCAAGGTAATCATGTCAAAATATGGACAGGGACAGACCCTAAGACCAATCCTTGAAGCATATGGGTGAGTATCTCAACTGATTTCACTTTCAACTAAGATACTAGATCCCTAGAGTTGTGAGCAGACCATGACATCAATGCTAATAACATAGTTGTGTTTGTTTATGTATGCCCAGAACTTTATGCAAACTGCATTTATTGTCCCTGGGGGATATTTCTGACCAAATTTGATTCAAATAAATTCAATGCTAGTAGTGATCTAAAAGGCATTACCTCTATTTCCCTTATTCGGCCCCGCCCCTCTAGTCCTTGTGGGGATCAGAGTCATCATTTATGTAAAATCTGACCAAATTTGGTTCTAATCCGATCAAAACATTATGAATAGTAGCGATTTAAATGAATTAGCTATATTTCCCTATTGGGTCCCGCCTCTGTGGCCCCTTAGGGGTCAGTCACCATTGATGCAAAATATGTTTCCCTTCCTATAAAGATGCTTCTGAACAAGGTAGCGATTTAAAATGTTTTACCTCTTTTTCACCTATTGGGACCCGTCCCTTTGACCAAATTTCATCAAAATCTATTGGTAACTTTTATGACTAGGAATGATTTAAATGAATTAACCTATTGGACCCCACCCCCTGGAGTCATCATTGATGCAAATCTTTCCCCTTCCCCCAACGATGTTTTTGACAAAATTTGATTCAAACCTTTATAAGAAATAGCGATTTAAAGAATTTAACTCTTATTCCTATTTTGGTCACCATTTAAGCACAATATGTTGAGGAGAATATATAACGAGTGTTTAAAGAAGACTTTTATTTTAAAGGACGCCTACTCTTCCGGAACACCTGGTCTTATTCTTTTACAAGGGTCTCCATGTAAATCTTTCCTTTGTTCATACTAAACGCTTCGGTATTCTCAAATTTATTTTTAAAACAATATATGCTTCATATGCATGTATTTTGGATAATAGTAAATATAGGTAGAGCTACCAGTCATGGCTTCTTGTAAGATATCAAGTCACCGGGCATACAAACGGAAACTTTTAAAGTAACGAGTATAAACATTGCAACTCTCCAATATTGTAACGTAATGTCAAGCATTTAATGTATGTTTTATGGCACATAATGATAAAATGCCAGAAATTATTTGTAATTTAATTATTTAATGTTGTAAAACTCGTGTAATTGTAATTTAATAAAAAAAAACTTAAATAATTGTAATTTTATTAATAACATAACCATGTAATTGTGCCCATGCCTGATGCTTGTGTGGATTTAAGAGAGGAGGTTGACCAGAATTATGAGCAAGGTTTATGGTCGCCATCCGTCTCGTTGAGAAATATGCATTTTTGGTGTGTTATGAAAATTTCAAGTACGCTCCTTAGATTGCCTATTTGTTGGGATTGAGAATGACGACTCGTTTCCCACTTTGATGACTTAGATATTTAGTTGCATGTGACAAAAATACATGACGGGTGTCGTCGATGAAGCAGAGGACGCTTACTTTTCCGGAGTCATATTTTCTTGCATTTTTACATTACACGGGTCCCCATTTAAATCTTTCCTTTTGTCAAAGTTTGCCCTTGTTTAACCAATTTTGTGTTCGGATTGAGGTTTTGTTGACGCTTCGGTAATTTGGTTTTGCTATTCCACCGAAACAATAAATGTTCGTAATCATATGTTATAATCCATAAGCTGACAATCCATTTCAAACCATGCGAAATAGCTTTCTTAACTAATGAATCTGTAGTTTTATCACTACAGAAATTTTCAGTACTTTTATTACGTCTTATTGACAGCTTACGTCATTTGAGAATGACCTCCCGCTGTATGCTATGTGAGTGTTTGTATTTGGGAGGCAATGGTATGCTCGTGTAAGATGTCTTGCGATAGTCTGGAACCTTATCCGACTTACAGTGCTACGACATAGAAGTATACAGCCGAAGACATCAGGTCACATTATACGGATGACAAAGTCTGATGAACTAGTTGTTCCTTTCTCGTAATGCTGAGCATCAAGCAGGCAGTGGTATCTTCCGTGTTTGAGACTGGTATGTCTCGGTCAGAGAACAGAACCCAGATTCTCCCTAACAGTAACAATCGCTAAACTAAAGCAGAGGTATGCTTTCCCTTATCTGCAGAGATGATATAATAAGATAAAAGTCGGAAGCTTTCCGTCATTAACAAGGTATATCGCTTCAATGTTGGTACATATGTATCATCCTGTCGTGTAAACAAAGAAGTAACACTTCGCTCACATAAAAAAGCAATTTATTTATAAAAAATGATGTTCAATTTACATTGTTCAATTTCTCACATCTAAATTGTTTTTTTGGCACGGCCAAATATTAGTTTAAACATTGAAAGACAAACCAATACATAAATTAGACGTTAACAAAAATAATAACATCAAACCTCAGCATAACACTTCAAGTGCTAAAAAGTGAAAAATAAACAGCACAAATTTCAATTTGTTCATAAAACATGATAACGTTTTTGTTGGTACAAATAAACTTTATGCTTATTATAATAAAAAAGTTACTTTTACACGATTTCCATACATTCGATCATACAATGTTGGCCACAATGATTTAAAAATGTATATAACAGTACATCGTACTTAGATTCCTGATTGATGAAAACAATACAAAAATGTAATTATTTGGTAAAACTTGAAGGGGTATTCAATTATGAAAGTATAAAATTGTTACTGCAAAATAGAAAAATATGTAATCATACAAAAAACAGATGTAACAAATTAACTGAAATTGAGGACTATTGCATAATTTCATCCACAACAAGTACTAATTGTAACGGCAGCCGTTACTATAATGTCCCCCAAACTACCCCAACAGTCGTAAATTACGCTAATGGAAGAGTGTAATAGTACTGTATATGTGTATATATGTATGTGCAGAAGCCTCCATTTTTTACCATGACAACAGATGTTTTCTTAAATGGTACCATTGTGTTTGGCTTCCCTTAATACCCCTATGTACCACTTTTCGCCGAAATCGAACAATATTTAAATTTCGACCAATCAGAAACCTGCATTTCATAACCATGTCAACGGACGGTTTCGAAAGTGGTACCTTTGTGTTAGGCTTCCCTCAATACCCATATTTACCAATTTTTGCTGAAATCGAACAATATCTTAATTCCAACCAATCAGAAGCTTCCATTTCGTTACCATGGCAACGCACGGGTTTGTGAGTTTTACCATTGTGTTCGGCCTCCCTCAAAACTCCTATGTATCAATTTTCGCCGAAATCAAACAATATGTACATTGTGACCAATCAGAAGCCTCAATTTCGTTACCATGGCAACGCACGGTTTCGTGAGTGGTACTATTGTGTTTGGCTTCCCTCAATACCCTTATGTACCAATTTTCACCGAAATCGAACAAAATCTAAATTTCGACAAATCAGAGGCCAAGAAATGGCGGCCATTTTGGAATTTCGTTGCGAGACATGCGCGTTGCACACCTTCTGCCCCCAACCAATGCTCATGTGAAGTTTCGTAAAAATCCGTCCAGTAGTTTAGGAGGAAAACGTTGGACGAGTTCAAAACGGAAAGATAGAAGAAAGCGGAAGAAGAAGAATAATAACTAGAATTGCAATTGCGAGCAATAGCGGAAGTCACCCCTCCCCGCAAGCTGATCCCCCACAAACCCTTGTGAAACATTATAGTTGATTCCGTAATGCCATAATGAGCATACATACCAAATTCGAGCGAAATCGGCCAATATCTAAATTTTAACCAATCAGAACCCACAAAATGGCGGCCATTTTCTCCAAAGTCAAAAACGAATGTACGATTGTTTTAGTTTAAACATATTTTATTGCCTATTTGCAAATGGATTGGGCACAAGTTACATGAACATTATCAACGCCCTTTCCAATTTATATATTCAATTTTATATACATATCATAAGATGGCTTAATTAGTTTAAATTTCATAATCTTAATGCTATATAGAGAGGGAGAAAGAGAGAGAGGGAGAGAGAGAGAGAGTTGAGAGAGAGAGGGGGCAGGGGGGGGAGAGGGGGATTACCTCCACAATAATGTTATATAAATACTTTTACACTTTCTCTCTTACTATTTACACATTTACTCTATAATTACACAGCTAAAATACATTAAGAATATTCTTATGATAAATATCAATATTTGGTTTTGATTTGGACCACCCAGCACAGACAGCACAGTGATATCCTGGCACTATTCGAATCCTTCAACTATACAATTGTTCATCGCATCCCGCGCTTGTGTCTTTCACCTTTTCAATCCGTCCTTTCTTGAAAATCCGTTTCCACTGCGCCGACTGTTGCTCGATGGCCCATCACATGCCAATTATGTTATATTATTTTATACACGTGTTTACAGTATGTACAAAGGTCTATCGAAAATATCGCACACATAATACCACACTGACTCATGTTCATTCAAGCGCACGCACTTAGGAAAACAATTATATATACAAAATTGTACATGATTATGCCACTTGAAAAAACAGAGTGACGAGAATGAAAATATTAAGGAGGATTGGGGTAGAGAAGAGAGACCTAGGTAAACCTATGAGTACACGATATGAACTGTTGGACATATATAAACAAGGCTTTATTTTCATCACTCGAGAAATCCTCATTTCCAAATAATAATGTATCTAGGGTTAAAGGCAAAAAGCTATGGAGATTTCTGAACAATTTCAATCTTTGGTTCGTATATCTGTTACATATAAAAAAGAAATGGTGAGCATTTTCGTTAGAAAATCCGCAAGCACAATTGGGAGAATTTATTAGGTTAACATTAAAAAGATCATCGTTTAAAGAGCTACATTTATGTCGGAGTCTGGTTAGTACAATATTTAACTTTCGATCACCGGTTAAATAATAATCCGGTACTTTAAATGTTTCAACTTGGTTATTAAGGCAATCTTTAAAACTCTTGAGGGATGGTGCATTTTTAGTATTTGTGTCAAGTTCATTCCATAACCTTATAGTCGAAGGAATAAACGAGTCAAGTGTTGATTGAAGCCGGTAATTTGGAAATGAATAATTTTCAGAGTTTCTTAAATTGTACGTAGTTAAAGAAGATACTAGTGGTGGAAGAATGTCTGATAGGTAAGAGGGGTCATGTTGTTATGGATTTTATAAAAGAGTTGAAACTTGCGGCGGGTGCGTCGCTGAGACAAGATTTCCCAACCAGTTTCAAAGTAAAGAGATTCTCTACTGGTAAATAAAGGTAGACCAGTAACTATACGCGCTGCTTGTAGCTGAAGTTTTTCAAGTTTGTTAGCATCGGAAATTGTACAACCATCCCATACTTCGCAACAGTATTCTAGAAGAGGTAGTATGTACGTAAGGTAAATTCTATTTAAAGTGCTGCGATTTAAGATATATTTTAACTTACGAAGTATCCCTATTTGTTTACTTGCGCTTTTACAAATGTTATCAATATGATAAGTCCATTTACAGTTAGCATTCAAGAAATACCAAGATGTTTATGGTGATCAGTAAAATCGATATCAACATTATTAAAAACTAAATTAACATCAAGCTCGTCATTAATATTTGAAATAAGAAGTGCTTCAGTTTTATTTGGATTAAACTTGACAAGCCAACTTTCTGCCCAATTATGAATTTTTTCAAGATCACTGTTAGTTGTAGTTGGGGGACATAATTAAACTCTTTACAGGAACTAAAACGAAAAGTTAATTGTTGGTGATATTGTGGAATACCTACACAAACTTCAATTTATCGGGGGAGGGGAGGCAACTCTTTTGCTAGACCAATTTGCATGTCGATGTCGATGTTTCATAGCCTTAGACTAGGTTTTACTCTATAGTATGCAAGTTTGACATGAATTATGAATATTTTCTATCGAGGATTTTATAGTTTTATGAAAGATCACCAAACCTCTAACACAGTTACTTACAATTAAAATCAACAGCGTACACTATCGTTAATTGTCATAAGTAACATGAACAATATATACAATGTATCAATTTTGACATGTATTAGCAAAATAAAATTCAATCAGTATACAGGTACACAACTTTAGATATTATTGAATATCACGTGATCTGAATATATGTAAAGTAATGAACATCGAAACTTTATACAATGTATTAAAACTACAATGACATCAGTATTATTGTAAATTCAAACTTGGTTTGATTCGGTTTTGTGTCTTATCAGCTAAGGTCATAGAGATTGGATACCAGGCCCCGGTTTCATCAACGTTCCTTAACTTAAAAACCTCCATAGGAAAGCATTACAGAATTTAAGGGGAAAATAAATGTTAAGTTAAGGAACTTTCCTTAAATTCTGTAAAGCTTTCTTATGGAGATTTTTAAGTTAAGGAGTTCCTTAAATTAATGAACGTTGATGAAACCGGGGCAGATACTTATTCAGGCGCGATACCAGATACTAATTCTACAACTGAGCTCCTATAAAATGTTGATCCTCTTACCTCAAGGTGACATAATTTTTATGGCATTGTCGTCTCCTGACGTCGCATTTTACTCTTCATCACAACTGAAATTGCAATTGCCCGGAAAATGTCAATCTCTTACTTTAAGAGACAATCACTCAGCTTGGTACAGTAATATCTGCGGTAAGAGCTGGATAACATTTTATTCAATCTGATTTAAATGCAGATCCTTATTCTCACTCTGTTCCATACATAGAGGTAATGAAACACCCCATAACAGGATATGTTCTGGTGCCCTTTGTCGTCTCTTTCTCTCACACTCTCGTAAAATCATTGTCTAACTGATGGCAGTTGGTGCCGTAATCTGCAGTAAGCATTACGTCACAATATGCATATTACCTATTTGCGCCGAAAAGATTAAATGCACAGAATCAGATAGGATTAAGCTAGCTTGTCGAACATCAACATTCACATTCAAGATTATTGAAGAGGAAATGTGATTGGCCGATGCAAAAGCTCACCAGAACATGTCGCCTCATTGGATGTTGTCAGATTCTATGTAAGTGGAGAGCAACGGCGCTACAATAGACCTGCATTTCAGATGGAGTTTTTATTACGTTTTACGTCCTACTGCTAAGACCTGCCTGAATATATTCTGTGTATGCAAAAGGTCGGTGTTGATCGGGTGTCCGATATAGAGTTCGTTTGAATTGTATACTGCTTTATACAAGTATATTACAAACATGGAAATGAGAACTGTTGGAATTACTTTTGCTTCGTCAGTTTTCCTTTTTGCGGACAATATCTTGCGGGTTTATGTAATTTGCGTTCCTTTCATGAGAAGCCTGGCTTATAGGGTTAGGGGTCTCTTGTTCTTTTACAAGAGTCTCCATGTAAATCTTTCCTTTGTTCATATTTTACCCCTGGTTAAATCGATTTTGAGTTCGGATTATGATTTTTTGAAGCTTCGGTATTCTCTAATTTATTTATTAACATACATTGCTACCATCCTACAGTAAGCAGTGATTCGGGAATTCGATACCATCCTATTACATGAACTCATCCTAGCTATTGATTTACCCATTGATGATCTACCGGTCTTTGATTACACATTAGCAATAAACTGTAAATATCTATATATATATTCACTGTCAATTTAGTAGTAGCTACAGTATCATGTACCGATTACTGTAACCATGTTCTCTTTAATTCGATTATGTTCATGACAAGCGGTACCAAAGTAAGTAACAAATGTAGAATATATCACGGAAACATGAACGAAACAAGATGCAGCCAGTGTCCTGTTAGTCACTAGGGATTTTTCGATTATCCGTTGAAACAGAAAGTCGCTAGCGGCTTTGAAGATCCTGACTTATTGGACTGGTTTGTAGAGCATGGCAAATTAAAACATGCTTTCCCTCAAGGTTTACCTGGCTGGCACAAAATAAACAAATAAAAAAATTAAACACCTGTGACCTGATGTTACAAACATTAAAAAAACAAAGAAAGCAGATAACCAGTTACTAATTTCCTGATTAACATTATTATCTTATAATTGCAAGTTTTATGGTCGCCATCTTTGTCTCATTGAGAAAAATTCTGTAACTTTAAGTGATATGTAGATGGACGTTTTTAAGTATGCTCATTAGTGTGTTTACTTTTTGTGATTGATAATGATACTCGGTTCTCATTTTGAGAACTTGATGTTTACTTGGATGTGACAAAGATTTACATGGCGGGTGTCGTCGATGAAGCAGAAGACGCTTACTCTTCCGGAACACCTGGTCTTATTCTCTTGTACTTTTACAAGAGTCTCCATGTAAATCTTTCCTTTGTTCATAGTTTGCCCCTGGTTTAATTGAGTTTGGTTTATGATTTTGTTAACGCTTCGGTATTCTCATAGTTATTTTATATCATTTTCAATAATAGATTACGATATATCAATAATTCTAATGTTATATTCCATTATCTAAGGTTTTGAAGGTCATACTTTGACATTCCTACATCAACTTGGATGAAGAGCTTGGTTCGTGAATATGTTCTCTTCTGTTCAACAGAAATAAACACCCTAAATTGACACTTCCCAAATGGCTACACTTAACTTTTCTGTTCTCATTTCATTACTTTATTTCGATGATCTTACCCTAAATGACTTTTACAAAAATGTTTGCCAGTCTTAAATCTCAATCAACGTACAATGAAATTAGTTCAATAGTTGTCTTTAACGATATCGTGTGCTGAGTTCAACAGTTGGTCGATTTAAATGAAAGTGTTTACTTACAATATTTATCGTTTATTAACGATGAGAAATCCAATCCGGAATTGCTGGAGTCGGGAAACATGTTAATTACAGCGTCAGTGCTAGTGTTTAATTTATTTTGGTTGTATTCAGCGACTTTAGGTACGACTTCTTCATCATCTGTAAAGACATGTGTATTATTTTAACAAGATATGTAGATTTCAACAAGAACATATTGTTAGACATATTTTTAAAGCGGTATCCCGCGAAAGCCGAAATGCCTTTTCTTGGATGTGCATGGTGTCTGCACTTCCAATTATATTTCCCTGCTATTCGAATATTCAAAGTCAGCTCAAAATGTCTATATTGACCAATTGCAAAATTGCATTCATCGAAGAAGCCCGATAGTTTTAATTAAACACCGTGCCACTACTCAAGTGAGATTAACTGTGGCTATGGAGGCTCCAGCAAACCTCGGGGACTAAACAATCCACCAGCAGAGTCTGCCACCCCCTATCAAAAAGATCGCGTAACACACACATATGCTGCACCTCTTAAATTTAGTAATAGATACAGTATGCCAAAAATGAATTAATTTCACTTTCAGATATATCGACGATGTGTTCTCTATAAACAACAAGAAGTTTGCTGACCCCGTCGATCGTATATATCCTTCTGAACTTGAAATAAAGGACACAACAGACCCTTCTACAACAGCTGCTTACCTCGATCCTTACTTAAACTACGACCAACATGGACAGCTTACTACTAAGCGAAACGATAAACGTGATGATTTCAATTTTCCGATCGTGAACTTTCCATTTCTTGATAGTAACATTCATACTTCTCCAACCTATGGTGTTTACATGTCGAAGTTGATTCGATATTCTATGGGTTGCTCTAAATAACAGGATTTTTGTGATCGATGTCGACCGCTGACAAACAAACTAACACAATGATTTTTTACGCAAGTTTTACGGTCGCCATCTTTGTCTCATTAAGAACTGTATATTTAAGTGATATGAAGATGGACGATTTTGGGTATTGTTATTAGTGTGTTTACTTATTGTGATTGACAATGACACTCGGTTCTTGTTTTGAGAACTTGATATTTACTTGGATGTGACCAAGATTTACATGGCGGGTGTCGTCGATGAAGCAGAAGACGCTTACTCTTCCGGAACACCTGGTCTTATTATCTTGTGCTTTTACGAGAGCCATTGTATAAATATTTTTTTTGTTCCTATTTTGCCCCTGGTTTAATCGATTTTGAATTCGGATTATGGTTTTGATGACGCTTTGGTATTTTCTGATTTCTGAACCAGTCGTTACATTAATTTTAATTTTGAATTTGAATCAGCGACTAACAGCTACCATTTTAAGGACGGTTATATTCCAGCATTGGGACAGTCCCCGTTTTAAAAAAACAAGCCAGAAGTGGGGTATTATCCGGAAAGGCAACATGTAGATGTAGAAGGAAAGAGGAAGGGCCTGAATCAATACAAACTAGAACTGTCGTCCAGGGGCCAACTCATACCCCCGTCACCTTAAGGTTATTTGCCGCCCCGCCCCCTTAAAGTTATTTGTACAACAAATGGGAGGTACATCTTCTGACTGTACTGTCTATTCCCACAAAAGGATCCCTTGACAACTAAGCAAATGCATAGCCGGACAAAAAAATTGTGTTAATTTACATAAAAGGGGACTTACTCTCTGAAAAGGGGAAACAATGCAAAGGATCAAAATGCTAATTTTCTTAAGGGGGCACATTTACATGTTGTTTTGTCTATTCCCACAATGTTTTTTTTAAATATCCATTGAAAACTGAGCAAATGCATAGCCGGATAAAATTGTGTCTACAGACGGACAACATGATTCCAGTATACCCCCTGACGTTGTTGCTGGGGGGGGGGGGGGGGAGGGGGTAATAATTAATATACTTTTTACCTGAAACGAAAACGAGTGACTGTCCGACTGTGCGCGCACCCAAAGCTGGCGTGGGGTCTGAAAAAAAAAACAAAAAATGTTTAGAGGATTTATTGAGTATGGCTCACTTGATATATGTTTATATAGATTTGGTCATTATTACTTGCTTTATATGAGTAGGATTAAAACTAAAGCATACCTGAAATACCCATTGTGGGGAGGTATCCATTTGCAGCATTGCTCCCGGTGACTTGATGAACTGAATATAAACAAAAAAAGAAGCATGTATGGATGGTGGAAATAACATATATGGAACATTTTAACATATTTTAACTTTTTATTAACAGCTAGGGTAATTTAAGGTTTGAATTGCCTCCCTGTGTCTATGCATGATTATTTTGGATATTGCGATCGGTCTTTCCGGCTTATGTATACGTACATATGTTTGTATGTGTGCCGGAGTAAATAAAGTGACATACAATATTTGTCATGTCATAAGAGAATAAGAATTCTAAAAATATTGAAATAAAATATCTTACTATTACGAATGATATTCACCAAGTAGAATCATTTGATCTGAATTGATAGACAACATATTTAAGTTTCATTTCATTTCATTTCACAAAGATTTTATTGAAAATTATTTAATCGGATTGGGCAACTGCCAAAAGCCTATACAAGCCCTCTTCTACAGACGGACATATGCATTTTACAAATATACATGTATATAGTCTGACAATATTAGACAACACGTACACACCCTCGCACATACACTCACACACACAACTTAACACAACATAACATAAATACTAGCATTACATATTTAAGTACATAAACTACAGTAAACATTACCCTTCCTCAAATGTGAACGGATAGCTGTGAGATACATTTGAGTCTGTGGAAGATAATTTGATACTTTAGATAACTTTCCCCATTTTCAGCCTCTGGGGCGGGAATTCCAATTGTATTTTGACCCCGCTTTTAAGAAGGTTGATTCGGAGCCATCAGGGAAAATTTAAATGGCATAAAATATTTGAAAAAGGTGTTATTTCCCCATATTAACGAAGCTAAATTTTACCCTCTCCCGATTTGGAATGCGACATGCATGGAACGCGTCTTGCAATGTTAATCATCTGACGAGAAAACTGTCCAATTAAAGGCTTGGTTTGGCTTAACACTTTATTGAAAATTAAGATAAACGAAGAATCTGTCTCCATTTGTGGCAAATCCGTATATGTTATGGAGACCATGAATACTGATGCACTTTTCTCCTTGTAATATCTCACTGAATTATCATCCAACACTGCATTTTACCCGGTCACAATATACTGACAACAACTGAACCAGTCTTATCATTATTTTTTATGTTGAATCTTAATCAACGACTAACAACTACCATTTTAAAGACTGTTATATCCGAAATCGGGACAGGTCCCGTTCAGTGACGCTAGGGGTCAAAAGGTGAGAATCCAAAATTTCTAAACTTCGTTGCGGGGGTATAATTAATATATTTTTTACCTAATTCGAGTGACTGTCCCTCTTTGTGCGCACCCAAAGTTGTCGTAGGGTCTGAAAAGAAAAATGGAAAAAAATAAGGTGCCTCCCTGTGTCTATGCGTGATTATTTGGGATGTTGCGATCAGTCTTTCCGGCTCATGTATACGTACAAATGTACATGTTTGTATGTGTGCCGGAGTTAACAAATTGCAATACAATATTTGTCATGTCATAAGAATTTTAAAAATATTGAAAAAAATTATCTTACTTTTACGAATGATATTCACCAAGTAGGAATCATTTCATTGAATTGATAGACAACATATAACCAAGACATATAGTTTAGTACATAAACTACAGTAAACATTACACCTCTCGAATTGGAACGGAAACCTTTGATATACCTTTGAGTCTGTAGAAGATTATACTTTAGATAACTTTCCCTTTTTCAGCCTCTTTTTTTCAGGCGGGAATTCCAATTGTAGTTTGATACCCACTTACAAGGTTGAATCTGAGCAATCAGGAAAAATTAACTACTATAAATGACATAAAATACAAAAAGTGTTATTTTCCTATTTTAACTAAGCTAACTTTTACCACCTCCCCGATGGGAAAGGGATAGCCCGGCGGTACTAAAATATACAAATGAATAGATTGTTTTAAAATATGTATCCTTATGATCATCTACCTAGGATTATTGTTGCCAAGTGTGAAATGAAACTATCCATTGGTTCTCGAGAAAATATCGAAAATGTAAAACACTTTTTGCATGGCGGAAAGAAAGCGATCGGGATATACAGCTCAGGTGACCAAAAACTTAAAACAGCGCACTCAATACACACATATGTTTGACATGCATGCCAATAATGTTGGTCTTCGGTAAATAAATTGCCAGTACTTACATTTTTCATGGATAACTAAATACTGATTGAAAAACACCTGTTTTCTGGGTTTAATTTACATTAAGGTTATATAGGGAAGGTAATGGGGGAATGAAAAATTATAAATACATGTAAATTCTGTGTATGAGATCACAGAGTCAAATTAAGGAATGTAGATGCATAATTGATTAAATGTGGTTGTTTTTTATCCTATGGTGGATGCGATGAGGATACGTGTGTATTTAGGAGACTGCGGTATGTACTTGTAAGCATTCTTGCAATAGTCCGGATCGTTTGCCGTATAAAAGTTGAAGTCATACAGCATGTATGACTTCTATCTTCTGGTGTAAATGTCTTTACAAATCAGTTTGCAGAGTTAATCGAAAAAAAATTCGTTTTACTCTAGATTGTAATTCTAGGTCTACGATGTCAGCCAAATATTTTAATAAAGACAAACAAACTCACTTGTATCTTTCGCCGGCGTTGTTTTACATAGCTTTCGCAATTCAGGTGAACACACCAAGGCGACAAAAATCACTCTGATCGAAAAGAAAAAAATAATGACGCATCAATACGATATATCGATATATTCGCCTATCGATCTTGAGTTAAAAGAGTTCGCGTGTAAAAGAATTAAATTTGATATCGAAGAACAGACATGGCAAATGTAAACTATATTTAGGGAATAGTACGTTGTTTTGAGTGGCTATACTGGCGATTAGAACATGGAATTTGGTTTGAACTCGAGACCGATAGGTCGAGAGTTGTAACCAAATTCCATGTTCTAATCGCCAGTATAGACACGAAAAACAACGTACTATCCCCATTCTAACACTCATTGACAATTTTACAACGCTAACATGTTTAGATTCATTGTATTTCCTTTTTACAAGTACGTAGTAAAGTACTCTGTGACCTGGCTGGTGACATGTCTTTCTATACCCAACTGACCAATCAAAAGGAAGCTTTCAAAAACCGGTCATATAGCCACGCCCACATATGTACCGGCGAGCGCTTGGTCTGGATGTTGACGAGGCGGAATATTTAGATTTGGATTCTCCGGATCTTATGTATAAACGACAAACTTGGATTTCCATTGACAAAATGTTTACAATTCCATGTCAGTATACATGCCAATATGTTTGTATCGACAAAATCGCGTGTTCAGATCTGTAAAAAGTTCTGTGCAAATTTACAAGACAAAGTCACAGTGAAATGTTTGTTTTGATTCCGGATCAAGATGCCTACACATGGAAGGAATATTAACGTTTCATGAATAAATGGAGGTAACAACAATAAAGTATTACGTTTTATTTTTAATTTATTCAACAAATACATTCAATCGGTCCTCTCTGCTCTGTTGCTCGCTTGACGCTTATCACGCAGCGAAATGTTCATCGATAGACGATCCCCACTCCATCGCCATTTTGGTTAGGGTAGAAACGGGGCGTGGCTTAAGCGCGATGGGCGGAGCTTGATACGATTGATCATGATTCTATCGCACAAGAACATGGTCAATAACCAATCAAAACGCGCATTACAAACGTATACTTGAATCAGGTTATCCGTCTGTAGACACAATTTTGTCCGGCTATGCATTCGCTCAGTTTTCAATGGATCTTGTTAAAATTTTGTGGGAATAGACAGTACAGTATGAAGATGTGCCCCTCATTTGTTGTACAAAAAGCTTTAATTGGGCAGGGGGTATGAGTTTGCCCCGAACGACAGTTCTAGTTTCTACTAGTCTGGTGATGTTGTTGCCTTTTATAAAAATTAGCTGTATTTAAAAGTTCCAGATTCAAAATTAAGACAGCTGGGATATATATCAAAATAAATTAGACAATACCGCAGCGTTAACAAAATCATATTCCGATTACGAAATCGATTAAACCATGGGCAAGATATGAACAAGGACAGGTTAACATGTACAAGAGAATAAGACCAGGTGTTCATCGACGTCACCCGCCATGTAAATCTCTATAACATCCAAGTAAACATCAAGTTCTCAAAATGAGAACTGATTATTTATTGCAATCACAACAGGTCAACACACTAAAGAGCACACTAAAAAACGTCAATATTCATATAATTTAGGGATACAGAATATTTCTCAATGAGACAAAGATGGCGACCATAAAACATGCCCTTAGTTATGATCAACCTGCATCTCTCGAATCATCGTGTTGTTCGTTTTTCAGCAGTCGACATCAATCATGAAAATCATGATATATAGAGGAAACCCTAGAAAAACGAATCAACTGCGATATGTAAACACTATAGGTTTGAGAAGCAGGGATGTTACTATTAAGAAATGGAAAGTTTTGGATAATTTTGCTTTCAATACTGTTATATACATAATACTTTAAAGGGGCATCCCGCGAAAGTAACCTTTTTTCATATTTTTTTCAAAATATTACATACACATATCGAGTGGGTATTCTTACGGACTACGACGATCAGATTTTGCTGATATGTATTCATAAAATAAATAATTTCAAAATAACTAGTGGAATTCCAAAACGTCTACCCAGACGCCTGGATTGGGATTTCAACCTACCAATGCATGCGCAGCGAGCGCCGTTTCCATTGTAAACACTCTATCTGGTATTACCGTTACACCACGATAAGACCTAACTACTAAGCGAAAAATTGCCGAATGGTCAAAATATGACGCAAGACTGCGTTACGAAATCATATTGAGAGATGGGAAGTATTCAATGGAGAAACTACCTGCTCTATTGCGTGTATGTTACATATTTCTTCTGTGTAACGGTAACATGCACAAATAAAGCTTTGATTTGGTTTTGGGGCTACCCAAGGGGAAACTGTTTCAGTCTTCTGTTGCATAAATGCGTGTGTAATATTAAACTTAAAAGTGTGTTTTATAATATTCCCTTTATAAAATCTGATGTTCCAGTAAAACAGTATGATTTAATTATAATTGCTGGATAGAAAGACATTTTCAAAAACAATATATTCCATAACAGAAAAATTCGTTTGATTACGTTGTAAAACGGGACGTGCGACCGAGGTACATACGGCTTCAATTTGGACAAAAGGAATAAAAAAAATATGTTTTCACGCGTAAAAAAAGTGATATTCATACTAATCTATAAATTAGTGAAGGTAACAATATCATTTGGTTGCGACCCCGGTATTGGATTTGATGTGGAAATATATACATAACGGGAAAAACATACCCAAAGTTATACAACATATACAGTTGTGGGATCGCACAACGTTACACGATGTGCGGCGGGCGCACGATGGGCGAACGGTGTATGCACGATGTGCGAACGATGCGATCCTGGGCGATTATTTCTAACGCACATGTGGGCGCACGATAAACTAACATTGTGCGATGACAAACGTGGTTGATGTAAATTTAGAAATGGTTTAACAATATATACGGTTTCGCGCTAGTTGTTTTAAACATATTTCTATATTTTAACTATTTACATTAGCTAATGGTTCCATCTATATATTTCTTAAAATTAGTATTAGTCTTTCTGTAGTTTTTGAAACAAACCAAATAGACACATGCAAACTTTCAACACATTTCTCATTCAAGTAAATATTGCCAGTTTTTACCAAGTTATACACTGCATCTGTACATAGACAATATATGTAAATGTCTCTGGCCCGGGGCACTCGCCTAGGTGTGAAAACACAGGTAAAATGGCGGGGAGGGGGTTTTCAAATAACCAATTATAAGAGTCCAGTTTGTTTTCATAACGGTCGCTCGGTAATGGCTGTCGTAGCGTGTCGCAGCACACGGGACAGGTACAACTCTGGTATGTTATTTCTATTCTTTTACCTGGTAGCTAAACCCGCCCTTGGCTGTCTCATGGTCACTGTAATACTGTTTACTGTATATTGTTAAATTGACATAATCCCAATAAATATGATGTGAATTTAAATAGTTTTTGGACAGGAGGGTTCCATATGTTTTTTGTTCCGTGATATGTATCGACCAGTTGTACCAAATCGTGCGTGTGTGCGATTCTAACGCACACATAAACGGACGATCTTTAGATCGCGCAGTTGTGCGCACCATGGGCGAACGATGTGTGCACGATGTATGCACGATGCACGCACGCAGTTTTAGGTGCGTTGTGCGATACCACAACTGTACAAATGTATATTCCATTCCTGCAGTTTGTTTTTTTAAAGGTCATCGTCCCTTTACAAGACGCCAAAATAGATGTAAAAGAAAGCGGAATTATCATAACATATTAATAACGGGTAGTTATAAGTGTTTCAACAGTTCCAAATCTGATATACGTATACATTGTATGCATGTAGTCATGCTTAGTGTGTGGTGCGTTAAATGAGTGTATGGACTTAAATTTTCGCATTCCGTGATACGTGTTAACGTGTGAAGACGCTGAAAGTTGGATATATTTTAAATGAATATGAATGTACATTGTATATATACAGATAGTCTGAAAAAAAATCTTCAAGACGTTGAATTGTAAAAAAAATCGCAAACATTTCATGTCTTTTTTTTTGTACTTTTCAATGCATGCTACATACATGTAATAAAATCATCTGAAAAGTTGGGTTCGTGAATATTACCTTTTACATAAATTAAGGTTTGTACCATGGCCGTATTCCGCACCCATGTGTACCGGTCTCGGTCAGGTAAATATAATATAGACAATTCCTGGTGTCGATATAATATGGTGCCGATATGCCGACAATTATTCTTCATTTGAATATCGGTATGTGTGCAATTGATGTCTAATTTTAATGTGAATATGATTCAATAAGTTTATACACGGACTTTGTCTCTGTTTCATCAGCCGTTTACATTACGCGAGGGGACCTCCCGTATTGCCCCTACCGGCAAACCCATCGGCACACCTGTCACGTGGCGTCATCCCCGCTATTTTTATCAGGGCTTTCCCGAGGAATGCGATTTTGCAAGTGGTCAATATAGACATTTTGAATGGACTTTGAATATGAGAATAACAGGAAAGTATAATTAGTAGTGCATACGCCATGTATATTCAAGCACAGGCATTTAGGCTTTCGCGGGATGCCCCTTTAAACGTACATACTTATGGAAGCGATTATCTTTTTTAGCGTTTTGTTCTGAAATCATTTCGCTAAACTATAATTGCGCTAAAAAGTTCTGTTTATTACTTTCTACAACAAGTATCGGCGTGGCATCATCGCGCTTATCATTTGAGTCGCCAAAATAATTATGCATCCAATAAGCTGGTATAACAATTTACGATTAAGAGTTATCATCATTATACATACCCACAGGTTCCAAAAAACATGTACAGCAATCCACTAAATACATCCCAACTACCTGCAAATGTAAATCCGTTTAGTAATTCTTATTAGGGCACCTGCACTAACTGAAATTAGCAATGGCATCGTCAAAAACGATACAATATTGTAGACACACAAATACATTGAAAACTCCCAATTCTTTCAGTGTATAACATTTCCCCTGGTATGTATTTCCATAGCTTGCAAAACCTGTACCTTAAATTAAGTTGGTAAAAGTTTAATATTTGTTTCACGATACTCAATATATGACAATAATGATTTCTTTTTGACCCATGTGTTTTAAATAATTCATCTGTGAAGTCGCGAAATAAATTAATTTACCATTCGCCGTGCCAACCTCTACAAATGCATCATTCGGGACTTGAGCTGTTGTTTCCACAGACATCACCGCGCCTAGCGTGGATTTGGATAAAGATTCTTGTTGTGCTGTAAAAGCAATATAAGACATTCAAAGGTGAACTCTTTGGTTAAAGAAAATATTACGGCGGACAAAAATGGGTTTGTTGGCTGTTGTTGTGAGTTAATTGGAAACCAAAATTTGACGGTCAACTATTTTGCAATATTTGTTTTTCATATCAACGAATTGGCAAAGATTAACCCTTTCGGTGCCACGGCAAATTTCGAAAGTGCCAACATTTTGGAAGATGACGTCGAATTTTGATGTCACTTAAAAATAACCTACTATTTACGTGCCACGGAGTATTGACGTTGTCAGCAATTATCGATAACCCTTTGTGATGTTCCATCCAGGGTATTGTCGCCGTTCTCTAATCAATAGCGATGATATTTTACAGGTACATGTGTAGTGCAGGCAAGAAATACACTTTCATGGGACTGTTCAAGAACGTTTTGACAGACATTAGAATAATAATAACTTTAAAAAAATAATGAAATGACTACCGTTTTGAAACAATATAAGTCTCTATACGTCGATGGTAAAACATAACTTCGGAGATATAATAAATAGCAGACTATTATATAATATATAGAAATGGCATACAATCATTCTATCATTTTTCATCGGAGATGTGTCGCTTTCGAGAGAAGGAATAGTCTCACTGCATTGGATCCTTGACCGTTCGCGATTGCTTAACTTTAAGACACGGTCTGTACATAGGTCTTTTTCTCATCGACCTTGGTAAAGATTAACATATATCCATGGTACAATTAGATGTTAAGGCGTTACCTAAACTAAAATTACGTTACCTTATTACCGAGTCGGAAAACGGTCTGTTCGGAATACGGATTGTCATGGGTTATTATACTGACGAAGTGATAAATTGGCGTGTTAAATGTTGGCTTTTTCATGTCCGACGTCAAAAATATAATTATATATAACCTAAACCAAAATATCCCGACTTACTGTATTAATGCCTCAAACGGCAGGAGCATATTTATTAGAGTATGTCAAGTCGCCATATCACCTGTCGTCGGGTGGGGATGTCGATTAGCGTAATGAAAGGACGTGCAGCTAATTTAGGCCCGGCGAGAGCAAGACATCTTTCGTCATTCCATTTCATAACAAAAGTTAGAAGCTTAAAAAACAACATAAAACATTTTATTCGGGATCATCGCCTTCAATATCCAAGACTCTAAGCCATGCAGACTTGCATTTACACATATTTAATTTGATCATAATTTCATTTTACAGAAATGCTTCTACTTTGATTTAAGGAACTTCAATATTTAAGACAAAAATAAGCTTCAAATAAGGTTCAGTGAATCTAAAACATATTTTCATCACAATGAGGTTATCTAAAGTATACCCCTCCTAACAAAGGGTTTGCTCCGTACAGATATATTGCAATACGTTTCTTATATTTCATATATTTTAAGCATAACTATTGGATAAACCTAACGTAACGTGAATGACAACAAGTCTTCTTTCCACTACGGTACAATCATAACAGCAAACATATAAATTTACATTTGCCGTACTAGCCTGTGATACCTTACTTAATTTGGTTCGCCGATATGTCCTTTTGAGATGTCGACACACTTTCTTCAAATTTTCTCAACCGTCCAGAAATTAAACTGTCGTTATTTTCAAGAATCAAATTTTAACATTCTTTAATAGACCCCTGAACTTGTTTCCGTGTAACCGAGGTAATAGTAGAGGATCCATGCTGACCGTGTAGTAAAATCTACGACCGCATTACTCGAGTAACGGTTATATAATGGCAACTTCTATTTCTGTAACCCCCGTGTACCGGATTATACCCGAAAGCACGTGCTGCTTGTTACGATACATTGACAATTAAATCAATACTGATAGAACCACAGGATTATTTGATTAACATCATCGCCTCACAATGTCAGCCATATCTATCCTTAGAACTTTATACCTTATAAGATTCACAAGAAAACATATGCATTGAATAACATATAACAGTGGTTAAGAAGATAATACAATTTATTATATTTTTACACTTTCTGATTGGCTAAGATTGCGCCAGGTGATTCTCGATAAAAAGTCATATTGACCAGTCGTGCAGAAAAAAGCTGGTTGACTGGGTGTTTCTAAAATTAGAAATATGACGTAACGTCAAGAGCTCCGAAGACCTTGGCACTGCTTGACAACAACAACAGTAATGGCAGACGGCAGGTTTGCCGTTCTAAAAAATAATCCAAAAGATACTATTCTCGACGGCGTGGAGTCTAACAATATCAAACGGAAAACATCAACAATTGTCAAAGAGTTCAGGAAGCATTTACTATTGTATTGATATAATATTGTTTGAGAATTTGATTAAATGTCGTTGAAAAACGAAAAAGTTTGAAAAAAAAAAAAATTATTTATAATAAAAATCGATATTTTTTCTCCGGTCGATAAAACCATGTATCGACCGAAATCAAAAGGCTATAATTGTATAATATCATACGACTGATACATTCTACCTAATGGTGAAACATGTAAAAACAGTTTTGCTGCGTGTATACACATGACTATAGGGATGAGACAACATAATGTTTCTATCGCTTCTTAATGACAACGTTAAAAAGAGTTAAGCAATTCAGAACGTTAGGAATAAGATTCATCAGTTTGGTATGAATGATATATACTGAGATTGTTTTGTAAACACAAACAGGAATTGAAAACTTAATTTGCGAGCTTTCGAAAACGTCTGTTTCCTTTGTCAAGCAAAGAGTACAATAGCCGAGTGTCGGTGTTCTGATCGCTGAAATCAGCTCACTACCCAAAATAGGGCGAGTTAGAGAAGTCAGCTGTCAAGAACGTAGCGCGACATTTCGTCCAAATGTACTCTAGTACTACAGGTAGACAGAGGGACGGGCAAGATGTTTACCCATTCCGCCCCTTATTGGATGTTAAAATAGGGTGATAAAGATGACTCAACTGGTGTCCCCCCTCGCCTCTGTTCATTGATTCCCCTTCCTTACTAATCCATATGGATTCTTTAATTTTCCTCATTCTCCAGTTTTCCTCCCTTTCCAACAATTTGACTGGAACAACTCCAAAGTGTTGGAAAGGGAGGAAAACTGGTGAGTGAAAAAAATTATTATCTTACCCGTCCCTCTGTCTACCTGTAGTTCTAGAGTACATTTGGACGAAATGTCGCGCTATGTTTTTGACAGCTGACTTCTCTAACTCGCCCGATTTTGGGTAGTGAGCTGATTTCAGCTGTCAGAACACCGACACTCGGCTTTTGTACTCTTTGCTTGACAAAGGAAAAAGACGTTTTCGAAAGCTCGCAAATTAAGTTTTCAATTCCTGTTTGTGTACAAAACAATCTCAGTATATATAATTCAGAACGTACTATAAAAAATGGCTTACTTTGAGGCGTTGTGTTTTTTATCTCTCTCGGTTTGTGCACCGTGCATTCGGTGTCAGTGGTGCGATTCCCCGCAGTCCACTCTGTATCCCTGCAACTACATTAAGAGGAGTAGTGTAAGTAATACATTAAAGGCCCAATATACGTAACTTTAGGATATTTTTCGTGATTCTGACAAATTCTGAAGAAAAATCCAGTTAATAACCATGCAAAAATCGGCCTTAACAGATGTAAACCTGAGCGGTTACTATCTCTTGACAGAAAAAGCCAAAGAATTGAAAATAATTCAGGTGTGGCCCATTTCAACAACAAGCCGAAATTTAGAAGACAGTTCAAAATTGACGTGTTTACAAATACCGAGTTTCAACTGCTGCTGTACTGGTCATCATCTTGGATATTGCTGATATCAGTTAATCTTAACTACATCTATAAATATGATAAGTTATTAGGCATGATTTTGGCTTGCTTTTCACGTATTTCAATTTTTTGCAATAGAAAGTAAAATTTGTAATACTTACACAGTAAACGGCCTGCACCATTCGCATCCCTCTTCAGACTTGAACATCCCATTCTTGCACGGTACGCATTTAGTTTCTGAAAACAGAATATTTTATCAAAACTATATCTGTTCGTTCGGTACAGTTTGGTAACGCATAAAGCACCAAAAACTGCGAGCGTACATCGTGCAACACCGTTCACACATGATGCACGGCTTGCAAACAACTGGGTGATTAGTAAGGTTTAACGTCGCCGCCCACAAGCACGATTAGGATAGTCGATAAATATTACTAGGGGAAGAAAAGGAAACCTGAGACTGTATTTTGATGTATTTACCTCCTAATAGCGCAGACCTGACGACGAATTGATTGTGCTGCTCAAAAACAACAAAAGCTAGAATTATAATCTACAGAGTAGTATATAACCTTGTTACTGTCTGCTAAAAACTGACCTCCCTGCTTAAGACCTTTTTTTGTGCAAAAAAAGGTGGTATTGATCGATTAACATTAATGAAACATTCATGTTATTGATATTTTTTTATATACTCTTAAACTCAATACAAAATGTCTACATACTAAAACTAGAAATAACAATATAATGCTCCACATTAAGCCCCAGTCACACCGGACCTACGACCAGGTTACGACCTAGTTGCGACCGAAGAAAATCAGAATCGCAGGTAGCTTGAGCGCACGACTAGTCGCAGTGGTCGTGGGTGATCGCACGCGCAAAATCAGTCGCAGCAAGCTCGATGGTCATGTTCAAAACTTCTGACCTGCGATTCTAAATCGCAAGTGGTCGCAGAACGGTCGTACCACCAGTCGCACATGAACGCAGGACCAGTCGTGCATGATCGCGGGCCAAGTAGTTGCAAATTGGTCGTGCTACTGGTCGTGCCACTCTACGATCGGTGGTACCACCGATCGTACGACCTCACAATTGGTCGTACGATCAGTCACGACCTGTCCACGACCACTGCGACTAGTCGTGCGCTCATGCTACGATTTCCCTGATTCCGATTTTCTTCGGTCGCAACTAGGTCGTAACCTGGTCGAAGGTCCGGTGTGACTGTGTGCAGTCACAGGTTGCCACGACTGATCGTGCGAGCAATCGCAGGTTGCCACGACTGATCGTGCGATTGGTCACTCATCGCACTACTCATCGCACGATTGCCTTCGATTACCTACGATTGATCTTGCGATTAATCTTCTCCAATCGTAAGTCATTGCGCGACCAAGTGCACCACCAATCGTACGATGGCCTACCACCAGTCGTAGGACCAATCGCAGTATGCGATCGCGAATAGACATCGCAACAAACATTGCCGATCGGTCGTAACTCGGCCAAATTGCCCCCAATCGCACGATTCAGAAATCGTACGATCTGGTGTGACTATAGCTTTAATAAAACCTTCACCTAGTGAACAAAATAGAGCAATCGTAATGAACTGTTCATGATAAAATTGCGCTGATTTAAGGTCCATACAATTATAAAAGAACGATTCGATTAAAATCATATCGTGAACTCCGCGCCGTTTCGATAACTACTCTCTGCTGCGTCAATATCTGAAGACATTCTGTAGGGGGCCACGCTCTGATGACCTTTTTGCATTATCTGAATTATGGATTTTAGATGTGCCAAAGCTTGCATAATTGTATTTTGTACGTTTAGTAATTTCATCACAAAAATGTTAATGTGACGAATTTACTTGGTGCAAGATGACAGCGTCATTGAAGAATGATTCTATTTATTAATTATGGCCCTATTGCCTCATCGTATTGTCGAGGGATGGAAAAGTATCTCATCACGAGACAATTCTATGAGCAATAGTGCCCTCTCAACATGTTCATAATGGATTAATGTACATCACCCTTCCATTTAAATACACACGTATACACAAAACTCGTTTTATTGTGCTAGACCATGGTTAGCTTTGAGTCGTTTCCAGAGTCAGCCATGTTCCAACAGAACAGTAGCACGACGTATTAGTGACGTCAAAATAAATCGCTTCATAGTACTCATGTGTATAGCCAATGGGAATGCAGGATTCAGACACGTGATGTACTAATGTGAGGTTAAGGCGATAAAGGTCACCAGACCATGACCGCATATGGGATGTCGTCAGATCCTTGTAAAACGGAGTGAGAACAAGGATCTAAAATTGTATCAGATTGATGAAATGATTACTTTAAAACACATTGGAATATGAAGGTAAATCCCATACCCGTTGGATCTGGCTCCATGCCTATATCACACTTGATATCTAGCGGGACACATTCTTCCTCCCTTACGTCAGCGTCCCTGTGACCCCTGCTGGAGTAACACAGTTTCCGGTTACACCTACACACCTTCCCAATAGGGTCATAATACACTGCTCCTGTAACGAAACACGAAATACACCGTTCCTGTAACGTAACACATACTACACCGCTCCTGTAACGTAACACAAACTCCTCAGATACATCATACTGAACGGGTCATTATACACCGCTCCTGTAACGTAACACATAATACACCGCTCCTGTAACGTAACACAAACTCCTCAGATACATCATACAGTACGGTTCATAATACACCGCTCCTGTAACGTAACACAAACTCCTCAGATAAATCATACAGTACGGGTCATAATACACCGCTCCTGTAACGTAACACATAATAAACCGCTCCTGTAACGTAACACAAACTCCTCAGATACACCATACAGTACGGGTCATAATACACCGCTCCTGTAACGTAACACATAATACACCGCTCCTGTAACGAAACACATAATACACCGCTCCTGTAACGTAACACATACTACACCGCTCCTGTAACGAAACACATACTACACCGCTCCTGTAACGTAACACAAACTCCTCAGATACATCATACAGTACGGGTCATTATACACCGCTCCTGTAACGTAACACATAATACACCACTCCTGTAACGAAACACATAATACACCGCTCCTGTAACGTAACACAAACTCCTCAGATACATCATACAGTACGGTTCATATTACACCGCTCCTGTAACGTAACACAAACTCCTCAGATACATCATACAGTACGGGTCATAATACACCGCTCCTGTAACGTAACACATAATACACCGCTCCTGTATCGTAACACAAACTCCTCAGATACACCATACAGTACGGGTCATAATACACCGCTCCTGTAACGTAACACATAATACACCGCTTCTGTAACGTAACAAATAATACACAAACTACTCAGATATATTATACAGTACGGGTCATAATACACCGCTCCTGTAACGTAACACATAATACACAACTCCTGTAACGAAACACATAATACACCGCTCCTGAAACGTAACTCAAACTCCTCAGATACATCATACAGTACGGGTCATAATACACCGCTCCTGTAACGTAACAAATAATACACTGCTCCTGTAACGTAACACATAATACACCGCTCCTGTAACGTAACACATAATACACCGCTCCTGCAACGTAACACATAATACACCGCTCCTGTAACGAAACAAATAATACACCGCTCCTGTAACGAAACATATAATACACCGCTCCTGTAACGAAACACATAATACACCGCTCCTGTAACGTAACAAATAATACACCGCTCCTGTAACGAAACACATAATACACCGCTCCTGTAACGAAACACATAATACACCGCTCCTGTAACGAAACAAATAATACACTGCTCCTGTAACGTAACACATAATACACCGTTCCTGTAACGAAACACATAATACACCGCTCCTGTAACGTAACACAAACTCCTCAGATACATCATACAGTACGGTTCATATTACACCGCTCCTGTAACGTAACACAAACTCCTCAGATACATCATACAGTACGGGTCATAATACACCGCTCCTGTAACGTAACACATAATACACCGCTCCTGTAACGTAACACAAACTCCTCAGATACACCATACAGTACGGGTCATAATACACCGCTCCTGTAACGTAACACATAATACACCGCTTCTGTAACGTAACAAATAATACACAAACTACTCAGATATATTATACAGTACGGGTCATAATACACCGCTCCTGTAACGTAACACATAATACACAACTCCTGTAACGAAACACATAATACACCGCTCCTGAAACGTAACTCAAACTCCTCAGATACATCATACAGTACGGGTCATAATACACCGCTCCTGTAACGTAACAAATAATACACTGCTCCTGTAACGTAACACATAATACACCGCTCCTGTAACGTAACACATAATACACCGCTCCTGCAACGTAACACATAATACACCGCTCCTGTAACGAAACAAATAATACACCGCTCCTGTAACGAAACATATAATACACCGCTCCTGTAACGAAACACATAATACACCGCTCCTGTAACGTAACAAATAATACACCGCTCCTGTAACGAAACACATAATACACCGCTCCTGTAACGAAACACATAATACACCGCTCCTGTAACGAAACAAATAATACACTGCTCCTGTAACGTAACACATAATACACCGTTCCTGTAACGAAACACATAATACACCGCTCCTGTAACGTAACAAATAATACACCGCTCCTATAACGAAACAAATAATACACCGCTCCTGTAACGTAACACATAATACACCGCTCCTGTAACGTAACAAATAATACACCGCTCCTGTAACGTAACACATAATACACCGCTCCTGTAACGTAACACATAATACACCGCTCCTGTAACGAAACAAATAATACACTGCTCCTCCTGTAATGTAACACATAATACACCGCTCCTGTAACGAAACAAATAATACACTGCTCCTGTAACGAAACAAATAATACACCGCTCCTGTAACGAAACACATAATACACCGCTCCTGTAACGTAACACATAATACACCGCTCCTGTAACGAAACAAATAATACACCGCTCCTGTAATGTAACACAAACTGGTCAGATACATCATACAGTACGGGTCATAATACACCGCTCCTGTAACGAAACACATAATACACCGCTCCTGTAACGAAACAAATAATACACCGCTCCTGTAACGTAACACATAATACACCGCTCCTGTAACGTAACACATAATACACTGCTCCTGTAACGTAACACATAATACACCGCTCCTGTAACGTAACATATAATACACCGCTCCTGTAACGTAACACATAATACACCGCTCCTGTAACGTAACACATAATACACCGCTCCTGTAACGAAACAAATAATACACTGCTCCTGTAACGAAACAAATAATACACCGCTCCTGTAACGTAACAAATAATACACCGCTCCTGTAACGAAACACATAATACACCGTTCCTGTAACGAAACACATAATACACCGCTCCTGTAACGTAACACATAATACACCACTCCTGTAACGAAACAAATAATACACCGCTCCTGTAATGTAACACAAACTCGTCAGATACATCATACAGTACGGGTCATAATACACCGCTCCTGTAACGAAACAAATAATACACTGCTCCTGTAACGTAACACATAATACACCGTTCCTGTAACGTAACACATAATACACCGCTCCTGTAACGTAACACATAATACACCGCTCCTGTAACGAAACACATAATACACCGCTCCTGTAACGTAACACATAATACACCGCTCCTGTAACGAAACAAATAATACACCGCTCCTGTAATGTAACACAAACTCGTCAGATACATCATACAGTTCGGGTCATAATACACCGCTCCTGTAACGAAACACATAATACACCGCTCCTGTAACGTAACAAATAATACACTGCTCCTGTAACGTAACAAATAATACACCGTTCCTGTAACGAAACAAATAATACACAGACTCCTCAGATACATCATACAGCAGGGGTCATAATACACCGCTCCTGTAACGTAACACAAACTCCTCAGATACATCATACAGTACGGGTCATAATACACCGCTCCTGTAACGTAACACAGACTCCTCATATAACATCATACAGTACGGGTCATAATACACCGCTCCTGTAACGAAACACATAATACACCGCTCCTGTAACGAAACACATAATACATCGCTCCTGTAACGAAACACATAATACACCGCTCCTGTAACAAAACACAAACTCCTCAGATACAACATACAGTACGGGTCATAATATACCGCTCCTGTAACGAAACACATCATATACCGCTCCTGTAACGAAATACAAACTCCTCAGTTACATCATACAGTACACAGCAGTCCGTGCAGCAGCAGTTGTTTTTTTACAAATTTCAGTACTTTCCAATCACTTGCAATTTAAAAGTTACTACTAGACAATGAAAATTTATTTAAACACGTTGATTAATAGTTCCTAACGGTAAAGTTTCCTGTATATAGAACTTTTTTGTCATATATCTGTTATCAGTTAAAATATACTCGTATTTCACAGTACTTCTGCATCATCAGCAATTTTAACCCGAATATAATCAATATCACAAAACAGATCAGATCGCAAAAATGGTGATGTTTTTTACCTGTTTGGACGTCACATTCCGTAAACGAACGATGTCCAATAGCCTCTGTAGTTGAACCGAAAATCTAAAAAAAAGTACTGAAATTGTTTAAAATGTTTAATTTTTCGCTCCACGTCAATTAAATCATATCTTAATCTCAGCTCCGTTCCGTAAAATTCTCTCTGCTGCGTCAAGATCTGAGGACATCCCATAGGGGGTCACGTTTAGATGACTTTTGTCGCCTCCTTACTTAACACTAAAATAATTTTCCAATGACCTTGTAACTATGGACGAACGGGACAATGCAAGTGTAATGTAGAATGACCCTAGGACTGCTTTACAATATATACCAGATTGTTTACACTTTGTTTTATGAAGTTTCTATAATATACAATCTGATTAAAATACAGATCCTTGTTCTCACTCCGTTTTACAAGGATCAATCTGATTAAAATACAGATCCTTGTTCTCGCTCCGTTTTACAGGGATAAGATCATACCAATTTGATTTCTTGTTCGTCGGATTTACCGCTCCTGTTTTGGAAAAATAATATTAAAGGAAAAGTAAAATATTACCGCTTCAATTTTTAAGTCGATGAAAAATGACGAATCCGGATACATTTTTCAAAGGTTCAAAATTTCGAAAGCGCCATTCCGAATCATTTTAGTGTTTGACACGTACGTAAAAATGGTATTTCAAGCGGTTTTTGGCAACAACACGAGGAAAACGCGCGACGAGGCTTTTTCACTTTTTAAGAAAACTAGGAATGTGTCAAAATGGCTTTCTTATCGTGTTAGTCACGTGTTGATGAAGCAGAAGGCGATTACTCTTCTGGAACACCTGGTCCTATTCTCTTGTGCTTTGACGAGAGTCTCCATGTAAATATTTCCTTTGTTCCTATTTTACAAGGATCAATCTGATTAAAATACAGATCCTTGTTCTCGCTCCGTTTTACAGGGATAAGGTCATACCAATTTGATTTCTTGTTCGTCGGATTTACCGCTCCTGTTTTGGAAAAATAATATTAAAGGAAAAGTAAAATATTACCGCTTCAATTTTTAAGTCGATGAAAAATGACGAATCCGGATACATTTTTCAAAGGTTCAAAATTTCGAAAGCGCCATTCCGAATCATTTTAGTGTTTGACACGTACGTAAAAATGGTATTTCAAGCGGTTTTTGGCAACAACACGAGGAAAACGCGCGACGAGGCTTTTTCACTTTTTAAGAAAACTAGGAATGTGTCAAAATGGCTTTCTTATCGTGTTAGTCACGTGTTGATGAAGCAGAAGGCGATTACTCTTCTGGAACACCTGGTCCTATTCTCTTGTGCTTTGACGAGAGTCTCCATGTAAATATTTCCTTTGTTCCTATTTTGCCCCTAGTTTAATCGATTTTGAGTTCGGATTATGGTTTTGTTGACGCTTTGGTATTCTCTGATTTTTTTTTTTTCCACAACATAATCCGGTCGCCATAATGTATTGCAAAATACCGCAATAGATGGTTTATCGTTCCAAAATTTCTTGATCAAATAAACAAAACACAGAACTCAAGCGGTCTCACTTTATTTATGATTTTTATTTTTTGAAAACATTTTCCAGTAAGCGACATCAGAACATATGTTGTTAATTCAAATGTACGACCATAATAACACCTCTATATTGAATTTCAAATCGATATTCTTCTCAAGCAATCGACCCAATTTTGCAGGCATCATTGTCATTTTATCAGTCTTCTTTTAATAGAATAGTCCTACGGTTGATAGTTAAAAAACGTGTTTGTTATTTATATTCTAAAATATTTATGTGTACCATTCGAACTCTCTTCCAGATGCCGCAGTTGGTCACCTAGTCACCAGTAGTCAAAACATTTAAATCCCGAATGGATGAACACTGGGTTCATTATGCTTATTCGACCACGAGATAAACAATAATGAACGTATTCATATATGGGACGTCAGCTTATAAACTGATATTACTATTTATGATTTGGATATTTTGTACACAAATAGTGCTTGTGTCCATTACTATTACTATTACTAGTATTGTAACTCAACAGCATGTCAGCAAAACACCTGGTGCCTTAAATCTAGCCTTCAGGGTTTGTTTTATAGCGGTACATTTTATACATATATTTTGTCATCATTAATTTATACCAATTCTATACAATATGCATTTTGTATGAACAGAAGCATCTAAATACCTACAAGATAAAAATGTTGTTGCTAAAAGGTGTTACCTGCGACTTTGCTTCAATCACTAAACTTGAATGAATGACCTTGGGTCTTCTATTAGAAGGTAATTTAAGAACATTTTCTCTCAAATGCTATTTTATTGCACAGCTTCATACAAGTAGTTTGTACCATGGAAATGATTAAAAAAACGCTTCAACAATTTAAATACGTTTACTATTCGGTGATACATTACATTAATAGTCAAACACGTATTCTGACAATTAATCTTTTGAAAACTACCGCTCGCTCGAAATTTCAAGGAATTCAAATTTTTTGTAAAAACAAAAACATTGCGCCCGCTCGCTCCAATTGTGAAATCTCATTTTCCGACGAACAATAAATCAAATTGGTATGGCCTAAGAGGTCATGTTCAGATGAGCTTTGTCGCCTCTTTACTTCAACACTAAAATAATTTTCCAATGACCTGTCATCTTGCAACAAGTCATTTCGTCACATTATTTCGCCTAAAAAAACTACCTTCAAGATTCTGAAAGTAGTAATTTGATTGGCTAATGCATAAGGTCATTGGGACATGACCTCGTATGGGATGTTGTCGGATCTTAACGCAGCAGAGAGAAGTTTACCGAACGGCGTGGAGATCAAGATATGATTTTAATCAGATTGCCATAACATATAAAACATTGGTACATCTCGCTCACTCAAGGTAATTATTTACAATAACATTACAACCCAATACACTCAAGTTACCTATCACCACTACCGAGAATGCCAACAGGTGTGAGGTTATTTCCCAGGATCTATTTATAGCTTTAGGCCTGTATCTGTACAGAACGGAAATCAATGAAACGTGACCAGTCGGCAGTAGATACACATGCCATTAACTAGAATGACAAATGGATGTACCCTAACCAAATTGAATGTGTCTGATTTAAAAAAGTAAACGGCCGATGAACAGTTAATACCTGTACACTACCATACATCATACAAAATTGAACAACGTCTTCGATCTCTTCTTATGAGAGCTATCTTTTCCAAAAAAAGGCGGACGACGATACAAATATATAATAGTGAGCTATCTTGGAGCATACTTTGTGAAAAACACGAAAAAAGCTTAATAAGAGGAAATATACTGAAGAAGATATAGTAAGGATGGTTGAATTCCTGGTCGACAATATCTTTGTTGAGTTCGGAGGAAAGATTTTCTAGCAGACAGTTGGCATTCCAATGGGAACACACTGTGAGCCACTCTTAGCTGACTTGTTTTTGTTTTCATACGAGGCTGAATTTGTGGAAGAGCTAACAGGACTATTAACAAAAACCTTGCCAAATCTTTTAATTTAACTTTCAGATATATCCACGATGTGTTGTCTATAAACAACAAGGTTGCTGACCACGTCGATCGTATATACCTTTCTGAACTTGAAATAAAGGACACAACAGACTCTTCTATATCAGCTGCTTACCTCGATCTCTACTTAAACTACGACCAACATGGACAGCTTACTACTAAGCTATACGATAAACGTGATGATTTCAATTTTCTGATTGTGAACTTTCCATTTCTTGATAGTAACATCCCTGCTTCTCCAACGTATGGTGTTCACATATCGCAATTGATTCGAAATCCTAGACTCGCTCTAAATATCGGGGTTTTCTCATTTTGAGAACTTGATGTTTACATGGATGTGGCAAAGATTTACATGGCGGGTGTCGTCGATGAAGCAAAAGACGCTTACTCATCCGGAACACCTAGTTTTATTCTCTTGTACTTTTACGAGTGTCTCCATGTAAATATTTCCTTTGTTCATATCTTGCCCCTGGTTTTAACCGATTTTGAGTTTGGATTATGATTTTGTTAATGCTTCGGTATTCTCTTATTTATTTTATTTCCAGCAAGTTATTTCGTCACATTTTTAGGTCACCTGAGACAAAGTCTCAAGTGACATATTCTAATCGCCTTTTGTCCGTCGTCGTCCGTCGTCGTCCGTCGTCCGTCGTCCGTCGTGCGTCGTGCGTCCGTAAACTTTTTACATTTTCGACTTCTTCTCCAAAACCACTGAACCAAATTCAATGAAATTTTACAGGAAGCTTCCATGGCTGAGGGTGAACCAAAATTGTGAATTATATGGTCCTCACCCCCCAGGGGCATGCGGGGCGGGGCCAAAAAGGGTAAAATTGACTAAAACTTCAAAAATCTTCTCCTCTACTCTCAGATATGGTAGAATCAAATACTCTTCATAGATAGAAGGGTCTTAAGGTGCTTTACCAAAATTGTGAATTTCATGACCCTGGGGTCTCATGTTTGCCCCTGGGGAGAGGGTAAACTTTACTATAGTTTATATTGGGAAATCACATTTTTGACTATTATTTGTTGGATTTGTATTGGAATTCATTCTAACTTGTATAAAATTATCAGCATGGGATGGCACTTTGATGGTATGTGCATGTTGGCCCTAGTTGACCCCCAGGGGCTGGTGGGCGGGGCCAAAAAGGGTCAAATTGACAAAAATTTCAAAAATCTTCTTCTCTTCTCCCAGATATGCTGGAATCAAATACTCTTCATAGATGGAAGGGTCTTAAGGTGCTTTACCAAAATTGTGAATTTCATGACCCTGGGGTCTCATGTTTGCCCCTGGGGAGGGGGTAAACTTTACTATAGTGTATATAGGGAAATCACATTTTTGACTATTATTTGTTGGATTTGTATTGGAATTCATTCTAACTTGTATAAAATTATCAGCATGGGATGACACTTTGATGGTATGTACATGTTGGCCCTAGTTGACCCACAGAGGCTTGCGGGGCGGGGCCAAAAAGGGTCAAATTGACAAAATTTCAAAAATCTTCTTCTCTTCTCCCAGATATGCTGGAATCAAATACTCTTCATAGATGGAAGGGTCTTAAGGTGCTTTACCAAAATTGTGAATTTCATGACCCTGGGGTCTCATGTTTGCCCCTGGGGAGGGGGTAAACTTTACTATAGTGTATATAGGGAAATCACATTTTTGACTATTATTTGTTGGATTTGCATTGGAATTCATTCTAACTTGTATAGAATTATCAGCATGGGATGACACTTTGATGGTATGTACATGTTGGCACTAGTTGACCCACAGGGGCTTGCGGGGCGGGGCCAAAAAGGGTCAAATTGACAAAAATTTCAAAAATCTTCTTCTCTTCTCCCAGATATGCTGGAATCAAATGCTCTTCATAGATGGAAGGGTCTGAAGGTGCTTTACCAAAATTGTGAATTTCATGACCCTGGGGTCTCATGTTTGCCCCTGGGGAGGGGGTAAACTTTACTATAGTGTATATTGGGAAATCACATTTTTGACTATTATTTGTTGGATTTGTATTGGAATTCATTCTAACTTGTATAAAATTATCAGCATGGGATGACACTTTGATGGTATGTACATGTTGGCCCTAGTTGACCCACAGGGGCTTGCGGGGCGGGGCCAAAAAGGGTCAAATTGACAAAAATTTCAAAAATCTTCTTCTCTTCTCCCAGATATGCTGGAATCAAATACTCTTCATAGATGGAAGGGTCTTAAGGTGCTTTACCAAAATTGTGAATTTCATGACCCTGGGGTCTCATGTTTGCCCCTGGGGAGGGGGTAAACTTTACTATAGTGTATATTGGGAAATCACATTTTTGACTATTATTTGTTGGATTTGTATTGGAATTCATTCTAACTTGTATAAAATTATCAGCATGGGATGACACTTTGATGGTATGTACATGTTGGCCCTAGTTGACCCACAGAGGCTTGCGGAGCGGGGCCAAAAAGGGTCAAATTGACAAAATTTCAAAAATCTTCTTCTCTTCTCCCAGATATGCTGGAATCAAATACTCTTCATAGATGGAAGGGTCTTAAGGTGCTTTACCAAAATTGTGAATTTCATGACCCTGGGGTCTCATGTTTGCCCCTGGGGAGGGGGTAAACTTTACTATAGTGTATATAGGGAAATCACATTTTTGACTATTATTTGTTGGATTTGTATTGGAATTCATTCTAACTTGTATAAAATTATCAGCATGGGATGACACTTTGATGGTATGTACATGTTGGCCCTAGTTGACCCCCAGGGGCTTGCGGGGCGGGGCCAAAAAGGGTCAAATTGACAAAAATTTCAAAAATCTTCTTCTCTTCTCCCAGATATGCCGGAATCAAATACTCTTCATAGATGGATTGGTTTTAAGGTTCTTTACCAAAATTGTGAATTTCATGACTCTGGGGTCTTGCATCTCCCCCTGTGGAGGGGGTTAATTTTACTATAGTATATTGGCAGAAAAAAACATTTTTTTGCATTATTTGTTTAATTGCCATAAGAAATGATGCAAATTTGGTTGAAATTATCAATATGACATGACTTTTGAGTAGTACGCACATATTGACACTGACTGACCCCCAGGTGCCTGAGGGGTGGGGCAAGGGTCAAATTGACATAATTTCAAAAATTCATTTTTTCCCACTCCCAGATATGCTACAATGTATTGTTACAAATATTCATCTCAACATTCCCATATTTCTCTTTCATGTCAAACATCAGGTGACCGTTAAGGCCCATGGGCCTCTTGTTCAATATGATTTGTTGGTGACGAAATGGCTAAACGTACAAATGCGATTATGCAAGCTTTGTCGCCTCAAAAATCCAAATTTCAGATTCTGAAAGTAGTAATTTGATTGGCTAATGCAAAACGTCATCTGAATGTGACCCCCTATGGGATTTTCTCAGATCTTGACGCAGCGGAGAGAAGTTTACGGAACGGCGCGTAGATCAAGATGATTTTAATCAGATTGATAAACAAAGGACTACAAAAGACACGAGAATAAAAGAAAACAGTGGAGCCAAATAGACTGCACCAAACTGCAGTTTCTTAGTGATGCTATACAAACCGTGTAAACGCAAAATAACGTACATATATATTTTTTCTGTTTCTGCAATTATGGCAAAAGGCAACACTTTGTCTAAATCTCCAATCGCATATATCTTAGTATGAATATATAATGTATATACATTTGTATACGGTAAAAGTAGTATATTATTTGTGTATAGATAAATAAAAACGACAAAAAGCCTAACGGTCATCTGCCCATACAATGTATATAATTTTAGTTGTTTATGACATAAACATATTTGACCCCTGCGGCCTCGAAGGTAGGCCAAGGTAATTCATTTTAACAGATTGTGAAGCCCCTTTATCCCAGCATCATACAGACCAAATATAAGTACCCTGGACATATCGATTATTGAGGTTTCTTGAAGATTTGGGACCTTGAAAGTGGGTCAAGCTTATTCATTACAACTTGGTAGCCCTTCATCCCAGCGTGCTTCATGTATAATATATGCATCTTGGGCTTTTCGGTTATTGAGAAGAAGTTCTTTGAAGATTTTATTTTTTACATGTTTGCCCCCTGTGACCTTGAAAGTGGGCCAAGGTCATTCATTTGAACAAACTTGGTAGCCTTCATCCCAGCATGCTTCATGTATAATGTTTGCATCTTGGGCCTAACGGTTATTGAGAAGAAATTCTTCGAAGATTTTATTTTTAACATACACCCCCCCCCCCCCCCCCGTGACCTTGCAAGTTAGTCAAGGTCATTCGTTTAAACAAACGTTGTAGCTCTTAATCATGCTACATACCAAATACTTCCGGCTATTGAGAAGAAATTGCTTAAGGATCTTAACAAATTTGACATCCGTGAGCTTGAAAGAAGGCCAATGTCATTCATTTGAACAAAATTTGGTAGCCTCTCATCCCAGCATCCTACAGGCCAAATATCATAACCTTGGGCTTTTGGTTGTTAAGAAGAAGTTGCTTAAAAAGTTTTACATGTATGACCCCTGTGACCTTGAAAGTAGGTCAATGTCATTGATATGATGATATTTTGTAGCAATCCGTCCCAGGTACCTGGGCTTTTCGGTTAGTTAGGAGAATATTGTTAAATGTTTTTTTTTAACACATATAATAAGAGGAAACTTCGTAGCTCTCAATCTAGGTCAGTGATCAATCTACATCAGAGTCCAGTACTCATAAAATTATCAAAAGACTCGTGGAATATCTGGAAATACTTGGACCCATGGTTTTTAGCAATATTTACAAAAAGGACCCATGAAAATAAATGGTAAATTGATCGCTGCTAGGTACCTCCTGGCGAAATATCATTACCCTGGGACTTTCAATGAGTTACAAGATTGTTAAAAGTTTTTACATGTTTTACCCTTGTGACCTTGAAAATAAGTCAAGGTAATTTATATTAGAGAAACTTTGTAGCACTCTATCCCAGTTATCTACATATATCAGCATCCTGGGCATTTTGGTTGTTGAGAAGAAGTTTGTTAAAGGAAAAGTTTACGGACGGCAGACGAAGCCAATTATTTTAAGTCCTAATGCCTACATAATTATTGCATCCATACAATTATTTGCATATATACAGTTGTGGTATCACACATCGCACCAAAAACTGCGTGCGTGCATCGTCGATGCATACATCGGGCACACATCATTCACCCATGGTGCGCACAACTGAGCGATCTAAAGATCTTGCGTTTATGTGTGCGATTAGAATCGCATACACGCAAGATTTGGTACAATTGGTCGATAAATATTACGAAATGAAAAACATATGTAACCCTCTTGTCCAAAAACTATTTAAATTCGCATCATATTTATTGGAATTATGTCAATTTAACAATATACAGTAACCAGTATTACAGAGACTAAGAGACAACCAAGTACGGGTTTAGCTACCAGGTAACAGAATAGGTAAATAATATGCCAGAGTTTTACCTGTCCCGTGTGCGGCGATACGCTATGACAGCCATTACCGAGCGACCGTTATGAAAACTGGACTCTTATAATTAGTTATTTGAAAACCCCCTCCCCACCATTTTACTTGTGTTTTCACACCTAGGCGAGTGTTGTTAGTGCCCCGGGTCAGAGAAATCTACATATAGTGTCCATGTACAGGTGCAGTGTATAACTTGGTAAAAACTGGCAATATTTACTTGAATGAGAATTCGAACTTGTCAATATGTTGGAAGGTTTACATTTGTCTATTTGGTTTGTTTCAAAAACTACACAAATACTATTACTAATTTTAAGAAATATATAGATAGAACTATCAGCTAATGTAAATAGTTAGAATATAGAAATTTGTTATCGTGCGCCCATATGTGCGTTAGAAATAATCGCCCAGGATCGCATCGTTCGCACATCGTGCATACACCGTTCGCACATCGTGTACAACGTTGTGCGATCCCATAACTGTATATCAGGTTATTTCCTAATGACTAAATATAGATAGCATCGCTGTGAGTATATATCCAATGTTATTTCCACATACCTACATATAGCATTGATCTATTTAGGTGTGAGGTTATTTCCCAGGATCTATTTATAGCTTAGGCATTTATCTGTACAGAACGGAAATCAAAGAAGCCGGCAGTAGTTACATTTGACATGCAATTGACTAGAATGACAAATGGATGCACCCTAACCAAATTGAATGTCAGATTTTAATTAAGTAAACGGTCCATTAACAGTTAAGGGCGGTATAGTGATTACGTACCTCTATGTACAATGTATTGATGTATGTGTGTGTACAATTTCCGTCCTGTGTAAGGTATGGGCTGGTGGCATGCATTATATGTGGGTGGGTATATGATAAAGTGAAAAAGTACACGAAACTCGAACAGCTCAAAACATGTATAACACACACTGCGATTGTAAGGTTACATGTAAACAAACGATTTAATTTCCTGTTAAAGTCGAACCTCGTAAATAGTAAGTTGAAGTTTAATGTATTAAATTTTACAACAACTGTCATGGAAATATGAACAAAGGAATTCACGACACACCAGATCGTATATACATGAAGTGAGATGTCTACATCTGTATATGAAGTGCATACTTACAACAGTGATAACAAAGTTATGTTTTTAGAGTGGCACAATTGAACTGTTAGACCACTTACCATAAACAGGAAAAGCACACACATCTCTAATGAGTATCCTCGAACCATGGGGCTGTTCCACCGTACGTCTGTACCACGCACGGGTACTTGCGGGCTCATTACTGAAATCGTAATAGAAATAATATTAATACCCTTAGGTATTTACGTTAATAGTAGAATGCCTTACGCGTGTATTATGTTTGAATGAAGCGAACATCAGGTAATAACGAGTTCATTCCTATTTACGTCTTAGGTTATTTCCGTGCATCTATAATTAGTTTAACCCCTGTAATAACGCAAGACATGACCGTGTACCTATATATAGTTGAACGACTGTGATAACGTAAAACATCACTATATACATCAGCTACCTATAATATATGACTTCAATCGAAAAACATAAACAAATGAGCCAATCCGATTAAAATACAGATCCTTGTTCTCACTCCGCTTAACGCAGCATAGAGAAGTAAACGGAACGGCGCGGAGATCAAGATATGATTTTAATCAGATTGAAAAATGAGCTTATTCTCACTTGTAATATATTGTCATATTTGCCATTTGGAACATTGAAAGCTACGGTTTGGTTTGGTTCATTTTTTACGACCTATTAACAGCCGAGGTCATTTAAAGACGATTTTGTGTCACCTAGGCAAATGTGTAATTAAGCGGTTCACTAAGGATGTATTTGTATGTAGTTTAAGCGTCTGGTATTTTTAGACTAGGTAGTTTCCAAAAAGTGCTTTTAAATTATATATATACCGCTGTATAAAACGGGATAAAAATAAACCCACACGCAATCACTAGTGCTTTCCAGTATAAAATTAAATATCAAAACAGATAAAACTATATAATCTTCGACAACGAAACAGATTCAGGGCTAGAATATTTAAACATTGGTTTCCTTTAACAATAACACAATCAATTTGTTTGGTATTTAATGACTAGGTAACTTACATGTCTTATAGCCGGTATAATTCCTTCTCTTGCTGTATAATCTTTTCCTGGCTCAGGTTGTATCACTGTATCTCATCCGATGTGTAATTGTTAAATTCACACTCACATGTATATATAAGTGACGTTTTTCACACTTGTGTAATCCACATCACAAACTGAAGTGTGATTATACACTACTGCGATACATGTAGTTACGTGACGAACGTCCGAGAATAGAAATGAAGAACACGTGGATTCAACGTGTTATATTGGTAGACTTGCAGAAGTCCGGTTTACAATGTTTTACGATGGTACAAATCCCTAATGCTGCACATAAGGATGCAGATCCAGTGTCGCTCCTGTACTCTCAACATAAATACCTTACACTGGTGACTATAATACTCTTAAAATCCTCGGGAGCACTGACTTTTCGGCGTTTGCACGGAGTTTTCAACGACCAGTCTTACTTTTTAAGAGTGTGACGTGAAAAGTCAGTGCAGGTGCCGAAAAGTCAGTGCAGGTGCCGAAAAGTCAGTGCAGGTGCTGAAAAGTAAGGGTCGTTGTTGAAAAGTAAGGGTCGTCGTTGAAAAGTAAGGATGTCGGTGAATAGTCAGTGTGAAGATTTTACCTGTGTTCCTTGACGGGCGCGAGGGCCTGGTGGCCAGCGGTATAGATAGCCGCAGGGGGTTTCACACCTCCTATAGGTAGGGACTGGCAGCTCCGATCACCACCTGTGAACTGGCACGCTGCCAAGGCTACTGAAATGCTTCTGTACACAACAGAAGGCCTGTGATCCCATAGGTGCTGCCAAACAAACTTATGTAATCAAGGCTACACTCCGTTGATAGACTGACCACAACAAACATCTGGTATATAAACATGTTACCAACTTATATGGACAGAATTGCAATAAATTATTATTACTGCATGTAGAATTCTGTTTTCCTCAGAAATAAAAAACGTCTTCTAAACTATTGTTCACGTGTTCATACTTCTTTCCATCTTAGTCATTTTGTTTTGGAATGATTGTCGAAATTGTCGTTAATATTGTTTATATGAAAAATTGTTTTGTGATGGTATAACTGCAGCATGTTCTTTATCTAACGTTTGAGTAGTAAAACGTATTCATTTTATAGGAAATGATAATGTGTGATTGATTACATCTTGTCCCGTAATCAGGACTTGAGACCGTAATTATTTTGTAATGTGCTCTTTATCTACAATTGAGTTTGATTAGAAATCAGTTTTTTTTTTTATATTTATTTTATTTTTCAGAAATTTTACATAATAATACAATTACAACACATAGTCTTTCATTCATACTTTCACTCTTCCTTATCATCAACAATACATCATCAATATCATGAAACAATGTAGTATAATCATCTTAAAATTAAATATCTATATACCCTAATCAGTGTCACATCATTTTCATTTCATTCATCATCGTCGTCATCATCATCATAATTTCACCACAGCTTTATCATCATCATCTCGCTATCATCACCATAAGCATAATTTCATCAAAATATAGAGTATTTCATCAACATGATTTCATCGTTATCACTTCATTCCATCATCATCATCCTCATCATCATCATCATCTCACAACAACTTTATTATCATCATCGTCTCTCTATCAACACCATAAGCATAATTTCATCAAAATATAGAGTATTTCATCGTCATCACTTCATTCCATCATCATCATCATCATCATCATCTCTCTATCATCACCTTAAGAATAATTTCATCAAAATATAGAGTATTTCATCAACATGATTTCATCGTCATCACTTCATTCCATCATCATCATCATCATCATCATCTCACAACAACTTTATTATCATCATCGTCTGTCTATCAACACCATAAGCATAATTTCATCAAAATATAGAGTATTTCATCGTCATCAATTCATTCCATCATCATCATCCTCATCATCATCAACCTCATCATCATCATCATCACTCTATCATCACCATAAGCATCATTTCATCAACATATAAAGTACGTTTTGTATTTCATCAATATCTACAGTGTAATTCATCTTCATCACAATTTATGACATTTCCATCATCCTCACATGATAACCTTTACATGATATCATCATTCTCATCAACATGAAATCATCATCATCTCACCATTACTTCGCCATCATATACTAATACCATCATTAACATTTACAACCTCATCATCATCATCATCATCATCATCATGACATTGATACATTATCTTCTTAACACACTCTTACACACTCACAAACTCGCAAACTCACACACCCACAGCTTTACAATATGTAAACAGACATATAGACACCCACACATACGAGAGAGAGAGAGAGAGAGAGAGAGAGCGAGAGAGTATTCACTATTCAACAAATTAAGTAGAAGTCAGAAATTTATATTGTATTTTATGTAAATATGAGAAAAAAAATTAAGAAAACTTGAGGAGGTAAAGAGAGAGTGAGAGAGAAAAAAACCAGAAGTGTCACAAGATATCATAAACGAGTCTTACATGAATGAACATGGAGTTGTAATTATGATAAAAACTATCAATATATTACGGAAATATATGTACTATTGAATATATATATTAATACTGTTTTAACGGCAAACACATACAGAGTTATTGCAACTTATGCATTAATCAGTTGTTTCCATTTATTCCATTCATTATTTAACTTCCCCAAATACATTTCCCCTTTACTTATTGCAGTATATTTTTCAATGTAATGTGCCTCCTTAATAAGTCTTTGAAGTGCATGTACAGACAAAGTTAGTTGTAAACATCTTGATCTGTAAATATACTGTTTAATTATTAAAAGGATTAAGTTATCAACTCTCTTGTACACATTGTTTTGATTGAGTAATCCAAACATAAAACTTTCTTTATTAAAGGCAACAGGAATAAGTAGAGTATCAAGAAGAATTTCAAAATTTTCTAAAAAAAAGTTGCACCTCTATACAGTCCCATAACACATGAGTTATTGTTTCTATTTCAGTCTGACAATGATGGCAGTATGGCGTGTCAACAAGACCAATTTTAAATAAAAATGAGTTAGATGTTAAAATATGATGGTTGATTCTATATTGTAACCAATGTAACTTCGAATTTTTAGTCACCCGAAAAGGGATAATATATATCAATTTCCAGGTTTCATCATCAAATTCAAACATTTTATTCCATTTCCTTTTCCCTGTGGATGTAGTATTATTTTTACACAGCAAATTATAAAAATCTTTTGTGCCTTTTTTATGCTTCAAAAAAATTTCTAAATTCATAGGTATATAAGGATAATATATTACCATATTTGAAGTATTTCCTGCTACATACTTTTTTATAATATTAACAACACCTTGATAAGTGAGAAAATTTGTACTAATTTCAAATTTTTGTATAAATTCCTCATAAGTTAAAAAAAAGCATCCATTAAAATCTTTTATGAAATCATTAATTATCCTCAACCCTTTATTGAACCATTCTTTATAAAATAAAGTCTTGTCTCCTACTTTAAAGTTTGTGTTATGCCAAATAGGTGTTTTTAATAAATTGTCATCTTTGTCCCTTACCTCCCTTTCTTTTAGATCTAAATTCTTCCATGCTTGGAAAACATCTTTCCAAAATGAATTTGTACATGTCCGTTGACAACGAGATATATATTCAGGCCCACAATTGCTAAGAATATCCTTATCTGCATATAAACTAAACAGTACTTGCCATTTACCCCCTGATATAAAAAGTCTGCGAATCCAGGTAAGTTTCAAGGATTCAATAAAAGATTTGATATTTATCATCTTTAAGCCACCCTCCAGGTAACTTTTAGTTATTATATCCCTTTTTATTTTATCAATTTTACTTTTCCATAAGAAATTATATAATTCTGAGTTAAGTTTTTTGATGAAAATGTCATTTGGATTTGGCAGGGATAAAAAAGATGGTTAAATTGTGATATAAGTAAAGATTTAATAACAGTTATTTTTCCTATTGGTGTTCCTCTACTCCAGGTATTAAGTAATGACTTAAGCTTGACTAACTTTTTGTCGTAATTAAGTCGAGGTATCAAGTGTAAATCTACATGAAATTCTAAACCTAATAATATAAAATTGCTATTTCCCCACTGTAAGTGTAATTCAGGGTAATAAATCTCATCACTGTACTTTTTCTCTCCTATCCAAATAACTTGAGTTTTACTCGAATTTATTTTCAACCCCGAGATTTTGGCAAATTTAGAAAGTTCATTTAATGATTCACTCAGTGATTTCTTAGTACCATCTAAAATTAAAGATGTGTCGTCAGCATATTGAGAGATTAATATTGGACTATTCTTCACATCTATACCATGTATATACTTATTATTTCTTAGATTAATAGCAAGAATTTCTGCACATAATATAAAAATATAGGGGGCTATTGGGTCCCCCTGACGACAGCCCCTCCTAATATCAAAGAACGCTGAGAGATTACCACCTTGATTTATAGCCGACATTGAATTATTATGAAAAGTTTTAATCCAACTTCTTATATCTTTACCAAAATTGAAAAAAGTTAATACTTTACCTATAAAATCCCAACTAACAGAATCAAACGCTTTTTCAAAATCAACTATCAATAGCATACCTGGAATATAATGTTCTTCTGCATAGTGCATTATATCATATACTAGTCTAGAGTTTTCTCCTATAAATCTACCTGCAATGAATCCTGACTGATCTGTATTTATCAATTTACCTAAAACTGTTTTAATTCTATGAGCAATCGAACCAGAAGCAATTTTATATATAATATTAAGTAAACAAATTGGTCTCCAGTTTTTTAAAAATTGTCTAGGCTTATCCCCCTTTGGTAAACATGTAATCACTCCCTGCTTTTGTGGTATTGATAATTCTCCCTGTTCATAACCATAATTAATAGATCTTACAATAAATTTTCCTAGCTGTTTCCAAAAAAATTTAAAAAATTCTACTGTAAATCCGTCTGATCCAGGACTTTTATTATTCTTCATATGTTTGAGAGTATGTGATGCTGCACTATATGTAATGTTTCCTTCTAAGGATAAAGATTCCTGATTAATCAATTTGGGAATATTATAATTAGATAAAAGTTGATCGAGATTCACATCTTCAATATTACAGTCGCTAGAATATAGCTGTTCATAAAATAGCTTTATTTCCTTAAGAATATCTTCTTGTTTTCTTATCACTTCTCCATTTTCTTTTTCTACCATTGGGATGATTTTTGAAACAAAGTTTCTACTTTCTAGATTCAAAAAATAATTTGTAGGTTTTTCTCCTTCAATCCATTTCGCATTTGACCTTATCATATTACCTCTCATTTTGACCTGTCTTATTTTTTCTAATTCCTTCTTTTTCACTTTTAATTGTTCTAGATTTTCCTCAGTGTCATTTTCAAGGTATGCTATATCTTTTATAAGAGTAGTTTCCTTATTATTTTGCTGTTTTTTCTTGTACGATGAAAATGAAATAATTTTTCCTCTTATTTCGAATAGTAAAGTTTCTAAAAAAAGTTGATCATTAATTTGGAATTGAATATCTTCATCTGTAATAGTATGGATAAACTCTGGATTATAAATTAAAAGTGCATATTGTTTTTTAATCTCTAAAATAAGATTCTTTATAACTTCAAGATATTCTTCATCATACAAAAGTGAATTGTTAAACTTCCAAAGTCCTTCCTCTCTTAAATTCATTAAACTTTATTGTAATATACGGTATGGAGTGATCCGATCTATATCCTGGTTCAATATAAGTTTTTTCTACATTACTCAACATATTTTCTGACACAAGAAAAAAGTCTAGAGAGCTTGCTTAATTGGGTTACTCCTTCTCCATGTATATCTCCTACATTCTGGATGTTGTTCTCTGTTTATATCCACTAAATTGAGATCACCTATCAATTCTATGACTTTGTCTCTTGCCTTAGGATTGTTAATATTTTTATAATTTCTATCATAATCGAGTTCAGTGTTCAGCACTAAATTAAAATCCCCACAAATTATACAAAATTTATTTCCATACTCATATACAACATCTTTAACTTGTTGATAGAAACTAGGTGTGTCTAGATTAGGGCCATATAAGGTTACGAGTGTGACTTTTTTATTAACTATCAATATATCACGTGCAATAAAATTCCCATCTTTATCTGTCTTATCTTTCAAAATCTTCGCTTCGAAATTATTATTAATTAAAATTGCCACGCCCCTAGAATTTGATCTGAAAGAACTAAAGAAGCAATCGTATCCCCATTCTGTTCTTATAATATTTTCCATATCCTTAGTGAAGTGTGTGTCTTGTATACAATATATATCACTGCTCTGCTTCCTAAAGTATGAAAAAACATCTTTCCGCTTACCTTTATCTCTTAAACCCTGATATTACCTTAATGGAATCGACGGTTGTAAAAAGTAAATATAAACATGATAAACAAACTCCATGAACAAGCAATGATGGAAAACAAAATAGGCTTATGAAAAATCTTAATGTGACAGAAGAAGAAGAAGAAGAAGAAGAAGAAGAGTATCATTTACAGATTGAGAGTAGAGAATCAGCTGAACTCACGCACGTTTTATAAATATTGGTCTGCACGCTTCGATTCATTCTGCAGGAAGTAGATAAAGTACCGGAAGTAGTATTCTAATTAACAAACTCCGGTTTAAAAATTCCGAAAAACAAAGAAGGGGTAGACTTGTACATGCCCTTAATAATTATTTTCTCAGAAACGAAAGGGAAGAAGCTTTTTTTTTTTACATTTACAAAACAGAAATGGAGAGAGTGGGAGGGGGGGACTTAATGAAGCTAATAGAAATAGAAACATAATAATATCCTTACAAATATCCGAAAAAATAACATATAGTCACCACTATATCAGACTATATTTTATATATATGTGAAAAAATGTACATATTCAAAACTATATATTATGATATATCAACCACATTATATATACCCTATGTTATTTTATTAAGATTGATTTGCTGTTAGTTTAAAGTCTCCTAATCATAGAAAAATATCTATTAAAATGAACCGATCTTGAATGGTCTTCCTCATTTCCAATTAGATTCGCATATTGCGTTAGGAATTTTTCAGAACATATTATCTATTTTTTTTTACATACCTTTCTTTCACACAGTCTCCTGCTTGATACAGAAATAACACAAATATGTATATAATCCACACACGGGTCACGCGATGTACACAGATCATCGAAAATTTGAATCGTCACACAGGAAACTGTCTGTGAAAACTGTGTTATATGTTATTTTCCGTTTCTTCCCACCGTTTTTCATCACGACAAACAGTTTACCGTCTATACTATAGGAATTCTGCACCGAATCTAGTTTGATAGTTCCTTAAGCCTGTCCTGGTTCATCTTGGTCAGATCTTCAAACATACGATAATTCTGCCCTCTAAGGATCTTCCTGGCCTTGATAACTTCTATCTTCTTTCTCCTGTGAGTAAACTTACATATTACAGTTCTTGGCTTGTTAGATTGGAAGTTGCCCAACCTGTGCGCAATGTCAATGTCTCTTTCTGTAGTTGGCACATTCAGTTTGGCCCCAACAAAATCCACAATCCTACTCACACAATCTTCTGCAGATTGTTTTATTTACAATTCGGTTCTATATCACGGGTAGTGGCCGTAATTATTATGTTAAGCGTATTCTTTAAGTATTAATGATATGTAATTATGCTGTTGGATGATTGTGTTACACCTCGTTCCGTAATCACGGCTAGTGGCCGTAATTATATTGTAACATGTTCTTTATTTACATTTGAGTTTGATAAACGAACAGTTTTATTATATGAAATGATGCTGTGTGATTGATTAATGTTCATCTTGTCCCGTAATCACGGCTCGTGGCCGTAATTATTTTGTAGCGTATTATTTATCTACATTTCAGTTTTTGTTTTTTTATTTGTTATTAGAATTAATTATATGAAATTATGCTGTTGTGTGATTGTAATAAATTATGTGATCGCGTAAATCGTCGGAATAGTGGGGTACCTAGTACTAATATAATATCCGGCCTCCTATGCTTCTGCCCTACCGTAGGTTTCCGACGATGGAAGATTTGTGAAGATTTGGGCTGTAATATAATTAGATAAAGATTCGCTCGTGGTCAAAGTTTACCTGTAATGACCCCAGGGCCCCCATTGTTATAGGCATTGGCCGGTACCAAGCTGGTAGCTAATTATACTAATCCTGTTGAAGTAATAAGATGGACAGGTGATGAAGTAATTCAACGTAATTGGTTTTGAATGAGTAGAGATTCAGATGAGTATTCTCTTATTTATTAATGTATTAATAGCTATGTTCATTAAGAAGTAAAACAAAAAAACTGTGACCAGGGGCGAAGATAGATATACCCCCACATAGCGATATATGAAACTGTTGTGTTGAGTACCGTTACGCCTCTATCGGTCGGACGTATTGAACATAGCAAAACGAGATGAAATTACATATGAACATTAATGTTAATTACAATAAATAGCTAAATATAACGAACGGGACTTTATACATACCATGAAACCTCATCTAACGACCACCTGAAAATTACGACCGCCCCGCTAATTATCGGTAATTGACCAAACGATTGTGACCAGTCATCTGACAAAAAATACATGATGTGTAGCAGGCCGTGAACAGATTACTACGGGGCAGTCGGACTGCGTGCTTATTATCAATCTTTTGTTTACCGATCAGAGTACTGACAGGTAAATACAGTGATCAATCTACGTGCGAATACCTTTTTTACAAAAAAAAGGACCCATGAAAATAAATTGTGAATTGATCGCTGTAAATATATTTGATAGGTAAAATAAACGTTCTGGGTTTTCGATAGTAGTCTTTCGTTTACCGATACGGGTGAATTTCACACCAACATTTATGTTTTAAAGAAATCTTAAGCGTTGTGTTGGTAATGAACTAAATATGATCACACTTATGTACTGCATATCAACTCGACATTGCTAAAGATATAATTGTTTCTGTTGGCAATTCTTTCGCGTGGTACCCATGAAAATTACAGTAACGATATTTAATTTACTCACCTGTATTTAGACCGGTTTCAGGACGACAAACAACCACAAATAAAGTATTTTAATTCCATAATTAGTAAAAAAAAACCCAATAGATTGATAATTACAATCTACCAACCCAGGTATATAATCCGGTGACTTGTGTATTTTCCGTCATAATGCCACCTGGTAAGGGCAGTCACCCGTATCGGTAAACGAAAGACTGCAAACCAAAACCCAGGACGTTTATTTTACCTATCGATCAGTGCGATGTTTTGAAGGTGATGATAAAAGCCAATATATCTACCTGTCAGTACTTCGTTTGGTAACAAAAGATCGGTAATTAGTCCACATACCTGAGGACTGTCTGGCACAGTCGACACGCCTCAAGCCGTTCACGGCTCGCTTCACACCAGGTAAATTTTGTAGCAGTATGTTGTTTACCGATACGGGTGAAAGCCCTTACAAGGAGGCACTATGACGGATAATTATACATGTCATCAGATTATCTACCTGGGTTGAGAGATCGTAGTTACCAGATTTTTATATACTAATCAGAAGATTTCATGCGTAAATTGTGCACACATTTTTTCATCAAATGTACCTGAATTATATAATGATCACTGATTTTATTACAAGTATTAGGGCGATTTTAAATAAAACAAAGATACATTTTTGTGCCTCGTATTTAATTTATAATTAAAGATTAAAAAATGTAGTGTTTTTGTTTGGTACACTGTATCATTTAAATGATATCACAACGTTTAAAGCACCTATATTTTTCTTATATAAGTATTGATGACACAAACTTCATTAATTGTTCATTCCATACTTATAAACAGGTAATTTTCACAAGAACAGCCTGTAAGTTTTAATTTACTGACCTGTATTTAGACCGGTTTCAGGACGACAAACAACCACAAATAAAGTATTTTAATTCCGTAATTAGTAAAAAAAAACCAACAAAACAATAGACCGATAATTACAATCTACCAACCCAGATATATAATCCGGTGACTTGTGTATTTTCCGTCATAATGCCACCTGGTAAGGGCGGTCACCCGTATCGGTAAACGAAAGACTGCAAACCAAAACCCAGGACGTTTATTTTACCTATCGATCAGTGCAATGTCAGTACTTTGTTTGGTAACAAAAGATCGGTAATTAGTCCACATACCTGCGAACTGTCTGGCACAGTCGACACGCCTCAAGCCGTTCACGGCTCGCTTCACACCAGGTAAACTTTGTAGCAGTATTTTGTTTACCGATACACTGTATCATTTAAATGATATCACAACGTTTAAAGCACCTATATATTTCTTATTTTAGTATTGATGACACAAACTTCATTAATTGTTCATTCCATACGAGTCTCCATGGAAAGCTTTCCTTTGTTTCTATTTTGCCCCTAGTTCAATCGATTTTGATTTCGGATTATGGTTTTGTTGACGCTTTGGAATTCTCCGATTTTTTTTTTTGCATGAAGGAAAGAGAGATGTACCAGACGAGTGGTCAATTTACATTTTATTGTCATGGGTACTTTTTGTCACGATGTAAACGATGGGTCCAACAATGTTAAATTGCAGCACTTCCAGAATCTTTACGAGTTCCATTCTTATTGTCGGAGTACAGGACTCGTGACTCGCACGTAGATTGATCACTGATGTAGCTGCGTTTCCTGACAGGTACAAAAATTTGTAAAGTTGTCAATATAATTATAATCCTATATTTATCTCCGCGACGTTCCATAAACTTCTCTCTGCTGTGTTTAGATCCGAGAAAATCCCATAGGGGTCATGTCCCGATGACCTTTTGCATTAACCAATCAAATTATTACCGTCAGAATCTTGACAGTAAAATTTTGAGGCGACAAAGCTTGCATAATCGCATTTGTCAGTTTAGTCATTTCGTCACCAAAAAGTTCGTGTGGAATAATATGACGACAGGTCATTGGAAATTTTTTTCAGTGTTAAGTTTAGAGGGGACAAAGGTCATCTGAACGTGACCTCTTATGGGATGTTGTCAGATCCTTGTAAAACGGAGTGAGAAAAAGGATATGTATTTTAATCAGATTGTATAGTTGCAAAACACTAGAGTAGTGGAATGATTTGAAACACAAAAATCAACTCAGGATATTAGACTTGATATTATAAATGGTGTTCTCTGATTTTTTTTCTTGAACTCCGCGCCGTTCTGTAATATTCTCCCCGCTGCATCAAGATCTGAGGACACCACATAGGGATCACATTCAGATGACCTTTGTCGCTTCTTTGTCACATTGTTCCTCATTAACTTTTTGGTGACGGAATGACTAAAGGTCAGATTCTGAATGTAGTACATTAATGGACAAATGCAAAAGGTCATCTGAACGTGACCCCCTATGGGATGTCCTCAGATCTTGACACAGAAGAGAGAAATACGGACCGCGCGGAGATCAGCATATTATTTTAAACCAGATTGACTTTCTAAAAATATTGTACGATTTCCGTTTTCTGTTATATAATCACCACCTTCACTCTTGAAGCAACCACCTTACATAACAAAACATGAATACATGTTTTTACTTTTACATCATCTGGAACACTTGATCGGATTGTTGTGTCGCCTACTAGTAATAAACGATGTCACAGTCTGACATGCAGTCATTATATACTTTGAATTACTCTTGACGAACATTCTGATTAAAATACAGATCCTTGTTCTCGCTCCGTTTTACAAGGATCTAATCTGATTAAAATACAAATCCTCATAATAACTATTGTGTGTAGGATCTGACAACATCCCATTAGTGGTCACGTTCAGATGCCCTTTGTTGCCTCTTTACTTATCACTAAAATAATGTTCCAATGACCTGTCATCTTGCAGCAAGCCATTTCGTCACATTGTTCCACATGAACTTTTTTGTGACGAAATGACTAAACGGACAAACGCGATTATACAAGCTTCTAACAGTAAAAATTTGATTGGCTAATGCAAAAGGTCATCGGGACGTGACCCAATATAGGATTTTCTCAGATCTTAACGCAGCCGAGGAGAAAATATTACGGAACGGCACTGATATCAAGATATGGTTTTAAGTTTTTAACCAGATTGTCTTGACGAACCTAAAGCTATCGATGTTATTTTGTTTAACTATCACTTTGCAACAAACAGCATTTTTGAAATGAATTTCGGTTGGATTTAAGTCAAATTATATTTCTTTTTCAATGTTTTTGTTTTACCTATTCTTGGTTTGAAACTTTGGAGACCACCCCCTAAATCTCACTTGTACAATACTCCTTTCTTAATGAGTTCCTCATAAATATTCATGACGCGTCGAAAACGAGGCTATCGGTGTCTTCTAGTGTAAACAAATATGGCGGAACCGAAAGTGTCAGAAATCACCAACAACTCAACGCGAGATTTGCGGGCAGTTCCTGATGAGATAACGTTCGGATTTGTAGAGAATGCCGTTAAAACATCATCTGCACGCACAGGAAGCAGGGAGGTATCGAAAGGATACAAATATTTCAGTGAAAAGTATATCTATGATTTAAGAGGTTAGTCTTGCATGATATCGTTTTGTTTTTACTTTCACTTTGTCTTTGTCTTTTCGAAGTCGTGCTGACAAATTAGTTACAAATACATTCCAAAGTTTCTTACTTTTCAAATTCTATAACAATATCTGTTTCTCTGGCTTGTAATATTTATCCCTTGCGTTGAAGTATTGTGAAATAATTTGTTAAATATTTCAGGAAATATATCTACAATGTAGCGAGGACGGTGTCGCGGTACACTGTACGTGATTGTTTACAACACGTACGTACAGTGTATGACCATTTACGCCACCATACGTTAAACGTATCTCTCAATCTTTATAATTTGTGGAAACCATAGCTCTGGTAGTCGTTGCTATTTTGTATTTGACCATCTTCCGCAACTATAAGTGCATGCATTAAAGTTCAGCAACGTGGGGCAATGTCTGGCTTTGGTTAGGTCCGGAATAATGTTCTGTCATGGCAAGAGCAATGTCTCTACTCAGAGTTCGAAAACATTCTTACTATTCAGGCCTTCATTAACTTCTGTGGACCCACTCTATACTAAAAAAAATCCAAGGATACAGTGGATTTATTTTTTAAAGAAAACAAAAAATTCTAGATTTCTAGTTGTACCATAATATTCATAGCAACCATTATTTTTTCCATTCCTGCTTTATCTAGGTACAGCAGTAGTTTAAGTGAGTTTCAGTCTTGTTTATTTCATTTAAAGTGCTTCTGGCCTACTGATCAGTTTAACTGGAACCAAAACTGTTGGCCTCTTTTGCTAATGGACCTTATTTCCTTGTCAGGATGCTATTTCATTAATTGCGAGTTTATCTGTGTGAATCTATTCTCCTATTACACTGACATTTTGGTTTTTAAGATATTGATTGCATATATGAGTGGAATAAATAAACCAGCTTGTCTTATCAAAACATTATATTTAACAATATTTTTTTTTTATTTTTTTTTGTAGTCCACCAGATATATCAGGGTTGTTTAATTCGTGCCAAGTCCTATCGATCACAGCGAAAAAATGAAGCTCCACATGATGTAGAGGTAATTTGGTAGAATATTTTGACTGATCATTTAGGACTTGTGTTGCTGATGCACTTTTAAAATTTGCAGATATCGCATTCTTTACCAAGTCTTAATTCCTGAAGTAGCTTTGTCATACTTTATAGAAGGTCCACAACTACACAAAATTTATGAAATTTTAAAGTATACTATTTTTACCATGAAAAGTGTAGAGAATGAATTTCCTTCCAGGTGTAATTCATCAGTTGAGGAACAATGCATTAAAATGTAAGCCTTTTGATAGCTTAAACACATGTTACATTAAGGTCATACATGCAGGTCAAAAAGTCCAAGTAATAATTAATGGTTCTAGGTCATTACAAATGTACATACTGCCAGTGCTGGGATTGAAGTTACAAGTAGCAAGTTTTTAAGTACCCAAGATACATATGTAAAACCTGCTTTAGCAACCATCTGTTAATAAAGACCTCTCGCTGTTCGACTTTTTTTTGTCTCGAATGTAATATTTCAATACAAATTGACCTCAATATATTATCACCCTCCTTATTACTACAGGTTGTTATCAGAAATGGTCCATCATTTGATAGCAGTTCCAGTAAGTGTTCCTGTGCTATTGGCTCTGGTGGCTGTTGTGGACATATTGCTGGTGTTTCTATTCTGTTGCCCATATGAAAACAGCTGGAGTGTTGGCAGTACCATCGGATGTAGCAAAAACATCTCTACCACAAACCTGGAACATTCCCAGAGGTGAAAAGATAGGTGGGTCTGTTTCAAGTGAGGTTACATTGCAAGGCTATGATCACAAATGCCCACAGCGTCAGACCAGCGGATTAAGGTCAACATTATATAATCCAATACCTTCTGGTGTGGAGAAACTTTATGTCCAGAATTTATGTGAAAACCTGTGCAAAGTTGACAAAACATGTTTATTCTTATCAAATGTATCTTTAAGTTCTCAACAAAAGGAGATTGATACAAAATATGGAAAGTTTCCTAAAGGCTCTCCACTTGCCACCCAACAAAGACTCCACAGTGAGTTTGTGTTAAATACCTTTGATACTGAAGATTTTCCTAAGCTACCAATGCAAAATGTCATGGTTAATGAACTACATGTGGTTCTTGAGTACAGCAAGACATTCAATTCAATTCATTGATGATTTCGGAGAGTCAGTCATTTGAAATCGAGGAAAGCACCCGTCTGCAATCCAAGGATCCCAAATGGTTTAGAAATAGGAGAGATAGGCCTCAGTGGCGGGAGATATTGTACAAAGGCAGAAAGGTATGTTAACAATAAGTGATAATACAAATGTAATAATAAATTATGTTGATGTTATTTGTGCCAAATAGTACTTAATTTGAAGACACCCAGTTTTTGCTTTATTATACCATGTACATCTGATAGTTGTATAACTTCAGTAATATCTAACATTAGAATACCAAGATGCCAATGAATCTCCTAATGTCACAATAATGTCATAATCAAGTTTACAACTCTATCAAAATGAAAATAAAAAAAACATGACGAGTAGATATGTTTACATTATGTGATATGTGAGAAATGTTATTGTGTATAGAACTGTATTATAGTAATCAGCTATGTCTTATAGAAAAAATGTTGAACAGTTCACAGCCTAGCCTTTTTTAAGTTTATTTAATATTTTTTTGTAAATGCACTTCTATTTTTCAGAGTATGATCCACTTGTCAAGAGACTCCAGTCATCAAGAAAAGTTGTAACTGCCAACATGCGACATGTGATAGCCAGTGCGCCTGTTGCAGCAAATGCATATGTGGAGGTATACAAATTAAAACATCTTAACAACACAGGGATGTAATATAACATTTGTTTCATTAATTACGAGTTACTAGTCGGAAACAAATTTCACTAGTCAATAAGTCTTATGACAGATACTTACCAGTTACACAGACATACTCCAATACCCAATCTCTCTGAATTATATTTAAGCATTGAACTGCTTTCAGTTGGCATTCATATAGCCTATGAATGCCAACTGAAAGCAGTTCAATACTTATATTAACCATTTTAAGAATCTGCTCATGTCATAAAACAATCAACAACACATTGTATTTCTCGGCATTTAGCTCAATAAATGTATTTGTCGCATATGCTTGTTCAATGAAAAGAACAGCCATCGCCCGGGGACGGTCAATGGTATCTAATGTAACAATTATGACGTCATAATAATGATGACGTAAACAATCGGTCATTGGCATTCATGGCCTGATGAATGCCAACTTAATTTGGTAGGGATATATCGTGGCAATGCCATTCAATGGTAAATATTGACTTTTTAAAAAATATATATAAACAGACTAATGAGATATAAGAAAGAAACAAAAATGCACCTTTTTAAATTGAAGATATTAATAAATAACTCATGGAAAAAACAGACAAAAAAGAAATGATGAATTGAATGTTGTAGAAGCGTTACCAATTTTTTAATTTCCATATCAATTTATCATAATGCATTTTATCAATTTAACTAACACATCTTTCTAGCTGATAATCTGAATCAGTGCTCTCTATTTCAATGTATTTTTTCAGAGGTTGAATGAGGAAGAGAACATTTATCCGTGTGGATTAGTAGTGAGTCCATGGTCCCCATGGTTGGCTGCATCACCAGTCTACTGCCCTACACTGAATCCTAAGGTTGGTCTACTGGAGATAAAGTGTCCTGTCAACCCTTTGTCAGAGTGCCAGTACCTCACCAAGGATGAAAATGGGTACAAACTGAAGGAGAGGCATAACTATTATTTTAAAGTTATGATGCAGATGGCAGTGACAGGGATGGAATGGTGTCACTTCTTTGTGTGGACACCTGAGGAAAGTCATTTGGAAATCATTCTTTTAAATATAAATACATGGAAAGAAATGAAGGAAAAGATTGATGATTTCTTTTTTCACCATTATTTAAATTAGATACAATTTGTAGATGGATACAATTTGTAATCTGTTAATTGACTTTGTTATTGAGAGCTCAATAACTTTCATGAACATTTTATGACAGACATGTAAAAATGTATCATTCATACTACCCTTACTGTTATTAGGCTAGTACTAATCCAAGGTATAGTTTATAACAATACAAGATAGCTTACTTCCAATCTTTGACAAGAGGTCCCTTGAATAATGTTAACATATTTGCAACTGTCCATATTTGATTAATTGTTCCTACCATACTATAGGGGATGATACTATCAAATAGGTGATACTCCTTGACTCTTCGGATATGCCTCTCAATGTGTATCTTCAACTTAGCAATTACCTGTGTCTGCTCCACTTCCTGTCTTGTAAATTGACATTGACCTTGAGGGAAGGGAGGTGTGTTCACTGAAATACCTGTAACTTCCAGTACCTTGTTGAGTACAAACCCTTTGTCTGCCATAATTGGATCTCCCCTGTCCAGGAGTTCAATTAAGCCAGAAAGCTTAGTAATTTCTACATCGGACATGCTGCCTGTATACAAACTTGAAACAAATGTCAGAGCTCCATGTGGAGCAATGCCAACAAGACCTTTCCATGTATGTGAGCTTTTATATGATGAGTAACATTTAGAGCTAAGTAAGAGAGAAGATGGTCACTCTGCTTTTAACTACTTTGTGCAATCAATTATTACCCTGGTAGATGGATACATAGTTCTCTACTTGGCCAAATATTTATGCTTCCCAAAGCAAAGTACAAAAAATTTGCCCATGTTATTATTTTTCTACTCACTGTAGATAAGTGACAGTTAAACCGTACAGCTAAATCCTGCTCCAAAAGACCACATCTTAACCGACATAGGAACATGAACAACTCGTCAATCAACAACATATTCCGTTGTTTGCCTACTAACCCCTGTTGGTTGATTCTATCGGAACATCTATAGTAGTAACTGGTCATTGTACTAGCAGCTGGTTTGATGAATTCAAAAAAAGTTGAAAACATCAGCATAGAAGCAAAACCTGTATAAAATGAAATCATTGCATTGTCATTAGAAAATCTTTGAATGCCAAATCTCTCAATCTCTAGCTGTTGTTGTAACTTCTTAAGTTCATCTTCCCTTTTCTTTAATAAATCCTCCAAGTCTTCAACATTTCTTGTCTCAAACTGGTTTGTTTCTTCATTCACATTGCTATAAACATTGACCTCAATATATTATCACCCTCCTTATTACTACAGGTTGTTATCAGAAATGGTCCATCATTTGATAGCAGTTCCAGTAAGTGTTCCTGTGCTATTGGCTCTGGTGGCTGTTGTGGACATATTGCTGGTGTTTCTATTCTGTTGCCCATATGAAAACAGCTGGAGTGTTGGCAGTACCATCGGATGTAGCAAAAACATCTCTACCACAAACCTGGAACATTCCCAGAGGTGAAAAGATAGGTGGGTCTGTTTCAAGTGAGGTTACATTGCAAGGCTATGATCACAAATGCCCACAGCGTCAGACCAGCGGATTAAGGTCAACATTATATAATCCAATACCTTCTGGTGTGGAGAAACTTTATGTCCAGAATTTATGTGAAAACCTGTGCAAAGTTGACAAAACATGTTTATTCTTATCAAATGTATCTTTAAGTTCTCAACAAAAGGAGATTGATACAAAATATGGAAAGTTTCCTAAAGGCTCTCCACTTGCCACCCAACAAAGACTCCACAGTGAGTTTGTGTTAAATACCTTTGATACTGAAGATTTTCCTAAGCTACCAATGCAAAATGTCATGGTTAATGAACTACATGTGGTTCTTGAGTACAGCAAGACATTCAATTCAATTCATTGATGATTTCGGAGAGTCAGTCATTTGAAATCGAGGAAAGCACCCGTCTGCAATCCAAGGATCCCAAATGGTTTAGAAATAGGAGAGATAGGCCTCAGTGGCGGGAGATATTGTACAAAGGCAGAAAGGTATGTTAACAATAAGTGATAATACAAATGTAATAATAAATTATGTTGATGTTATTTGTGCCAAATAGTACTTAATTTGAAGACACCCAGTTTTTGCTTTATTATACCATGTACATCTGATAGTTGTATAACTTCAGTAATATCTAACATTAGAATACCAAGATGCCAATGAATCTCCTAATGTCACAATAATGTCATAATCAAGTTTACAACTCTATCAAAATGAAAATAAAAAAAACATGACGAGTAGATATGTTTACATTATGTGATATGTGAGAAATGTTATTGTGTATAGAACTGTATTATAGTAATCAGCTATGTCTTATAGAAAAAATGTTGAACAGTTCACAGCCTAGCCTTTTTTAAGTTTATTTAATATTTTTTTGTAAATGCACTTCTATTTTTCAGAGTATGATCCACTTGTCAAGAGACTCCAGTCATCAAGAAAAGTTGTAACTGCCAACATGCGACATGTGATAGCCAGTGCGCCTGTTGCAGCAAATGCATATGTGGAGGTATACAAATTAAAACATCTTAACAACACAGGGATGTAATATAACATTTGTTTCATTAATTACGAGTTACTAGTCGGAAACAAATTTCACTAGTCAATAAGTCTTATGACAGATACTTACCAGTTACACAGACATACTCCAATACCCAATCTCTCTGAATTATATTTAAGCATTGAACTGCTTTCAGTTGGCATTCATATAGCCTATGAATGCCAACTGAAAGCAGTTCAATACTTATATTACCATTTTAAGAATCTGCTCATGTCATAAAACAATCAACAACACATTGTATTTCTCGGCATTTAGCTCAATAAATGTATTTGTCGCATATGCTTGTTCAATGAAAAGAACAGCCATCGCCCGGGGACGGTCAATGGTATCTAATGTAACAATTATGACGTCATAATAATGATGACGTAAACAATCGGTCATTGGCATTCATGGCCTGATGAATGCCAACTTAATTTGGTAGGGATATATCGTGGCAATGCCATTCAATGGTAAATATTGACTTTTTAAAAAATATATATAAACAGACTAATGAGATATAAGAAAGAAACAAAAATGCACCTTTTTAAATTGAAGATATTAATAAATAACTCATGGAAAAAACAGACAAAAAAGAAATGATGAATTGAATGTTGTAGAAGCGTTACCAAGTTTTTAATTTCCATATCAATTTATCATAATGCATTTTATCAATTTAACTAACACATCTTTCTAGCTGATAATCTGAATCAGTGCTCTCTATTTCAATGTATTTTTTCAGAGGTTGAATGAGGAAGAGAACATTTATCCGTGTGGATTAGTAGTGAGTCCATGGTCCCCATGGTTGGCTGCATCACCAGTCTACTGCCCTACACTGAATCCTAAGGTTGGTCTACTGGAGATAAAGTGTCCTGTCAACCCTTTGTCAGAGTGCCAGTACCTCACCAAGGATGAAAATGGGTACAAACTGAAGGAGAGGCATAACTATTATTTTAAAGTTATGATGCAGATGGCAGTGACAGGGATGGAATGGTGTCACTTCTTTGTGTGGACACCTGAGGAAAGTCATTTGGAAATCATTCTTTTAAATATAAATACATGGAAAGAAATGAAGGAAAAGATTGATGATTTCTTTTTTCACCATTATTTAAATTAGATACAATTTGTAGATGGATACAATTTGTAATCTGTTAATTGACTTTGTTATTGAGAGCTCAATAACTTTCATGAACATTTTATGACAGACATGTAAAAATGTATCATTCATACTACCCTTACTGTTATTAGGCTAGTACTAATCCAAGGTATAGTTTATAACAATACAAGATAGCTTACTTCCAATCTTTGACAAGAGGTCCCTTGAATAATGTTAACATATTTGCAACTGTCCATATTTGATTAATTGTTCCTACCATACTATAGGGGATGATACTATCAAATAGGTGATACTCCTTGACTCTTCGGATATGCCTCTCAATGTGTATCTTCAACTTAGCAATTACCTGTGTCTGCTCCACTTCCTGTCTTGTAAATTGACATTGACCTTGAGGGAAGGGAGGTGTGTTCACTGAAATACCTGTAACTTCCAGTACCTTGTTGAGTACAAACCCTTTGTCTGCCATAATTGGATCTCCCCTGTCCAGGAGTTCAATTAAGCCAGAAAGCTTAGTAATTTCTACATCGGACATGCTGCCTGTATACAAACTTGAAACAAATGTCAGAGCTCCATGTGGAGCAATGCCAACAAGACCTTTCCATGTATGTGAGCTTTTATATGATGAGTAACATTTAGAGCTAAGTAAGAGAGAAGATGGTCACTCTGCTTTTAACTACTTTGTGCAATCAATTATTACCCTGGTAGATGGATACATAGTTCTCTACTTGGCCAAATATTTATGCTTCCCAAAGCAAAGTACAAAAAATTTGCCCATGTTATTATTTTTCTACTCACTGTAGATAAGTGACAGTTAAACCGTACAGCTAAATCCTGCTCCAAAAGACCACATCTTAACCGACATAGGAACATGAACAACTCGTCAATCAACAACATATTCCGTTGTTTGCCTACTAACCCCTGTTGGTTGATTCTATCGGAACATCTATAGTAGTAACTGGTCATTGTACTAGCAGCTGGTTTGATGAATTCAAAAAAAGTTGAAAACATCAGCATAGAAGCAAAACCTGTATAAAATGAAATCATTGCATTGTCATTAGAAAATCTTTGAATGCCAAATCTCTCAATCTCTAGCTGTTGTTGTAACTTCTTAAGTTCATCTTCCCTTTTCTTTAATAAATCCTCCAAGTCTTCAACATTTCTTGTCTCAAACTGGTTTGTTTCTTCATTCACATTGCTATAAACAATAGACATTTCATTATATAAGCATTCATCATTTATTTTTCATACTTTTACTAGATATGCATGATATTTGAAATAATTTACATGTAATATTATCTTAGAAACAAAAGTAAAAGCCAACTAAACACATTCATTGCTAGTGAAAGAATACCCCATCCCTCTTTCTAATAGATTTTTGTCAAGGTGTCATGCCAAGGTGAAATAAAACATGTATAAGTAAAGAAAACATCCCAATATTTCCAACAGTTTGGAATGATGATACAACATTTCATACCTCAACAAAGATCTTGATGATCAAGCAGCATTGATCTTGTTGTGAGTTGAATTATACAAAATAGTTAATACAATTGCAAATCAGCATTAAATAAAAACTGACGTTTGACAATTGATTAAACATTCTGAGAATAATTCACATTATATGTTTGGGGGAAACACGCTCCACATATTCATGCGTGTATGATAAAGACATGCTGAAAAACATTATATTTTATTTTTGTATTTTCAAGTGTTTACTACTAACTACTTCAATCTCAGTATCATGTAAATGTAACTTATACATTAGAATAAGAATTCTGCAGGCTTCATAGTTGAATACATTGTAATAATTTATCTTTATACTTTGTAAATTATCATAGGGCTAAAGATATACTTTTGGAATTGAAAAATAGAAACAATTAAATGGAGGTAAACCTAGATGTATATCATACATGTATACTACGGCCTACCTTTTAATTCTGAATAGTTTGAGACTGGTTAGATATTTACATTTTCAAATGAGTACATCTATAAATGCAAGTTTATTCAATATTGAATGAAATTGACAGTTAACTGGATGACAAAATACCTTTCTCTGTTCAAATTAAAAGACTCACATGAGCTTGACTCTGAGTTGTTGTTTTCCAGTCTAAGTATTTTTTCTGGAACTGGGTGCTTAAAAATATCCCGTCGTACCGATATTTCCCCCGATCTCCAAATAAATATGGAAGGAACAACATCTTTCATAGGGTTAGGTGATTCAAATCAATATAATTTCTTAATGGATAGTCTCATCACCCAAAAAAACAAGACAGTATTTTCCAGTTTAATCCATGAAATTTGTAATTAAATCTAATGTAGCAAGGACAATCATACCACAGGGGCGCCATGTCTAGTTTTATATCTGTGACATATACGTCCCTGACTGTATATATTGACAATATATGTAGGCCTAAGTATTTCCAAAGACCTATATACTAAATAATCCAGGTCTCTGATATTTCTATTTTTAATTTAAAACTAGACATGCCCGTGATCATACTGAATCAAGTGAATGATTCAATGAGTGTGTAATGATTTAAAACAATATTCCTCTCAACATCATTTGTTTCTATCAAATGATTGTTCAATACTTCATGACTTATAACGTCATAATTTAGTAAGCAAAACTAAAACGACAAATTAGATCTACAATGTAGTCTAGCGAGTTATTGTCGTGTGCACTGACTGATGATGACGTAAGGCCTAGGCCTAAGAGTAACACGTAACGTTAGTCTCTTACAGTAGCTGTGTGTAATAGGAAGGAGTAATGAAAAACCCTTACTGTAAACAATGAACTAGGGTCCCTCTGTAACGCATGTATCCATGTAACGGGTTACAAGCATAAAATATGTCTAACGTAATGTACCTAATGGATATAGATTGATGTTACCCACACTTGAAAAGACAGAATGGTTTGGTTTTGTATACATGTGTGTGTATTGTACTTATTCAAATAAATACGATTCATCCATTCACCACCAAGGGTTACTTTGGCCTGTGTAGGCCAAAAGACAAACATATCATAGACAAACGTGTGACAAGGTGATTTTGTCCGAATTTACTTTTTATAAGGGCAGTTATGTTTAGACACTTAATTTTGTCTGTTCTTTTTTTATTCTTATCATTTAAACTATCCAATACTGATCTAAAGACAACATCTTTTAGGAGGGATACTTTTAGTCAATTGGTAAGATGCGATGTGATAAAAAAGTGGTGTTTTGTATTACGCTGGAAACGAGCTTCCGAACCCTTGATTTAAAGTTCCAGCAAGATTCTATGACGTGTACACGAAGTGAAACTTTGAACAGAATTTGCCTATCGAACAAGGCACGGAAATGACAAACACACCGTCACTTGAGGATTTTTTGTTGGCTATTGAATAGGTTATGTCTGCTGTCTTTATATGTCGAGTTGTTGAAAACTCTATCGTATGAAAAAAAGAAGTGTCCTAACTTCCCTCCCTTTACCCTTGTTTAATGTTCACCCTTGTGAGAAAGGCTATTCGTTATATCCTCAGGCCGAGACAGACCCCTCTCAAACAATGGTAGTAATTACATTGTACTCCCTGCTTGACGCCCAGCATTATGGAAGAGGAAAGACTGTTGATAGCACCAGGTACTGGTCCTGTGCCGTTCAACTCTTTTTCAGTGTATATCTTAAAAGCTGATTATTCAAATTGCCTTGTGCTGTTATACACATACCTTTTCTGTGTTCTTTGTTAATTGGCCGATCGTCAGCCGATATTAAGCCACGCCCCTCACAATTCAAGGGAGATAACTCACGTATGCTCCGACATTGCTAAGGTAAACAAGATGGCGACTGCTAATCTAGGCGATATACCCGATGACTTTTCGGCGACATATTTACCCTACAAACCAACTCTAAGACAAAAACAGAGAGCAACAGCATTTGTGAATGGTAGCTATTTAAAAAGTGTGACATTATCCATTGATGTCATGAAAACTTTCATTCATGTTTCTGCCAAAATATACCGTAGTCAACGAAAATCAGAGGAACCTCATTCAACCAATATTGAAATTTCCAGCACCGAGACTGTTTTGATTGACGCCCACTGTTCGTGTAAAGTTGGGTTAGTACTTATATATATATCTTTCCTTTTCATTTTGGTTATTATTTTTCTTTAGGAGAAGAATACACTTGCAGTCTCTTGTTATTTATTTAAAGACTTCAGTAGATACCTTTTCATGTTGATATGCCTATGACAGGTAGTTCAGGAACAAATGCCTAGTTTTGCAGAAAAAATAACAACTAGTAAATAAATTCAACTATTTAATTAACACATAATCCAATCAACATGCATACCTGAATGATCATAATTAAATGTATTGTTGTGTGATACAATTGATATCAATTTACATGAATAAAGAATACATATATTCATATATCTATATTTATAAATTCATAACAATACAATGGAATTGCAAAAAAATCTTCTTTAAGCTGTGTTTTGCTTGAGGATATTAAACAAATTTCCATTAATACAGGATTTATAAAACGAGAAAAGAATTTCCATAATGTGACATTTAAGCCAGCCAGAAGACTCAATATTTCTGTGTTATTTTCTTATAAAAAAAAAAGCGAAATAAAATACAACACTCAAACATCATAATCACATGATGAATATGACAAAGTATTGTTGTTGTGACATCTTAATGACTGTCAGATTGATAGATTTAACAATACCTAATAACAAACATGTTATGATAAATAACTATTTAAGTCTTAAGTTTAGTTACAGCCCTGCCTGATAGTATGTTGATCTATTATGTCAGGTGTATGTGTCGCTGTGGAATTTCTTCCCCGGGCCCGGGATGGAGGTCTGCATGGAGTTGCAGGCTTATCGTACTGCGAAGCAGACTCTGGGTCAGGGAAGTCTGGTGTTGGCTCTCCATATTTGAAGTGCTGAAACAATGTGTCATGTGCTTAAAACATTTTGTTCATATCTTAATGTGTATGAAAACAAATCTATCATGTTGAGGGCATTCAATGATCATACCATAACAATGTATGTTTGTGTATGCATATTAGATATCTACTTCTAAACTATATGAAATGAATAATAGGTCCTATATCAGGGACAGCGAGCAGCCCTTGACAATGTAGGTATCTAGGTTTGATAGTGGTATATTTGTTTAAACAATATCAGATATGTAGATAATGTGACAGTGAGCATCTATTATCATTTTGACATTTACATTTTGTACCATACTATTGTATGATATCTAGATCTATATGAAATATGCTGTACACAGATATGTTTAAGGGACAGTGAGCATCCCGTAATTTTTTTCTATTAGATCTAGGCCTATTGTGTTTGTTGTTGTTGTTATGTGAATATAATGTATTACATATCTAGAATATATAAAATAAATAGATATGTAAAGGGCAGTAAACTTTCCTTTCAATATTTACAATGAATTTGGAGTGTTATTATTTGGCTTACGTGTTAACAGTTACAGTGACACACGGTGTTTACTGTAAACAAGCCTAGACTACGTTTGTCGCTATACCCGAATTCGTTATACCGGGTCAAGGAAAAATCTGTTACTTGGCGATATGTTACAATACATAACATGCATCACAGAATATTACATGATCACTTTCATTTAATTCTTACCTTTGAACACACATAAAAGTGTTTACCTTTAGCACGATCTCTCAGGACGTCTACGTTCAACTGTTCTCTTGGCCTACCACATAACCGAATCCAACCCAGTGATCTATCATCTTGCAGGTTTGGAAAATGATTTGAATGAAACACCTCCCTCTTAAAGACGAGTAATTAATGTCGAATGAGCTGCCAGGTTTTGGTTAGTAATGAGTTACCTAGTATTTCGTTTAGCTATAAGGAAGCAATTCATTGTCTCCCTTTTTATGCCAGCTAGTTTTCATAATTCAGTCTTCACTGTCTACAGTTGTTTGAAGTGTGTTTTATAGACACGTGATATAAGGTCATTAAGCATTGGTGACATCACGGATGCCACATTCAATGATCACCACTGCATTTATGACATCATAATACCTGCCGCTCCTCCCAAATACACACGCTCTCGACACAAACCCACATGGCATACACCGGGAGGCTATCTTTAAATGACCCTGGCTGTTAATAGCAATCAATCAACCAACCAATCAACATAATACCTATGTTTTATACATATATAATCCTACCATGGAATATACGCGTACAAATACCTGGTTTTTTTTTGGGGGGGGGGGGGGGCAACATTGCTAAATAGTGTCGGACGGGCTTTTTGCTCTCTGACATTTGGCCTACGATGAAATTTTCTGTATCTTTAAGTGATATTAAGATGGACGTTTTTGAGTATGCTCATTAGTGTGTTTACTTATTGTGATTGACAATAATACTCGGTTCTCATTTTGACAACTTGGTGTCTCCGTGTAAATTATTCCTTTGTTCATATTTTGCCCCTGGTTTAATAGATTTTGAGTTCGGATTATGATTTTGTTAACGCTTTGTGTCGAATGGATTCATCACTTTAAATCGTCAAAAAATTTGGACTATCGCAGAACACGAACATACATTTGTACCACAACCTCCTAAATGCATACGCCTTCAACAAACATCGCTGATGCATCGCATGCATTAGTAATAGATACAGTTCATCGACGACACCTGCCATGTAAATCTTTGTCACATCCAAGTAAACATCAAGTTCTCAAAATGAGAACCGAGTATCATTGTCAATCACAACAAGTAAATACACTAATGAGCATACTCAAAAACGTCCATCTTCATATCACTTAAAGATACAGAATATTTCTCAATGAGACAAAGATGGCGACCATAAAACTTGCCCATAGTACTGATCAACCTGCATCTCTCGAATCCTTGTGTTGTTAGTTTGTTTGTCAGCAGTCGACATCGATCACGAAAATCCTGATATTTAGAGCAAGCCCTGGAATATCGAATCAACTGCGACATGTAAACACCATAGGTTGGAGAAGCAGGGATGTTACTATCAAGAAATGGAAAGTTTACGATCGGAAAATTGAAATCATCACGTTTATCGTATAGCTTAGTAGTAAGCTGTCCATGTTGGTCGTAGTTTAAGTAGAGATCGAGGTAAGCAGCTGATGTAGAAGAGTCTGTTGTGTCCTTTATTTCAAGTTCAGAAGGGTATATACGATCGACGTGGTCAGCAAACTTCTTGTTGTTTATAGACAACACATCGTCGATATATCTGAAAGTTAAATTAAAAGATTTGGCAAGGTTTTTTTTACCTGTCCTGATGAGCTCCTCCACAAATTCAGCCTCGAATGAAAACAAAAACAAGTCAGCTAAGAGTGGGGCACAGTTTGTTCCCATGGGAATGCCAACAGTCTGCTGGAAAATCTTTCCTCCGAACTCAACAAAAATGTTGTCGACCAGGAATTCAATTATCCGTACTACATCTTCTTCAGTATATTTCCTCTTAGCTTTTGTCGTGTTTTTGACAAAGTATGCTCCGAGATAGCTCACTACCGTGATGCTAGGGGCCAAAAGGTGGGAATCAAGTATTGTTAACAAATTTAGAAGCAGAATGTTCAGGTGCGTAAAACCCCTTTAATTTATGGGTTTAGAATTGAACTTGAACTCATTCTGTATAATTTCAACTTTGGGGACTAATCAATTCACCAGCAGAGTCTGCCATCCCCTATCATTAAAGATGAATAAGGGAACGGACAAATAATCTGCGTATCAATGGCAATGCAAAACTGTCTTTGTGTGCAAGTGAGCGTTAGAATTGTAATTCAGTGCATTTACCGAGAGGCTGTCCTTGTTTATAAAAGGACGTTTAAACAATCTCCATCACTAAACTAGCTTAACAATGAGTTTGTGTATTACATAATCCACATTTACCTAGTGCGAATATTCCTTTCGATTTGCTTGTACATTTTGTAATAAACGATTATTCCTATCTAATTTAATGGGTTTGATGCACCTGACCCTTCTGCTTCTACATTAGTTTAGACATTTTGGATTCCTACATTTTGGTCCCTAGCATCACTGAAGAGTCCTAGGAGGACGACACAGCTTTATGATGCAGTTTTAATTCATTTTTTGCCATACTGTATCTATTACTAAATTTAAAAGGTGCAATGTGTGTGTGTTACGTCAATGACAACGGTCATCTTCTATGCCGATGGCCTACAGTATAAATGTTTTATCAAAATCATGTGCTTATACCTTGCGTGCTTACTTTTATCCAAACGGCTAAAATTACATTGCTGTATTCGAGTTGCTTCCCTTGCTCTACCGCTGTTCTGAACCTTTTATACAGATACCTATATAGAAAAGTGGAATCTATTTCCTGACAATCTTCCCATTCTTGACCATTTCACATATGGATAAATTGGAACAAAATTAAATTTCAAGTAGTATAACGGTCCCAACGATTCCTCACATAGTTTATTCACAATACTATTTATATAAGTTATGTTTCTCACAATAATAGCAACATTTCTCATCAGAATATTTATAATACACTAGTAATATTTCTTCACGTTGAATTCCCTTATAGTTGATTTTTATAAGCCATCTTTTTCGTGTGAATTAGTTAGGAGTAAGCATAATTCCTACTGCATCGATCTTGATTGAGACAGTTGTCTGCTACATAATTGTTATCCTTGAACATTGAAATAGTCGACATCAACATCTATTGAATGCTAGACAGCCATAATTTTTAACATAGTGCACAATGATACATCGCTTTTTATACGCCCGTCAAAAATGACGGGACGTATTATGGTATGGCGTTGTCCGTCCGTCGTAAACTGTTGTTTGTCCGGAGATCTCCTTCTACAGTTTTCAATCAATTTCTTTCGAATTTGCTAGGCTTAACCACCACAACATGAAGCTGTGTTTTCCTAAACGACAATTTGATTTGAGAATATTCACTAGAGTTATGGCCATTTGGGGCGCAATTTCGGGCATTATTTAGAAAACGTCGGACCTTTTAAGTGTTTTCTTCAATTCCTCTAGTTTGGTATGGTACTTAGAAAAGCTATAATATTTAACATAATTATATAACGGGTTTTGTTGAGATGTCCGGAGATCTTCTACAGTTTTCAACCGATATCTTTTAAACTTGCTAGGCTTAACATCATGACATGCAGTTGTGTTTAGCTCAATAACAGTTCGATTCAACAATATTTACTAGAGTTATGGCCCTTTAGGACTTTGTATCTGATGCATGTTGAGACATGTAGAAAATGTCGGAACATTTTTGCGTTTTCTTCAATACCTCTAAAATTTAATATGGTACTTCGAAAGCTATAATATTTAACATATATTACGGGTTTTGTTTAGTGATTTCACCTTTTTGCCTAACAGCATTGCAAAGTTGCAATTGCAAACTATATAAACATGTAGAAAGTGTCAGAACTTTCTTTGTGTTTCCATACCATTATACTTCCGATAGAGTACGACGGGCGTATCATGTATCATGTATCATGCTTACGGTGCTCTTGTTCACTATCTCCAACGTCACACTCTCTTCCTTGTTTATCACTTTCTCCATATATAATTATTTAACCCCCCTCCCTCCTCTGAAAGGCCTAATTCTTTGGATTTCTGCTGACTACAAGCTAGCCTCCTCCACAACCTTTGGTCATGTCAATAACATCCGTAGAATAAACAAAAATATAAATAATCAAAATTAATTCATCTTGTAGAGATAAATGTGTAAAGCACACTGTAGACTCCGGACGCAATCAATATAACCATATATGAGTTTAGTATACTAATATGTACATCTAATGTTAACAACGACACGGGACAAATTGACCGGTAGTTGGAAGCACCTACATTTTCATTGTGTTTTCATCCTCGGATTTTTGTATACCTCCGGTGTGATATTTTGTGGGGGGTTAATTGCCTAAGGCTCACACATTATCGTCTTCGTAAAAACCATATGAAACGAGACGAAGTTTCTTATGGAAATCATGTCCACGAGAAACAAAATGTAATGCCATAGTAAACCAAACTTCCTAGAATGTAAGGGGAGTCGTGTAGGTAAGTGTCTTTCAACCACAATACCCTGTGTTATTCCACTCTACCACAATACCCTGTGTTATTCCACTTTACCACATTACCCTGGTATTCCAATCTAGCACAATACCCTGTTATTCCACTCTACCACAATACCCTGTTATTCCACTCTACCACAATACCTTGTGTTATTCCACTTTGCCACAATACCCTGTTAGTCCACTCTACCACAATACCCTGTATTATTCCACTTTACCACAATATTCTGTTAGTCCACTCTACCACGATACCCTGTGTTATTCCACTTTACCACCATACCCTGTTATTCCACTCTACCACGATACCTTGTGTTATTTCACTTTACCACAATACCCTGTTAGTCCACTCTACCACAATACCCTGTATTATTCCACTTTACCACCATACCCTGTTAGTCCACTCTACCACAATACCTTGTGTTATTATGACCTTCCGGCTTTTGATTGGTTGAATGACGTTCTGATCGTTGACGTCGTCACAATTTGGTGGGGATCAACAGTGTATACGAGATGAGTTTTCGCGCCAAATTTTTCGCGTTTCACGGAAAACAACACTGCCACTGCGACTTAATAGTATTGTGGTAGAAACAGGTCACACGACTCGTGGTTATTGGATATGGAATTTATTTCACTCGAGTTAATTTTTTTTTTTTAATTTAAAAAAGACACGAGCTTTAGCGAGTGTCTTTTGTAACTTAAACAATAATTAACTCGAGTGAAATAAATTCCATATCAAATAACCACTCGTTGTGTAACCTCTATACTTCTCATATTATTTACTTGTGTTTAGTTGCCCTGGACGGTCGGACCTGCTTACATTCTAACTTTTGAGAGACTGTCTAGGTTTTAATTCGCGGATTTAAACTGCTAATCAATCACGATATCTTTTTAAGTTTTGTAAACGTCGGGTTATTGCGGCCGGAATCTTTATCATTGTGGGGTTTTTTTTCGTAGAGTTCAGCTTATTTTTCTGTGAAAATTTGATTTGTTTTTGTGTATTTTTAGATGTGGCATCGTAAAAGTTTTTTTTTTTAGATTTTTTGCAAGGCTTTCTGCTGTGATGATATGTAATCGACACTCTGTAATAGTATAAATGTCTTTATACTGTCCAAACTAGTGGTTCTCAATCATTGCATTGTTAGTACAGAAGGTATATACATGATAACTAATGTGGGGAGGTAGTCAATTTAGTAGCAAGAGAATGTGCCACATTTATGTCTAAGAAATAATTACGCACTTTGAAATCGAGCAAGGATACGGGAAGTGACTTGTATAACATAAATCAAAAGGCCACGATCCCGTTCTTTGTTACAGCTGTAAACAACTGTGTACTTGGTGACTGTTACGGGGGAGCATTACAAGAATTCACAAATCGGTAATTAAATATATCAGATGTACTAATTAGTATACTGTGACGTTATGAAAGATAAGCTGGGGTTAAATATGTATAGAATGCGGTCAGGCTGTGTTATGTATGATTTAATATTAGCCATTTGACCTTTAGTTAGGCTTACTTGAAATTCTATTGAAATAGGTATATTTAGATTTCCAGTGTGTTTTTCCACATGGAAAAGTATACAAATGACGCAATTTGAAATCGATCGCGGATATAGGAAATGACACGTATGACAAATGATTGATATATAATGTTGATGTATCATTGTCTGTAGAAATCACTTACAGTCTAGAGACGTTTCATCCGGCAATGTTTTATATACTAACAGTGTGATAGATGGTTAAATGAAACGCGGTCAACTCTAAATAAACAGGGTGAGCCTTAAACTGGTCCGTGGTAAAAAATGACAATGGAGATTAAAAATATGTATGTCCAATTTCTTAACATTTCTTAATAATACTTCCTTGTTCTCGCATGTTAAGTCTGTCTGTATATTACATGGAGGCCCATGGATATTTAATGCAAAGCGGTTTTTATTTCAGGGTATTGTTGTAATTTCATAAAGGAGGTAAAAAAAAATAAAAATCGAGCCTTGTGTATTATAAAACCATTCCCGACAATACAAGGACATTTAAAATGTTAAAATTGCAATAAAAGAAAGTTGATCCAAATGTCAATAAAGATGGGATAAATCTGTCAGAAATATAGACATGGAGATTACGTTTGTATCCTAAAGGAGCTTCAAACAGTGGATTATGTTACCATACTTCTAAGTACATGTATCACATTCTCCAAAGTTATTGATTCTATTGCTAATATAGTGTTAAGGGGGACAATAATGCAAAATAATTCATCCATAAAATGTGCAATTTTAAATGATTGATAACAGTCTTATCGTAAAATATCTCGTCAATATCGCATGCACATACTAAATAAAATTATTGATGTGATAAATGTGTGTATAAATATGTCAAGGAAATTCAAATTTCTTTTTATAGTTGTCAATAATGCCTAACGGCGAACACTGAATGACAACATTGACACGTTGAAACATGTGATTGTAATAAGATACAGATTAAATATAATTGGTTAGTGTTTGTTTCCTTGTTGATATGATAATGCTGATACCATATCAAGTGTATAACGATAGAAACATTTAAGGAGTTGTCAATAGTGGCGATAGGACTAGGTGTGATGGGGGTCGTAACTGTTAGTGAATGTATTTACTGTTAAAGTGGCTGAACCGTTAGTGAATGTATTTACTGTTACAGTGACTGTAATATTAGTGAATGGAATAACCGTTGTTGTCTGTACTAACCGTTAGTGAATGTATTTACTGTTACCGTGATTGTACTGTTAGTGAATGTAATAACCGTTACTACTAACTGGTACATGTATTGACTATACAAAATGTTTGTATATTAACTGAAACAAGAGCACCGCAAGCGGAGGCATGATACGCCCGCCGTACCCTATCGGAAGTATAATGGTATGGAAACACAAAAAAAAGTTCTGACACTTTCTACATAATATTCGAAAACTACATCAGATACAAAGTCCTAAAGGGCAATAATTCTAGTAAATATTGTCAGATTAAACTGTCATTCAGGAAAACACAATATTATGTCATAATGATTAAACCTAGCAAGTTTTGAAGATATCAATTGAAAATTGTAGGAGAAGATCTCTGGACAAACAACAATTTACAACAGAATTGCATTTTCCATATATAAATGCCTATATGTTGCAATTGCAACTATGTGATGCTGTTACGCGAAAAGTTGAAATAACTCAACAAAACTCGTAATATATGTTAAATAATATAGATATCCGAAGTACCATACCAAATTTCAGAGGAATTAAATAAATCACAAAAATGTTCTGACGTTTTCTAAATAATGCCCGAAATTGCGTCCCAAAGGGCCATAACTCTAGTGAATATTCTCGAATCAAATTGTCTTTCAGGAAAACACAACTTCATGTTATGGTGGTTAAGCCTAGCAAGTTTGAATGAAATCGGTTGAAAACTATAGGAGGAGATCCCCGGACAAACAAAAGTTTACGACGGACGTACGGACGGACAGACGGACGGACAACGCCATACCATAATACGTCCAGTCTTTTTTGACGGGCGTATTCAAACCGTTAGTGACTACTTGCTGAGAGTGACGGTACAAACCGCAAGTGACTTCATTTATCGTTAATGACTGTACGTACCGTTAGTGACTGTACTTACGGTTAGTGACTGTACTTACTGTTAGTGACTGTACTTACCGTTAGTGAATGTACAGGTACCGTTAGTGATTGTAGTTACCATTAGTTATTGTACTTACTGTAAGTGACTACTAACCGTTAGTGACTGTACTTACCGTTAGTGACTGTACTTACTGTTAGTGACTGTACTTGCCGTTAGTGACTGTACTAACCGTTAGTGACTGTACTTACCGTTAGTGACTGTACTAACCGTTAGTGACTGTACTTACTGTTAGTGACTGTACTTACTGTTAGTGACTGTACTAACCGTTAGTGACTGTACTTACCGTTAGTGACTGTACTTACCGTTAGTGACTGTACTAACCGTTAGTGACTGTACTTACTGTTAGTGACTGTACTTACTGTTAGTGACTGTACTAACCGTTAGTGACTGTACTAACCGTTAGTGACTGTACTTACCGTTAGTGACTTACTTACCGTTAGTGACTGTACTTACCGTTAGTGTCTGCACTTACCATAAGTGAATATGTTAATCGAGTCACAAAGTACATCAAAGTGAAAATCTATAGAGTAAATGATTGAGAACAATGCAGAGAAGATAAATATTTTATCCAGTAAACCAATCGAGACCAAAAAATACATACAAATTCGAGCCACAAGGCTATAACCAAAATCACTGCTTACGTTACGGAGTTTTACTTATTCTGTTTGAAGGGAGAGAACTCGAGTACGAATCACAATATGTTTTGTTGGTTACGTGCATTGGTTTTGGCCTGACGCCAGGAGTCTGGTACATTATACCGTCTGTCGGTTAGTTCAAGTGATACACCCGGAACGAGGAAATATCGATATAACACTTCGTGACATTTCACATTGTATAGGCAAAATATTCCTCAAAAGAACTAACACCATGGCAAGTATTATATCCGTACGGCGTGCCCAGGAACTCGTTACCTACTCGTGTGATTTGTATGACAGTGGAGACGAGGTACGCTGGTATTGTAACGATTGTCAGGACAATTTGTGTGACCGGTGTAAGGAAGCCCATACACGCGAAACGAAAACTGCAAACGATGACGTCGTATCGATAGAGAAGGTTTATCTCCAGGACAACAAGCCTGTACCAGAGGTATGTACATGTAAACTACACCACGGTGAAATGTGTGATCTGTTCTGTCCTGACTGTAATGAGTTGATCTGTGAGATATGCTTATCTAAATCTCATAGACACCACGAGTGGAAACCCATCGAAGACGAGTTTTCTATTAAAAAGCAACATTTGAAGGAGCATATGGCAGCAATTTCTGCTAGAATAGAATATTTCAAAAACGAGACATCAGAGCAACATCGTGTTAACGAGGGTTTTTATGACAACATTGATACAATGAGGGAAGAGGTGAATTCACAAAGGACAAAGTTAAAGGCACAAGTAGATTCTATCGCCGATTCTTTCTGAGTTATCAACTTTAGAAAAGGGACAATCAACAATGTTCGAGAAATATTGTCAACAGTCAGAGAAAAAAGTTGAAGAACTGACGCGTCTGCTTGACACAGAAATGACCAATTCATCAAGCGTGTCCTTGTTCGAAATAGAAAGATCTCTTGTACTACATGACGTAAGTGTGAGATATGTTCCACCAAAACAACCGAGGTTTGCTACCGGAAGTACCGACCCTATCATGTTGACGATAATGTTTGGTAAATTACACCACGAGAACCAGTACGAGAAGACCAAGTCTATGTCCAGTCGACGACAGTCATGCGTGGTTATCAGTAGATCAACACCCGGGTCTGGTACTGGTCAACAGGGAGGGTTTGGTCATAGAGTGGATAAATCTGGACTTCTACCCCTTCCAACTGACCATGGTCGGGACAACAGACATACTTATGACATCATTTAATAGTAGTACATTTATATATAAACTATCATTACACAACAAACAAGTTACAACATTTTCAGACATCAGACCACATCATGCATGGGACGTCAATATGAACGAGAGGGGCGAGGTATTTGTTAGTACAGGTACACCGGACATGGCTGTACTGAATCAGTCAGGTACCATTATAAGGAAGGTCAACATTGGACCAGAAAGTTCACCGTACGTTGTCGGTTTATCATCGGGACGTCTGTGTATAGTTCAAACAGTCCGAGGGAGATGGACTGACACGAACATAAAGATAACAGACGAGTCGGGTACCGTCATCCAGACATGGACTGGTGAACTCGACAACGCTCAAACGGTGGGTAGTATGAACCTCCGTGAGATGTCACGTGATAAGTATGACAGAGTCTTTGTACCAGATTACCGGAACAATCAGATTTACGTCGTACCGAGAGACGGTAAACAGACTGTATGTCTCCTGGACCGGAAATACGGAGTGGTGAAACCTACAGCGATGGGTGTTGACAGGTGTGGTAATGTGTGGGTCGGGTGTGAAGACGGTACCGTACATGTGATTGGACTGCAGCATGAGTAAACAGTATAATAACATACTATACAACAAGATTAATTTTATTTGTCATTGTGCTTACAAAGCTTACCAAAAAAAAGTATAAAATAGAGTTTTTCCGTCATAAAAAAATCTACAAATGACATTTGTTTGGCCTGCGTCCATTAATTAACTTAATACAATAATTGAGTTACTGGAAGTTTGACACACGTACTGAATACAAGATTCCACATTGCAGACACTTGGAGGCGGTGCTGAAATCATTCACAAAGAGTGTCTGCAGTTTAGAGACAAAAATGTTTGAGTCTGAATTTGTCAGTGATTAACAGCAAATACTTTCCATTGAATAACATTTGACTCCCATAAGTATAAACGTTTGTTCAGGATCTTGTCATTTTCACTAGATGTACCTTATCAGTTACCCGTCTAGTTCAGGCACACAGTTTTCTTTACTTTTTGCATTTAACAAAATATTTCACAATAGACGCGTCATTACTGTGCTAAATATATGCATTTTGTCAGTCCCATTATGCATCGGAATGTGCCTTGTAACTGTTTGTATGTCACAGTAGGGCTACATTTCACCGCTGAATATATAATGGACTCAATGAAGCGGCGCGAAATAGTTATAACGCACCGTACACGCCAACCTTGTGTCTTTTATGTGTAGCATTAGATCTGTTTTTTGTGCTGTAATTACAGCGTCGATAATATACAGTTTAACAACGAGCGTTTAGTGGATATCGTACGCGTTTTGTCCGAGTTAATCAATTTACCTCAACCGTGAATGAAATTTCTATCGTATTTAAAAATGCCATAGTCAAGGGTTGCGTGACATATGTTTTACCCGAAAAATGATAAAGTTGAAAAAACATGACCTTTGATCTTGAATTACAATTTCAGTTGAAACAGCAAGAGATTAACCCGATTCTATATCTTTGCCTTGTGAAGCGTGTACCTCAGTGTCTGTTAATAGAACAAAGTAGAGACAGTACTGTATAATATTTTTATTAAGAAATCAGTATAGACATCTCACAAAAAAACAAAGTCTAGCCTTATCCACTACTATACCCTGCCTATATCCTAACAGGCCTTTACTCCTACAGTACAGGCGGAGAAGATACTTTTGCGAATCAGCCGACAACCAGGCATGCGCATCACTGATCTTGTTTCACTACCTATTGAATGTAGGTCGGTTGTTCAGCAGACGAACTAAACAGTAAATACCCTTGTAAATACATAATCCAATATAACAGCCGTTCCGTTTGGCTACTACTTCAGTTGTAAAATAAGAGTCATTTGCATGAAAGATAAATGAAGCACACAGACAAACATATGCTGTAGTAACAGACACAGTATGCCGAAACAAAGAATTAAACTGCATCATACAGGTGTTTCTCCTCCTAGGACTCTTGATGCTAGGGGCCAAAAGGTGGGAATCCAACATTTCTAAACTTATGTAAAAGCGGAAGGGTCAGATGCGTAAACCCCTTTATTTTATGAATTAAAATTAAAGTAATATTATTAACCAGTTCTGTATAATTTCAAATCGTGTACTACGAAAAAGTGTATATTATGTACCATGCCCCTACTCAAATAAGATAACTGTGGCTATGTTGGCTCCAGCAAACTTCAGTGACAAAAAATTCCACCAGCAGAGTCTACCACCCCCTATCATTAAAGATGACTAAACATAAAATATTTCCTAGAGATGTCCCCCTTTAATTTATGAATTTATAACTAAATTTGGATACTTGACCATACATCAAAGTCCCTTGTTAAAGGTCAAATCACACAGTTAATGTCAATGTTAACGACATTGAATATTCGCAAGACCTCCCTCCAATATTAAAATTGAAATTAGATAAGTTTATGATTTGGGCATATTATTTTATGATTTATTGACAGATTAACATGAAACTTTCTAAAGATAACAAAACGATACCTATTAAGTTAAAAAAGAAAGGCCATAAGGGTCAAGATAATTTTGTAAATTTTCTCTTGACATTAAGAAGAAAAGTTAGTCAGAATTAAACAATGAGTCTACTCGCCAAGGTCAAAGGCCAAATCGCCAGTTTGAGGTCAAATGTTATACCATTCCACTGATAAACATTTTGTGATAACATAATGCAGATGACGTAACAAAAACACATGCTGCACCTCTTAAATTTAGTAATAGATACAGTATGTCGAAACAAATGAATTAAACTGCATCATACAGCTGTTTCGTCCTCCTAGGTCTCTTCATTGATCCTAGGGACCAGTCGATGGGAATCCAAAGTTTCTAAACTAATGTAGAAGCAGAAGGGTCAGGTGCGTACAACCCCTTTAACTTATGAATCTATAACTAAATTTGAATACTTGACCATACATCAAAGTCCCTTGTTAAAGGTCAAATCACACAGTTAATGTCAATGTTAATTTATGAAATTAGAAGCAAAATTCAACTAGTTCTGTATAATTTCAAATCGTGTACTACGAAAATGTGTATATTATGTACAGTGTCATAACTCAAATGAGATTAACTATGAAGGCTCCAGCTAACCTCGGGGACTAAAAAATCCACCAGCAAAGTCTGCCAGCCCCCTATCATTAAATATGAAGTAACACACATATATGCTGTACCTTTAATAGTAATAGAGCTAGAGGCTTGACGCTAATGATATATAAATAGCCGCATGAAGGGGCCCTTTCTGACCTGTCAGTGTTCAAGCTCGTCTTGTCTACCTAGGCACCTTGTATCCTTTGACTTTCAAAGAATAAAGGTAAGGATATGGATGCAGGGTTGTGTTAATTGTGTTATTCTAATTCTAAGTAAAAGTAGTATTTCCAAATAATTGTTTCTTTTGTTAATACACTGTAAGTAGGAAAGTATAAAAAGAAATTTTCCATAATAAAAGAAAGTATAATAGGAAATTTTCCATAATAAAAGAAAGTATAATAGGAAATTTTCCATAATACAAGAAAGTATAGTAAGAAATTTTCCATAATAAAAGAAAGTATAATAAGAAATTTTCCATAATAAAAGAAAGTATAATAAGAAATTATCGATAATCAAAGAAAGTATAATAAGAAAGTATCCATAATAAACCCCGTGATATCGCATGCATGTACTAAACATTGATCTGATTAATTTGTATATAAATATATCATGGAAATTTAAATTTGATTTGATTTTGATAAATTATTGCCTAACGGTAGACATTTATTGACAACACTGACACTTTAAAACATGTTTGATTGCAATAAATAGAATGAATGTAATAGATCGGTGTTGTTTATTTCCTGGATGACATGATAAGGCTGCTATCATTTGATATCAGAATTATATTGATAGAAACATATAACCGGCTGTCTATAGATGACAAAATGTAGCAATTGTCATCGAAACTAATCTCTTGTAAAACCTCATGACTAAAAACTTTAGACCAGTACGAATTATAATGACAACTGCTGAACCAGTCGTTCCACTCTCTAGATTGTAAGCATAATCAGCGTGAGATGACTGGGGGATTCAACTGTATGCTTCACTGTAGTAGCATCCTGAAGGTAGCGTCAGTTCCGTACGTATGACACAATAACTGTACCTGCTTCTCATTGAACGGAAAAAATGCTCATAGGCTACCATCTAACAATTATAACCTTTTCTTGAGAGGAAATCTCAAAAAAAGATACAGTACCGAAAAATTGCCGGCCTTAACACTGCTTTACTTTGGGCCTTCTTCATATTGATGAGACCTTGAACAAGATAAAACCTAACCAAACTATGGTAGTTACACCTCGCCTCAATCACGCATACCAGGTACACAAAATACACGGAGACACGTTTTTAAATAATTTCACCTAGCAAGTGCCGATTATTTTGAAGAAAAAAAATCAGAAAATACCAAAGCGTCAACAAAACCATAATCCGAACTCAAAATCGATTAAACTAGGGGCAAAATAGGAACAAAGGAAAGATTTACATGGAGACTTTCTTAAAAAAACACAAGAGAATAAGACCAGATGTTCCGGAAGAGTAAGCGTCTTCTGCTTCATCGACGACACCCGCCATGTTAATCTTGGTCACATCCAAGTAAGCATCAATCCTCAAAATGAGAACCGAGTCATCATTGTCATCACAACAAGTAAACACACTAACAAGCAAACTCAAAAACGTCAATCTTCATAGCACACAAAGATACAGAATATTTCTCGATGATATCAAGATGGCGACCATAAAACTTGCCCATAGTCTTCATCAACCTGAAAGTAAATTGTCAGTAGACCCAAATTTGTAATGTCATATAAGGAAGTTCAGTCTTTGATCTTAGCTATGCTTATGTGTTTTTCAGAAAGGACGCATTGTATTGTAACGCTGTATGAAATAATCTGACTTTAGATGATGCTAATGATTGTGACGTCATGAATATCTATTTGCGGACGGCATTCAGTGATACCATGTCATTCCAAGATTATGATGGACTATTTAATTTTCGTGTTGCATCTTTAATAGATACCAAAAAAGCTTGACAACTATTGTCTGTATAAAGTTATGTATGATATGTATGTATTAGCCATTTATAGTCCATTATTTGATGACTGAATGATTAATGACTGAATGCGCTGATTTCAAACAAACACGTTACAAGATTTGATATTATTACAAAATGCGTTCCTGATTTTCCTTAACTATACGTTTAAGCTATATTTTGAACCATTTACTAGTGAAATAAACTATTGCAGGGCTAAAATGACTATTGCACGGTCACGTGCGAACTATTGAACACCGTGTGACGTTTCCTGCCCTTTCAAGCCTCAGTCAGTTGTCAATGCTGCCAGACAACAGGCATGGCGACTTCTACAGGCAAGTTGAGACTTGGAGTCGCAAATGAATATTTTTGTGATTATTAATCAGATAATCGAATATTACCTTATTCATTTTTACATACATGTACCAGAGTTCACGCGATGCATTATAAAATTGATCTATTATAATTCAAAATCATGTTAATTAAATAAACAATTTCACTTATTCAAGATGTGGTTTAATGATTATGTAATAAAACAAATATAGCATGGGTGTCTGTGCAATAGTCAAGAATATTTGACCCTCGGTACTGGTATATTTGTATAATGTAAGATCTATGAAACGTTGATACAGTTTGTATCCATCAATCGTTCATTTAATTGAACTCAATCTGATTGAAGATGACGTAACACACACATTAAGTAATTATTGAATTACGAGATATGATATGTTTAACGCTTTTAATGTATTTTGGTAGCTTTTACAGATTTAATCTTTTATTTTCTTGTTCTCATATGTGCGGTTTGTGGAACACTAAACATCCGGCGTGTACTCTGATCATAAATCGCTTCGCGGTTTATTTAGAGTACACTCTGGTTTGTTGTGTTATACCTCCATAACATAAAAAATAGATTCAAGTTAATCCTTATAATTTAATCTATACCCTGCGAAAATTATCTTTATTGGTGGACCCTTTTCTCTCAAAAATTAGTATGCTGCAGCATCAATCAATCAAAAGCGACGTTATAAACAGCGACGTCATTTTTTACGTTATGGGCTGATAACTTAACTTTTTAAAACAATGAAAAAGCTTGTTTCAAACAAAATTAAATTATTTCTAGTTTTTACAATGCTGTTCGGCTCGAAATGACTTCAGTTGTCGATGGGTCGTTAAACAATACACAAACAAAAATGATCATAAAAACGAATTGTTTACTTTTGGAAATAATTTATTGATGAAACATGGCATGAGTCTGGTTAATGTAAACACATATGGATTTCAAAATGATATAAACATAAATAGGTAAATACAAGTTAAAATATACGGACAAGCTTCAAGCCGATAACTATCATGAAATTGAGAATACCGTAATGCCAACAAAACCATTATCCGAACTCAAAATCGAATACACTAAGGGGCAAAACATAGGCAAGTGACATATTTAAATGGAGACCCTTGCAAAAGTACAAGAGAATAAAACCAGGCGTTCCGGAAGAGTAACATATAGATAAAAAAAGTTGACCTTAAATAATGGATGGTGTGTTCTGGCGTTTTAGCATTAGTATGGCTTATTTATGTTACCATAAATCATGCAAGATAAATAGAATGTTATTTCATGTTTTGATATTCTATGATATAAACCCTTCTTGTTTACATCCGTCACATCCCATTACCTTTCCAATCCACCAATAATGAACTATTTTCAATACTAGTGTGCCATCGTATCAGTTAATATTGAAAAAAAAACAAGTAAGAAACAGGCCATAAAGACGCTAATGTTGTCTCTATTGTTCACACCAACAACAGTATTTACATAACAAAATTTCAGACTTTGTAATTGATAACTGAATATTTCGACAATGATAAAAATATGAAAACAAAGATAAAGAAACCTAATTTATAAGGTAGATATGCTTCTAGTACTTTATCAAAAAGTGCAAACACAAGAGCTAGCGTCACTTTTAATTATTAAAAACTCCTTGAAATATATTGGTTAACAACTATAAACAATCCTTATCACTTTTTAATTTTCGTTTACCAATTTGTAGTCATGTATATCACAATTATTATAAAACGGTACGGGGTTTTGTTTCATTCTGTGGAATAACATAATTAATTGTAGAGCTTAAAAAGTAATTTAAGGTATCATTAATACAATTCATTTTATAAACTTGATTGTTTTTTTCCGGTTGAGTAATTTTACTTTGGTAAACTAGGTGGCCTGGCATGATATTTTACATAAATGAAGATACATTTTGTAGATGTGGCATTACAGTTTTACCTCGCTCTATTTCTTTTGTACATTAACCGATCTTGATTTATTTGTATTTTTCATGTTAGCTATGATATTTGTGTACCACGCCTCCTTGGGACTGCTTTCTGCTTCAAGCGCCCCAGTGCTGAGTGTGTTATACTTGTTGATATAGAGATCGACGGGTGATGTTTCCTCTGCCGGGAGCTCGAAGCCTGCCTCGGTAGGATCTGCTGGTAGTGTCACAGTACTGTCAGAAACTCGGAATGCCATGCCTTGGTCAGACATTGGCGACATGAAAACTCGATGTCCAAGAGAACTACTTCTCGTTCGACTACGTGCTGGAGTCTGTGTTCTGTGTCCTGAAAACCAAAAGGGTGACTGCAGAATGCGGAGTCTGCGCAGAAAAGTTCTCAACTGTTCTACGTTCAACTTCGTAATAGCGTCCCAGTTGACACCGACATTGGTAGTCCTTACTGGAGTCGGTGTTGTTGTCTGTCTAACAAGCGAGTTTCTACCCCATGATCCATGACCGATATCCAATCCATCAACAATAGGATTCTGCCGAGATCCAATGCGATGGCGAGAAAGAGAGGATCCTGGTCGGGTCCATGTGATTTGTGGTCGCCTCGGCGGATTCAGAGGCTGTGGGCGTCTCATACCTGATGAGGGACGTCTGTCTGATACGGGAAATCTGTCTGATACGGGGCGTTGTGGTACTGGCGACGGACGTCTTCCCGTTACGGGGCGCCTATTTCGAAGTCTCCACCACCGATTCCGAAACCTACCGCCATTCACATCTTGTTGGGGGCGTGTCGTAGTGGGAACAGTAGGTGTGGTGGGGGTCGTGGTGGTGGTGGTGGTAGTTGTGGTTACCGTGGTGGTGGTGGGGCGCGGGGGGGTTCGAGGCCTGGGAGGGGTCGGCCGGGGAGGGGTCCTCGTGCGTTCCCTGGTAACCGGAAATGGATCTGGTCTCGTAATATCTCCGATGTCGGATGTTTCAGCCCCTATGCTTATGTCTGCGCAGTTACGGAACTCTTCCTGGACTCCACAGCCGATACATCCACGATTTTCTTTTTCGTCAATACCCCAACTATTTCCTGGAAAAGAAAGTTTACACTGTCAAATATTTCACAAAAGTGTCAGTAATACGACTATTGGCAAAAACGTTCTCAAGAGGACCTTTCTTCAGTTAATGTCATTAGTATGATTGTTTTCAACTTTTTATGGTCAATCATTTTATGATCGAGTGTGACAATTATAAACAAATACGTGACCAATGATAAAGATACATCTTATATTTACGACAATAGTGTATATTACATTGATATGTGAATACTTGCGTTATAATATTTTTTTCGCAAAGTGTACACCATATTTACTGATTGTTTAAATATCTTTCAAACGTTTTGACAATTTGATATTTATTTTTAGTTATTATTTTATAATATTTTATAATCTGGACGTTTTTTTGGTTCTACATAACTCGCCTGGTAAGCTATGTTATTCACTCCAATAACGCGTATAAATGGGTCATGAGGTATAGCAAATTATACTAATTTAACAACTTTATCATCATGTTATTGATTCAGAAAAAGAAAATATTAGCCAAAGTCCTCTGGAAACGATATTCGTCGTTGACAATGAAATGACGTTTTAACCTAAAGGACATTGAAATAAGAAATGTAATAAATATTATCTTATTCATCAGCATTGTGTCATACCTGTACGGTATCGCCACTGCAGCACACATTGAGAGCAGGTCATTCCTCGAGGTAAGATCAAAGTGAGATGATGAAATCCGCCGGCTTCCGGATAGTATCTCGTGGGCTCACCTTCGTCAACAACGGCCTCGGCAACCGGAAGTGGATATCTGTTCAAACATTCCTGTGAGACTGGCGCGGAGATGTTGTTGTGGGGACAGATCCGGAACTCGTAGTAGCCTTTATGATGAGCTGTCAGTTCTATAGTAACCTGGATCGTTGGCGTCCCTTTCGGGTAGGATTTTACTATAATACCATTAGCGAATATACCTCCAGCTTCGTTCTCGCGTACATCTGCCATATATGGGTCGCCACATACACCGCACAGTCCGCCAAGACGTTGTATTTCCTGCAGTATATAAAACATTGGGTCATGAAGAGCGGAAACTACTATTACAGTACTAGTATGTTATGTTTGGTCAACGTTTGCACATTGAAGGTACATATGTACTTGCATCTTAAGTGGATAATACATGACTTAACACCTCATCGAAATAAATAAAGAAATTTCAACAGTTTGAATTTCAAATGTGTTTTCTGTTTAATTTTCATTCTACATATGACACCTGATCTTAGTATCCAGTAATATTACAAAAATATCCATGTTAATCTTTCTATTGGTTATATTTTGTCACTAGAAAAATCGATTTTGATTTCGGATTATGGATTTGTTGAGGGTTTGATATTTTTCGGATTTTTGTTTTCTCAAATATACCAAATACTTGTGAAATTTTTATTTGCCAAATTACGTTTTTGAATTATTAAGTTACACTTACGTCTCGTCCACCACAGTATAGCTGAGTATCCTCGTAATTACTCGGCGTATTGTATCCCTCCCTCCACATCGACGACCTTTGAACCGGTTCCATCATCCGGCCATGTTGAAGAGAACGTCCAATCAAATTTACCATCAGAAACGCACTTATTATCGCAGCAGTCATTTTGTTTTTTTGAGTGATCAGTTTTCTGTAGAAAAAAAATGTGTTAAGTGAAAATGAATGTAAAAGAACATGTCACTGTATCTGTGTCCCACGATATAACAACTCAACACTGGACCACTTTACGACATTTATCATCGCTGCAGTCATTTTTTGAGTGATCAGTTTTCTGGAGGAAAAAAATATGTTAAGTGAAAATGAATGTAAACGAACATGTCACTTTATATGTAGTCCAAAGATACAAGAAAGTCTACAACACTGGACCACTTTACGTATGTTTTGCCGTAAAGTAACTTCTAGGTCTTTGTTGTCATTTTTTGTATATTTTTATGATTGGTATATCGGTGAGGATAAAGAAGATCATAAGGAAAGGTAAAAAATAATAATATCATAAACAAAGCTATAAAAGTAACACTAAGTTTGATATCAGACATTCGTTTTATGTATCAAATAAAAAACATCGTCACACAAAACATAGCAATAAGGATTGTTTGTTTGGAGTTGATTGTACGATCTTGTAATAGATACATTTAATATGACAATGAAGCTATATACGGTATTGAACAAGGATTGTATGTCCAGAAAGGCTACAGACTGATTGAAATGCAGCTCCTGTGTCGCTACGTTACTCCCCACATTACAGCGTGAAGAAGGATCTGCATTTTAATCAGAGTGAGAGAGGCTACGTAGTTATGGGTTCAACTATTACGAAAATGCCAATTTGAAATGGCAAGCAGATTTTGTATCACTTTTAGATGAAACGCGTGATATTTTCCCTGTACAATTGTGATATCACTTGAATTAATTAAAAGGTACAAAGGTGAGTGATTGACAGGGTCGGAGACACGTAATGTCAAGCTGTCAGTTTCAATTTCACCTACTTTGAATTCATCACTGCAGTTCATTGAGGGAACTGAAATTTACAAAGGCTGTCCAATTTAATAAAGTATCTCCTATATAGTATAATTAGGCTGGGCAGGGATCAACCGAAATGTCATATAAACCGGACATGTTATAAAATATGTTATTTAACAGATATTATTTGAATATTTTGTAATTCAACTGTTATTAAATAATGTACATCTTTACAAACAATGATATGTTTTCTTGAAATAAAGTTCAACAGGTTTTCCCTTTCTTAATTATATGCCGACCGTAAAAGTGTTTTACGAAATGCGGAAAAAATAATTTCATTAATCAGAATTTTTTTTCTAATTTTGCTTCGGTCATTAATATTTTCTATCTAATATTGTATTCAAAATGCTACCCTAGAGAAGACATAATTGCAATCTCACGACAGAACAATGCAAACGTTTTAGAAAATGTGTTTACTAAATGTAGATTTATCTTAACTTTTTTTTAAATTAAAGTTTATTTTATATTTTAAGAATATCTTTAGTTGATTAAAAAAATTACGTTGAGCGATTCAAGTGACATGGGATATGGACAAGAAAGCCATGTTTATACTATTATAAATTTAAAAAAAATGGTTTGAACAGAATAATTCAGAAAAAATAGGTTTTTTTCTTGTCATCATAATCGTGTCTTTTCCTTTAATATCTGTACATATCGTTGGCAACGTTTAAATGTGATGGCAGTTTATACTTTATCAAATATTTGATATAACCTAGTTCCTATATGCCTTTTTATGCATTTTTTACAATTTGTCTATTGTCAGCAGGTTTGTTCTGTATAATATCATGCTTTGTTAATGGACTACGAACAAGTATCAAAAACGCTCAGCTTTTCTAATGACACTCACCAATTCTGTCTTAATCCAAGTACTAGTTAGTCTGTTCTCATCAAGTAGTCCAAGGTTAAATGACAACGATTGAGCAAGTCGCGCCTTTTATATGTGTTAGGAGAATTTTGAAACAATTAAGGACAACTGTGAGCAAGAGGTCAAACGTCATCTATTTCTTCCTTGGTTCGTACGCAGACATCCATCATTACGGCTACGAGACACGCAAGGGAGTTCGTGTGTCGATATGTCACTGTGACAAGCTACACAATGTTGATGTAGGGGATACAAACGATCACCAAAACCTGACGACGAGCACATCGCCTAGACAACTAAGGCATGCTCGTATATACGACCCAGCCGGTACGTCCGTTTAGTCGGAGCTCTTACTCTGAGAACGTGATATTTACTTGAGTGCAACCTAGATTTACAGGACATGTGTCGTTGTCTTCCAAAACCTAATAGTGTAACTTTTTATGTTACTTTTTCAATGGTTTAATTCTTTCCTTTGTTCTTATTAGACCACTAGTGTAATCGATTTGTTTTTATGTAGATATCATATTCGGTTATATGCAGACCGTGCAAGCCTTGGTCAAGCCTTGCCTGACAGCAACATTACATTACAGTGCCCGACCTCATTCAAAAACAAATACAACCGTTTACCGTTTGGATCGTAATAAACGAAAACGGCAATATGTACGGGTTTGTTGAAAGTTTTTTATTTAACTGTTTGACTGCCGTAGTTTTGTTGCGTCCATGTCTATCCCTTATCTCATTACCAAAATTATACGTTAATGAGTGAAAATAAAAGGATTATTTTTGGAGGCATTGACGAAAATAGTTTGTAAACGTTTGCTAAAGTAAGGATTAAGACTATGTACGCGAGGTCGCTTTTTGGTTTTCATTGTTGGATTGGCGTGCTAGATTGCGTTTTGTGTTACTGTCGACTATACACCTGCTCTCACACCGAGGTTGTACAACGTCTGTATACCACACCGTCTACAGCAGATTTACGACTTCCATGTCGTAAAACCGTCGCTCGCGTTATTGAATTAGACAGCGCGAGACGTCACACAATATTTACATTTAACAGCCAATTAGAGACACTGTTTGTCAACAACGAAGACCAATGAAAATTCGCGTTACATATCTTAAGATGGATCGTTTTTAAATTTGCAGAATATATAATTTTTCTGTGTCATCGTGGTATTAAGCTGTTTACATCATGTGGGACAAACAAATCAAGGCATACTTTAAATTGTACATACTTTCAAATGTTTCGTTAATTTCATACATCAGTGATTGATGATATCGGATGTAACACAGATGACGTCACGAGGAAGGAAACAAAATCACTCGTTCTCCGTGCGAACTTAAATCATTGGAAAATTAAGGAAATATTTTTCACAGATATATTCCAATCTGATGGGTTTTTTTTAAATAATTTTTACCTAGCCACAAATAAACAAAGTCACACGCAGGGGAATTAATCGTAGTTTGTAGTTGTCTTGTACTTTTACAAGAGTCTCTGCGTAAATCTTTCCTTTGTTCATATTTTGCCCCTGGTTTAATAGATTTTGAGTTCGGATTATGATTTTGTTAACGCTTCGTTATTCTCCCATTCCACTTTATCTTACTGACTTGTAGCTTTTGTAAATCGGAGCTCGTGCATATTTAAAAATAACAGACCTGATGTATTTCCACTATTCAAGCTTTGCGCTGTGCTCTCCTCAGAGGGTTTTGTGGTTATATCTCATCTTCTAATCAGAATGAAACTGATCTAATGTGTTTATGGTATTGAAACTCTTGTGTCGCAATTGTCCTGCCTGTTAATACAGTAAAAACCAATACCTGCATCAAATCTATATATTTTATGAAATAAGGATGGACTTCGTTCTCATGCAGTTTGAATGTCATGAATGGATGCACGGAATAAAGGAAAAAAACGCTTTCTTTAACAAAGGTTCTGAACCTTCCATATATTTTCATGAATTTATATGATTTGTGCAGAAAACACATTTATAACTAGCACCCTGATAATTCAAAATAAGATAAAGTCGAGTCAAATGACGAAATAACTTTTTTAAGTTGTTATAACAAAGCTCCTGAACCTTCCATATAGTTTCATTAATATTTATGATTTTTTGCAGAAAACACATAAATAGCATCTAGATGATTCAAAAAATAGTATAGTCGAGTCAAATAATGAATAAAACTGCATCATAAATAGTTTGTTTCATCCTTCTTGGACTCGTCAGTGATGCTAAAAAGGGCAGAGGGGGCTGAGCAAACAAAACTTGCTGAAAGAAATGTCTGAATCCAGACAGGGAGATGCACTAGCCACATGGTTCCATTAATTTCGTAGTACTTCGTACTAATCCGGTGTTGCTACTTTAAATGCTATTTTGCTTGGGAGGACTCAAGCTAATGATAAAGTATAAAAATAGATAAAACAAATACACCTCTCCAATTTAGGTTGTGTCCAGGATTTATATACTTTTTTTTTCATGGAATATTTAGGACAATTTTCTAATATTCAATAACTTCACATATGACATTATTGATCAAATTGACTTTAAATAAAAGCAGAAGACGCATACTCTTTCGGAACACCCGATCTTATTATTTTGTACATTTACAGGTGTCTCCATGTAACACTTTCCTTTTTCATATTTTGTCTCTAGTTGTTGCATTTTTATCAGCACGTTATATAAAGAGCATGCAGGTATATAGACTTTAAATATACATGTGATTGATGATTCTGGAAAGTCCATAATCCAGTGGGAAGTTGCCACTTCTTAGATTAAAAAAAGTCCATCGTAATTAATCATCTCCTACACATATTGATTAATCACCCTTCACATTGGAATTGGATGTTATAGAAGGATACTGTGTTAATTGATAATTCATTTCTAAATGTACGCAAAAACCTCATGATGCCGTTTAATTGATTATCCGGATATAGTCTATATTTCATATATATAATTTGAATATCTACCTACCATCGGATGATACGTCAAGTACTGTTGGGCCGCGTAACAATTGTTGTATAGATGTATCCGCCCTCCATACATCCTTTAGAAATACCGGATGTAATACAAACAGATGACATACTTAAGTATTTATTTGTACCAGCCCTAGATGTTGTATTTATATAAAAATAACTGTTTTAAGTCATATTATTCCAAACAAAAAAATATCATATCGATCACATACTGTAAAACCTACAATTTTACGCGGATATTAACTTTCGCGATTTAAGCAACACAAGTTCGCGGCGATTTACTTTCGCGGAATCGGTCATTTACAGTTCTCATATTACGGGAAATCCCAATCTCGGTTGTAAATAGCCACGACAAGTGAGTTTGCCGGAGTGCTTTTCAGAGACACGGGATAATACTGACCAATTCATAAACTAGAAAAAAGTCACACCTTATTGAAAATGACAAGTTTTACTATCGCTTGTATGACGTGGAATATCGCATTTGTAAAGTATTATCCTGAAAATATTTTTTAAATGTTGTGCAACAATGTACAGGTTAATGATAATTAAATATAGCTAAACCTCATGCGTGGGTTCTCTCTATCTAACTGATTAGTACTTTATGGAAGTGATTTCGTGAAGGATTACTTCCATCTTATTGATGTTATCATTTTGATAATAAAAAATGGTTAACCGAAAACCCAACAAAAATCCCAATTAACGCCATGACGTACACACGGGCGCATCGTGATCAAGTGTGACTAGAACACTCTGTGGTGTCTCGTCAGACACCATTTTACATCGGTATGACGTACGTGTTTGTATACCTCAACGCTTTACAATTTTAGTTGTTCCACTGAATATTATGACTGGTCAATAAACAGATCACATGACTGGACACGCCTCAAAATGAGTATGTGAGTTGACTTAATATTAGGAGCCGGACGTTTGGTTTCTTTGGTTTGGTTTGTTTAGTTTTACGTCATATGAACAGCCAGGGTCATTTATAGGCCGTGCCAGGTTTTGAAGGTGGAGGAAACCTGGAGTACCCGAAGAAAAACCACCGGCCTATGGTCAGTACCTGGCAACTAACCCACGTGGGATTCGAACTCGCAACCCAGAGGTGGAGGGCTAGTGGAAGAATGTCGGAACACATTAACCACTCTGCCACCGCGGTCCCCTAGGAGCGTGCAATAATTATTGTAATAGTCGATATATCGCAATATTTGCCATGTGACAATTATTGCAATATGATTTTCAATATCGCATTATACTGCAGTATTTCCTCTCCCCTGAATGCAGAATGATAACATAATTTTGCAAAGAAAATTTACTGAGACCTATTTTAACTATTTCGGTATGTTCTAAAACTTGTATGATGTTATAAAAGCAGTTTTCCGTACATAACTCTATTACGCCGGAGCTTGCTTCTTCATATTTTCTATACGAAATTTTTTTTTTTTTAAAGATTGAGAAAACCGAAGCGACAGCAAAACAATCATTCGAAATCAAAATCGGTTCAACTGGGTTCAAATTACGAAAAAAGGAAAGATCCAGTTGGAGACCCCTGTAAAGGTTCAAGAAAATAAGACCAGGTGTTTCGGAAGAATAAGCGTCTTCTGCTTCATCGATGAAACCCGTGATGTCAGTCTTAATCCAATCCAAGTAAACATGAAGTCCTCGAAATGAGAACGGAGTCATTGTCAATCAAAACAAGGAAGCATACTAATGAGAATGCTCAAAAACGTCCATCTTCATATCACTTAAAGATACAGAATATTTCTCAATGTGAAAAAGATGACGACAATAAAATTTGCCTATAGTTCTGATCAACATATACTATAATACAATATATCGTGATATACATGTAATGCAATATGTAAACTTCCCTACTAAGAATAAGACGATCGTAAGATTTCAATGACTTTCAACAATGACAGAAAATTTAAAATAACGAAACAAATCTCATCACCTTTTCGAAAACAATAGGTATTTCTACAAAGATGTTATTGACTTATAGCCTTTATTTCAATTTATTTGTTTATGTTGACATTTATCTTTTACTTTTCGTTCGTTTAATATTGTTTTAATTGCCATGTTCGAGGGCCGTAAAAAAGAAGTTATAAAATCATTTCACTTTCTTGTCCGGTTGCCTACATTCGAGTATCCAATAATCATTTAAAAAGGATAATTGGTTCGTTTGTTGCTCTACAAAAGAGTAAAAACATTGATTTCAGAATTGCAATTTCAATGTCATTTTAATTCAAAAGAAAATGTCTCCAAATGAACGACTGTTTCAATTTGAAAACGAAATAGGTTTGAACACTTAAGTTCAAAATCGTTGCTCACCGCGGTACCAGGGATCCAACTGATTTTAAGCGAGGCGCATATGATAACAAGCTGTCATTAGCGATAAAGTGAACCCGTTCTTGTACTTTTCAAACATTAACCTATTACCTGAAACCTAAGGTGAATCCGGGCCGGGTGTAATTGTTTATGCAAACATGCTTATACTGACCTTTTCCTGGAACGAAAAATGTACTTTTTCTTGATTCAGGAAGTTAAGACTGATCGAATGAATTAATACAATAAAACTTATCTAAAACTAGTCTTTTCGATTTCGTCATTAAGAGAGCAGCAGTACTGAAGTAACAGTGAAACGTTTCATTTATCAATTAGTGTATCATGACTAATTCCTTAAAGATTTGAAAATTAAATTAGTGTCAATATATGTCTATATACACAACCGAATCGTTATCAATTCCCCGTTCATATATTTTACATTAATCATCCGAATGTCACTTTAGTGATGTTGCTGAATATGGAATTGCCAAACGACGCCAGTAACGCTCAAATATGTGATGCATATCATTCTGTCCTATGCTAATCCTATACCTTATTAGTGATCTAGGATATAATTAGGGACTTATATAATGTAAGCATCTAATTAAAAGCATATGTAGTCGTTTTACTACATATGTTTTGCCATATGATTAACTTAGTATGCTTATCGTCAATGTTTTTCAATTATCTTCAGGTTCTCGGTTCTCATTTTGAGGATTGATGCTTACTTGGATGTGACCAAGATTTACATGGCAGGTGTCGTCGATGAAGCAGAATACGCTTACTCTTTCGGAAAACCTGGTCTTATTCTATTGTACGTTTACATGAGTCTCCATGTAAATATTTCCTTTGTTCATATTTTGCCCCTGGTTTAATCGATTTTGAGTTTTGATTATGAATTTGTTAACGCTTCGATATTCTCTTTTTATTTCGTGAATTTTCCTTACCTCCGTAATTGACATGTTTGTGAACACATACAAGACATTAGAGAAAATGTATATACATGTATCTGGCAGTATACTCATCTACATTTACGACTCAATCACCCGTTGTCAGGATAATGTGACCGGGTGGGGTGTTCTGCAAGGTCCATCGGCAGTATATTTCAGTGTGGTGGCACTTTAAATCTGAAAAAGATACGGACTATCGCAAGAAGGCTTACACGAACATATCGCAGCCTACCAAATACACACGTACTCAACTCACGTACCCACATCGCATTCACCGAGAGGCCGTTCTTACCTTTTACATGCAAAATGTAAAAAAAATCGAACCAAACCATACAATACCGTTGTACACGACAAATTTTCAGTATGGCGTCGTAAGATAACTAGACAAAGAACAGCTTATCTTGTTGTCGTTATAAAACTATAAATAAACATCTGCTGTCAACTGAAATGAATTAATATCAATCCAAACAGAGGCATGGCTTTCTTAGAAGGTATAATAGAAATGGACATTAAATACTGGACCTATTTTTACCACGTATGAAAGAAAGTTCATTTCCATATAGGCATATTTTTTACTCTTTAAGTTCTTTATTGTAATGAAATGAATAACTCAATTTATTCAAATAGCTAATTGTGTTCTCTTTCTTTATTCAAATATGATTTATGTATGCATCATCGATATATCTTAAATACTGAAAGATATTTCATGACTGAATCATGTGCATAATGTTGTCAAACGTATCCACACGTGTAATGGATCGTGCAAATCTTTGCCATTTAAATATATTTCCAATTGACATTGCGGCACGAACATATTATTTTTAGTGACATCCTCAAGTAACAACTTCACAATTCGTTGACGGCGTTTGCTAAGTAGGAGCAAGTCAGTATGGCGGCTTGTACATAGTGTCAAATACGGTCTCTGTCACTATGCTTCTTTTGCTCTGTTTGTAGAGCTGTAGATTATCAACGCCATAGACCCAGGTTCGATTCCTGGCCGGGGCACTCGACAGGAATGAGTCTTTCATTATTTTCCCTGTTGTTTCACATTGGCGCCCAACTAAATCCCGGAGTTTCGGGTTTAGCTTTAGAACATCTCTAGAAAAAACAGGTGGAGTAGTGTAAAAGGAGCGATCGGTGTGGCTTGTACATAGTGTTAAATACGGTCTCTGTCACTCAGCTGACGGTGGGTCGGTGTGGCTTGTACATAGTGTTAAATACGGTCTATGTCACTCAGCTGACGGAGCATACTTCGGCTCAGTTTGTAGAGCTGTAGATTATCACACCGGAGACCCAGATTCAATTCCTGGCCGGGGCACTCGGCAGGAACATGTCTTTGATTATTTCCCTGTTTGTTCACATATATAATACAAACAGTTATTAAAAAAGTTTTAATTCACAAAAGAAATGTCACATTTGATGGAACACTCCATTTTATTAGTTCTTAAGTACATGAGTACCAGTGCTGTGGTAGTAAGACTATTACTGTTTATATTACTATTAATAAAGAACATAAACATCACTCTTGTGTGTGTCGTTGTTTATTTAGCCATGACCGTTCGTTCTAATACCAGAACGAGGTTCTCCATACATCTATAGCAGGTCAAACTAACCGATAAACATGACAATTTTTATATACTTAACAAACATACCTCAATATTAGTGAACATAACCCTTTATATTCTTGTTTTTAAGTTTAAGTAACTAGCATTTTGTCAAATTTCGCTTTTTTCAAAGATGTTCATAACTAGTCGGAATATCAGTATGTAAATACAATGTGCAGTCTTCACCTTGAAACGCATGTTTTATCATAGGGTTATTAATCAGTTACTAGTAATTCCATATTGGCCAAGTTATTACTAATATGTCATATCGACCCAATGCCCCATGGATTGATTATATTGGTGCTATGCTCATGAGTGTCGTTAATTACAATCCTTATACACAATAAATCAGAGACTATCAATGCATCAAGAAAACCATAATCAAAAAATCAAAATGAGCATGTTCAACAAGCTCCAAATTCATATCATTCAGGAAAATAGGAAATTTCTCGCTTGGACCAGGCCAGCTACCATAAAATGTGTTTAAGGTCCTCATCAGCCTGCATCTCTCGAATGCCTGTGAAGTTAGGTTTTTTTTTCGTCGGTAGCCAATATCTATCACGAAAAGACTGAGCCTTGTATATGAGGTGTAGCAGTGAAATAAAACATTGTTCCTTATCGTTTCTTGATGTCGGTCATTACAACATCAAAAGTCATAAAGATGTAATGAATCCACGTTTTTTATATTTCTGTCCATCACCATCTCGCCTGTTATGTTTTCATGAAATAAGAGTCAGACACACTGTTGATCAATTTCGTGCTATGTATATATAGATAGTAGTTAAAGTATACTAGTTAATTCTTTAATAAACTTGACAAAAATAGCCTTAATTGGCTGTAAGGTATTATGAAGACATTAGCCGTCATAATCGATAAAATCAAATTCGTTAAGACATTGTGATAGTTGTTGCGGGAACGTGCGGTGACTCGTTGCCTTATGCAGCACCATGCATCCGTACCGTAGGGTGACAATGGGCGCATCATATAGTGCTGTACATATATCATTAACAAGTACGTTGTACACGATCTTGACAGACAGCCTTAGTAGAAAATGATCCATTAATGCACCTTATTGCAAACATCGTTCATGTTATGGTTGTTTTAATGTTTAAGAAACATTTATTTAGATGCAAATTTTATTATATATGATGAAGGAAATGCAGCTAAGAGATGTTTGATCAATCAAATAGGGGTCTATATGATACAACATTAATATATTTTGGGCATGGACTATCTACTGGCCCAACGATACCAAACTTAGATTATAGAGAGACGTTTATTGATCAACACGTTTATCAAAATGTTAATAATATAATAGAACCGTGCATGGTAATCTATTATGTTGGACAATGTACAACTTATATCCGTTTCTCTTTATTGCCCATGTACATTTGATTTTGAAAAATTACCTCCCCTGGCTTGTTTCATATAACTAATCATCCGGGCTCTTATTCATTTTAGACGTTGAAAACAGCATTCAACTTAATGTCTGTTTAACTTTTTTCCCCAAACTTTGACAAAATTAGATTTTATAAATAAATTATAGCCGGAATAAGAAACAAGGCTTGAACACAATGCCTGAGGATGGGAACAATTTCATGAATACAGGCCCGGTCTCGTGTCCCTCCGAATGTATCATACTTTATTAATAGCACGGAGACATGCACGTCCGGTGTCACTAGCAATACTGTACAAGCTAGATGACCACTGTTACGTCGGTGGCCGGTGTCACTACACAGTACTGTACAAGCTAGATGACCACTGCTACGTCGGTGGCCGCCATCATAAACCTATCAGCTGATTGCTTGTCGTGACAGCTAATGAATGTGTGTATCAATGTAGGCTCAGCTCTCACTTCTAGTTTTTCTCCTTCCACTTCTCTATGCTTCCTTGTAAATGTATATTATGTGTCCTCTGCTGTGGGAAAAATGCATTCTGCTACTTACCTGTTTACTTTTGCAAGAAGTATGAAACACAATACCAGTCTCTGTAGGAATAAGCGTGTACTGAAATACCTAGTTAAAAGGTACTAAGGATCATGTCATTATGTGACAAAAAGTCTGTAATCGACAATAATATAATATACTACACGATAATCTATGAGCGCTATCTATAGAGCAATTCGAAGAGGTTGTCCAATTATTATTTATTAAAACGAGAAAATCAGACACAATATGTAGTACATTGTTTCCAGTGAAACACTTATTATATTGCATTGACCTTGAGCCCACAAGAGGAAATAACACATAGATACCGCTTAAATGTTTCTTAATGTAACGTTTATCTCTTATTACCTTTCCATTGTTTCGATGAAATTCTCTTGAAATATTTGAACTAATTTTGGTCATAATGACTTCGTTTGTGTTGATGAATCATAGTAAATTCATTATATTATGAAGTATTCAACCCAATCGCGAAGCCCCTCCATATCACGAGTGTACAATTACAATATGTCAATCATCCTATATACATTATTGTAAATGTAGACATATTTATAAACATCGAAAAACACTTATTTGATAAAAAGTAAGAACAAATTGACATTGAGCCGTGTTCGTTTCCTGATATGTTTTTATTACATGTATTATTTGTATGTATTACAGAGGAGTATGCACACTATAAATACAGATAATGATGGTGCTCTGTGACACGTCAATTAATCACTTTTATCGTTATCATTGCAGTTTTGGAGCTCGAATTATTTATTTGTCGACATTTCAGTGTCCTTGATTTGTCTTCAGCTATAATTATTTTTGTTTTAAAAAGAACACTACCTTATTGACAGAAAGAAACTTAATATTTTTGAATGCATTTTAGTTTAGTTTTGATTATTTAGTTTTACGTCCTATTAACAGCCAGGGTCATTGAAGGACGTGCCAGTTTTTTAATGTGGAGGAAAGCCGGAGTACCTGGAGAAAAACCGCCGTCCTACGGTCAGTACCTGGCAACTGCCGCATTTGGGATTCAAACTCGCAACCCAGAAGTGGATGGTTAGTGGTAGAATATCGGAACATCTTAACCATTCGGTCACGGCTGCCCCCGGCTCCTTTACATACATTTAGAAAAATGCGTGAATGTAATCGAAATGTAGACATATTGACGCGTTTTACGGATCTTATGAATTCCTAAGCAGATTAATAAATATAACTGTTCAGGAAACAAGTATACATTCATTTCATAAAATGTGTTTTCTTTTTGTAAATTAAAACTTCAAAAGATTCCGATACTTCTTTCATCAATCTTCTTTTTTTTTCTTTTATGCAAGGGATCGATTTCGCAATGCAAAACAAAAAGATTTTATTTGGTAGGTGTCGTAAATAACACTATGACTAATGTAAGCAAAATCTATTCCATGTACACATCACTGTCAATACGGTTAATTAGTGTGTATAATACAACATAAATAAAGGCATGTTGAATGTTGTCAAGGACGATGAATATAGGACCCAAGCAAATATGTCTGTTTTTCACAGATAGTTTGCTTATTGAACATTTAAGAAACCTGCTAGCCCAGCTGACTTGCCTATCAGCGATGTCTTAAGAGGCACCACGACAACGTGATGATTTCGATATTTCCCCAACTTGATAGTAACACCCATGGATCTTCAATCTATGGTGTTTACCTAACGCAGTCAATTCATTATTCTAGCACTCGAAGTCCTCTAGATATCAAAATTTTTTGGACTATGTCAGCTGCTGACGAACAAACTAACAACGTAAGGATACGGGAGATGCGGGTGTGTGAATCACTATGATCAGTTTTATTTTCGCCAACTCGGTATCATTGAGAGATGTTCTGTTTCCTTGGGAAGAGACGTTTTTGAATTTCTATGCTCACTGTTGTGCAAACTTGTGATTGAGAATGATGTCTAAGTTCTCATTTTGAGGACGTGACATTTAGGTGCTACCTTAATCTTCATGGAAGGTGTCGTCGATGAAATAAAAGTTATTCTTCCGGAACACCTGGTCTTATTCTTTTGTACGTATACAAAGGTCTCCGTGTAAATATTTCCTTTGTTCTTATTCTGCCTTTAGTTTGATCAATTTTGAGTTCGGGTTAGGGTTTTCTTTTCTTCATATGGCTTTTTAACTTTTACTGAAAAAAATAAACCAAACAAAAGAACCAATTGATATTGATTAGTGTGGTATGTTTCTGTGATGTTTTCTCAAAGGTACTATATCAAGCATATACCAATTGTCCTGAATTGTTTTTCATATGCGCAAACTGAAGCAAAATAGTTTCAATGATTACTTAAAACATTTGTGTTTCAATATTATGACAATAAATCCGCTCAAACGATTGATCACCCTCCAAACAAATAAATTGGCATCGGTATGAATATCTTGGGAAAAGTTTACACAATATGTCGAAGACTGCACCACATCCAAACTGTCAATATGAAAAAACGTCGAAATACACAGACTAATCTGGTAACTACTAATAAAGGAATCCTTCCAAAAATTAAAAACAAGGCAAAAATAGTAGTTACGTAGAGTTCGCCTGTATTGTTCACAAGCACTTGTGGCTAGGAGAATAACCATCCATAAATATAATATATGGAATAAAGCGAAATTAAAGAAAAAACATATATGTATAAACTAAATTTTCCAATTTTCTTTTTATGTTATTAATCATCTAAAACCATAATGAAAATAATTTCAGCTTGATACGTCAAGCGGTAAAATTTCACAAAACATCGACTATCAGATACTGAAAAAGAACCGCTTGACATATCAAGCTGAAATTTGGCAATTATTTTCATTATGATTTTAGATGATTAATATTTGAAAATTTAGTTTATATAAAAACAAATTCCAAATTTTGCTTTTTTCTATAAACATTGTATTATATTATATGGATGGTTATTCTCCTGGCAACAAGTGCCTGTGGTATTGTTACGTCAACGTGGCGGTGAGGTCAATACTCGACCAAAGGGACTTAACTCATTCTACCTTAACCGTCTGTTTGATTGGATTTCCGTCACTACCAGAGCTACATGTATACCTAGGAGATATGAAGTTGAAAAGGATACGTTATCTTTAAACTAATTTTCTGGCCCATACATAACTGACGAGTACTAGAAGGACGACTTTATGACGAAGTTCAATTCAATACAAGACTGTTTCTTATTCTGAATTATAAAGTTATTCCCGTATGTCTTTGCACAATCGTTACAGCAGTTAATAAGGTCAATACGTGTCCCCGTGTGTGCAGACATGTGTGTGCTAATTCTGAAATCGCCCGCTGTGCTAGGTGGTTCACCATGGTAAGTATAATGTGACCAGGCGGGATGCTGTGCAGAATGGTTCACCCATTATGAGTATATAATGTGACCAGGCGGGATGCTTTCTTGTGTGGTTCACCCGTTGTCAAGGCGGGATGCCTGCTTTTGTGGTTCACCCGCTGTCAGTATATAATGTGACCAGGCGGGATGCTTTCTTGTATGGTTCAACCGTTGTCAGTATATAATGTGACCAGGCGGGATGCTTTCTTGTGTGGTTCAACCGTTGTCAGTATATAATGTGACCAGGCGGGATGATGTGCCGGATGGTTCACCCGTTGTCAGTGGTATGTGACCAAGCGGGATGCTTTGTTGGGTGGTTTACCCGTGGACAGTATAATATGACCCGACCAAATGTCGGACTGGGTGGCTTTGGTATCTTTTTTTTTGGCAACACATTATATAATTCATGTGCATATTTAAGTCTAATTATACTGTACATGACTTTCAAGCACTAAAATCAATACATCGCAGACTCGAGTTAGAATTGAAGAGAACAAATAAATAGGAGCGTGCTTGGGTCTAATTACACAGACTATAATGAAGACCGGGACTAAATACACAGACTATAATTAAAAGAGCACTTGTAAGTGGCAGGTATCCATCGTCAGTGTTTGATAATTTTAACTAAAACCCTTCAAAAGTATGCGTCACTCCTTCAGATATTTAAAACCTGGAGTTTTGACTAAAGGTAAAGTGCTGCTACACCAGGAAGTAGAGATTAAGAATTTCGCACTTAAACGAACTCGGTTGCAAATATTCATTTTACAATGCAACACAACAATGTTTACTTTGGTTAATTATGGTCGCCACTTGATATCATCGAGAAATATTCTGTATTTTTGTGTGATAGGAAGTTGGACGTTTTTGAGTTTGCTTGTTAGTGTGTTTGCTTGTTGACAATGATGACTCGGTTCTCATTTTGAGGATTGATGCTTACTTGGATGTGACCAAGATTTACATGGCGGGTGTCGTCGATGAAGCAGAAGACGCTTACTCTTCCGGAACACCTGGTCTTATCCTCTTGTGCTTTTACGAGTGTCTCCATTTAAATATTTCCTTTGTTCCTATTTTGCCCCTAGTTTAATCGATTTTAAGTTCGGATAATGGTTTTCTTGACGCTTTGGTATTCTCCGATTGTTTTAATATCATTTTGTTTTTTTAATTACTTATTATAATTTGTTTATGTTTTTTTCTGATATCCTGCCTGGTGTACTTATCCTGCTAAACGCATAAGAGTTTGTCTATATCAAGCTTCTTCACACTTAAAAATAGGTTTATATATATAATGTACCCTGGAAAAATGATGTTTTAACTCCCCGAAAGGGACCAATTACAGAATTTAAAAACAGGAATTGTATTTAGAAATCAATATACTTGCTCGATCTCCCTCCTCGCCCTTCTAATATATATTTTAAATTTAGAACATGGACATTGTAAAGTTAAAATACCAATTGAATATGGTAGGTGGAATGATATCCCAAGAGAAAATAGAATTTGTAACCTCTGTAATCTAAACGAAATTGGAGATAAGTTCCATCATTTAATTGTAATGACCAACAAATATTAGTAAACAGACAGAAATACATATCCAGATATAATTTGAAAGACCAAATATCTTTTAATTCCATACTCTACCTACAATTGTTGTAATTATGTGTAGTCAAAGCAGAACTAGTAGCACCTGTTAAATTTAATAAGGACAACAATTGTATTATTGTATTGAAAATGTATGTACATATATATTCACTGTATGTCCCGTATGTCCGTTTATGAGAACAAAATCGCATGTATTGGCTCGGGGTCAATATTTGATGTGACTACAACAGTATAAATACAGATCCTTGTTCTCACTCCATTTTACAAGGATCTGACAACATCCCATAAGAGGTCACGTCCAGATGACCTTGGTCGCCTCTTTACTAACACTAAAATATTTTTCCAACGACCTGTCATCTTGCAGCAATCCATTTCGTCACATTATTCCGCACGAACTTTTTGGTGACGAAATTACTAAACGGAAAAATGTGTTTATGCAAGCTTTGTCCCCTCAAAATTTCACTGTCAAGATTCTGCCAGTAGTAATTTTATTGGCTAATGCGAAAGATCATCGGGACATGACCCCCTATGGGATTATCTCAGATCTTAACGCAGCAGAGAGAAGTTTACGGAACGGCGCGGAGATCAAGATATAATTTTAATCAGATTGGATTCTTGTTCTCACTCCGTTTTACAAGGATCTGACAACATCCCATAAAAGGTCACGTTCAGATGACCTTTGTCGCCTCTTTATTTAACACTAAAATAATGTTCAAATGATGTGTCATTCTTGCAGCAAGTCATTCGTCACATTATTCCTCATGAACTTTTTGGTGACGAAATGACTAAACGGACAAATGCGTTTATGCAAGCTTTGTCCCCTCAAAGTTTCTGACAGTAGGAATTTGATTGGCTAGTGCAAAAGGTCATCCGGACCACCTATGGGAGTTTTCTCAGCAACAGTATATACAAGGGGTTTGGGGTGTGTGTGTGTGTGGGGGGGGGGGGGGGGGGGCTACACTCGATTCCTGTTAAGCACTGAAAAGCAGTACATTTTCAGACTAGATCGTGAGTTACAATATATGTAGTTTACACGCCATCAATGCAATAGTCGTATGTAATACAACGATGACATGTAAAATAGTAGAGGAACTTACTACCATAAACACCTAGCCATTTATTGTTAGGATTTCCCGATATCGTTTATTTCAATCATGTAGTATGAAGATTTTGTTTTTACATTTTAAGCAGTGAGATATCGAAACGTATTCGTTTTATATACATGTTTGTGAAAAATGTCTTTTCTGACCAATGGTAAAATTTAAAATTAACCATCTGGACAAATGCTGCCTTTTAGAGTTTGAGTTGTTTTACTCAGTCATGTAATACGCTAAACATGTAGTTCATATTTACATAAAATAAATAGAATACGTTTTATAAAAACAAAAATTAACAATAATAAGGGAATAACAAAGCGTAAAAAACTATAATCCGAACTCAAAATCAATTAAACTAGAGGCTTAAATATGAACAAAGGAAAGATTTACATGGAGACCCGCGTTAAACGTACACAACAATAAGACCTTGGCCCGTATTCATGAAACTGTTCTCATGCTCAATCATGCATTCTGTGCTCAAGCCAGCTTTCTTGAAATTCAACTTAATCATGTCGGAGAGTCAAAAAGTCAATGTAAATTTTGAAAACAGCTTTCGTCTTTATGTCTCTTCAACTTGTTTTCAAAACTTTGACAAACGAACATTTTTTTAAATAAATTATAGTCGGTATAAGAAATTAGGCCTGAGCGCAAAATCCATGCTTGAGCATGAGAACAGTTTCATGAATACGGGCCCAGGTGTTACGTAAGAGGAAGATCGCCTGCTTCATTGATGACACCAGCCACGTAAATCTTGGTCACATCCAAGTAAATGCCATCGCCTCAAAGAAAGAACGGATGCATAATTCTCAATCACAACAAACAGGCATAATAATGAGCGTATTAGAAATCGTTCTTCGTATCATACAAGAATGCAGAATATTTTTCATTGAGACCAAGACCATAATTACAAGTTCTGTTTGACGTACAGGTATAGTCAAGTATTCTCAACGAGACCCTTATGTTGTAATGTACATATATTATATTTAACATCACACCGAACTGACAGTAGTGTAAATATATACGTGTTTCTTTGTTCAGAACAAACGAGTACAGTGTGGCCCGGAATAATCTCAGGTAGGTTAAGATTGACAAAACTCCGAAAGTCCTGTTTCTTAAACAACACTTTGAGATCAATAAAAATCACGAGGAAAAAATATTAATGGTATCATTACCGCAATGTAGAACTCACAAAAATTCCGAGAATACCGAAACGTCAACAAAACCATATTCCGAACTCAAAATCGATTAGACTAGGGGTAACTTATAAACAATGATTCACATGTCAAAAGTACGAGTAAGAGAATAATTCCATGTATTTTATTAATAGTATTTTTTTGTTTTACTTTAGAACAATATTTAGATCTCTACCTTTTTTTGTACCTACATTGTAGTATCACTGATGAGTCCTGGAAGGACGACACAGACATAAAGTAATTCATGTTTTGCCTGCTGCATCAATACATAAATCATATACCTGGAATCATAAGTGTTTCTTACCTTCACATTTATTAACGAATAGAATGTACCAACGTTCGCCCCTGAGTATGGTTGACGACCGGCGTCACGAAGAATCCTTGGACGAAAAAGCTGTATGATGCAGTTTTATTCATTTTTCAGCATACTACATTCTATTACTAAATTTGAAAGGTGCAGCATATGTGTTTGTAACGACAGCTTTCAACATTTTCAAGACTTGGACACAGGAATGCTGTGGTCAGTTTGGTATTTATTGAGTGTGCTCTCTTTCTTGTGCTTGCTTGTTATGATTGAGAATGATGACTCGTTTCTCACTTTGAGGACTTGGTGTTAACGTGGATGTGACAAAGACTTACATGACGGGTGTCGTTATGGTCTTGCCACAAGGGTCTCTATGTAAATATTTCCTGTTTTTTTTTTGTTTAATATGTTGCCCCTTGTTTAATTGATTTTGAGTTCGGACTATGTATATGCAGAACTGGTGGTTGTCATCAATGCCTGCAAGTTCATTTTTCATTTTTTATGCAATCGGTCGACATACTTTTCATCGCGTTCACAGAAGCACTGGGAGAACGTCCTTAAACCTAACCAATATTTATTCAAGAATTATAATGTCATAAAAACATCGTTTCCAATCAAAGTTTCGACGTGAATCGTTCATAAGGGATAACAGACTTATTACTAAGAAAAGCTTTTAATGTGGTTATGATTACTCTAACTTAATTGTCCGTTTAGACTATTCAATTCGTATCAATTGGAGGGAAAGTCTGGTGCCAGCAGCCGCGCTGCTTTTGTTAAACAAAAGCACTGTATATAAAAATTAGTGTTCATCCTATGGGCATAACACCCAAGCTGCGGGTGGGGGGGGGGGGGGGGGGTAGATAATAATGGCCCTATTGGGGATATCTACAGTGGGTAAGCTATTTCAACGAGATGACACTTTATCGAGGCCGTTAAGTGGCCCCCTCATTCCTGGACACTTGTCTACCTAAGGCCGTGGCTGTATACGTCCCAGTAAACAGGTGTTAGCGTTGTGTAAACACCTGTTGTCCTCTATTGATCTTCGTGCTGTACGGTGTAGTCTACTCAACTAAATCTCAGTCTATTTCCAAGTCAAAGATAATGTCCAGCTACATGTAGGTATATGAGGGGGATATACTTCCTAACTGGCAAAACTTATTTTTTGTCATGCGGTATAACCCGGGGACCCTTTCATGCTAGTTAAGCAACGGTTAGCTTGGTCAGTACATGTAGTACTTGGATGGGTGACCGCCAGCACGCTACAATACTAGTATATAATATCCTTAATCCTGAGTAAGCGAGACAAAATATAAAATGTGTTTCTTCCCTCACTTCTTTATCACAGAATTTAGGCTCTTATAAGATATAACTGCAGTTAAATCCGATTGACACTATATTTATATAAAGTACACTAAATTTGCAAAACTGTAACCGTAATGATAACTTGTTACTACAAGTTCTTTAATCATATATATAATTAGAAAATTCTTTTCGGAGTTAAGAGATATACATGTGTGTGATAATGATCAATTATAGAAAGAAACTTAAAAATAACTTGGATTTTCTCTTTCTGAAGGAGCATTTAGTGTATTTGATGTGGATGTATGTGTTGAGTGCGTTTGTATTTGGAGGCTGTGGTATGTTTGTGTAAGCCTTCTTATGATTGTCCTGTGCCGAAGGTCCCCAGCGGAACACCCCACCTGGTCACAAACTGACTACGGCTGAACCAGTCGGTCCACTCTCATGATGCTGAGCATCAATCAGGGAGTAGTAACTACCATTGTTAGAGGCTCTGGTATGTCTCGGCCAGACGGTGTTTTTGCCCACGTAAGTGTATCAGGGTTGTACTTACAATACGCCGTGGTTAACCACGTAAGTGTGTCAGGGTTGTACTTACAATACCCTGTTGCTACCCACGTAAGTGTGTCAGGGTTGTACTTACAATACCCTGTTGCTACCCACGTAAGTGTGTCGGGGTTGTACTTACAATACCCTGTTGCTACCCACGTAAGTATGTCAGGGTTGTACTTACAATACACTGTTGTTAACCACGTAAGTGTGTCGGGGTTGTACTTACAATACCCTGTTGCTACCCACGTAAGTGTGTCAAGGTTGTACTTACAATACCATGTTGCTACCCACGTAAGTGTGTCAGGGTTGTACTTACAATACCCTGTTGCTACCCACGTAAGTGTGTCAGGGTTGTACTTACAATACCCTGTTGTTACACACTTAAGTGTGTCAGGGTTGTACTTACAATACTCTGTTGTTACCCACGTAAGTGTGTCAGGGTTGTACTTACAATACCCTGTTGTTACCTACGTAACTGTATCAGGGTTGTACTTACAATACCCTGTTGCTACCCACGTAAGTGTGTCAGGGTTGTACTTACAATACCCTGTTGCTACCCACGTAAGTGTGTCGGGGTTGTACTTACAATACCCTGTTGCTACCCACGTAAGTATGTCAGGGTTGTACTTACAATACACTGTTGTTAACCACGTAAGTGTGTCGGGGTTGTACTTACAATACCCTGTTGCTACCCACGTAAGTGTGTCAAGGTTGTACTTACAATACCATGTTGCTACCCACGTAAGTGTGTCAGGGTTGTACTTACAATACCCTGTTGCTACCCACGTAAGTGTGTCAGGGTTGTACTTACAACACCCCGTGGTTAACCACGTACGTGTGTCGGGGTTGTACTTACAATACCCTGTTGCTACCCACGTAAGTGTGTCAGGGTTGTACTTACAATACCCTGTTGTGACCTACGTAAGTGTGTCAGGGTTGTACTTACAACACCCCGTGGTTAACCACGTAAGTGTGTCAGGGTTGTACTTACAATACCCTGTTGTGACCTACGTAAGTGTGTCAGGGTTGTACTTACAACACCCCGTGGTTAACCACGTAAGTGTGTCAGGGTTGTACTTACAATACCCTGTTGTTACCCACGTAATTGTGTCAGGGTTCTACTTAAAATACCCTGTTGTGACCTACGTAAGTGTATCAGGGTTGTACTTACAATACCCTGTTGTTACCCACGTAAATTGTCAGGGTTGTACTTACAATACCCTGTTGTTACCCACGTAAGTGTGTCGGGGTTGTACTTACAATACCCTGTTGTGACCTACGTAAGTGTGTCAGGGTTGTACTTACAATACCCTGTTGTGACCTACGTAAGTGTGTCAGGGTTGTACTTACAATACCCTGTTGTTACCCACGTAATTGTGTCAGGGTTGTACTTACAATACCCTATTGTTACCCAGGTAAGTATGTCAGGGTTGTACTTACAATACCCTGTTGCTACCCACGTAAGTGTGTCAGGGTTGTACTTACAATACTCTGTTGTTACCCACGTAAGTATGTCAGGGTTCTACTTACAATACCCTGTTGTTACCCAGGTAAGTATGTCAGGGTTGTACTTACAACACCCTGTTGTTACCCACGTAAGTATGTCAGGGTTGTTCTTACAATACCCTGTTGTTACCCACGTAAGTATGTCAGGGTTGTACTTACAATACCCTGTTCTTACCTACGTAAGTGTGTCAGGGTTGTACTTACAATACACTGTTGTTACCCACGTAAGTATGTCAGGGTTGTACCTACAATACCGTGTTGTTACCCACGTAAGTATGTCGGGGTTGTACTTACAATACCCTGTTGTTACCCACGTAAGTGTGTCAGGGTTGTACTTACAATACCCTGTTGTTACCCACGTAAGTATGTCAGGGTTGTACTTACAATACCCTGTTGTTACCCACGTAAGTGTGTCAGGGTTGTACTTACAATAACCTGTTGTTACCCACGTAAGTATGTCAGGGTTGTACCTACAATACCCTGTTGTTACCCACGTAAGTATGTCAGGGTTGTACTTACAATACCCTGTTGTTACCCACGTAATTGTGTCAGGGTTGTACTTACAATACCCTGTTGTTACCCACGTAAGTATGTCAGGGTTGTACTTACAATACCCTGTTGTTACCCACGTAAGTATGTCAGGGTTGTACTTACAATACCCTGTTGTTACCCACGTAAGTGTGTTAGGGTTGTACTTACAATATCCTGTTGTTAACCACGTAAGTTTGTCAGGGTTGTACTTACAATACCCTGTTGTTACCCACGTAAGTGTATCAGGGTTGTACTTACAATACCCTGTTGTTACCCATGTAAGTATGTCAGGGTTGTACTTACAATACCCTGTTGTTACCCACGTAAGTGTGTCAGGGTTGTACTTACAATACCCTGTTGTTACCCACGTAAGTATGTCATGGTTGTACTTACAATACCCTGTTGTTACCCACGTAAGTGTGTCAGGGTTGTACTAACAATACCCTGTTGTTACCCACGTAAGTGTGTCAGGGTTGTACTTACAATACCCTGTTGTTACCCACGTAAGTTTGTCGGGGTTGTACTTACAATACCCTGTTGTTACCCACGTAAGTGTGTCGGGGTTGTACCTACAATACCCTGTTGTTACCAATATAAGTATGTCAGGGTTGTACTTACAATACCCTGTTGTTACCTACGTAAGTATATCAGGGTTGTACCTACAATACCCTGTTGTTACCTACGTAAGTGTGTCAGGGTTGTACTTACAATACCCTGTTGTTACCTACGTAAGTATGTCAGGGTTGTACCTACAATACCCTGTTGTTACCTACGTAAGTGTGTCAGGGTTGTACTTACAATACCCTGCTGTTACCCATGTACGTGTGTCGGGGTTGTACTTACAATACCCTGTTGTTACCCACGTAAGTGTGTCAGGGTTGTACTTACAATACCCTGTTGTAACCCACGTAAGTATGTCAGGGTTGTACTTACAATACCCTGTTGTTACCCACGTAAGTTTGTCGGGGTTGTATTTACAATACCCTGTTGTTTCCCACGTAAGTGTGTCAGGGTTGTACCTACAATACCCTGTTGTTACCAATATAAGTATGTCAGGGTTGTACTTACAATACCCTGTTGTTACCTACGTAAGTATGTCAGGGTTGTACCTACAATACCCTGTTGTTACCTACGTAAGTGTGTCAGGGTTGTTCTTACAATACCCTGTTGTTACCTACGTAAGTATGTCAGGGTTGTACTTACAATACTCTGTTGTTACCCACGTAATTGTGTCAGGGTTGTACTTACAATACCCTGTTGTTACCTACGTAAGTGTGTCAGGGTTGTACTTACAATACCCTGTTGTTACCCACGTAAGTGTGTCAGGGTTGTACTTACAATGCCCTGTTGATACCCACGTAAGTGTGTCAGGGTAGTACTTACAATGCCCTGTTGTTACCCACGTAAGTATGTCAGGGTTGTACCTACAATACCCTGTTGTTACCCACGTAAGTGTGTCAGAGTTGTACTTACAATGCCCTGTTGTTACCCACGTAAGTATGTCAGGGTTGTACCTACAATAACCTGTTGTTACCCACGTAAGTGTGTCAGGATTGTACTTACAATACCCTGTTGTTACCTACGTAAGTGTGTCAGGGTTGTACTTACAATACCCTGTTGTTACCCACGTAAGTGTGTCAGGGTTGTTCTTACAATACCCTGTTATTACCTACGTAAGTGTGTCAGGGTTGTACTAACAATACCCTGTTGTTACCCAGGTAAGTGTGTCAGGGTTGTACTTACAATACCCTGTTGTTACCCACGTAAGTGTGTCAGGGTTGTTCTTACAATACCCTGTTATTACCTACGTAAGTGTGTCAGGGTTGTACTTACAATGCACAGTTGTTACCTACGTAAGTATGTCAGGGTTGTACTTACAATACCTTGTTGTTGCCCACGTAAGTGTGTCAGGGTTGTACTAACAATACCCTGTTGTTACCTACGTAAGTGTGTGGGGGTTATACTTACAATACCCTGTTATTACCAACGTAAGTGTGTTAGGGTTGTACTTACAATATCCTGTTGTTAACCACGTAAGTTTGTCAGGGTTGTACTTACAATACCCTGTTGTTACCCACGTAAGTGTGTCAGGGTTGTACTTACAATACCCTGTTGTTACCCACGTAAGTGTGACAGGTTTGTACTTACAATACCCTGTTGTTACCCACGTAAGTGTATCAGGGTTGTACTTACAATACCCTGTTGTTACCCACGTAAGTGTGTCAGGGTTGTACCTACAAGACCCTGTTGTTACCCACGTAAGTGTGTCAGGGTTGTACTTACAATACCCTGTTGTTACCAACGTAAGTGTGACAGGTTTGTCCTTACAATACCCTGTTGTTACCCACGTAAGTGTATCAGGGTTGTACTTACAATACCCTGTTGTTACCCACGTACGTGTGACAGGTTTGTACTTACAATACCCTGTTGTTACCCACGTAAGTGTGTCAGGGTTGTACTTACAATACCCTGTTGTTACTCACGTAAGTGTGTCAGGGTTGTACTTACAATACCCTGTTCTTACCCATGTAAGTGTGTCAGGGTTGAAATGACAATTCCCTGTTGTTTCATAGGTAAGTGTGTCATAGTTGTACTTACAATACCCTGTTGTTACCCACGTAAGTGTGTCGGGGTTGTACTTAAAATACTCTGTTGTTACCCACGTAAGTGTGTCAGGGTTGTACTTACAATACACTGTTGTTACCCACGTAAGTGTGTCGGGGTTGTACTAACAATACCCTGTTATTACCCACGTAAATGTGTCAGGGTTGTACTTACAATACCCTGCTGTTACCCAGGTAAGTGTGTCAGGGTTGTACTTACAATACCCTGTTGTTACCCACGTAAGTGTGTCAGGGTTGTACTTACAATACCCTGTTGTTACCCACGTAAGTGTGTCAGGGTTGTACTTACAATAACCTGTTGTTACCCAGGTAAGTGTGTCAGGGTCGTACTTACAATACCCTATTGTTACCCACGTAAGTGTGTCAGGGTTGTACTTACAATACCCTGTTGTTACCCACGTAAGTGTGTCAGGGTTGTACTTACAATACCCTGTTGTTACCCACGTAAGTGTGTCAGGGTTGTACTTACAATACCCTGTTGTTACCCACGTAAGTGTGTCAGGGTTGTACTTACAATACCCTGTTGTTACCCACGTAAGTGTGTCAGGGTTGTACTTACAATACCCTGTTGTTAACCACGTAATTGTGTCAGGGTTGTACTTACAATACCCTGTTGTTACCCACGTAAGTGTGTCAGGGTTGTACTTACAATACCCTGTTGTTACCTACGTAAGTGTGTCAGGGTTGTACTTACAATACCCTGTTGTTACTCACGTAAGTGTGTCAGGGTTGTACTTACAATACCCTGTTGTTACCCATGTAAGTGTGTCAGGGTTGAAATTACAATTCCCTGTTGTTACCCAGGTAAGTGTGTCAGAGTTGTACTTACAATACCCTGTTGTTACCCACGTAAGTGTGTCGGGGTTGTACTTACAATACTCTGTTGTTACCCACGTAAGTGTGTCAGGGTTGTACTTACAATACCCTGTTGTTACCCACGTACGTGTGACAGGGTTGTACTTACAATACACTGTTGTTACCCACGTAAGTATGTCAGGGTTGTACTTACAATACCCTGTTGTTACCCACGTAAGTGTGTCAGGGTTGTACTTACAATACCCTATTGTTACCCACGTAAGTGTGTCAGGGTTGTACTTACAATACCCTGTTGTTACCCACGTAAGTGTGTCAGGGTTGTACTTACAATACCCTGTTGTTACCCACGTAAGTGTGTCAGGGTTGTACCTACAAGACCCTGTTGTTACCCACGTAAGTGTGTCAGGGTTGTACTTACAATACCCTGTTGCTACCCACGTAAGTGTGTCAGGATTGTACTTACAATACCCTGTTGTTACCCACGTAAGTGTGTCAGGATTGTACTTACAATACCCTGTTGTTACCCACGTAAGTGTGTCAGGGTTGTACTTACAATACCCTGTTGTTACCCACGTAAGTGTGTCAGGATTGTACTTACAATACCCTGTTGCTACCCACGTAAGTGTGTCAGGATTGTACCTACAATACCCTGTTGTTACCCACGTAAGTGTGTCAGGGTTGTACTTACAATACCCTGTTGTTACCCACGTAAGTGTGTCAGGGTTGTACTTACAATACCCTGTTGTTACCCACGTAAGTGTGTCAGGGTTGTACCTACAATACCCTGTTGTTACCCACGTAAGTGTGTCAGGGTTGTACTTACAATACCCTGTTGTTACCCACGTAAGTGTGTCAGGATTGTACTTACAATACCCTGTTGTTACCCACGTAAGTGTGTCAGGGTTGTACTTACAATACCATGTTGTTACCGACGTAAGTGTGTCAGGGTTGTACTTACAATACCCTGTTGTTACCCACGTAAGTGTGTCAGGGTTGTACTTACAATACCCTGTTGTTACCCACGTAAGTGTGTCAGGGTTGTACTTACAATACCCTGTTGTTACCCACGTAAGTGTGTCAGGGTTGTACTTACAATACCCTGTTGTTACCCACGTAAGTGTGTCAGGGTTGTACTTACAATACCCTGTTGTTACCCACGTAAGTGTGTCAGGGTTGTACCTACAATACCCTGTTGTTACCCACGTAAGTGTGTCAGGGTTGTACTTACAATACCCTGTTGTTTCCCACGTAAGTATATCAGGGTTGTACTTACAATACCCCGTGGTTAAGCACGTAAGTGTGTCAGGGTTGTAATTACAATACCCTGTTGTTACCTAGGTACGTGTGACAGGGTTGTAATTACAATACCCTGTTGTTACCTAGGTAAGTGTGTCAGGGTTGTACTTACAATACCCTGTTGTTACCCACGTAAGTGTGTCAGGGTTGTACTTACACTACCCTGTTGTTACCCTCGTAAGTATGTCAGGGTTGTACTTACAATACCCTGTTGTTACCCACGTAAGTATGTCAGGGTTGTACTTACAATACCCTGTTGTCACTATTGACCTTTTACAATAAACATGTCATTCCATTAGTGGTGGACGAATGAAAACTACATATTAAGTGTAACGGATCTTGATTGGGTCGATCGTCGGCGACTAGATACAATGTAGCTCATTTGGTTGAGCATCCGTCTAGATTTCGGAAGGTACCGTGTTCGAACCCCGGTCTGACCGTGCCTTTTTCCTCTCTTGTTACATAAGTACTTGTTTACACGAGGCTGCAGCTGGTCAATGCCGATTTTTCACACAATGGTGATATACGTTCTACAGATCTGTTGATTTGGTCAATTGGCAGCAGTCAATAAATATTTCTGTAGTAGGAGTCTCAGTGTACCCTGCTCCTGGTCCTATAAGTCTAGACATTTCCATAGTAAACTTAACAGATATTAGGCTGGTCAGCTAGTGACTACGAAACGGATGAAATAATTTATCAAACGTATTTGTAGAAAGATCACTATTCGTATTTGAACAAAGATATCCTGGTTTAGTTTCCAGAAATATTCAAGTGGAGAAATTATCTTAATCCATGTAATTTACTAACGGTTTTGGTTATCAGAAAAAAAATGCTTCGGATTAGTAATCGATAAATTGATAAAAACTACAAATGCCGTTTTTACATATTTATTCCCATGAACTTTCTCATCTTTTTTTACTTTACATGTGTGATTCCAGTACTGTGTTTATTAATCCAATCAATATACATTTACTTGGTTAAGCTGACAATGCTCCGGACAGCTTGACCCTGAGTGGGTGTTAATGATCAGGCCTGTTTACGATAAGTCGTAAAACCCACACCCGGACAAGGCACATACAATATGTAGTGTAAAGATCAATATCATTTTGTCCGTAAATGAGTGGATAGTTTATTGTATTATTTTAATATTTATAAACAAAAAATGTGACAAGGCGTATTTTTATGATTCAATACGCCTTTATATCAATCAATTAGTTTTTATTTCACCCCAAATGGAGATAGTCATTACATGAAATTAGATGAAAATTTTCATTTCAAAGTGGTCAAGAAATTGACACGCACTGCGTCTTTCATCTGGGTCTAAACACAGAAACTCTTCTGTGGGTCGTGGACCTATTTATATGTCTGTAATCCATAAGGAAAATAAATTTGACAGTGTATCGAAAACAAGAACCTTAACCCGAAGCCCGAAGCAAGTTTTAATTTCTAGTAAGTGGTCTCTGGTCCGGGTTGTCCAAAAGGTGATAAGCTTTATTTGTAAATAACTTATTGACGTAGTTTGTTATATGTACATGTACTTCCTGTTACACATTTATATGTGTCTGGGTGATGGAAAATAAAATCTGAAAAATCTGAAATCTGCGACAATATTAATTGTGGTGTAACTTGAAAACGAAACCAGTGTCTACGTTACAACTTTCCATGTACAATATATTAAGTAGGGTCAGTTAGCACCCGGAGTGTACCTTGTTTATCGATAGAATTATTGAAGGCTGAAAAATTGTCGTTAAAGGCCCAATATACGTAACTTTTGGCAAAACTTGAAGCGAAAATCAAGCCTAATAACTTATTATATTTATAGATTTAGTTAAGATTAACTGATATCAGCAATATTCAAGATGAATGCTTTCGCGGTTACCGGTACAGCAGCAGTTGAAACTTGGTATTTGTAAACACGCGTCCATTTTGAACTGTCTTCTAACTTCGGCTTGTTGTTAAAGTGTGGCCCCACCTGAATTATTTTCAATTCTTTGGATTTTTCTGTCAAGAGTTTCCTATAGTTTTCGCTCAAGTTTACTTCGTTTTAGGCTTATTTTTGCATGGTTATCAACTGGATTTTTTTTCAGAATTTTTCAGAATTATGAAAAAATTCCCAAAGTTACGTATATTGGGCCTTTAAATAAAGATTAAGCTAACCACGTTTGAATTGAGAGAGGATAATTTTATTTACTAATTTCTACATGGAGCGGACAAGGCGAGTTCTGGAACTAGTTCTTTGTTTGGTTTTTGTTACAATAACGACATAACCTACAGAATTTGCCGTTAATGACAAAAATAAACAATGGATAGTTCCGTAAGAAAACACAAATACAGCTTTTTTCTGTATGATTTGTTTAATCACCGTGTCCGCTCGCATGAGCTGTTAGGTGTATGTAAGGTTTACTTTATCTTGATAATTGATAAGTGATGCCTTGTATTTGTGTAGCTGTCTTAATTATTTAAAACCGTTCATTTGGCATTAATTCAATAATTCATGGACACACATTTGAACCCTTCCAATTTAAATGTTGGAACCGTCAATTATGAAATTTTACGTTTGAGTAGAGTTTCCGAATGCATTGTTCATTATGATTTGCTCCTTTTTGAGAGGGAAGGAATTTAAATAAGTAATTTAAAATGTGAAAACTCTTCAAAGTGAAAAAGGTGGAAACGTGTAGAGCGAGGATATACTGTCAGGGACCAATCAAATCATCTGTAATATTCCAGAATACGGGCACGTGATTTTCATATGCATCGAGAAATGGAATGAAGAAACGCCGTCAAAAAATACCGATAGTACGTATTTGTCCATTATACCGAACAGTGGTGAATTTGGAAGCAACGGATATTATATAAAACCAGCCACTGAGAATAAAGTTGAATACAGGACACTGAAAAAACGGGAGTATTTTATTGAACTACAAAAGCTTTCAATAGTACGGGAAAATAACAAACCGGCAGCACATGTACAGGGGCTGTAAAAATGACTGAATATCTGTAAAGATCGGTTTACATATTTTTGAATGTTGTTTACTGAAGGGCTGTGAACAATTTGGAATGTTGACAATACATGGGAGGTGAATATCGCGGAAAAGCGGTTGTACACTACGGCATATTGACCAAACAGCTGTTGTGAATATGAGAGAATATTGGCGATACAATGAACTTGTGGGTTATAGATATTACGAAATACAGGAACTGTGAATATTACGGAATACATGGACCGTGAATATTACGGAATACTGACAATACAGCGAAATGCCATCACAATAAGGGACTGCGAATAATGCGGATGTTTACATTCCGTGTGCGACGAGGGTAAGGGATATGTTTTGGGATATATGTATTATCAAGTCAGTAACTAGTCAATACTTTTACCGTTCACAGGTTTTTTGTTTTCGTTTACTAATTGTACGGTTGTTTAGTCACTTGGCTTTAACATGTGGTGTGCATGTATTGTTTAGTTAAATACAATGTATATAACGAGCGTGCCGGGCCAGGAGATCTTATCGTATTACCGGTGGACCAATAGCTGTCTTCTACCATTGCTAAATGGGGCGTCTTTATTGCTGGTGAAGTATTAGTTAATTGTAGACTTTTAAGCTTATTTAAATATCGCTTCTTATACGTGTAATTGTAAAGGAACACCGCAGACGCAATCGACAATTTGAGATCCAGAGACCACTATACAGTGTACCTACAGCATCCCCTATGCCGCGCAGGACCTGGAATTGTATTAACATACATATTCCTGTGTAACTTTCTGTTTCTATATCGACATGTGGTTATTTATATGTCACCAGTGTACCATATAGTTACTCCATTCAACCGATGAGGAGATTAATTATTCATAAAGGAACATTTGCTAGGAGTTTTCGCGATAGTTAACAAGGCAAGGGGTGCGTAACTGGGGGCTATACTGGCTTTATTACTGTCCGGGCGTGTGGTAGCCCGCGAGGGCGAGCGTGGTCAGTAAAGTTGGTGGCACGGATGGATGACCGCTTACACGTAACAACTGGATTTATTTGTACAGCTAAAGAGCAAGTTGATTGATGTTATTCGTGACAAGGACTACATTGATGTACACAACCCTCCCGCAGACTTATTTAATTCATTGCTACCGTAAGAAACTTGGATAGCAGTTACATATGTGGGTAGCAAATTAATTCATTGCTACCGTAACAAACTTGGATAGCAGTTACATACGTGGATAGCAACCTAAGTCATTGCTACCGTAAGAAACTTGGATAGCAGTTACATACATGGATAGCAACCTAATTCATTGCTAACGTAAGAAACTTGGATAGCAGTTACATACGTGGATAGCAACCTAATTCATTGCTAACGTAAGAAACTTGGATAGCAGTTACATACGTGGATAGCAACCTAATTCATTGCTAACGTAAGAAACTTGGATAGCAGTTATATATGTGGGTAGCAACCTAATTCATTGCTAACGTAAGAAACTTGGATAGCAGTTACAAACGTGGGTAGCAACCTAATTCATTGCTACCATAAGAAACTTGGATAGCAGTTATATATGTGGGTAGCAACCTAAGTCATTACTACCGTAAGAAACTTGGATAGCAGTTACATACTTCAACATAATTCATTGCTACCGTCAGAGACTTGGATAGCAACCAAATACTTAGGATAGCAAACTTACTCCTTGCTACTGTCACAGACTTAATTTGATAGCAATCTAATGCCTTGCTGCTGCCACAGACTTGAATAGCAGTTACATACTTGGATAGCAATATAATTCCTTGCTACGTCACAGAATTGGATATATCAGTCGTATTCCTTGCTACTGTCACAGACTTGAATAACAATTACACACTTTGTTAGCAATATAATTCCTTGCTATCGTCACAGGCTTGGATAATAATAATACTAATAATAAACTTTATTTTCTGAGGATAAAATACATGTTTAGTCAAAGGCTAATCTTCCACATGGTCCTCTGTGATAGCAGTTACTTATATTTTGATAGCAATCTAATTCCTTGCTACTGTCACAGACGTTGACAACAATCTAATTCCTTGCTACTGTCACAGGCGTTGACAACAATCTAATTCCTTGCTACTGTCACAGACGTTGACAACAATCTAATTCCTTGCTACTGTAACATAATTGGATCTAATTCCTTGCTGCTGTAATATTAAACCTACGACAGCCATTGACCGGGTATACCGGTGTGGTGGGCATTGTGTGTTTGTTCGCCAGTGGTTCAAGTGTTCTGGTCGCCGATCGCGCTATAAATAACCCCGATGACGCCCGAGACAGCTCTAGTAATTATTCCTTTACCTGTAGGTGAACGGCCATGCGTCACCAGGTTGTGTGGACGACGGTCTGTCTCGCCGGCCAGCATCATGAGGACTGTGAAGTTACGGAGGACGTACGTGTGGGGCCTGTTTATCACGGGAATATTTCTCTACATACATATGTTACACATCAAAAACAAAGGTAGGTGATAGCACGGTTCTAATCCCGTGAATATACGGCTAATTATGTAGTAGTTCACTTGTGTACACCTGTATGTACAATCGGATTACACGTCTGAGGCATATGTGCGTTTGTTGCCGGTGCGGATTACTGTGTTATTGACAATGGTCAATGTCGTTACGATCAGGTGTTTCTGTACGGTGTACAAATCTGTAAATTGGCTCAATTATCCCTCAGCCACGTACTTCTGGTCTGTTGTCTGATGTCCTTGTAATAATAATCTGATCCGAGGAAGACGGGTGCTAGGGAGAGAAGGTCGAAAAGATGGAGAAACGTGACATATTATGTAGATATCGCAAGATTTAATGGTTTCTTCTACCCCCCCCCCTGCTACCCATCCCCTTCTACTCCCCCCCCCCCCTGCTACCCATCCCCTTCTACACCCCCTTCTACACCCCCTCTACCCCCTAGCAATATACGATTATGTTGAATCTACCCCTCCCCCACATTATAATTATACCCCTATGATGCATTTCTGTAGCGGGACGCGGAAGTACATATACGATTCCCTTCCTCTAAACAAATGTATACATATGGTCCATGTCTTCAAAGACATATAAAGCAAATAGTCTCTGATGTCTTGTCTGTGTACGTACATCATGTCAACTAAGTTATCCGTGACACCAATACGTCTCTGGTATAGAAGCGGGTTGATTTGTATAAAGTATACATGTTTCCTTTTTAAAACGATATGTCGCCTAGCTGTTACAAGATACAGGGACGTATATGTATACGTCCCTGCAAGATACAAGAAGATTTATTTCCAGTCGTATATGTTAAAACAATGAATATTAGCTCTGTAGATCTATTTTTACGATAAAACATAAGTAAAATGCATAAAAAATATATCAGAATTATTTAGAGATGTATATGTTAAGAAAACGAACTTTAGATCTGTAGTGTAGAGGTATTTTTACGACTTAACATAAGTAAAAATACATAGAGAAAAAAAATACACCAAAATTATTTATATTAAATATTGATACAATGAATATTAACTCTGTTAGTGTAGAGGTTTTTTACGACTTAACATAAGTACAAATACATAGAGACAAAATAAACCAAAAATATTTAGATTAAATGTTGATACAATGAATATTAGCTCTGTAGTGTAGAGTTTTTTTTTACGACTTAACATAAGTACATGTACAAATACATAGAGAAAAAATAAACCAAAAATATTTGATAAAATACTAATGACTAAACATAAATAAAAAAACAAAGAGAAAAAAAAAAAAAAATATTCAGAGTCGTACAACGTACAAGTACATGTAAAGACATTGAACATTATCTTTGTAGAGCTAATTTTACGATTAAACATGAGTAAAACACATCAGACTACAGAACAAACATTACCAATTCGACGGTGGAAACTGCTAAAATTTAAACAATAATCTTGAAGTGAATTTCAAACAAGTTCTTGTATACGATATATAAATAAAAGTAAACAAACAAAAAACCAAAGTCTATTTAAACACCTAATACTGTCTAATGCGTGTCCGGAGTATTAAATACCACGGCCCAGGTAATTCCTAGAGCTTTTCAATTAACACCATACACCCAAAATTTTACATCAAAATCTCATTATAAAATCAGATCGGAGAGTTTGTGTTCACCTTCCTATACTATTCTGTTTTGTATTCATAAAAAAACATGTTTAAACATCATTTTTCTTTCAACGAGATCAGACATATTAGGTACTGAATATATTAAGCTTGTCCAATCTTGAATATTTTCTGTTGTGTTGAAAACAAGAGTAAGTATAACTACCTGAATCAGCTGACAATAGATCTAGCTAGAATTGACAAATACGGCTTATCACACATGACAAGCTGGTCCCGGTCCGGATAGGTGACTAACTGAGCTGTCCTGTAAATATAATAAGTCATATTGTAACGATATCTACACCGCTAGTATCGTTAAAGTCCATTGTCGTCGGGACAATTAAAACAATCGCGTATTTATAGGTTATTTCTATAATGATTGTACCCTTACAACTTTCATTTATAGTTGATTTCCACTCTACATAACCCTATCGATTTGAAATTATAACGTACTGGATCCAACCTGAAAATATGTGTCCACGTGAATAAGTAAAATAGATTTCCACTCTACATAACCCTATCGATTTGAAATGATAAGTACTGGTTCCAACCTGATAATGTGTGTCCATGCGAATAGGTAAAATTATAGGATGATGGTCCCTACACAACTATCCTCACCAACCGCTATACAGATTAATGTAAACCAGTGAAAATCTGGCCCCTACACAACCATACTCACCAACCACTACACAGCTTTTTCAAAAATATAAACTTCATTTATTTTACAACAATTATGAAGCAAGTTATCCAACTTATATTAATCACTCTAGTTGTATTGGATGCTAGCGCGAAAGGGGTCTTATTGTGTGAGGAAACCGGGGTGCCCGGAGTACCTGGAGAAACCCCACGCAGTCGGAAAGGTGACCCTATACCTTTTCACGTCCGGTCGGCGAATCGAACCCCGACCGGAGTTTATTTTTTTTTCCTGAAAATAGGTCAAATTATTTAGATTATAGGATAATGGTCACTGAACAACCAAAACTGTGTATTTTCGCACGCACATCATCCGGAATTTCTTGTCCGGGTTGAAGTCCCCCCCCCCCACGTAAATTGTCCAGGTTGAAGCCCCCAACCCCCACCCCCACGTAAATGATTACTAGTTAAAACATTTCCTGATCCCATATTTATAACTGGGTACTCATGTGTGTATATTGTAGTTGGCCCCATTAACCTTTGTCAATATTTACCCTTTACCGTTACCGACTGTATACTACAGTGTATACTACATGTATGTGACCAGCCATATCACTGCCTATACTATCGATGACAAACATAATAAAGACCGGTAGGGCTTTATGCGAGTTTGTCAGCAAATTACAAATGTGTGTTATAGGACTGTAATATTATTTACTAAAACGTTCATAACTAACTTTTGAGAGAACTGTTATGTTTTATTCAGATATTTCGAATAATTTTTTGAACAGCAAATCAAGTGTAGACAACAATAAAAGTGATGACGTCACAATAGAGATTGATGAGGTGACAGTTGCAGATATTGTTTCTTAACCATTGCTCATATTTACATTTCAGTTATTTTATTATACGTAATCATGTGAAAATACTGGAAGATATTTTTTTCAAAATCACCTTCACCTTAATGATTAAAGTAAAGCTATAGTGCGTGTTATAGCAGGCGGCGTGCAAAGCGTTGACGCAACGTAGGTCAACATGGCGCCAACATGACGTCATGCTAGTGTCCGGTAGTCTGTACTGCATCTATACTACTGTGAATGCAGTCCAGATTAACACTAAGTTAATGGGAACCATAATGCAAAACGTTAATATGGTCTTGTAACCACATTTGCCTTCACTATACATGCTGAACAAGATACAAGATACAAGATACAAGAAGCTTTATTTTACGTCGAATGTAGTAATGGGTAACATAAGCTCTCAAGAGCTTGTATTTCGACAAAACATGACAATAAAATGTACAGACAAAACGTAACAAATATATAAAGCATAAAACACGATAGCAAAGCACATGCACATGGAAGATACGTTTAAGAACAGAAAGCACTATTAATTTAAAATAAATGGCTATGAAACTATAAATTATAATAGACGAGAGATTAAGGTATCACAGATTAATTTTTAGGAAATGATAGTTAAGAATGAACACTTGCATAACTCGGATACAGTGTTGCTAAAGGTAAAGTTAAAACACTATCAGGGCTAAGTGTAATTTACATATATGCTAATATAGCAAAAAGTAAAAATTTCCAGGATATACACTAATATAGTGTGACTTAAAAGAAAACTTTCTGGAGAAATAAGAAAAAGATTAAACAAAGCAATATAGCAAAATAAAAATAGTACCAAATTTTGTACCAAATGTCGGGGTATTTTGTTTTAGTGTATAAATAAAATCATAATACCAGAATTTGTCCCGAAAAAAGCTCAGGGTGAGAGAAACATAAGAGTGGTTGGGCCAGTCCCTACCGACAAATTATGTCTCTCCCACCCCATGCCTGCTGATTAAATTTCATGGTTAAATTTCATGGTACATTTTTATGGACATGCAATTGATTGATATTAAAGTATAAAAAATAAAAATAGAAAAGCATGTATAAACAGCGTACCAAGCAGCATAGCAACAAACATAAAAAAGCACAGCAAACCTGAGGGTTTACAAAGTCAAAAATTTGTACCAAGCAGCAAAAACATGAAGCAAAAACAGATCACGCAGATACACACATTGAGCACTTACAGTCGAGGCCATCCCACACACGGAGCCGCCTGCGGAATTCCCCGTAGTTCTCCACCTTGCGCAGGTCGTTCGGCAGGCAGTTCCATATGCGGGACGCCTCGTACCTGAAAGATTTGTGGCCATACCTGGTGGTGCTTACCCTCGGTATCTGTGCTTGTCCTTCTGCCCTGTAAGAATACACATATTCTTTTTTAGTTATAAGGCTACGAATGTAATCTGGGGCAATATTTTTGAAAATTTTAAAAACTTCACATGCCATTAGCTTCATTCTATGTATATGTAGGAATGAGGTATTGGACTGTGATAAAAGTTCTTTGATATCAGAGTTAAAATCATTAAGAACAAAGCGCAAGCCTCTCTCTTGAATTTTCTCTATTTTCCTGGTGGCTGATTGGCTACAAAAATGCCATACCAGAGGACAATAGTCAAAATTTGAGAGTACAAAAGATTTATATATTAACATTTTTGTACCCTTCGGTAACATATGACCAATTCTTTTTAAAACTGCTAACTGTTGAGAGGCTTTTCTACATATTTGTGATACATGTTTGTCAAATTTCAGTAAAAAATCTATTTCAACACCTAAAAGTTTGACACTTTCTTCACACTTTATTTCTGAGTTTGCAATGTTGAAATGATCGAGGCCTTTCTTACCAAAACATATTGCCTGGAATTTATCTGGGTTTGCTTGCATACCATTAACGTTAAACCATTCAATTAAAAGTGTTGCCTCTCTTTCTAAAACATCTTTCAAAGTATGTAAGTTTTTGTTAGAATAACCCAGAGTATTATCATCAGCGTAATTATAAAGTTTTGACTCTTGAATACAGTAAAAAATGTCATTGATGAAAATATTGAACAAATGTTGATACTGTAAAAGCCAATAATTTCGCGCGTGGAATTGTTCGCTTAGTCAGCCCCCAAACCGTTCGCGATGTGGAAATGTTCGCGCTGTCAGTCATGCTTTTTAGCAGTGTGTACTTATAATGCTATTAAACGCTGTAGAGAGTGAGTGGTATTGAATATTTTCGCTTGTAAATATATTCGCGGTAATTTAATGTCACCGAAATAATCGCAAATTTCTACATCGCGAACAATTTCACTTTTACATTATATGTAGTTTTAAATGGCAAAGAAATAATTCCAACAGTGTAGAGCTTTTGTGTCTTGATAAAGGAGCGGATTGCTCCGAAAATTTGACAGCACCAGTTTGTCTACACTGTTGGAATCACTTCTTTGGCCCTTTATAAAATTTTAAGTAACTCGTATCATCTTAATATCTGTTTGTAAGGATCCATTGTTACTTGGAAAACTACCATTCATATTTCTTCTTTGACCCATATATGTAGTTATAGATTTAACAGACGGGGATTTCAGGTCGATTCTTTAATCAATTTTGAGTGGTACAGACTTGATATTACAAAAGCCGTAGGTCCAATAGGTACGACGGTCTGCACATACTTTAGTGAGGTAATCGGTCTCTGCTTTACATGTTTTGTATTCAAACCAAATAAATTGAACAAATAAGTACTTGCACGTAGTTTTCATAAAAGACAGATCGTTAATGGTATCCAGAATGTTGTGTACAAAATATCGAAACTCCTGTGTCGTTTTCAGTTTTTTTTCACATCAAATAAAAAAGTATTGCGTAATATACAAAAGTTCTAAGCATGTTTCAAGCCTATTTTAAAGGGGCCCTAAGTGAACCCACGTTTCTTTTATAAAAAAAATCAACTAGAATGAAAAATTCCTAAATTTAGACAAAGGAATCCCTACTTGATAATTAGATACGTCTGTACCGTGTAGCCGATGTCCGATGTGGTCAGTTTAATTTTTGGAAAGGCCCGCGCCAAATATAGCGACATCAGAATATAGCACGAAATACCCGCGCTTACGTATAATACGGTGCCAACAATTATGATATATATAATTATTATAAGATCCCACGTGTTGGTATACTTCAAACTAACCAAAAGGAGATACCATTGAAAGTTCGCACACACAGGGGCCTTCTTAATTAAGCGAAATTTGCTAACCTGAACATGTACTCGCTCTTTAAAATGCATGCCACGTAAATAAAAATCGTCGCGAATTTTAGCAATATAGATATGTCGCGAAGAAAGTGCTTGAAGTTCAGGAAACCATGTTATATGAAATGTAATGGGATAAGTGTTATGCATACTTTTATCCAGAGATATATTATTTGACAGGCTGCACTTCGATTTCAAAGTCATTTTTATTTCATCCGGGAGGCCGTTCTGCGCCGAGCTGCTCCATAAGGTTAAAATGTTCAGAGATGTTTGTAAACATATGTCTCATTTACATGGGTTGGACGATTAAGGATTTCGTTATTATTAATTGAAAAACGCATGGAAAACATTAGGTTTTGTCAAAATATCGGTACGAATAGTTCACAAGGATTACACAACTACAATTTCATAAAATGTTTGGTGATATTATAAAAAGGTGAACAAACTCCACTTAATTGCCTCTTTAAGAAATGTTAATAACCAATAACAATGGAACAGTCTTTTGTCCGTAAAATTCTAAATAAAGGCCTTTCCTTGCGTTGAAAACGGTCTCGTCTATACTTAAAATAGCGCTAATCCTCTTTCAATGTCAAATCGGTTTATAGATACAAACGTCGGGAGACTGGTCTATAGGTACATTATAACAGAGCTTACATGTAGTTAACACATTGAAAACATAAACTTTATTTATTTTACAACAACTAAAAAACAAGTTGTCCATCTTATATTTATCACTCTTGTTGACCAAGATGTTATCGCGACAGGGATCTTAATTATTGTGGGAGGAAACCAGGGTACCCGGAAAAAACCCACGTGGTCGGACAGGTAACCCCCATACCTTTTCACGTCCGGTCGGGTAATCGAACCCCGGCCGCCCTGTGAAAGGTTAGTCGCTAGAAACAGGTACAAATAGGTGATTCCTAGTCCTACACAGGTACATGTACCACAGGTAACAGGGGTAGGCGGAGTAGTTAGGGGGGGGGGTTAGGGGTTAGAGATGGAGTGTGTGTGTGTGTGTGTGTGTGGGAGGGGGGTTACATGTAAAATACACGACCCATAAAGTGATTGCTATCCGGGAACGGCCGACCACTAGACGGACGGTATAGCGAACAACACCTATATAGCTAGACGGACGGTATAGCGAACAACACTTATATAGCTAGACGGACGGTATAGCGAACAACACTTATATAGCTAGACGGACGGTATAGCGAACAACACTTATATAGCTAGACGGACGGTATAGCGAACAACACCTATATAGCTAGGCACCAGCTAGACGGACGGTATAGCGAACAACACCTATATAGCTAGGCACCAGCTAGACGGACGGTATAGCGAACAACACCTATATAGCTAGGCACCAGCTAGACGGACGGTATAGCGAACAACACTTATATAGCTAGGCACCAGCGCTTGACCTGTCCAGTCCCTCACCCTTAACCTCTTCAACCCTATGACGTAGTATATGGAGTATACTTACTTCGCTGAGTGTACGATGCAGTTGGAGGTCAGCGGAAATAGACAGGGCCGATCGTCGGTGACCGTTTTACGTCGGTCACAAAAGCTCAGATAAGCTTGACTTTATTCGTGGTACCTGACATGCCGAGTTTAATTGAAACTTTTCTTATCTCACCAGGAAATTATTGCTCAATTAGTAGAGCCTGTGTCCGGAGTTCGTCCGGTACTAGCCTGGCTGTACAATTAATTCCTACTACAATGTGTCCCAACTCCTATTTTATATTTGAGGTGAACACCCCACAATGGGTCACCCTGATCTAGATCGTAAAATCAGTATATAACAAGGAGAGGAGAAATGTAAAAATAGCTGCTTTTCAGGGCTAATGTTTTATACAGGACGTTAAATCAAGTTTCTGGCTTCTTGTAGTGGACCAGGTACAAACAGCTCAATCGGAACTGGTAAAGAATCCAGCTACATGTAGACTTCATTTCAATTAATTTTTTTGCCAAAAAAGGAAAAGGATTAGGCATCAGGCAAAGTCTATATAAGTCGAATATCGTTCTGGCCTTGTATTTCTCTTTCTATTGTATGCATATATATGTTTGAAATGGTGTCTGTCACATGGATTTCTATATTAAAACTGTAACATGCCTTAGGCGTTACAGCTTTACAATAGACTGCCCAATTTTGGAAACTAGCGGTGTGTGTCACGGTTCACCAAACACCGGTCACTCCGGTCCGTTAACGTTCCTTTCCGGACATTATTGTCACCCGACACCGCCCCGGGTATCAACTCTGGTCATTACATCTTTTTCAGATAGAGACGTATATCGTGCAGGGACTATCGAGACATGTTGTTGCCTGAGGACAAACTGACCTTAGATTTATGTAGAGATTAGTTTACACAACCAATTAATGTTTTTATTTGACGCTTCGATGACTTCGTTGGTTATCTAATCTGTCACCTTCATCAGACAAATGAGTAGTAAAGGTACATAGATATAATGGTGTAAGTATTGTATGAGTTATGTCTATGTGTTTGGTTTGGTTTATTTAGTTTTGCGTCCTATATTAACCGCCAGAGTCTTTAAAAGGCCCAATATACGTAACTGCAGGGAATATTTCATGATTCTGAAAAATTCTGAAAAAAATCCAGTTAATAATCATGCAAAAACAAGCCTAAAACGAAGTAAACTTGAGCGGTACTTAACAAGAAACTCTTGACAGAAAAATCCAAAGAATTGAAAATACTTCAGGTGGGGCCCACTTCAACAACAAGCCGAAGTTAGAAGACAGTTCAAAATGGGCGCGTGTTTACAAATACCGAGTTTCAACTGCTGCTGTACCGGTAACCGCGTAAGAATTCATCTTGAGTATTGCCGATATCAGTTAATCTTAACTAAATTTATAAATATATACAAAAAAAAGTTAGGCTTTATTTTCTCTTCAAGATTTGCCTAAAGTTTGGTATATTGGGCCTTTAAGAACGTGTCAGATGTTTGGAGGTGGAGGAAAGCCGGAGTATCCGAAAAAAGCACCGACCAACGGTACTGCCCCACATGGGTTTTGAACTCGCAACCCAGATATAGAGGGCTAGTGGTAAACCTTAACTACTCTGCCACCGCGGCCCTGGGTTTGTGTACAATAGCATTGTTATTGTACCAAAATGATTTGACTCAGTTACGATTTGTTTAAGAATTTGTCATAGTTGTGCGAAAGCTTTCATGTGTGAGCCCTCATCTCGATTTAGAACAGTTGTCTATTGAAGGTGACATATACATTACATATTAGTCATCGGAGTGTCACATAGAAACTTAACATAAATCATACTTTCCAATCTTAAGAAATTGTTTACAAATACAAGGACCTCATAATTTACACAGCTATATTGGGATCGAAACTTGGGTTTTCCTCCACCAAAACCTTGTTAATGTAGAGGACATCTCGGAAGTATTCAAAATAGTCTTTACTTGAATTAGTTTTCAATCATAATTGAAAGTTGTTTTAACATGCACTGTGGGCCACTTTAAATGACTATAGCTGTTTATAGGACACAGAACACATACACGCCTTACCAAACAAAAGTAAGAAGCGTAATGTGCTCGGAGTGATGTCCAAATACACAGGCCCTAAATAAACATTGACAGTTCTTTAAATAAATCATATCGTTATTATTGACATCCACTCAAATAAAATTCCCTTTTGTCAGAGAATCGGGACTCTGCGCGAAACATCAATAGGCATGTAACGTAATGGGAAAATGAAAACACACAGTTCATACAAAAAAAAAAACATTGTAAAGAATTGTATTACCGAAACATGGTACCAAATAATTCAGTCATGTGTGAAAATTGCACGAGTTTTTTTTTACCTGGTCGTCACTAAGCAACAACAACAAAACAGAATCGGGTGTGGAGTTACATTTTTTTTATGTTAGGCACGTTTGTGAAACTGGGGCCGGCTGACACTCTGGGAAGCTAGCTATGTTGCAACTGTTAATGTAATAATTATTACACTAAGCGTTTGGGCAAAACTGATAAGTGGAGACAGAATAACACAAAAATTTAAAATTAAATAAAACTGAAATAACTTAAGCTGACTATACCAGTATTAAATGCGTCAATTGATACTGCTTAGAGTTGGAACTTAATCAGGTGTTCAAAGCTTTGTTAACTTTTATAAAAATGTTGACAAAACAAACTCCATCCACTAAGTCAGCTATTACATTTGTAGATATTTAAAGTAAAATCAAAATTGTATCTATAGACATCTAGAGAGAAGATATTTTGTTTTGTGAATTAAAAGATATTTGTATTGATAACAAGCTATAAGTCAGATGTTAAAAATATGATATTCGAAAAAAATACGAAGGTACAATGTAACGGAAGCAAATTAATATTTTACAGTGCCGTGTCACATTGAATAGAATAATCTGGTATGACACTCTACCGCTCTGTTACGATGATGGTATTATTGTGTACAGAGGCGGACCGATTTATTGATGTATCTATAACTAACAATGGGTAATGAGATCGGCTGAGCGTTAGACTAGTAGCCAAAGGTTAGGGTTCGACTCCCAGCGGAAGCATGGACCTGTGCTACACCATAAATATCGATTAATCCATTCCCTGGGTTTTAGCCACACCATAATATTATGATTGAGGTACAATAATTCTACACATGTATTTCATTTTGTTTGAAAACATGGTCTCTCATAAATGACGATTGATATACATTGTACATGTGTACTAGGGGTCACGGATGGTGATGGAAAACAACTTCCGGTACCTGTGCTTTGTCACATCCGGTTTATATGTTTGCTAAGTAATGTATTTAAAAAGGTTGTGTTTTTCTGTTTTTCAGGAATATGGTTTGATTACGAGAACGTACACAATGACCTTTCGTCTATACAGAGTTATCGCCCCGAGGACATCGAAGACGATGATACAAGTAAGTTACCCGTGGTAACTGTATGGGCATGCGCATCGGTACAGGAGCTTTGCTGTATGATACACGTGATATTGAGAAGGGAATTTAAAGGATTTTGGGTGTAATGTTAAATAGCACGGACATTATATTGAGTTTGTGGATGGTTCTGTCACAGTTCATTGGCGGTTACTCCCAGAATGATAAGCTTATAGTAACATCATAAAGCAAGCCTTGGAAAAGATTATAATTTAATGGGATTTAATGTAAATTTAATGGACGAAGCCTAAAAGCCTATATGTCCATATCAGTAAATTTTTCACAAAAATAATATGTAAAAGTATATTATACAACAGAGTATCAATAATCATATATTACATCCCTCAAGTGACCATCCACTAGTTTTTCAAATTGAATAATTGAGCGTTAACAGTATGTGTTGGGAGACTATTCCATGTATCAACCACTCTATATGTGAAAAAGTTCTTTCTCAGTTCATTATACACTTTCCCTTTTTCCGGAAACTCATTCATTAACAATCAGATCAAATTAAATACACCCCACATGTACTACAAATCTATAGTGTTTAAATATGTACAAAAAGAACAAAAAACACTTGTTCATTCATTTTGTTCTATGTATTTATTCTGTGAAGATATTACGAAATACCCTACAATAAGAAACAATACCTGTTTTGCGAATAGTCGTGTGAATTTTCGTTGTTGTATTTTCAGCTGCGCACGGGTAGTTAAAGACAACCGTTGATTTGTTTGACAGTAACAATACCCTTTAATGTAAACAAGATGGCTTTAAGATAATTTTATATTTAATTTTCAGTTCTCGTAAACAAATCAGTGGCAGATGACCTTGTTCAAAAGGTCAAGGTGTTTTGTTTCATCGCCACGACGTCGGATAACTTACTGACGAAGGCGAAGGCTGTGAACGACACGTGGGGGAGACGGTGTGACAAAATTCTGTTTGTGACGTCATCGCCGTCAAAATTATCCATGACGATTTCGTTTGACATTGAGGATTCGCGGAGTCATCTGACGGGAAAGACCATGTCTATGATTGACTATATATATAGACAACATTTAAATGACTACCAGTGGTTTATGAAGGCGGATGATGACACTTACGTCGTCATGGAAAATCTCAAACTTCTTTTGTCAAAATGTGACGCTAAGAAACCAATATATCTCGGCCACCATTTAAAAATGCATTTAAAACAAGGGTATATGAGCGGCGGCGCCGGATATGTCATGAGTCAGTCGGCACTGCGCATGCTCGTGGAGGACGGTCTGGATAAAGACCTCTGCCAGCGGGACGGTAACGATGAGGATGTGGATGTGGGACGATGTCTGGAGAACGTCGGGGTGAAGCCCTACACCACGACGGATAAATTCGGACGGGAGACGTTTCACGCTTTTAGTATACTAAATTATATTATAGGACCTGTTCCGGTGTACCTGCTCCAGTACCCACACAAACCAGCACGGTCGGTACGTATATATTACTTCTCTAGCAGACGATTTCAAAACATAAACGTGTTCTACAATCTGACAGCTGACTCCAGTTCCATAAGCGTGTTACAGGTTCATCATCTGATACAGTAGTAACTATCATAAAAACTACAAAAAGGCGTACATGTACCTATAAATATGGAGTTTAGAGTAATTTTACAATTTTGGGGTTTAGATCAATTTTCGATAAAAATGCCCCCTCAATGGTCTCAAGTTTAAGACCATTGAGGGGACATTTTTTTCTTAACCCCCAAAAAGTGTAAAATTAATCTAAATATCCTAGTTCAGTTCCAAAACAGTTCCAAAACTAGCGCTATACGTTTTGTATAGCGCTAGCTGTAACACATTCTCAGGTCCCTGTGATATATGTTTATCACCTGTTTCTTGTACTTGCTCAATACGGTTTTTATACCTCGTACATTGTATCAGATCGTACCTTACATGTACATTTGTATGTTTATCTGACTCCATTTGTTCTATAAACAGGGTAAAAACTGCTGTAGTCAACTGCCAATCACTTTCCACTACACCACGCCCAAGATGATGTACATCACCGAGTACTTCCTGTACCGAACAGCGGTCTACGGGAGACAACTCGCAAATATCGACGGCGACTTCTTCAAAGAGGAGGTGTCGCGCCTGGACAAGGACCCGGGCGCCGTGTTTCTACCCTACGGTCAGTCTGGGATCGCGGTAGTGGACACTAAACCTAAAAAGATGAATGGCGGATGAATATCCAACTCGGAAAACATTAATGGGGTAAATTCCGATCTCCAGGGATTACAAAAAGTGCTCATAAATAAGAGTGCCTAACAATGGTCGTCCTCCGTATCTAGGGGTTACGATCACCTACGCTCTCTACACCTCTAGTATGTGTCAAGGCAAAGCTGAAGGCTCTGTGTGGTCACCTTGTTGATGAGAAAAGAAGACTTGTTCGACCCTTTAACGTGCAACTTATGAATATCATCCTCACATAACAGTCTAAAGGGACAGCTTTAAAGTCGGTTGAGGTTCCTTTCTAATCTTTAAAGGACAGGCATACAGCATAGGTATTGGTCAATTTGTTTTACCTGAGCATGCCTTCAGTTTTGCCATGATAAATTCCAGGGGTGTAAAGAGCGTAGTTGAGCGTCACCCCTGGATATGGAGGATGACCATGTTCCAACTGTTTTTATTACAGGCATTGAAAAGTAAAATGTAGATGAGTGTTTTAACAAGTATCTGGTAATTTAATTACCAGAAAAAATACACAGCTTGCTTGGATATCTTTGGTAGAAAATATTTTATCATAGCCAAACATTTCCTGTTCATTGGATTCTTCAAGTTCGTCGATTTTTATTTTATATGAAAAAGGAATGAACATCAGGCTGGGATTCTTAATTATACAAATAGAGCTGAAACAGCTGGTGTCGTGTAATGTTCAAATTATGTTGTGGAGAGCCTCCGCTTGGAGTAAAACAGGTCGTAGAAATCCGGTAACCGACATCCGTTACGTTTATCCTGTCTCAGTGTTGTGTAAAATTTATCATATTCTTTGTCAAACATACAAAGGTAGTAAAACATTGGACAGAGGTGAACTGGTGAAGTTTGTCCTGTCTCGTGTTGTGTAAAAGTTACTAGATTCTTTGTCAAACCTACAAAGGTAGTAAAAAATTGGACAGAGGTGAACTGGTGAAGTTTGTCCTGTCTCGTGTTGTGTAAAAGTTACTAGATTCTTTGTCAAACCTACAAAGGTAGTAAAACATTGGACAGAGGTGAACTGGTGAAGTTTGTCCTGTCTCGTGTTGTGTAAAAGTTACTAGATTCTTTGTCAAACCTACAAAGGTAGTAAAACATTGGACAGAGGTGAACTGGTGACGTTTGTCCTGTCTCGTGTTGTGTAAAAGTTACTAGATTCTTTGTCAAACCTACAAAGGTAGTAAAACATTGGACAGAGGTGAACTGGTGAAGTTTGTCCTGTCTCGTGTTGTGTAAAAGTTACTAGATTCTTTGTCAAACCTACAAAGGGAGTCAAACATTTGACTGCCTCTACATTCTTTGAGCCACCTCGTGTTGGAAGGATTTCACTGATTATGGTGGCAAGTGGTACACAGAAAAAAGACATCCTGTCATGCACGAAAGTCCGTTATACAGCTAAAGTTAGACAAACAGAAATACGTTCATGTAGATTTGTAGTGCGTGTCGCTTTATTTGACATCAGACGTTGTACTTATGTCGTCATTACTAAAATATGTAATAATTATTGTGACGTCAAAGCAAATCAATGTATCCTAACTAGAGGCCTTTCCAGAAAGTGTTGTCTCCCCTTGATAGGCCACAATCGTGGATACAAAATGGACTTGTTGAAGTGTGTTTTTTTTGTGATGATTTGGCGCCATGTGACACTTGGATTACGTATTTCCCATTATGACATCATAATAACATGGCACAAATTAATTTCAAAATAATTTCCCAATGTAGTCTGATATGCCAAACAAGGGAGATAACAACATTTTGAGTTAGACTTATAGCCCTCTGGCCCCGGTTTCACCAACGTTCCTTAACTTAAAAATCTCCATAAGGCAGCATTACAGAATTTACGGGGAAAATCCTTAGCTAAGGAACTTTCCTTAAATTTTGTAATGCGTTCCTATGGAGATTTTTAAGTTAAGGAATTTCCTTAAGTTAAGAACGTTGATGAAACCGGGGCCAGTAAAATCTCCGAAGGAATAAAAAAAATAAGCAAGGAAATCCCGTTACTGATAACAGTAAACATTTCAATCAAATACTGTCCCCTCCTATTTAGATGTATAGTTAACCCATCCCTCAGTGGAGACGCATTGGAAGATTTTCTATTCAAAGGTTGAAATAATTCATCGTGTAATTTCAGGGGGGATTGATTTGATAGTTCAGCAAACAGAACGTACAGTGTATACGTTTTCAAAAAAAAAAAAAAAAAAAAAATTTGATACTTATAATTCAATTCAAATGTTTATTGCATGTCCACTTTCCTCTACTCTAAAAACTTTTTTATGAACAGACAAGTTTTTTTTGTCTAATCTCTGAGTTATTAGGCGACAAAATGGTAATACTTAATCTTACTTGGAAGAATGAAGCTTTGTTTTCTAGAAGATTTCACTAAAACGTGCTTGTTTACATATCATTTCTTACTGCTGAAACTTATCTCTGACAAAGTGTTATAACGAGAGGAATCTTTACAGCATAATCTGTTTCTTACATTTGTATAAATGTGTAAGCTGTGTTTGTAAGGCGTCGCACTTGATGAGCACACCTTTTGATGACGTCAGACGTTTTATTAACTTTCCTGATAAACAACTGTTTGACATCACTTCTGAAATGTGACCAGATATTTACTTTTCCTACTCAGTAATTTGTAGTGGACGGGTGTTGGTTACACTGTACATGTAGCTGTCATCTTGTGATCTTTAATTGGTAACATTAAATTCTAGATTGTTTATTATCTTACGTCATTTTCTGTTACAGCTGTTCGTGTGTTTAATTTGTGCGATTTTTCCCGTTCGTTTCCTTAAGTATGTCTCATTTCTTTAACTCTTTCACCTCTGAAATTTAATTATAAACTGTTCCAACATTTGAATTGGAAGAGTCCAATGTGCCTTCATGGGTGGATGAGTTGACTGTATTTGATTATATTGGCATTTACTTTAAGTAATTTATTTTTATAATAATGTTGAAGTAATATTTTCACCTTACCGTTGTTATTGCCCCTGGAGCTATGCATTACTTTTGCTGATGTTGCAATTTTTTACCGCATTCAGAATCTTTTGAGATTATACTTTTAACTTTTCCCGAGCTTTAACAGAATAAATATGGATTTCAAAATATCCAGCAATTAATCACAAACTGGATCAACTTCCACTACAACTTTTACGATCGCTTCAGAAACATAGACCAACGTACAATACAGCGATTGATTCTGCAGTACAATTGAACCCCGTTACCTCGAACTGGTATAATTCGAAAACCCGTTTTAATTTGAAGTTTTGTTGTCGGCTCTGGCCAATTTTATAATAACATTCAAACTCACGTAACTGGAATACTCTGTTAAATTAATGTTTTACAACAGTCATGTCGACTTCGAGGTAACGAGGTTCAGTTGTATTTAAGAAATATGAAGCTAAATCATGCATGTATAAGATAAAACTAGTATCTAAACCCAGCTTATAGTATTTATTATTAATGTTTTAAGGTATGCCACAATGTACCGCCATTGCTTATATGGAATTGTCCTTCACCATCATAAAAATTGCAATATTTTTTATTTTATACTATGTATTTATGTAACACATTTGCAGTATTGCATTTGGAAATAAAAAAAAACTTGAAACTTGAACATCTTTATAATTTGTTATTTTTCTAATGAATCAGTATTACATGTATATTACCTTTCGACAATACAGTGGAAATTTCATCTTTTTAAAAATAAATATAAACTTTATCTATTTTATAACGATAACCCAGCTTATATCAATGACTTCAGTTGGCCCGGATGTTAGCGCGCGAGGGGTCTTATTGTTGGAGGAAACCGGAATACCGACAGAAAACCCACGTCGCCGGGCAGGTGACCCTATGCCTTTTTACGTCTGGTCGGGTAATCGAACCCCGGCCGCCTTTGTGAAAGGCAAGTGCGCGCTATTCACTGCACCACCCAACCATCCATTGGGCCTCTTGTTTGAACAAATTAAATATCGCGTCCATGACTCAAAAACTTATACTAAATCTGTCCCAGTGTTCCTTGCCTCTTTTTTCATTTTTACGCTGACCCGTTGCCTTAGTTTGTTTCATCTTCTGCTTATATCTGTCATCAAAGTAAACAACGGCGCCCTCGGGTACCAAAATCGGGTTAACTACTTATATCTGTCATCAAAGTAAACAACGGCGCCCTCGGGTACCAAAATCGGGTTAACTACTTATATCTGTCATCAAAGTAAACAACGGCGCCCTCGGGTACCAAAATCGGGTTAACTACTTATATCTGTCATCAAAGTAAACAACGGCGCCCTCGGGTACCAAAATCGGGTTAACTACTTATATCTGTCATCAAAGTAAACAACGGCGCCCTCGGGTACCAAAATCGGGTTAACTACTTATATCTGTCATCAAAGTAAACAACGGCGCCCTCGGGTACCAAAATCGGGTTAACTACTTATATCTGTCATCAAAGTAAACAACGGCGCCCTCGGGTACCAAAATCGGGTTAACTACTTATATCTGTCATCAAAGTAAACAACGGCGCCCTCGGGTTCCAAAATCGGGTTAACTACTTATATCTGTCATCAAAGTAAACAACGACGCCCTCGGGTACCAAAATCGGGTTAACTACTTATATCTGTCATCAAAGTAAACAACGACGCCCTCGGGTACCAAAATCGGGTTAACTAGAATACTGATAGAACTAAAAACTTGGCGAATACATCCGAGCTAATATTTACATGGGAATCTTTAAAATGATATTGTTTTAACATTTTACAATATTTATTTTATTAATGTCCCGCCTCGACGATAGTCGAGAAAGCGAGACTAAGGTGTTGCTTTCCGGCGGCGGCGCAAACATTTGCTTTAAAGTCTGCTTTTCACAGTGTTATCATTATCCAATTGAATTGAAAGTACGTCACATTACTCAAACCATCATACTAAATACATTGTACGTTACTTCATTTTAAAAGAAATCAGGTTTCGGGTTTTGGACAAAAATATGGGAATTTTGAGATACAAGATACAAGAATTTGTATTTAAAGTCGCATATTTAAAACAATAAACATTAACACTGTAGTGCTATTATTGCGACAAACTAAATGGTACAAACTAATATATAACATGACATGGATTACAAACATGCAAGTAAAACAAGACGAGTAACAGTAAGCAGATATCACAGAAATTAGAAACTTTTGCTTAAGTTAACTGCTAAATAGGAAAAGGAAAGACAGCAGCACATGCAAGTATATATAAGTTATCACAGACAGTAGTATTGAATATAAATGTTTGAAAAGGAGGTAATAAATGAATTCTAGTATAGTTCAACACAAGTATTACTAATTATGTTACAGCACTATGATAGTGTAATGTACATACATGCTAATATAGCAAAGTGTAAAAATTGACCGGATATAAACTAATAAAGTGTGAATTAAAATGGGATGTTGATATCAGTTATTAGTAAGAATATCGGAGCTAGAAACCTCTAATGTAAAAAGTGCTGCATGATATTATAGTTAAGATATTCATAAATAATTATTTGACGTAAAAAGAAAAGAAATAACAAGGATAATAGTAAAAGGGAAAGAACTAAAAAAGAAAAGAAAAGGTGTTACACATTACCTCCCCTTGTAGTTTGGGGTGTTTATTACAAAGTTACGTGAGTTGGAAAAAAGAGGCATGAGCTAGCAAGTGATTGGGCAGCTCTTACCTACTAAACTTGCCCTGACCTCTCTTATCCCCCACAAGCAAGCACTAATTAAACGGAGGGAGGGGGATGAAAAAGAGACAGGACAGCAGATTCAAATATTAAGAATTTTAGGATTTAGGAGTTTAGAATTTAGATTTAAAAGCAAGAATACACACACACAAAAACAATCATAATAAGCTGAAGCAAACATATAGAATACAAAACAAAAATCCAAAAAAAACCTGCATTTACACAGGTCGTCGTCCCAGGTGCGAAGCAGCCTGCATAAGGTTCCATATTTTTTCGCACTTCTAAGGTCATTCGACAGACTGTTCCACACCCGGGCCGCCTCAAACCTGAAGGACCTCTTTCCGTAGCGCTCTGTCTTTACCCTTGGTATGCTGGCAGTCTGTTGTTGTCTGAAATTATAATTTGTAGAGTTTAGTTTGATAAAGTCTGATATGAAATCTGGTGCCAAACTTTTTACAATTTTGAAAACTTCTTTTGCCATTATTTGTTGCCTGTTCACATGTAAAAAAATCAAGATTATGTTTTTCCAATAATGTTTTGTTGATGATGTATAATCATTTTCAATAAATCTTATTGCTCTTGCCTGTATCTTTTCCATTTTCCTGGTGCTTGTGACATTACAAAAATTTGATAACACAAATGATTTAAAAAAAGTGAGTTTTTCCTTCTTGGATAAAAGGGAACCAATTCTTTTTAGAACACATAATTATTTTTGAGACCTTTCTACATTTAGGTCACTGTCAATATCTACACCTAAAAGTTTCACAGTGCCTTTGCAAGGTATATTTTGGTTTTCAACATTAAAATATTCAAGATGTTCTTTTGATCTTTTTCCAATACTGATGGCTTGAAATTTTTCTGGATTTGCTTTCGTGCCATTACATGAAAACCATTCAATTATAATTTTACTCTCTTCTTCTTCTAGAACACTTCTGACTTTTGATGCAACATCACTGATGTAAGAAAATGTGTTGTCATCAGCATAATTATAAAGGCTACTATCTGTCAAACTCATAAAACTATCATTTAAGAATATATTAAAAACAAGCGGTCCCAATATAGATCCCAGAGGGACGCCCTTCCTCAGAGGCTCCCAGGCGCTGCAGACGGGCCCCAGTCTAGTCTGTTATAATCTGTTGCTGAGGTAGCTGCCAATGAAATCTGTAGAGGGTTCGTCAAACCCATATGCTCGCAGCTTCCAGAGCAATTATCCATGAGGGATGCAATCAAAAGCCTTGGACAAGTCCATAAGAATCGCTCCAAAGTTGTTTTGATCCTACATATACTAGGGTGACTAGACAGGCCAGTATCAGGATCTTGTTCTAAGTTTGTACCAATATCCGAGGCTACAGTGGAGAAATAATTGTTAAAAATATTGCATATGTTTTCTTTATCAGAGATGATTTCGTTGTTTTCTTGCAGTACTATATTTTCTATATTTCTACATTTACTAGATAAAAATGGATTTACAGTTGGCCAACAATCTTTGCAGCTTGGTCCTCTAGAACTACGTTCAATAAAATAATTTCTTATTGTTTTTTTTTTTATTTTAGTGACATGATTTCTCTGTTTCTTATAATTTTCCCAGTTTTCTGTAGATTTGACCCTTTTATACTTACGTTTCCTGTATATCGCTTTTCTCAGTTGACCATTTAAATAAGGGGTTTTGTTCAGTTTGGGCTTGTTAGTTTTGACTGGGAGATGCTCATCGATGATGTCTTTTATTAAATGATCATGTGCCCAGTATATATCAACATGGTCATCAAAGACACAAGTTGCATGAAAAGGTACATGTTCCAGGTTTAGATTTAAAGAATCAGGGTCGAAATTTTGATAGCTTCTAAATTATATATTTTTTTGAGGGATCCTAGGGGCTGTACCTTTAATTGCAATCCCTATTATGTTATGCCAATCACTAACACCACAACCAAAATTAATCGTATGGAAACAGAGTGTGAGTTGGTTGGTGAGTATCACATCAACTAGGGATGGCACACAGTTTTTCACCAAACATGTTGCTGCTTTAATTTTGTTTGTAAAATCAAATAAGTCACATAGGTCACTGAGATTCCTTTCTCTAGTGGAATGGAGGAGATCAAAATTTAAGTCACCGAGTAACATATTATTTTCATAATGGGTCGAAAGTCTATCAAGACCTAGTGTGGCAGAGTCTAAAAATACACTGTCCTCCATGGAAGGAGGCTTATATGCACCTATAACTGCCCATCGTCTGCGTTGGACTGTGCACTCCAGCACGATAGACTCAAGTCCAGGTAGTTCAAGGTCATCACGTCGTCGCACTGGTAAGTCAGATCGGGCATAGGCAATAAGTCCACCCCCGTGGGCATTTCTATCCTTTCTGTATGCCCTATACCCGTTTATGTCGAAGCATGATCTATTAAAAGTGTCGTCAAGTTTTGTCTCTGCTGATATCATAATATCGCAGAGTTTATCTGTCAACACGGTACATATTTCTGCGAACTTATTTCGCAAGCTATTTACGTTTAGGTACGTGATCACGATATTGTTCTTACATACTTTCCTGGTCTCACGTAGCTCATAGAACGGACCATGTGTTAAAAGTCCATATTTTATAATGTTATCTGGGAACATGGGAATTTTGAGAATTTACTTTATCATCCACTATTTGTAGTGTTATTGATATATTATTAAATTTAAACTTGGTCACGTTACAGAGATCATCTTGCTGTATGTATTTTGTCATACTAATTTTTCTGTTGGGACTTTAACATTATCGACGCGTAATCCTTGTTGAATGCTAGGATTTAATAACTTTATTGCACTTTCAGAGCAATATTTCATTCGACATTTCCTTTCCTTTTTCTTGCTGTCACCATATCAACTCTTTTAAAATTGGAGTTGTCCATTATTATACTTCCATTTTTTCCAAAACAATGATCTCATTTGTTTACTTTTTTACAATTTTCATAATCCAAGAAATATATGAGCCTTTCTCTCATTAACTAGCACGATTTCAAGTGGTTCGAATAACTTTGGCCATTGCATGATCGGCTGCTTTAGAGAAAAAAACTTCATTCACTTTTTTCAACTGCTTTATCTAAATTACCAACCTTTCCATCAGTTCTGTCTGCAATATTTACATATAAAACAACAAAGACTGCCAATCTTATCACAGACTGCCAATCTTATCACATATTGTGCATATAATACAGATCCGACACCTCTTGCTGCCCATTAGATTCCGTAGCGCTTGACTGAGAAGACTTCACTGCTGATTCAGAAGTATTTCCAGACAATGGAAAAGAAATGAGAAAATAACGAAAACAAGCTTTGTGACGTCAGAACATAATCAATTATATTTTCCAACCACGCTGGTTTAAGTGTGTATTTGAAATAACCGATACCAGTATTGTACCGTTTACATACATGTAGGAGGAGTCAGCGACCATTATCATTGACTGGCTAAACTTAATACTTCCGTGGGAATGTATAATCTACATTTAAGTCTGTATCAACTGGAATATAATCAATATTCAATTGTCTCCTTCAGTATAATCTACACTCTCACCTGTTTTCGCGTTCATTTCACCGACAATTATACCTGTATTTGTTTTTCCCAAGCACAATTTTTCTCTATAATAATATAATCTATGTAATTTTATTTGGTTAATATCATGTATTTTGAGGCGAATTCCTCTCAATATCACGTTTTTAACTAATCACAAACAAATCCAGAAAATGATGTCATTTCCATTGATTTCAGATACAACTTGTTCATAATGTTGCATAAAAAAAGAAATAAAAAAATAACCACCAAAAATGGTTTTTGATTGAAACTTTTTAATATATTTATTAAAACATCTTCATATGTATATTGAATAGCTTTCTTTTAGTTTTGGAGATTGGGAATGCACTATATTTAGTGGAGAAAACATGTTTTTCTTAATGCCACATTCCTGTTAATATCATGTTCTTGTTTAACAAATGCAACATGATATAAAGAGGAGTGCACTGTATTGACATCATTCATCATTAAATTGTGTAAAAAAGCTAAAGTATCTAAACCCGATGTGATACACATCAAACTATAGATTGATAAGTTTTTCAAACCCGGAGTAACTTTTCAATAATTCAAGAATAATATGTCGTAGAATCGTTTCACACACTAGGCTGCGTATTCATCGTAAAGTGGATCTATGTCTTTATCTTAATCCCATAGAAAAATATTCTGTATCTTTGTATGATACATGTATGAAGATGGACGTTTATGAGTTTGCTTATAAGTGTGCTTACTTGTTGTGATTGATAATGATTCTCAGTTCTCGTTTTGAGAACTTGATAATTATTTGAATGTGACAAAGCTTTACTTGGCGGGTGTCGTCGATGACACAGAAGACGCTAAGATACAGAATATTTCTCGATAAGACCAAGATGGCGACAATAAAAATTGACCACAGTCTACATCAACTTCCATCTCTGGAACCCCAATGATATATTCCAAATATCATTCAAATAATCCCAATAATATGTTCAAACATAAACTGTTTATGAAAAGAGATTCTTGAATAAAGTGACTTTGTGACAAGATGCAGCATTGGATAATGTAAGTTTTATAATATATGAAAATAATACGACTATTTAACATAGAAATGAAACTGTTACAGAAAAAAAAGGTTTAACTGCTGATTTCAAGGTAAACAATGCAGATTTCAAAAGAAGCCTCGAACTGAACATTTTTATCATTTGTTTTAAAAACGGTCTTCTAATTTTGTTCAGACGTCTTAATAGTATCCAGCAGGAACTTTGTTAATAATTGAAATACCTCAATGTATGCATATTTCATTAAAACGTTTTATAGTCGCCATTTGCAATTCCATTTCAAAACAGAATCAATATGTACGCTTTGAAAGAGCCATATCAAGACAAACATATGTCCCTATCGTGTACTATAGACATCAGAGAGTACACCGATATTATTGTTTTGTGCAACATGTTTGATCTACAGGACCTAAATGGACGTTTTTGAGTTTGCTTGTTAGTGTGTTTACTTGTTGTGATGACAATGATGACTCGGTTCTCATTTTGAGGATTTGTGCTAACTTGGATGAGATCAAAATTTACATGGCGGGTGTCGTCGATGAAGCAGAAGACGCGTACTCTTCCGGAACACCTGGTCTTATTCTCTTGTGCTTTTACAAGAGTCTCCATGATTATGGTTTTGTTGACACTTTGTTATTCTTTGATTTTTTTCCTATCCGGGAACATGCATTTGTCGAATGTTTTGGCAAATTACATGCCAAAAGCAAGTCCATGTTTAGCCATGATACATACCGACAATTGATCAAGTGACCTCTCTCAAATTTGCCCCCAAATAGTGATTTATAATCTTGTAAAGTATATACAAACTTACCAACCATATTCTGTATCGACCAATCTTGTGTATGTATTGTGAAGTGCTTTAGATTGGCTAAGGTTAGCTAGGTTTAGGCTACACTAGGAGTGATTGTTGGATAGGGTATATTTTCACTCAAGTTAGTTATTTTTTTAGATTTAAAATGACTAGAGTGAAATTAATACGATATCAATCAACCACGAGTAATGTGACGGTTTCTACTATAATCCCAGTAGGAAACAGCTGTGTGAAGTTTTTGTGGACGATGTTCTCGTAGTGATTTGATCCGTATGTATAAGGTCACTCAAAATATATTCAATATATCTATTCAAAACTGAATTCATTTTAAAAATCTTTTATTTTCATAACGATTTTTTCGGCAACAAAGGAATAGTAGACGAAAGCCTTTAGATTCTGAAACTACGCAGTATTCGTCTAATTCGAATATATGTTATTCGCGGAATATATGCACGTAACCATTTCATGTTTGTATCTTCCCGCCAAGTGATAATGCCGTCATCAATATCATGTTTGTTTATTCCCGCCAAGTGATGACGACCTCAGCAATCCACACGTGGTACGGAACCATGTGATTTCCTGTCAAAGGTCAACTTCTCAACCAAATGTCTGGAAGGTCATATACCAGGAGTGGAATATCGGAAATACTTGTCCCGAAGTAAGCACGGTTACACAAACGTTTGAGAGTAGAATAACACAGCGTGTTGTGATAGAAGGCGTAAAATCTAATGTTGTACATGTATATTTAGTTATTTTGTTTATAAGAAAACACTTCACAGAATCTTATAATTACATTCTTGTAGAGGTATTAAAAGTCGAATAGCACAGCGTATTGTGGTAGAAGGCGTCAAATCTGATATTGAATTTTATTTATTTTGTTTATTTTTTTATTTCATTCTTGGAGAGATATCAATATGTTCAAAGTACATTTTCTGTGTATTTAAGTATGCTTGGATAACAACTGAGAATAACAATGAATAACAAAAACTTTTTAAATTATTAGTGATTCTATTAAAATCATATTTTTGAATCAAAATACAGAATACGAAACAAGAGTTGAAATATTTGCCTTTTGAGTATGAAGTATGAATTTTATTCTTCAACTTTAGAACATATTATTAGAATTTATCGATATCCACGTTGCACGCAGAATTTCGCTCTGTAAACCTCCTGAAAATGTTATAGCTCCACTCTTGCTGATAATACCAGGGAACTACTTTGAATCTGTGATGTACATAAAAGCATAACGGTAAAGATTTTAAGTTTGTTGTTGATCTTCTCAAAATATATATACATTTCCAGTAAATTTACTGTGTAATAAAGTATTTTCGAAAGCGGAAGAGATTAATAATGAATAATGTTTTTTTTTTAAATATGAAATTTTATTATTATATTTTGAAATAAAATACAGAATATGAAACAAAAATTGAAATATTAATCTTTGGAGCGATTAAGGAAGTATAAGTTTGATTGTTCAAATATATGAACGTGTCACGCTTAATGGATTTCGCTCTGTAAACCTCTAGAATAAGGCATAACATCATCCTTGTCGATAGCACTAAGAGACAAGTTTGAATCTTTGATGTACACTAAAAGCATAATGCGCTCACCTAACGGTAAAACTTTCTTGCTTTTAAGTAGGTTCACGGAAGTGACAGAGGATGTATTTCTAATGAATTGTTTATGACGACGGGATTGTTCGGCGGATTGGTCAAAATGAAAACAAATTCAACCAAATCATTTGTTTCAAAGCAGAGCACTTTCGAAGTGGTCAGTTAGTTACCAAAAGAATTACATTCGTACAAACAAAATCGTTCCATTAAATATGTCCACACACGGAGAAGAGAGCTTGAGAACAATCCACACTAGCCAGACCTGTTGTGGTCAGCATAACACAGCGACCTTGAGTGAGGTCAGGGTTGCCTGGAGACCAGAGGGCGCTGTCAATCACACCAAGATCATCACTATACTGCCACTGATTTGAAACATACATTCCGGACACGTACATCTGATTGTGGGCGTTCCCTGAAAATAATAAAATGTGAATAAAGGAAAGATTAAATCGGAGACAATCGTAACAGTATATAAAGGTACATTGTCTAACCAGGTGTTCTGGGAGAGTAATTAAGTGTATTCTGTGTCGTCGACGAAAACCGCATCATTCTTAATTAGAATACAGAGGTATACTAATGAATATGTTCAAAAACTTTCACTTTTATACAATACAAGTATACAAGATATTTCTGTAAATGGTAGCCATGAAATCCGTCTGTTAAAAAATTATATAGTTAGTTATCAGTTTAATACTTATCACCAAGTACTACATATCAAAATGTCCCCGGAGTTTACTTGCGCCTTCAGTGCCACAGTTAATCTCAGTTGAGAAGCACGGTACATAACATACACATTTTCGTAGTACACGATTTGAAATTATACAGAACTAGTTTAATCTTACTTCTAAATTCATATATTAAAGAGGTTTTACGCACCTGGCCCTTTTGCTTCTATATTAGTTTAGAAAATTTGGATTCCCACCATTTGGTCCCTAGCATCACTGAAGAGTCATAGGAGGACGAAACAGCTATATGGTGCAGTTTAATTCACCTTTTCGACATACTGTATCTATTACTATATTTAAAAGGTGCAGCACATGTGTGTGTTAAGTCACCTTTATAAACACTGATTGTATTTCATTTCCTTACTTAGTATGTCGTTTCCATTCACGACAGCCTGTAGTCCCGCCATCAGTGACGAGGAATCGACCTTGATGAGCTGTGAGTACTGTTGAGTACAGAGCCTGGCAGCGTCCAGCTGGTTATGGGCGCGTTCGTTCACCTTAAACAGGGTGCCGCCGTTCAGGATCGGTCTGAATCCTAAAGCTTTGTGTATGTCTTCAGAAAACATAAACACACATATGTTTATCACATTGATGATAACGGAGGTTATTACGATTTTATCACAAGCGGTCTGTATTGATATAGATACAGATTCCATAGAAATAACATTCGCCCTGATAATACTTTCTAATATACCATATCCATTAAATCCGATAACCAACAACTTAAAGTATGTTTAGAATATTAATTCTGACAGCAAATGCATTTGAAACAAAACCAGGACTAGGACAACGGAGAAATATTGAAAGAAGTAATACGTTTGTACAACCAACGTTAGTTTCTATAAAAACAACATTTGTTAAACATGTACTTGATCAACATGATGCAAAGCCATGCAATTGCAAGAACGGGCGTTGATGACGTAAACAAGTTATTGTGGCGAGAAAACCAGGTGTTTCCGGAAGAGTAAGCGTTTTCTGTTTCATCGACGAAACCCGCCATGTAAATCCAAGTAAATGCCACGTCATCAAAATGATTTCCTTCATATCAAGAAACATACTAACGAGCATAATATAAACGTCCATCTTCATATCGATCATACGAGGATACAGAATAAATTTCTCGATGAGATCAATATGGCGACTACAAAGATTGTATTATTGTAATCACTAATCTGCATATCTTGTATCCATTTGTCGCAAGTTACGAAAATCGAAATATTTATAGCAGCAAGTCTTAGAATTAAATGGATCCTATTTTTATGTGCCTGAGTATGACGTTTGAAAAAAGATTTTGCATCAAGATTTTGTGTTATCCGCAGCTGAATTAGATACTTATTTACACTTTTTCTTTATTATTGATATTTTGTTAGATGTAAATGTAGTGGCTTACTTGGACGTGTTTCCCTGACGCTGTAACAGCCACCGACATCAAACCGTAGGGATATATGATTGTTCCAGCTCCTAGGATTAATCCTCAGGTACACTGCAGTGATGCTAGGGACCAGACTAGATTTAACTATGGTGTTTCTGTCACTGTTTCCGGTAAACAACTGCAAAATAATAAACACTTTTCACTTTAGTGATATGAAAAAAATCATCAATTCGAAAGTAAATTAAAAAAATATATAAAAAATACACAGTGAGAAAAAATATCAACAATACTTTTTTCGGTATAAGATGGTTGTAACTAGGCGCCAAGAAAATTAATCATTTTAATACATTTTTACCAGTGACATACATGTATCAGGATATATCAACTTTATAAAACTTAAATCATCATTGCTTATATCATCTTGTGATGATATTACGAAATATTATATCATCACTAGTGATGACATAAGTTACGGTCCGATATCATTACGTTCTTCTTTTGTCTTGGTTTTGATTGTCTTATTTTTTCAAATAATATGGTGTAGGTATATTCTAAAACTTTCATAGAATAATTGAAATTAATAAATATTTTTTTATACAAAAACAGAACTGTCCTTTGGTGTTTCGATATTCTTGTTGTTCTTGATAGTCTTGAACCCCATCCAGATTATATGTAACCGCAATTTTCAAAGATGCAATAATTTGTCATTTATGTAAAAACACAGAAAATATAATGGTTTCTCATTGAATATGAAATTTTTTTTTACTAGCAAATTAGTTTTTTTATGAATATTTTTCACTCGTGCTTCGGAAATTTCAAGATTAAAACAAATCCGACATACTTGAAATTTATTTGATAAACCATTGAATAACCTCTATTTATCTAATGTGATCCGACGCATATGAAGAAAACAGCAAAGAACGAAAAAATACCCATTGTTTAAGTATGTATGTTTTTTACCACAAATATGAATTATAGTAAAAAGGATAGAGAAAATGTGTAAGAAATAGCCGATCACTCTGTGCAATAAATAAAAAAAGGAGGTTTAGAACATAAAAGATATTTTACTTAAAATGACGCTGCATAAATTAAATCACTCCTTTAATCCATGAATGCATGTGTGTGTCCCTATAATTATTTTTTCTCTGAGATATAGATATGACCTACCCGAGGTATTTGGTTGTTCGACATCACCGTGGTCCAAGAAGTACCGTCCATGCTGTACAAAACTCGATAGGTTTCCACCCATTCATTCCAAAGGGCATTTAGACCGCGCACCAAGATAGTGTCGACTTTGGTTTCTCTTGGGAATTTAACCTGGAAGGCAGAAAAGCTCAAATGCCCAATGAATAAGGAACCAATGCCCACACAGACATTAACTCTTTCCGTACCGTTGTCGTATACAGACGACAAAAAAACGTGACGTCTCCTCCCCGTTGTCGTATACAGACGACAAACAAACGTAACGTCTCATCCCCGTTGTCGTATACAGACGACAAGCTACTTGACGTTACATAAATTTTTATTAGCTGGGTACAGCAGCCGACAGATGAGTTGACGAATAACATTTTACACAAAATCGACTGCGTCAGTTTATAACAACCAATAAGACAGGCGTTAAGTACACATTTTCTGTCATGTGACCCATTTAGATTGAATTTCCCGCTAGATACTTAAAGTGTCATCACCAATATAAACATCTCATAGCGGCGAATGCTTTAGCTATACATAGCGGTACCACATCTGACGAAAATATTGCTGCGAAAATAAAGCTATGTATGTCTTCTTACTATAGAAGAACGGAAATGAGCATTGGTTTACATTTACCTGCATTATTTTGGCATAATATCCACTACGCAAACACAACAAAGGGACGTCATTTTGGCCGAAACGTCTGGGGGTGAGCCTAGTAATGACTTCCGGTACGGAACCCGGACCGGAATCACGGTACGCAATGGAAGATACACAGCTAGGGAATTGATTGATAACGAATCCTGACCAATCGGTCGGCTGATGTCTGTCCTTTGGATATGACTACCTCCTGTTGTCGGATACATTGGCTGCAAGTTATCTTTATTTATTCATAATCAAAACCTTTGTGTAAGAGCACAACACGATCTCCGAAATTAATGACACGGTGAAAAATTCTCTCGAAATTTGTCAGTCTTATATACAATCTGATTAAAATCATATCTTGATCTCCGCGCCGTTCCGTAAACTTCTCTCTGCTGCGCTAAGTAAACGAAGTGAGAACACGGATCTGTATTTTAATCAGATTGTCTTATATATATTTACATTCCCAATGCACAGAGACTTGGTAAAGCTTCTGTGCCAAATGTATGTATGTTATTTCCCAATAACATACATTGGGACATTGTGACGTCATCAACCTTATTATTGTATCGTTGGAGACTGCTTTTCCTTACTGTCAACAAGTGGCTGTTCTCTCTCTGGATTTACCCTGACGTTGAAACATGTCTTGATTGAAACTATAATTAGCAGTCAATACCTGTATTTCTTGTTGATTATCTATGTATTCCGATGTCCAGGCGCCAGGAGTTCGTTTCGTGTCGTCTATTTCACCAAATAGTCTGCTGTATTGCGCACCATTTTCATATCGGTCGTTACTCGGCATCGTGGTAGATGCAGTCAGGGCCGAATTTTCCACACCGTACAGCCCCGATACAAGATAATCAGAGCATACCGTTATATCTGAAACGGGGAACAAGTTGCTGTCCTTACAAAACGATGAAGCAGAAGACGCTTACTCTTCCGGAACACATTGTCTTATTCTCTTGCACTTTTACAAGGGTCTTCATGTAAATCTTTCCTTTTTTCATATTTTGCCCCTGGTTTAATCGATTTTGAGTTTGGATTATGATGTTTTTAACGCTTCGGTATTCTCGCATTTATTTTATTAGCAATCCTGATGCGGACAAAATTTCCTTACAGTTTTACATACCAAACAATTTATGATGTGTGAAGCTCATTGTGATATTGAAAGTAATCTCAGATATTTGAGTTCGTGCGATATCACTGCTATTAAATTCTTTTGTAAGTGATGATTGCAAAAACCCCACAATACAACTGATATTTTTACATGCAGTTTTATTCAAAAGTAAGGAAAACGTATGATGATACATATACATATATGCTATGAAAATGTTCACTAACTTAAATTGCTTTATATGCTATAGGAGATTGTGATACATTATGCAACAAGCAGCGAGTACCTTCAAATGCGCAACTTTGAAATCATCACTTTACAAGATTACCTTAAAAATCACAATTAAAATACTTGTAAAAGTTAACATAGAATTCAAAATGTATTTAAACAAAGATGTAGCTCCTACTGGAAAAACGATGGCAGTCATTTGTTTCAGTTGAATTAAGGTAGTCCTTTGTTTCTTTCATTGAGACATAATATGTATCTTTGTGTGATATGAAGTTGGAGGTTTTTAAGTATACTCATTAGTGTGTTTACTTGTTTTTATTGACAACGATGACTCGGTTCTCATTTCGAGGATTTGATGTTTACTTGGATGTGATCAAGATTTACATGGCAGGTGTCGTGGATGAAGCAGAAGACGATTTCTCCGGAACACTTTGTTTTATTTTCTTGTACTTGTGCGGGGGACTCCATGTAAATCTGTCCGTTTTGTTCATATTCTGCCCCTAGCTTGATCAATTTTGAGTTCACATTATTGTTTTGTTGATGCTTCAGTATTCTCTGTTTTGTTTTTTGACAAAAAAAAATGCCAATTCGAACATGTTACACTAGGCCCCAGCAGTCTCTAAATAATATCTAGGCTGACTTATGAACGATAAAAGCGACTCTTTCAGGTGTTGTTACTGCCGTGAAAATATACAACATGTATCAGATTACATCAGTAATTACTGTGAAACCTCACTAAGAGACCATCTCGAAATTACGACCACCTCGCTATTAAGACCATTTAATTTCAGTCCCGAAAAAAATCTTTGTATTTTTAGCCTCAGTATTCAGACCACCTCACTATTAAGACCACCTCGCTATTAAGGCCAGTTTTGAAAAGTCCGAAATACCACTTTTGCACATTGTTCACCTCACTACTCAGACCTCTGACCAAGCATAATGTCACCTAGTGTGTACATTTTGTATTCCACTGTGTAAACCTGTCATATATCACATCAGTGAGCTGTACTTGGTTTCAAATTGCATTATGGACCATGAAAACATGTAAAAAAAGGATTTCAGAGAAATCTTTCTGCATTATTTGTTACCCCCGGTATTAAGACCACTTTATAGCGGTCCCTAAGGGGTCTTGCCAGAGAGGTTTCACTGTATACGGACTCACTTCTTTAAGCAAATGATGTCTGTCTATCGTGCGAAATACCCCTTTTATGTAATGGTGGCTGTAATGACGAGTTAGGATATTCTCTAGTACATGCCAGGTGTTTGTATGACAAGTATAGAACGCTTTAAGTCAATGAAGACACCCTCTCTGTCAGTTAAAAGTTAGGTAGAAACACTCTTATTTCTTAATTCAGGGTTCAAAAATGTACATTTTGTTATAACTTACATACGTCGTAAACATGTGACCAAAAAATTTGTTATTTGTCTGGGCTCATAACAGTATTGAAAAGGTAAGTTTACTTCGAGTATTTTTGTTTCAGCATTAAAACACATCCTTAAAATTTTTAGTAAATCTAAGCTCTCTGGATGGAGTCCAGGAGAGTTTACGCAGTTGTTCTCATGTTTTCTCAATCCGGAGGAAGAATGATTTAAACTTTGTTGACAGAGGATATCAAAAACAGCGAAACTGTCAGAATGGGTATCTTGGGGTTGACATGAGCTAAAATTGCCAAGAATTTTGAGTTGTTTGTGTTTTCGTTGTCACAGGGACATGTGTATCTTGAGGAGCTATGAGACAAAACAATTTGATATACAAGAATAGTGAAAGAGACGTAACACACTTTAAGAACTACTTCCCTTCTACCACTGATAGCGAGTTACCCCTTACCAAAACCGTTTTTATACAAAGAATACAAAGGGAAAATTTAAAAATGGTGTACTACCTTAACCGGAAGTGTTATCAAAACAACATAGGTATTAATGTCATCGGTATGACATGCTCTATTGATCTGTATAATCAATTTTTGAGAAGAAGTTTAAAATGTAAAACGATTTTCAATATAGAATATATTGGGAAATGTTCAAAATAGCGTAATACCTTAACCGGAAGTGCTATCAAGACATCGAAGGTATCAATATCATCGGAATGACATACTCTATTGATCTGTAGAAAAAGTTTTCAAAAATAATGAAAAATGTCTAAAAATATATTCACTTTGACCTTTGCTGCCCTTTTTTATAAGACATCTTTTGTAATAACTTGTAGAAGAAGAAACTTTTCCTTCGATGTAATCTACAATAATATACCTTTGAAACATCTGGACATTAAACGGTTATTGAGATATAGCCATTTCAACATTTTAAAGTATGACGTCATAGCGGCAATCATGGATTTTGAATCAATTTAAAAATATCAAACTTTAATCGGGACTATCCCACGATCATTTTTAACAAGTTTGAGCTGAATCCCAATGTTGGAATTTGAGAAGAAGTTTAAAATGTGAAACGTATTTTTATATACGATATATTGGGACATTTTCAAAATGGCATTATACGTTAACCGGAAGTGCTATCAAGACACTGAATGTATCAATTTTATCGGAATAGCATACTCTATTGATCTGTTGAAAGAGTTTTCAAAAATAATAAATAATGAAAAATTTCTAAAAATAGATTAACTTTGACCTCTGTTGCACTTTTTTACAAGACATATTTTGTGATAACTTGTAAAAGAAAAAGTTGTCTCCAGATGAATTCTACAATAATATACCTTTGTAACATCTGTACATTAAACGGTTTTTGAGATATAGCCATTTTAACATTTTAAGGCATGACGTCATCACGGCCATCTTAGATTTTGGATCAACTTTTGTTGGGACTATCTCAGGACTATTTTAGACAGGTTTGAGCTGAATCCTACTGGTGGAATTGGAGAAGAAGTTTAAAATGTAAAACGATTTTTAATATAGAATATATAGGGAAATTTTCAAAACGGCGTACTACATTAAGCGGAGGTTCTATCAAGACAGCGAAGGTATCAATATCATCGGAATGACATACTCTATTGATATGTAGAAGAAGTTTTCAAAAATAATAAGAAACGAAATATTTCTAAAAATAGCATAACTTTGACCTCCAGCGAGCTTTTTTGTTTGACCTCTAACCTCAAAGCCGTAATTATGTAAAAGTTGGCCCAAGATGAATCCTACATGAAGATACTTTTGAATATTTCAACCTCATGCCGTTTTTGAGTTGTGACCATATAAGCAAAATAAGCTTTGACTTCATGGCGGCCATTTTGGATTTTTCGACCTACTTAATTTTTATTTCCTGCACCCCTTCAAATCATTCCATAATAAAGGCTGAAAAAGAAATCTGAATAACTTTAACCAGTTTGGCGTTACAATTTCTACAATATGAAATGCAGAAGAGTAGGAAGAATAAGAAGAAACAGAACATATACAATAGGCGTTTTCACCACATGGTGAAAAGCCCTAATAATCTGATTAAAATACAGATCCTTTTTCTCACGCCGTATTACAAGGATCTGACAACATCCAATAAGGATCCCGTTCAGATGACCTTGATCGCCTCTTCATTTAACACCAAAATAATTTTCGAATGACCCGGCATCTTGCAGGAAGTTATTTCGTCACATTATAACATTTGAACTTTTTGGTGACGAAATGACTAAACGGACACATGCGATTATGCAAGCTTTGTCGCCTCAAAATTTCACTGTCAAGATTCTGACAGTAGTACTTTGATATGCTAATGCAAAAGGTCATCGAGACATGACCCCCTATTGGATTTTCGCAGATCTTAACGCAGCAAAGAGGAGAGGTACTTACCAGGGTTACACGTGTACACCTGTGTTCTGTTAACAGGGATATATGCAACATGGTTTAAGACATTGGAAACTAAGAACTAAAATAAGAATCACCATACCCGGTAACATCGCAGTGTCTTCTATTTTCCTTACACGTCTAGTCAGGACCTGTATTTCCTCCGTCAGCTCAGACAGGTGTCGTGAAGATGATCGGTCGCCGTTACAAAGTTCCGTCATCAGTGGCCTGATATCAACATATACATACATTTGTAACTAATGTCTATATTTCCAAAGCAAGTTAAATGCTCTTTTGCTATTATTTGTAATACAAATTGGAATAATGTAGATTGATCAAATTTTGTTTTAACATTTATGGAGGTAAAAACTTATAATATATAATCAGGTATAAAAAAAATATCTGCCGTACTTTGGGATTTTTTGGCGTCTCCAAAATTTGGCGGTTTGTTTTCCTCAAAATAGGGTGGTAACATATTGGCGCGCCAAATTTTGGCATTTACCATCGTGTGTGTTACATTTTGGCATTTACATGTAGTTATGTAATTGATCTGTTTGTTCATTACATTATGATAGGCTACATATCGATTTCCGATTAAAGATGGTGATCCTTACGAAAATAAAGCGTCCCTGTAACCCTGATGCAGCTATAATGTAGTAGTCAAACACAACTTACAGATCAATGAACTTGAAAACAAAAAGTGAATTTACGACACATTTACATGAAAACATACCTTTATTGACGCATTTATATCGAGAAACAATATTCCAACACGAGGACAGCTCGGTAAAATAAGAAATGTAGTGAATAAAGGGAGAGATGGTTGCTTAAATCCAGATATTGTTCGGACGATTTTTTCGTGAGATTTGGTATGTTTCATTTTTAAATATAACCATATTCAAAATATCCCAAAGTACGGTAACATAATGAGATTAATTAGCAGCGTGTAAACATAATAATAATATACAACATTTGATATAGCGCCCTATCTAGCTTTACAGTACATAGACATACAATTCTCATACAATCAATACAATTAACACGTACAGTTCTATCATATACAATTATGTGGAGTTCACAGGCGCTGCCTGATCAGGCGCTAACTACTTGTCCTATACCACCTGGCTAATATCTCCATATGTCTGTGTGTATGAATGTGTGCTGGAGATGGATTGTATTCTGTTTGTAGTAGGACCGTGTTTCCAATCTTTTAGAGTTTCACCTCACTTGATTGCTACAGCACAGATACAGCAACAACCATCCCAGACCATTTGATACTCCTCCTGGGTTGTTGGAGTTGTGTGGGCAGGAGAAAACACTTTCTCTGAATGTTCCATGCGAATGACGATTACGGGGATCGAACCCTGGCCGCCTGCATGGAAGGCCGGAGTGTTAACCACTCGACAAATCCGCCAAGCATGCATGACGTTTCAAATAAAACAACATTAAAGCGGAGACGACAATATAGACTAAATTTTAATTTATTGTCGAACCTCCGTAAGATAAAACCGAAACAACAAAGATGATTTGGAACTGCTAATTTCAACATTTTCAATCATTGGAATTTTGTACACATACCATGGATAATAGAGGAAGATATAACACACGAATGCTGCACTTTTTAAATTTAGTAATAGATACAGTATGCCAAAAAAAAAATGAATTAAACTGCATCATACTTCCAGGACGGCTCATCAGTGATGCTAGGGGCCAAAAGATTGGAATCCAATTGTTCTTAACGTATATAGAAGCAGAAGGGCCAGGTGAGTATAACCTCTTTGTAATTAATTTATGATTAAAAAAACAAGCACTAATATATCATATATATTCACCTAACAAATTCATGTGGTCATTAATTTCTATGGTGTTCATTAAATCCTCATTAACTCGACTTTATAAAGCGTCAATGATCATTTTTAAAAGTTAAGTGATTTTACACCTTTTTGAGATTGATATCCGAGATTTTTCCTTCGAACTAAACAAACCGTTTTGACGAGTATCGTGTCTAGTATAAATAAGTCAGATAACCGACATCCCCTAGCAATTAAACGCATAAGGTAGTCTTACTCGAATTTACAACAAACATGGAATTTCAGGAGAAAATTACCTGATTTGTAGCAGTATCCTCTGTTCCATTAGAGCTGTTTCTACATTGGGACGACGGTCAGTCTTAAACGGCTGTCCACTACATAATCTGTTAATGCTGATAGTCAGTAGCAAGGTGGGTAGGGAAAATAGACAGTTCATACTGCTTGTGTTACTGTACACAGCTAGGTCCGGTACTGATCCTCAACCAAATGCGGTGTCGACGTTGCCTATGCTGTACTTAGACAGGTCCGTGATATATATATATATATACAGAAGATTGCCTACACGGGAAGTGACCTTTGTTCAGTGATACCATCACGGACCTAAAACTTCAACGTCATTAGCTGAGGTTATCGTCAATGTGAACAATAGTCTATTGTTCGGGCGGTATACTTTGGTTCCTTTGTATGGGTATTGTATTTTGATAATCCTTGGTGAAGGATATGCATGACCCACTTTTCACTTTACTGCAGTGAACTGTAGCAGATGCTGGTATATTTATCACTAATGCATACATGTAATTATGTCCTGGTGAAGTTTCATTCGGTTACTGATATAACGCTATTGTTTTCTCTTCCCGGAATTCAATCCGATCGACGTTTGCTTATGAAGCGTACATTGTAGTATCCTCTATTCCATGAGAGTTGTTTCTAAAGTCTGAGGACGGTCAGTCTTTCACGGCTGTCCACTAGATAGACAGTTCATACTGCGTATGTTACTGTACACAGCTAGGTCCGGTACTGATCATACATCTAATACGACGAAGAAATGATCATTGCATCATACCTTATTGGCTTGTCTACTTACGTCCATGTGTGAGATTATCGAATAACATACAAATTAGTGTACGGCGGGCTAACGAGATGACTGAAGAAGCATTCAGAATTTCTTTTCATAGAGATTTATATATCGAGTCTTACTGGTACATTTCACTTCAACGAAAGTTGGCGGTTTTATGTCGTTGTTGTATTTCGTTTCAGAATACGAAAATTTCGCGGGCGACAATACAAATATATGGTAGTGAGCTATCTTAGAGCAAACTTTGTGAAAAACACGACAATAGCTCAGAGGAAATATACTGAAAAATATATAGTAAGGATGATTGTATTCACACATTGGCACAAACTGTGCCCCACTCTTAGCTGACTTGTTTTTGTTTTTATACAAGGCTGAATTTGTGGAAGAGCTAACAGGACAGATAACAAAATCATTGCCAAATCTTTTAATTTCACTTTCAGATATATTGAAGATGTGATGTCTTTAAACAACAAAACGTTTGCTGACCACGTCGATCGTATATACTCTTCTGAACTTGAAATAAAGGACACAACAGACTCTTCTACATCAGCTGCTTACCTTATGGTCGCCATCTTGATATCATCGAGAAAAATTCTGTATCTTTGTGTGATATGAAGATGGACGTATTTGAGTTTGCTTGTTAGTGTGTTTACTTGTTGTGATGACAATGATGACTCGGTTCTCATTTTGAGGATTGATGCTTACTTGGATGTGACAAAGATTTACAAAGCGGGTGTCGTCGGTGAAGCAGAAGACGCTTATTCTTCGAAACACCTAGTCTTATTCTCTTCTGCTTTTACGAGGATCTCCATTTTAATCTTTCCTTTGTTCCTATTTTGCCCCTAGTTTAATTGATTTTGAGTTCGGGTTATGGTTTTGTTGACGCTTCGGTATTCTCTGATTTGTTTATTGTATAGAATTGGTATAAATTAATGTTGACAACAAATATATATAATGTACCGCTATAAAACAAACCCTGAAGGCTAGATGTAAGGCACCAGGTGTTTTGCTGACATACTGTTGACTTACAATAGTAATAATAGTAATAGTAATGGACACAAGCATTATTTGTGTACAAAATATCCAAATCATAAATAGTAATATCAGTTTATAAGCTGACGTCCCATATATGAATACGTTCATTATTGTTTATCTTGTGGTCGAATAAGCATCATGAACCCAGTGTTAATTCATTCGAGATTTAAATGTTTTGACTACTGGTGACTAGGTGATCAACTGCGGCTCCTGGAAGAGAGTTCGAATGATATTACTTACATAAATATTTCAAAATATTAATAACAAACACTTTTTTTTAACTATCAACCGTAGGACTATTCTATTAAAAGAAGACAATGATGTCTGCAAAATTGGGTCGATTGCTCGAGAAGATTTGAAATTCAATATGAGGTGTTATTATAGTCGTACATTTGAATTAACAACATATGTTCTGATGTCGCTTACTATATTTATGATTTAAAAAATATTTTTTGTTGCTTGAAGTCGTTTTTTAGTGAGACCGCTTGAGTTCCGTGTTTTGTTTATTTGATCAAGAGATCTTGGAACGATAAACCATCTATTGCGGTATTTTGCAATACATAATGGCGACCGGATTATGTAGTGACCAACACGATAAGAAAGCCATTTCGACACATTCCAAGTTTTCTTAAAAAGTCAAAAAGCCTCCTCGCGCGTTTCCCTCGTGATGTTGCCAAAAACGCTTGAAATATCATTTTTACCTACTTTTCAAACACTTAAATGATTCGGAATGGCGCTTTCTAAATGTTGGACTTTTGAAAAATATGTCCGGATTAGTCATTTTTCATCGACCTAAAAATTGGAGCGGTAATATTTTACTTTTACTTTTAATTTATTTTTCCAGCACAGGAGCGGTAAATCCGACGAACATTAAATCAAATTGGTATGACCTAAGCATAAAATATAGACAATGCATGTTTATATCTTTATTAACTGGATTTCTCTAATTTGTTTTACCCACTTCGTAAAATTGTGGACCCCTGTCTGTTTTGTCTCTCTAGATGAAGATCATTTTTCAAAAGAAAATGTTTTCTTTACATTTAGTGCAAATTATTGTAACACCGGATGCACGTTTGACGCTTGCGCAAATAAACGAAAGGTCGTTGCTAGGATGGATTTTTCTCGTAAGTCAAATCGTAAATCTTACGAATATTTTTCACTTACGACTACCTTTGTGAAACTGACTGAAGATATCTCTTACGATATTCGTAACTTTAAATCTTACGACAAATCTTACGACAAAACGTACTTTTATTGTACTTTTACAAGGGTCTCAATGTTAATCGTTCCTTTGTTCATATTTGTGCCCATGGTTTAATCGTATTTGAGTTCGGATTATGATTTTGTTAACGCTTAATTAAAACCCTTATCATCCAAAAGTTCACTTATTATGCCACGGTAAAACATGTAGGCAAGGCAACGGTTAAAACTTTGTGTATGGGAGATCTTGAATCTCACTTAAGGATGTTGAAGATGACATGGCTCAAAAGATTATTAGACGAACAAAATACTGACTCTAATTGGATAATGTTTACCCAACTACTGTTAAGTATACATGGGGTGTCTATTTTTAGAATGAATTTAAATTATATAAAGCACTTACCAAGTACGAAGTTCATTCCTCTTTTTATATCAGGATATTTTAGAAGCATGGATGCTGAGTAAAACTTTGAATATTGAAAATAATAATTTTCAAAATGAATCGCTATGGGGAAATAGCAGCATCCTTTATAGTATAATGCCTTAGTATTACTTTGATTCCAATAAATAAATGTTGTGTATTGCATTGATAAAGTTAACATATTTTGGTGTATTATTGTGATGGCAGTGAATCGTCGTTGTGTCACATTTAAAGTTGTCAGTGTCTGCATTGTCAGCAGTTTAGTATGTGCTGGTTTATTACCAGCCTGTTGGTTGAGTGAGATGCCTCCTGTGTGAGGTCTCATGTTGGAAGAGGAACGAATCCGGGGTACCCCCACACCGACATTCCTAAAAATCTTCCTGGGGGGATACAAATGTTACATTTTTTGTTAAAAAAGGACGTAAGTCACAAAACCAGAAAACCGATCTTCGTAATCACACTGTTGAATCAATTTATCAGGGTTTGACCTTATCTTTACATAAGACAGCTTTATGTTGTAATTCATGAATAAGTTTAATTTTGGATTACACAATTTAAAATGTCAACAATAAATCGTCTCTTTATTAAAACAAGAATTCCACGGAAGTGGATGTGTCGCCTGCGCAGCAGGTTGGGAGATAAGTTTTAGGAGCTATCGATATGCATTGTATCAGTTCCAAGCGGAATAGAAACAGTGACCTTGACCTTTGACCCTGAAAAGCAATCCCAAGCGAGCACTTTTGGTTAGGAAGCACTGTATGAAGTATGAGTTTGATTGGCACAGGAAAAGTAAGTTTCTATTTATAGCAACGGTGACCTTGACTTTTGACCTTCGGCCCTGAAAAGCAATCCCAAGCGAGCACGTTTGTTTAGGAAGCACTGTATGAAGTTTGAGTTTGATTGGCATAAGGAAACTCAAGTTATCGCATGGAAACCGATTTTCTATTTATAGCAACAGTGACCTTTGACCCTGAAAAGCAATCCCAAGCGAGCACTTTTGGTAAGGAAGCACTGTATGAAGATTGAGTTGGATTGGCACAAGGAAACTCAAGTTATCGTACGGAAACATACTTTCTATTTATAGCAACAGTGAACTTGACCTTTGACCTTCGACACTGAAAAGCAATCCCACGCGAGCACTTTTGGTAAGGAAGCACTGTATGAAGTTTGAGTTTGATTGGCCCAAGGAAATCAAGTTATCGCACGGAAACTGTTGGTGCAGACGCCGCCGACGCCGCCGACACCGCCGACACCGCCGACACCGACATAATGATCCCTATATATCGCCCATATATCAGTTTTCATGTCACGGATATTCTCAAAATGTATCTCCTGTTAGACAGACGATTTTGTCTGGTTTTGCCCTTACACTTTACTATAGAATTATTTTTTCTCATGAAATAATATATTTATTGATTAATTAAGCTTTGATAGAGATATTATTCAGTTTCATGCAGGTAGGAAAAACCGAACTGCAAACTGAATGAATGCGCGTAGCGCTTTATCATAAATTTGCAATTCGGTTTTTCTGCCATATATTAAAATAAATTATATCGATATAAGTGTTAAATTCATTTATCTTTAAGGATGCGTTATATGTTTTTCAGTGGTTTCCAAGGAATGCCTCCAAAAGTAATCGTTTCTGCTTGGTGGAGATTCCTATTTATACAAATGTAAATGTCAATGTGATACACAACTTGAAGCATAAGGCCGAGACCAAATGGTGATTTCACTCAGACATCACGTATGACCGTATTCCACCTTTCTCACCATACAAAACGTTAATCATTCAAATGCTTTTCTCGTCGTCGCGAAAATCTTAAATACTTTTCACGCAAACACATTTTTAACTTATCACCCAGGTTCTGTATTGGCAAAGATTCTTCCTTGATAATCAAAATATAAATATCTATGTAATGTAAAGCGCTTTAGAGTGGCGAGATGTAGGTTAGACAATGAATGGTAGCTGGATAGGGTATTTTTTTCACTTGACTTAGTTATATTTCCAGATTTAAAAAGGACATGAACTATTGAAAATTAATTGATAGGTGTGAAATTAATACCACATCAAATATCCACAAGTCATGTTTCTACCACAATCTCTGTCGGAAACAACCGGAGTGTGATCGAAAATAATGTGGACAAGGTTGGTGTAGTGATTTAATCCACTAAATGCACGACAAATATGCTATATTTATAAATAAAAACTTCATTTTACAAATGACGAAAGATACTGAAAAAATGCATTATTCCTTAAATCAAACATAAGTGATTCACGGAATATACGGCGTGACATAAAAGAATAGCGGACAGTATGCGCATAAAAAGGATGTTTTTTTCCCGGATAAATGATGGAAACGTAAACAAACAGCGAGTGCATTTTTTCGGTCAAAGTTCACTATGTCAGTCAATCAAAATGCGTCTTGACTTTATTCCACGTGTGGTATAACCAAAATGTTGTAATGATTATTTGAACCCTGAGAGTTAAATAACCCCACTTTTTTTGGTAGAAGCACGTTTACACAATGGTCTGAGAGAAGAATAACACGTCTCTAGCACAATAGGTGTGTATCAACTCCCAGGGTATCAAATAATCATTACAACTGTTGAATAACATTTTGTTTATACCACACTTAGAATAAACTCTAAACGCATTTTGATTTGCTGACATGATGAACTTTGACCGGAACAACGTCACTTGATCGATTGTTTACGATGTCATCGATTGTTGACGTCGTCACAAGTTGGCGGGAATATATATGAGATGATGTGTTTCCGTGCAAATATCTTCTGCGGTTTACAGAAAACAACACTCCACTGCGACTTAATAGTATTGTGGCAGAAACAGGTCACACGACATGTGGTTATTGGATATGGAATTTCTTTCACTCTCGTTAATTACTATTTAAAAGTTACAAAAGACACTCACTATTTTCGACTTTTTAGACTTTCAACATATCATGTATGATCATCATAATTCTTTCTTCTTTTTACTTTTCATTCATGCTTTTGACTGATCGAAATGCATACACACTGCTTAATTCTGTATGACAAAGTTCCATTTTCCCTTTAAATAAAATGACAACAAAAAGTTTCTGTTTTTATTATTAAGATAATATTTTGCAGACCTATTAACTATAGCGAACTCTATCACGTGCCATGGAAGTCATTTTACAAATGTCTTCAAATATGTTTTGAAGGTGAGCGAAAGTAAAATAAGAAGTCTTTCTGCTGATTTGTCTATGGCTACGGGACTGTTAGGAGGATTGTCAAAACAATAACAAATTCAACAAAAGTACACCTTCTTACTTTCGAATTTGTCAGTTATCAACAAGTTTCGAATCGGTACATACACAAATGTTACATTAAATATGTCCACACACGGAGAAAAGAGTTTGCGAACAATTCACACTAGCCAGACCTGTTGTTGTCAGCATGACACAGTGACCTTGAGTCGGGTCAGGGTTGCCTGGAGACCAGAGGGCGCTGTCAATCACACCGACGCCATCACTATACTCCCACTGATTTGAAACATACCTTCCGGACACGTACATCTGATTATGGTCGTGCCCTAAATAATAAAATAAAAAAAAAAGAAATATTTACACGGAGACACTTGAAACAGTACAAAAAGTAAAACTAGGTGTTCCGGAAGTGTAGGCGTAATCTGCGTCGTCAACGAAAAACGCCATATAAATCTAGTTCACACTGAATTAAATGTGAGAACTGAGGCATCATTCATAATCACAACACGCATGCACACTACTTCAAATACGGTCATCTTCATGCCATACAATGATACGCTGTATTTCTTATGATTGCGACTATAACATCTACCTGATAGCAAATTGTGTAGTTAGTTTTTATTTCTTTAGTTAGCATTCAGTACCGCAGCTAACAAGTTGATTGTACTTTCTTATATTTCATGCTTTTATACTAGATAGCTGTTTAAACAGATATCATAACTACGCCGGATTATCTATAATATTATATATACATACAGTTAGAATTACGGCCAAGTATCCACCTTGGTTCCGTTCGGTCTGCGGTCGGCCTGCGTGCGGTAATCGTTAGTCCACCGTTCGGGAAGCGTTCGTTCTCCGTCCGTCATTTGCGTCTGTTTCGTTCGTGTCGGCTGAACCGTTCCGTTCGTTCGTTCGTTCCGACAGTCCGTCCCGTTTTATTTTTTCATTCGGCATCTCCGTCCGGCTGCTCCGTCCGGCTACCCGTCAGGCTGCTCCGTCCGGCCGTTTAGTTCGGTTAATCCGTCCGGTTGATTCGTCCGGCCGTTTAGTTCGGCTGTTCCGTCTTTTTAGGTGAAGATGCGCGCAGTTTATTATCTCGAAAATTAAAATGGCTGTGTAACAGAAGATCTCACGCTTACCTCCAGAGTTGAGAGCCAGTGGCGGATCCAGGGGGTTTTCAGAAACCCCCCAGCATTTTCACACACAAAACAAGATTTTGAAGCATATACAGTCATATTTTATAGTTTCATGAAACCGTCTATACAGTGCCTAAAAGCCTAGCCTGTCTCATCACTAACAATTAATTATGTTACCTGTGTTGTAAGAGCCAGTACAGGTAATATTTGCCCCATGACTAATCATTCATAGCGCCCCAAAGCCACAGCATTTTGTTATTTGTGATCCAGGTGTGATAATCCTATCCCCACCCCAGCGTATTCCCACTCAGCCAACATATCCTATTTTAGTATTTGTACAGAGCACAGGTAGTTACAGGGTGAGAACAATATAGGTACTAATTTCATGATGAGACGTATACGTCTGTTACAGGTAAGGCTATAGTCTGTTTTTAGAAAATTTCTAATTCTAGGTTCTATCTAAGTCCGTGATATCACCAGGGACGTACATATACGTCCTTGATTTCACATATATAAGTCTGCCTTGTATAACCTGAATTTGAGAGCCTTGCAAATGTCCATTAACCACGGAATTATATTTACCTAAGTCTGTGATGAAATTGATATTACTTTGCTTTTCCAGTTAGTCTCAATCAGCAGTACTGAAATATGCTCAGAAGGCAAGTTTGTGCATCTAAAAGTTAAGTTTTCTGCGGATACCCCGTACCCTCCTTGCGAGCAAAACAAATTCAATATTTTTTCCCCTTAAATAAAATCATGTCTGACAATGTCTAAAGAATAAAAAGTTACTGAAATAATGTCACAGTGTATAATTTTCGTGTCTACAATTTCTGAGTTGGGGTGGGGGATGGGGGGCAGGTGGAGCAATACCAAATTCAAATTGATTTTATTTCCCTTTTTTTCACAAGATATTGCATAGAGAAAATATATCTATGTACAATATAATACCAGGGACATATACGTCCCTGATAATACATACAATTACATTTAGTGTAGTGTTCGTAGTCGATACACAGCACAGTTTCAAAATATTTCATTTCCATTTGTATCAAGGAGGACAAATCATGTTGTTAATCATTCTTATAAAATAACACATTTTCATCAATGTTTTAAATATTAGCTGTATCCATCAATACATGAAACTTAAAGGCCCAAAATACGTAACTTCAGGAAATTTTTCGTAATTATGAAAAATTCTGAAAAAAAATCCAGTTAATAACCAGAGACGTATAAATATATATATACGTCTCTGTAATAACCATGCAAAAATAAGTCTGAAACGAAGTAAACCTGAGCGGTTACTAACAAGAAACTCTCCACAGCAAATTCAAAGAATTGAAAATAATTCAGGTGGGGCCCACTTCCAACAACAAGCCGAAGTTAGAAGTCAGTTCAAAATGGACGCGTGTTTACAAATACCGAATTTCAACTGCTGCTGTACCAGTAGCCGCGTAAGAATTCATCTTTAATATTGCTGATTTAACTTAATCTTAACTAAATCAATAAATATAAAAAGTTATAAGGCTTCATTTTCGCTTCAAGTTTTGCCGAAAGTTACGCATATTGGGCCTTTAATAAAATTTGGTCTTGAACAATAGTATTTATCTATAAAGCATTCTATAAGCAGACAGTTTTGTACATTCAAGTAGATAATGAAAGTTGTCACTTTGGGCCGAAACCCCTTCCCGACAGGAGTCACACAGTGAAATTTTAAATAGTTAATTTCCTTAAAAAGGAGAAGAATTTTTGGTAATATCTAAGTACAAAAAATTACTGGGATATAGTCAGAATGCAGGATTTTTTGTCTACAGGTTGTATATCCCCTCAAAATTGTCTAGGGGAGATCCCCCACACCCCTTGTATGTGACCTCAATGCCTCCCTTTCAGATAGCAGTTAATATGATATAAGCTTTATTTATTTTACAACAATTATGAAACAAGTTATCCAACTTATATTATTAATCACTCTTGTTGGCCCGCAGTTAATGCAAAATAATTTAATGAAAAAAATAGAACCCCCCCCCCCCTTAGTGACAAAGGCTACGGAGTTGGAAAGATAAAGAAATCTATCGACCACACAATGGGAAAATATTGTATGCAAAAATATTTCAGTTTAAAACGGTATTTATTCACCAACGTTGCAGTTTATATGAATTCCTATACCACATGTAATTTTTAGATAAATAAACGGAATAGGGAGGCTTTACTAGCATGGAGTTAGCATAACAATGATCGCTTTATATACAAATCGTTAGCCCTGTTGGATCAGTGTATTTTGTTTTATAAAATAATGTCGGACCAAAAGTAATCGTGTTTAACATGTTATATGCTTATAATGGTCGAAGTACACATATTTATACATGTAAGTCGTGATTTACCCCTGAGGTAGGACCTAGTACGATCTGATGTGAGGCATACACCAAATTAACAAACCGATAAGGCCTCTGCGCAAGTTATACAGAGTGGTAAAACTAAGTAATACCAGAGTGGTAAAACTAAGTAATACCAGAGTGGCGAAACTAAGTAATACCAGAGTGGTAAAACTAAGTAATACCAGAGTGGTAAAACTAAGTAATACCAGAGTGGTAAACTAAGTAATACCAGAGTGGTGAAACTAAGTAATACCAGAGTGGTTAAACTAAGTAATACCAGAGTGGTAAAACTTAGTAATACCAGAGTGGTAAAACTAAGTAATACCAGAGTGGTAAAACTAAGTAATACCAGAGTGGTAAACTAAGTAATACCAGAATGGTAAAACTAAGTAATACCAGAGTGGTAAAACTAAGTAATACCAGAGTGGTAAAACTAAGCTATGCCGGAGTATTCGCAATCCAAGGGTGTACAAAACGCAACTCTCCAGTGAAAAGGAGATGTTGACCATGATGATATTACAAGACGACCGATATAATTACAAGAATTAACGCAATTCAAATACCTGCAAAATGACGTTGATTTATTTATTTGTTTATTTATTTATATCTTCTTTATGTAATTTGACCGATACTCATATTGGAAATATGCTGATTAATTGGTTGGTTTTGCCACAGGGAAATGAGGATTAGTTGCAGCTTATTTTTGGGTCTAAAGTAAGTGTGTGTGTGTGTGTGTGTGTAAGGGGGGGGGGGGGGGGTTCGGTAACGATTATAAATGACAGACATGAGAGGTGGGGAAGAGTGGGGGGGGTGGCTTAATGAGACATTTTTATTTCGAAAATTGAACGTTACCTTTTCAAAAGTTAAAAATTACTCTTAACACCTCAGTTAGGGTCCAAAACTATCTGTAGCAAATTATCAGGTCCCTGTGGGTTTTACGACAATACAGGTAGCTCGGTAAAGTGAGTAGAAACGGTAAAGTATGGAGTGAAGGAATAAAAAAGGGAGACATAGTAGAGAAATTAACGTCTATCCTTTGTATCAACAAATTGATAGTAGTGCTATTTGAATCTTATTCTTACACTAGTCGCATAACAGCACTCCTGGGCTGGAAACGGAATATATTCCGTGGTAATACATATTGGAATTCCTTATCACAGATAAAATATAACAATATCCTCTTTGTCGACGTTACCATTCGTAATTTCTTTGTTCGAGCAAAACTGAAACGGGGCTGTTATGAAGAGCCAAAATATTATTGAAATGAGATAATATATATATATAATGATAGAATGAGATCTCAGTATGTTGTAGTTTGTTGGTGTTACTTATTTCGATTGTAGCGACACGCCCTTCGAACAAGAATAAAACATGAAAATGTATGATACTTTTATAATATCCATCTCATATTGATACATTGGGAACTGAACTAACTAACATTAAAATGTTTTATCATATAAATAATATTGATAATGCGTCACTGTGCCAAGACTTTTTGTGTTCGTTGCATTTATGTTTATTTTCTGTATTTTTTTCACAATTATTACTAGTCTACATTTTTAGTATGGGTCCGAAATGTACTGACTTTCTCTGGGTTCCCAAACTAGAAAAAATAGATTAAATATATATATACGCTCAGTAGCTTTCGTAAACGCTGCATGTACTGAGATCTTTAACAAGGTTATAAAGTGAATTAACCATATATTAAACATCAACTTGTTTTTACTAATTAAACCGTCCAATCTATTTTGGGGAACGCATTTATATTGGTAACTTTTTCATTGATGCCGTAACGTTTATTCGTTTCTGTTGTATGTGATATAACGTGTGTACTATTGTGTCTTGACTAAGGCGTATAACGCTTCAACATTTTGACCATTTGTCCGTACTGCATGTCGTTAAGTTATAAAACATATCAGTGATAATCAAACCAGATACATAAAAGTCATGCGTAATACACGTATGATTCTTAATAAAATAAAGAAGGATCTAACCACAGAATTAGATAAGTCTGTGATTTTTCAATTATAACCTACATTGTCATGGTGATATCTGCTATTCCGTTGTGTACAAAGAAAAGGACGGATACGATGGTAATATTTTTTTTATCATTTTCTTATTATTTTAATATATATATTTTAAATGACATACCGGTCAAGTTGTTAACTTAGAGTAATCTTCATAATATTTTGAAAAAAATATATTGTAAAAATGAAATGTGAATACGTTCCGCCTTGTAGATCTAGATGACCATGGTGATAATTTGGCTGTGTATACCAGGTGTACATGTGTGACACGTACCCCCCGGGGCCATTACTTGTAACACTTGTGAGACTGACCACCCGTCACCGTCTCTACTTCTTTGTCTTGTCTGACAGGGAAGCCATACTACCGTAATGCTCGTATCCTCGTTATCAAATGTCCTTAACTAAATAAGTTTCTAGTTAGTGCAAATTAGTATGTTTTTTCTCCTGTCTCCTACTTTTTGGGGATCAAAAGAATTATATAAACACTTGAGAACAATGGCACACCAATTAAAGTCTGGTCAGGGAAAGTGCATATGTACAGATAGATATTTACCTGTATTTTCAGTTTAAACAGTCATTTATGTTACATGTACTTTATAGATCACAATATATTTTATCTTTTAAATGTAATAATAATATACTCAAGATTCCATTTACACAGTTCAATTAAAAACATCCAAATTTATAATTCTTAGGCTAAAATTGTTTTTGTTTTAAAAATTAACAGCACAGTGCAATGTTTATACCTGTATGTATACATTTCATGACATAATACAAAACATTTGAAGTATATGACCATTAATATATTATGAGAAAGAAAGATTTGTGTTACAATACTTGATGTATGCAGATATTACACTAGTGCTGAACATTTACATCAATCAGTTCAAATACGTTGTGCATGATATGCGCCTTAAATAAAAATACTAGAGTAAAAAGCATACTTAGAATATTTAGCTCTACATATTGGATTATTGAAAATTCAATGAAACACACAAATATTTAATAATAATTCGAAGGTTGCAGTAATTGATGAATACTTGACATATACACTTAGCACTTGACAATTGACGATAAATCATCAAAGAAATCTCACATCTAATAAACCATCGTTATCACTGTTATTATGTACATGTAACCTTATGTGATAGATTTCAAAATCATTAAAAAATATTTTTTATCATTTTATTTTGTTGTCATCCTAATTAAAGGTAAACGACCCAATTCAATTTGTACCTACTTGTTATTGACAGATTTCTTCATTTTCAATAGTTTCTTGAAAAAAAAATATAAAAAGAGCTTGTTCAATATTTGCAGCTTTGTGTTTACACCAAATTTCAATCGCATAGATACTTCCTACATGTGTACATCGAAAAGGTGGAGCATATATGTATATGGTTTAATGCTGAACACTTCCAAAACAGTGCAAACATAGCCTTTCGCCCTTGTACAGTTAGTTACTTTTAAATAAAACTGAACGTATTGTTGTAATTTAAAATAAATTATGCTAAAGATGTTCGGGTGCAAGTGTTCCACTTTCCTCTTTAGTTACTTGTGTGCTAACTTCAATGTTAGATTTATATCAACGGAAATACTAGCGATACCAACGATGTTGGTAAGGGTTATCGGATAGAAAACGTTAAATTTACAAATTAAACTATATTAAATATAGATATATAAATATATAAAATAATAAAATTGAAATGTCCTTGCGGAAGAAAATATATGTAAAAATAAAAAACGACACGGACACATAACTGAGCGCTTTCGCTCCGTCGGTGGGAGCACCTCAGACTGTTTATTTAAACAAAAAATAAAACAAATAAAAATAAATTAAAATAAACAAAATATAAAATTTATTTTATTATTTAAATAAACAGTCTGAAGAGCTCCCACCGATGGAGCGAAAGCGCTAAGTAATGTGTCCGTGTCGTTTTTTATTTTTACATATAAATATATATATATAGATATAAAAACCGGCAAGAAAATCAGAGGGTACAAACAGAAATAATTGACACATGCATCTCATAGTTAACATAGATGGACTAATTAGTCATTTGTGTATCATGGAGAGTAGTTTGTTTCATACTCAGTCTGAATGTTTTGTTAATGTCATAACGTCAATTTAATTTCTTATTATTTCGTAGACGATTTCCGCTATGATCATGTCAGAATACCGAACCGTCTATCACTGCGACTTCAAAACATCCATTTTGGGATGTTGAGTTAGTTTAAACAGTATTTTATTCAGTGGAAAAATCAATAAACATATACATATAAGTCCAAATGAATAGGGATTTGACAGCAAGCTTACAGCTTATGTAAGTCATCTCCCTTTGTTTGTGTTCAGCATGCGTTTACATGAGTCAGTGGTATTTTGAACATTGCAACCGTGAATTATATAAGTTAAACATACAATTCAACAAGTGAATGAATTGGTATTAAAACAATCGATCAAGTTATTAAAATAAAACAAAAACATATACAAATGTTGCTCATGGATTAATTCAATATTAAGTATTACAATAGTAATTATACAGTTATATTTAAATGATAATTCAATGATAACTTGATATTTAAAATCTGGAAGTCACTCGAAGCGTTTACTATTAATAATATAATTTTGAACTGCAATGAAAATTTCTTCATTTTGTTGGTTATTCAAAGACGGGTTTCCCCATAACAGTGTGTCTAAATCAAGATCATAGTTCAGAGACCAAATATAATGAGTTCTAATTTCTGAGAATTTCTCGCACTGTAATAGATAATGAAAACTGTCTTCAATATATCCGCAGCTACAGAACGGGTCATCAATAATGTTCTTCTCGAAAAGATGAGATTTTAAGAAGCTACATTGTAATCGTATCCTACTGTGGTGAATTTGTGCTATACGATTTCCGACATTTATGTATGGTGGAGATTTTGTTTTAGTTCTGTTAAGGTGATTTTTTAATACAGAAAGGGATGGACTTTGCTTAACTTCATTTGGCAATTTGTTCCATAAACTAACGGACGACGGAAGAAAAGATTTTTTGAAAAATGTAGTTCTGGTTTTAATCATAGATATATCATTTGCTTGTCTAGTATTTCTAGTATGTATTTCAGACTGTTTGGGGGGAACGATATTTGACAGGTAAGAGGGGGTTAATTGATGTATCATCTTATGAATTTGAATGATTTTATGTTTTTCACGACGATCAGAGAGAGTTTCCCAGCAAACATCTTTATACAATAAATCAATACTGACAAGTTTTGTAGCACCGGTAACAATTCTTGCGGATTCTTTCTGAATGTCTTCTATTCTGTTTATCAAATATAATGGTAAATTATCCCAGATGACATCAGCATACTCTAATATTGGCCTAATGAAGGAAAAATAAATTTGTTCTAATGAATTGCGATCAAGAATAAATTTTAATTTGCGTAATACTGAGAGTCGCTTTGATGCTTTTGAAATAATAGAGTCTACGTGATCTATCCAACTTAGCTCCGAGTTCAGTGTGACACCGAGATGCTTATGAGAGTTTACAGTTTTTATGACTATGTTATTCATTGACAAAGCAGGCATTTGACACTTATTATGTTTTCTACTTACCAGTAGCGATTTGGTTTTATCTGCGTTAAAATTAACTAACCATTTCGTTGCCCATTCCTGTATTTTAGAGAGATCGGAATTTATTATATTTGCCGATGTTATAGGGTTATCAACGACAAGATACAAAGTGGTATCATCGGCAAATAATTTTATAAGGCAATTTATATTAGATACAATGTCATTAATAGACACTAAAAATAGCAGCGGTCCGAGGATAGAACCTTGAGGAACGCCTGCTTTAATATTTACATAGTCTGAAAATTCTCCATTTAAAACTACACGTTGCTGTCTGTTTGAAAGATAATTTTTAAACCATCCCAGTAAAGTTCCTGAAATTCCTGCCAATTTTAATTTATGAATTAGACCTTTGTGCCAGACGCGGTCAAAGGCCTTACTTATATCACAAAATATTACTTGCACCTCTTTCCCATTATCAATCGCCTTGCATATGTCATTCGTTAAAATTAATAATTGATTGACAGCTGAATCACCTTTAGTAAAACCAGATTGATGTATAGTAAAAAAGTTGCTATCGCGAAGGAAGTTATACACATACTTAAAAACACATCTTTCCATGACTTTCCCCAAAATACTTATTAATGATATGGGCCTGTAATTAGATACGTTACTAGGGTCGTTCTTTTTAAAAACAGGGGATATATTTGCAAGCTTCCAAGCCTCTGGATAACATTGTTCTCGTAATGACTTATTAAACAAATCACAAAGTGAGGGGCATAACTCATGTTTTCCTTCCTTTAATAACCTACCATTAATAAGATCAGGACCAGATGATTTTGATGGATCAAGAACATTTATTGCATCTAAAACATCTTCATTAGTGATAGTTATATTATCAAATTTATATTGAGTGTTATTATGTACGTCAGGAACAAAGCTGTTTTCGTCATCGAGTTGACTCTGTTTAGCAAAGAAATTATTTAATATGGTAGCCTTTTCCTTGTTTTCTGAATAATCTTTACCATTATGTATTAGTATAGGTATAGAAGTAGATTTTGTAGAAAATTTTGTAAAATTATTTAGAATTTTCCACCAATTACGCGGATTCGTATTTTTATTCTGAAGTTCATTTGTAAGCTTGATACGATAACTTTCCTTAGCGCTACGAACTGCATCGATACATCGATTTCTAATGTGTCTGTACTGTTCCCATTTGTTAGCATTGTGTGTGGTTCTAGCTTTAGAGTGAATTCTTTTCCTACGTCTAATAAGTTTACGTATGTTATTATGCATCCATGGAGGGTCATGCTTTCGTATAACGACTGATTTATGAGGTATGGTTGTAGACGCAGTATCAAGAATAACCTTTTCAATAAATTTGGAAGCGTTATTAACAGTTTGTTGAACCAAAGTATCCCAATTTAATGCTGATAGCGTGCCGCGATAGTCAACGAAATCACATTTTTCATACAAAAATATTTCACGTTTTTGACATTTTACATGTGTTGGTTTAGTAAATATTAATTTTGCATAAATTGGACAATGGTATCTTTGGTTACAACCAAGAAATGGATCTCCAACATAGCAGTTTTCAACAATATCACTGTTATTTACTAAGAAGACATCTAAGAGTGTACTAGAGTTTTCTGTGAAATTAGTAGGTTCAGAAATCAACTGTTTTAGATTAAATTGGTAAATAATATCTTTAAGGTTATGGCTATTGACGGATAACATGTTTTCGTTCAGGTCACCTGTCACTAAAATATTATCTATACCTGTATTATACGCCAAATCAATCGAGTGACCTATAAGGTTCCACTGCTCTACTGAAGAATTTGGAGGACGATAAAAAGTACCCAATAGTACTTTCCGGCTTTTAATACGTACTTCGAGCCATACACATTCGATATTATTTACCTCAAGATCTGGTCTTCTTTTTACAAAAATGTTATTTTTCACGTAAACAGCAACACCCCCACCAAGCTGGTGTTGTCTACTGCAACAAAACGGCTGATGGAAATCGCCATGCACTAGTTCATCATATAACTCGGTTGTAGGATTAAGCCATGTTTCAGTAAAAGCTAGTATATCAAAGTCATCTAACTCAGAAAAAATTGTGTCAATTTTTTGTAGAATGCTTTGGACATTATAATGAACAATACTAATATTATCTTCAGTAGGGCCAGGATTAGTTTCTATATCACCACATAATAACAGTAATGCAAACGAGAAAATAATTATACTGAACATTGCAGCATTGCAAAATATAGCAGCAATTTTAACACTATATTTCATTGTAGTGTGCTTAAGACGCTTACCCGTTATCACATGTTTACATTCAATATCGATCAGTATACTTAATACTATGAACACGGGTAAAGTACACAATCTAAACATAAATATCAAGTTTACAGAAGTAACATACAGAATACATGGTAATCTCACGGATTTGTCGTAGAAGAGACCGGTTTTATATCTATGAGTTATTGTATCTGATGGCATCAGGTAATGCCAAAAACGTAGAAGAGATAGATGAATCTAAAACCGGTGTCTTCCACGTTAAGTTGTGTTGGCGCAATGGTAACGGCCGCAATTTTTTCTGGCTATGCGATTTGGTGCCGGAGATCGTGAGTTCGAGGCCCGGATAGGGCACGAGTCAAAAAATTGTCTTCCTTCGTCATTTGCGTTTCCGTGTTACTTATAATATATTAAACACAATGTATCATATACACTTAGTGTTGTTGATCCGAAGGTTAAAATTTGAATTTCCTGTCGTAATTGTACCGTACTTAATATATGTAGACTTAAAGCGTATATATACGCCGTTAGACTACGCCACTTTATAATTATCTGTAACTTGACTGTACCCATGATAACCTAAAGAGTAACTAAAGTGCAAATAGAAATTAAAATGATCAGACTCGTTGTGTCGGCATTAATACATTGTCGAAAACCGCATCGAAATCGGCAGACCGGTTACAAAGTTACGACAGGTTGATTGTTTTTTTTTACCTGTTTTGCCACAATCTAATTATGCGCACCGCAAACCGCTAAAAGTTGTTCTCACATATTGGTGACGTCACAACGGGAACACAAGAAATTGGGTCCGATCTCTCTCTATATATATGTACGTCTGATTAATTGTTAATCCGAAATGTATTCTACAGTGAAATGAAGTGACGTACCATGGGGGGGGGGGGGGCTGAAATCGTCCTTGAAATAGCTTTGTTTAATTTAGTGTTTAGATATTGACTGTTCAAATTCATTTTAATGAACCCATCTGCGCGATCAAAGTTAAAACTAACTGTTAATAGTATGTTGCGGTAATTTTCCCCTCTTTATAACTTCTAAATGTGTACTCTAGATCTGTAGTTATTTCTCGACTTTGAATGGAACATAGACTATCGAGTGTACCTTTTGAAATCTCCAGAACCCGCCGCCAAGTCACAAAGTTCATATGTACATGTCACTTTATTAAATTTCAAATTTAACTCTTATATTCAACTTGACAAATTCTATTGAAAACTTGCATGGTATGTCTGTATCAGTTACCATTCATATTTTGTTTTAACATAAAGAATAAAATGCGGATTAAAACCAATTAATTAATCTTCTCATCATATTTTCAAAAGACGTTCCATGTTCATTTCTTGTCAGCAACACACAGTGGTTTTCAAAGACATGATCTTATTTTTTCTCAAACATAATTCCAAATAAACTGTTCTTGATTTCTATTTCGATGAGTATGCCTGAAGACAGGTACATGTAGCATCAGGATTTCGCTCATGTTCCTTTTATTTTACAATATTCACGCATAGTTTTTTTTTTTTTTACATATATATATACTGCATAGACATACATAATTATCAATGGATGGAAATCTGTTAACTTTAATACACACGTATAATTTCTCGAACATAGGATAAAAGATGTCGGGCAGTGCAGTGGATAGCCCACTTGCCTTTCACCAAGGCGGCCGGGGTTCGATTCCCCGACTAGACGTGAAAAGGTATTGGGTGTCACCTGCCCGATCACGTGGGGTTTTCTCCGGGTACTCCGGTTTCCCCCCCAATAAGACCCCTCGCGTTTTTGTATATTTATATAAAAGTTGTCGAAATGTGATACCCTTCAAAATAGGTTATACAGGTCGAAAACATTGATAAAATCTACATATTTTTATTTTCCGATATACGTACATTGTACATGTAGATATAAAAAGGATTGTCTCATGATTCTATATGATGTAATTAAATGTTCTTCTTTGAAGTCCAATAAAATATATGGTTTTCGAAGTTCTGAGTCCATACACGGAATTAGATTATATCTAAGTCCGTGGTCTACAGTAACACAAATATCCTTTTTCTTGTGTTTGTTTGAGGTTGTTTCTACGAAGTTTTATATTTATACAGTCGACCAACATGCATAAATATTTGTCAGTGTGCATTTTACTGATGTAACGATCAGTTCCTGCTGATGTGTACATGCAAGGACGTATATGTCTCACACATATATATACGTCCCTGGTGCATGCATTGAATACACACGCCGTTTTAGCGGAGTTAAATGAAATAAAACATGAGAAACTTAATACATAATCATATCAAGCGTATGTTTTGAAGTCTTACAGTTTTTCCACAAACTAATAACCTTTTGATCATGCTATCGAGCCCGGTGGTAACTCATTCATGGTCGAGTGACCATGACCACGTGTGCCGCATACATATACCTGTGGAACTCCCAAACCCGGGCCCCCTCCCCACTAATTACCGTCCCCTTGGACATATAATACATTGCAATTAACAGTAGGGTTATTAATGAACTCCGTACAGCCTTGATATATAATCAGTGTCTTATTCTTGAATATGGGGCTCTCTACAAATAACAAGTCGCGATACGATTCATACAAGTTTAATATAATGACTACTCAATTAAAGGGGCATCCCGCGAAAGCCTAAATGCCTTTTCTTGAATATACATGGCGTCTGCACTACTAATTATACTTTCCTGTTATTCCCAAATTCAAAAGTCCACTCAAAATGTCTATAATGACCACTTGCAAAATCGCATTCCTCGGGAAAGCCCAGATAAAAATAGCGGGGATGACGCAACGTGACAGGTGTGCCGCAAGTTTCCTGCTCAGTTTGACGGAAGGGGCCAAACGGGAGGGGACGCGTAATGTATACGGCTGATGAAACAGAGACAAAGTCCGTGTATAAACTTATTGAATCACATTCACATTGAAATTAGACATCAATTGCACACATACCGATATTCAAATGAAGAATAATTGTCGGCATATCGGCACTATATATCGATCGACACCAGGAATTATCTATATTATATTTACCTGACCGAGACCGGTACACATGGGTACGGAATACGGCCATGGTACAAACCTTAATTTATGTAAAAGGAAATATTCACGAATCAACTTTTCAGATGATTTCATAAAATGTATGTAGCATGCATTGAAAAGTTCGAAAATAAAATGACATAAAATATTTGCGATTTTTTTTTACAACTCAATGTCTTGAGGATTTTTTTTTTTTTCAGACTATATATACAAAGTACATTCATGTTCATTTAAAATCTATCCAACTTTCAGCGTCTTCACACGTTAACACGTATCACGGAATGCGAATATTTAAGTCCACACACTCATATAACGACACACTATAAGCATGACTACATGTATATCAGATTTGGAACTGTTGAAACACTTATAACTACACGTTATGAATATGTTATGATATTTCCGCTTTCTTTTAACATCTTTTTTGTCGTCTTGTAAAGGGACGGTGACTTAAAAAAAAAAACCTGCAGGAATGGAATATACATATAAGTATATGTTGTATAACTTTGGATTTTTTTTGTAATTTTTTTTTCCAGTTATGTATATATTTTCGTATCAAATTCAATACCGGGGTCGCAACCCAAAGATATTTGTACCTTCACTAATTTATAGATTAAGTATGAATATCACTTTTTTTTACGCGTGAAAACAAATTTTTATATTCCTTTTGTCCAAATTGAAGCCGTATGTACCTCGGTCGCACGTCCCGTTTTACAACGTAATCAAACGACTTTTTTCTGTTATGGTATATAAGTATTTAAAAATGTCTTTCTATCCAGCAATATAATTCAATCATACTGTTTTACTGGAACATAAGATTTTATAAAGAGAATATTATAAAACAAACTTTTAAGTTTAATATTACACACGCATTTTATGCAACAGAAGACTGAAACAGTTTCCCCTTGGGTAGCCTCAAAACCAAATCAAAGCTTTATTTGTGCATGTTACCGTTATACAGAAGAAATATGTAACATACACACAATAGAGCAGGTAGTTTTTCCTTAGAATACTTCCCATCTCTCAATATGATTCCGTAACGCAGTCTTGTGTCATATTTTGACAATTCGGCAACTTTTCGCTTAGTAGTTAGGCCTTATCGTAGTGTAACGGTAATAACAGATAGAGTGTTTACAATGGAAACGGCGCTCGCTGCGCAGGCGTTGGTAGGTGGAAATCCCATTCAGAACGTCTGGCCAGACGGTTTGGAATTCCACTAGTTATTTTGAAATTATTTATTTTATGAATACATGTCAGCGGAATCCGCTCGTATGGCAAAATCGGGGATTTTCGGATTTGCGTTCAGGTGTGAAATTTAGTAAAATGGTAAAAACTTCGTATTTTTTTTTAACTTCTTATTTACCAGTCTTTCCATACACTAAATATGGTTCAGCACTACAGTTACTCTTTAAACATTGTTCGGGTAAGGGAATGTGATTTTTAGCGACATATCAATGAATTTTGCAATTTAAGTAACGCGAAATGTTTGTTGTGGTATGAATAAAACGCTACGAAAGGGCATATTTTATAGTTTATTTTATCTTAAGAAGGGAAATAATATGGTTGTTTTCAGACCCAGTGAAGTGCTATGGTATACGATTTCCATAAAAAGAATGTAATGACAGACAATGCAGCGTTTTAAACATACATTTATACAACTAAATGGTGACTTTTGCAAGTTCTGATATCACTACCGTTGACAAATATAACACTTGCTATTTATATCAAAATGTGACATTTTCTGAAGGATAATTATTTCAAACTTTAATGTTGGTTTTTTGAAAATGTTCCTCTGCTACAAAATTCGACTGGTGTGGTCTTCAATGTTTATTAAACGCTAGTGAGCACTACTGTCGATAACACTATATAGTGTCATGGCGAGTAGCAGTAGGAAAGTGCCGACATTGTAATGAGTTCAAGTTCAAGTTCAAGCTCAAATATTTCATTTTCGTGTCAAACACATATTTCACATAAAATCATAATAACATACCTATAAAAATTGTAATAAAATATGAATCCAACCATATTGACTTTTTAGACACGTTATTGAAAGATGCAATAATAAAAAATAATGCATTACGCTAATTAAAATGAATATCGATATATAAACATTTGCCACTCAACTTTTCTCTATATGCTTAACAATATACAATTACATGATATATTATAACACCTGAGAATGCGAAATGAGAAAAAGTGGTTGGGCCAATCCCAACCGACGATTCCCCCATCCCCCATTCTCTTAATACCTTTAAGATATTAAAGGGTATATATATAAAGTTATGCAGTTAATTACTTACAAGACATGCATTTATTGCCGTGTGCTCTTGTGCACTGTGCCCTGATATTAAACGATTATTATGGGAAAAACATGGATCTTCTCCCCCACATAAGAGAAAGTTGAGTAGCCAATGTTTTTTAATGAGTAAATAACGAATTGCGGACAAACAATTGTACAGGTAAGGTAAAAGATAGACTATTGTATAAATAATATTGGGATATTTTATTCACAATTGTTTCTTTTGCTATTTGCGATGGTTGATTACCCCGTCGAAAACCAGATGTTCAAGGGTACAGTAGATCTATCAGATCAACACTATTTAAACAACACGGCTTTAAGTTACGGATTAAAATTTAGTTCTGGATGGCTCCTTATACTGGATGGCACTAGGCCTATTATTAGGTCTACTAGACATTTGTTCGTTTTCCTTCAGATTTATTACCGACGCTTGGACACGAACGCATGAGTTCACGGAATCAAATTATAATACATGTATAGATAGTACTAATACTAAACATTAATACCCGGCCTCCTACGGATCGTCGTTTATGAGTACGTTATCGCAGCTACGAGCTAGATAGCCTAAAACTATTTCATAATTATACACAGATTTGCATGCACACTTGATCGAGTAGTTTCGGTTTTACAGACGATAACATTGTACCGCTCGTTCCATTCGGGACGCTGCAAAGTTCGTTCGTTCGTTCGTTCGATACGCGAGATGGAACTTATCGTGCGGTAGCGGCCGGGCCAGCTTATCGGCCGGTAGCGGCCGCCCAGGTTATCGGCCGGTAGCGGCCGGCTATGGTTATCGGCCGGTAGCGGCCGGCCAAGGTTATCGGCCGCTAGCGTTCGTTCCGTTCGGGAATCGGCCGTATTAGCTGCGTGGGTCCAATAGGTAATTCCGTGCGGCTCGCGTTCGTTCTCCGGTCGTTCAGCGGTAAGCCTCCGTCCGGGAAGCGTTCGTCTTCCGTTCGTCTCAAAAAAAGTGGATACTTAGCCGTAATTCTAGCTGTACGTGTTGTACATATTCGTGAACAGTTGCTATATTGTACACTTAATATTGCGTTGCTGATAATTAAAATATAATGTTTAATTTTGCGTGCTTCAATGCAAATTTGGCCCATAGAAAAAGAAGTTAAGGAAATTATTGTTGTAGTTCATTTGCTTACTTAGTATGTCGTTTCCATTCACGACAGCCTGTAGTCCCGCCATCAGTGACGAGGAATCGACCTTGATGAGCTGTGAGTACTGTTGTGTACAGAGCTGGGCAGCGTCCAGCTGGTTATGGCCGCGTTCGTTCACCTTAAACAGGGTGCCTCCGTTCAGGATCGGTCTGAATCCTAAAGCTTTGTGTATGTCTTCAGAAAACATAAACACACATAATGTAAATGTAGATACAATACAATACGGTAAACGGCGACTTATTACGATTTTGTCACTTGCGTTCTAAATTGATATGAATATAGAAATCATATTCTACAATGTTGATACGTTCTAATGTCTTTTATTCATTCAGGATCCGATCTTGTGAGGTTTCAATCACGTTCACGCCTCGTTTTTATCTCACGTGGCGTATTTTGTAATATCTTATAACGTATTTTTAATTTTGATATCAAATTTGCATCTATAAAATGTGGCTAAAATTAAGAGGTCTGTTGTTTGTAGATTATTTTTCAGAAGAATAAAACCAAAGACACTCAAGGCGGCTATTTTAAAAAATAACTATTTCTCGAACGGCCAAACTTTCATTTTTGTATGCTTGATTGATCATTTAAAGTCATCAGTGTGTCGCCATTTCTTCATTTTAGCAAGTTCATTTTTCCTTTTCAACTTTCTAACGTCCATTATCACAAGAAAAAATATTTTTATAAATTTGGTAAACATTCATACATACATGTATCTGATCAATGAATTTGTCCTGAAATTGGCCAAAAAGCATTTTTCACATAAATCATGTGATTTGCTATTTGTTATTGTTTTGACCGAGCATAACTGAAAACCGAGTTCACTACCGTTTATTTCTTTTTACATTTTCTTATATGTTATGAACTCACTTCTTCCAAAATGTATATTAGATAAAACTAGTCATCAGAAAATGTTTTATTTTCACGCGAGCAGATCCTTAAAGCAAAAAGGTCAATAATAAACAACTTAAAGTATATCAAGGTTATTAGTTCTGACAGAAAATTCATTAGAAGCAACACCAGGACAACAGATAAATCCTGCAAGTAAGTAATACGTTTGTATAAAAAACGGGAACTGTTATTAAAAATAACTTTCATCAAACTTTTACTTTGATCAACAAGAAGCCAGGCCTTGAATAGACTTTGCTGACATACACAAGCAATTGAGGCAAGAATACCGAAAAGATGAAAACCACGTGCTCCGGCATTTAAATCTAAGTTAATGTTACTTCCTCAAAGTGAAAGCTGGGACCTTATTCTCAATTCCCCATCATATCAGGAGACATACTAATGAGCATATTGAAAAATGAACATCTTACATATCGATCATAGATAATGAATAAATTTCTCGATGAGATCAATATGGCGACCACAAAGATAATTATAGTAATCACTAGTCTGCATATCTCTGATCACTTTGCTGTAAGTTACGAAAATCGCGATATTTGGAGCAACATGTCTTAGAATAACAAATTACAAATCGTGAATTGAATAGTTTATTTTTATCGGTGCCTGAATATGACATTTAAAAAAAATATTAAAAGATGTTAGGCTATCCGCAGCTGAATTATATACTTATTTACACTTCGTCTTTATTATTTTTATTTGTAAAATGTAAATGTAGTTGCTTACTTGGACGTGTTTCCCTAACGCTGTAACAGCCACCGACATCAAACCGTAGGGATATATGATTGTGCCAAGTCCTTGGATTAATCCTCAGGTACACTGCAGTGACGCTAGGGACCAGACTAGATTTAACTATGGTGTTTCTGTCACTGTTTCCGGTGAACAGCTGCAAAAATGATCAACACTTTTCACTTAAGGGTTATGAAAAGAATTTATCCAAGTAAAAGTTGAAATAATATATCTTAGAAATACACAGTGAGAAAAAAATATCAACAACTTTTGTTTTCGCATTGGAGGGTTTTAACTTTGAGCCAGGAAAATTGGTCATTTAATTTTTTTTACAGTCAGATTTCAGAAAATACAATCGGATTAAAATTCAGATCCTTGTTCTCACTCCGTTTTACAAGGATCTGACAATATCCCATAAGAGGTCACGTTCAGATGACATTTCGTCACATTATTCCACATAAACTTTTTGTTGACAAAATGACTAAATGGACAAATGCGTTTATGCAAGCTTTGTCGCCTCAAAATTTCACTCTCAATATTCTGACAGTAGTAATTTGATTGGCTAATGCAAAAGGTCATCGGGACATGACCCCCTATGGAATTTTCGCAAATCTTAACGCAGCAGAGAGAAGTTTACGAAACGGCGTGGAGATCAAGATATGATTTTGATCAGATTGCAGAAAATATAAACTTTATAAAACTTTTACCTTCATTGCATAAATCATCCCTTATGATGATATAACGAAATTCTATATCAGCACTCGTGATGATATTACGATTTTAATATCATCACGAGTGAGGATATTACGAAATCTGATCTCATCACTAGTATTGAAATTACGAAATCTTATATCATCCGTAGTGATGATATAAGTTAAGGTCCGATATCATTGCGCACTACGTATGTCTCTTTTTTTCAAATTATATGGTTTACGTAAATTTTCAAATTTTTATAGGATTATTGAAATCAATAAATATCAAATGAAATTCATAAATATGTTTTTTTTTATATAAAAGAACAGAACTTCCGTTGAACTTTGGGCCCTTGGGAAAAATTGAATTTTCCGAATTTTCGAGCTACATACGTTTGAAAGATAGTGTAAAACTTGGCTTGGACCGACAAAATACCTCCAGTTTTACGAGTTCGAGATAACGAGGTTTGACTGTATGGCGTTTTAATTATTTTTAATTCCCCCACCCTGTCCATATCACATGTAACCGCAAATTATAAAAACAATGAATTAAATGATCTAAAAGCTTTTTGGATTCATTTTGGATTCCCACCTTCTGGCTACTAGCATTACTGAAGAGTCCTGTTCTACATAGGATACTTAACTTTCAGTTAAACGAATAGGAATTATATTTAAAATAGATGGAGCAAATGTGTTAGAAATGGCCGACCACCTTGTGCCATAATGAAGGAAAGTTTAAAAATTGATATAAGATATTAACTTAAAAAGACGCCATATTTATTAAATCATTACTTTTATTCTTTAAAGTATGTGTCCCTATACTAATTTTCCTCTGAGATATGATATGACCTACCCGAGGATTTTGGTTGTTCGACATCACCGTAGTCCAAGTAGTACCGTGCATGCTGTACAAAACGCGATAGGTTTCCACCTATTGGTACTGAATGTTATTTCGACCACGCAGTAATATGGTGTCGACAGACGTTTCTCTTGGGAATTTTACCTGTTAGGCAGAGTAGCTTCATTACAAAATAAATAAAAAATCAATGCCCGAAAAACATAAGAATATATGTCACGACGAAAAAAATAAAATCAGAATACCCAAACTCCGTTAAACCATTATCCACACTCAAAATCGATTAAACTAGAGGCAAAATATGAACAAAAAGGAAAGATTTACATAGAGACATTGTAAAAGAAGAAGATAATCATACTAGGTGTTCTGGAAGATTAAGCGTATTCTGCGTATTTGACGACACCCACCAGGTAAATCTTAGTCACATCCAAGTAAACATCAAGTCCTCAAAATGAGAACCGAGTCATCACCGTCAATCACAATAAGGAGGTGGTCGGGTGGTGCAGTGGATATCACATTTGCCTTTCACCAAGGCGGCCGGGGTTCGATTCCCCAACCGGACGTGAAAATGTATTGGGGTCACCTGCCCGACCACGTGGGTTTTCTCCGGGTGCTCCGGTTTCCTCCCACAATAAGACCCCTTGCGCGCTTACATCCGGACCAACAAGAGTGATTTATATAAGTTTAATAACTTGTTTCATAATTGTTGTTAAATAAATAAAGTTCATATTTTAATCACAATAAGATTAAAAATACTCAATGGGATAAAAATGGCGACCATAAAAGTAGCTCATAGTTTTTTGAAGGTACACAGCTAGGTAATTGATTGATACCGGTTAGATAATCCTGACCAATCGGTCGGCTGATGCCTGTCTTTTGGAGATGGACCGCTTCCTGTTTTCGAATTCATTGTTATCGTTATATATTCATTAGCAAAGCCCTTGTGTAATGAAGAAACTAAAGATCCCCAAAATGAATAACTACGTTAGAATTCTATCGCAATTTGTCAATGTGGAAGTGAAGGTTAGAAATTTACAGTAAATACCTGTATTTCTTGTTGATTATTATTGTGCTTAGCTGTCCAAGCACCAATAACTCCTTCCGTGTCGTCTCTTTCACTATACAGTCTGCTGTTTTCAGCGCCATGATACAAACAATTCTTGCCCACCCAAGCGGTGGATGCAGTCAGCGCGGACTCCACACCGTACAGTCCCGATATTAGGTAATCAGAGCATACCGTTATATCTGAAAGAGGAAATTAACTGGTCGTTTGGTACTACTCTGTAACGATTGATAGCGTTATGTCTGTCGACGTCAAAGACAACAAGAAGATATCTTACTTCTTTCAGCAGATGATGTCCCGTCTAAAATGATGCAAAATACCCCTATTGTGTGGTGGTGGCTGTAATGACGAGTTATGATACAAAATATTCTCTAGTACTTGGCAGGTGTTTGTTTAACAAGTGTAGAACGCTTTAAGTCAATGCAGACCCCCATGCTGCCACTCTAAAAGTTAAGTGGAAGCACTCTTATGTCATGATTCATGGTCCAACAATGTTAATTAAGTTATCACGTACAACGTAAACATGTGTGTCAAGTCTTTTTTATTTATAGCAGTCTCAAAAAGTATTAAAAACATCCTTAAAATTTCTTATATGTTTTGAAAAATACAAATGAACTGCATTACACCTGAATTTACCTCCAAGAACTAAGGGAAAGAAGATTTTAGATTAATTTCAATTTTCTAAATAAAGAGTTTCCATTTTACTTCACATGCTATTTTCAGGTTCCTTGCTTCCAATGAAGACTAAAAGCGGTGTTTTTGTTGACCATTTAATTATGGTGGGACGAACCCCTTTAATACAAAATTGCAGTTTTAGGTCAATAGGACTAATGCAATGGGCAACATTTTGAAACCTTACCGCTCCTAACGTTTATACATTAACAATATAGACAATAGACGAACGTAACAAAGTTAAAAGAACGTTTTAAAATATTATAGATCGATTCATCAATGCTATTACAAGTTAAAAATATAAATTAATGTGGGATACATTTTTCAATCCTACTCTCCGTAGAACAGATACCTAATTAATCAGTTAGTTTTCCATCACTTTCAATGAGTAGAATAAATGGAACACTATCATTGATAAGTACCAGTCCCTATCGTTATTAAACAATCCTTAAATACCTCTACGGGCCTTCAAATGAGGTAAAGTAACATTCATGTTTCAAAGCTCTGGATGCAAAAGAATCAATATTATGTATGGCTATTGAGAAATAAAGTCAGTAACTTGAACTTTGACCTCTTTACTGATTACGATATACTTTGTAATGTTTTGTTGAACCTTTGCTCATAAATTCTATGTTAACATTACATTTACATAATGACCGTCTTACATGTACATGTTCCAATGGTTTTTTACAATTAGTGATGGTATTTATGCTTCTGTAACAGGATTGGCTGTTGCCACCTACCAAGTCCAACTGTCCATGTTAGGTTGCTCTTGGTATATCCTGTTTAATCAATACTCCTACCCCAAAATACCACCAGGACACCCAGTTAACATATCAAAATCTCCTTTATTACAAGACCCATTGAAATATTCCCTGTTCGCATATATATGTACAAACAATGCTAAAGAACTATTGGGAACGAGTAATCAGGAACCCAACCCATCCATTACTCATGGTCAAAGCTAGAACTTTGTCCAATTTCGATTTGCAAACAAACTCTATATATATAATAAAATACGAATCAAATAAAAGGTATCTTGGTACAATATTAAGTAAGTTTTTTTATCTTAATCATCACTCTGTATTACTAGACAGTATTCTATAATGTATATCTTTACATAAATTATATTTTACAAAACCCTAAAAATACGGCTCATTCCCCGAACACCAACTCTGGTAACTTGAAAGAAATGTGTTTATATAGGAAACCCTTTGAAGTTTAAGTTATAGTCTGTTTCAACTAAGAACGTATGATACTTAGTCAGTATTAAATGAAATTAACAATTTGGAAATATTCTCATGTATTACAGCTTCAAGTAATAGAAAATGATAAAAATGGAAAGTAAGAATTAAATTATATTACTTAAAAAATAAATATCCTTATTAAAATCGAATTATTTAAAGCATATTGATAAAAAATAAAGTTTCTATTCATACATGTATGATATACAAAATGTACAATAACAGACATTAAACTGTTGTCAGACAAATCGGTACAAGTTTAACTTTTATATTCTGTGTTATAAATAAGGCATTTGACATGGTTCGGCATTTAGGTATTTGTATAAACTTTACAAAATTGGTATAAAAGGAAAATTATTTGAGTGGTTAAGAGCTTAATTAATTGATGGATATACCAATCAAATACTTAATCCATATCTTCAGGAGTTCCTCAAGGATCTGTTCTTTGTCCCTTTTTATTTCTACATTTATTGATATAACAGCTGATGTAACTTCTTATATTAACTTGTTTGAAGTTGATACTTCTCTATATGTTATTGAAGATAGTGATGGGGACCTTAATACACCTGCTGATTAAATAAATGATGATATTTCATCGATCCCTGCGTGGGCTTATCAATGAATTGCAAATTATTTTTAATCCAACTAAAACAGTAGCATTAACTTTTATTCTAACAATATAGTTCAAAATAACTGCAACTTTATACAATAGGTTTGAGTTGAGAGGAACTGTGAGTGAAAGTCGTCTTTGTAATGTGGTATCTAAATTGTGTTTTGTGTAATTCCTTATATTGATAAAGCAAAAGAAAAAAAAATTTAACTCTAAATTTTTCTAATCCTCACCCCTCTTTTCTTTAATAACCATACTATAAAACAGCATGACTGCCACAAACATATTTTTTCTATATGATCTTTTAGGCTGAATTAATTTAGATGTCTTTTCAATGGTGTATTTGGTATGTCAGATGAAATAAATTTAACTATACTTAATTATACTACCTCATACATTTACATATACATTGTCTATAAAACACTAAAACACTCTAAATGTATAAGTAATTCATATTTTAGTAAGGTAGTTCTAAAAATGTAATATAAATCATAATAAAGGTATGAGAGTGATTGAGAAAGGGATCTTTAATTGATCAAACATACTGCTAAGTTCCTACTCCATCTACATCGAAATAAAATAGGATACTGGTTATCTTTGTTGGGAAAGATTTAAATAGGCTCAACCTGCTGTCTAATAATATTATTGATACATGTACATTTGTATACTATTTCCTTTTTAGTACTTGTTTATATGTCTTGTATAAATGATAAAAAAATTTGAAATTAAATACATTGGTGTATATGACACTAATTTACACAAATCTGAAACTTAAATACATATCAATAAATAAATGATAATTTACACATACATATATCGGAAAGAAGGTGTAATAAATCATTAAAATGATGATTTGTGCAGCTGTTTTATGCAATCCTATTTATCATTAGTTATTTAGTATCTGATTAGTTACCAGAAGTTGATTTACCTGTACAACATTTCTGCTATAGACTATAACTCACTATCATCACAACTGACCACCTAAATAAACATGTTTTTATAAGCAGAGTTGGTGTTCGGGGAAGTCCCCAAAAATACATGTAGATATAATTATGTTTATCAAAGCATAATTATGATGAACATGAATAACAAGCAACAGGGGAAGTAACTCTGAACCTTCCCTGTTACACTTATATACATATAAAAAGCTGATAAAAAGAGATTTTAGCCATTATTAGTAGTAAGTGTTAAATGTAAAAAACCTACGTATCTTGCTGAGAACTTGTTCTAAAATAATTAAGGATTAACCTCTGATTTTGTTTAGTTTATTAGATCATAAATCCAATGGAGCACGAGGTAAATTTACCGACTGCTCAACTAAACAAAATCAAAGGTTAATCCTTATATTTACAGTATTTTCCTGTAAATGGTTCATAACTTTTCTGTTCAATTTAGCCCCTCTGCAGACATATGTTTCATTTCAAAACTTACAAACGTGAAAACAGTTCAATAAATGTAACAGCATGAAGTTTGCATAAGCCGTAGCTAGCCCCGCCCATGTCAGTTGTTAATGACGTCATACAATTGTGATTCGAACGGGATAATTTGCATAGCTCCGCCCACATGTACTGTTGTTGACGTCGTAGAAACTGTGCACGTTCTCAAGTATAGTTACTGGAAAATAACTCTAGTTTGCAGTACAATGGTTATCGAGTGAATATCAGTGTAGACTGTAAATATTACGTTATAAATTGATCAAAACCTGTTGTCCAATCATTTACATCCTCAATATAGTAAACTAATTATCTAATTTAATAGAAAATAGCATGACCTGACTTAAAGCCGTTTTTTGTACGTAAGCCCTCGACACTTTTAATGTAACATAATCGTTATTTTCTAGGCCATGCTTCTAAATTGAATTATTTTGTAAGAGGATTACAACAGGAAAGCACTCGATGCAAAGCACACAGAAACTTCGGTTAAGTGGTTTTGTGAAGTTTTGAATCCAAACAAACCCAGTGCTCATACTATTAATACATGTGCATATATGTTCTGTTAACAGGGATTTATGACGTTTGAAGCTAAGAACTAAAAATAACAAGCAACATACCCAACACCATCCCATTGTCTTCCATTTTCCCAATACGTTTTGACATGGCCTGGACTTCTTCCGTCGGCTCAGACAGGTGGCGTGAATACTGTTGGTCGCCGTTACAAAGTTCGGTCAATAGTGGCCTGATAACAGTATAAAATATGTGATAATAACCAGTACCAGTTATGTGTTCATTTAATATTTTATTGAAGGCATCATTTGTAATAAGATTGAAATTGTGTAGTTTTTTTTTCAATTTTTGTTTGATCATTTATGGAGGTAAAACTACCTATATGTAGTTATTAGACGTACGAAAACTATCGAACATGACATGACGAATTTGCAACGTGTTAAACATGTATGGCGATACAAATAAAACAACATTATAACGCAGATGATAATATTGACTTATATACCTAACCTCCTTTAGATAAAATCCAAACAATAGAAATGATTAAAAGCTTCCTATTTCAGACGAATTTTCACTCGTCGAAATGTTGTACGTGTAACGTAACATATAAATGAGGTCAAACTTTACAATGGTACTCAGCATCACTCTTAAAAGTTCATATAAAATGATCAGTGGAATAGTTTAAGATACCCTTTTTTACGATAAAAGAAAGAAAAACCCGCGAGAAGAAATGATATCAACACCAAGAAAAAACATTGAGAGCGACAAAAAAAAAAATAAATGATACATCGCTGACGGTTTTCCAGAATATTTAAAATAAGGCACATACAATTGTGCAAAGCACTGACAAATTCTAGCAACTTAGTGCTAAATCGGTTTCGTCAGAAAGTGTCCATAGTAAGGTTTAATGTGAGATCGAATTATATCCAAACAAAAAAAAGAGAATAGGGAGAGTGACAAAATATAGAAAACAATGTTCCTTCGATCTAGATATACAATTTTGACGAGTATCAAGTCTAGTGTAGACACAGCAGATGTAAAATACCGACACACCCTAGCGATTATACGCCTTAACAACATATATAGATTTTCAGATAATTAATAGAAAATTACCTGATTTGTAGCAGTAACCTCTGCTCCATAAGTGCTGTTTCTACATTGGGACTACGGTCTGATGGTAATGGCTGTCCACATGATAATCTGTTAATGTTGATGGTCAGTAGCAAGGTGGGTAGAAAAAATAAACAGTCCATACTGCTTGTGTTACTGTACACAGCTAGGTCCGGTACTGATCATCATCCAAATGCGGTGTCGACGTTGCCTTTTTATACTTGGCGGATCCATGATATATGATCGGATTATTGTATTGCATACTTAAGTAATGACGATTACTTGAACCCTCATTAACTCGTCGACTTATGTCCCTGTTTTAGGTCGTCAAATAAGATAGAAATCATGTAACACACACATGCTGCACCTCTTAAATTTAGTAATAGGTACAGTATGCCGAAAAATGAATTAAACTGCATCATACAGCTGTTTCGTCCTCCTAGGACTCTTCAGTAATGCTAGGGGCCAAAAGGTAGGAATCCAAAATTTCTAAACTAATGTAGAACAGAAGGGTCAGGTGCGTAAAACCCCTTTAATATATGAATTTAGAAGTAAAATTAAACTAGTTCTGTATAATGTTAAATCGTGTACTACCAAGTATACACGAATCGTGTATAGAAGTTAGAAGTTAGTGTAGAGCGGGCAAACCGTGACGTGGGCGTAGAAGCATCAAGGATGCTTAAATTTTTAAGGAAGATCAATTTTGTCGAAAAAAAGGATTTGATATGTATAAAAAACATCAAATCAAATAAATGTATTTCCGAATGCATTTTTCATTGTAAAAAATACTTTTTGGCGCTCAGATTTTCTGCATATCATCAGATAATTTATCAATAGCATTGCCCTTTTGGTAAATTTGTGATGATATTTTCTGGGATTTTATTTTCAACAAATGAACAATTAATACTTTACCATCGCTTAAAATATTCGCTTAAAATTTCCGCTGAAATATGTCAACTCACGAATAAACCTACATGCAGAAAGAAAAGTTAAAGATGCACACGTGATTGTGATGAACACTCCACGATAAGGATAAAAAAGGATCGAAAAGATCTATAATTGAATAGCATGTGTCTATAGAACTTTAATTAACAACTCATATGAAAATCCGAAGCAACACTTTATAGTAAAAAACTGGTGATTTGTTATCAACTTATGTTACTTAACACATGTAATTGATTTGTCATCCATACTTGGTGTTACTTAACACACGTAATTGATAATTTGTCATCAACACTTTATGTTACTTAACACACGTCATTGATGATTTGTTATCAACACTAAATGATACTTAACACACGTAATTGATAATTTGTCATCAACACTATGTGTTACTTATCACACGTAATTGGTGATTTGTCATCAACACTATATGTTACTTAACACACGCAATTGATGATTTGGTATCAACACTAAATGTTACTTATCACACGTAATTGATAATTTGACATCAACACTATATGTTACTTAACACACGTAATTGATGATTTGTCGTCAACACTTTGTGTTACTTAACACAAGTAACTGATGATTTATCATCAACACTATATGTTACTTAACACACGTAATCGGTGATTTGTCATCAACATTATATGTCACTATATTTACACCTCTCCCTCTTGTGCTTAGTAAACTCTGACTGCGAATATATTAGCGTATACGCAGTGAAAAAAGGCTCGGCGGATTGATATTCGTTCAAATATGGCGTCGTTCACGCTTCAGAAAAATAAGTATTCGCTGTCGGCCATTGTTTGGTTCCAACAAGATTTTGAAACATGGAACATATATGGAATCAATTTCCTGTGATTAAACAATAAATAGTTTCTAGCAAACTTTTGATTCGTAATGATGCGCATTCGAAACTATTTGGCGGTAGCGCAAACATGGCGGCGCCCTGCAGTTGTGACGTCTAACGTCGGACCGCGTCACAACCAGATCACTGTGTCAATGCGTGTACATAACGACCGTTATAAATAAAGAAATAAATTCGACATGCTAGAAATATTATTTGATACCAAATTTACATATGATGTTATGAAGAAAAATAGTGTTGGTCACTGTGTATTTTCTAAATTTACCAATACATTGATGAGATCCAATGGGACTATATTATCTTAGCAATCACGGCCATCGTAGCTACCATCTTAGCAACTCGCTTCGAATGTTTTTTTCTTCGTATAGCACTTGGATATTAATAATGGTGTAAATATAAGGAACGCGTTCCATAGTGAATATGTTCGTTGCCAACTGCGGACATACTACCGAATACGCAGTCAAAAGGTACAATCCTTATTAGCATACGTAATTGGTGATTTGTACTCAACACTATATGTTAATTAACAGACGTAATTATTGGCTTGTAATAACAATATATGTTACTCAACACACGTATCTGGTGTTATTTAATCAACATTATATGTAACCAAGAACGCGTATGTTTTGATTGGAAAGAATCATTTTATCACATAACTGACCCGTTAGGTCATGTCAGACGGCCATGTCATAAACATGGTATTACACACGTGTAATAACACTAGTGTGACGTCATAAACAAATGACGTCTTTATGACATCATGTGATTTTCTCGGTAGTGAACATCGTACTACCCCGAAGCAATTTGCCTTTCTTATAGATAATTAATTTGAGAGATTTTGTGTATTTTCTCATAAACATATGTTTTGTGATAAATATAATCTTACACTCGTGTCTAATGTAATATGGAATTTATTAAACTCGTTAAATAATTTAATATGTCAGTCGCCTAAAGGCTCGTGACATACTAAATTATTGAACTCGTTTAATAAAGTCCATATTACATCGACACCCGTGTAAGGTCCTCTATATATGTTACTTAACACACGTAAAATGGTTTGTAATCAACACTTGAAAACATTTTTTAAAAAACAAAACTTGAGTTGCATTATTATTTAAAGCAAAAGTATCCGTTTAAAGGATATGAAAGGTGTTTGATATAGAACTTTTTGATTCCCACCTTTTGGCTCCTCCCACGAGGACAAAACAGCTGTATAATACAGTTTAATTAATTCGGCATAGTGTATTTATTACTAGATATAAAAGGTGCAGCTCATGTGTATGTTACGTTATCTTACAATGTACATGTACAATAATCTTTCTATAGTTATAACCGTGATACAAATGCCAAACAGTTGGCTTACCACCATACAATCTTCCAAGCAAAGCAGATGAAAAGTAGAAGGATGATGATTTGAAGTTGTTTTATTTTGTATAGACCAAAGTTTACAAGGTTGGATTTTATCTCTTTCGTTTTACACTGTAATATTAAAATTACCATTACATAAGAGTTGACCTTATATTAGAACTAAAAACCCGTTATTCGATTCTGTACAATTTTTGTAATGTAAAATTAATTAGAGAATACCGAAGCGTTAGCAAAAAACGTAATATTGAAAACAGTCAAACATCAAAATACATTTGAAATAAGTTTTATTTAGTCATTGAATTACAAAAAAAAATCACAAAATTACGTAACAAAAATTTCCAATGGTTATGTTGACAATTCGGATATATTGTTTTTATAATTTCAAGAGGATTCTTTGATTTGTATAACTTATTATTTCCAACAAATAAATTTCAAATTATGAAAAACATTTTGTCGTATCTTTCTGGTATATTAACTCCAAACAAGACCACAACTAAAATTCGGCAGTTTTATGTTATTATTGTTTTTATTTTTATTTCATCGTGTGAACGTCTCGTATCAAATATAAGAATGGAGATCATGCAAGCCCTGTTGAAAAGCTTTACTCGAAAGTTTGTTTTCCCAAGCATTAAGCTATGAAATCTTTTTACAAGAGGTCCGAAATATTGGTAGCAGGCAACAACATATTTTGTGTTTATTATTTATTCATTCTCTAGAGAAAAACACTATAAAAGCAATACAAATATACAATTGTCAGAATTACAATTCACAATACCGAATGCAGTTTACATTACGATTTCTAACAAGTATAACCTCTTTTACAGTGAAATACATTTCAGACAAGTATGACTATATTAAGTCCAAATCAGCTGGGTTATATTTATTAACGTTACATAATATAATTCACATTTGCGTTGCGAGCACGTTCTGTTAAATAAACGTTGTCCATTTTACTCAAAATAATTATATAAAGCCGTTTAAAATTAATACTTACTTTATTTTAAAGATAGACCATAACCTCTCGTTGTAAAATTCACAACATAGGACCCAGCTAGATATTTATTTTTACACAAGGAAACTTAAAAATTTACATACATTGTACATCAGTATAACAATCTTTCAAAACACATGTTAATGATAAAGACCCTAACCTACCTCGTCTGTATTAAATACATATAAATGTACCTCAATTGTACAACGATCTTTAAAGGCAAAGTTTTATCGCTGGCTCTTCTCATAGCTCAATCAAGCCATTATCAAAACTTCTAACGACCATTCTTAGTACCGTAAAATCAGGGCTTCAGTCATATTGTGACTCTGTATACTCCAGAGGTGCATTAATGGGATGTGGATTTTGAAAAAAAACTATTCGAAAGATGACGTAATATAACACACACATATGATGCACCTTTTCAATTTAGTAATATATACAGTATGCCGAACAAATGAATTAAACTGCACCATACAGCTGTTTCGTCCTTCTAAGGTCTGTTCAGTGATCCTAGGGGCCAAAAGATGGGAATCCGAAATTTCTAAACTAATGTAAAAGCAGAAGGTTAAGGTGCGTAAAAGCCCTTTAATTTATGAGTTTAGAAGTATAATGAAACTAGCTCTGTATAATTTCAATTCTTGTACTAAGTTAATGCGTTCATTATGTACCGTACGGTGCCACTACTCAAATGAGATTAACTGTGGCTATGGAGGTTTCAGCATACCGCGGAGACTAAAATATCCACCAGCAGAGTCTGCTACCCCCTATCATTAAAGATGACGAAACACACTCATGTGCTGCACCTTTCAAATATAGTAATATATACAGTATACTATTTAACAGTAATAGATAGTAAAAATGTACAATATATATATATATATAAAGGTTCACTAGCGGCGTCCACACTCGATGCAATAACATAACTTTTTTCGCTCAATACAGATTATTATTACACTGGTAACCATACAATGTACAGAAATATACTTATAATGTATAAGTGTAATGACCAATTGAATATACATTGTGTTGCAACACGCATGCTACCAATAACATCTCTGGATATCTACAACACTTTACAATGAACGATTTATTGTTACTTTACAGACTTTACGTATAATTTAACACATAACTAAACTTAAATGTGTAACGTTTTATTTTTACTTTTCGGATGCAGTTGTTATAAATGCGTATGGTGTTTATTACTCTTTACTAAATAACTGATCTACTCTTCTATTCATTTCCTTGACTTTTTAAAAATTATGTCCTGTACGTTGACCTTAATCTGATCTGAACAGAGTAGCCATCTGATTGGCTGGAACTACAAAAGTGTAGCGATATGATTGCCTCCAGATGAAACAAAGTTAACAGAAATTGTCGTTAAAGTATTCGGCAGGATTAAGGACTTTTACTTTGTCAAATTGTGTTTAGACAATAGGATTTATAATTAATTTGACGTCTCATAAGCAGCTGTGGTTATTTCAGGACTTACCTCTATGTTTTTGTGACAGACGCAAACAATGTTAGTATATTTACTATTTGTCGTTAGAACGGGCCGGACGCCGAATTTATAGAACTATGAATAAGTTGTATGGTCGCCATGTTTGTCTCATTAAGAACTATTTTGTATCTTTGTGTGATATCAAGATAGACGTTTTTGAATATGATTATTTTGGGCGTACTTGTGATTGACAATGTTGACTCTGTTCTCGTTTGAGAGCGTGATGTTAGCTTGGATGTTACCAAGATTTACATGGCAGATGTCGTCGATGAAGCAGAGGACGCTTACTCTTCGTAACACCTGGTCTGATTCTCTTGTACTTCTGCGAGAGTAGCCATGTATATATTTCCCTTTTGTTCGTATTTTCGCACTACTTTAATCAATTGTATTTCGGATAATGGATTTGTTGTCACTTCGGTAAGAGAATCGCTTAAATCAAAAGTTGTAATTACACGAAAAAAGATTTGATATCGTCAGTAGGGAATTTCATATACGACATGGTCCTGCTTACTGTATATTGCTTACTGTATCCTATATTTTGACTGTTTTTACTTTATGCTAACTGCCTAATGCTTGCTTTATTTTCTGCTAATTTTATACGTTTGCCTCCAATTTTTGTTTTGTTTTTGTTTTTACATTTGTACACAAGTTAGACGCGTTTAAAACTAATCATAGCTATTTATAAGACGTAAATAAACCCTTATAAGACCAAGAGACCAATGAATCAAGCAAACGCTTCTCTCTGAATATGACACAATTGTATAACTTCCGATAGACTACATTAACCTGTCATCATCAAAGTAACCAAGTTATTCACGCCACCGTTATGATGAGAAAATGCAAGTATTTTTTTTATCTAAACAATATAAATAAACAAAAACAACGCGGACACCTCACTAAACTAAAGTAAAAAAATTGTTCAAATTGAAAAAACCCATAAACAGACAATTAGACCGGTTAATCTGTACGTGTAAGTGTTAGCTACATGTAACAAGATTGTAGGATGAGAAAAAATAGTAACATAAACTGTACCAGAACAATGTATTAAAAATAACGGCGCATTACTAATCTTAGTATATTTTTTCCGGACCATTTTGCTAAACTAATCATTAATAATTAATACATCCCAGTAGTTGCATGTGTATTCTGTAAATATCCATTTTGTCTATACATTTACAGGAGATAAGGCATTTATCGTCAGTGAATGAACACGTGATATGATAGATTGGTAAGGTGTATTATGTTTTACATCCGTCCTCTTAGCAGTTTTGGACAGTCAAGGTCGTACGTACGTAAATCTGTTAAATGTTTATATTGTGTTACATGTAAGAGGACAGGCATATTAACAATGAGTTGTATATAAGTGCTACTTCACTCAGTATTAGGAAGTAGACTTTTCTAAAACAGAAATCCGGGTAAAGGACCATACATGTAGTTATCGTCACGACACTTGACCCACTTACATTGTTGTAAGATCCTGTAACTTTATCTACCACGAGGAAACTGCCCAACAACATACAGTTGAGTGTAAGCTAACCTTTACACCCTAGTGCACTAGGAGTGCATTACGTTTAAACTAGTAATGCACTACATTTAAACTACAGGTAAACTAGTAGTGCACTACGTCCAACCAGGTGTGACCACAAATACCCCTACAGGTAATGGGAGTGTCCTTGTCTACCTGTTTCCTTACCTGTACAGATGTAATATGATTTACCTGTACTTTCATTTTAATACTATTGAAGTTGTCTTTGAAAGTCATTAGTTTGTTGTACAAAAATGAAAAATTATGAGTTTATTCCAGATGATATTCATCATAATAACTTATGTTTTAAATTAATTAACTGCATGTAAAAATTTTAAAAATAATAATAATCAAAATATATACTAATTTATAATACTTTTTTAAAGAAGTAACAATGATTCTTTTTTATTTAAATATTTTCATTCTACAATTAAATTGAAAGGTATGTGTTAAAATAAAAAATGGTATAATACATGTATTATGTTGGAATTATCAACTAAAGTTAATCCTACTAACAATATAAAAAGGTATACAGAAAATAAACTAAACAACAGATTGTAATATCATAAAAAATCAGATTTTAGAAGACCATATTTTGTACTTAGTATAGTAGTTTCACTATATATATAATACACACTCATGTATAATACATACAAAGGTTATATAAACATTAAGTACTATAAGAAAAGATTACTTTCACCAGAACATTTAAAGCCATTCCTTCCTCATATCATAATCCAATATACATCTACGCGTAATCCAATTGAAGGTAATACAATGTTTTCATCATTAATCAAATAGGATTATCATTAAACAATTAGCAAGGCCCTCAGGCCTTAAATCAGACTTGGCCAGTGATGGCCGTGGCGGAGTGGGAGGTGAGAAATTCACACCTGGCTAACTACAGCCAGCCTCGGGGTGTCCCCTATCTTGACCTCTGTGAGGATGTGGCCCTGGCAGGTCAGGTATGTAATTATGCCTGGAGGGTAAAGGATTCTACCTGAAGATCTATATTTGTCCCTTAGGTTGATTTAAAAGTACAATAAATGTGACTGGCATAGGCTTAACTTTGTTCTTATTTAGGCTAATATAACTGCATACCATATATTTGTTGTATACTTAGAATATAGAATTAAGTGAAATGATTCCATTTAACCAGGGACTTATATATCCCTGATTAAACTGATCTTGCTTTTTGAAACAAATATAATTACAAAGATGCATAAACTTTCATGTCATATTTAATACAACCTGTAATTGCCTTCAATATTTAGGCCTAAATAAGGGAAATACACATTTTACAATACTATTATACTGATTATTAGAAGAAAACAATAAGTATAATGAATTTTAGTATTTTATTATCAAACTGTATGAAGCAACTAAGCCAGAGACGTACAATATATTCTCTCACATATACGTCCCTGATTACACCATCAATTAAGATTATGTAAGTCCGTGAAACCACCCAATATAAACTAGATAATTTGTCATCATTAATTAATTTAATAAGTATATTTGTACATATTTAGAAATCAAAATGCATCATTGGATTGAATTAATTCAGGTGTCATAAGCTACTTGGTTTTTAATATTTAAGAAAACCAGAATCTGGTAAAAGCCTGATATAGACTTACATTGTTGTCGAAATAATAATTATTTATTTCAATGTAATTTTATGTACTACGAATGTATTATTGCATAATTAAATGGTTTGAATGAAACAAAACAAAATACATTAAAGTCCTATAAATATCCACTTTTTAAAGGGAAATATTTAGATATATTCTCAATGATTTTTAATTTCATATAAACATGATAAACCAGAGTAAAAGCTAAAATATGTATTATCATATGATCCTCGTCATCTTGTTCACCAGTCATATCCAGCTAAGCCCTTTATTAATCATATTGGTTTCAAATTTGACCAGTGATAGTCCGGTGAGAAATTCACACCTCTATTATGTCACTGACAGGTTATATAAGCAGGTGTTCCAAGGTCAAGACTGGTCAGGTAATTGCCTGAGGCCTGGGGGTCAAATCAAAACATCTGTCCCATACTGAACAATCTGACTAAATTTTAATTTATTGTTGTATTACTTTTTTCAACTTCAAATTCTTATATTTATACTGTTGTATGTACTGATATATATACACTGTATATATATATATATATATACATACAGATTTTATTATAAATAATTTGAAAATAAAGATTATAAAAACTCTATAGCGCATTCATAAATATATAGATCTGAGGGATGAATGTATTTAATTAAAACATAATCTTACATAATAATAATAATTAGCTCGTGTTTGGACCAAATTCCAAATGAAATACATTTTCTGAAGGCAAATGTGATTATAAGAAGAAAAATCAAGGTCTCGGTTGTGTTAAATAACCAGAAAGTACCTTAAAACGGCATTTTCCGCTAAATTTGGCCCATTTCTGCTCAATTTCGCTGCCGCCATTCGACTAATTATAGGAATCTCCACATGGTACGAAATCAAACATTTTCTACATTTTTTAAAACCTTAATTGTTTGGACTATTGAGCAACAACCTATTTTATTCATATCAGGATTTATTCTTCAACATGCCGATGCTTTAATTATATTTTTATTATCGTTTTGAATATTGAAAAAACATTTCTTATTATTTTTTTGCGAATCAGCACTGAACGCGGGAACAAGTAATGGTGACGTTTTCGGAAAAGTCACGTGATTGCTCATATAAAAATAGAACCGGAAATAAACACATGTCATGATCAGGTAGCTGCCGTGGTAAACAAATATGGCAGCCAGACGAAAACAGAGTCGCATCAGGCTCAAAGGAAGACTAGCCAACAAAGAGACTATTAAAAAGATCGGAACAGATGCATCGGATCAACAAAAAGAAACACAACACCCATCAAAGAAGACCAAGACCATGGTTTGACGGACGAAGTGGTTGCATTGAGTTGACAGTACTTTTCGGGAAAACCAACTGCAAAATGTAAATCTGAGGTTTTGTTGGCGAGATAATTTACGGTATGGCAATGCAAGTTACCATTACGTACATAACATGTCCGAGCAGTGTGTGTGTCAGCAACTTAGACCCCACACGAAAAAGAACTTCAGACTTAAGTTTTGACACCGATTCAACAGTGTATCTACATGTAGGTAGGTATATAACAAACTAATAATATAACATTCAGACTGACAATACTTAAATAATATGTAAACGGATTATCCGTGATGGAGAGCGCAGGTATAGGCCTACATGTACATGTACCACAGGGACCTGGAAATTTGTTACAGCTAATTTAAACTAGTTTTGGACCTAAACTAGATGTTCAGTCTAATTTTACACTTTTTGGTGGGGTTACATTTGTGTGCATTTAGATCGATGTTTCTAAAATAAAAAAATATCCATCTTTCCAATGGTATCAAGCGTTTTTTCATACCTCAACTGAAAAATGTGATTTTTGATGAAAGAAATGTATAGGTAGGGTTGCTTTTTCAACATCGAAATCTTTCAACCCCTTAGCCTTTACAACCATTTAAGCCTGAGGGAGCATTTTTATCGAAAATAGATCTAAACCTCCCAAAATTGTAAAATTACTTTAAACAATGAGTTAAGGTCCAAAACTGACTGAAACAAATTCTCAGGTCCCTGTGATAAATCTTATGAGAGTACGCAGACATTAAAATTTAATCAGGTTTGGAATAGAGTGTATTCTGACACGAATCTTCATTTCAACAGCAGTTACTCATCACTTATTTTCAATCATGTTCTTCCTTTATAATAATGATATGAGGATGTAAAATTTTTCCTGTGACGAATTGAAATTAAATCTTCTAATTGTTCCTAGTTTAAATGAATGAACAAACTAGTTTAAATGATTGAACAAATGAACAAACTGCATACATGTTAGTTGTTATGGTCAATATATAAGAGGAATGATTTAATCCTATATATTCAAACAACGGAAAAAAACAGTGCATTTAATTCATTTGACCCGATATTTCGCTGACTTTGCAAATGACCTGCATATTTTTTTGAGTCAACTGGAAATTGAATAGGCCTAACTGTTCCGTAATCAATTTGCGAAATTGTGGTCAAAATATTTCTAGGTCATGTGACATCAAATACACGATACATTTATTATATTTATAAATACATGTACACAAGTCAGAAATTTCTCATAGCCCCCCCCCCACTTTTACCGCGCATTATACTGCCATATTTTGATTGTGTTTTGTAGATTATGAAAATTAATGCTCGGCAAGATGTTGGAGCATGTTTAACTCGCAAATATTAGGCCTAAAGCCATAATCAAAGGAACAGTTGATCAAGTAATCTATATGACACCAGTTCACTAGAAAATTTACTTTCATATGCATGTTATCAAGAATAATTTGTAACTGCTCCAACACATCACTGTTCATTAATTGACCACAATTTCTATGCAAGTTACTCATTCATTCCTTGAATATAGAGTCTGAATATGAACATTTTTATTGTTGGAGTCCTAGAGTTAACAAAATAAAGAGAGATAACTTATATTGTTTAAATTTCAGGTCTTATTGGTGTCAACACTGGAAAGATTGTGGACTTTGACTTGAGAACAAGAAGCTGTAGTGTGTGCCAGTATCATCTGGGAAGGTCCGAGACAGTTTCAAAACATGAATGAATGTTAATTGGACAGGTTTGTAGAGTTAGTCAAAATTGTATATAGATCATTTTGCGTATCTATAAAACTGACTTGTACCAGTACATTCACTCTTATTACCATGAGAATGTGTGAAAAACATTTTATTTTAATTCAACTATATACAGTTAAACCAGCTGTCTAAACCCAAAGTTCTTAGAACTTGGCCATATATTAGACAGGAATTCTTATTGCACAGCAGCCAGTTTAGTCAATGTCAAGTGGTAGGGTAAGGGTATTTGATAATTTTGCCTACTTTTGATCAATACCACATATTTTTTCATTTTTTTTTTTTGTATCAAAAAGGAGAAAATGGAAATTCATCAATTATTTGCAACTCTATATATAACATTATGACTTTCTACAGGTTTTATGATTGGACCGTGTCTTTGGAAACAAGAGTATCTTCTGCTGGGATGCAATAGATGAATGATACAGTTGGCTGAACAAGGTAAGTGTTGGCTTCATAAATACCCTCAGTTTAGTGCAATATCTCAAAAAAGTTGTCTCTGTATAATGTATATCTTAAATTTGTTTTACGATTTGTATTTATTTTTATACTGACTGATCATGACCTGAGCCAAATTTTCATTTGTAATTTTCTGATAAAATTTGTCTTAATTTTACAAGATAAACACTTCATATTTTGTCATGAGAAATGTCAAGGTCATGTCTTCTCTTTATAAGCATCAATATCTGTATGAAGATTAAAGTTTAGTGTTCTACAAACATATCTTGGGTCAATATACATTTGCTAAGTACTTGTATAGCTGTCTATTGTCAATTTTGGATATGTATATATGTGAAAATTTGGAAACTGCAAGTTGACAATATTTTTTTTCTCAGGTGAATGAAAATGCCTTGCTTTCTCCTGGAAGTGTAACTAAATCACAAGGTGAATGAAAATGCCTTGCTTTCTCCTGGAAGTGTAACTAAATCACAAGGGGTACACAGGGACTGGATTAGGAATAACACCAGTGCTATCAAGTCTACATTTTCTTAAAACCAAAAATGCATCTCAATAAAGGTAAACAATATGCAATTCAGATAAACTTGATCCAGGGATATTCTCCATGATATCCGAAGCAAAGCAAGCTTAAAAGACTCTCATTGGACAATATTAATGCAAATATGTCATAAATAGACCAGGAGTTGCGTCAGAAGAGATTTCGCTTTCATACTCAAATGAAAAGCATTTCTGGGGTTATTGTTCATATATTGAGTTTCAGTACAAATATTACATAATTTTGAGTAAATGAATACACTATATAACTGCATTTTATATTTGAAAATGTTATAATGTAGGTCTGTGCCATATTTCAAGGTTTAAGTTAAACTAAAATTAACCATTTTTATATGAAAGGAAGTCTTCTTGTATTATTTCCAGTTTCCAAAAAATAAATACTTTACGACTGATAATTCTATTTTTTCTTTGTGAATATTGCATTTTGAGTGGAAAGGGAGATAATTAGATTGAATTACCTCCCTTGTTTACAAAGAAATGGGTCACAATATGATAATATGCTACAGAGGACAACTAAATGTATATATACAGTAAAACCCTGTTATATCACCACCCGTTATACCGCCAAACCCGCTTATCGCCATGAATTTATTCAGAACGGATTTCCATCCACATTAATGCACCCGTTTTACCGCCAAACTCGCCTATCGCCATCCGCCATAATATTTCCAGAACATATGGTTAAAATAGCACTATCATGACCTCATTAATATCGCCAAACTGAGGTCAGAAGGATGCGTTGAAATGTTATTGTTACGTGACTGACTGCCGACTGACAAGTGACAGCGTGTACACACATGGAATCAATGAACCCTGGCTATTCCTTTGTTGTCTTTCTACTGGTAAGTTTTGGAAGTTATGATGAAAACAATATCATGAAACCATTCAAATTCGCGGAAAAAACATCCCTCTCCTCATCATCATCAAAGGCCGACTCGATGCCGGCATTTAAAATTTTTGCATCCAAGTTCGTGTTGGTGAAGGAAATCTCCAAGAGTATTGAATTTTTAAAATTTTTGAACCTGATATACCGCCAAACTCGTTATATCGCCAACATCGCTGAGAACAGAAGGTGGCGATATAACGAGGATTTACTGTATGTGCAAAACTTTTGAAGAAAAAAACATTGATAAGAATTGTTTTGCTTAAACACCCAGCTTCTCCTTTGAAGGGGATTTTCTTTCATTGTTCTGCCTAAGATTCATAAATCAGGGGAAAATTAAAATTGACCCGTCTTGACCGGTACATTGCCCTGAACTGACTTGCCAGCTCACCAGCTGCACGTGCCCAACATGACACTACAGGTGAGCCACCTATCGGGCGATCCATTAGAGAAAACTATTTTGCGCTAATTCCTTGTAGTCAACCGCGCGAAATATGATTTCTGACAAATACAATGTTTGCATGAATTTAATGCCCCCGTCATGAAATGGAAGTGGGGGGGACATATAGTGTATCCATGTCTGTCCCGTCCCATGGTAATGTAACCAGATTATTTAAATAACTACTGATCTGATTGTCATCAAACTTCACATGTGTAATAATTAAGCATGTAGAACTAATTTCATATGGGGAAAGGGGGGCATTTATGTCCCACAGTCATTTCTAGTTATGAGGCTTGGTTTATTATCCCCTCGCGGCGAAAAGTCGGGGAGGGGATATACCGTTCCGTTCGTACGTACATAAGCATGTAAGTACGTACGTACGTATGTTCACTTTTTGTCAGCACTCTGCGACTTCATTTTTGAACTTATTGTGACCAATCTTCATATATGGGTCCAGCATGGTAATACCTCGAACGAGTTCGTGTTTCAGGGTGCCAAGGTCAAGGTCAAAGTCACTGTTACTATTTATGGAAAATCTTTGTCAGCACTCTTGCAACTTCATTTCTGAATGGATCCTCACCAAACTTCATATACAGGTCCAGCATGGGAATACCTCGAACAAGTTCGTGTTTCAGGGTGCCAAGGTCAAGGTCAACGTTACTATTTATAGAAAATATTTGTCAGCGCACTTGCGACTTCATTTTTGAACGGAGCCTGACAAAACTTCATATATGGGCTCATCATGGGAGTACCTCGAATGAGTTCGTGTTTAAGGGTGCCAAAGTCAAGGATAAGGTCAGCGTTACTATTTATAGAAAATCTTTGTCAGCACTCTTGCGACTTCATTTCTGAACAGATCCTGACCAAACTTCATATATGGGTCCAGCATGGGAATACCTCGAACGAGTTTGTGTTTTAGGGCGCCAAGGTTAAGGTTTAGGTCACCGTTACTAATTATAGAAAATATTTGTCAGTGCTGTTGCGACTTCATTTTTGACCAAACTTCATATATATGCCAATTAAACCTTCTGAACAAAGGAGAATGCTTATATATGCATTTAGATACACACATAATATAATCACTATCCGAAAATGAAGTTGCTAGTGTGATGCGTAACCAGATACTGTTGAATGCATAACAATATGTATCATATTTATCTGGCAATTAGCCCATGCCTGATAATAAGCCCATCCATGTATATTGCAGTTCAGTGCAAATGACAACTGATGTTATTACAATGTCATGCAATAACCCCACCCCCCATTTTGCGTCAGAGTTCATGTGTTAGCACGCGAGGGGATTTGTATCGTTTGCGATGCCTTGTTTTTTTTTAAAGTCCTATTAACAGCCAGGTCATTTAAGGAGATTTTGGAGGTGGAGGAAAGCCTGAGTACCCCAAGTAAAAACCACCGACCTACGGTCAGTACCTGGCAACTGCCTCGCTTTGGTTTTGAACTCGCAAGTTCTCAGGGTTGGAGGACTAGTGGTAGAATGTCGGAACACCTTAACCACTCGGCCACCACAAGGACTAGTTAAACCCATTGGTACAAATATATAGCACGACTCTGTCATGATAAACCGGAAAGAGTACTTGACATGCAAACTAGCAAAATTATCTCGGAATGAAGTCATCTATCAAAAAATAAATTCCATCCTTAATGTTTCAGGGTTGCGGGGTGGGGGGGGGGGGGGGGGGGGGGGTGGAAATACAAATACTTTTCCCAGCCATCTGTCTGCCCAATGAAGTTTGTCAGCACTTCTTTCTTTCTTTCATACATTTCCATCAAACTTGAGAGTAGAATTTTTATACACCTCTCAAAAATAATGGTGTTGTGCGTCCGTTAGTCGTAAACTTTTATTTGTCCGGACATCTGCTCCTACAGTTTTCAAACGATTTCTTTAAAACTTGCTAGGCTTGACCACCATGACATTAAGTTGTGTTTTCCTGATTGACAGTTTGATTCGACAATATTTACCAGAGTTATGGCCCTTTGGAACTTTGTATCTGATGCAATTTGGGGTATTATGTAGAACATGTCAGAACTTTTTTTGTGTTTACATACCATTATACTTCCGATATGGTACGACAGGTGCATCATGCCTCCGCTTGCGGTGCTCTTGTTCGCTTAGTCAGCCTCAAAACTGTTAGCAGTGTGGGAATGTTTGTGCTGTTAGTCTTCTGTTTAGCAATGTGACATATACTATCCACTGTAGAAATTGAATGGTATGGAATATTTTCGCGTGTGGATACAATGTACATATGCGAAAAAAATTTGGCAGCGATATAAGTGAAAATTTCCACACCACGAAGTATTTCAGTTTTACAGTATTTGCACAAGATCAAAATATCTTAAGGGTTGTAAGGTCAAGGTCACAGTTGCTATTTTCAGAAATTCATTGTCAGCACTCTAGTGGCTTCATTGCTTCATGGATTTCATCAAACTACACAAACTAATACAAAATCAAAATATCATTGATGAGTGGAGTTTTAGGGTTATGAGGTCAAGGTCAAGTTCACTATTGGCTATTTTTAGAAAATAATTGTCAGCGCTCTAATGGTTTCCTTTACTAATGGATTTTCATCAAACCACACAATCTTATACATACAGAGTTAAAATATCTTTGACAAGTTGCAAGTTTAAGTTTCATGGTTGTCGGGTCAAGGTCACTTGCTTTTTTAGACAATGATTGTCAGCACTGTAGGGGCTTTATTTCTTCATGGATTTTCACCGTTTTCACACACATGTAGAGGATTAACATGTCTTGGACAAGTTTAAGTTTCAAGATTGTTTGGTCAAGTTAAATCAAAATTGGCATACATATATTGCGTATATCGGCTTATTTTATATGTGGAATGGTTTAGAATGCAGGCAATGTGAGAAACAAAAGAGTCCAGTGGCTCTGCGATTCTGTTGGCTCATTTTAATGCCAACTCATGAACTTGTCTTTCAAATTTATTCACCCAGATTTGTAAATTCCGGAATATTCGAAAAGTGTATGAAACATATCTAGAGGGTTAAAATTGGTAGCACTCAATTAAATGTTATGTCTTCTCAACTGATGAGATAACCGAACACAAAGATAACATGCTATCCCATCATTTCACTCCCAGTTTGAAGTAATGCCGAACAGCGTTTCTTGCGTTAGTGTTTAGTTTAGCTACCTTCAGCTGATACGTTCATCATTCCAGTACACTGTAAGATTATGTTCGGTAAAGCTTGTAAAAATATATATTTAGTTTAATTAGGTAATAAAAGAATATTTATTTGTTATTTTTACACAATTAGTTCTAACAATATTTAAAAATGTACTTCTCAACAAAAAATTATCAATAGATATTCCTTCAATTTTTCAATATACTTGATTGTAAATTGGTAAATAAATAAAAAAAATATGTTTATAGTACATATTAAATGAAATATAAGACATCAAAACTGTTAGATAAATAATAATTTTCTATTTTATTGATGTCCTGTATGCAAAAAAGATTTGGGAAAAACTTTAACTGTAGTTATCATGATTTCTTAATTTGTAGTTTTGAAATGAAAGAAAGAAGGTTGTTTGAGAAAGATAACTACATGAAATTCAAATATATATTAAAGTTATAAATATTAGCTAATGATAAGGCCAGTTTCTAAGTACTAGCAGACGGCACAGGTGAAGTACAGGTAAGAATCACAGGTAGATGGGACTGCCCATTTACCTGTAGGGGTATTTGACCTATATGGGGTTCAGGGTGTAGTGCACTACTAGTTTACCTGTAGTTTAAATGTAGTGCACTACTAGTTTAAACGTAGTGCACTACTAGTGCACTAGGTGTAAAGGTTAGCTTACACTCAACTGTACTTACTGCGTTCATTTCTATCAAGTTCATGCTCGCTCATATAAGGATTGTCCCTCATTTTGACTGCGTATACGGTGGTATGCCCGCATTTGGGAACGAACATATTCTATGGTGCGCGTTATTTTGAGGAATTGATGCTTACTTTGATGTGACAAAGATTTACATGGCGGGTGTTGTCGATGAAGAAGAAGACGCTTACTCTTCCGGAACACCTGGTCTTATTCTCTTTAACTTTTACAAGTATTCGGTATTTTCTAATTTATTCTCAAACGGTCATTTCTGCATGCATGTTCAGTTTTAATCGAATGGAGCTAGTGAAACAGCTAGAAATTCAGGTAGTATTGGAACTCATGTTATCGCTATTTCTTGCGAAGTACTGGATTGATCAATCTCAAAATCATATGTATTTTCCCTTTTTTTATCAGATCTGATATACAATATGGCCGACAGACGCACATCTTGGATTTGGCAGTAATATATTGTAAACGCTATTGCTCCACAAATACTGGATGGATCGTTCTCAAATTGCGTATGTTGGTTCCCTTTTGTTATTTGGTGTGAATGGATCCGTTTTTACGCTGATCCGAAAAATTATTACCGACAAACATCCATCTTTTATTGTTTTTCTTTTATATGTAGTTATTCTCGAGCCTTAGTTTTGCTTTCGATTTTGAAAATGATCAGACAAACAAAATCGCTAATAGTCTTTCAACTTTCAAATTAAGAAAAAGGCTTACATTTCATATTTCTACGATTGAAGGTACACAGATAAGCTTGCGATTAAAGACACAACAGACTCCCACATCGGCTTCTTACCTCAATCGTTACTTGAAATATTACCAACATGGAGAGCTTACTACTAAGCTGTACGATAAACGTTACGATTTCGATTTTCCGATCATGAACATTTCCTTCCTTGATAGTAACACCCCTGCTTCTCCATCATATGGTGTTTACATTTTGCAGTTGTTTCGTTTTTCTAGGGCTTGCTCTGAATTATGGGCTAGATTTATGGTCACCATCTTGATCTCATCGAGAAACATTCTGTATATTTGTGTGATATGAAGATGAACGTTTTTGGTTTTGCTCATTAGTATGCTTACTTGTTTTGATTGACATGATGACTTGGTTTCTCATTTTGAGGACTTGATGCTTACTTAGATGTGATCAAGTGTACATGGCAAGTGTCGTCGATGACGCAAAGACGCTTAATCTTCCGGAACACGCGGTCCTCTTCACTTGTTCTTTTAAAACGGTCCACATGTAAATCTTTTCTTTATATAAATATTTCACTCCAAGTTTAATCAACTTTGAGTTTGAAATGTGATTTTGTTGCCGCTTTGGTATTCTCTGATTTATTTCTCTCTATATATTTGCTTCGGTCATTTTATGAAAAGAATCCGTAGCTGAATACTGAAGAAAATACATTTTCGGGTTTATATTCTCAACTTTGATTGCATGACCTTCATTCTTAAATTTAATATGCGACTTTCACCCACTGGAAATAAATATAATAATAACATTAAACCGACAATTCAACGGTAGCCGCCCTTCACTAAATTTGTCACATAAAACAATGACATAAGTAGACATGAACACATATCAAGGATTCGTCCACTTATGAAACAGGCAGTGTCACCCACATATTGGATGTAAGACCAGTACCGGACCTAGCTGTGTACAGTAACACAAGCAGTATGAACTGTTTATTTTTACTACCCACCTTGCTACTGACCATCAGCATTAACAGATTATCTAGTGGACAGCCGTTAAAGACTGACCGTCGTCCCAATGTAGAAACAGCTCTGATGGAACAGAGGATACTGTCACAAATCAGGTATTTTCTTTTGAAAATATATACATGTTGTTAAGGCGTGTAATCACTAGGGCGTGTCGGTATTTTACATCTGCTGTATCTACATTAGATTTGATACTCGTCAAAAGATCCAAGTAAACCTCAAGTCCTCAAAATGAAAATCGAGTAATCATTATAGATAACAAAAAGTAAATACACTAATAAGCACACTCAAACACACCCATCTTCATATCACGCAAAGATACAAAATATTATTCAATAAGCCAAAAATGGCGACCATAAAACTTGCTCATAGATCTGATCAATCTGCATCTAAGTTTGTTTGTCAGCAGATACAATTGAGGGGATTAACGCACCAGACCCGTCTGCTTCCAAATTAGTTTGCAAATTGCTATTCCTACCTTGTTGTCCCTAGCATCATGAAGAGTCCATGAGGACGAAACAGCTGAGTAATTTATTTTTAGGCATACTCTATGTATTACTTAATTAAAATATACTATCTTTTATGTCACATGTACAAAATTCCAATGAGAAATTGCTGAAATTGACATTTCCAAATCATCTTGTTATAACTCTACCAATTCATCACGTTATACAAGTCAGCATTGTCACCTTCGTTTTATTTGTATACACACATGTAATAACACTACCAATTTATCACGTTATGCAAGTCAGCATTGTCATCTTCGTTTTATTTGTGTACATACATGTAATAACTCTACCAATTCATCACGTTATATAAGTCAGTATTGTCATCTTCGTTTTATTTGTATACATACATGTTATAACTCTACCAATTCATCACGTTATATAAGTCATTATTGTCATCTTCGTTTTATTTGTGTACATACATGTTATAACTCTACCAATTCATCACGTTATATAAGTCAGCATTGTCATCTTCGTTTTATTTGTGTACATACATGTAATAACTCTACCAATTCATCACGTTATATAAGTCAGCATTGTCACCTTCGTTTTATTTGTATACACACATGTAATAACACTACCAATTCATCACGTTATGCAAATCAGCATTGTCATTTTCGTTTTATTGTGAACATACATGTTATAACTCTACCAATTCATCACGTTATATAAGTCAGTATTGTCACCTTCGTTTTATTTGTATACACACATGTAATAACACTACCAATTCATCACGTTATATAAGTCAGTATTGTCATCTTCGTTTTATTTGTATACATACATGTTATAACTCTACCAATTCATCACGTTATATAAGTCAGCATTGTCACCTTCGTTTTATTTGTATACACACATGTAATAACATTACCAATTCATCACGTTATGCAAATCAGCATTGTCATTTTCGTTTTATTGTGAACATACATGTTATAACTCTACCAATTCATCACGTTATATAAGTCAGTATTGTCACCTTCGTTTTATTTGTATACACACATGTAATAACACTACCAATTCATCACGTTATATAAGTCAGTATTGTCACCTTCGTTTTATTTGTATACACACATGTAATAACACTACCAATTCATCACGTAATATAAGTCAGTATTGTCATCTTCGTTTTATTTGTATACATACATGTTATAACTCTACCAATTCACCACGTTATATAAGTCAGCATTGTCATCTTCGTTTTATTTGTGTACATACATGTTATAACTCTACCAATTCATCACGTTATATAAGTCAGTATTGTCAACTTCGTTTTATTTGTGTACATACATGTAATAACTCTACCAATTCATCACGTTATATAAGTTAGCATTGTCACCTTCGTTTTATTTGTATACACACATGTAATAACACTACCAATTCATCACGTTATGCAAATCAGCATTGTCATTTTCGTTTTATTGTGAACATACATGTTATAACTCTACTAATTCATCACGTTATATAAGTCAGTATTGTCACCTTCGTTTTATTTGTATACACACATGTAATAACACTACCAATTCATCACGTTATATAAGTCAGTATTGTCATCTTCGTTTTATTTGTATACATACATGTTATAACTCTACCAATTCATCACGTTATATAAGTCATTATTGTCATCTTCGTTTTATTTGTGTACATACATGTTATAACTCTACCAATTCATCACGTTATATAAGTCAGTATTGTCACCTTCGTTTTATTTGTATACATACATGTTATAACTCTACCAATTCATCACGTTATGTTCGATAGTTTTCTTATGTCTAATTCTATATAGTTAGTTTTATCTCCCTAAATATACATAATTTGAATTTGTATTTCCATTTAAATATCAATTGAACACATAATTGTTATATGAGCCTTTGGAAATATTCACGTAACAATGTCCATACTGTTATCAGACCCCTGCTGACGTAGATTTGTAACGGCGGCCAAAAGTATTCACGGCACCTGTCTGAGCTGACGGAGGATATACAGACCCTGACTAGACGTGTAAGGAAAATAGAAGTCACTATTGTTTTGCCTGGTATGGTAATTGTTATTTTAGTTCTTAGTTTCCAAATGTTTTAAATTATGTTGCATGTACATTTTATTCCACATAATTTGATATCTTCAACTTGTAATTGTATCATTGAATGAATATATAACATTTAAAAGGAAAAGTCGATATTCATTACAAATAAGATATCTACATATGATACGATTGATCTAAAAATCTGCATTTTCCTCAGTTGTGTCTAAGAGGCATTCCTACGGTATACTGTAAATGTTAAATGTTCGCCCTGTCTTCAATTTACTCTTCCATTGTTAGGCGAAAAGGGGGAAAACTAGAGATTTTAAAGATGTGGTTAAATGCTTTTTGAGACGGGTTGAAATTAAAAAAAGAAATAAAAATAAAATCAGAGAATACCAAAGCGTCAACAAAACCCTTACCCGAACTCAAAATCGTTTAAACTAGGGGCAAAATAGGAACAGAGGAAATATTTCATGGAGACTCCCGTAAAAGCGTAAGAGAATAAGACCAGGTGTTCCGGAGGAGTAAGCGTCTTCTGCTTCATCGACAACACCCGACGCAACAATCGTAACTTTGACAAATTGGTATTTGGTCATATGTTTACGTAGTACGTACATGTTAGTAATAACTTAAGTATCATGAAAACAGTTTCATGAATACGGGCTCAGGTCTACAATCATTCAAAATACCCATAAATGGTAAAGACGCTGACCTACCTCAGCAATATTGGATACCTAGACTACACAAGGAACATAATAAGCAACGTTTTATCGATACCTCGTCTCATTGCTCAACCACGCCATTATCAAAACTTCTTACTACCACTGTTAGTACCTTTAAACCATGGCTTCAGTCTTATTGTGACACTGTATACTCCAGAAGTGGTATCAATTGGATGTGGATTTTGAAAAGCACAAAGATCTTCTGATCAGTTTTGAACACCCCTTTCTAAAAAATATTTCGCCCGTCTAAACATTTTATTTTTCCATCCTGTACACTACCATACCAAATATCAAACTAAAAGTACGCCTTCGGTCTCTCATTATGAGAGCATTCTCTTCCAAGAAAGGTGTACGACGATACAAATGCATGGTTGTTTGCTATCTTGGAGCATACTTTGTGAAAAACACAACAAAAGCTTGGTTGAAATATACTGAGGAAGATATAGTACGAATGATTGAATTTCTGGTCGACAATATCTTTGTTGGTTCGGAGGAAAGATTCTCAAATAGACTGTTGGCATTCCAATGGGCACTAACTGTGCCCCATTTGTAGCTGATATGTTTTTGTTTTCAAACGAGGCTGAATTTGTCGAGGGGCTTATCAGGACGGGTAACAAAAACCTTGTCAAATCTTTCAATTTCACTTTCAGGTATATCAACGATGTGCTGTCTATAAACAACATTGACATTATTACTAAGCTGTATGATAAACGTGATGATTTCTATTTTCCGATCGTAAACTTTCCCTTTCTTTATAATAATATCCCTGCTTCTCCACCCTATGGTGTTTACATATCGTAGTTGATTCATTACTCTTGGGCTTAAACTGAATATCGAGATTTTTCGTGATAAATGTTAACTGCTGACGAACAAACTTACGACACAGGGATTCGAGAGATGCAGGTTGATGAAGACTATGGACAAGTGTTATGGTCACCATCTTGATCTCATCGATAAATATTCTGTATCTTTGCGTGACATGAAGATTGGCGTTTTTGAGTTTGCTTGTTAATGTGCTTACTTGTTGTGATCGGCAATAATGACTCGGTTCTCATTTTGAGGATTGATGCTTACTTGGATGAGACCAAAGTTTACATGGTGGGTGTCGTCAATGAGGAACACCTTGTCTTATTCCCTTGTACTTTTACGAGAGTCTCTATGTAAATCTTTCCTTTGTTCCTATTAAGCCCCTAGTTTAATAGATTTTGAGCTCGGATTATAGTTTTGTTGACGCTTTGGTATTTTCTGATTTTTTCTATGTTTTATTTTTCTGTATGGCACAAGTTGATTGGTCATGTCCAGGTCATGTCCAATATATTTGCTCTATTCTTTTAACTATCAAGTTAGTTAAAAATGAATTATTTTGGCTGTGGATAACAGAAATATTAGAAACAATGGTATTTCTGTAGATAACTGTTTGGGCAAATTTTTCATTTTTTGCTGTTTTCTACATAATGTATCGGACCCCGTTAGATAAAATGATTCCTTAGTTTGGCGTTTAGTAACAACTCTTCTAAACGGAGAAACATATTCTTTATTGCTTTTTTAATTATTGTGCATTTTAAAGATTTGTCAAATGTTTAACCCCTAAGTGTATCGTGTTAATCATGTTTCAGGTGTTTACTGGAAACAGCGACATAAGCACCATAGTTAAATCTAGTCTTGCCCCTAGCATCACTGCAGTGTACCTGAGGATTAATCCAAGGACTTGGCACAATCATATATCCCTACGGTTTGATGTCGGTGGCTGTTACAGCGTTAGGGAAACACGTCCAAGTAAGCCACTACATTTACATCTTACAAAAAGCATTTATAAACATATAGCGTAAATACAGTGAGAATACCGAAGCGTAAACAAAATCATAATCCGAACTCAAAAACGATTACCCCAGGGGCAAAATATGAACAAAGGAAATATTTACATGGAGACCTTTATAAAAGTACAAGATAATACGACCAAGTGTTCCGGAAGAGTAAGCGTCTTCTACCACTAGTAACCTGGTGTTATCAGCAAGGGTAGTGCTATGATATATTCCAGGGGTTAAAGGCCCAATTTACGTAACTTTCGACAAAACTTGAAGCAAAAATCAAGCCTAATAACATTTTATATTTATAGATTTAGTTACGATTAACTGATATCAGCAATATTCAAGATGAGTTCTTACGCGATTACCGGTACAGCAGCAGTTAAAAGTCGGTATTTGTAAACACGCATCCATTTGGAACTGTCTGCTAACTGCGGCTTGTTGTTGAAGTGGGCCCCACCTGTATTATTTTCAATTCTTTGGATTTGTCTTACCGCTTTGAGTTACCGCTCATGTTTACTTCGTTTAATTTTTGCATGGTTATCAACTGAATTTTTTTCAGATTTTTTTCAGAATCACGAAACCATACCAGAAGTTACGTTCATGTGTATTGGGCCTTTAAGAGAGAAAAATTGAGTGTGACACGCGAATATCGATGATTTTTGTTAGCGTGATCTTAATTTGACATATAACATTCATACTATATAATCCAAAGGCAAATATTTATTATATTTTCACACGTTCTGTATTTTGTTTCAAAAATATTTTTTTAATAAAATTACTTAAATTAAAAAAAAAAAATCCCAATAATTGAACAAATGAAAGATTAACATCAACGGTCTATTATCTAAGTCAGGTGCGGATACGAGTCAAAATCTTTTTAAAAATTGTCATATTCAAGCACTCGTAATTAGGGGCTCTTCCAGTCACCAATTTTAATTCGTTATTTACTGGTTTGCTCTAAATATCGAGATTTTTGTAATAAATGTCGACTGCTTTCGAGATATACAAATTGGTGATTAATATAATCGTCATCCTGATTTCATTGAGGAATATTCTGTATCCGTGTTTTATTGATATGAAGATGGACATGTTTTTGTTTATGCTCATTCGTATGTCTACTTGATATGATGGAGCATTGCGAATAAGGTGTAACCAGGACGTAACATTTACTTGGATATATTTACCATTGCATGGCATTTGCACTTATGTACTTCCAAATTCAGTTGGCATTCATAAGGCCGTGAATGTCATTGACATATTGTTGACATCATCATTACTATGACTTCACAATTGTAAAGTTGCATACATTTTGTATCATTGACCGTCCACGGGCGATGGCTGTTCTATTCAAGTCTCATGCCCGACTTGGTAACAGAGGATCTGGACGATCAATTGAGTATTCACCTTAAAAGCGACCCGGACATAAGTTCTACCCATTTTCTTTTTTCTATACTTGTGATCAAAGGTAAGCCAGCTGAGGAAGCAGGAAATTGAGGCTCATAATTGCTTCCAGGATCCCGTTTGAAATAAGCCTGGTACATTTTATGTATTTTCGAAAAAGTGTTTTAACTGCAAAGTGCCTTTCAATTTCAAGACTGTCCATGCTGAAAGTTTACGTTACAAAACGAACAAAAAAGTAAACCCGCAGATCATGTATGATCACAGGGACTTCAGAATATGTTACATCTTCTGGGGGTTTCGATCAATTTTAGATCCCCCCCCCCCCCGTTAATGGTAATAGATAAAGGCTATTTGAGGGGGCATTTAAACTCAATATACTCTTAAACACATTAATTCAGTTCCAGATTTTGGTTTAATCAATTTTGAGTTTGGATTATGATTATGTTAACTCTTCGGTATTCTCTTATTTATTTTCAGATTTAGTTGTACAAATTACCATGTCGCTGTCGCCTGTAAAGGCGAAATGCATTGAATTGTTTGCAACAATGTTGCAGAACGTTCTGTAGGTCTATGCGTACATTCAATTATTTCCCACGGTGTCCATTGGTCATGTTTCAATTTTACTGACTGATAAAAGAAAGTTCCGAATTTCGGTGTACTCGGTCCAGGGGAGGAGCCTCACAAATACCAGTTGATATTAGTAGAACTATTGAAAATGAGTTGGTTATACCATAGCTAGATCACAGGAAAAAGCGGCACGTCTATGCGACAAAAAGTTTTATGGGTTATTCTAAAAATGGTAAGTACAGCATATATAAGCATTGAACTTCTTTAAGTTGGCATTCATAACCAATATGAATACCAAAAGGACAAAGGTATATCCAACTTTGGTATTCTCGCCGGCACAATCGCATTGCCTAAACTTGGTTTATCTTCTTATCGTTCAAAGTAAAAGTTAAATGAATTTGAAGTTTGATGCTTGAGAAAATGATATTTTTATGGAAACTAAACTTGGTTGTACAAACGTAATATTTGTTCTTTCAAGATTTCTCAGTTGCCCCAGTTCTATTATTGTTTTGAATATTATTGCTGTCAGAACTAATAGTTTAAACATACTTTAAGATGTTGGTTATCGGGGCGAGTGTTATTTCTACGGAATCTGTATTTATATCGATTTAGAACGCTAGTAATAGGTAATAATTCTCTTTTATCATCTATATGATCAACAGCATAACTATGTGTTTATATTTTCTGAAGACATACACAAAGCTTTAGGATTCAGACCAATCCTGAACGGAGGCACCCTGTTTAAGGTGAACGAACGCGCCCATAACCAGCTGGACGCGGCCAGGCTCTGTACACAACAGTATTCACAGCTAATCGAGGTGGATTCCTCGTCACTAATGGCGGGACTACAGGCAGTCGTAAATGGAAACGATATATTAAGTAAGTAAATGAAATGCAATCATAGTTTCCTAAATTTCCCGTTTTTTCCGGACACATATGCATTGTCACACGAAAACTGTGAAACAGTTATCTAGTCAAAAATTGATATTATTCTTCAGTCAGTTATAATAAGGAGACAAAAAAGTAAAATGCAATCTTCAATGCAAAACAATGATAACTATAAAAAACCTAAATACATAACTTGTTATCAAAATGATAATAAAGTTGCAATACTGGTGTCATTGTGACGAAATTATTTGTATCCTTATATGGCATGAAGGTGAACGCTTTTGAATAGATTAGGAGTGTTGTCTCAGTTCACACCTTTACTTAGATATGCCCTAGATTTACATTTCGAGACAAAGTATGCTTATTCTTCCAGAACACCTCGTTTGTACCCTTTTGCACTGCTTTAAGTGTCTCCAGCTTAGTCTTCCGTCTGTTCATATTTTGCTTTTGGATAAATCAATTTTGTTTTCGGGTATAGTTTTGTAACGTACCGCTTCGGTACTCGCTGATGTTTTTATTCTATTATGTTTAGGGAACGCACACAATCAGATGTACGTGTCCGGAAGTTATGTTTCAAATCAGTGGCAGTATAGTGATGACGTTGGTGTGATTGACAGCGCCCTCTGGTCTCAAGGCAACCCTGACCCGACTCAGGGTCACTGTGTCATGTTGACAACAGCAGGCCTGGCTAGTGTAAATTGTTCTCAAACTCTCTTCTCCGTGTGTGGATATATTTGATGGAGTGTTTTGGTTTGTACTGATGTAATACGTTTGGTAACTGATTGACAACTGAAGTTGGTTAAAGTTGTCATTGTTTTGACGCCGAACAATTTCATAGTCATAAACAATTCATCAGAAAGACATGTTCATTTACTCTGGTGCACCTACTGGACACATGTGAAGACAATCGTACGATGAGTTGGTCGCCATTACTTGCAGGGACAATGAAACTTAGTCATGCAGAATAAAGCTAAGTGCATGCATTGCGATCGGTCAAACGCGTGAATGAAAAGGAAAAAGAAGAAATAATTATATAGATATATATGATATGCAAGATAAATAAAAAGTCCACATGGTCGAAGGTAAGCCCTTCATGTAATAAACCGAAACGCAGAAGTAGCATCAAAGACAAAGCCCGTCCTGATAGTCAAGGGAATATGCTCACGTTTGCTCACTCCACTACCCTAGTATATGTCAAATCAAATCATGACACAAAAAGCTTATCTCTCGTTTTGCGAAAACAACTTCACAAATCACTAGTCCGATACCTGATATTTTAAGAAGATAAACAAGCAACTTAAAAACAAGGAAGTTTTACCAATATTCATTAATGTACATCAATGAATAAAAGTAGTATCCCGGTGTTATAAGCAATGGTGGTGCTATGACATTTTCCAGGGGTTGAGAGAGAGAAATTGAGTGTGCCACGCGAATATCGACGATAAATTGGTTAACGTTTTCTTAATATGATATATAACATTCATACTTTATAATCCAAAAACAAATATTTGATTTTTTTCACATGTTCTGTATTTTGTTTCAAAAATAATTTTATAATAAAAGCTTTAAATTTAAAAAAGATTTTCTAAATAAAACAGAGAATACCAAAGCCACAACAAAAACAATAATCCGAACGCAAAATAGATTAAACTAGAGGCAAAATATGAACAAATGAAATATCTACATGGAAACCCTCATAAAAGTACGGAGACCCTCGTAAAAGTACATGAAAACAATACCACGTGTTCCGGAAAAGTAGGCGTCTTCTGCTTTATTGACGACACCCGCCATGTAAATCTTGTCACTCAAGAAAACATGAAGTCCTTAAAAAGAGAACCGTGTCATCATAAAATAAATAAAAAAATATACCACATTCGATTTAACGCCTTAACCATAATACGCTGAGCTATTTTGATATTCCAAGGACGTGCCTACGTATATATATTTAATGTTTACATGGTTATGATGGTGTGGAGTGGATATGCATCTTAACAATGAGTTTTATATAAGTGCTTCTTCATTTCGTTTAAGGAAGTAGACGTTTCTCAAGAACATAAATCCGGGTAAAGGGCTTTAGTTATCGTCACGATACCGAAAATAATACCCTGTAACATAAGATATACCATAAGATAACCGCCCAACCGCGTTCATTACTATAAAATTCATGTTCCCTTATAGACATCTGATAAAGCTTTCGTTAATGTACATATACTGTAAAGTTGTTTAATTTCGCAGGGAGAAAATTTCGCGTTTTTCTGTTCAGGACTATTTCGCTTTCTTTCAGTTTCTTACAAAAGATTGACATGCAGTTGACAAACTTGCAAACGATAAGGCCATGCTACGCAATGCTTTTACCCTCCATATACTAGAAAAAATCCAGTATATAAATGGTTTTAATATTTTATGTGACTTTTAATACCATATAGGGAAATGGTAGAAATTATACGATGTACACATTTCATGCGACTCTAATATGATATCGTGAAACAGTAGAAACTACATGTATACTTACGATATACATGTTTTGCTTAACAATATGCTTTAAATAAAGATTGTTTATTATTCATTGCCATAGTGGTCACTCATCACAAGGTGAAAAATATCCACGGGTATTTAATTTCGCGGACATAACCTTGACCGCGAATATAGCGAAATTAAATCCCCCGTGTATAAAAGCAACTATCTAGTATATACATTTTCACTGCAAAGAAACAAGATGAATGTATGTTATTTCGCAATAAGATACATTGAGACAAAGTGACGTCGCCATGCTTATGACGTAATCATAAGCACACACCATTCAATGAGTAGGTACGCCAAGTTATGTTACCCACCAATGAATGCCAAAAATATGAAATTAATCCTTAAGGATGTATCTTGTGTTGTTTCAGTCACGTTCAAGTCTCGTGTATGTCTCATTTAAAGATGTTATGTTATAATGAAGAAAATATGATCAATTTTAATAGCATATATGCATCTGAAAATTGTATCAAAAATATAAGTGTTTGTTGCTTGTAGAACTTTTTTTACAGGAATTTTAAAAAATTACCAATTTGGCGGCCATTTTGAATACGCGTATTTCTGTCCATTTTATGCACTTCCCGAATGGGCAAAATCTCACCATTTTGATGCTAGATTGATCTTTTAAAAACATCAGTGTTTAGCCATTTTTAATTATAGCAAGCTAATTGTTGCTGTACAACTTTATAATGTTCACTTTTATAGAAATATTATGCTACAAAGTGGATAATTATACAATTTTTTATATTTTTTTCATATATTTAGTGTAAATGGAGAACTTTTTAGTTTTGAAGCGGAAACTGTGAAAAATAGCACAAATAATAAAGGGACAAAAAATTAAACACACTAACCCCCCATTTTTTTGACGGTTTTAGAAAGAGAAACCCATTTTCTTTTCATCCCTCAAATATTAAAAAAAGTTTGATATCAGAACTTTTTTTATTAAGCGTTAAATCTGCAAAAAATGGTGAAAAAGTGAGGATTTTCTCATTAAAAAATAAGGAGTAGGGGTAACTCAAATTGCTTTCCTGAGTAAAAATATAAAGTTAGAGAAATTTTACCTCCATAACTTAAAGAAAACAATATTTTTGTCATTTCTGCAAACATTCAAACATTTCGAATCACAAATTCGGAAGATATTGTATGAAAATGTCCCGCAATCGGTTGAAACTACAAAATTGACTTAAAATCCCTTATTACGTCATATTGGTATCTTTGACCGATCATAACACAAAAACGAGCACACTGACATATCATTATTTTTGCATTTTCTGGCATGCCTTGATCTCCCTTATCCATAAATGTATATTAGAAAAAAGTTTGATACAGGAAAATTTTGACTTCTCAGAGGTGTACATCCTTAATTAAGATGAAAGAACAACTTGAGCTTCTGTATCAAACAAGCTGTATAACGAAACTGCAAGATCAAATTATCTCAAACGGTCATTTGTATATACATGGTCAGTTTTAATGGCATGGAGCTAGTAATACAGCAAAAATTCCGGTAGTATTATGGGTTTTTTTAAAAGCGGATACCTGTGTCATTGTTTCACAAAATCTTACCTACGCACAGTCGTATTTTAGCCCACATAACCAGTTGGTCAACTATTCAAATCAACCAGTTTCCGTCCTCCCCTAAACAATTCCTGTTATCGCTATTTCTTGAGAAGTACAGGATGGATCAGTTGTGCATTATTTACTTTTGACCAGATCTGATAATCGATATGGCCGACAGAAGGCCATCTTGGATTTGGCAGTAAGCAATTGTTATCGCTATTTTGTGACAAATACCGGATGGATCATTCTTAAATTTCGTATGTAGGTTCCCTTTGGTGCCTAGTTGTGCAAGGTCACATTTTTGGACTGAACCCCAAAAAGATATTGCCGACAAGCATCCATCTTGCATTTTGAAATTTCAAGTACATTATGGTTATTTTTTTAGAATTACCAGATGTACCTTTCAGATGTAGTTCATCTAGGTCCGTAGTTGTGCTCATTCGATTTTGGAAATGATCAGAACAAAATTCCTATCAATCTGTCAATTATTGTTGAATTTAGAAAAAGATAACATTACATATAAATACGATTCAATACATAGTTGAAAGAAAGACTAAGAATGAAAAAGATCCATCGTTTAAAGAAAAAAATGAAATTCATCGATGGTCAACGCCAAGGTCCCTCTTGGATTTCTATTTATGTTTTCAATCCACAATTTAAATAACATATATACAGCTACATTAGTGTCCCAATTTTGTTCTAACTTAAGACAAATGTCATTTTCATAATTCTCTTTTTTGAATTAGTTTACACTACTGAATTCATTGTCTTATTTTAAACACACTATATAAGTATATATCCAATTCCAGCGTAGAACGAGCCATTTGCGGCTTAAAAACTGCCCGGTCTAAGGTAGGGTAACACAATCTCGTGTTCGTGGCACCGGTAGTTGTCTGTCGAGTTAAAGCTGGTTTAGGGTGCTTTTTTTAAAGTTTGATATCCTGGTAATATTATCTATCAGCAGTTTTTTCCAGTAGGTGGACGATTATAACCAAGTCGGCTTACTCCCATAGCCCCAATATCATCATTTTGACCCCTACACCTGACGACACTAGTTTCGGATACGTCATCTTATCTGTTCTGACTATGAACTATGAAACAAATATTAAGTAGATTCACCACTGAAGATATAATCCTCCCAGTCTGCTCTGTTGAATGTTTGTGAAAGTTGATCTGTGTGTGAGGAAACTGTTGAGGAGTTTAACAAATAAAGTTCTTGGAATAATCGAACATTACACACCACACAAGATAATATATTCAATTCGGACGAGACAGGTCTATTTTTTAAACTAACCCCTAACCGTACACTAATACTAAAAGGAGAAACTGAAAGGGGTAAAAACAAAGTAAGGAACGTGTTACAGTTCTGGTTTGAGCCAACGCATCGGGTACAGAAAAACCTATACAGTTGGTTATCGGGAAATTTATAAAATCCCAAGTGTTTTAAAAAAAACATCAAACGCTCTCCCGTAGACTACCGCGAAATTATGAAACTTGATCGCAAATGAAATCGACAGAGGCGTCAGGGTGTGATGATTTTGGATAATTGTACTGCCCATCCACATGATGACTGCTTGAAGTCGGTCAAGCGTGTTTTTCTGCCTCCAAACACCACTTCAAAGTGGATTGATCCCAGCCAATGGATCAAGGTATAATCAACAATTTGAAACATAAATATCGCAGATTTCTCATCGAATATCTGTTGAAATGTTTTTGCAAAGAACTCACTCCTGAAATCAATATTCGATATGCCGTTGATTGACAATATCGAGAGATATACGACTCCTACGACAATTCGTAACGTAACTGTATCCTGAAGGCCGGAGTCGTGCATAATAAGGTCGTGACCCATGTGAGTGACAGTTCAGGAGACGATGACGACATGCCTTTGGCAACTTAAGTGAATGAATGGCGATCCACCTCCAATAATCAAATTTTGTTACACAGATTTGTTTTGGTAGATAATGACATCATCACAACTGAACAGTAAACACAAAACGACATTATTAACGAGGTTAGGAACAAAACTATTGACAAATCAGTCAAAGGCTCGGACTTCGACGGCAATCATAGTGATGTTGATATATTAGTTCAGACGATCTCGGAGCTCGTGGAGAGTATTGACAAAATAAAAAAAAAACACTTTGTAGCTTCAAAAGAGAACGTTGATGAGGAAGTCTGCGCTTGTGTCACTGACCTGTATAACTTCGATGACAAGTGTCATAATTCATCAAAACAAAAACATATGACTGTTTTTTTTGGCATAAAGTTAGATTGATTACGACACGGAATTGGCTATCTAAGACCGTGGATTACGACCAGATAAATAAAGACTCTTTAGCAAGAACCGGTCGGTTAACAAATTATACTGTATGCAAGTATATGTCGATTCAAAGCGGTTCTCAAATTATCAGCCGTGGTCTTAAGGCCTTAGTAGCCAGTCAGTATTGTTCTCAATCCCTGGGGAGCGTATAACTGATGCTGCCATTTCGGCGCGAACACCTAGCATTCTACAATATCTAGGACTACCAAACCTCGTACTCATTTACAGCTTTAATGGAACACGTTGATAAAATGTCTTCTTCAAGGATACAACACAATGGTTGTACCCGGGAATTGCTTCCCTTCGATCACGAGCCCGGAGTCCTACTAATGGACTACCGTGCTTCCGGGAGCTGCGGTGTAGATCAACAAAACTGACAATGTACGCTTCATAAGCAAAAGTAGATCGGATTGAATTCCGGGGCGAGAAAATAATAGCGTTCTATCAGTAACCGAATGAAAATTCACCAGGACATATGAATGATTTAGTGATAAATATACCAGCATCTGCAACATTACACTTCAGTAAAGTTAAACGTGGGTCAAGCATATCCTTTAACAAGGGTTATCAGAAGACAATATCCCATACAAATGAACCAAAGTATACCGCCCGAACACTATTGTGCATATTGACGATAACCTAAAACAATGGCGTTGAAGTTTTAGGTCCGTGATGGTATCGCTGAACAAAGGTCACTTCCCTTGTAGGCAATTTTCTGTATATATATCACGGACCTGTCAAACTACAGCATAGGCAACGTCGACACCGCATTTGGTAGAGGATCAGTACCGGACCTAGCTGTGTATAGTAGAATACGCAGTATGAACTGTCTCAATTTCCTGCTCTTCTTGCAACTGACCATCAGCATTAACAGATTATGTAGTGGACAGCCATTACCATCCGACCGTCGTCCCAATGTAGAAACAGCTCTTATGGAACAGAGGATACTACGACAAATCAGGTCAATTTCTTTTGAAAATCCATACGTTTTTAATTCGACTTAATCTGACTCTGGCCAAAAAAAGCCCATCTAGCATTACGTTCTAGAGTTTGTCGATAGCTTTTAATGTATATGCGCCTCGCTTAACATGTTCTTGAAAATCGTCAGTGCTGTATAAACAGACTGAGAAACTCTTAATGAATTTCGTCACTTGACTTGGTTCAGCAACTATAAAAGCCAGCGATAAAACAATGCTGATAGGATCCTGGTGTAGTCTAAGTATCCTACAATGTATATATATAAGGTAGGTCAACTATTCAACGACACTTTTTCAAACTTGAATAATTCTGTCAATATACAAGTTACAATCTTCAAATTTTGTTTGTAAATCGACATTGATATTAGGTATTTGATATCTGCAAAGTTGTAATTAAATCTATTGTTTCATTTTAAAGTTACAGGATAATTAAAATTTGCACTAATCACTGATTAAGCTAATACTCTTTTGAACAACTGGGCCCAGGTTATAAGATGTCTTGTCTGCAGACACAACCTCGAACTTATCCTGTAAATCGTTGATTGTTGTTCGAAAGTCAGTATTGTCATTTGCGTTATAACGTATTTTTGTTTGTAACGTCATACATGTAATACAGGCTACGAATTCAAAACGTAATGTGCAATAGTTTTATTATTTGTAATAATTTTATATAGTTAGTTTTAATTTCATATAGTAAGATTTACCGTTGTTATATATTGGTTCGGGTTTGCCAGCTGACAGATACCACAACACACATGTGAGAACGAGGTTTATTTGTCACGTGACAGCTTTTAACAATATGTGGCACACCCTAAAGAACGGATTGTTTGACCGAATACTCAATACATAACAACCTCCATAAATGCTCAAACACATTTTGTGTAATCTACAAAACTTGAACTAGTATTACAAACAGTGACTCCAGTTAAATATCTAATAACTGATATATAAGCCTTTTGAAATGTTCACATATCATGTATTTGTGTTTATATTAGGCCACTGCTGACGGATCGTTGTAACGGCGACCAAGAGTATTCACGCCATTTGTCTGAGCTGACCGATAAAATCCAGGCCCTGACCAAACGTGTTGAGAAAATAGAAGATATTGCGGGTTTGTTGACTCTTAGTTTTAAATGTATACTGTGAAATCCTTGTAAATTGAACTGTGGTCTCAATGTATGCTTCAAACACTTCACAAAATGATAGGACTTACATTCTTGCTTTAACCATCTCAAATACTTTCCAATTAAGAAGCATTGCCTAGGAAACCCCTGTTAAACCTCATCATACATATTTAATATTGACGTGACAATGTTGATGTCGTATAGTGGAGTTATCGACGTGACGTCATTATATTGTTGCCGTGACGTCATGGTATGGTTTCTGTAGACAAGGGTTATACCTGTGGTATACCAGATCTACCTGTATGTGTTATGTGAGCGAGATGCGTGAGTTATTGTCACACACGTGTGTATGTGTTGGAATGTGAGAGTGTCCGACTGACCGTTGACAGACGGACTGTATGACTTAGCACGCGTTTTTCCCATCAAACCCTTACTAGTTTTCCCTCCTGTCTTCCGCCTTTCCATCACTCTGCGCCGTGACTTTCACTAGTACGGACGCATTTCATATATTGATAGATCTACCTATACTACGTATACCGATACATGGTTGCGAAACCATCGATAGTCAGCATCGACTACTTGGGCCTGGGACGCCTGGTAAGTTATACATGCGTGAATGGTTTGTACTTTCGTTTCTGTGTACAGTCCGTTTCGTAAATGTCTGTATTCGTCATTGTATTGTTTCTGTTTTAGAATTCATGATGTACGGTTAATAAATGAATGGAAGAATCCTACGGCTGTTGTTGACTCATTAACAACCTCACCCTACAAATGGCGTCCAACGTGCTTTTACGTCTTGGAACCAGGGTCCTGGCATTCACGATGGGCCAATCACAATTCCGACGGGAAGTAAGGGAGAATTCTGGAACGGGCTATAGGAGTGTTTTCCGTACATGTGTAGATCTGAAAGATGGCGGGACTCGACGATACTTCGAACGTAGATGACGTGGTAGCGGCGTGAGGGACCAGAACTTTTATGTGAATTGACATTCTCTGTGTTTTTTGTAACTATTATGTGTTTTTCTTATTATGTCGTAGAGTGAAAGAGAGAATGAGCTTCGTTTGGGTGGTTGGTTGAGTGTCGCTCACGCGTATGTACACTTACCAGGCGGCCTATATATAGCCTATCTCGCGTTATAGTGATATATATATATATGATAATATAACTAATTTTATATTATTTTCTGTGTATTTTATGAAATTCCTCGATTTTGTCTACTCTTTCCTATATCTAACAGTTCAATTTCCGTACCTGCACGCGTGTAGGAATGACCAATGACTGTATTACAGTATGTACGTACGACAATGAGTGTGTTCACAAGCTTTTAAGTGTATGAGAGTATTATTTAGAGGGTTATATGAAATTAATTTGTATATTTAACCTTTTACAGGCTTTCAGTATTATACAGCATTTCCTTGTAGACCTGTACGTGCCACGGTGCTGAGCTGTTGTCCAATGCTTGAATTGCGTGATTAATGACTGCATGAAGACAAAGCTTTTGTGAGTAAATAATTTGTGTTATGAGCTGAAGCAAACTGAATAAATTCCTTGCCCAGCCAATTACATGTACAAAGGCAAAACATAAAAAAGTCATTATTCTGACTAGCAGTAAAGGGTACTATATGAAAAGAAATTTAGATTTGGTTAAACCATTTAATGTAGATTTGGAAATTGTTTGTAAAGCTGGGGCTCAACTTCCAGATTTTCTGCCTTGGCTGAGTGCCAATTTGTCCAAAAGAGTAAAAATATTTGGTTTAGTTGAACTCTATGTATGGCTTGGTACATGTGATTTGACTGTGAAGGAAGGTCGGTTCATATCTTTACGCCTTAGTACTGATGAGCTGGCGCATGAATCTTCAATTTGTTATATTGATAAATATGTGCAGTTTGTAAAACATTACCATACTGTCAAACTCATATTTGCTGAAATTCCCCCATATTCGATTGTGAAATGGAATAGGGTGAAGGGGCACCCCAATCCCCAGACATTTTCTGATCAAGATCTGATTTTGGATACTAGGTTGAGGAATTTGAACACATATTTTCATACTTTAAATAATGAATCATCAGTGAAATCGCCTAGTTATTGAATTAAGGGGTTGGACACTGTTTGAGCTCAGCCAGTGAGGATGAGACTATTTACTATGATTATTCGCCCGTTATTATTTACTATAAGTAAGTTATATATGGTGATACCCATTCATGTTCAATTATGATTATTTTATAGAGTGACAGTCTGGGAAGTTGCAAACTGTACGTATTCATATGTTTATATAGTTTGTTTCCAGGTGCATAATTTTATTCAGGTTGACTTTCCAGATTTCCTGTGATGTTAACTTTGTTTTCTATTTCCATTGCAGGTGTACTTCATGTTTATATACATACTGATGTTATATTTCGCCTTTTCAGCCTGTGAACATTGTGCTAGTTTGTTCATTCCTGAACAAAACTTAATCTATATATGAATCTACATGTTATTAATATTATATAACCCATGCTCTGTAAAGTTGAATATGGGACATATTCAAATTAAGGGGAGGTATGTGTAGACAAGGGTTATACCTGTGGTATACCAGATCTAACTGTATGTGTTATGTGAGCGAGATGCTTGAGTTGTTGTCACACACGTGTGTATGTGTTGGAATGTGAGAGTGTCCGACTGACCGTTGACAGACGGACTGTATGACTTAGAACGCGTTTTTCCCATCAAACCCTTACTAGTTTTCCCTCCTGTCTTCCGCCTTTCCATCACTCTGCGCCGTGACTTTCACAAGTACGGACGCATTTCATATATTGATATAGATCTACCTATACTACGTATACCGATACATGGTTGCGAAACCATCGATAGTCAGCATCGACTACTTGGGCCGAGGACGCCTGGTAAGTTATACACGCGTGAATGGTTTGTACTTTCGTTTCTGTGTACAGTCCGTTTCGTAAATGTCTGTATTCGTCATTGTATTGTTTCTGTTTTAGGTTTCATGTACGCTTAATAAATGAATGGAAGAATCCTGCGGCTGTTGTTGACTCATTAACAACCTCACCCTACATTTCTATAGCGCCATACAATTGTTACGAACGTGCAAAAAGCACGTATAGCTTTTCTCAGCCCTACGGTTAAATAAGAAACTCTCACACCGGTAAAAGAGTGGATATCCCTGTCCAGGGTAAAAACGATAGTATTTATGATCAATTTAAATTTAATATTAAGTTGACTTTTTTGAACATTTAAAAAGATTGGACTACATGTTTTGTTTTTAGTAGTCCATTCCCGACTGAATTACAAAAACAAGTATTAGACGTTGTATGATTTAGTTGTGCAATGTCATGTTATGAAGCAGACATACGATCTTTGTCAAACAGAATTGGGAGATTTGGTAATGCATGTAGGTTGACAGTACAGGAGATACAGTCGTAGAAAGGACTTCACTTTATCAGCAACATTATCCAAATGTACATGTACACCTGCATCTTCCGGTTTTCATTCAACAATATATAATGTATTGTTTTACAAAGACTAGTAAGCAAGATAGATATATTTTACATTGTACAGAACAACTAGTGATGGATAAACTCTCCTTGTATCACTGATAAAGCATGATTGTTATTCAAGTAGAGAAGCATCTACTCCTGGCACTAAATTGGGAACCATAGGCGGATCTAGGATTTTGGGTTAGAAGGGGCGTACATTTTTTACTGAAATGAACTTTTAGTTTAGAAATTTTGGAGTCCCACCATTTGGCCCCTAGCATCACTGAAGAATCATAGGAGGACTAAACAGCGGTATGGTGCATTTTTCGGCATGCTGTATCTATTACGAAATTTAAAAGGTGCAGCACATGTGTGTGTGTTACGTCATCTTTAAGTATAAACAGTATTTTATTTTCCAAAACGTTTACACAGTTGTTCAAAATAATAAAATATATTGGGGATTGGAAAACAAGCTGAAATTTTATATAAATTCCTCTCCCTTCCTAACAAAAACCATATAGGCAAAACTTATGATGTCATATGATCTAGTCCCTATCTGATCGATCCTAGCATGGCCAGGAGCCTATTGGTACAGGACGTTGGCGGCACAAGGCGAGAGAAAGGTCGCCCTCGGGTAATATCATAATCACATCCAGCCTTGTTCATGTTTTCACTGAAACTACATTAAAACATTTACAATTTTACGCTCCCGCCATGAAATGAGGAAGCATAAAGTGTTTCCCATGTTCGTCGCGTCGCATCCCGTCCCGTTCCCGTCCCGTCGAGTCACGTCACGTCGCGTTGCGTCCCGTCCCATCCCATGGTTATGCAACCAGCTTATGTAAATAACTACTGATCCGAATGTCATCAAACTTTGCATACGTAATAAGCATGAAGAACTAATTTCATATTTGGGCAGGGACATTTTGTCTCACAGATATTTCCTGTTCCTAAACAATTTTCCTACAAAACAAAACCAGTAGGCATATTTCTTCATGACCTTTGTTTAAAAAGGCATATGGTTGTGACGCGAACAACGTCACAAGGGCAGTTGTGGATATTTACGTGTTCTGCTACTGGATGTAGTCGTATATGTCGTAGACATGCAATAGAGCGTTTTGATTATTTATTAACAAACCTGTTTAGAATGTTCGACATGCTTACCAGTCTAAATTTAATTAGGGTTTCGTTGTTTTGTTTTTGAGATCGAGGGAAATTTCTATATATAATTATAGTTGGCAGTCAATCTGAACTACACTGTATTGATGACGTCATAATCATCACAACATACGTGTAGTTTATTATGACGCCACAATTTTATCAAGTTTTATCTAAAAAGTCAGACATTATTTTAAGGTGTATTCTTCTGAGGTTTCGGTCACGTTCAAGTCTCGTTATAATCTCATTTTATAACATTTTATATTATATTGAAGAAATTTTGATCAATTTAAAAAGCGTATATGCATTTAAAAATTGTGTCAAAAATATAGGTGTTTGCGGCTTCTAGAACTTTTTTAACATGAATTTTAAAAAGTTACTAATTCGGCGGCCATTTGAAGATGTCCTGCAATTGGTAAAAACGGCAAAATTCACCTAAAATTATCTATTATGTCATATTGGTATCTTTGACCGATCAAAGCATAAAAAACAAGCACACTAACATATCATTATCTTTGTATTTTCTGCCATGCCATGAACTCTGTTATCCAAAAATGTTTATTAGAAAAAAAGTTTAATACTGGAAAATTTTGACTTCTCACAAGAATACATTCTATACAAGTAGCCTTGTCATTATGCTTGCATTTATGGAACGCTATTGCTTTCAGTGTTATTTTGAACATTCCCCTCCTGCCTCTATTACAATGACTGTAGTGTAAGGAGCCTTTACCATTATCAGTGTTTGAGCTGTTAGAATCAAGGTTATTTCTACGCGGGATTGTACCAAAGATATACAAGAGAGGCCACCTTTATGATTAAGAATAAGTACAGTCGAGCCAAATATTGAATGAAATTGCACAGTTTATTTGCTTTGTCTACTTAAATTTCATATTCTTCAAAGTTGAATGATTTTATATTGGTATCAAGTACATGTGAAATCATATTTAAACTACCCTAGTTTCATTTTGCCCTGCACTCAGAGGACTCGCATTTATTTGTCAAAGGCAACAAAATAATAATGGGGTATATACATATGTATAAACATTTTATAAAAAATATTTAGACAAATATTTTAAAATCTTTAAAATATCGAAAATTGTAGTGAAAAATATCACTTTTGCCGATTTGAACAATCAAAACACAGCTTACAAACTAGCACGGGAAAAATATTCAAGTTGCCCATTTGGTCAAATGCGGGTTAGCCTAACGACACAAATGCCTTGTGTTACTGCCCAGAATTATCAAATCTGTAACCTTACATTCGGGAACCTCTCAGGGAAAACACGGTATCTAATTCCACAATTACCTTTCATTTTAAGGAAACTGCTTTACTAAGCAAGTCATCAATTATATCCTATTGATTGGAGCGAACTTGTGTCCCCCGCAAACCGGCGTGTACACAGCGTCTCAAAATCGCAAGTTGGGCTAAGCTATTACAAAAAGTATAAGATAACTAGAGTAACATTTTGCTCAAGCAGTACGAACTAGTTCTAACATTCGTGTTCATAGAAAATTGCATTCTCAAACTCATTCAATATAACATGAAAACTCGAACGAGATCCTTTATATATACACATTAGTTTGCATATTTCTGCAGCTAGATAAGAAATAAATTCTAACACACATGTTCATGAAATATTGAATTTAATAAACTCGTTTAATACTACATATACACTCATGTTATATCCTCTATATAAATAATGTATCTTTGATAACATAAACAAGAGGTGTAGCTTTTAAAATAAAACAAAACAACATCAGTCGTGACCAGATGAATATTTTCTAATTTTCAGGAAATGCCCACAATCAGATGTACGTGTCTGGAATGTATGTTTCAAATCAGTGGCAGTATAGTGATGGCGTTGGTGTGATTGACAGCGTCCTCTGGTCTCTAGGCCACCCTGATACTAGTCAAGGTCACTGCGTCATGCTGACAACATCCGGCCTGGCTAGTGTGGATTGTTTTCGAGCTCTCTTCTCCGTGTGTGGACATAAATAATGGAACTTGTTTTTGTTTGTACGCTAGTAAATTCTGCTGTTTTGTGGCTGAAAAAAAACACTATCTTTAGTTGAAGTCGTTTTAAAATTTGACAAATGTTTATGCTCTTTTCTATGGTACCTTAATGGTAATTGTATGTACGGAAGCCTCACTGACCGAATAAAAACTAAAGAGACAGATGGTTTTATGAAATTTATCTTTCAAATATTTGCAAATGATGCATCGAAGATTTTGCACTGCTGTAAAACACATATAAAAAAAATAAAAAGACTGGCTCTCAATGTGTACTCTTCTAGTAGTTATTACCTCGGGAAAATAAAGGGACCGTGACAACAAATGACCAAACACCAAGGGGAAATAAAGGGACCGTGACAATAAATGACCAAACACCAAGGGAAAATAAAGGGACCGTGACAACAAATGACCAAACACAAAGAGGGTGGGGGGATAAAACGTCCTTGACTACAAATGTCCGAACACCAAGGGGGAAATTAAGGGACCATGACATCAAATGAACAAAACGCCAAGGGGGAAATAAAGGGACCGTGACAACAAATGAACAAACACCAAGGTGGAAATATAGGGACCGTGACAATAAATGAACAAAACACCAAGGGGGAAATAAAGGGACCGTGACAATAAATGAACAAACACCAAGGGGGAAATAAAGGGACCGTGACAATAAATGAACAAACACCAAGGGGGAAATAAAGGGACCGTGACAACAAATGAACAAAACACCAAGAGCAATGGGAACGTAACGCTCACTTCATGATTGCAATGAGGATTTAAAATTCAGGAAGCTGGAGTTCGATTTACTAGAAGTTGTCATACGCATGAAATAAAAATGTTGTCTTGCCCGAACAACTCCCTTAATTTGAGTGGTGCGGCATCTGCCCTGTGTTGTAGTGTGGTGACACTATAAAAGATCCATTAATGGTCCCACTCCATGTTTATCTTTATATCCGTACGTTATCCAAGGATCAATAACCCAGACGTGACTAGCTTTAATGATGTCCTTCCCGTCATAATAAACACTGTCATCGCTTTGTAAATCCAGAGGTCAACCGGATGCTTTTCCGGTTTCCCGAATGGTCAACATCGTTACGACATTCACTTGTGAAAACATTATTGTAAAACCTCTCACTAGGAAAAAGAACGATGAGTAATAGTATAGCCCGTTTGCAAATAATTAAACCATTGTTTTCAGCTGACATGGGAACGTTCACGCGAACCAGTTTCAAGATCTTAAAATAATAATGCCATTCTACGTCATACTTCCACCTATAATTTATAAATGAATGGCGTTTTCAATTGTCCCCTTGATAGTGATTTGTGTAAGGTTACCTCTTTAAGTTCAAGTAAAGCTGGTAAATCTAAGAGAGGAAAAGCGACATGTGCTCCGTGTTACATCTTTATTCAGGTAAGAATCCGAAAAGCTACTGTATACATGTACACAGGGAAACGGAATCAACGATGTAAGATGAATCTAGTTAGCCTGTTGTTAAGATTGATAGTTTAGCCATTTTATTAAGATAGTCCAGTTCCAGTACAGTGAATAGTGGAAGTCAAGGCCATCACTATGTTGTATGTACATTTAGTAATTATAAAGTCAGTCATTATGGAATACATGCGTCGAACCTTATAATCAAAGAAAAAAAGAGGTTGAAAATGTAGAATATTGTTGGGTAAGTCAATATTTCCTTGTTACATATCAGCTTATATACTTAAACAAAAGTCGGTTTACATAGCTTTGGTGACGCTTTGGTATTCGCTAAATTTGATTATGCTATAAATATTTTTATCATATTACTACCGTTATATGCGGTGTAATAAAGTCATTACATAAATTTTCTATATTACACACGTGTAATAACACCTTCCGCTTCGCTGATTGGCTGGTTCCAGTTAACTGTATTAATACGCACGGGAACGGCCTACTTCTTTTAACTACGATGGGTAAAACTTGCTAGTAGAATGTCGAAGTTTGGAGTTGCCGATGAAGTTAAGGTTGACAACAAAGACAAGGGTCGTTATAAAGCGTAAATAATTACAGACATGTAAACAGTTCTAGGCCTTATCTACACAAAATATATATCGATCGGAGGATCCTTTCCCATCAACGGTATAAACGGGATAAGCTGACGTCAACAAACATGCCTTACACAATCCAAAACACTGCTAACAAATCTACCTCAAACGGCGTCTTTTGAAGATGTTTGAACAAAATGTTAATTTCAAACATTTTCAATGCACAATAAATATCACTGTTGACTCCCGCGATGATAAAGATAATTCTCCATATGTGTAGGAAAACGCCACACATCGGTTGCGTACGACAGTGATAGCTAAGCGGCAACGAACCAGTCATTGTCGCGCCAAATGACGTCACGATATCGTCACATCCGGCCGGATTCATGAATGGAATACCAGAGGACACATGCCCAATACTGTCAAACTTTAAGTTTTTATTCATTGTTTCTTATCACTAGGAACAATTTACAGTCATAATATTAGTTGAAACTGTCTGAAAATTTGTAATAAGGTGTCTTTATTTTATAAAATGAATCAATTTTTAGAGTCAATTGTGTTGGACTACTTCTTCGTTCGCCGGTATATTTGACCTACTTCGAAGGTATTGGTATTTGGTTCGACATATTGAAATCAGTATCAGGATCAAAATCTGTTTAGGACTGGGAAGACGATATAACGTCATATGATAAAAAGAATCTGTCATTCGTTTCTCTTCATATTGAATTTATGATACTCCTTTAGAATTTTTCATTTTTACTCGCCAGAGGCTCGCAAAAATGAAAAATTCAAAACTCATATTATAAATTCAATATGAAGAGAAACTCATGACAGATCCTCTATATAAGAACCGTACAGCAGTTTTTTAATCATATGTATAAGTAAACAAAGCTTCATAACCATTTACAAATGAATATGACATTTGACAAGAAATACGAAACCTTATTGTATGTAGTAATAATGCGTTATTCTATGTTTATTTAGCTAGAATCAGATAATATTTCCTTTAAATGTGTTATTCTTACGTGAGAAAATGTTGTTTAAATGATGTTTATGCATTCCATGGTTTTTTTATTTGTTTTAAAAAACAAACCTTCAATTTCTGAAAAAGAAAGCTTGTGCAGTGATCCGTCTTCCACCCATTTGCTATTACGAGAAGGTTTAGATACATCTATTGAATATTTTCATAATAAAGCGCATCAATTATAATTATTGTCTCTGGATTCTGTAAATTGGCAGGCTACTGGTTTAAACTCATATGTCTTTGAGTGTTCTGCTAGGGGCATTCGGCACTTATACTTCAGTGTAGTCACACTTTTTTTACGAGTCCTTACAGATAGTATAAGTTCGTAAAAGTACACGGATCCTTACGATTTGACCACTTTTAAGAGCGATTGAAGAGTGCTTACAAGTTATCGCGCGTTATGTACAATTTATTACGTCGTATATACGACAAATGCCCACAATTCGTAACGAGTTACAACGGATAAGAACGAGCAGGTTACTTGAATTTTACGAGCTTTTTATGAATTGTTAAGAGTATATTAATGAGTCATACCCTATTTACGTTTTGTTACGAATAGTTAAAAGCTAGTTATAAGTATTTCAACAGTTCCAAATCTGATATACATGAAGTCATGTTAAGTGTGTGGTGCGTAATATGAGTATATGACTTAAATATTCACCCATTCCGTGATAAGTATTAGAGTATGAAGACTGGTACGGAAATGAATAAGATAATACCGAAGCATTAACAAAATCATAATCCAAACTCAAAATGGATTAAATCAGGGGCGAAATATGAACAAAGAAAAAATTTACATGGAGACCATTGGTAAAGTACAAGAGAATAAGACAAAGTGTTCCGGAAGAGTAAGCGCCTCTGCTTCATCGAAGACACCCGCCATGTTAATCTTTGTCACATCCAAGTAAGCATCAATCCTCAAAATGAGAACCTAGTCATCATTGTCATCACAACAAGTAAACACACTAACAAGCAAACTCAAAAACGTCCATCTTCATATCACACAAAGATACTGAATATTTCTCGATGAGATCAAGATGGCGACCATAAAACTTGCCCATAGTCTTCATCAACCTGCATCTCTCGAATCCCTGTGCTGTAAGTTTGTTCTAGGTTCAAGTTATGCCATTGTGTATCGAACAAGATATTTTATATCGTGCATTCAAGTCGACTGATCTATAAATGAAAACAGGCTTGAAATGCTGAATGCATGATGTGAGCACCGAAATGACAGCACCGGCTGTGTGCTCACAAGACCACCATAATAGTTTGTGGACTATTTTGATACTACCTACAAATTATCTTATGATAAAACAGTATATAACATAAAATGTTTATTATCATCAAAAGATCAGCTCCTTTTCTTTTGTTACATTTTTCAGTATTTTGTAGATTTTTCACACGAACTTGACATAGATATATGGTCTGTTTGAATTGCTCCATTGAAACTGTAGCAGAATGGAAAAACTGCTGTGGTTTAAACATTTGTATGAATGATTATATCAACACAAATATAGGATACTCCTAGTCAAATCAAACCCAGAAGGATAACCAAAACACGACAAAAATAATTATCATTACAAAGAGAGTTATAAAGAAAAGACCTTTGTCAATAAAGCGCATAACGTCTTCTTTCTTAGTTATATTTGATTTCATTTTATCACGACAGACTGTTTCCTCTGTATAATTTGAACCATGTATCATTTCTGTATCTACATTATTGCTATCGGCTTCCACTCTGTTGATATTGTCGACAGATTTGTGAACTCCTCGTCGAGAGGCAAGTCGCAAAAACCAACGAGGGAACCGGCGTATATCACCCGCATCCTCACACCGTAGCGAGAATATCGTCAACACGATCAACAGACAGCTGTATAACATAGCCACGAGAAGGAAATAGGAAATCCCTGCCATTGGATCAGAAACCTTTGGCATGTTCTCCCCGATAAGTGTCATATACACAGCCAACGACAAGAACATGGTGATTGTGTAGGAGATCCTTTCCCCCGAGGAGGCCGGCAGGAGGAACACGAACGGGTTGAGGAAGCAAAGAAGCTGCACTGGTATAATCATAGATATAATAAAATACCCAGAATATCTTGTCAGGTGAATGGAGAAGTCTAGTACAGAGGACTCGGGTCCAAAGTCATTGTTGGTTGTCACTGATGTCCAGTCGATGTCCCACTCGCCGTTAGGTTTGTAGTACAGCATGTTTATTTGCGGATTGCCTATGATTAATACCATCTCTGAAGCGGTAAAAATCCACGACGCAAGTTGCATGACACACGTTTGTGAATCTTGTGGAAACATTGTCATGTCGAAGCTACAACTAGCTCTTACATTCCGACCAGGTGAGGATGTTACCGAGCCATTGGAACGCACCCTTACGTCGAATGCGTCGAAGGAAAAGTCCGACAAATCTTCCGACGATGTTGCAATGTAAATGCGAGGTTTCCACACATTCGACGAGTTAAATACAAAAGTGCTGATACCGAAATCACTTGTGTTCCAGGCAAGGCGGTAGTCAGTCCATGATACCGAGAGTCCACAGTTAAGGGTGATTGTTTCGGTCACTTCGTCCAGATCTAAAACAGAGATCAGGAACATGCCAAGTGTCACGTGTACCGGGTCACTAAGGTTATAGACAGGCCGGAAGTCCTTGGTGTAATTCTGGAACAGAGTATTCTTCAGTCGCACCAGGTCATCCATTGTGCCTTTTGTATGTGCACATGATATGATGACGTCACAGCATAGTACGGAGATAAGTAATGCAGGAATTCTTTTCATTTTCCGTATAGAATGTATGTGTACAGCGAGAATGTCTGCAAAACATAAACAAAAAGAAATGGCTACGTGTGATATGTCAGCATATCAAACACTAGAATAACAAACTTTATATTTGGCAACTTCATGTACCATAGTGTATCGGCTAAATTAAAATAACTTGTCTACCTCCGAGAAAGTGTTCCCACGTTAGTGGTTATCTATTTAAATGAAATAATTTTTGACGCTTACAATAATCTTACCATTCAGATAGATGAGTTAAGTGTCGAATACCAGAAAATTCAGCGTAGGTTTTAATATAAACAAAAAGAAAAAAACAAATATCACACAAGAATGAAATATATAAAACGATATCAATATTGATTAAATAATTCATCCATACCTGTGGATTGAAGGTCTATGTTGGACAATCTGTCAACGGCCTATCCGAAGGACGCGCTGCACCAGCCTCATCGCTATGACAAATGTGTTGCATTAGATTGATATTTATACATTGATAGATTGTCCCGAGATTGGCGGATGACGTGATCTGTTATCACAGTGTACGGGATGTTGACTTGTCTTAATCAAGAGTGCTATTACACCTGCATTAGTAAAATCGATGTGAACTAACGACGTCATTTGTGGGGATCGATGCGATTGTTTGAGTTGTTAAAGTTACTGTGTTTGATATGGATATTAGAGTCGTGATATTAAATCAGATAGTTCCTGTTCTCAATTTTCTAATTGCTCGTCAATAATGTTTACGTTCCTGATTGGGTTTGAAACTTGTTGTGATTGACAATAATGACTCAGATCTAATATTGAGGATTGTTGCTTACTTGGATGTGACCAAGATTTATATGGCAGGTGTCGCCGGTAAAGCAGAGGACACTTACCCTTCCTGAACACCTGGTCTTATTCTTATTTCGGGGGGGGGGGGGGGGGGGGGGTGGGGGGGGGGGGCGTGTCAGGGAAGGCCACATAACATGTCCACTGTAATGTCAGGCAGAGGATCGGTGTGTCAGGGTATGCCATAAAACCTGAAGAGATTCTGACCAAGCTATATCCCCCTGACACGTCCAGAACTTAATATACAGCAGATCTATTAGATTCCTTTGGGTGAGCAGGGTGACAAGTTTGTTTGCTAGGATAATCAGTTTTGGTGATTAATTTTAATGAGACTAGTGTTTACCTCACGGTTGATGTTTGCATAAAATAAATATATGAAATTTAATTTCATTTGCCTTGCTTTTGATATCGATTCAGCCGAGTATACAAATCAATCGACCTCCAGAATCAACAAAAAGAATAGACATTTACACGTGTCACTAGTACAATTTTTACCAGACAAAGTACATATTAAAAGAACCTTTCACACCCTTTTGGGATGAGACAGGGGAATTCCCTACCCACAGGGGTAAGAGTCTTAAGTTGCCAGACACGAGGGTTGATATTCGCCTGTGTCATTCCCAGGGGGAGGGGGGGGGGTGAATGATTATTGATCTTTTACCCTGTTTAACCTCTCTTATATATAATACTGACGTTACATCAATGCAAGACAATGTTGATGGGATGCGATTCTGTTGCCGACGTGACGTCTTTGAATTATTGCCGGGACGTCATATTATTGTTTCCTTGACGTCATACAATTGTTGCGAACGCGCAAAAAGCACATGTAGCCTGTCTCGACCCTAGGTTATGATAAGAAAATCTCATAAGGGTGAAAATGTAGATATCCCTGTCCAGGGTAAAAGAAATACTATTATTTTACAAAATACAATGTGTTGTTTAATTCTATGTCATATTGATGTATAAAAACGCTTCATATCAGCCCTGTGATCAGTTTCAATTTTTGTGATTGTGATATCATACCTAAGACAGTTCCGTGACGTCACCCACAAACCCATGTTAGTCAAAATGGCGCATTGTCACAATTATAGGTCGTATGAAAGTTGGCGTTTCTCAAGGAAAAATGCCATATAAATTTATTCACGACAGGTTAACTACTTTTTATATGACATGACATTGATGAACCTCACCAAAATAATCGCTGAATTATTGAACTAAAAACTCATCTTTCAGTTTAAAAAAAATCCAGTGCCATTTATAGGGAGAATGAATTAGCCTAACTTATGAATAACTGAAACATATTTAAGTCATACTATTTCTTTTTTACTTAACGCTCTAACTTGTATTTGAGGTATCCCAGCATTAAGGACCGCATAACTTTCTCGGATGGTAGATATTAATGCAATATTTTATTCAACCATTGTCCATGAATGTTAATACGACATCATACGATTATTGAATATGTCAGGGGGAAGGCATTACTAACAAAAGCCGAGTTATTCAGTAAGTCACACAATTAACCTCTTCTGTCTCAAATCGAGTACACAGGGTAACGACTCAGTCATGTCGTAGTATACGGTACTATAGTTTAATTTTACAAACTGAAAGAACGTCTTCAGTCTCTAATTATGAGAGCTTTCTTTTCCAAGAAAGGTGTACGACGATACAAATACATGGTTGTGAGCTATCTTGTAGCATACTTTGTGAAAAACACAACAAAAGCCAGGTTGAAATATACTGAGGAAGATATAGTACGAATGATTGAATTCCTGGTTGACACTATCTTTGTTGAGCTCGGAGGAAAGATTTCCCAACAGACTATTGGCATTCCAATGGGCACTAACTGTGCACCACTTTTGGCTGACTTGTTTTTGTTTTCATACGAGGCTGAATTTGTCGAGGGGCTTATCAGGACGGGTAACAAAAACCTTGCCAAATCTTTCACGTTCACTTTCAGGTATATCGACGATGTGTTGTCTATAAACAACAAGAAGTTTGCTGACCTAGTCGATCGTATATACCCTACCGAACTTGAGATTAAAGACACAACAGACTCTCCTACATCAGCTTCTTACCTCGATCTTTACTTAAACTATGACCAACACGGGCAACTTACTATTAAGCTGTATGATAAACGTGATGATTTCGATTTTCCGATCGTGAACTTTCCCTTTCTTGATAGTAACATCCCTGCTTCTCCATCCTATGGTGATAGATGGCGCAGTTGATTCGTTATTCTAGGGCTTGCTCTGAATATCGCGATTTTCGTAATATATGTCGACTGCTGACGAACAAACTTACGGCACCGGGATTCGGGAAATGCAGGTTGATGAAGACTATGGGCAAGTTTTATGTTCGTCATCTTGATATCATCGCGAAACATTCTGTATCTTTGTGTGATATGAAGATGGACGTTTGCTTGTTAGTGTGTTTACTTGTTGTACAATGACAATGATGACTCGGTTCTCATTTTGACGATTGATGCTTACTTGGATGTGACCAAGATTTACATGGCGGGTGTCGTCGATGAAGCAGAAGACACTTACTCTTCCGGAACACTTGGTCTTATTCTCTTGTGCTTTTACGAGAGTCTCCATGTAAATATTTCCTTTGTTCCTGTTTTGCCCCTAGTTTAATCGATTTTGAGTTCGGATTATGGTTTTGTTGACACTTTGGTATTCTCTGATTTTTTTTATAAAATAAAAGGATAATACGCACCTGATCCTTCCGCTTAAACATTAGTTAAGATATTTTGGATCCCCACCTTTTGGCCGCTAGCATCACTGAAGAGTCCTGGGAGGACGAAAGTGCCGGATGGTGCAGTCTATATCATTGTTTTCGGCATACTGTATCTATTTCCAAAATTAAAAGGTGCAGCATATGTCTGTTACGTCATCTTTGATTGTTTATCTTCATAAAGATACTCATTAGATATATGTATATTACTAGTCTTGATTTGAAGCGTTCGTGGGCCACATAGAACGTTAATTCGAAACACCGTAATACTGCTGTGAGTACCGCTTAATACAAATAAAGAAAGGTGTAAAAACATTCGAAAGCTACCTCCTAACAACACATGAACAACCCATAATATTAATTGAACTTCGAGATAGCTTACTCATAATATACTTGCTGAACTTCGAGATCTTACTAATTACACTACCTAAACTTCGAGATTTTGGACAAAATACTACCTGAACTTTGATATCTTACTCATACTACTACCTGCTCTTTGATGTCTTCGATATAATGCTACCTGAACTGCGAGATCTTTCTCATAACACTAACTAAACTTCGAGATATTTGACAAGGTACTACCTTAACTGCGAGATCTAACTCATTACACTACCGAAACTTCGATACCTTAGACAAAATACTACCTGAGCTTCGAGATCTTACTGATATTACTACATGAACTTCGAGATCTTACTGATAATTCTACCTGAACTTTGAGATCTTACTAATAATACTACCTGAACTTCGAGATCTTACTGATAATACTACCTGAACTTCGAGATCTTACTAATAATACTACATGAACTTCGAGATCTTACTCATACTACTTCCTGATCTTCGAGATCTTACTGATACTACCTGAACTTCGACATCTTACTGATAATACTACCTGAACTTCGAGATCTTACTGATAATACTATCTGAACTTCGAGATCTTACTAATAATACTACATGAACTTCGAGATCTTACTGATAATACTACCTGAACTTCGAGATCTTACTAATAATACTACATAAACTTCGAGATCTTACTCATACTACTTCCTGATCTTCGAGATCTTACTGATACTACCTGAACTTCGACATCTTACTGATAATACTACCTGAACTTCGAGATCTTACTGATAATACTATCTGAACTTCGAGATCTCACTCATACTACTATCTGAACTTCGAGATCTTGGACATAATAGTAACTGAACTTCGAGATCTTGGACATAATACTACTGTACCTGAATTTCGAGATCTTGGACATATCACTACCTGAACCTCGAAGATTTTGACATGATCCTACCTGAACTTTGAGGTCTTACTCATAACACTACTTGAAATTTGAGATCTTACTCATAATACTACCTAAAAATGAGACTTTGCTCCTTATACATGTACTACATATAGCGGTACAACTATTAACTAACAAAAAGTAAATGACACAATTTCGGGAAATCCAGCTTAATGAAGACTAAATAAAGGGTCCAGTTTATCTTACTGATCATCAATAGACGTATGTTCCTTCCAATCGTTAAACTATATTCCCCTGTATATTTTTAAGAAATTCAAACAATGAGATATATTGTTGTGTTTTATAGAACTGTACAAAAATAAGAAAAGAAGGCATATTGAGAAGCGTATAAGCTTACTAAAAATTAGATTGTCGTATCCATGGATTATCAAAAGAAAAAGTGTAGGTTTAAACAAGATATTCTTACCGAGTAATTGCCAACTTTCGAACATCAAGGACAGGAGTACTTTTTCAGTGGGGAAACTATTAATTTGCTTATATTTTATGAACGTTTTAGATTGTGTTTGAAAACGGGTTTATGCAGGTTCAGAAATCTCACAAAAATATCCACAGAGAGAGAGGGAGAGAGAGAAAAAATAAAAACAAGCAATGAAGAAACCTAATCAATCTTTGTGTCGAATAGTAAATAAAAGCATATTTTAGTGTCTTCATTTGAAAAATATTTAGTTTTATCGCCGAACGAAAAAGTATCACAGAGAGAAATAAAATAAGAGAATACCGAAGCGTCAACATAATCATAATCCAAACTCAAAATCGATAAAACCACGGGCAAAATTTGAACAAAGGAAATATTTACATGGAGACCCTTGCAAAAGTACAAGAGACTAAGACCAGGTGTTCCGGAAGAGTAAGCGTATTCTGCCTCATCGACGACACCCGCCATGTAAGTCTATACTATGTCACATGCAAGTAAACACCAAGTTCTCAAAATGAGAACCGAGTATCATTGTCAATTACAACAAGTAAACACACTAATGAGCATACTCAAAAACGTCCATGAGAAACCTGAAAACTGAAAACTGGAAGGTTTCATTTCCGTGAATATTTTAGTATAAATAGTTACAATAACACTTGGTGAAATATCCTGTAACAAGGATTGTTTTCGTGTTAAAAATGGATGGTTTTCGTGGTAAAAGTGGATTGTTTTCGTGGTAAAAGTGGATTGTTTTCGTTGTAAAAGTGGATTGTTTTCGTGGTAAAAGTGGTGGTGTAGATTTTCGCTGTTTATATATTAACATGCGAACATATGAATCACCACTCAAACTCTTAATTGTATAATGGTAGTGTATAATGGTATTGTAAAATGGTAGTGTATAATGGTAGTGTATAATGGTAGTGTATAATGGTAGTGTATAATGGTAGTGTAAAATGGTAGTGTATAATGGTAGAGTATAATGGTAATGTATAATGGTAGTGTATAATGGTAGTGTATAATGGTAGTGTATCATGGTAGTGTATAATGGTAGTGTATAATTGTAGTGTATAATGGTAGTGTATAATGGTAGTGTATAATGGTAGTGTATAATGGTAGTGTATAATGGTAGTGTATAATTGTAGTGTATAATGGTAGAGTATAATGGTAGTGTATAATGGTAGTGTATAATGGTAGTGTATAATGGTAGTGTATAATGGTAGTGTATAATGGTAGTGTATAATGGTAGTGTATAATGGTAGTGTATAATGGTAGAGTATAATGGTAGTGTATAATGGTAGTGTATAATGGTAGTGTATAATGGTAGTGTATCATGGTAGTGTATAATGGTAGTGTATAATGGTAATGTATAATGGTAATGTATAATGATAGTGTATAATGGTAGTGTAAAATGGTAGTGTATAATGGTAGTGTATAATGGTAGTGTATAATGGTAGAGTATAATGGTAATGTATAATGGTAGTGTATAATGGTAGTGTATAATGGTAGTGTATAATGGTAGAGTATAATGGTAGAGTATAATGGTAGTTTATAATGGTAGAGTATAATGGTAGTGTATAATGGTAGTGTATAATGGTAGTGTATAATGGTAGTGTATAATGGTAGTGTATAATGGTAGTGTATAATGGTAGAGTATAATGGTAGTGTATAATGGTAGTGTATAATGGTAGTGTATAATGGTCGTGTATAATGGTATTGTATAATGGTAGTGTATAATGGTAGTGTATAATGGTAGTGTATAATGGTAGTGTATAATGGTCGTGTATAATGGTAGTGTATAATGGTAGTGTATAATGGTAGTGTATAATGGTAGTGTATAATGGTAGTGTATAATGGTAGAGTATAATGGTCGTGTATAATGGTAGTGTATAATGGTAGTGTATAATGGTCGTGTATAATGGTATTGTATAATGGTCGTGTATAATGGCAGTGTATAATGGTCGTGTATAATGGTATTGTATAATGGTCGTGTATAATGGTATTGTATAATGGTAGTGTATAATGGTAGTGTATAATTGTCGTGTATAATTGTAGTGTATCATGGTAGTGCATAATTGTAGTATATCATGGTAGTTGTAATGGTAGTGTATAATTGTAGTGTATCATGGTAGTGTAGCTACACAGTAAAACAGCATGTCTGCAGCACGAAAATTCACTCATTGCAAAGATATTGGTGGAAGCATAAGCGAATAATATAAAAGTTACGTTAAAGGACGCCAAGGTTCCACGGCACTGTCATCGCTGATTGGTTTTGTGACACTAAAATCACTTTTACTGATGATATTCCTTTATTCTTATTTTTTCTAATGAAAGAAGACATGGTGATGTTTATTTTCAGAAATGATTCAGCAAAATTATAGTCATGCATAAAACAAAAAGAAGCACACATAGTTTGATTTGTTAGTGGAACAAGAATCCTTAAAACTGACGTGATGCTCTTGAAATATTCGGATCCACATATTTTATTCATAACTTTAATAAGCTTATAGGATTTAAATGCCAATTTATTGCCATCATCAGCGAAGCAGAAGACGCCTTTTATTCCGTACCAGTTGGTCTTATGTTTTTGTACTTGTTTCGGGTGAATGTTTCCTTTGTTCATGTTTTATCACTGGCTTGATCGATTTTGAGTTCGGATGATAGCTTTGTTGACGCTTCGATATTCTCTGATTTGTTTAAGACATGAACAATCGTCATTATTATTGTATACGGTATCAGCGAAAACATATGCATACATAATTTAAACAAAATATCTATTATCGATAATGTATGTATAAAACATTCGAAAAAGTCAAAGACGTTTGAGTTGTTCATCATTTCTAATGAGAATAAATCATTTGGTCGCCAGTCCCTCATCAATAACATACGAAGTTATCTACCCGAACGAAGTCAGTTTGCTTCGTCGGTTGAGAGTATTGGATTTGTCGAGAAGTTTATGGTAAGAGAACTCCATACTTTAAAATAGTTTGCTTTAAACTTGGTTTTGCATTTGAATTGTAACTACAAGAACATGCAATGTGTATTCACCTTTTGGAATTTCCAAAAATTCAAGTGGATATAATCCTTTGCTCCATATGATTCATATTTCTATGTGCAAAATATTAGAGAAAACCGACGCGTGAACAAAACCATAATCCGAACTCAAACTTGGTTAATTTAGGTGAAAATATGAACAAAGATAATATCAACATGGAGACATTGCTATATATTTGATGTCCATACATGCTTATCCTTTGCTCTAGATCTATTGACTGTTCTATCATTTGGAATTGATGAAGTATATGTCAATTTGTTTTTGTAAATCTAGACAATCTTGTAAATAATCAACATGGCGTCCTAATCACTTGAAGGTAATATGATTCATATTGCTATATACATTATTCTCATTGACTAATATAATAAAAGGTTTTTGTATCTTTGGTTCTCTACTTAGGACATAGTGAAGAAATAAAAAAAGGATCTGCAGTCACCTTAACAAAACTTTGGATATTTTTCTTTCATTCCGTCTTTTTCGTATTTATCGCTTATTGAAATGACTCAATTACTTAGTTTCAATATCTAAATAGAAAACCTACATACACCATGTGATAAAAATACCAATGATGTAATTGTAGTTAATCATCAGTGCTGTGTTGTACCATATATGATTGACAGTGACGAACAAGAAATGCCTAACAAGTGATGGCACATCCACATTTATAGTCATGGTTGTTTTTCGATTGGCAGATTTTTACAGACAAAAAACGTGTTAAGGGGTTTGGCGTAGGGTTTGGGTAGGAGAAACAGGGTAAAACACTACGTTTAGGGAAGTACTTAGCAGTTCAATCCAGGAATGTTTATTGGCATGTTTCATTGTTTTAGGAAATACCGTTGTATGTTACGAACAAACTATATATATATATTAACAGATGTTTTCTTTTTACTTCCCTTTCGCAGCAGATTGGAGCTCTACAGCGCTATCAGAATATGGCGATATTTAATAAATTACTTCTAGTTGTGATGTACTGTGACGTCATCATATCCTGTACACATGCCCAAGGTACGATGGATCATCTGATTAAACTGAAGGATACTCTTTTCCAGAACTACGTAAGCGAATTTCGGCCTGTATTTAACCTGTCGGACACAGTAAATGTAAAACTGCAAATGTTTCTCTTTTCTGTTTTGGATCTGAACGAAATCACCGGAACGATCACATTGACTTGTAGTCTTGTACTATCATGGCCCGACTATCGGCTCGTCTGGAACCCAGGCGACTTTGGCGGAATCAGGACAATCGTGATCGACTCAGCAAATGTATGGAAGCCACACATTGACATCCTTTCCTCTGAGGATTTGTCTGGATTCTCTTACGAAGATGTGGGCGTAAGAATACATCATCACGGCAAGGTGGATTCCGTAGTCAGTCACAGAATTAAAGCAAGCTGCGTCGTAGACATGACAGGATTTCCAACGGATTCCCAAACTTGCCTCATACAGCTTACACAGTCAATGTACACGCTAAAAGAGATGGGATTGACCTTGGTCTCCCCTGAAGTACATATGGATTTTTATAAGGCTAACGGTGAGTGGGATGTCCACAGGACATCCATGACAATCGACAAGGATTTGAAAACTCCAAACGCTGTTGTTGATATCACTATAAATCTCAGAAGAAAGCCTCAATTCTTCATTTTGTTTATGGTAGTACCCGTGCTACTTCTGTGTTTTCTCAACCCGTTTGTGTTCCTCCTGCCGGCCTCCTCGGGAGAAAGGATTTCCTACACAATCACCATGTTCTTGTCGTTGGCTGTGTATATGACACTTATCGGGGAGAACATGCCCAAGTCAGATCCATTGTCGGGAGTTTCTTATTTGCTACTCGCGAGCATGCTGTACAGCTGTGTGCTGATCCTGTTGACAATATTTACTGTAAGGTGCGAGGCTGGGACTGACATACGTAGGTTTCCGGATTGGTTGTTACGGCTTGTCTATAGATTATCACACCGCAATTCAGTAAAAAACAACTGTGACACAGATATCACGGACACAGTGGGTAGGGTTAAAAAGGTTGGAGATGATATCAACGACACAGCCGGTAGGATTCCAAATGTTGAAGGTGATATCGAAACCGATGATGAACGTCACGCAAACATTAAAAACCAGGAAAGACTCCCAAGGAAAGAGGACATAATGGACTTTATCGACAAGAGCTTGTTTGGTATAACGCTTCCGGTGGTTCTTATTACCTGTGCTACGTTCTTGATATACTTCTGGAAATAATTCTATGTTTTCTTTTTGGACCGGCCAAGTATCGTTTGCTGATGAATAACAGCATGTACAATTACAGTATCGAGACAATATGTTCTGTTTTTTAGTCAAGTTGAGTAACATATGTTATTGTTCATTGTCGTAAAACTTTGTTTTCTGAAAGTATATTACCTATGGATGTAGAAACAATGAATGTAAAGATGTCAATTAACATTCTAGCTCATTCATGTTAAATGTCCTTTCAACTATTGACAAAACTTTATTCTAGTCAATGATAACACTAACCTTTATTCTTTAATCTCCGTTTCTAAAAGCACAGAGAATAAATATTTACTTAAACATATATTATGCAGAATATAAATCTATGCAAATATCAAATCATCTCTCCAGTTCGTCGATTCAAAAGCTCAATAGCAATGATATTGTGTTGCATTGGTGGGAGTCTTCTGTAACTGTATGGCGAACAGCAAGTACGTGTAGTTTGTAAATATCATTTCATAAAACATAAAATTAATTTATGAAAGATGACGTAACATACACACCTGAGGTGCGTTCGGTAGCGAACGTTCCCGGGCGTTTTGTTGGCGAACATTTTGTGCTCATTGAACGCTGCGCTCGCGAAGAACGATTTCAACATGGCCGCCAATATGGGGGACCCAATCAGAATATTGATTTTGGACGATGTGGCAGACGACACTGTAAACTTAGATTCGTTTACAAATATGTCAGCTGCAGTTTGAAGATCACCGATACTGCTTTACAAATGGTACTAAAACATGATAGCAAGGACTCAACACGGATCCTCAATTACTTTAACGAAGCTATCTCAATACAACTTAAACTCGTTGGTAGACTTCAAGAGTCATTTTAGAATGACAAAATTATCATTTGAGATATTCACACCAGAGGTATTTGTAAGATGAATGATGATTATGAATAGAGACGGGATCTGTAGGTATCATTCATCTTACAAATATCTGTGTTACCAGTCTGCCATCTCGGTCTTCTGGTGAGTTACCCCTTTACTGCGTTCGCGGCTGGTCCGGAGCATTCTCAAGCCTTTGCTGCAAACAATGCACTTTTTGAACAAACGGCCAAAACGTTTGCGAACGTTCTCTAAACCAACATTTTCTAAACCAATGTACTGTAGAAACAGAAGGGTCGGGTGCGTGAAATCCCTTTAATTTATGAATTTAGAAAAAGAATTAAATTGGTTCTGTAGAATTTCAAATCATGTTCTACAAAAATGTTTATTTACTGTCCAGAACTTATATTCCCACGTGCAATTATTTCTTAAATAAGATATTATGATACTTACTGCGATGAAATCAAACAGTTTCGTTTGGTTTCGGTAGACTGTTGAAACAGCCGCCTTATGAAGTGACGAACTCCCGCAAAATTTCAGTCAACAAGGAAACAAAAAAGTTCCAAAAGATTGCATCTTTTTATTGTTATTTTTTCACATGAGTTCATATATAAACAACCCATACAGTCTTTGTTACTGTTATTGTATTTAAAAAAACCCATTAAAATGCTTCTTATTTATTTCTTAAATAAATTAACACATACTACGCGGTAGGATATTGATCGAGTCTGTAAAGTAGTGACGCGGCCTCGTGTTCAAATCGTAGCGGAGTGTATTACTGCGCGCTGCGCCAATAGGCGCGTGATCCACTGATTTTATCGGAAAATAAAGTTCAGTAGGCATTCGTAGAAATGTATAGGCAATATACTATCAATTCCAAACAGACTGTAAATATATATGTATATTATGTACATTGCCACTACTAAAATAAGATAACTATGGCTATGGAGGCTCCAGCAAACCCATTGGATTAAAAGAAATCCACCAACAGAGTCTACCAACCCCCGTCATGAAAGATGACGTAAACACACACAAAATGTCAGCAATCTTTTAAGCTATAAAGTATTAATCGTAAAGGTGGATTTAATAAAGGCACTATCTATCTGCCACATGGTGTCTGTTGTTTTATCATTGGTTGAATTTATGGAACCATAACATCGCTTGGTTACAGAAGCCGTCGGAGCGTAAAGCATCATACGGTTTTCAATAGTGAATACGGTCTGAGATTACTACTACGCTAAACGTGTATTACGAATACATCCTGAACTTACAGAGAGAAAAATGTTCACCATAGTCGAATTCTAAAAGACAAATAAGAGAATACCAAAGCGTCAACCAAACCATCATCCGAACTCAAAATCGATTAAAGGATGTAAAGTAAAGATGAACAAAGGAACGATTTACATGGAGACCCTTGTTAAGTGTATAATGGTAGTGTATAATGGTAGTGTATAATTGTAGTGTATAATGGTAGTGTATAATGGTAGTGTATACTGGTAGTGTAACTACACAGTCAAACATCATGACTGCAGCCCGAACATTCCCTCATTGCGAACAGTTTGGTGGCAGCATTAGCAATTAAAAAAATACGTTAAAGGATGCCAAGGTTCCACGGCACTGTCATCGCTGACTTTTTTAATGACACTAAAATTACTTTTACTGATGATATTCCTTTATTTTCATTTTTCTAATATAAGAAGACATGATGATGTTTGTTTTCAGAAATGATTCAGCACGCATAGAACAAAAAGAAGCACAAATAGTTTGTGTTATTAATGGAACATGAATCCTTAAAACTGACGTGATGCTGTTGAACTGTTCGGATTCGCATATTTTATTCATAACTTTAATAAGTTTATGGTATTTAAATGCCAATTTATTGCCATCATCAGCGAAGCAGAAGACGCCTTTTATTCCGTACCAGCCAGTCCCTCATCAATAACATATTATCTACCCGAACGACGTCAGTTTGCTTCGTCGGTTGAGAGTATTGGATCTGTCGAGAAGTTTATGGTAAGAGAACTCCACACTTTAAAATAGTTTGCTTTAAACTTGGTTTTGCATTGGAATTTTAACTACAAGAACATGCAATGTGTATTCACCTTTTGGAATTTCCAAAAATTCAAGTGGATATCACCCTTTGCTCCATATGATTCATATTTCTATGTGCAAAATATTAGAGAAAACCGACGCGTGAACAAAACCATAATCCGAACTCAAACTTGGTTAATTTAGGTGAAAATATGAACAAAGATAATATCAACATGGAGACATTGCTATATATTTGATGTCCATACATGCTTATTCTTTGCTCTAGATCTATTGACTGTTCTATCATTTGGAATTGATGAAGTATATGTCAATTTGTTTTTGTAAATCTAGACAATCTTGTAAATAATCAACATGGCGTCCTAATCACTTGAAGGTAATATGATTCATATTGCTATATACATTATTCTCATTGACTAATATAATAAAAGGTTTTTGTATCTTTGGTTCTCTACTTAGGACATAGTGAAGAAATAAAAAAGGATCTGCAGTCACCAACAAAACTTTGGATATTTTTCTTTCATTCCGTCTTTTTCGTATTTATTGCTTATTGAAATGACTCAATTACTTAGTTTCAATATCTAAATAGAAAACCTACATACACCATGTGATAAAAATACCAATGATGTAATTGTAGTTAATCATCAGTGCTGTGTTGTACCATATATGATTGACAGTGACGAATAAGAAATGCCTAACAAGTGATGGCACATCCACATTTATAGTCATGGTTGTTTTTCGATTGGCAGATTTTTACAGACAAAAAACGTGTTAAGGGGTTTGGCGTAGGGTTTGGGTAGGAGAAACAGGGTAAAACACTACGTTTAGGGAAATACTTAGCAGTTCAATCCAGGAATGTTTATTGGCATGTTTCATTGTTTTAGGAAATACCGTTGTATGTTACGAACAAACTATATATATATATTAACAGATGTTTTCTTTTTACTTCCCTTTCGCAGCAGATTGGAGCTCTACAGCGCTATCAGAATATGGCGATATTTAATAAATTACTTCTAGTTGTGATGTACTGTGACGTCATCATATCCTGTACACATGCCCAAGGTACGATGGATCATCTGATTAAACTGAAGGATACTCTTTTCCAGAACTACGTAAGCGAATTTCGGCCTGTATTTAACCTGTCGGACACAGTAAATGTAAAACTGCAAATGTTTCTCTTTTCTGTTTTGGATCTGAACGAAATCACCGGAACGATCACATTGACTTGTAGTCTTGTACTATCATGGCCCGACTATCGGCTCGTCTGGAACCCAGGCGACTTTGGCGGAATCAGGACAATCGTGATCGACTCGGCAAATGTATGGAAGCCACACATTGACATCCTTTCCTCTGAGGATTTGTCTGGATTCTCTTACGAAGATGTGGGCGTAAGAATACATCATCACGGCAAGGTGGATTCCGTAGTCAGTCACAGAATTAAGGCAAGCTGCGTCGTAGACATGACAGGATTTCCAACGGATTCCCAAACTTGCCTCATACAGCTTACACAGTCAATGTACACGCTAAAAGAGATGGGATTGACCTTGGTCTCCCCTGAAGTACATATGGATTTTTATAAGGCTAACGGTGAGTGGGATGTCCAAAAGACATCCATGACAATCGACAAGGATTTAAAAACTCCAAACGCTGTTGTTGATATCACTATAAATCTCAGAAGAAAGCCTCAATTCTTCATTTTCTTTATGGTAGTACCCGTGCTACTTCTGTGTTTTCTCAACCCGTTTGTGTTCCTCCTGCCGGCCTCCTCGGGAGAAAGGATTTCCTACACAATCACCATGTTCTTGTCGTTGGCTGTGTATATGACACTTATCGGGGAGAACATGCCCAAGTCAGATCCATTGTCGGGAGTTTCTTATTTGCTACTCGCGAGCATGCTGTACAGCTGTGTGTTGATCCTGTTGACAATATTTACTGTAAGGTGCGAGGCTGTGACTGACATACGTAGGTTTCCGGATTGGTTGTTACGGCTTGTCTATAGATTATCACATCGCAATTCAGTAAAAAACAACTGTGACACAGATATCACGGACACAGTGGGTAGGGTTAAAAAGGTTGGAGATGATATCAACGACACAGCCGGTAGGATTCCAAATGTTGGAGGTGATATCGAAACCGATGATGAACGTCACGCAACCTTTAAAAACCAGGAAAGACTCCCAAGGAAAGAGGACATAATGGACTTTATCGACAAGAGCTTGTTTGGTATAACGCTTCCGGTGGTTCTTATTACCTGTGCTACGTTCTTGATATACTTCTGGAAATAATTCTATGTTTTCTTTTTGGACCGGCCAAGTATCGTTTGCTGATGAATAACAGCATGTACAGTTACAGTATTGGGACAATATGTTCTGGGTTTTTGTCAAGTTGAGTAACTTATATATTGTTTATTGTCGTAAAACTTTGTTTTCTGAAAGTATATTAACAAATGCATGTAGAAACAATGAATCTAAAGATATCAATAAATATTCTAGCTCATATGTTAAATGTCCTTTAAACTATTGACTAAACTTTATTCTTGTCAATGACAACAAAAACCTTTATTCTTTAATCTCCGTTTCTAAAAGCACAGAGAATAAATATTTACTTATAAATATATTATGCAGAATATAAATTTATGCAAATAAAAAATCATCTCTCCAGTTCGTCGATTCAAAAGCTCGATAGTAATGCTATTGTGTTGCTTTCGTAGGAGTCTTCTGTAATTGTATGGCAAACAGAAAGTACGTGAAGTTTGTAAATACAGCTGTATCGTTTCATGTAACATATAATTAATTTATGAAAGATAACGTAGCATACACACCTGAGGTGCGTTCGGTAGCGAGAACGTTCGCGAGCGTTTTGTTGGCGAACGTTTTGTGCTCACCCAACGCTGCGCTGATTGATTTTGGACGAGATGGTAAAAGACACTGTAAACTTAGATTCGTTTACAAAAGTGTCAGCAGCAGTTTTAAGACCAACCGATACTGCTTTACAAATGGTAGTAAAACATGATAGCAAGGACCCAACACGGACCCCCAATTACTTTAAAGAAGTTATCTCAATACAACTTATACTCGTTGGTAGAATTCAAGAGACATTTTAGAATGACAAAAATATCATTTGAGATATTCACGGCACAGGCATTTGTTAGATGAATGGTGATTATGAATAGAGACGGGATATGTATGCATCATTCATCTTACAAATCCCTGTGTTACCACTCCGCCATCTTGGTGTTCTGATGAGTTACCCCTTTAATGCGTTCGCGGCTGGTCCGGAGCATTCGCAAGTGTTTGCTGCAAACAATGCACTGTTTGAACAAACGGCCAAAACGTTTGAGAACGTTCTCGCTACCGAACAACGCACCTCTGCTGCTGCCCCTTTTAATTAAGTAATAGATACAGTTTACCGAAAACCTTAATTAAACTGTATTATGCACCTGTTTCGTCCTCCTAGTACTCTTCAGTGATTATTGAGGCCGAAAAGTGGGAATACAAATTTTCTAAACCAATGTACTGTAGAAACAGAAGGGTCGGGTGTGTAAAATCCCTTTAATTTATGAATTTAGAAAAAGAATTAAATTGGTATTGTAGAATTTCAAATCAAGTTCTACGGAAATGTGTATATTTGTATATTATGTACCTTGCCACTACTAAAATGAGATAACTATGGCTATGGAGGCTCCAGCAAACCCCTTGGATTAAAAGAAATCCACCAACAGAGTCTACCACCCCCTATCATGAAAGATGACGTAAAACACACACAAAATGTCAGAATTTTTTTAGGCTATAAAGAATTAATCGTAAAAGTGGATTTAATAAAGGCACTATCTATCTGCCACATGGTGTCTGTTGTTTTATCATTGGTTGAATTTATGGAACCATAACATCGCTTGGTTACAGAAGCCGTCGGAGCGTATAGCATCATACGGTTTGCAATAGTGAATACGGTCTGAGATTACTATTACGCCAAAGTGTATTACGAATACATCATGAAATTACTGAGAGAAAAATGTTCACCATAGTCGAATTCTAAAAGACAAATAAGAGAATACCAAAGCGTCAACCAAACCATAATCCGAACTCAAAATCGATTAAACAAGATGTAAAGTAAAGATGAACAAAGGAACGATTTACATGGAGACCCTTGTTAAGTACAAGATGATAAGACCAGGGCCCGTATTAATGAAACTGTTCTCAAGCGCAAACATGGATTCTGTGCTCAAGAATTGAAAAAAGATGCCTCGGTTCTCATTTTGAGGAATGGTGCTTACTTGGATGTGATCAAGATTTACATGGCGGGGGTCGTCGATAAAGCAGAAGACGCTTACTCTTACAGAACATCTTATTCTATTGCTAGTTTAATCAATTTTCAGTTCGGATTACGGTTTTCGTATTCTCTGTTTGTTTAATTGATGAGATAGAAGGTACAAACCATATAACTTGAGCAAGCATCATATACTAATCGGAGAGTAACATAACACATATTGTCTTACAGCTCTGTTCTGTAAACAATACCAGCCAAATCAGAAGCCAACAAGTTAACAATAAAAGACATTAAAGGAATAACACGCGTTAAGTCCTTTTAACCATCATCGCATTGAACGCTGTGTCAAACATATTTCTTTACACAACAAAGAGTTATCGATGCTTTGTGACGCCTCCATTAGTCATTATTGATTCAGCTTAAGAGTTATAATCGGACAGACGTACTATAGATGAGAGAAGTTAAAGCTCATTAACCGCCTGACTAACCAACCGTGTAACAGTATACTGGTATCGTTTGAGCGTTTGGTTTAATTTATTTCGGATACGCAATTCCCGACAATTTAACAGGTATGAATTGATGCCAATATCTGAAATCAAGTGCCCATTAAACTTCCATAGTGGCCGCGTAATTAGCCGGAACTTTATTTACATAGGAACTACAGTATCAGGAATAAGATTCATCAGTTTTATAGGAATGATATATACTAAGTTTGTTTTGTACACAAACAGGAATTGAAAACTTAATTTGCGAGCTTTCGAAAACGTCTGTTTCCTTTGTCAAGCAAAGAGTACAATAGCCGAGTGCCGGTTTTCTGACCGCTGAAATCAGCTTACTACCTATTTTAACATCTAATAAGGGGCGGAATGGGTAAACATCTTACCCGTCCCTCTGTCTACATGTAGTATTAGAGTACATTTGGACGAAATGTCGCGCTACGTTTTTGACAGCTGACTTCTCTAACTCGCCCTATTTCTGGTATTCCTTGTTTACGTCTATATTATGAAATAGAAACATTATAAATACAATAAAGATGACTTTTCAGTGCAAAACTAAATAAGAGAATACCGAAACGTTAACAAAATCATAATCCAAACTCAAAATCGATAAAACCAGGGGCAAAACATGAACAAAAGAAACATTTGGAGACTCTTGTAAACGTACAAGAGAATAAGACCAGGTGTTCCGGAATAGTAAACGTCTTCTTAAGTTACTTCGAAACGTGGTAAAGAGCTGGAATCATTATCAAATCAATATACATACGGACATACACCAAAAAATACATTAAACGGTATACTCATATTACCCATACATCATCATTACATGTGCTTTATCAAACATTGCTATTGACACAAAACAAACACAGCATCGCCATTCACACAATGCTGCCATTAGTCTGTATTGATAGAGTTCTGCTGAAAGTTTGATAACACATCATTTTGATATATTGATATCGGTGGGACATAACGCTGCTGGTTGGTCGATTCTCAAAACTCACCTACATGATAATTAAAGGGGCGTTTAAGCTACACATTTTACATTGATTTGATCCGTGAAGATTCGCCAGTGTTTAACCCAGGCTCGGCAGGTCCTACTCGGAGACCGCGAATGGTGGATTGTACATCGCAAACCTTCAGGTCTTACAGGTAAGATAATATTTACTCTACGTATTCAAGTTTCTTGCTAAATCTAGTTCCGGCTCAAAATAGAATAATATGTTTGGTTTTGGTTTTTATCATATAATGTTTAAGTCCTATAATTTGTTAGTGTCATGTAATGAATCTAAGGACGGCCTCTCGGTGTATGCAATATAAGAGTGTGTAATTGGGAGGCTGCAGAATATTCGTTCAAGCCTTAAAGGGCTTTTGCCGATTCAATGTGGGTAACACAGAATTATACTATGGCGCAACCCCCAGCAGAACACTCCATCTGGTCATATAATACTGACAAATAGAATCACGTGATTATATCAAGGAAACGCAAACAAAAACCACAAGCTTATATCAGTGATTACCATTTAAGACTGTTGCACTGTAGATCGCAGTTTGGGGATCCTATTTCAGTTAAATCAGCAGAACCAAAACGAACATTTCCCTCAAACTAGTGACCATCTTTATCCTCATCGAAATATACTCTTTGTGTGATATGAAAATGGACGTTTTGAGTTTGCTTATTAGCATGCTTACCTGTTGTGAGTGATAATGACTCGGTTTTCATTTTGAGGATAGGTGCTTATTTGGATGTGACTAAGATGTACATGGCGGGTGTCGTCAATGAAGCAGATTACGCTTACTCTTCCGGAACACCTGGTCCTTTTACGAATGTCCCCGTGTAAATCTTTCATTTTTCATATCTTGCTTTTGTTTAATCAATTTGAGTCAAAGTTTTGTCATTAGTATTCTCTGATTTGTTTAATGAAGCTGTTATAGGTTGTTTTGAAGTAAAGCAAAACCAAACTCAAACCTACAAAATCATTATAAAAGTCCCAAAAGGTCAGTTTAGCAACTACCAAGATCACTTTATTATGTTTTGAAGAAGAAAATGGACTTGCATGCCTATGAAATTATTTAAGAGCTCACTTATTTTTTCAATGAGCTTAACATAGGGCTTCTTTTTTCCAGGGAATCCACATATGCAGATACACATAAAACGGCTGAAAATGGTAGGGATTCCACATTTGTTTATCTCGTTAATGTATAGTGCCGTCTTCTTATCATGTGCACATACACAAGGCACTATGGACGACTTGATGAGGCTGAGGGAAACTCTGTTCCAGAACTACACCAAGGACTTCCGGCCTGTTTTTAACCTCAGTGACCCGATCCATGTGACACTTGACATGTATCTAGTCTCCATTGTAGATCTAGACGAAGTGACGGGGACAATTACCCTAAATTGTGTAGCCTCCCTATCGTGGAACGATTATCGTCTTTCGTGGAACTCGAGCGACTTCGGTGTATCCTCTTTTGTGTTCAATTCGTCAAACGTGTGGAAACCTCGAATCTACATTACAACATCATCTGACGATTTGTCAGATTTTTCTTACGACGCATTTGACGTTAGGGTGAACTCCAACGGCGTTGTGACGTCGTCGCTAGGGCGACATCTTAAGACGAGCTGCAGCTTCGATATGACAAACTTTCCTAAAGATTCACAAACGTGTGTCATGCAGATTGCGTCGTGGATGTTTAACGCCCAAGAGATGGTGTTTATTATAGCGAATCCTAGCATCAACATGGATTACTACACACCTAACGGCGAGTGGGACATCGTCTGGACATCCGTTACAAACAACACCGACTTAGGGACTTACTATTCTGTATTGGATTATTCAATTCACCTGACAAGACGTTCTGCCTACTTCATTATATCTATGACCATACCCGTGCTACTTCTGTGTTTTCTCAACCCGTTCGTGTTCCTCCTTCCGGCCTCCTCTGGGGAAAGGATTTCCTACACAATCACAATGTTCTTGTCGTTGGCTGTGTATATGACACTTATCGGGGAGAACATGCCGAAGGTGTCTGATCCAATGGCAGGGATTTCCTACCTTCTCCTCGTGGCCATGCTATTTAGCTGCATGCTGATTCTTTTGACGATTTTAACATTACGATGTCATGCTTTGTTCGATATTAGCAAGATCCCTTACTGGTTTCTCCGGATTGTTTACCGTTGTGAACATACAAAAACCAGGTCAGAAAACGAAGTTGGTACTGATGACATGGTTGACAAGGATGAGATCAAACGAGACGTGGATAGGTATAATGATACTGATGAACTGAGACGTTGGGTACAGAAGGAGCACGTGATGGGCTTTATTGACAAAAGTTTATTTTGTATCACACTGTCTGGGACTTGTGTTTCGTCGTTAGTATTTATATTTTATTACTGGTATTAAGACACCATCAGTAGTTTACAATTGTACAATAGAAAACAACACACCTTGACATGTGTTAATGTGAGCACGATTTCATTTTATGCTGGAATTATTCCACTCGGTAAATTAGACAATAAGTGTACCTTTGTTAGTCCTTTACAATTCTTTGCAGCATATATGTAAATATTAAATTTTATATCCTCTCCCTTCCACATTATGAAGATATGCATTAAGGATATCATGCTCGATGATGACTTCACAAAATAATTTTGGTTTGGATTTATCTTTTGTGACGTCCAAATAACAATGGCCATTTAACTTCATGCGATGTGAGACTATGTGTCGGGTGCCTGTGTATTTAGCAGGCAATGAAAGTCGTAATAAATTATCTTCAGGATCCGGTGAATTTATCAATGTTTAACCTGAAGTCCAATAGAACAAACTTAAACCTTGTGTGTCTGGTCATTTAAAATGATTGTTTGTTACTGCTGCGTATCTCTTCCGTCACGGGATGGTCGATTGACAGTTCAAAAATAGCTATTAAGCTCAAAGCATTCCGCTTACGTTTTGAACAAAATATAAGGATGAAAACATAGACATGTCTATATCCTATGACAAACCAGAAGTGAATTTACCATAAATTTAATTTTATTGTTTTTTTGTGCCATGTTGATCCCTTTTATTTGCATGTATTTTAATGAAATAAATAGTAAAGCACGATTGTACTTTTATTGTTTTTATATTATCTGTACGATGCCGGAGTATATCTCAAGAGTTAAGTTGAGCGTTTGCCCCTTTTGAGGATTGTTTTGGATTCTGTACACAGACAAAAATCTCAAGACATTGTTTTCTACTCCCTGCTTGACACACATGAACGACTGGTACACCGCTGTCAGAACAGTGAGACGGCGGAGGGTGTTCTGCTTGGTGCCTTCAACAGACCGCAACCAGCAAAAACCATTAAGTAACAAAAAAGGAGCGTAAAATGCGGCTATAATTTTAAATCAAATTTTATAAAATCAACGGCAAAAACAAATCAGAGAATACCGAAGGGCAACTTAACAATGATACAAAATCAAAATTGATTATGCAAAGTTTGGTTGATTTTTAACAGCAGAGGCAATTTAAGAAAGGACTCCCGTTTTATGCAATGTGGGTGTGGGTGTATATTAGGGAGACCGCTGTATGTTCGTGTTAACCTTCTTGCGATGGCCCGGATATTGTGCCGATTTGAAGTGCTACCACACTGAAGTGACACAATAAGAGCAAAGTATAGATTTACACCGCAGTGATTGGAAAAGTATAATATTATAGAATTGCTGTATCGACGACAGTCTCAATGTAAATCTAAGTCACATCCAAGTACATTGAGAAATAATTGTTTTCTTTTCAATCACAATGTGACGTTGGTCAAGCTAGTGTTTATCTAGACATACATAATTCATAATACATTACTATGTTTAAAATATACTTGCGCTGGGTGTAAGTGTCGATATGCTTATAATTAAGGATTTTGTCTATTTTGTTGCTTGCATGGGCTGATGAAGTCAAGTGAACCTCGTGCAAATGAAGTGAACTCCATCAACCCATGCAAGCAACAAAATACGCATTCAATACTTATATATACATTAAGTATTTTAATTGTATCGCAATTTGCATGGACTTTAAGCTGACGGTGTCACACGGAGCTTCACTTTTGTTACATTGTTGCATACTTACCGTCATGTATGTTCATACGCGAAGAGCTGATATAACGACTTCGTGATTTAATCATAGTTGAAGCGTGTCAAATAAATGTGTCGGAAACCTGATTTCGGAAAGTAAAACGTCTTCAAAAAAGTGGATTTGAGTATAGTTTATTCGTGAAAATAGAATGATGAGAATGAGATTGTTGACATGAATTCGACTAGATAAGTGATTAATTTAGGATATAAGGGACCGACCAGACAAAAAACCGGATGAGATCACGGGTATCATGTATTTTGCTGCAGCTAGTTTTTGCCATAAACTGAAGTTTTCAGGGTATCTGTATACTGTTTTTTTGAAGTTTAGATCTAATTTAAAAAAAACGGCGACCTAATCTAAGCTCCCATAAAATCTAAAACTACTCTAGAAACCGTAGGTAAGCTTAAATACAACGCTGCAAGTGTAAAATAAATAAGAGAATAACGAAGCGTTAACAAAATCATAATCCAAACTCAAAATCGATTAAACGAGAGCAAAATATGAACAAAGGAAAGATTTACATGGAGACTCTTGTAAAAGTATAAGAGAATAAGACCAGATGTTCCGGAAGAGTAAGCGTCTTTTGCTTCATCGACGACACCCGCCATGTAAATCTTGGTCACATCCAAGAAAGCATCAATCCTCAAAATGAGAACCGAGTCATTATTGTCATCACAACAAGTAAACACACTAATAAGCAAACTCAAAAACGTCCATCTTCATATCACACAAAGTTACAGAATATTTTTCGATGAAATCAAGGACAAGATATGATCGTACACCCTAGTTAACGGCTGATTTATGCACTTTTGATGATAACGTACGTAACTTTTTTTTTTTTTTTTTAAATTGAACGAATTCCTGAGACAAATCTCAAACATTTTATTCTAGTATCTGACATAAAATGAAATCACGAAATCCGGCTGAAGGACAGGTGATCACGTTTCGCGCGATCATTAAATTGAAATGAGGACCTAGATCTTCAATTGATGCTTTCTGCATGAAATGTCAATATTTTGTTATATAAATATTGTTTTAAAGCTTTCTGTAGTTTGTTACTGGTATAATATCTCTTTGGCATGTGAACTGTACACATCACTGTGCATTTTAACGATTCACCGCTGTAAACATTGTATTAGTTCGTCAGGAATGAAAAAAAGCATGTGTCCCACTTACTTCATTGGGAAGTAAAGTGATCAGAGTTTACTAGTTTCATGGAGGCGGAGCGAAGTATAAATGTGAATATATGGCAGTGTGTGTTATGTCCCTGTATTATGTAAGTATATGTGAGAGATTAGTGATAGAATATTTTAATAGCTTAGAGAGACACATTGACCCAACGTGAACCCTGCACATGGGAATCTCATCTAGGCACCCCCTGTTTGACGCTCAGCATTATGGAAGAAGAACAACTGGTTCACCCGTTGTCAGTGTAATGTGACCGGGTGGGGTGTTCTGCTGGGGGCCTTCGGTAGTAAACTTCAGTGAGGTACCACATTAAATCGGCAAAATATCTTGACTATCGCAAGAGGGTGTGCAAGATTATACCGCGGCCTACTAAATACATACGCATTTAAAACAAGCACCCACATCGCATACACCGGGAGGCCGTCCTTAAAGCTGACAATGCAACTTAAAAAGCTTTCAATTAATTTTTTTTTTTTAAATTTCGATTTTTTTTCTGGTTTTGAAATCGTCCCTATCTGTTTCCGACAATCGTTTCTAAAGAATTGCCGACATTTAAGTTTTGCCATTGCTTGGTAACGAGTTTGGGTCCCGATGGGTATATAAAGGGCATAGCCTGTAAAACCGATTTTCAATGTACTCCTGCAGCTGACCGTCACAACATTAAGTGCTCCACGCAATCGGCAACCGCTGTCAAAAATCAAACGCACTCGCCTGTAGACTTCGAACCACAATACTGTCATAATGGTTGTTACTAATAACACATTCTTGAAATTGCATATCCGAAATAAGAGGTATATCACTGAAAATACTTCCATAAATCCAATATATATCGCCGGTCTTTCACGTGCATATAATCGCATCCACGAACAAACTCTTAGTCTTGGTCAATATAGACGCTTGACAAGCAAACACGTGTAAAACACGGCATACCCAGATGATACCCAGAACATCTCGGAAGCATTCTGAGTAATCGCAATCTGAATATTTTTTTTCAAATCCTAATTGAAAGCTTTTAACTTGCACTGTCAGCTTTAAATGGCTCTGGCTGTTTAAAGGACGTAAAAACAACCAAACCAAACTACACCTGTATCTCACTCCATTTAACACATAACTTTTGTAGGGATTGGCGCGACTAATACTAGACTATCTCTGTACTTTTTATTAGCAATATAATTACAGTTCTAGATAAAAATATTATAAATGAATACATGACGACGGATGGTTGTTGTAACAATACCTTACTAATATAGATGTAACATAGTCGCCCGTCAATATAAATAGTTATTCTGCGAAGTAATTAGCGTTGAGAACTTTTGAGTAGGGAATACGTTATGTACAATTAGATCAGTTATTTGATATTTGTAATGCTTTTCTGTATCTACTGTTGCTTTTAGATTACAAGCATATATACGCATACGAAATGTCGAAGCAGAAGGGTCAGGTGCATAAAAACCCCTTAATTTATGAATTTAGAAGTAAACTAGATCTGTATAATTTCAAATCGTGCCACTACTCAAATGAGATAACTGTTGCTAGAGACCATCGTATCAAATAATGCAATCTCATAGTATTTTATCGTCTTTTCTTTAAAGGATTGTGTCCCGGGGTCTAGAATTGACAGTCAAAGTTGACCGCTCCCGACTGTCGAGAATTTTAATGAGCTGACCGGTCACTTGGCACGTGTGACGTCATTGAAGCACAACTGATTGACTCAGGTAAACTGATCATTGGTACACTGACGAAGATAGTTTAGTTTCGTAGAAAAACGAATATTGACTTCGATGTGTGTGTCAATCTTGATTTACGAATAAAATATCTTTAAGTGTCCGGCAAACCCCCGCCATATATAACATATACTGTACAAGTACATGGTACATGTAGTAGTACAGCACGTACATATGGAATGGAAAAATTTCATTCAAATTGTTGAACTGTACACGTAAACAAACAATTCATGCCAAGTATCAATAAAGCAGACACTGTCACAAATAGATGTGAGAACATGACAGTCTGAATTATTTGTGTTAAATTGAAACATTGGTTAAAATGTGGACGGAAATAGGTGTTCAAAAATAAATGTCTCCCAACTTTTTTTATTTCACTTAATTCAGTCACACATCAGTCTATTTGTGAGGAATAATTAAATATTTTCCAAGGATAAAGTCTGTGGCCATAATAAAAACAAATAACATACGCTAATGAGTATTAAAACATATTGGAAAATTGTTCTCCTACGATTACTGCATACGATTTTTACAACATCTCGTAGTCACCCAATTTTGGGTTGAAGTGGTTGCAGTTTGAAATAATTATATGTACTCTAAATCCTAGCGCAGCAAAATACTGTGTCATATTCTTGGAATTGTACTAAAACAGAAACAGGATTCTAAATATACTTGAAATTCAAACACGTTAAATAAAATAACTTCAGGCTCACTCTAGTTGGTGATATTCATTTCAACTAGGATTCAAATTATTGGACGAGTTTAATTCTTGTTTTTTATACATTCTTCATAAACAAGATCTGGATTAGTTTGGGTTTATATCATGAAGAGGAAGTGTGTTACATTAACGCATCTACAATTCTTGGATCCGCCCCTGAAGATGTATCATAAATCCACGGACACTTAAACGTCCCTGATAAATCCAATAACAAAATGTCTATGTTGATATTTAAAAATATGCAATAATTAGAAAAAAGCGTCATAGTATCAGCATCACTATTTTTGCAAATTACAAAAATAATAAAACTTAAAAATTCTGAAATTTCTGAACATCTTATGTATGTGTTACAGTGTAACCTAGTTAACATAGTCAGGTTTTGCCAAGGTTACTAGCCTAATGTAAAATACTGATAAAACAGTGTTAGATTCTGTCGAAAACGCCTTTAATCATTTTTATAAAATAGTCTTTCTTCCACTGGGTACGGCTAGGGATAAAAATAATGCTGCCGGTATATTTCTATTTAGAGGCTCGGTAAGTCTATGATCATGAATGCCCTTTGAATTCACTGGCCATAACATTCACACTTCTTGGTAATTACAGGGTTATTTGTACACCTGCCACAACTCACGGGTAGACCTACCACAAAGCCCTTGGTAGTATATGTACGACAGGTAAGGTAACAGATAATTTTTGTAGCTGTAAAATCAGATTGTGTAAATTGTATCACTGTCTCTAAGAGACGACACGGATTAGATTCGAATTGAATGCAGTTTATGCCAAAATCGAAATTCGATCAGTTTTATTTTTCTGACAGGATCATTTATGACGATTAATTAATAATTATTTATCATTTATTGGTTGCTGTCATTACTTACACCAGGGACGTATATATATGTCCCTACTTTCAACCAACTTACACCAAGGAATTAGGTAAGAAGTCCATGTTTATACTTGCAGATAATATATAAATATGTAATGGGCGTGTTAGAATAGGTACAGGTATCGGATACGTTGCGCATCAATGACGTCAGACTTCACGTGGCCTAGAATCCCGGTCAAAATATGCATATTCACTAAACTGATATAAATGGGGCGTCACCTAGTCTGCCTATTTTCCCAACACCGAGGGAGACGGGGTATCGGTCACTACATATTATTGCATGAAATGAGAATAAAATATGAAATTATGAAAATCGTGGCCAAAATCCTTTAAGAAGTAAAATAACGATCATTGTTTCTCGTTGACTTGGAGTCTAAACCTTAAACTGATTAATCCCCGAGTGATCAATTACATTAGTCTTATTCAACGTTTGATATTAAAAATGTCTGAACTAGTTACATGTAACTAAGCCTACAAGCTTTTGTTTTTAGCCGTACGGCACAAAGGTATATTCAACGTCATTAGCACATTTACAATCATCAAAAATCAGCAGCATGCATTGTTTTTTATAAGATGCGTAATCAAAACGGTACTTTTATTTTATATTTCAATGTAAATTCTGTTTGATCTAAGAAGTAAAAACACCTCAAAGTAATGACTGCTTGTGTAGGTAATGAATATTTCAATAATCTATTACGGTCATGCATTATGATCTTATATTTACTCGATCTGAAACGGTTGACATTGTAGCAGACCCAGACTTCATAATGACTGATAAAAAACATTAATGAAGAATGAAACAGCCAATCGTTAACATGTGATGAATGACTGAACTTGTTAAACTTAGTCTGTGACGTGTAACTGTTTGTATTATTAATGGAGATATTTAAATATATTGGATTGGCTTTGTAGTCAAAAACGTTTAACCATTGCCATACTGATGCTTGCTAATGTCTTCTTTGTATCATGTCAAACGTTGACCTTGGCAACCTAACACGGAATTACATTCAGTGATGATTTACAAGACAAAAGGGAGATCGGAATCGAAGTTCATCACCATTGTAAGGATTTACTATTTGGAACTCTAAAAGACGATCTAGGTCAAAAATATATTTTTCGGTATCGGAGCAAGGTGACGCGATGTCTTAACGCGATGTTAAGTTCTAACTAAAACGAATCATCGTTAAAAAATTGAATAAATTTGCGAAAACAGACATGACAAGTAATGTAAACATTGCCAAAGCTTTTAAAATTCGATAAAACCCACACTTAGATAGATATATCCTATCTGTACGATGTTTTCTGACAAAGAGAGCAATCGTGTCCCTTATAAGCAAGAATTTGCATTAAGATCGGACCTTGAACATAAATTTTAATTGTTTCTTCTTTAATTACTACCACTACAGTTACATGGGATTTAATTTAGGATTTTCAAGCTTATTGAAATATCAACATTTTTTTGAAATGCTAAAAATTTAAAATGAAAGTAAACACTAAAATTGTTTTGTGCTTCAAATAATGAAAATATTCTCCATCTCAATCGCAAAAAAACAGCCTATTCATTTCACAGTTCAGTGAGTCCGGTAGCTATTACCGACAAATTAATCAGGGGCTGGCGTAGAGTTAATGGGGGGGACATTAAGGCAGTAACTACATATTGTCTATTGTAACATCATATGGTAAACTACTCTTCCGAACATCGCTCTTTATAGACACCTAACCAAGGTTGGTCGATATCACAACAAAGCTTACATTAGTCTGAATTGATTTCTCTGGTGATTTGTAATATAACGCTCTAGATTGATTGGAAAACGTCAGAGACTTAATTTGTTTGTAGTAGATCACGTTATGCGGTGACCGATGTCCTGAAAAATCGACACATGTAATTGTATAAAGGAAAAATATAAAGCACAGATTAAAGAATGAATTTCACGAAGATTCGTCATAGAATTGACAACCCGTGTGTTGTAAGGACTTAACTTGGATGGGGCATTGCGCAGGGTTAAACATATACAGGTACGTTTACATTGCATTATACATCCATGGACGTATAAATCTATTATCAGTTATATGTGTTGCAAATCATTCACCTCCGTCGCACTGCTGTTGATAATGTTCTATACATTTCAAAAATATATAAAAATGTTTTACTACAAAGTGTCTTAACTCAACTAGTCAACTAATTGTTTCCTTGCTCAAAGAAAGTAGATAAATGTCATAACATGGTTATATGTTTGGAGGGTGGACATTCATTAAAACTATATAAGAACGTGGATCTATTTTTTCTTTTTCTTTTACACTATACTTTCCGATCGTACCCCTCTTTTTTGAAATAATGCAATACTATGTTTAAAATAGTTTGATGTTTACATTTTTGTTACAGCTGACGTACGTACATTGTATATCAATATATACGACTAAACATGGGACGGATTTCAGTATTTCTTCTGTTTGTAATATGGGGTGACGTCATTCTATCACAAGGCACAATGGATGACCTGGTGCGACTGAAGAATACTCTGTTACATAATTACACCAAGGACTTCCGGCCTGTCTATAACCTGAGTGACCCAGTACACGTGACACTTGGCATGTTCCTGATCTCTGTTTTAGATCTGGACGAAGTGACCGGTACAATCACCCTTAACTGTGGACTCTCAGTATCATGGACTGACTACCGCCTTGCCTGGAACACAAGTGAGTTCGGTATCAGCTCTTTTGTGTTTAATTCGTCGAATGTGTGGAAACCTCGACTTTACATTACAACATCGTCTGACGACTTATCGGATTTTTCTTTCGATGCTTACGACGTAAGGGTTGCCCCTAATGGCACTGTATATACGTCACCAGGTCGCCATATAAAGACAAGTTGTAAATATGACATGACCAGGTTTCCGAAAGATTCACAAACGTGCATCATGCAGATGGCGTCCTGGGCTTTTCCTGCTTCGGAGATGGTACTCGTCATAGCCAATCCACAGATTAGCATGATTTATTACAAACCTAACGGCGAGTGGGACATCGACGGAACATCAGTCAAGCACAATACTGATTTAGGATCCTACTTTTCGATATTAGACTTTTCGATTCACCTGACAAGACATTCTGCTTACTTTATTATATCCATGACTATACCAGTGCTACTTATTTTCTTCCTCAATCCTTTCGTGTTCCTCCTGCCGGCCTCCTCAGGGGAAAGGATTTCCTACACTATCACAATGTTCTTGTCGTTGGCTGTGTATATGACACTTATTGGAGAAAATATGCCAAAGGTTTCTGATCCAATGGCAGGGATTTCCTATTTCCTGTTCGTGGCGATGTTATACAGCTGTCTTGTGATCGTGCTGACGATATTTTCCCTGCGATGTGCGGATGTGACCGACTTAAACAGATTTCCTGACTGGTTATTGAGTTCAGCCTCTCGAAAGAAACTAAAAAAATCAGGCACCAGAATCAATCAAGTCAACGACGCTAATAAAGTCAAAAATGTCAAAGTACAGGAGTATAGTAATGAACCAGAGGAGACAGTTTGTCACGGAGAAGAAAAGTTACATCAACCTGTTAGAAAGGAGGACATCATGTACTTGATAGACAGAAGTCTCTTCTGCATAACGCTCTTGATGATGGTGGTTATTTGTGCCGTTTTTACTCTTATCTTTTGGAGGTGATTGGCAAAAATGTCATATATATCATTCTACATGTTTGACCTGGCTAGTGTTTCTATTTTTCTAACATCAGTGACTGGAATATAACACTTCAATTTAATTCAATCCAATTTTTCGAACTTTTATAAAACATTAGTGATTTGATAGTTATAATGGATTTGACTTGCTAAATATTTGACTTGTATATATAATGTCTGACTGTATTTCTACCCCTATAGGTGGGTGCGCTGACTGTGTTAATATATGTTAAACCAGATTCCAACTGTACCTTTTAAGCCAATAAGATGAAATTTTGTGTATTTTTGAAAAAATAATGTTTCTGTTGCAGATCTGTGCATATATCCTCTGATGAGTTGTGTCCCCTGTCACCTCGATAGCGGATAAATCCCCTATCGTGCCATTTTCAGAAATTGGAATTTCTCAAAATGGTTCTCCATATCATTTTTTAGATGATCTTCTGTCTGTAAAATAAAGGAAATAGGAGGAGATATAATGTATGATAGAAACAATTTTATGTTAAGTTATGAAGTAAACAGTTAGAATTACATTACATTCAGCAGCCATTTCAAACTTAGATTCTTAACAAGTTTGTATAATTTCCCCTTGCATTTGAAAAAATTATGCTCAAAAATAAGTTTTCCTATATAAACTGGATTAACATTTCATCCTTCCCCATGAGGAAACCTCATACCACAGGATCATGAAATACACAATTGTGGTAAAGGACCTTTATTTGATTCTACTATACATTGTATCTGAGAGAAGAGGAGAAGATTTTTTTGAAGTTTTAGTAATTTTACCAATTGTAACCCCTTCCCTCAGGTCCTTGAGGGCAGGGAATCATATCGTCCCATCGTCATATCGTCCTACTGTCATATCGTATCTTAATATCGTCCTATCGTTATATATATTAACAATTCTTGTTAACCTGTATTCAGGTATCTCCCTGCCAAATTTTATCAAATTTGGAAGAATGTTCAAAAGTCTAATCACTGTCGGTGCATCTGTTTTTCGTATTTTTTTTGCGATTTTGCTGAACTCAGCATCAACATTTTCATGCGTATGGCCCACATAAAGAAAAGATATGTGAACCTGTGAACAAAATATAAAATAATTGAAATTAATATGAATTTAATTATTTATATAATGAAAGACTAACTTTTGAATAGAAATTTATCTATTTGATTTGCCCCAGATTTCATCTTTTTTTTTATTATTAATAAAATTAATGTTCAAAAAATGCGTTTTACCATTGAAATTCGTATCAGTATACTACCGGTAAAATGCATATAATTATATAAATATGAAACCCTAACATCTCATACTGATGAGAATGTACAGTTTTAGCATACAGTACACGATGTGATTCACTTCGAGGAAAACCTATAGGCTCTATTTCCTGAATGAAGGTTTGATTGTGCCATTCATGTTTAATTTAATATCTTGAAAAAAATAGTTTTTATTTTAAATAGCATTATTACCTTTTAAAGGCCCAATATGCGTATCTTTCGGAAAAACTTGAAGCGAAAATCAAGTCTAATAACTTATTATATTTATAGATTTAGTTAAAATTAACCGATATCAGCAATATTCAAGACGAATTCTTTCGCGGTTACCGGTACAGCAGCAGTTGAAACACGCTATTTGTAAACACGCGTCCATTTCGAACCGTCTTCTACCTTCGGTTTGTTGTTGAAGTGGGCCCCACCTGAATTATTTTCAATTGTTTGGAGATTTTGTCAAGAGTTTCTTGTTAGTTACCGCTGAGGTTTACTTCGTCTTAGGCTTATTTATGAAATGGTTATCAACTGGATTTTTTTTCAGAATTTTTCAAAATCACGAAAATTTCCCTGAAGTTACGTATATTGGGCCTTGAAGTAAAAAATTTGAATGACCTAATAAATTTCTTTTATTATTATATGACACATATATTAACGGAAATTTTCAAGTTATGTCACCTGATGTACATAAATTGGTAAATGATTTATTTAACTAAATACCTGGTATTTTATTTTCCAATTGTAACTTATAGGGATTTGAGTTGGTCAAAAAACAATAAACAAGAGGCCCAGAGGCCATGTACAGTTATCTTGATATAAAAATGCATTTCTAAGTTTTTGGCCCCCAGTGTTTTAACAATTTGAATCCCAACCCCAAAATGATAGAAGCAGGCAAATATAAGCAATAATAAATGCTTGTATTTATGATAAGTGAAAATAATTGATATTTTACATATTTGAGCATACCAAGATTGAAAGAAACTGGTTAAAACTGAATGATCTCAGGTCAAACCACAGATATTTGATACACAATGACCATATTAAGCAAAACATACAATACTGTTATGACACAACTTGACGTGGGTAATTTTTGTCAGGTTTGTATGGATTACGATATTATAATAGATTTCATGTCAGATTAAAGCCAATAACGTCCGCCAGGGGTCATCGTAGGCGGAAAGGAAACAATTGTTTCCGGTTTCTGACTGGCGACAATACGCTGTAGGCGTACGTAGAACGCCTTAGCGTAAAAATCAGAAAAACAACTTTCTTAAAGTGACAACTTTTTATGGTTTAAGTAAAAGGGGATACATTGCAGGTTACAAAATCATTGTTTGTCCATTTTAATTTTTACCTGTTCAGTTCCTATGTTAACGCTAACGATCACAGGTAAGTTAAAATGTCTGTTGTGTTACCATAATTGAATTTGTTGTTTTTGTTGGGATAAAACATGCCAGTTCTTTGCTAATTGATTTATTTAATTGATAAAGTTATAACATAATAATTTTTTATTACATATACCTCATTTAAATACCATTTGAAGATATTTATTGGAATATGTCCCGACCCCTGTACTTTTGCACTCAATGGATGTGCATTATTTCTTTTAAATAAAGTTAGAACTAAACATAAAATGCTACAGATAATTACTGGAATGCTAATTGTTTCTTTTCACCTTCATTCAATTTAATATGAGTTAATTTTTGTGATAGTAACACCATGGACAACTGTAACACCACAGACATTTTGTCCATTGTGTTACCATTTTAAAATAAATAATTTAAATATCATAATACATGTATTTTAGTCAATTTCACTATTGACACACATTGTCTTTGTTTCCAAGTTGAGGAGAGGGCCATTCTTGATCACCTGAAATGTTGTGCTGGATAATACAAGCATTGTATGTCTGTGGTGTTACCATTGTCATCATCTAGTGCATATTGTAATTGAATTATATTTCATCAATATGCATATAATTATATAGTAATGTGTCCTAAACAAACAATTTAATTCATTAACTAAAATGTAAATTGGTTGTTTATGATTGAAATTCATATTATGCATCTTCTCTTGTCACCGAATTGTCTGTGGTGTTACTAGTAATGTCTTTGCCATTGCTCACAGAGAGAATACATGCTTTAATTACTGTCACACTAGTCCTAGTGCTTACTATGTTGTACATTATACACTAATTTCTCTGTTTTATGAATCTTATAATATGAATCTTCCCATTATCTTAGATATTATTTATGATTTTTTCTATTCCATTGTCTGTGGTGTTACTATAATGGTATCGCCAATATTCATGTCCTTGGTGTTACTAATTCAAAGCCCTCTTCTCTCACAATGACATATTCAATTTTGAGAACTGTTAGCTAATGTCATTAGCTAATGTCATATAAAGCTTTAGAATTCATCTTACTAATAATATATTTTATGGTCTGTATTATAAGTAAACTTTTGCTTGTGTTGCAAAGATTTGACTCTGGTTTTACTTATCTAAGTATGTAGTGTTACTATAATTGTCTTTGGTGTTACTGTTTTTAGAGAATCTTGATTAAAGTGTATAGAATCTGAATTTAACAGTTTTCTTTGATTAGGAATGAACAATAATCATTGTTTTGGAATTTAACTTATTCAAATCATAATGCTTTTATTTTTTCCAATAAAATTGATTCATGAACGAGTATGACGTCTGTAGTGTTACCAAATATTCGTCTGTGGTGTTACCTGTTTGACCGGTAACACCACAGTAATTTTAGATATGTTTATAGATTAAAATTATAACCATTGGTAATTGTGCAAAGCATGATAGCTGTGTTTAAACTACCTTTCAACCTCTTTTAAATGCTATAAATCTTTTTATTGAATAAATGGTAACTTTAAAATAATGTGGTAACACCATGGACAATTTGAAATACACAGTTGGTGAGACTTGATTTCGATTGCTTCCAATTTAAAACCGTCCTGCTTTCAACTTCCAAATGCCATGTGAAAATGAACAGGGGATATATATGCAATGAATTTATCATAGATGATTGTACTCAGTTGATTTATAAGTTTCTCTATTGAACCAAAATACGCATGGTTACACCAAGGACAAAAACTTATGGGATAGGTAAACATTTTCTTGAAAAAACTTTTAAATATTTTCTTTTTGCCTAAAAGTACTAATTTATCAATTTAATTGGTAATTATCAATAAAACTATCCCCATATTTTGTATAATACCCCATTAAAAATGTTTTTTAATGAGCTTGACGATTTACCATCGGACACACCCATTTTTGGGTGAAAGGTAGGGCTGGGCGGTTTTACCGGTATACCCTGGGATAAAGTTGTCATGGTACGTACCGTGGTACATTTGTCCTGTACTGGGTTTTTGGGAACTTTCATTTAACTAAAGGTTATCAATGAACTATTTGCTACGTAGATCAATAGGAATTCCAATATGGTTTAATTATAATTTCCTATAAGTTTGCTGATCAACTAGGACAGCCATAGCTTCACTCAAACAATATTAGAGGATAACAAAAAGAGAAACTTATGACAGGCCACTTGTTGATTTGCTTCAGAACAAAAACAGCTAGAGGCAATTAGCTAGCTGATTCATAGAATCAAGGTGGTATACCATGGTACGTACCGCAGTATTTGCCTAAATACCGTGGTATACCGTGGTACTTTGATTTTTTGGCACAATTTCATGTCTTTGTCTTTTAAAATGTGACTACTAGATCTCTAATTGTTGGTGTATTAGCAAAACATTTACTTTATTCTATGTAGAATTCACAGAAATATACGACAAAGTTACGGACAGTGATTTGGTACTTTTCTGATATTGACTCATATATATCACTGTATTATCAGGGCACTATGATAACTTCATTTCATGTTGGATAATGAGCTAGCTACGCCATGCATAATGTTTTCTATTCCAACAAGAAATATGCGTAATTATATGTCTCGCCTTTCCCGCTTTGCCTATAATGTGAAAGTTCCAACGGAAAAATTAGTATGACAAAATACATACAGCTAGATTATATCTGTAACATAGCCAAGTTTCAATTGAATCTGATATCAGTCACACTATAAAAAGTGGACTTTAACGCAAATTCTCAAAATTCCCATGTTTTTGCCCTAAAACAGCGGAACCTGCAAATAATTTTCCTCCAAATATCATTAAGGTGTTCAGTATGATGATATCAGTAACTACTGTAAGTTTCAATTGAATCTAATATCAGTGACACTATAAAAAGTAGACTTTAACGCAAATTCTCAAAATTCCCATGTTTTTGACACAAAACACCAAAACCTATTTATAAATTTCCTCCAAATTTCACTAGGATGTAATGGCTGACCTTTCATAGCACTATGAAAGTTAAAAAGAATGACTTTCAATCCATATATTTACTATGTAGAACAATTGCTTAACTTTATTTATATTTTCCAACTGATAGTTTATTACCTGCGTTTGTAGATGTGTCGTCATTTAAACGACATGGGCGGAACAGCCCATCTTGAATAAAATTGGCGCCAATGACAATAGTTAGTCATTAGAGCGTTTGACGCAAGGGCATTCTCCATGTTCTTCGAAGCGGCGCAACAAGACTCTCATTGAACAAGCTTGATATAATGAAACCACGTGCAACGTCTCAAGAACCATTGCTTTCATACTTTTATGAAAGGCATTTTTGCTGGTAACGTTCATATAGTGGGTTGCAGCGCAAATGTAAATATTTGTTGATGAATTTGACCAGGTTAACATTGCATGCGCGCATGATTTTGCAAAGGGGAACGGATAATTAGAACGACAAGTTGAAAAAAGAAGACACCACTTGAGCTTTTATATATTTCTATTGAAGTTGCGCTAGAAATGAAATTTAAACAACCAAAATCGATCAATCAGAAAAAAATGTTAACAGTTCATGGTTACTTGTTACTTACCGACGAAGAGGCCTACCGTGTGTGGTAAATCAAGGAAAAATTCCCCCTGCCCATTCCGCCTCTTTTGTCATCGGCAACGTAAAATCGTCTGATCACGTCTTGTTGGAAAATAATTCGAATAGTCAACACCCTTATCAAGTATTTTCGTCCTTACATCTGTATTTTTCGTTTAGTTTGACATTCAGTTTCACACGTCAGTAGGTGTAAAAAGTTGAAGTTAAGCGTCTCTCCACTTCGAATTCTTAAACGAAAATGGTTGCCGAGCGTGGCCTCGCAGCTGAGCCTGAGCACGCATGCAATTAGCGCATCTAATCGTCATTCTTCCGCGATGACGCGTAAGAAACTTTTAAATCTGATGAATTACTAACAAAAAGTAGATTTGGAATTAATAACCTAGTTAAATGTTATGTTTCTATAAAAAGTCGTTGTGTTTAGCATTCAACGGACATCATGGTAGTTTTTGATAACCATACAATGGCGCATTACATGATGAAGATGGTTAATTTTACATTACGTCACTACATAGACTTGCACAAGCTCCAGTACATGGAACAAACTATCGGAATGGACTTCACATTTTGGAAGAAATGAAAATACACAATTAATTGAAATATAAGGATTGAATCTTGCTTTGGTCGATTTGCTGGCATGATGAATCGATTTGCTGGCATGATGAATCGATTTGCTGGCATGATGAATCGATTTGCTGGCATGATGAATCGATTTGCTGGCATGATGAATTGAGTTGGACCTGAAAAAATTCAACATTTACTGCTTCTTCGCGGATCATTAAATTGTTTCAAGACCACCTCAATTCATCAACCCATGAAATTGACCAAATATTCAATACTTAAATAACTTTGTAGCTTTAATTATGGTGTCTGTGATTTTATATACACAATGTACGCGTACATGAATATCCAATGTACCATTTAATCATGACTGAGTGGTTAAAAAAATATAAAAAAATAATCAGAATCTCAATTCTTGTGTGATGGTTTATAAGTTATTCAAGATAGAATGTCAACACAAAAGTGACACTAAAACGATGGGATAGAGGGAATCATATACACCATTACAGAACTGAAGGCAGTTGTTTACTGCTGAACTATGACCTCCGATATTGATGATATATATAAATTAATTGTTACTTGGTTTTCAATGTGAACAACTATTGCAAACTGTCACCTTTTTATGTGCTCATACATATTAAAACAGCTGTCATTCGCCACGATGTGCATACATGTATGTATACATTACAAAATGGCTGTATGCTGTATAATTGTTTCCTTCGATGTGACAAAGATTTATATGACTGTTGCCGTTGATGAAGCAGAAAACGCTTTCTCTTCTGAAATGTGTACTTTTACAAGGGTCTTCATGTAAAGTTTTCTTTTGTTCTTATTTTGACCCAGATTTAAATCGATATTGAGTATTTGTGTAAAGTGTTTCCGGTTTCCCCACTGCAGGTGTAGATGTAAAGCATCGAAGGCAAAATGTAGCCAGGAGAAGCAACTCAGAGAGGGAGGGAGGGAGGGAGAGAAAGAGAGGGGGGAGAGAGAGAGAGAATGAGGGAGAGACAGAGAGAGAGACAGGGAGAGAGACAGAGAGACAGAGAGAGAGAGGGGGGGAGGGAGGAAGTGAATATAATGATGTTGACGACAGTCATGTGTGGATTGCACTATGCCATTAACTGCCTTTAATTAAGGGAAAGCATAGACAGCTAATGGCACCGACATTATATTGGTCGGAGCAATGGAGTAGAGATATGTAGAATGATATATTCTTTTACAGTTGTAGAACATTGTTAAGGTACCTTCTTATCCCCCTCTTATAAAATTAGTGCCTCTTAATAGTAGCTACCTTACTTAGGTGCAAATTTTTTTTTCTCTGTTTTGTATTATGAAAACAAACCACTCACCTAAATATCAAGGAGTTACTCTCACTTTCGCACTCTTCGCCCCAAATATTGAAAAATATAAATTAAGCGACCAGTTTTCTGAACGATCTGATTAAATTAATATGACCAATGGCAAAGTCGATATATTTCCATTGAAGAAAAGAGAGGTGCCCATCCTATTTAAAATTTACATTCATTGAATGTACTGCAAGTGGACAAACTAGTCCTCTAGTCTCCTTCACAAGGAGGTGTACTCTAAACCGTCGACATTTCTATGATATTTGTCAGGGGTTAAAGTTATCCCTGAAGTATCGACGATGATAAATTCCAAACACTTGGATATTTAACGGTTGAATTATAACACAAGGTAAGCAACCCAAACAATGCGTTTATACAATTGCGTACATCAATAGGGATTATCTCCCTTTATCCAATATTTGTGTAAAATAAGTTCTTTGCTGACAACCAACTATTTCAGTGGTTTGGTCTTTCTGCACAACCAGTTCATCACTGAAACAAGCTATACGTATATATTGTATTTTGACCACATTAAACATGCATATGAAATGTTCAGCTCTACTATGCTGCATGCTATCCTCGCAAACCACAAACATAGTTTTATTTAAGTTTTTTAAGATGTTATTTTAGCTGTATACTTGTATATAATGAAGACACCTGTTTAAAATGCATTTCTCAGTATGCAATGTAAAAAAATATCCATCTTTCCGACGGTACCAAGCGTTTTTTCGTACCTCAACTAGAAATGTGATTTTTGATGCAAGAAAGGTAGGTAGGGTCGATTTTTCGACCTGGAAAGCTTTCCACCCTTTAGCTTTTATGACCATTGAGGGGGCATTTTTATCGAAAATTTATCTTAACCCCCAAATGTGTAAAATTACTCTAAACACCCTATTTTAGGTCCAAAACTAGCTGTAACAAAACATACCACAGCCTAGGCTACTTCATTGCATACACCAAGAGGCTGTCCTTAAATGACCCAGGTTGTTCAAACAAGCAAACAGCTCAGGTCATCTAGGACGTGCCTCCGCGTGTGGTATGTCTGTTTGGGGCCCGGTATGTTGGTGTACCTGCATTCACATTAGTTCTGACATTATGATAATAATACGATGTCACTTCACTCCAGTTTCTGTTGTTATTATTGTCAATGATTTATTTAGCAAATATTTCAAGTATTTAATAGTTGTTTATATGAATATAATTACATTCTGTATTGCATTTGTCTATATATCATTAGTAAACCAAATTGTAGTAAATCACACTGTATACTACAATTTGCAATGCCGCATCACATGACGATGTTCTGATCCCATGTTGGACTATGTAATATCAAAGCTTTGCACTTCGCCCCAGATAACATTGCAGAATGGCTTTGAATCAAAAGGTTACATGACATTGATTTAAATCAGTCTCTTTCATTTAATATCCAACAGAAAAGGGAGATCGTTAACCGACTATATCCCAACGAAATAGACACAGGCATATTAAAAATCTACCCTTAATGTAAATACTAACATTGAACTGTAACCAGATGTAGTATACATTCGATATGAAAACAGTTTTGGTGACAGATCAATAATCATGTCGCCCTACGGGTGACAACGTTCGGCCATTATACACCTACAAAATAACGGACGACATTATATTTACCCGTCACCCAAAATTGCATTCATATCGACTGTATACTACATCTGGTAACAAACAGTTTATTGCCTAAATAACATTTGCTATCATATGGAAATATTTCAAAAGTATCTTTTTACGTATACTTACATTATCATTTTATTGTTATTGATACTAATATACAACTATTTCATGGCTCTTTATGAAGCAATCAGAAAATACTAAAGTGCAAAATCATTATCCGAACTCACAATCAATTGAACTAGGGAAACATTGGAATAAAGGAAAGATTTGGACGGATATCCTTGACAAAATTACAAGAGAATAAGACCATGCGTTCCGTAAGAGCAAGCACCGTGTAAACATCACGTCCTAAATGTGACAACTGCAGCATCATTTACAACCATTCGGACACTGCATAAAAATGAACATATTAAAAAACGTGTATCTTCATAGCAATTAAGGGTACAGAACATTTCTCGACCAATATTGCGACCATATTAAAACTAAAAATTTTCAAACACGGAATAACACCCCTCATTATCAAGGGTTAACGTGAGCGTAACCCCTGGAGACCCCTAGGATATCCCTGAATACCCATATTATACCACTAGGATACCCTAAGATACCCCTAGGATACCCCTGGATAATCCTAGGATACATGTACCTAGGGGACACTGCCGGACAAAAAAGATAGAACAGAAAGAAGACTGGAAAGATACTGAAGGAAACAGATATGTAATGGGCAACGCCTCTCTTTCATCCGCAGCGTGAAATTGCACCTCTAAAAGAGAAGAGTTCCGATGCGTCTGTAGGGATGAATGGGTTAATTACAAAGATGATGCAGATGCAATTAAAACTGTTTTACTAATTAAAAATTCGTCACAATATACAGTTGTACTGAACATACGTAAATTGTAATTATCTTATACTTGATTACCCCGAGCTACTTGAAGAACCACGTAACTCCGTGCAATTGTCGACATAACATCCGGGAACCCTATGATTTAACGCTTTACCGAAGCTTGTCACTTTAATCACAAGTTATGCCTACACAAATTCACTCTAACACCACCGCCGACTATAAATGCCAGCCCAACTGTACTAAACCCGGCTTTCCGTCAACACCGATCTCCTTTACAACCTCTGCTTTTTAATTCTGTTACCCTGTAATGTTCCTATCGAGCCCGCAAACGTGTCAACAGTACCACGACAACATACATCAGAACATAACTCGGGTGTTATTGCTACAAACATAGAAAGCCCTGAAGGAGTTCCGATGTCGTTAAATGTTTGTTCCTCCTAGATGGAGAATGGTCCTTAGATACAAGTGATATAAGATCTATAATTGCATTGTATATACACAATTTAATGTAAAAAGAAGTTTGGATTGTTTTCAGTTCACGTTCTATTAAATGGTATTGTAATGTATGGATATTCCGGGTTTTGCTTGTGGAGGAAAACTTGAGTTCCCAGAGAAAACACACCGACATATGGCAAACACATAGCAAATTCTCAACGACGGCCTTAATCCTAGACCGAGTAATATTGGTAGCAGAATGTCAGACACCTTAACCTCTCGAACCCGTGCCTCAATTTAGAGGGCTAGTGGTAACAGAGTGTCAGAAACCTTAACCTCTCGAACCCGTGACTCAATGTTGAGGGCTAGTGGTAGCAGAGTGTCAGGCACCTTGACCTCTCGAGCCCATAACCAAATGTTGAGGGCTAGTGGTAACAGAATGTCAGACAACTTGACCTCTCGTACCCTTGACCCAATGTTGAGTGTTAGTGATAGCAGAATGTCAGACACCTTAACATCTCAAACCTGTGACCGATATGGTGGGCTTGTTGCAGCAGAATGTCAGACACTTTAACCCTCTCGAACCCGTAGCCAAATATAGAGGCTAAGTGGTAGCAGAACTTCTTAACCACTTCTTCGTCTCATTTTTCGAAGCATTCGCCGTGTTCTTCAGATTTTGTAAAATTGTTATCATTTTCCTGTCAAAATTATATTCATGGTGTTCACTTATTACTCTACGATGTTCAATTGTGTTTGTATTATTAAATAAATTCACAGCTAGGGACCACATTGGTCGCCTCTTACACAGCTTGGGACTACGTAGGTCGACTGTTACACAGCTTGGGACTACGTAGCTCTACTCTTCCACAGCTTGTGATAACATTGGTCGTCTCATTCACAATTTGGAACCACAGAGGTGGCACATCACACAGCTGGGGACCACAGTGGTCGCCTCTTACAGAACTGGAGACTAGATAGGTCTATATATAGCTTCGGACTACGTAAGTCGACTCCTACACAACTTCGGACTACGTAGGTCGACTCCTACACAACTTCGGACTACGTAGGTCGACTCCTACACAACTTCGGACTACGTAAGTCGACTCCTACACAACTTCGGACTACGTAGGTCGACTCCTACACAACTTCGGACTACGTAGGTCGACTCCTACACAACTTCGGACTACGTAGGTCGACTCCTACACAACTTCGGACTACGTAGGTCGACTCCTACACAACTTCGGACTACGTAGGTCGACTCCTGCACAACTTCGGACTACGTAGGTCGACTCTTTCACGGCTTCGGACTACGTAAGTCGACTCTTTCACAGCTTGGGACTACATAGGTCGACTCTCTCACAACTGGGGACTACGTAGGGCTACTGCAGAAGGATACATCACCCATGTTATTGTTTTCAAACCAAGAAAAGTTTCCATTGTGTTTAAAATTTTGGCACCCAGTTTTGAAGCCATTGTTAGTGTATCATTAGAAAAGATTCTTTAACATAGTTGCAACTAACTGTTAAGCAAACGCAATATATTTTGTTTTTCAAACGTGGATGAAAATGAACCAACATACTGTAAACAAAATAATTACTATACAATAAATATTATAAACTGATTCATCACAAACACGAATCGCGGTGATAAACTTTCGCCAATTTGTTTTGATAGTAAAATTTGCGAAAGATAAAAGCATGCAAATTTTAGGTAAGCGAACAAACTTGGTTTACGGCGATGTTTTCAACATTAAACATGTAAATACTTAGATGTTTATGACATCAGCTGTTCAAAAGATACAGAACTAAAGACTCTTTAGTTTAAAAAAAATCTGTTAATCTATAGATTTTTTTTAAACTAAAGAGTCTTTAGTTCTGTATCTTTTGAACAGCTGTTAATCTATAAGATATTTTACCAATGACGGAATGCAAATAAAATTTGACTTTATATATTCCTTTGGCTAATAGATTGCCTTAATACTAATCCATTTTGAGTTCAACTGACAAAGGACAAACGTATACTTGTCGATTGTTATGAGTGGAAGACGCAGAGCAAAGTGAATTTTCGATTCATAAATTCCCAACTGTAGTCCTATCTACACATGCATTAGCTATCCCTGTTTCCCTTAGAAAAGCATCTACGTCATAAGTGTGGTGGAATGGTTGTCTATGAGTGAGACGTGACCTGTCAAGTAAGCTGATCCTGGATATAACTAACAGTATGGAAGATTCAAAATGGCAAAATCCCTTTATTTTGTATGACAGGACAACATTTTGGAGGGTAAGACTTCATTTTCTAGCTGGTTTTATGAACGTCAGCTATTCAATGATTTAAAATCGACTTACATATAATAATAATTCGAAACGTGTTTCTGTTAAGATTAACAAATGATATCATTGTTACATGTACTCTTATATCAAATAAAGTTCATACAGTATCACAATTAATACATCTTATATAGATTGGGGTTCAAAATGATTTTTGTTTTTGTCAGTTGTATCTTCAGCAACTTTTTCCTTGATAATGTCTCGCTCGGCAGGATCTCATGTTGACATTTAGTTGGGTGTTCGCCCCTGTGAGGAGGGCTATGTTCCCTGACTGAGACATTTAGTTGGGTGTTCGCCCCTGTGAGGAGGGCTATGTTCCCTGACTGAGACATTTAGTTGGGTGTTCGCCCCTGTGAGGAGGGCTATGTTCCCTGACTGAGACATTTAGTTGGGTGTTCGCCCCTGTGAGGAGGGCTATGTTCCCTGACTGAGACATTTAGTTGGGTGTTCGCCCCTGTGAGGAGGGCTATGTTCCCTGACTGAGACATTTAGTTGGGTGTTCGCCCCTGTGAGGAGGGCTATGTTCCCTGACTGAGACATTTAGTTGGGTGTTCGCCCCTGTGAGGAGGGCTATGTTCCCTGACTGAGACATTTAGTTGGGTGTTCGCCCCTGTGAGGAGGGCTATGTTCCCTGACTGAGACATTTAGTTGGGTGTTCGCCCCTGTGAGGAGGGCTATGTTCCCTGACTGAGACATTTAGTTGGGTGTTCGCCCCTGTGAGGAGGGCTATGTTCCCTGACTGAGACATTTAGTTGGGTGTTCGCCCCTGTGAGGAGGGCTATGTTCCCTGACTGAGACATTTAGTTGGGTGTTCGCCCCTGTGAGGAGGGCTATGTTCCCTGACTGAGACATTTAGTTGGGTGTTCGCCCCTGTGAGGAGGGCTATGTTCCCTGACTGAGACATTAAGTTGGGTGTTCGCCCCTGTGAGGAGGGCTATGTTCCCTGACTGAGACATTTAGTTGGGTGTTCGCCCCTGTGAGGAGGGCTATGTTCCCTGACTGAGACATTTAGTTGGGTGTTCGCCCCTGTGAGGAGGGCTATGTTCCCTGACTGAGACATTTAGTTGGGTGTTCGCCCCTGTGAGGAGGGCTATGTTCCCTGACTGAGACATTTAGTTGGGCGTTCGCCCCTGTGAGGAGGGCTATGTTCCCTGACTGAGACATTTAGTTGGGTGTTCGCCCCTGTGAGGAGGGCTATGTTCCCTGACTGAGACATTTAGTTGGGTGTTCGCCCCTGTGAGGAGGGCTTTGTTCCCTGACTGAGACATTTAGTTGGGCGTTCGCCCCTGTGAGGAGGGCTATGTTGCCTGACTGAGACATTTAGTTGGGCGTCCACCCCTGTGAGGAGGGCTATGTTCCCTGACTGAGACATTTAGTTTGGCGTTCGCCCCTTTAAGGAGGGCTATGTTCCCTGACTGAGAGATTTAGTTTGGCGTTCGCCCCTGTGAGGAAAGCTATGTTCCCTGATTGAGACATTTAGTTTGGCGTTCGCCCCTATGAGGAGGGCTATGTTCCCTGACTGAGACATTTAGTCTGGCGTTCGCCCTTGTGAGGAAGGCTATGTTCCCTGACTGAGACATTTAGTCTGGCGTTCGCCCTTGTGAGAAAGGCTATGTTCCCTGACTGAGACATTTAGTCTGGCGTTCGCCCTTGTGAGGAGGGCTATGCTCCCTGACTGAGACATTTAGTTGGACGTTCGCCCCTGTGAGGAGGGCTATGTTCCCTGACTGAGACATTTAGTTTGGCGTTCGCCCCTGTGAGGAGGGCTATGTTCCCTGACTGAGACATTTTGTTGGGCGTTCGCCCCTGTGAGGAGGGCTTTGTTCCCTGACTGAGACATTTAGTTGGGCGTTCGCCCCTGTGAGGAGGGCTATGTTCCCTGACTGAGACATTTAGTTGGGCGTTCGCCCCTGTGAGGAGGGCTATGTTCAGACATTGTGGTACCTGGTTAACGCTCAGCAGTAAATAGTTACGATAACAACTATGTGACAGGGTGGGGTGCTGTGCTAGTTGCCTTAAGCCTTTTTGGTGAGGCATCAGATCTGTGCTATTACTAGGAGACAATGTACCAACATACTGTATTTTATCTCCGCCAAAAATGCTTGCATACATGCGATAATTGTATAATATCTTATGAACGTGACAGAACCCACACTGTATGTAGACAGAAGCCACAGTGGGCCTGGGCAGGGATCCTCACAAGTCACTGGTCGTACCAAAGGAATAACAATGTAAATATAAGCTATGAAGAGACGGAAAGAAAAGATGGAGATATACATTGAACAATAGGACCATAGATTATGGTAGAGTGACATTTACAGAGATAATTATTTCTGATCAGTGCCGAGAATCAATAGACAAATAACGAAAGAAGTTAAATATTTTACTGATATAACGATATTGGCTGTATATATTATAAATCTAGAATCCCTGGTGTAAGTTAACAAAGAATCTCTGGCACCTTGACTGGAGGAAATAGATTATTGATCCCGCCCACAAGCTTCCAGCAGATTCTGATTTACCGGCTGACTTTGCACTTCAGCGGACAGCCCGTCCAATTAACTAAAGGTCAACCTGATCGCGTCCTGCACACGCTTCGGCTATTTCCGTGTCCCTCATACGCTTGATGTATCCCGTTGTCACATTTTTATGTTGAGTAATACGTCATTGCACGCGCTAAAGGCTTCTATACAGGACCAGGTGTAAAAATTAACAGGGTAAGCGACTAATTGTGTTATTCAATCCCCCCATCAATATCAGTTGTTTCATGGACGATATTTACAAGCGAATGACATTTTATGATTTTTTTTTATGTTTTGATTCAAATAAAATATTGGCAATATTGCAATCAACGATGTGGAAGGTTTTATGTGGTTTTCGAGAATAGGAAACGTTCCTAGTACAATGTACATCTGTTCAATTATTGATGCCAAGTTAGACTTAATGGAGAAACAACAAAACCACTTAGCAGTATCTTTCTCATCATGTTTTCTCTCCTACGTACGTTTTTTTTTTAAATTACTTTGCCCCCACCCCCCTTCTGAAACTAATTTGCCGGGACGGGATACCAAGCTAGTAAGTAAGGGTAAACACAAATCAATGAATGACCCTTGAGTTACCCTTTTGCCCGCAGATATCGTCTCAGCTGATCTATAGAGGACGCACATGTACACAACAAGACCATCAATCTTTGCCTACTTGACCCTAAGCATTATGGGAGTGGAACGACTGGTTCACCCGGTGTCAGTGTAAACTGACAGATGGAGGTGTTTTCATTGCGATAACACCTTGAAACGACACAAAATCCGGACTATCACAAGAAGGCTTATACGAACATCTCGCAGCCCCCAAAATACAAACGCTATACTGGGATGCCTTATTTTAATCTCGCGTAATGTTAGGTCATATAAAATGAAGTCGTATTAAATGTTCGTTTTTGCCATTTCTTATTTTCGTTTACTAATTATCTTTGGGCAGTTCAGTTATTTTTCTTTCCAAGAAGGCCCTCGGCACACAGTAAATAATGTCTCGAGTCTGTTCGGTAGTTCCCTCTCTTGTTCACTGCTGGAGGCCTTTGGCAGTATTGACAAAAGATCCGGACTATCGAAAGAAAGCTTACACGAACATCTCGCAGCTTCCAAAATACACACGCTCTAATGGGAGGCCGTCTAAACTGCTACTAGGACGTATACTAAAATAAAACCAATCCAAACCAAACAAACATTTATTTTTTCCGTATATAAGGTAAGGAGATATCGAACAGCACGCATTGGTTTGTTTATGTTCATGCAATGGAGCAATACATTACAAATATCTGGTACAATGGCGAAGAACAATACATTACAAATATCTGGTACAATGGCGGAGAACAATGCATTACAAATATCTGGTACAATGGCGGAGAACAATGCATTACAAATATCTGGTACAATGGCGGAGAACAATGCATTACAAATATCTGGTACAATGGCGGAGAACAATGCATTACAAATATCTGGTACAATGGCGGAGAACAATGCATTACAAATATCTGGTACAATGGCGGAGAACAACGCATTACAGATATCTGGTACAATGGCGGAGAACAACGCATTACAAATATCTGGTACAATGGCGGAGAACAACGCATTACAAATATCTGGTACAATGGCGGAGAACAATACATTACAGATATCTGGTACAATGGCGGAGAACAATGCATTACAAATATCTGGTACAATGGCGGAGAATATATGCAACAGATTTCAGTACATACGTCCATACATAACACTCATAAACTTGTTAGTTAATGATGGTAAAAATGTAAATAATAAATAAAGAAATACCGAAGCGTTATTAAAATCATAATCCAAACTTAAAATCGATTAAACCAGGGGCAAAATATGAACAAAGGAAAGATTTACATGAATACTCTTGTAAAAGTACACGTACAAAAGTACAAAATCTGTTCCAAAGGGAACCTAGTAGTATTAACAGAAGCAAATAGGAAAGTCATATTATATTTAGGTTCAAGTCTTGGAAGGTGTGGCCTTTAAACCCAGCACGAATCAAATGAAATTATGACGTTCGATGCTTTTGAATACGATTTTGCGGAATTCCAGCGTACACGCGAATGTTAAACTGTAAAAAGAAGAAATCTACAAAGAAAAAAGCCTTTGTAAGTTAATGTTTTTTTCTGTGGATCACTTCCAAACGATAGAAGCGATAGAGGTGTCTGCGCCGCGCTCTCACAAGACATTCGCCTCTTGTTAGCGAGCACGAGGCCTACGTGACCAAGCAGTAGGATACTGGCCGTTGGCCCGTATTTTCCCCTGGGATCTTGGTTTTCTTCCATCACTTAAACCTGGCACGTCCTAAAATGACCATGTATATTAATAGAACGAGACAACATACAAACAGAACTACAGAAGCAGAGGTTTTATAGTTAACATTATCTCCATGCGAGAAATAAATTATACCAACATTGGCAATCTGCTGTCATATTGCAATTCTCAGAATCCCATACGTCATCACAAAGAATCAATATAAAAAAACAACAGCAGGAAATTAAGAAAATAAATAATACGGACAGACATAAAGAAACCCTTACGAGGCTGAAACCTGTGACAGGTTTGTTTAGTTGTTTGTGTTGTATTAAACATCCTTGTGACTGCCAAGGTCGTTTAGAGACAGGTGCCTATGGTGTCATGAGAATAAACATATAAAATCAGGTGTCTAACACCACCGTCGACTAACGACTTATATTATATGCTGGCACAACCTTCGACGTCAGTATGAGCTATGAATATGTCACATGTTTATATCGTATGTCGGTGGCAGAGATATGTCATTATAAGAAACATATACACAACAAGTGCTTGTAATGCGAGAGAGGTTTGGGTGGATATTATTCTGTTTATTTATTTGACATTTGCATAAACGTAAGACATAGAGAAACGCCCAGCTTCAGTAATATACCACTTTATTGACATGTATATACATACGTCAAAACTTCAGGTGTCATTTCCTTAATCCGCAGAGGTCATTGTTAGGGTCAAGTAAACAAACATAAAGAATCTTGGTCACGGAACAATCTCCATGCCAAAGAAGCATTCAGTTTTTCCTGTACATTGTATCAGCTTTCTTGTAACATAGTACAACTTTCTTGTTACATTGTACAGCGTTCTTGTTACATTTTACAATTTAATCGTTACATTGTACCAACTTTATTGCTACATTGTAAAACAAGTCTTTGTTACATTGCATAACTTTCATGTTACGTTGTACCTGCTTTCTTGTTGCATTTTGCAACTTTATCGTTACATTGTAAAATTTTTCTTGTTACATTGTACAACATTCTTGTACTTTGTACAACTTGAGTGTTACACTGTACAACTTAATTGTTACATTGTACAACTTGATTGTGACATTTTACAATTTTCTTGTTCAACTGTGTATGTTTCTGTTTAGGTTGTAGCAACCATATTGCTACTTTGTACTTATTCTATTTTAACAACTTTGTTGTTTCATGCGTTAATCATCGAACATAGTATAGAGGTTACAATGAATATTGAATAATGAAATATACTTCGAAAAAAGATTATGTAAAATTCGTCCTTCTATGGCAAAATGCTAGCTTTTAGAAAAGTGTCAAGTGAGCAAAAACTTGCGCGCCGCATTATGCTCTGTCTTAGCAAAAAACTGTATTGCAATGCATTAACTCATTTTCATTCTCGTGAAACGAACTAAATATCAAGCAAATCATAAAAGGAATTGATATTCAGGCTGCAATTTACATATACGATTTCGGATAAATATAATATGTGCAAAACTGTTTTGTATACATCCTAGAGGTGTTGCATACCGTTAAATCTAGACGACCTACATGTTAATTGATGTACTGTTAAACATCACCATGATTGATGTCTTATGCTTTAAAGGTTGATAGTTGGAATAAGCTTACGTGGTACATATAAAACACAAACGTCTCATGTTATGTCAGAAATATGTTTCTGTACTTTTCAAACTATGAATGGTACAATTCGCAGTATTGCAAGAAGCCAAATGATCAATTAAGCACAAAAATCATGAAATTTTTGCTGTTCGTGAAATGAAAGAAACACACAGAAAAATTGTTTTTCAAAATGGCCACCATAATAGTCATTTTTTAAATTCTTCTAAAAAATCATTCTACAAATAACAGACATTTATTTTTTGCTACATTTTTCAGATGCATATTTGCTATCGAAATTGATAACAAATTGTTAGATATTACAAAAATATCCCACGTGAGATCAAAACGAAATTTGAACGTGATTGAAACCTCACAAGAGCAGATCCTTAAGGTCGTTCGTTAAAAAATTGAAACCATGCTATTTTACCAAAACAAATGTTACTCTTTATTATTTTCCCAAATTTTACCACAATAGCAGCACTAGTAGTATAACTTTCAAATAAAGGGTCTATTAGTGCTGTACAACTGGTATCTCATTACCTAAGTCAATAAGAAAAACGGATTTTAAAATATCGTCAAAAATGCAGCATGTTATAAAAGAATAATAAAAGGCAATTATTCAATTTGGTCGCTTCAGAAGACACATTCCATTCTCTCACTCCATTCTCTCACAAGCGTGAGTTTATTTATAGACTGTGTGATTCGCCACAAAAATCTAATTCCATTTCCATTGCGTCACATTTTGAAATTATATAGTTCTGACAGACAGGTTATTTTAACTGTCGTTTCCACCTTACAATTAAAGCGTCATGGTATTGTCGGCCTTATCACCATTCGCGTGATCTCTAATTTACACCATCCGAATAAAGATTTTCTATAAATAGACGTTATATCGTCAGCTGTCTGCCAGGCAGTGTTATCTCGTGTGACAGGAACTCTTCAGTCCATCATAACCGGAGATAAGAAAAACACATTTACCATAAAAAGGTTATTCTGGGAATACCAGTCAACTACCGACGGTGGGTGAATAATTGATGGCTAAATGAGTAATTGTTCCTCTCGCGCTCGTCTCGTGACAACCATGAAACATAGATAGAGAGGTCATTCGCTGGAAGCTCGAAATGTCAGGTCGGCCATTATAAAAAATGGAATCTTATTAGGTCACCATATCATCATAATGAAGACGACACTGAGTTTGTTATGTCGCTTTGGTTTGAAAAAGCATTATGGGAGGCATGAAATGTATATGATTTAACTGTATTTAGTATGTTTTATCGCAGGACGGTTGAATTGCAGACTATAATGATACAACATTAAGCTAGTCCTAAAGTTCTTGATATGGTAAATAACAAGATAGTCAATCAACCAGGTTAAGGCATGTTATGTGTTGTCATCTAAAAACATAATATTAAAGGCCCAATATACGTTACTCTCGGCAAAACTGGAAACGAAAATCAAGCCTAATAACTTATTATATCTATAGATGTAATTGAGATTAAATGATATCAGCAATATTCAAGATGAATTCTTACGTGGTTACCGTTACAGCAGTAGTTGAAAGACGGTATTTGTAAACACGCGTCTTTTTTTAACTGTCTTCTACCTTCGGCTTGTCGTTGAAGTGGACCACACCTGAATTATTTTCAATTCTTTGGTTTCTTGTTAGTTACCGGTCAGGTTTACTTTTAGAATTAGTTTTGCATGGTTATCAACTGGATTTTTTTTCATAGTTTTTTCAGAGTCCCGAAAAATGTCCTGAATTTACGTCTATTTGGACTTTACGATGTATTACAAGTTTAATCTTGTCTCAGTAAAAGTAAATTTCATGAAGCGAATTTTAGTCATTTATATTAATTACTTTTGTTGGCCCGGGTGTTTGCGTGCGATGGGCTTTATCGTAGGGGAAAACCGGCGTGGTAGGGCAGGTGACTCCATACCTTTACCTGTAGGATCGGGAGACTACCACCTTAATGAAACGTGTCTAAATAAACCATTGTATCTATAAAGTTGTGATCCTCGACGTCATTTCTCCAGAGATAACTCAATAGGCTCCTCATTTCTATTTCGGTATAGGGACCGCGATAGCCGAGTGGTTAAGGTGTCCCGACATTCTAACACTAGCCTCCACCTCTGGGTTGTGAGTTTGATACCCACGTGGGGCAGTTACCAGATACTGACCGTAGGTCGGTAATTTTTTTCAAGGTAATCCGGCGTTCATCTGCCTCCAAAACCTGACACGTTTTTTAAATGACCCTGAATGTTAATAGGACGTAAAAATGAACCAAACTGTCTCGATAATCTTAGCAAACCCTATCCACAGCATACAAGTGTGTATGAAGTGTGAAAGTGTATTTTATGACTTACCTCCCCTTCCCTCTTTAAAGGATTACCTCCCTTTAATCTGTGTTGTTCTAGCTTTTTTTTCTTTCCTAATTATCAAATCAAATTTGAATTGATTTTGTAAGTTTACTTTGACCATCTAGTGGAGAGAATTAATATAGGATCTGCCTGTTATTTTTTCCACATTGACTTGTAACATCTGATGTCAATAACATTTGTTGAAATGAAATGAAACAGTATACAATGATCACATCTGGAGTGTGTCAATTGCCCTTCTGTTGGCGAGCTGAAGATAATCTTGACGTGATAAACACGCGTATATAATAACTGATTTATCAATGTATTGATGACCAGTAATAACTGCTAGAGATTAATTTTAGTGAAGATGTACTTAATGTACCCTGGTCAGGTAACACGGTGACTACGATAGCGAACCTTATATATTATTCACCTGGACCCAGTTGTTCAAAAGGTGATTAGCTTAAGCAGTAATTAACGGATAGTTTATTTCTCCTGTAACTTGAAAACGGAACCATTGAATTAATTATAAATTTTCGGATATTAAATATTTAATAGGGTCAATATTCATGCAAAATTTCGAGAGTGGATCCTATTGTTTGTCAGTATTATTAAAGGTTGAAAATGTTGTTAAGAGTGATTAAGCTAACCACATTTTGAATAGTAGTATATGTCAGGGAATATGAAATTGTGTACCGAATAGCAATGTTTTTGTTGTACTACCTTACATAGGTCACATACACTTAAGCTGACTCGAGTATCTCGATTGTGGAGAGAATATAGAGAATGGAGCTGCATTGTATCATAATACATTGTTTTCTATTTTCTTTTATTTCTATGAATATGTATTGTTAGAAAGGACAAAAGAGTAATTCCCTCAGTGTAGACAAACTTGTGGTGTCATATGTTTGGAACAATCCGCTCCTTTATCAAGACACAAAGAAACATAAAATAATTACATTACATAAAAACAATATCAAAAGCATAAGATTAAGTGGTTTCGGTAATTTTTAAGGTAATTTTGTAATTAATTTTGCATTCTGTTTCGAGTTATAAGCAATACACGCGCCAACTGCATTAAAGGAAAGTCGTATAAACCGTGTCAAACTTTCATCTTATGTTAACATTTACTTTCCCATTGTTACAATAAGCGAGTAACGACGAAATAACTACGACCGACAATTAAACAAAATGTAGCGACAAGAAGCTCTGGAATTTTGAATTTGCAAAACCGCACGCTCCTTGAGAAAAGTCGACCCAATATTAAGTAAACTGGCTTCATATAGCCTCACCTTCTTGTTTACATGGTAGTTTCTTGCCAAAATTGCATGGTCGTAAAATTCGGTTTTTGATATTATTATTTCCGAGTTTTGTTTAACTTTTAATGATAATTATTAAATATTTGCCTAGCAAACAAATGTACCAGTAAGTTCTCACTAAATATTTAGAAATAGGACTGCATTCTTTCATTAGGAATTTATGACAAGTAATTTGAAGCCCCTATAAAATCGGCTGGTTTCTTCTGTCTGCAGTTTCAAAGGTGACATTGAATAATTTTCTCATTAACTGCAGTACTTAGACTGTCTTCCCAGCTATCTTTTTCTTTTTCCTAACACATCTTTACGTAAACCAGGCGTTCAATATCGCCGAGCGTGGTGTGACAGTATAATGTGACCGGGCTAGGTGTACTGCAGGGAGCCATGAAGCAGTCTTTAGGCAGCAGACGCTTACAATTCCGGAACACCTGGTCTTATTCTTTGTTCTTTTACAAGGGTCTGTATGTAATTCTTTCCTTTGCTCATACTCTGTCCCTAATTTCTTGATTTTGAGTTCGGTTTAGGATTTTGTTAACGCTTTGGTATTCTCTATTTTTCTGAACGACCTTTGGTGTTAATAGGACGAAAATCAAACATAACCTTAACAAAAAATAGTAATGCTTTAATTTTTCATTTCAACGGCATATAGCCAATGGTCGATTTCTTTTATAAACTAGAATAATCATTGTTATGGTATTAATGTTCCTACTAAATATCTGCCTAGCATACCAGTTAGTTCTCACTACAGATTTAGAAATAGGACTGCATTCTTTTATTACGAATTGATGGAGAGGACTTATACAGGATTGCTTGTTTGTAGTATACATGTTTACCATTCAAAAACTTGTATTGCATTTTATTAAGTATGTTTTCATTTTTTACGATCTCCGAAACGCGCCTAAATTATCTCTTACAGTCTGTGATTCTACATGTACATGGTACGTTCCACACTTTTTACGTATGGTTCGGTTTGTGGTTTCATGCTACAATGTACGTACATGTATATGTAGTTTCCGGCAAACAACCCTCGAAGGCCAGATATATTCGTCCCAAAAGGGAGGAGATAGGTACAATAAATGGACATGAATGTACGTTTATCACATGTTTTTGGCAACAATGTTGCATGTCATTAAAGTATTTAAAAAAATATATTTACAAATTCACGGAACGTTACCAGGAACTGGAATCCAACTAAAAAAACAAATAAAAAAATGAAATCATCGACAGAAAAAATCAATAGGATACTATCATGGTCTGGAGGTGACATCAGGTGTGAGGTCAAGTACACGGCCAGGTCTAAATCCCTCACGTGATCTTGTCTATTGCAGTACATCCTGGTATATGTAATCCGGAATGGTCTCTCATCGACCAATGGCTGTCCTACAAGCGCTTCCTTTAATATTCCCGACGCCATTGTTTGTGTAAACTCCTTTTTGTAACCGTATTTGCAATTCAGATTTAACCAAAGCCTTAATCGTGTACAGAGTAATGCCACGTTGGTACACAATAACAGGATCACGCCATGGAATTAAATACATCCGTATCGTGTTAAGGTAACGGAACCAACCTCCTCCCCGTAAGTTCCAACGACGAATATATCACTCACAAGGAAGTGGCGATATATCCAAGTAAACAAAACAATAGAATGTATTTCGTCTGTATTTCTGTTCATTTGTTTGATGTAGATCACGATATGTACTATTTGTCTCACGTGGAAATAGAAAGTTATATGCGTTCCTTTTTTTCACTTTCCGACTCAATTTGTTGGAATTGCTTACGTTCATTGATCATCGTTAGGTAAATGACCTCCGTTGGAATAACGTAATTCAGAACACAGGCCAATATCTACTGAAAGTTATAAAATAAATAAAATAAAATGAATAAAATAAAACAATGAAAGAATACCAAAGCATTAACAACATCATTATCCGAACTCAAAATGAACTAACCCAGGGGCAAAATATCTTTGTCACATCACAGTAAACACCAAGTTCTCAAAATTAATACCGAGTATCATTGTCAATCACAACAAGTAAACACACTAATGAACATACTCAAAATCGTCCATGTTCATATCACTTAAAGATACACAATATTGACCCTTGCTTTTAAACTAAACTATTTAATCAGGCATCTTCCAACGGATGGCCAAGTCGTTGTAAGGTTGCAGTTTTATGATGAACATCCTTGTCTTATTGAGAAATATTCTGCATCTTTGTGTGATACGAATATGGACGTTTTTGAGCATGCTCATTAGTATGTTTACTTGTTGTGATTGACAATGATACTCAGTTCTCATTGCGAGAACTTGATATTTACTTGGATGTGACAAAGATGTATAAGGTGGGTGTCGTCGATGAAGCAGAAGACGCTTACTCTTTCGGAACACCTGGTTTTATACTCTTTTATTCTCTTGTATTTTTTACGTAGGTCTCCATGTAAATATTTCCCATTTGTTTATATTTTGCCCGTAGTTTAATCCATTTTGAGTTCGGATTATCGTTTTGTTTAATCTTCCAGATCCTTTTATGAGATTGATAGGTTATAGAAATTACAAACTTATATTTATTTGGTTAGCATTAATTGCATACGCGAATGTATGGGGGGATTTTGGTGTCAATAATGATTTTCCAAAAAGGCTGAAAGAGTGAAGATAAAGAATAAAAGTGAGGAACATTCTGGTAGAGCATAATGGTTGAACCACTGTGCATACGTTCAACGCCACATTTAAAATCTTAGGACGATTTCACATTTCAGTACCTCTATGCCAACCATGCTCTGCTGTAGATTTTGTAGTCCCCGAGGTTTGATGGAGCCTTCATAGACTCATTTTGTTTCATTTGAATAGTGGCACGGTTCATAATATACACACTTTCGTAGTAAACGATTTGAAATAATACAGAACTAATTTGATTTTTCTTCTTAATTTCATAATTCGTAGGGGTTTTACGCACCTGACTTGGCATCTTTTAACAGGATCACTTTAGCTTTGTTTATTCACTTTTGCGAAAGTCGAGTTCAAAACAAGTTCGCTTAGGTAAATTACCTAGACATTTTGCTTGGGGCGACTCACTTTATAAGATGCCCTGTGCTGACATGTTTAACATATGATTTGCGAAAAATACTGTAAACAAACTTATTTTCGCCTGCGATTAATGTTCACGGTTTAATTAAAATGAAATCACCGCGAAAGATATAGAGCTATGCCATCTGTACGCGAGTACTGTATACTCTACTGTGCATAGGATTTATGGCAAAATTAATTACCGCGAAATAGTCGCTTCATAAGAAAACGCAAAATGAAGTCGCCGCGAAAAAAAAGTTGTTTTACATAAGTCGGCAAGAACTAGTATATTCGTTATGCTAAAACAACGGAATTGCTCGCTTATCAATAAGTATAGGAGTGTTCCATGTCACATATCAGATGACTTTATGTTGGATTCTCTATTGTTTGGTTCCCAGAAAATAACTTGAGCACGTGTCTATGATACACGTGTTTCACTTGCCAGGGGATAACTGGAGCACGTGTCTATGATACACGTGTTTTCACTTTCCAGGGGATAACTGGAGCACGTGTTTATGATACACGTGTTTTCACTTTCCAGGGGGATAACTGGAGCACGTGTCTATGATACACGTGTTTTCACTTTCCAGGGGATAACTGGAGCACGTGTCTATGATACACATGTTTTCACTTTCCAGGGAATAACTCGAGCACGTGTCTATGATACACGTGTTTTCACTTTCCAGGGGATAACTGGAGCACGTGTTGTTGTTTTACACGAACTCCCGCCGATTGGTACCGTTAACAATTTATACAAACAGATACCTTCGCGACTTATCAAGCAAACTGGTGCTTGGCGTAGAACACACCTATGATACCTGAGCTTGTTTTCATCCTGACTATGATACCCATAATATAAACTGAAAAACACACTTTGACGGAAATGTACTCATTTGGGGTCAGGGAAAGTTTATTTTCCACCGTGTTTGAAACCAGGACCAGGCGTGAATTGTGCTTAACCTGATAAAGTATAGACAATTTATATTTTGGATTTAATATATATTTTGTTGCTTTTATGGGAAGATGAAGGAAGTAAACCTCGTTCAATTGACGTGGACTTCTTCACTTTTAGCCCTTGGAGGAGAAATCCAGAGTCTAGAAAAAATGACAGTAACTACTCTCTGCTTGACGCTTAGAATTATGTGGGTGCAACGAATGGCTTCCCCATTGTCAGCATACATGTGACAGGGAAGGATGTTTTGCTTGGAGCCGCTGGTAATATAATTCAGTGTGGTATGTGTGTAACACTTAAAATCGGCAAATGTCCTAGACTATCGCAAGGAGCTTGCAAGAATATACCACAGACTCTCAAATATATATGCACTGACACACATACACTCACATCGCATACAACGACAGGCCTTCCTTGAATGTCCTCAGGTGTTAACAGGATATATTTACATTTGCGCTGCAACCCACTGTATGAACATTACCATAAGTAATGATTTTCATAAATGTATGAAAACAGTTGTTCTCGAGACGTAGCACGAGATTTACTTAGAACGTCATAGATGAAGCTTGTCAATGAGGGTCTTGTCACTCCGCTTCGAATAACACGGAGAACGTCCCTGCGTCAAACGCTCAAATTACTTATTATTATCATTGGCGCCAATTTCATTTTAACTTGGCTGTTTCGCCAAGGTCGTTTAAATGACGACGCATATACAAACGCATGTAATAAACTAATTATTGGAAAATAAAAAAGCCAATTGTTCTTTAAACAAAAAATATATACATGTATATGGATTGAAAATCATTTTTTTAACTTCATAGTGCTATGGAATTTAAAAACATGACTCTTTATCTTTATGATCTTATGATTTTTAATCTTTATGTAAAACCTAAAACAAAACAGAACCAAAACAAACAAACACCAGCAGTCTTTCTCGTTCATTGACATTTGATGTTGTTGGAAAACGATGTCGTAAATTTTCAGGTCAATGAATATATAACTGTCATACCAAGGAAACACTCATAAGCGCAAGATATTGAGAATAAAAGATACATGTTGCCACCAATCTTGTAAGAGGAATCCGTCGTGTTTTGAACAGAGGAATCTTGTTTCCTGTACTTTTCACTTTCCAGGGGATAACTGGAGCACGGGTCTATGATACAAGTGTTTTCACTTTCCAGGGGATAACTGGAGCACGTGTCCATGATACACATGTTTTCACTTTCCAGGGGATAACTGGAGCACGTGTCTATGATACACATGTTTTCACTTTCCAGGAGATAACTGGAGCACGTGTCTATGATACACGTGTTTTCACTTTCCAGGGGATAACTGGAGCACGTGTCTATGATACACGTGTTTTCACTTTCCAGGGGATAACTGGAGCACGTGTCCATGATACACATGTTTTCACTTTCCAGGGGATAACTGGAGCACGTGTCCATGATACACATGTTTTCACTTTCCAGGGGATAACTGGAGCACGTGTCCATGATACACATGTTTTCACTTTCCAGGGGATAACTGGAGCACGTGTTGTTGTTTTACACGAACTCCCGCCGATTGGTACCGTAAACAATTAATACAAACAGCTACCTTCGCGACTTATCAAGCAAACTGGTGCTTGGCAAAGAACACACCTATGATACCTGAGCATTTGGGGTCAGGGAAAGTTTATTTTCCACCGTGTTTGAAACCAGGACCAGGCGTGAACTGTGCTTAACCTGATAATATAGACATTTTATATTTTGGATTGAAAATATATTTTGTTGCTTTTATGGGCAGATGAAGGAAGTAAACCTCGTTCAATTGACGTGGACTGCTTCACTTTTAGCCCTTGGAGGAGACAAACCAGAGTCTAGAAAAAATGACAGTAACTACTCTCTGCTTGACGCTTATAATTATGTGGGTGGAACGAATGGCTCCCCTATTGTCAGCATACATGTGGCAGGGAAGGATGTTTTGCTTGGAGCCTCTGGTAATATAATTCAGTGTGGTATGTGTGTAACACTTAAAATCGGCAAATGTCCTAGACTATCGCAAGGATCTTTCAAGAATATACCACAGACTCTCAAATATATATGCACTGACACACCTTCATTCACATCGCATACAACGACAGGCCGTCCTTGAATATCCTCAGGTGTTAACAGGATATATTTACATTTGCGCCGCAACCCACTGTATGAACATTACCATCAGAAATGATTTTCATAAATGAAATCTTTCCTTTGTTCAATGCTTAAGTAGTTAGTATTGTATACACGGAAGCATAGGGTTTACATTTGTATCTTGGCGTCAACAATGATTTGCTTCCCATTTGGCTGAAAGAGGGAAATTTAGGCTCTTAAAAAGGGCGAAACGTTCGGGTAAAGCCGAATTATTGAAGCACTGTGGATAAATATGCGTCATATAAAAAATCCTAGGAATATCTTACATTACAGTACCTCTATGACAATCAGGTATATTTGATCAGTATCATTTTAGCGTATTTTTTCACTCCCGCGAATGTCGTTGTCAAAACAAGTTCGCGAAGGTAAATCGCCTAGACAGATGGAGATAACTCACTTGATGAAATACAGAGTTACATGCTTAACATGCATTTTGCGGAAGATAGTGGGCGTGGACCAGCTGTGATGCAGAAAGAAACTTGGTCTACAGTATATCCTTTACACTAAAGTCAGAAAACTAAGCAACGGAATTGCTGATTGGCCTGGAGCACTGAAAGAGTGCCCCGTGTCACATATCAGAGCCCGTATCCAAGAAACCATTCTCATGCTCAATCTCGCATTTTGTGCTCAAGCCTACACGTCATTATGCTATAATTTGTTTTTATATTTAAAAAAAAAATCAATAAGCATGAAGCTGAATACTGTTTTCTATATTTACAATTAACTTTTTGTCGTTGTTATCAATAAGATGAATTTCAAGAAAGTAGGCTTGAACACAAAACGCATGCCGCAGCATGAGAATAGTTTTATGAATACGGGCCCAAATGACTTTCAGTCGGATTTTGTTTTGTTATGTTCCCAGAGGTAAGGTTGTGCACCTGTCTGTGATATACGTATTATCAAAGATTTATGCTGTAAACAATACATACAAAAATATGTCCTCGTGACTTTTAAAACAAACTGATCCTAAACGAAGACCAAGCCTATGATATCTGAGCCTGTTGTCTTGATCGAGGATGTTTATCTCGACTACAATAGTCACAATACAAACTGTTTGAAAAACAAGCTTTGACAGAATTGCACTCGTTTGGGGTCAGGGAAAGTTCATCCATGTTGCGAAACAAGGATGGAGCATACACGGTGCTAACTGAGAGGAAGAGTAGGCAATTTGCACCTAAAATCATCTAAGGATTGACTGTCTAATTTCAAATAAAGTGAACTGCGAACCAGTTCATGAACCATTTGCAAGATATTAATTTCCCTTCAACAGCCCATGCAAGCAACAAAATATACATTCGATCCTTATAGTTACCTTAACAACTTTAGTTTCCCGCCATTGACATGTACTTTAAGCTGATACATTGTCACAAACTTACCGTCGTAATTTGGTCACAGCTGATCAATCGAAGCGAGTCAAATGAAGTTGTCGGAATTCGGATAGCCTAAACGTCACCATAACAGTAGAATTAGGCCATGTAAGCAACTCGATACGTGATTGGCTGGTTTTAATTTAGTGACATATGGAACGACCCGAAAAATGTAAGCTTAAGGTGGTAATACGATCGTCTGTGGGATGCCTAGACAGGGATATAGTAGACAACTAGTTTCCTGAATAGATAACAACACTCAGTAATGTCTAGTTAACGACTGATGTATGACCAGTCGAATGCTAACGTATATACTTTTAAAGGAGAACGAATATCCGTGAACGCTCTCAAACATTATTTTAGTATCCTTAAATAAAATTCGACTGATGAGTGAAAGTGGTAGCACTTTAAAACGATTTTAAAACGTCCAGGACTATGACAAGAAAAACATCAGAGAATACCAAAGCATCAACAAAACCATAATCCGAACTCAAATTCGATTAAACTAGAGGCAAAATATGAACAAATGAAATATGCTAGGAAACTTACACGAACATTCCGCAGTCTCTCAAGTACACATGCACTCAACGCACAAAAACACACGCACACATATGTATATATTTACATTTGCTCTGCAATTTTCCATTGACACAATGCTAAGAGGCAGTTGCTGTCATACGCCTATAACACCCAGTGCCTCAGACTATAACAGCAGTTGGTATTGTGACGTCATCAATCTCTATTGTGACGTCATGAATTTCATTGTTGTCTTCACTTGATTTGCTGATCAAAATCGGTCCGAAGAAACTAAATAAAGCACAATAATTCCATCAAAATGTAAATATAAGTAATGAACATTTTAGCAAATATTGTTACAGTCCTATAACACACATTGCTATTGCTGACAAACTTATATAAAGCCCTATCGGGCTTTATTTAGTTTGTCATCAATAGCAATGTGTGTTATAGGACTGTAACAACATTTGCTAAAACATTCATTGCTTAAATAGCACAGGGAGGCCATCGTTAAATGACCTTAACGTACAACCTAATAAGACCAAACCAAACTGATACTTGGTGTTATATGCAAAAGGGCATTTTGTTTTTACATCCCGATCAATAAAATACGGATACAGATGCATTCTAACATTCTGTTGATCTTTTGAAACATCGGCACAATCGGATACATAGCATTTTAAATATAGAATAGCTATATAATCTTTTTTGCATGTTATGCAAAGTGAAATATATCCCCTTAAGCGGTGAAATGTCACAGTATATAGCATTATTGCTCTTTGGGTGGATGGGGTGTGGGGTGTAACAATTATATTAGATACCGATTCAATTCAATTCAATTTTATTTAGCACTTTTATAATAACATGAGTAATTTGATGGCTATTTACACAACAATACAATTTAAGTAACACATATAATTAACAACAACGACAACAATTACTTAGTTCACAAAATTACAGTGTTTGCTACTCCATCTTTCTCAATTCTAAAGACTGTTTAATGATCTTGTCATAAGTATTTTGACCCTATCGCCAACGAGCCTAAAAAGGACAAAACATCCATACAAATATGGTCGAGGAAGCGTTATGATGTTCAGTCAGTGAAACAATCAAAAACATATACAATGTACATATATGGTAAGGCCAAATGAAATGTTTGTTTCCTGTAATGCGTTCGATAAAATATAACATAAGGCATGTAATAATAGTTATGATGTAAAAAATTAATTTAGTTTATAAATACAGGCCCCGGTTTCATCAACGTTCCTTAACTTAAGGAAATTCCTTAACTTAAAAATCTCTATAGGAAAGCATTACAGATTTTAAGGAAAGTTCCTTAGCTGAGGATTTCCCCCTTAAATTCTGCAATGATTTCATATGGAGATATCTAAGTTAAGGAATTTCCTTAAGTTAAGGAACGTTGATGAAACCGGGGCCAGGAGTGATATTGATGTTAATGATGTACAACGCTGTCAGATAAAAAAAATGTATTTGGATATTTTTTCCAAAACAGAATTAAAGGTTTACTAGAAATTGCATAATAACTAGAATATTTGTTACGTGTTTGGTGCTATGATCAGTAAAATATGCTTAGTTAGGATAAAATGTGAGTTTAGGTGACTTAAATATTGATAATTTCTTCAATGTTATCTAAGTGTGGCATCAGACAGGTACGAAGTCTGTAATAGTGGAATTGTTCACGATGTGAACATTTTCGCTAATTTCGCTGGCATTAAATCTCCGCAAATATATCCACACGCAAAAATATTGAATACCACTCAAACTCTACATATACAATTATGATAGTTACACACTATGGTTGAGAGCGCGAAAGTTTCCACACCGCGAAAAGTTTGGAGCTTGACGAAGCGAAGCATTCCACCAGCCTCTGTATGTTGCCACCATTGTCAAGTGAAACGTTGATCTTGAGCGTCAAGATCAATTTCTGGCCTCGTTAGATAATCGGGAATAAATAAATTAAACATGTGACTTCATATTCATTCGACAACTGACTGGGGATATATGGAAATACGAAGTAAGACAAACACCCGTATCTTCATCATGGAAGAATGTGTGAATATCGACTGTTGTGTGCTATTTGGATGGGTATTTGACATTTTGAAAGAAATTCATTAAACACTCTTCCGAAAACGTTCGCATGCAACAAGGAGTGCATGGTTGGCATGATTAAACAACGCTATCAGAGCATTGGTAAAAAGGGGGGGGGGGATAAATGTTTGTCCCACGCGGACCGGAGGCTTACGTTTCATGAAAAATATAACATTTGGTTATATTTGCATAGTGACGCAAATTTGTTGCTATGGGATATGGGAGAACATCTGCGCACGCGCATTAGAAAGAAATACCATTAGAAAAAGTACCCCTGAAAAATCAATGCCATGTTTAAAGAAGACTTTTGCAATTAATTTCGATTTGGTTCTTTGTTTTTGTTTTGTATTTTGTTTTGTACATGTGCATATATATAAAATGGTACTGCGGCCTCCGAAATACCAACGTATTCAACACAAACATTCCCATCACATACACCGAGGGCCGTCCTTAAATGACTGTATGTGCTACAAAGGACGTAAAACAAAATAAAACGAAATCATTTTTATGAGGATAAAATCCATCCCTACCGCCCCGAGTCAATTGGTATTCTACACTGTTTGCCGATAAAATGGGGAATCTAAACAAACGAATTCTTATAAAAAGTGAAAAAAAGTCAATAGCACTAACATACACTGCAGCCAGCATCAACATACAGGTAATCAAAGATGTGTAGCTGTTAGTTCAAAAAACGGGTTTTCAGAGTGTCGAATATATTTCAAGACATAAAAAGGTGTCTTACTCTGGATTGGCTTCAAAAGTGTGCTTTACCTGAACCTTATATTGTATTTTTCATTTTGCTAGCCATTGGGAAAATACAAACCTTATACTAGCCTCCGTACAAGAATTAATAATTTTGGGCCTAAAATCAATACTTGTGGACCTCTCCGACCGGAAGTTGCGTCGCTGATTAAAACACGATGCCGCCTATAACATAACTAGGGGGTTTAACAGTTACAGTCAACATTCCATCTCATATACTTTTAATTTATACAGAATCGTGTAGACGATAATGTTCGCAATTCAAATATTCTTATATTTTTTTGAAACCTCCAAATGCAACAAAGATGACGTAATACACACCTATGCTGTACTTTTTAAACTTAGTAATATATACAACGTGTCGAAAAAATGAATTAAACTGCACCATACAGCTGTGTCGTCCTCCTAGGTCTCTTCACAAACAAATGTATATCTGTCATACCTAAACTTGGCCATACCAGAATGTTTTTCTAAGGATAGATGTGTGGTTTGTATTTCTTGAAATGTTTCATAAAACGTCATATTTTGGCTATACAACATTGTTTTTGATATGGTCTTTACGTGAAACGCTCGGCCATTTTAAGAAAAATAATTTAATACTCCCACGATTTGGAAACCTCCGATTGTAATAAACAAACATATAAGGATTATACCTCATTTAAACTGCGTATACGGTAGTATGCCCGCAGTTGGCAACGAACATATTCTATGGTGCGCGTTAGCGCTCTACAGTGAATATGTTCGTTGCCAACTGCGGGCATAATACCGTATACGCAGTCTAAATGAGGTACAATCCTTATATTTACACCATTATTAATTTTCAAGTGCTATACGAAGAAAAAAAATTCGAAGCGGGTTGCTAAGATGGTAACTACGATGGCCGTGGTTGCTAAGATAATATAGGCCCATTGGATTTCATCAATTTATTGGTAAATTTAGAAATACACAGTGAACAACACTATTTTTCTTCATAACAACATATGTAAATTTGGTATTAAATATATTTCTAGCATGTCGAATTTATTTCTTTATTTATACGGTCGTTATGTACACGCATTGACACAGTGATCTGGTTGTGACGCGGTCCGACGTCAGACGTCACAACTGCAGGGCGCCGCCATGTTTGCGTTACCGTCAAAGAGTTTCGAATGCGCATCATAAAGAATCAAAAGTTTGCTAGAGATTATTTATTGTTTAATCACAGGAAATTGAATCCATATATGTTCTATGTTTCAAAATCTTGTAGAAACTAAACAATTGCCGACATCGAATACTTATTTTTCTGAAGCGTGAACGACGCCATATTTGAACAAATATCAATCCGCCGAGCCTTTTTTCACTGCGTATACGCTAATATATTCGCAGTCAGAGTTTACTAAGCTTAAGAAGGGAGAGGTATAAATATATGTATATGATAAACTGAAACATAGCCATACGGGTATTCCTATGTAGATTGGGGATTGATGTTTGTCACGTGCGGCGGACTGTCCAAAGACGTCATATTTTGGCTTTAAAATATTGTGATGCGCTAATTATATGATAATTTTTGTCTGTTTAAGGAAGTTAATTAAACGCTCTCCAGATATGAACACTCCTAATACAATAAACATATATATATATTTATAAACATGCTGAAACATGGTCATACCGTTATGCTTATGTATATTGGGGATTGATGTTTGTCACGTGCGGCGGACTGTCCAAAGACGTCATACTTTGGCTATAAAATATTGTTATGCGCTAATTATATGATAATTTTTGTCTTTTTAAGGAAGTTGATTAAACACTCTCCAGTTTGAACACCTTCAATTGCAATAAACAAATGTATTAATGACATGGCAGCATGCTGAAACATGGTAATACGGGTATGTCTTTGTAGAGAGGGGATTGGTGTTTGTCACGTGCGGGGGCCTGCCTTTCGTGAAAACTGCCAACAGACGTCATATTTTGGCTAGAAAATGTCGTTTGTTTTGCGGTATTTAGATGATTGTTTCTGCAACACTCTCCCGGTTTGAAACCTTCGAATGCAATAAAGCGATATATATATGACATGCTTACATAATTATAGACATATGGATATTCCTTTACGGACAGGGAGTGTCACGTGCGGAGCCTGTTTTTCGTGAAAAACGTCATACAGTCAAACCTGTTGTAATGGACATCTATATATATTAAGGCCATCTGTCTATAAAGAACATGCTAATCGAACCTACTCGAACAATTTACTTTCTAATTGACCTCTGTTTAAAAGGCACCTGAATATAAAGGACAAATTTGCTGAGTATTTTGGATGCTTTTTACAGGTTAGATCGTTTGCTATGTGCTATTTTTATGATAATTTTTGCCTTTTTAAGAAAACTTATTAAACACTTTCAAAACACTTCATTTGGTCAGAGGTCATTGAGAACGATTAGAAACAGCACCGCGGCGAGGATGTTAGAGGGAACGGGGGTAAATACAAAGGAAATAAAGAAAACGGATACCGTGATTTGTGTATTGCCCGCGGGCTCTACGATGATGCCTAGTGCGGGCTATCTACCGGTGCGAATTATCTGTGGATCATTTTACCAAATTACTATAAAATGCAGGCTATACGTTTCCAATGTTATGAACATGTAGATCTACGCTATTTGTTTATAAAATATATCGCTGATAAGTTTATATATATAGCTTTAATTATACACATAAACATATGTCGTTACAAAATACACATAAACCTTATATATTTACAAAATCAACACAATATTTCCATCATATGTCTCTGATTTCCATCGTTCAAAACAATAAATCAAAAAGTCACATACGAAGTACATGTGTACTCACTAGGTATACATTCGACGTATAACCCGCTGGCAATCTGTCAGTGCGGGTTATCTGGAATTTATTTTACAAAAGCCTCAAAAAAGCCTCAATTTACTTCCCACGGGCTATACGTCGGTGCAAGTTATACGCAGGAAATTACGGTTTATTACATTTTTCCAAGTGAAATATAGAAAATTATCAAACTGATAAAACTTATATTTTCACTGCAGTGATGAGCAGTGAAAATATAAGATTTTGCCGTGAAAATATAAGATTTGCCGTGAAAATATAAGATTTTACAGTGAAAATATAAGGCTTTTTCAGTGTAACGTAAAAAAGTGACCCGACATTAAAATACCACTCGGGTCATCATTCTACGTTGCAAAAGTTACCCGGGGTCGTTATTTAACAGTAGAAATCTTACACGGCCATCTGTAGAAAAATGACCCCATTCGATTTTTCCGTAATTCGTCCCGTGAAAAAGTGACCCGCCGTAGCTTTCAACGGTGGGTAGTTTTCCACTGGGTCATTTTTTTCACGTAACACCGAAACTTTTGTATGAGTTGTTCTCCTTGATCGGATCTTGGAGGCTCGCATTGTTGTCGTCTGCTAGAACTTGTCTCTTGGGGAAAGATGGTCTTGAAGAAATGGCATCAATAGTACATATTGATAGGAACTGCTGCATGATTAAATATGAAATGAATTGAAAGATGAGAATGGTTCAACTTTTCCGATCAGCTTATCCCAATCAGCTGTGTACTGGACCCGATCGGTTGTGATTTCAATGGATTACAGTAGACTTAGCTCCTTTGCAATAGGCAAGTAGACCAAGAAAAAAAATAATGAAAGTATCTTAGTCCTCTTTCGAAATGTAATAAAAAGAAAATTCAATGGTTTGCCGTTTAATATCAAATATATTTCACTTGTATGGCAGATTTTTTTTTTATATTTTCACTCGTGCTACGCACTCGTGAAAATATAAAAAAATCTGCCATACTCGTGAAATATATTCGTTATTAAACGGCAAACCATTGAATATCCTCTATATATTCTTTAAAAACTTGCCTCCTTTTTTGTCCTCTTGATGGTAAACATGGCTGAGTATCCCCGAACCTGTAATGTTTACACATATACAGACGATATCTTGCTATCTCGAAGTCACCGGGACCAAGAAAAAACTTCGAGTTATCCGAGTTAACTCATTTCGAATACTTGGTGTGAAGTCTGTCCGGAACCGAAACAATACTTCAAATTAAACAGGGTCTTCGAGTAACAAGACGAGGTTCGACTGTATTTGAAATATGCAATAACAGCTGTACAATTGTATGCAATTTAATTAAATTGTAAATAACTTAATATTTTCTGCAAAGTCAATTCGTACATACGTAAGCATTACTTTACAAACGTTTATGCTTGCATAATCGCCACTGCCAATTCCTTTTAAACAATTTCATAAAAAAAATAAATGTCGTTTATTGGGCTTTAACACCAAATTAATCATCGTCATTGTGATGCTATTTCAGCCTCGAATTACATGCAACAAGTTAGCAGCAGACGTGTTGGTGACGTAGACTGTTAAGAATGTCCTCAACACAGACACTGCCATTCCGTAATATAAGAGAATTCCCGAATAAAAATATAAAAGAAAACATAACGCTTTTGTTTATATGTATTGAACTACTTAATTGATTGTTTATGCTGGTATGAACGTTGACCAAATATCCTTCCATCGTTATATCTTCCCCTGTTTACCGTTATTTCCCGGTGACCTTGGGTGTCCCCGATGCTGTCGCAGCGCTACATGTATTGCGGTATTATCACCGGAGAGGCACCGTCGACCTTTCTGAGCGCCGAGAAGGTCCCACTGCTAAATACGGATACCGCATCCTCGTGTGTTTAGTTAATTAGAATTAACACAGCCTAAAGGTCACTCTATCACAAACAAGGGAGAACGGGGAGCTGTCGGGCCGGCTTCTATAATGAGATAGAGACAGTGTAGGGAAGGTGGAGAGAATGAGCGGTGCGGTCGACCAGGACTGGTATTCCTGAGCCCAGTTGTTCAAAGGCTGATTAGCTTTATCACTATTTAACGACATTTTTCAAACCTTAATAAGTATGTCAATATACATTGTTGGCTGGTTGATTGTTTTTACGTCCTGTTAACATCCAGGGTCATTTAAGCACAGCCTCCCGGTGAATTCCACGTGGGTGTCGAGAGCGTGTGTATCGGTGAGGCTTCGATAATTATAAGTTCGTGCAAACCTTTTTCCGATAAGCCAGATCTTTTGCCGATTTAAAGTGCTACCACAATATAGCACCTTATACTGACAACGGGCGAACCAGTCGTTCCTCCCATAATGTTGAGCATCAAACAGGGAGTAAGACTACCATTATAAGAGACTCTGGTACATGTCCCGTCCTGGGAACAGAATCCATAGCCTTCCTTACAGGGAGTATAGTAACTACCATTGTTAGAGACTCTGGTATGTCTCGGCCTGGGGACAGAACCCATAGCCTTCCTTACAGGGAGTATAGTAACTACCATTGTTAGTGACTCTGGTATGTCCCGCCCTGGGAACAGAACCCATCGCCGTCCTAAAAAAAAGTGAGATTGTGTCAAGTGAAACATTAGGAAGGAGAAATTGTTAAGAAAGAATGGAAAAGATAAGATCCCAAGTTCTACGATCATGCAATGGGGGCAGCAGGTACAATTCTTACGCCCTACCTGCAGGGCAACATTATACATGTTAAATTGTTAATGTATGTACATGTACACTCTTAGATACATGTATATGAAATCTGCAAAATTGCAACTACACTCTTGGTATCATTTTAAAGTTACGGAATGATTAAGATCTGCGCTTATCACTTATTAAGCTTATCATTTTTTTAACAACTGGGCCCTGATAGCAAGGGTGAGGTGCGCAAAATAAGGGTATAAGGGGACATACAACTGTCCGGTAGCTCGAAAAGTCACGAGAACCATCAATAATGTCCAATGTATATAATATATATAGACATAATTTTTTTGCGGCAAGTACATGTATGAAACAAGTTATGCAACCAATATTAATTGCTCTTGTTGGCCCAGTGTTAGCGCGCGATGGGTCTTATTGTGGGAGGAAACCGGAGTACCCGGAGACAACACGTTTTAAACGCGCGAGGGGTCTTATTGTGGGATGAAACCGGAGTACCCGGATAAAACCCACGTGATCGGGCAGCTGACCCCGTACCTTTTCACGCCCGATGAGGGAATCGAACCCCTGTCGCCTTGGTGAAAGGAAAGTATGCTATCCACTGCATAACCCGACCACCCTATGTAACACCCTGATTTAATATTTTGTAATGTTCAAGCATCCTAGTGTACACAATGTACCTGTAACAAACCTCCAAAGGACCTCAGCTGTTGATAGGAGTTCACATAAAATGAAACCAAAACCAAAAACATGTAACATTAGACATGGCAGGTTAACGACAATAAGTCAGTGTTGTTGGCGTAAACTGAGATCTTCAGGAGTAGAACCAATTTAATCGAGCTATGTACATAAACTTGTATGAAGCAGATTTTTGTTGTACCAGGTTAGAGGCAAAGCCGAATCGCCAACATTATACAAGGCAGGTCTACGACAGTAGGTCACTGTTATAAGCACTGCTACGATTCAATTATTTCAAACATTGTAATTGCACCTTCTCCGTTAAAGGTATTTCCGATTGTACAGCTGTAGCGCGGAATGAACAAGCAATATCCCTCTTTTTATACACAACACGTATTAATCTGAAGCCGTACAAACACGCTGTCAGGCCAGTAACCGCCCGCTCCGCCCCTCATCCATCACTCCGTCCCCCCGGCTCCTAGTTAATGCCAGTCCAGCGTTCCAGCTAATCTGGTCACATGGCCTGGTGATTACCGCGGTAATCTCCTATCCGAGGTTTCTCCTGCTCTGTAGGAAGGATAATGACAATGTAAGTGACCTTATATAGAGATATCAACCAATACAGTGGTATATCCCGGAAAACGATGTCGATTTTTCATATTAGAACGATATTAATGACCGATCAATACCTGTGTTGGCTGATCTTGTTATATAAATAGACACTGAATTTAGAGTAAAGAGATATTGTGAAGCGCCCCTTGACCAAACTGCAATTTAAACTCGGCAAAAATGGCACACTTGCTGGATCTGGACGAACGAGGGACCTTTTTATAAGTAAACCATTCAAACCAGCAAAATATGAAGGGAGCATCTATTAAAGGCTGATATTCTTCTTTTTCCTTGACACAAATGATAATAATTATCATTATTTGCTTAACGGCCCATCAACAGAGGAAAAGTCACAAGGACCAAAACATGGTATAAATCCGGGCCAAATCATGGAATAAATCAGGAACTTCTTGAATTAAAAATGAAGATAATCAGGGTAAAGCTAAATGGTAAATTAAAATTTTAAATTGTTCAATTATATTTCCAAGATTTACATTGCAGGTATTATCGATGAATCAGAAGACGCTTACTCTTCAGGAACACATGGCCTTAATATATTGTTCTTTTACAAGGGTCTCCATGTTAACCTTTTTTTTTCTTTTTCATTTTTGGTTGCTAGTTTAATCAATTTTGAGCTCGGATTTCGGAATTGTTGACGCTTCGGTATCCTCTATTCATCTATTGTTGTATTAAGTGGGATGTACAGAAGCAGATTGCAGGGTGATGTGCTTATCCGTCTTTTTGTTTTATTTTTTTCTATTTTCTTTGACAGTATGTAAACAATGTAACACCCAAAAACACCAATGCAAAACATAAAGCATTCAGATAAATTGCTTATACCCCGATGCTTTTTTCATCCTCTATTGACCAGTAACCAGGCGAATTTTGCTTACGTTATTGAGTCAACCGCAACCAAGGTATAAATATTAATATCATCTGTTTAGAGCAAGGTCCTTATTTGTTACAGTATGTAGTGTAACACTATAACCGATAAAGGAAATAAAAATACTTGAAAAAAAAATCACTTAAAAATAAGAGATTCCTTTATTTATATTTCTTGTGTTTGCTTCATATAACATAACGACAATTCCCGGAAGTAGTTGAATGTAATTCACGTCCAAAGCGTTCCCACGATCTATTATAGATGAATACGGAATAAATGAATAACTCAACCAGTCTCCTTCTTGTATATTTATATCAACATTGCCAGGTAGGTTAAATTGAGTGTATCAGTATGAATAAAACTTTAGTGTGCTGTGTTTAATTTTTTGCTGGAACCTTTGTAACTTTCAGTTTGTTCACTTCCGGGTTTTTTGCTTTCGTTTATTATCACCTCTGGACCGATTTTCTTGCGCGTGTGTTCGCTTCCGGTTTTTTTCCGGCACAAAAATGAAGAGTTCAAAGCTGACTTGCTGCTTTGATTCAAACAGCCTGTGTGTTCCTTAGTATTAACTATGTATGGGAACTTCCGGCGGGTCTCCCTGATACCGTCATCATCCCAGTGTCAGGAAATCGTGCAGCGGACGCGGTTTTGTGTCTGTGTAATCAATAAACAGGGCCGGGTGTGGTGTCATACTGAACATGTATGGGTGGAGTAACAACACAGGGTAGTGATTGACTTATGTGATACCGGGAATCAATTTCTGAAAAAGATATCGGCATTTGACTGTCAAATTTCATCTAATATTGATATCAAAATGGGCAGGTGCTCGTTGACTAATAATTCCGTATATTTACTGAGATATTCGAGATGGCTTTCGATACGTTAGGACGTTAGTCCTTGGTTTATGTGGGTCACGCCCACGAAGATGTCCTCATTTGAGTATTAACTGCACTGTTTATCACGCGCGAGGCGTTAATCATATATACTACTACAATAAGATGGGAGTCAACAAGCACAGATTAAACAAAGGTCTTGAACAGACACGATTCCCTCAGTAACTCTGGTTATCTTGTCGATCTGTATGATGTGTCAGACTCCTGTTTCCATGGCGATATATCCCTGTACAGCAGTACTAGGAAAGCTCTGTCACGTGACACGTCAGTAGACAAACCAATACTTATTACTCCTGCCTAAATCAACAGACATTAGAGGAGTTTTTTCTAAAGTTTGTACTAATGACAAGTATGTCTTTATTTATCATTTAGAGCATTTTGAAGTCGTTCAAAAGTATTTCTTCAACGTAGGCCAGCTTACTACGGTGTAACAACGAAATGTGCTTCCGTTCAAAAACGTGTTTGTTTTGAATTTAATTATTAATCAAAATTGGACCACTTAGTATGAAAGATTGTGATCGTTCATTATCAAATACAAACCATGTACATAGTTTGAATAGGCTCGTAACAGATTTTATACAGGACTTTCTATTTGTTTAAAAAATCAATTTTAATTTGCTGTGTTAGTCCAATATTGCCAATGTCAGTATAAATAATCAGAGAATACCAAAACAAAACCATAATCGGAACTCAAAATTAAACCAGAAGACCTGGCACATTGTTTAATTACCTTGGCGGATAATAGGATGAGAAATAGAACTTACGTGACGTCATATAGTAAAACTAATTATAAATATTGATACTCTGAAAAATATCCTTAATGAAAGTACTAATAACATGTTGCTGAGTGTTTGTTTTATTTGAGAACAATTCTTCGTCCACTAGGATCAATATATTCCCTGATATATCTTTATACATAAACAAAAGTACATGTATAATTGTATTTTTAATATCGATAGGTATTGAACTTATGCATATGTGATTATAGTTCAAATTTACTTACCCGTTTAACCAATCAATTGTTTAGTAATTATCGCAGTTTGTGTGAGACTCGTGGGTTGGAAATATAAAACCAGTAATTACTACAGTATACTTAAAACAATTAGTACGTACGTGACGTCATATACTCAAACGCAATGAAGAGTGTACCAGAACACTTTACAGGGAATAGTAATAATATTGACCTAATTAAATGTGTGTTTATAACAAAGATTTGTCAGCTTGATACTTACATTACGTTTTAATGAAACACAATTATGGTTGTTTTAATATCATCAACTTCATTGGCAAATTTATTGTCAGAGTCTTTAAATGATACGGATGGCGTTGATGATAACATTCAGATGAATTTCTGGTTCCCTGTATTCCTACAAAGATCGTCGTTTATCATTCAAGCTAATTAAGTTTTGGACATCTTGACTAATGACGATACAACAAGCTCATATTATCTCATTGACGTCATTGCACAATTAATTATTCATCCACCGGAAATGTCATCTTACATCCGGGTCGTACCAATGGCAATCATCAAGCTTCAAAGTATAAGGAGGGAATTTCAAAATTAAAATAAAATTGATCATGTTCAACAAGAGTCATTTATATTCTTCATAAAGAGTAATTGTTTTCGCAAGCGAATGTCCGTACGTTAGTCATTGTCAGTGTCAACATCATTCACCGGAAACGCTTCATAACGGCACTTTCAAGAGATCGAGTGACCCTGATTCTGATAATGACCACTCAAGCCTCGGCGACAATCTGGCACAAAAAAAAGTTCACGCCTCTCAAACAATACATGTCACAATTATCAGCGGTGGTTGTTGTTAGGAGTCAGTACAATGCTAGATGACAACGACTTCATCAGTCAGTCAAGTGTCAACAAATCAATATAAAATATGGGCACGTTGCTATGGAAACACGATGCAAAATTAGCTCTGACGTCATAAGATATAAATGTGTAGGATACATTGGTACCTTGGGCTGCTGGCAGATCGCTGAGATAGCGATGTCATACGGTATAGCGCGAAAATCGATTTTTGTCCCTTCCCACTTCCCACGCAATCTGAAGCTTGCAAGCAAGAGTTTGGGCCTGGCCTCAGCAGAGACACTTAGCATTAGTAACGGAACGGACGTCCTCAACACTGGTCAGCTGGTCAAGCAAGCTGCGTACAATTAACTGGACAAGACAAGAGCAGGAACACACGAGCACGGACAAAAACAACTCTCGAGTAACACAAGACCAAACACTAACGTCCCGGAAAGGTTGCTTTGATAACTTTTCATAAAATTCTTCCTGTTACGATTGCTATAAAGGACTCAGTCTAAAGACGGCAGCGTTATCACTGTGAATCTGTCGACTCTTCAGGAATTTCGGTAGCAGTTGCCTTTTCGGACAGTTTTGAGAACAGTTTGGTGAAGAGCACGTGTTAAACATGTGTCAGCAGTCAGAAGTTGTGTGTACAGTACTGTTGGTGTGTGTGATCGGGGTGTTATCGGGACCACTTAAACCATCCACAACTCAAGGTAAGTGTTCTGTCAACATACAGTAGATAGTTCTTAAATACCTTTAGCACGATATCTTTATCAACATTCCTTGCTTCAGCTTAACTTTATATCAGTTTGTATATAATTAACAGACGTAAATATGACCAATGGGACATTGCGAGATTTAAAAAGAAACATTAAACAATCGGTGTTATATATTATTGGGTTTGGGTTGGCCTAATACGTTGTAGTTTAAAATAAAAATAACGATATTTTTGGTTTAAACAGTATTTTGTTATCCAATATTTACAATACAAAAGTAATATATACAGTGTATAATATAGGCAACGACGGTTTGCTCTTATTTTAAGCCATCTCCCTATCTCTATGCTATCTTTAACAATTGCTTGGCCAATGGCAAGCGTTATAATCTTGAAACGGGTAAATGTTTATAAATTTGGTCTCCAAAAGGTCTATTAAACAATACAAAATAAAATAGATTTCCTGAGAAGCGTTACTCGAAAAACGGCCAGCATTCAATTAATTCAGCAATGAAAAATAGAGCAGCTTCATACATTTCTGGTTCAATCTGATTTACAAGAATTTAGTCCTATACAGTGTCAGGCAATCCAGATAGGTGTTATTTAGCCATCGGGATACTGCATTTTAAGGAAGAATATTCCTTTTCAAGTTTTGTTTTAGCTTGCATTTTAGTTTGCGCATTACGTTCCTTTCAGCTGATGTGGTTTGAAGACTGAAAAAACTACGTTTCATTGCATGACTTTACATTTGCAAAAGATGGAAATCCATTTGCGAACAAATCTTTTTGCAAATTGATCGCGAAAGTTATTTCTTGCGAGATTGAAAAGATCCTATATTTTCACTACCACGGGATTATTTTGACTACTCAATATTGTGTTATTAGACATACAAAACAATGTTGTGTTCGAATAAGAAATAGATTCAACATTCAAATGGTACTTGTTTCATTATTAAGCAAACTAAACATTAATTGATGTTACTGATGATATATATATTGCACAAATTATATTATTGTTTATATCAACTAATGGCCCGGATGGTAGCGTGAAGGCGGTTGCACGTGAAAACAATTTTGTGCTTAAATTACACTAAGGCACAAATAACAGTGACATAGACAAAAAGTCTAATCCGCAGTATTTCATTCAACTTGGAAAACCAATACCACAATATTTCCATTTCATACGTGGATATGGAAGCAAATATTATACAGTTTAAATGCAGTATTTTCAACAATAGAAAATCGACCGATTACCTCAGCCGTCTGTTTTCCTGTTCTGACAAAGGTATTTGTCACGTTTAAAGGTTACATTGATAAAACTGTTACGTCTGACAAATTAAGGTGTTTGACAAACAGATAAATCCTGATAACAATAACACATGGCGATACAAACAATAACACATTGATCAGTCAATTAAAAGAGCAGTGTGTAGGATGATTTTAGCGTCAAAATTAACGGCGGATAACGCATCTTATCGGCTGTAATTTAACTCGGCCTATCACGAGGATTGAAAACGGACTTGGTTAACACGTGACGGATAGCTGAACTGATTAGAGAAGCAGGCTGGATTCCTTGGGTGCCGGATTCGAGTCCCGGAATGACTTTCGCAAATATTTTTTACTGTAGCATATCGCGCCCAAATATTCCCATGGATCTGTTCTTTCGAAGACCGAATAGAGCGCGGATTTGGCCGAGAAACCGGCAACCAATAGGGTCATTTAGAGCGGAACAACGTGTGCGTCCGATTTTAAATATTACATTCCAAGGTATAAATCGGGGCAGACCTGAGTATGTTTATGAATGCCTCGTAAGGCTTTCTCAAGGCTTGCCTTAAAATAAATACTTTGGTCGAACCATATGGATCGTTTTCAACGAAAGCGGTGATGTAGCGCCATTGTCTGCGGACCTTACAACAAATCCCAGTGTTCCCGTTAAATCAGACGTTGTTTGATACAAAGACTAGCCTTACAACGTCTGATTTGCGTTTCGACTTTTGTAAAACAATGTTTTTAATTTACGAGTTGTTTTTATTGGAATGAAATGTGCTGATTTCAAACGAATTTGTGACAGAGTTTATGATGTACCATATATGAAACGATTGATACAGTTCATGTGCAATCATTCTTTAATTATTTACATTCAATTAAACTCTTAGATAAAATATGATATATAACCATAAACAATCGTTTGTTAATCTTTAATTTTCATACTTTTTGCTACACATTTTGACGTTGACATTTTAACGTGTTCATAGAAGGAAAGAAAACTTCGGAGCTGCGATTTATAAGTGATTTTGATCGTTTTACCGAAATAACTCGAGAGGATATTTAATTAATTTCGACCTGTACATAAATTTTGGATTCCCATCTTTTGGCCCCTAGCATCACTGAAGAATTTAAGGACGACGAAACAGCTGCATGATGCAGTTGAATTCATTTTGTCGGCATACTGTATATATTACTAAAAACAGGTGCAGTATATGTGTGCACTAAGTCATCCTTCTCTTTCTTTCAGGATCTTCTCTTATATGGTAGTGAACTCGATTTTGTGCTATGCTTGGTCGGTCAAAGATACCAAAATGAGCAAAACACGTGATTTATGTGAAAAATGCCGTTTTGGCGAATTACAGGGCAATTTCATTCAATATCTTCTGGATTTGTGATCCATTATGTATGAATGTTTGCAGAATTGACAAAAAACTAGTATTTTCCTATTAACTATGGAACTATGGAAGTAAAAAGTTTTTAAATTATTCTTTTAGCTCAAACCTTAAAATAAAGTTACCCCTTTCCCTTATTATCTAATAATAACATACTCCATTTTTTTCGATTTAATGCTTTATAGAAACATCTGGCGACAAACTTTTTTTTATATATTTAGCAGATCAGATCAAAAGGAAATGGGTTTCTCAACTGAGGGGTAGCATGCTTTTTTGGCTAGTTATCAAATGTGTTATTTTTTTACTATTCTTGAGTCAAAACATATTTTCGCTTCAGTTTCACTTAATACCTGAAAAAATAGCTAAAATGAAATAAAAATATGTTTGTTGCATACAGTTTACTTTATAATGAACATAAAGAAGTTGTACAGCAAACATGAACTTGCTATAATGCAAAATGGCGACACAGTGACGATTTTAAATGATCAATCAAGCACAAACAACATGAAGTTTTGGTCGTTCGTGAAGTGCAAGAAATGCACAGGAATACTGATTTTTAAATTGACCTCCATATGGTAATTTTGTACAATTATTCTAAAATATTCTTTTACCAACAAAGATCTTATTATTTGCTTCATTTTTCCAGAAGAATATTTGCTATCAAAATTGATAAAACATTGTTAGATATCTCAAAAATATCTCACGTGAGGTCAAAACGAGATTTGAACGTGATTTAAAGCTCACAAGAGCAGAGCCTTTAGCGACTTTATCGCTTCCTTAATTCGATTTCTGTTTTATATTCCAGACTACCTTTAGATTAGGCAATATCACCCTGGGGATTCCTAAAAGGTCATTGGTATTTTTTTTCTTAAAATTATTTTGATGAACATATGTTTTTAAATCATAACTTTAGCTTAAAATGTTTCAATTAAAATTTCTATCAACACCATATGCCATTTAAGGATGACCTTTTGATGGATATGACCTGTTTGGGCTGTTCATACGATCGTACTGAACTGATGCTGTCTTAATAGTGGTACCACACTAAAGTATACTGCCGAAGGGCCCCAGCAGCACACCCCATCCTGTCACATTATACAACGGGTGCAACAGCCGTTCCATTCCTTTCCTATAATGGTGAGCGCCAAGCAAGAAGAAGTACTTTATCATTTTCAGACTCTTGTATTTTTCGGCCAGAGTACATAACAAAAAGCCTTCCTCACAGGAGTGAATGCAACTAAAGACCAAAGGTTAGGCAGGTTCAAGGGAGACATTAGGAAGGAGAAAGTTGTCTAGAAAGAAGAAAAGAAAAGTTCCAGATTAAGTTGCTGCTTACGATCATGGAATGGGGCATCAGTTTCACTTCTTACGCTCTACATGCAGGGCAGTATTTGAGATTCTGGTATGTCTCGGCCAGGGAAAAAAACCAAAAGCCTTCTTCATAGGAGCCAATGCAACTAAAGGCTAAAAGTGAGGCAATGTCAAAGGAGGCATTCAGGGAAAAGCAATCAGACGGATAGGAACGATAACATTCTGAGAGTTGCGAGAATATTAAATTCCGTAATAAAAATAAATACGTTACGTACATAATAAGCCATCAAAAATCTCGCAGAATGTGTTTTCATCAACATTTACTGACAAAAAATGATTAAATTGTAATAAATATATATAAAGCAATGAATCAATGTATTATATATCTTCACGTAAGACGCAGACCATCCCCGTTTATTACCCTGAATGGCGTGGGATAGGACTGCCGGTACTGAGGAGAAAATATTACCATGAATGGCGTGGGATAGGACTGCCGGTGCTGAGGAGAAATATTACCCTCTTTCATTCTGACTCCCACGCGACAGCTTTCTCAATTACTGGAGTCGCTCAATACGCAGATATATATTGCGTCACTGTCTGGGCTGCTTTCTTAGAAAAAAAAAATATGTGATGTCAGCGCGAACATTGCTTACTTGTAAAGAATGAATATTAAACGGTTTGCTGTCTGTGTGAGGTCTGAAACTATGGGATGTCTGCAGAATGACGTGATCAATGTACGTACAGTGGGAATCAAACGGTTATTTATCAGATTCAGTTAGGATGAAGAAAAACAATGATTAAGCTAAAACACAAGTGGCAAATGGCAAAATGACACTATACAAATAATGATGAAGCTGCTGGGTATTTCTGAAGCATTATAAAAGAACATTCCATAATTATTGGTAAACAACGAAAGCGGAAATAACATATCGATAAAAAAGTAATTAAGGAAATAAGCAGTGATGGAAACACAACAATGTCAGAATATTGCTGTGTTAGAAAAAAAAATAAAAAACACTGCCATTCTAGAAATACTGCGACAGAATAAAAAACACAAGGCTTGGAATATTATAACCCTGAAAAAACGCACGGAAAACAAGATATTGGGAATATAGCTTTCAAGTGAAAACAACGAAAGCATTTAACAAAAAGTAGGTTATTTAATCATGATCAAAATGTAACTTTTGGGAGTACATTGACAAAGGTCTTGTTTGGTATAAAGATAATAACTTTGCAAGGCATACCATTAAGTACGCTGACATTTAACGAGATTCTTGGGTCTAATATAAGTAAATGTTGAATAATTCATCTTCAGACAAATGTTTGGCGTAAGTGAATGATCAGTTGAGGCGTGTTTGTGACCAAGATTACAAACACGTGATCGGCCATGGAAATAACATCTCCCTCCTACGTCGTCACTTTGGCGCGTTACCCGGATGTATTAAATAATATAATCCCTGGTTATCTTTTTCTGTCCGACTTACATATAAGCAGAGAAGGAAATCGTGCACAATTAACATATTGTGTTACCTATCTTGCTGTAGATTGTGGTTTTATAACGGGAGGCGATAGCACGGCTTGCTATTACCGCAGCCCCCGCCGGACGTCGCGGACGTAAATTGGTCGTATCAAAGCGAAACTAATGTCGTAATGGTAGCAATGTATCAGACCCATTAAACCTACTCATTTTTAAAGCGACGAATGCCGCGCCAAATGTGTTGAAGTAATTTGATTTGTTTATTTTGAATTAAATTGTGTATGAATCGTGTCATGCGGGGGTTTATGTCTCAAAAGACAAGTGAACAAATACCAAACCAAAGCCAATTTACAAGTAATATTATATCATATTGTATGGATGCTTTCACTATTTTATTCTACGGGTCTATTCTTGTGTGTTTTTTTTTTTTTTTGCTGGATTACAATTTAGAACATAAAGCACATTCTCGAGATATATATAAAAAACTCCGAACACAAAATCAGTTAAATAATGAACAGTTCCCGAAAAGTAAGCGTTCTTTGCGTCATCGAATACACCCGCCATGTAAATCACGGTAATATCCAAATAAATATTACCTCCATGAAGCGAGAAATTAAGTATTATTTTCAATCATAGCAAGTACGCATTCTTATAAGCATATTGAAAAAAAACGTCAATCTCCATATCATCAAATGATGAAGATTATTCATTCATGAGACTAAGATAAAATTATAAGGAAACAGAAGCCCAAGTTACTTTTTGAAGAGAACTAATATAGGATATGTCTGGTGTTCGATCCTTTTTCTTTAAGAAATGAAATTTATTGAAATGAAACAATAGTCCGATGTCGGTGGGATCTATCAGAACAAATAGTGATTCCGGTATCAAAATCTTAGAAGTTCCTTTATATTGATATTCTAGTTGTTGCTGATCTTTCCGATAAATCGTAGCTCTGATAACATCCCTGTCAATATAAATATCTACTTAACATTTAATACCGGTTTATGTGAAGGATACATAACAGGAAACATACGAATATAAACATCAAACGGGACTAGTCCGGTATATATTGTCAATATCGATTTCCCACTTAATGTTCAAGCTTGAAAGCAATTTGATACAGATATCTTTTAATCTTTATTCTAAGAAATTAAAAATAATAAATAAAACTCAAAACATATTATAGGCTTCAAATGCAACGTTTAACCACTTGTGATCAAATTCATTGTATTTCGAGGTGAACTATTTGCTTTTGAACATTTTAAGTTAAGATAACATGGCGTTGTACATCCGGGTCCTGTTCTTTGAAGATGCCGCTATTGACAACCACTCCGGCAGCACTTCAACCCTCTTACTACCGGCCGATGTTACCGGATTAGCACCAGATTACCTGGATATCACGGGACATGCTGATTTCACTGTATCGACTGATTCCAATTGATTACCTTACAATCTTTATGCAGATTCCCATCCTGGTGTTTGCTGTCATTGTTTTAAACAAGACCTGACATGTGTCACGGATACATTCACTTCCTGTATAGCGAAATGCACCATTTATGCCCTTTTAAAATATCTTTTTGAATAGAAAATCTACAATCAATACATATATACATGTTTTATGGTTTTTCTAGGATTTAATATCATAGTAACAGCACAGGCCAATTAAGGACAGGTCTCAATGATTGAAAGTAATGTTGGTGTATTTGTGCTAATGACAGGGTATGTTGGTGTATGTGTGCTAATGACAGGGTATGTTGGTGTATGCGTGCTAATGACAGGGTATGTTGGTGTATTTGTGCTAATGACAGGGTATGTTGGTGTATGTGTGCTAATGACAGGGTATGTTGGTGTATGTGTGCTGATGGCAGGGCATGTTGATGTATGTGTGCTGACGACAGGGAAATGTTGGTGAATTTGGGCTGACGACAAGGTATGATGGTGTCTTTGTGTCCTTGTGATAGCGCGTACCTGATGCTGCATTTCGAGTGATTCATCAATGCAATTCCAGCCGAAGACAGCAATCATGTACTCTTAATTCATTGTTGACGTTATACTAACAACAGATTCCAGTCCCATACATTGATAGAATCAGTGTAGGATTTATTTAGTAAATATATTAAAAGAGTTTTACGCATCTAATCCTTCTGCTTCGAACCTTTTTGCCATAAGCATTAATGACGAGTCCAAGAAGGACGAAACAGCTGTAGTACTGCAGGGTAATTTTTGTTTAGATGTGTGTGATAGGCTTATCTTATTACAATTAACCGTCTTTAAAAACAGTTTCTACACAATTACAAAATAATTTTATCAAATTATGATTTTAGCACTTTTTGCCCGGACAGAAGCATGCATGATGCAATCGTTATACCGAGATAAAATCCACAATTGAGCAGCTGACCCCAAAGCTTCACGTGATGGATAAGACCCCTTAAATCATGGCTGTCTGTTTATCGTTATAGTATACCAGTAGGTTTTGTTACAATATACAATGACGCTCCATGTCAAAACTAGGATGTATTGAAGTACTCTATGACCATTTCTGGCTGTAAATAATAACGTACAGTGGTTGTAGCTGAAATACAGAGATATGTCAGCACCGCTTTTATGGCTTTAGGTTCTACAAAGGCTTCAACCCACTCACCAAAACAGGTTCGGCGTCCACGAGTAGATAAATAGTGGTACTCGAAGGTGATGATTTAAACCCATCCTAGACTATTTTTGTCTAAACGATGAATTTTACTGATAATCAACAAATTATGCACTTTGTGTTCCTGTTTTATTGTGAAAAGAAGTAATCTACACAAGAAAACATTTAATATTTACATTCAGATAGCTCATCAGTGAATTTACAGCTGTATTTTATTGGCAGAAAGACAAAGGCGTGGTACGGTATGGTGTCCTAAGGGACATACAAGCTGGGATAAATGCTCTTTCCAGAAAAGGCTTGTCCCATTTTATATTCAATATTGATGCCCATATCTTCTTTACGAGACGAGGGCAGACGGGTGCACGGTTCAAGAAAATTCATCTGCGGATTTATAGTAGTGGTGTTTTTGTTGCTGTGTATTGAAGTGAGGTAATGGACGAATATTTTTGTCTGTTGTGTTTATCGCAGAATTATTACGACAAAAGGGAATTTACGTCACTAGGTACACGAGACATAATGGCAATTTACAACACTTCACATTAATTTCAATGTTTAATGTCAATAGACTCTCTCTCCTCCAGTAACGAGTGTTAGACACTACGTGAGGTCGACAGGTGCTTCTGTCACTGGGCTCAATTGTTTTGTTAGCAACTGTCGATGATTATAACGAACCTTTATAAAAAAATACATTATTTTCAACTTTGCTGCTAAACATGTCGTGACCTTGTCCGTTCCCATGAGGCATAATTGGTTGATGTAGGTGATTGTTTTAACGTTCTTTTAACATCTCAGCTAATTTAAGAAAGGCCTCCATGTGAATGCAATTTGGGTGCGTGTGCATTTCGGAGGCTGCGGTAGGTTTAATTTGTGTAAGCCTTCATACGCTGGATTTTTGTTGATTAAAGTGCTATCACACTGAAATAAACTGCCGAAAACCACTAGCAGAACACCCCATCCGGTCACATTATACTGACAGCGGGCGAACCAGTCTTTCCTCTCCCATAATGCTGAACGCCAAGGACATGTAATCTCGCTACAAGATAAAAATAGCAATCATGTGAATTTATATCATAATAAAATAATGAACCTGTCTCTATTACATCATCTGACCTTCAGGAATAATTGGGTATATCGAGAAGAACTACCATCAACAGATTATAAAGGGAACATAACAATATTGGTTTTTAAGTCTGTTGACAGCAGCCGCTTTGATAAACAACTTTTAACCATTTTTTTCTTGTTATCAATTCTAAATTGAGCAATGATTATATTGCAACAAAATATTGTTTATTTTTTATCATAGCCGTGCTTTTTCTTAATTGTACACAAATGATGTAAACAAAGATAGCCTTCAGATTTTGTTGTTCAACAACTGCGGTTTTTTTTCTCGTGTGTTTATATGAGTACTTGGAGAAATGAAAATGTATCACAATGTAAACAAAACAGGAGTTGTTTCCCCTTAACTACTTAATATATTACATGTAAATATGTTTGTTATATGATTTTCATTATTGATCACTGGATTTGGGAGGAGACTTGTATAGGCTTCAAGCCTGCTGTCTAATCCTTTTGATATGTTTAATGAATGCGCAATAAAATTTATTGAAATGAAATATCACAAGCCTCCGTACCGAAGTAAGACTTTAAATTATTTTTGCACTTGCCATTTTCCTTCTCTTTAATTACGGTAATTGTCGCATATGTGAGCATAACTCTATCCATTTTGTTAAACCCAAACACATTTATTAATAATTAGTGATAAGAATCACTTTATATTTTATACCTGAAAATCATGGTAATTCTGTATTTTTCAAAAACGATTTTCGAGAACTCCAACATTTTTTTATTGAAGATTTGATTAACATTTTCTTAATCTAATTTAATTAAGATATCGGATGTGGTATTTAAACCCTCATGGATCGATACATTATATAGAGCTGTTTTGTATTGATGTATAGTGGTCTTTTTATCAATGTTCGTTGTTTTCAATAAGATCGATGAATCACAAAGCTAACAGTTCCACCATTGATATTTTAATTAATACGATGAAGATACTATTTTTACAAATCATCTTCAGTATGTATAGATCCCTTTTTGAGCACGTCGTTTGGAAAATATTTAATCCCCTATAAAAAAGAATGACTCTACTATATACAGTTACATGGGCACCGGATGAGAATCCAATCTTAACCATTGATTTTCGTACCCTGTAATATACCTGGGGCAAGCAGGAGAAGGATTAGGCATTTTATCTACTAACCACCATTTTCTGTCCTGATCTCCGTCCAATGAAAACACGACACGGACGTAAACATGATTAAATTATCAATAGGCAATAACGCGGGAAATGTCATTCATTCCTGTCGCTTATGTAGTTGGAAATTAACTTCCTAGTGTGGCCGCTTATACAAATAAAGATAAAGTTCGTGTATCGTCGCAGTCTCACGGTAATTGGTTTCTAAAAGGGGTTCTTCGTGTGGAGTAGTATGAGTTAATTGGAATGACGTCCTGGTAAACAGAGCCGTACCCCCTTAGCCAATCATTGAACAGCCAACCTCACCACGTGATTGAGTTACGGCCGTCATCATGCGGTCAATTATAATTATGCTTTGTTATTGTATCTAGTTATGATTTCACTTACCGTTGTTTCTAACCATTGTATCTAACCATTGTATCTAACCAATGTACCTTACCATTGTATCTAACCATTGAATCTAATCATTGTACCTAACCATTGTATCTAATCATTGTTTCTAACCAATGCACCTAACTATTCTTTCTTACCATTGTATCTAACCATTGTATCGTACCATTGCATCTAATCATTGTACCTAACCAATGTACTTAACAATTGTATCTTACCATTATATCTAACCATTGTGTCTAATCATCATTCCTGTGAACCGCCTTACATACAATTATGATATGTATTTGTATTTCGTTTTCACATTCCCGCACTATTTTAAGGATTAGATTTATTGAACACATTCATTTATATTGTCTGGCCCAGGATTCACGAAAGTTTCTTATTGAAAGAAGTTCATTAGCTGAAAAATATTCATGAGAAAATATATCTTCAGTTATGGTGAAATTATATAATTTTCCTAAATTAGAGAACGTTCGTAAAACTGGGTAGAAACACAGAAACGTAAATAAACAATTTACATTGTGTTATATCGAATGTAACCTTTGTTATTTTAGATAAAGAGTTTGTTTAACCTCCTTAACTCCAATGTCTGAGATACCGCTGCACGAATTAATTATTTATGTACACCAATAACCAAGATATCATCAAATGTTACATCAAAGGAATAGCCTACGGGCTTGATCAATACCCTTGTAACGACATAAAAGGAGTCTATTAAAATACACCGATATCCCGTTAATTCTTAATTAGAATAAGATTTCTTAGCTTTACAATTCTCATACATCTTTACGAAGTTATCCAGTTTAATCTTTTCTTTGTTCATATTTTGCCTCCAGTTTATTCGATTTTGAGTTCGGATTATGGTTTTGTTGACGCTTTGGTATTCTCTGTTTTTATATTAATAAAATCAGGCAAACGCTAAAATTGTTTAAGTCCAAGACAAGTTTGCTGTAAATTCCATCCTTCTACTTTCAAGACTGTCGTTATTGTCAATAGCGTACTTCTCCGTTTTGAGGACGTGACATGACCAGGATATAAGTTAGATTTTAACGTACTAGGATATCACTAAGAGTTGCATAGAAGCTGTTGTTAATAAAGCGGAAGACACTTACCCTTCCAAAACATCAAGTCTTATTATCTTTGTTAATTGTTTTCCCAAATACCTTTTATACATTGGTATGTTGTGTTAGGAAGTTCATCTTAATTTTGTCAAGTGTTTTGGCCGCCTTGTGCCCCTAGGTAAATCGACTTTGTGGTTGGAGTATGGTTTCTTCAACTCTTCTGTATTCTCTGGTAGTTTGTCCATAGGTTGCTCTAGTGTTGTCGGTTGTGAGTTTGAATCCTCTTTCTATAGACAGTTTGGATGAGTTTGGATCCTCTTTCTGTGGACACTTTGGATGAGTTTGAATCCTCTTTCTGTTAACAGTTTGGATGATTTTGAATCCTGTTTCTCTGGACAGTTTGGATGGGTGTGAATCCTCTTTCTGCGGACAGTTTGGAAGAGTTTGAATCCTCTTTCTTTAGACAGTTTGGATGAGCTTGATTCCTCTTTCTATGGACAGTTTGGATGAGTTTCGACCCTCTTTCTGTGGACAGATTGGATGAGTTTGAACCCTTTTTCTGTGGACAGTTTGGATGATTTTGAATCCTGTTTCTGTGGACAGTATGGATGAGTGTGAACCCTCTTTTTGTGGACAGTTTGGATGAGTGTGAACCCTCTTTTTGTGGACAGTTTGGATGAGTGTGAACCCTCTTTTTGTGGACAGTTTGGATGAGTTTGAACCCTTTTTCTGTGGAGAGTTTGGATGATTTTGAATCCTCTTTCTGTAGACAGTGTGTATGAGTTTGCATCCTCTTTCTGTGGACAGTATGGATGAGTGTGAACCCTCTTTTTGTGGACAGTTTGGATGAGTTTGAACCCTCTTTCTGTGGACAGTTTGGATGAGGTTGAACCCTCTTTCTGTGGACACTTTGAATGAGTTTGAACCGTTTTTCTGTGTACAGTATGGATGAGTTTGAATCCTCTTTCGGTAGACAGTTTGATGAGTGTGAACCCTCTTTCTGTGGACAGTTTGAATGAGTTTGAATTCTCTTTCTGTGGACAGTTTGAATGAATTTGAACCATCTTTCTGCAGACAGTTTGGAAGAGTTTGAATCCTCTTTCTATGGACAGTTTGTATGAGTTTGAATTCTCTTTCTGCGTTGTATTTTTGTAGTGTCTGTGTTAAATATTTATTACTTGCTTCTGACCTTAGACTTCCGGATGCTCAATTAATTCGTGGAATACTAATTGTAAAGTTACAGCCGTTGTTGGGATTAGGATTCGATCAACTGACGCCACGGGAGTGATAACGCTCAAAGTTTACAGGGAAGTTTCGCCTAAATATACACACGTGTATTGCTTGTTTGAATACACCGGTAAATCTACAGAATGGCGAGCAGTTAATGGTGTCTGGGGACAAACTCAAAGAGAATAAAGCTGTGTTACTCCCAGACACAATGTAGTTCTCTGAGAAAAAATCAAAAGGAGAGCTAATCCTAGTTCTAAATATGGAACAGTTTCCATGCCATTATGGTAAACATCGCAAAAGTAGATAATATACTGATATAAGAAATACATTAGGCTAAGCCTGTCTTGGATAATAACACTTTTAGTCTAAAGTAGCTTTATAGGGCGGACAAATAGGTTGACATATAATTGAGGTTATATATAAACTCTTACTCACAACATACTTTCAAAACTTACCGAGAGCTTTCGATGGCCACTGCCCATCTTAGTCACTCTAATGATGGACGCTAGGTGGCGTTGTTACGTCAATGAAATGGGTGACGTAACCACGCAAGCCATGTAGTTTACAATAAACAATCTAAATTTCTATGTCAATGAATGTTTTTTTTTATTATTATGATGTGCTATCACATCACTGAAATGAGAGTCATACGTTCAGTCAGATATTGCATGTGTATACTGCTTACATGATGTTCATTCGGAAGTTAAAATGTTTTCTATCACCACAGTAAACTTTCGTTTATGAAAAATAAACGGCATTGTGAATATGAAATTCAATAGTACTTTAATAGATAGATTCAGATTATGTCTACACTCATTGACAATTATGAATAAACATTTTGTGCAATTGAGCACGGCGATAAGGACGGTAAAGGTTTAATTTGATATCAATACATTTTTGGATGCATAGAAGCAATGGTTAAAGATACATGTTTTTCCAATCATGTATTAGTTTGCATTTCTTAGCTTCGCAAAGGGCGCATGACATAGGCTGTGCAAACCTGTTTACTGGTCATTTTGGTCTTACCCATTTGGTTTACTTGATAAAATGTCCCGAATGTCAAAGATATGAATTAAGTTTTGATTTTATTATGTTAAACATACCGTTACCAGCTACGAAACTTACTGATTGTCAATCCAGTGTAACCTATCTACATGTACATACACTTTTAACATCGCAATGTGAAACGAAAGATTATAACATTGATAATAAAACATTAAAAAATTCAGAGAATACCAAAACGTGAAAAAAACCATAATCTGAACACAAAAGCGATTTAACCAGAGACAAAATATGAAAAAAGAACCATTTACATTGAGACCTTCGTAAAAATACAAGATAATAAGACCAGGTTTTCTGAAAGAGTCAGCGGTGTAAATGTAATTTTTAGGGGAAATAAATATATCATTCTAATAAAATTATTTCTTTTATTTTACAGAGGATAAGAAGTCTGAGGTACCAGCAACACGGGTAAGTAAAATATGTCACGAAAATACAGAGAAAACGTACATCTACGTTACTTTTGTAAGACATGATTGTTGATGTCTCATGTCCCTGTTATTCTATAAAGTCTGGAACTTTAATCATTTATTCAATTTTACATCTTTTTGCTTTTTGTTTGTTTTTTAATTAAGTTTCCCATTTAGAAGCATTAAGATAAAGACTGAAAAAACCGATCACGAAATCGAATATTAGGTGTTAAAAAAGTCTTTATATTCAATGGAAGTAACATATAACTCGTTAAGACAATTATTTTTATAGATATTTGCCTGCATAAAAAGACGACTTCACAAAGCAAATTGACGGTAATTCTTCCAAATACATTAAACGTTAAAACAACGAAGCGGGAGAGATGTACATTTTTTAGAATTATAAATGACAGGGTGTGAGCGAGTACAATATTACACACAATGCTGTGGCGTTGTTTTCCATGAAATACCAACAAGCGTGCATTTACCCGTATCACTGTCAAGCACATACATTTTGAATATAATTGTTTCTCTTATGCTGGTACTGAAAATTTCTGTTTCCTGTTCATGAGGGTATATCATTATTTGCGCCAGGGAAATATATTTGTATTGTTCCTTTTATTAGATATGGAAGAATGATAAACTATCTTGAACAAAACGACACCCGATCTCTATGTATGTGTCTTTTAGATATCTGCATTCGTCACTTTTCTATTTTCTTTTTTGAGATATATGTTTAAAATGATTACGTTTCTTTACTGCAATTTCTGAGAATATTTCCTTAAAGTAAAAGTAGATTAAGTATAAATTACTTTTTTATTTTAAAAAATCATTGCCTTGTTGACGATGTGAAAAATATATCCAAATGTTTGGCTCATACTTCACTAAAAACAGTACAAAAGAAAAATGTTCATTAAATATTTTTTAACATTAGATGAAACTTCGTTTTCCTTTATCTTCATTGGCAGAAAACGGTATTGTGAAGTTGAATCGTTTCTGCAACTTATAGAAACAAAGGAAACAACATGTCACTTATATTGTTATTTCTATTACTGTAGAAGTGGAATTTTTCGCGGTGTTGAAATTTTCGCTTATTTCGCTGGCATTAAATCTGCGCGAATATATCCACACGCGAACATAACTAACACCATTCAAACTTTACAGTGTATAATAGTAATACAGGTACAAAGTGAAAAACAGCATACCTAAAACGCGAAAATCTCCACATCGCGAACAGTTTGGAGGCTGACTAAGCGAAAAGTTTCATGCGCGAAAATATTGGAATTTACAGTATTTAATCACTTTGTTGTTATTTCTTCTCTTTCTGCAAGTGGTTATTTGGACATATGAAAGTAAGCACTCATATAACTAATGTTAAAATTACCACATAATCTCCGAAAAAACCCGTTTTTTCAAATATTATCTCGTCGCGTATCAATTTGTTGATTATGACGCACATTGTTTTCCAAGATATTATATCTGTTATACAATTCTATTACATTTGATGTTTCATATGTATTTGTATAACATATAATCAGGTGATTATTATGTATTTATAGGTAAATGACCAAGAACTTGCTTTAGAGGAATTAGCCGAACTCGCAGGTGAGTGATGACGTCAATGTATCACCTAATTGCAATGTCAATGGCAGCAGATGACCTATATGATGATGGTATAGCGTTAATACCAATACATCTATACTATTACACCCACACCATCGCTCTTTATCCGGACACAATAGATCAGAGATGTCCTTGCCGTGTTTCAATGTCATATTGAAACACTAAACCTAACTACTCTTATTAGTAATCTATTGTCGTTTAGACCCTATAGACCATGCTTGTTGTGATCCTTTATATCAGTTATAATTGACATAAGGCGGTAACATCTCCCCGTGTTTAACCATTTTGCCAACGCGTCCATCCTTTCTATGCCCCAATGTCATCAACGTCACATAGATACAATAAATATTTTAATCTATCGTTTTTGGACAATATAAACCATGTTTGTCTTTCTCTTACTCGGTTATATTAATATCAAGGCGGCCATTGTATAACCTCCTTGAGATTACGTCCATCCTTTCTAAGTCTGGACGTGTTCAAATCCAGCTAAAACAAAGCAGGATTAACTGTCCGGCATGGTATTTAGGTGAGACAGCACACTCATGTACCCCGGTTCTCATTTTGAGGACTTGATGTATACTCGGATGTGACCCAAATTTACATGACGGGTGTCGTCAATGAAGCAGAAGACGCTTACTCTTTCGGAACACCTGGTCTTATTCTCTTGAATTTTGACGAGGGTCTCCGTGTTAATTGCTTCTTAGTTCATATATTACTTCACGTTATGTCTATTTGAGTTAGGATTGTGGTCTAATTACCGCGTTTGTATTGTCTGATATTTTATTGTATCGTTTTTTTTTTGGAAGCACAATAGTCTAGTGGTAGGATGCAAGGTTCGTAATCGGAAGGTTGCGAGTTCAAGTTACGGTCACGGCACTTGCATTGTGTCGATGAGAACAACACTTTACTCCGCTTGTCCCAGTCTACTCAGCTGCTGTAAATGAGTACGTGGTTGGGACGTGCTAGAAATTGTAAAATGCAAACTTTGCGTGCCGTAATGGTAAAACCGGTTGTATGTTCTGAAGGTTTTGATGGTCCTGTGTTATATACATACCATATATTCCTACGTTTCAGCCAAGAGCCATAAAAACGTTGCAGTCCAGAAAGAGAAAACATACCACTATACAAACGTAAACGGAAAAGTAAACAGCGATTCTACGTCAGAAGAAAAAAGTAAGTCAATATGATTATATATCGATCTCCAGATAAATCCACACAATGAAATAATATACACATTTTCGTAGTACATAATTAAAATTGTCTGGTAGTGATGGAAACATCACACTAAAAGCATGCGCTGGTTATGTAAAATAGTCTTTACGTAAATCCTGAAGTTAATTAATTATACTTATCATTTGATAATAATTTTAAATTGGACGTATAGCATTTAACTATCATATCAACAAAAGGAATTGGTTTTTTTTAGTTTTAGACCCTGTGAAGCAGGAATTGGTCTTAGATTTACAAAAAGAAACGAAAGGTGATAACAAAAATGGAGAACCACACGAGCTAACAGTTGACAGGATCGACATGCCAGCGGCTGGATTACATAAAAGCATAGTTTCCAATGGCGACGACACAGAAATTAATGACGTCACAGACGAAAGCGAGGTAGGTGATACACTGATGGGATTGGTCGTTGCCGACATAAACAGAATCGTACTCACGTCAAACGTTTATAATTAATCCGTACAAATATAGATCAATGGCGATATTGCTCATCTTGGAAAAAGATTGTTGATGACCAAAAGACCTCTTTGTGAAGTGATTTGATTACAGAGTCCTCTATTGGTCGTTTTAATCTGGGAGTAGAATAGTTTAGAAGAAACAAAATAAAACGATGAGAATCATTTGAAATGTAGTTTAAATAGATTAGAAAGAAAACTCTATCTAAATCTTTCCAGTGTTCATATTTTGCCTCTAGGTTAATCAATTCTGAGTTAGGATTATGGTTTGTTTAACGTCGGAACTAATAAGGAGTATTTCTAATTTTTTGTATTGGAGCCATTCAAATGAATTAAGTGTGCTGATAAAAGCTTTCTTACTTGTAATTGCCTCAGATTGTTGATATATGGCATACCTCGGAATTGAATTCATTTATTCATTTCTTTTCAATGATATGTTTTAACCTGTTTACTGTATCCGTCGGGATACGTTCTAGTTTCTGTTATATATCAAAGCAATCGTACTCAGAAACCCGTCAGGTATAAAATACACAGATTTGCTACAAAGCATGCAAAACTAACGTTACGTTTTTTCGATTTGATTAGAATATTTACATCATGGATGTAATATTTTATCTGGGTTATCTTGATACAAAGTTCATACACTTTTCTGTGTAATTACCGTTTGTAATATGTACTGTTACCTAACTTGATTGCACGAGTTCATAGATGATGAGATAGTACACGGGTTTGCGTGCAATGAACACATTCCACATTGTGTCGGGGGGAATACAAGTCAATCTGTTAATTCTGCTCACGATGCAGTACCTCCCCCTCACTCTCTCTCTTCACTGTCTCCTCTTTGAACACCGTTCTGTCTCGGGAGACACGCTTTTCATCAATTTACCATTCATGCGAAAATAAACGGCTAGCTCTACGAGCGTTCTAATCACCCACTTGACGCCTACGCGCAGAGAAAATAATCCCTATAAAATGTGTCAAAAAATCGATAATCTGAGACTGGATAGTAATTTAGCAGACTACAGGAAGCTGTTTGTGCCTTAGTGTGTTTGATAGTCTCGCGATAAGATTATACAGGTTAATTACCATAATAACACAACAGATTTACGAAGTTACTGTCGTCACGCGGCTGTTTTAATTGCCAAGAGGCAACGAAATCTACATAACGCAATAACACAAAACAGAAATAGCTTAAACTGTACGGGTAATGGGTTTGGTGTTTGTATACCTGTGGGGTATATGTATAGGTCTCTAAATTACAGGCTTGTGATTATATCAGTCAAATAGGCTTTGTGTTAGGGAAAATTAATAAGCTGTTTATGAATAAACAAAGTAAATAATATTTATTTTGTTAAAAATAATATGATCTATTCGTTTAAATATTTAGGTGATACATTATATAAATATTTAGCAAAAAATGATCAAAAACTAATGAAATGATGCCACACAATTTATCTGGTTTTGTCGGCCATTTTCTTAAAAAAACACGAACACGAAATCCTAATAGCCAATGCTATAAAAGAATAAATAAAACTCAGGGAAAACTGAAGCGTCAACAAAATAATACTCCGAACTCAAAGTCGATTAAATTATTGACAAAATATGAACAAGGGCAAGTTTAACACAGAAGCAATTGAAAGCGTAGAAAAGATTAAGACCAGCTGCTCCGCAAGAGTAAGCGTATTCTGCTTCATCGACGACACAGGTTAATCGAATATGTTTAGGTATCATGATCATAGTATTTCTGTGACATCGAAATGTGCCAATGTGCACATGTTAACATAAAAGGGGTAGTTATATATTTCTTAAATAAAGATTTGTTCGGAAATTTCAAAATGAAAACTTCTATATTGAATTTCGTAATCTACATGTCGATGATTTGCTGAAATCGAAAGGAACCAATTGATTTTTCTGAATATATCAAAATGTTTCCGATTGTTATATAGCTTTCATGTTGCGCCTCTATATCTGGCGATCGTAGTTCAGCAGAAATTTAATTAACCTTTAATTCATTATAAATTACAGATCTAGCTTTTCGATGTAGGTAATGAAATCATTAAGAATTGAAATAAAAACTTGGTGTACCTGACAACAATAGGCATTCAAAGTTCAACGCCCTCGATAATGGCGGTAACTCGTATCGTATTATTCATTGAGGGATGACAGAGATGATACAGTTTGTGAGGTATAAAACAGAAGAACACGCGGCGCGGGAAACACGTACACAGGACGTGACTGGCAGTGATATCGATCTCATTGTTAACTGTATCTAGTAGAATAGTATTATGGAAAGGCGATACATAATTCGAGATCATCTTTTAGTCATTTTTCCTGTCGTTGAAATGTCAAGTCTATCCAATTACTCGTGCAAGGAGGCGCGTGGGCGACACGCCAGTGGTAACCTCTTGTCACGTGACGTTATACGATTGGTTATTCAAAATTACAAAGTCAGCATATGGTTCTGGTGTGTTTTAAGCGTAAAGGAAACGCACATAAAACCCTTCTTTAATTCTAGACACTAATGATGTAAAGATAAATTATTTCAAAAGCAAAGTACTTGTATAACAAAAATGTATGGTCTTCACGTTCTAGTTTATTTATCATTTGGCATTATCATTTAATTATTTTGACTCTCTGCGTAAATAATATGAACTAGCAACGCGTATGAGAGATAAATAAGCAAGACGGATCAGGTTGCGCGAAGTCTGATAACTTTAAAAACAAGAGATCAGATTCTGCTAAAACACAAAATATAAAAGAAAACTTAACCAGGAAACTCGGATACTAGTGAGAGATGAACCTGACGCTCACACATTAGAAGTTTTAGATAATAGTGAAAGGTATCCAAAAATTATATATCGAAATTTTAGAACGAGAACACGAGCTTTTAATATGATGAATTACCAAAACATGTCCCTGACCTAATCAAACTTGATTTATGGCTTCTCTGTCAAATTTTACCTTATTTTATAAACTGAGATTTATGAACAAAGTAAAGGTTCGGTGGGAACGACATTTCCTGTATCGTAATTCATGTATTTCGGTGTCCTCTTACTAGTTTAAAATTTGTTATCATTATCTTTATTTGTCTTTTTTCTACCTTGTTTTGCTAATGTTTGTGGATTTCTTTACATGGCGGGTGTCATCGATAAGGCAAAAGGCGCTTACTCTTCCGGAACTACTGGTCTTATTATCTTGCACTTTTTCAAGGATCTCCGTGTAAATCTTTCTCTTGTTTTAAGTATATTTTGCTCCTAGTTTAAATATTCTTAGTGCAGCATTTGGTATTCTCTGATTTATTTCTTTACAACTAAAAGCTAACATGTTCTTAAATGATCTCAACTGCTAATTTGACGTAACACACAACCAAATAAGTTCTGCCTGCGGAATATCCACTTCATCATATAGAATACTAAGTCATCGACCTGTTTGAAATGAAACTATATTTCGATGGTATCGCCGTAGAAAAAAAAGAGTACATCGGCCTCAGTTCACGTTATCTGTCTCAATACGCTTTATTGATCGTACACAATACAAACCGATAATAACACCTTTATAAATTAAGAATAAGATAAAGTCAATCAAAAGAAATTAGTGAACACAAAAGCTCAACAAAACCATAATCCGAACTCAAAATCGATTAAACTAGAGGCAAAATAGGAACAAAAGGAAGATTTACGAGACTCTCGTTAAAACACAATATATTAAGATCAGGTGTTCCGGAAGGGTTAGCGTGTTCTGCGTCTTAAGTAAATGATGAATGAAGCTGCGCCGAATACCTGTTTCGTCATTTACGTACGACTCGTCAGTGATACTAAGCAAGGGCCAAAACATATCATGATAGGATGCTATTCCCGAATATGACACAAAATTGTTTGATGAAACGTCGTAACAAGCACTCGAAGGTTGGAACACTAGTAGTCTATTAACCGCTTTTTAACCAAATAGCATTTTATTATTATGGGTTACAACACATTGGAAGCTCAAACATCCGGGCATTACAGTATTAATGTCACGACAGGGAGGCCGACGTGCCTTTGTCTAAATTATTATGTCTATTTTGATGCAACATTAAGGCATATTTGTATTTCCAGATTCTAATCTGTCTAGCTAATATCTTAAAATAGCTCCACATTCCGTGACAATGCCAAATGGTTCAGGAACTCAATTTAAAATAAAAAGCCAAAAGGAATATTTCAACAATATCTTTTCCTGAAATGGCACATTTGTGACGTCACAAGCGCGCGCTTCAACCCACATGGGATTATCAGACGCCTAGAATCATCCATAATCAATACGATTAGCAAATACCTTCTCCGCTAAAGAGTTCTCCGGACTTCTTCGACTTTCCAAAATTTGCATAATCATAAAATGGTCAAGCGGTTGTAATCTAATATTGGATAACGGTCACGAAACGCTGTCCACTGGGAACTATAAAATCTGTTTTCAATTTTGGTTAAGATGCTTTTCCTAGACGCTTGATTACTTCCAATATTGCTAGCCAGGGTACTAAAAAGTCTCTCGAGACAATGACAGAAAATGATATTTCGTCTGTATTTTAACATACTTTCGCGTGATGAGGATTCGATGTCTACTTTTCAGGAATGTTCGTCTAAGTTTACAAAAACAATGTTCAGCAGCACGGAATTTTGAACATTGATTGTCTTTTGTTGAACAAAATATTAAAGATAACACTTAATATGGACAGCATATGTTGTTTTGCATGTTCGAAATAACTGAATAAAGTTCAAAAATGTTGTCACTAAAAATGAAATATTGTAACATTCTTATAACACACATTATTATCGCTGAGAAAACAATACATAAACTCCTCAGTGATAATAATGTTTATATAATTTCTTCTATTCGGATTTTGAGTTAAGATCATTTTGTTCTTGACGCTTTTGTAACCATTTTTACTCACAATCTAATGTTTTGTTTACCTTTATTTCAGCAAATATCATCAAAGGCCAGTGACGTCATTAGTTTTACACCGGAAGCGGTAGCAGAGTTTCTGTTGGAGACAGGAGAGTTCGAGGAGTTTGATCAAGGTTTAAAGGAACTGGAGAATTCATCAGGGGTGAGTGATCGTTACTAGTAAGGTTTCTGTCCCCGACAACAGAACACATACCTCTACAACACATCCCTGTTTATAGCATTTCGGGCGTGCGTCATTTAAAACAGGGGCATGTGATGCTTGTTTTAATAGGAAGACATATCCAAAACAATTAAAAACAACAGTTTCGTATCTGGCTTCAGCTTGACTTCATCAGCTGAAGCAAGCAACAACTTAGACATTCAATCCTTAAATAAACCCATTGTTCCGATCAATGCCTACTATGTCCGGCCAGATGTCTGATGTGTTAACCGGGTTCTTCTGCTTTATTTTACCTAAGAAATTGCATGGCGGGTGTCGTTGATGAAGCAGAAGTCGCTTGCTTTTCCGGAAAACCTGGTCTTATTCTCTTGTACTTTTACGAGAATTTCCATGTAAATCTTTCCTTTGTTCCTATTTTGCCCCTAGTTTAATCGATTTTGAGTTCTGATTACGGTTTTGTTGACTCTTTGGTATCCTCTGATTTTTTTTTCTAAAACAAGTGTCCCTCTTAATGCACAAGACGATCACCCTTCTGGAATACTCTGCTGTACCTACCGTGTACTTTTCAAATGTCTTCATGTTAATCTCCTTTTGTTATCATCTTATTTTTTGTTTTAAGTCAGGACCTGTCTTTTACAATGAATTAAAGAAATTACTCACAAAAAGAAGATAATTAAACTTCAGCAGGATCATCGTAGGATTCTACATTTGGTGAATTGGTATTTTGTTACATCCTTCTGTCTTAATGTTGAAATGTCTTTGGAACTTTAAGCTTTTATTTAAGCCGCTTTGGTTTATTTTGTTTCTATTTTTAACCAAAATCAGTCGATTTTATCGCGAATAAATCAGAAGAATGGTTAACCAGAAAGCTTGAGACTACGTCGGAAACAATCATTGCCGTTGAACAGGGATACATTACAATCTATTTGTTGCATCTATGAAAACCGATATAGAATTATCGATTGATTTCTCAAGCCACTCGCTGTTAAGGCGGTGTGTTTCCTTATAACACCGGCACGCAGTAACCAGCTATCAGAAATCTATCAGAGCAGATTCTCGTTAAAATAAAATAAACTAATTGCAGAACCATTATGTTCTACTTGTATTCTATTTTGGAAGTTTGATGCTGAATAAACTGGGGTCGGAAAACATAAAAAGAAAGACTAATTATTTTTAATGAGGCGTACAACGTTCCGATGATTTCAGGAGTGGTCTCAAAGAATGAAGAATGTTGCCAGTAAGGACCAAAACTCGATAACTTTTGTCGACGAGTTGTTTGCCTAGCGCTATTGTAACGTGCGAAACGTGTCAAAATTGCCCATTGAAAATCAAATAATTACAAACCTGTTTTAAAACGCTGAAAATCAGAATATCCTGCCTTTAACAAAAGATAATTATTAACGATCCCAGAGATCAAGTTAAGAAACTTGAGGAGAAAGTTTTTCAACTGAAATCAGATCAACTATGGTCGGACCTCCGGTATTTAGAATGTATTAAGACATATCTGACATAGATTTCGAATAAGCCTTTTGTGAGTGTTTCAAAGTATGTTTCTTTTGCAATAAGTTAGCTTACGTGTAAATAGTAAGCAATGCATTTTAAAAGAAAACGCAATCTATTGATTTGATACTATTTTAGATTTCACCTTAATCACCTAAATGAGTGTCGAAATGTTTTTGTATAATAGTTTAATATCTGTTCTGACAAACTAAAGAAAACAAAACCAAAATCTCATAAATAACCTTTAACCTCAACTAATGAACTAACGTCATTTATTTTCATTGAGAAATCAATTTTTGTTTCGCATTCAGTCTGTCGTGTGCAATGAAAGGCTATTTTAATTTGATATTGAAAGGATGCTAATTGAAGATAAGAACAATGATATTTGGTTGACCACAAGTGTCGAGAATATATCAAACGGCATATAAGCAGTGTTTTGTTACATACCGACAAAGACAGGGTTTTAAATCTTTATATATTTCAATCACAGTTAAAACGTGTTTTATGATGTTTAAGAAATGTTAACAGAACAAAAACTTAAATGAATAGGCACTTTGTTACTCTGCCGCCTACGCTAGTCGTTAACTTTTTTCATTCACAAAGCCTATTGATTTTACAAATGGAAACAAGTTTGACATAAATAGGGCTTGTGAAGCATCGTCAACAACCAAAAAAATGTATGTTTAACACGAATCGAACGCGAAACAGAGTAATGCGATATGCCATTGTTCTGATAAACACCTCTGTGTGGCTCGAGTCGATGGCAGTTCATCCATTGATGAACTCACGTTTATGTCAAGCTAGGAGTGTTTTGGATCAATACCTATTCTACATTTACATGTTAATACCGACGGAACAAGCACATTAAATTTGATTGATGGATTACTTCCCTTAATTGAAACTCTTCAATGACGATCGAGGGTTTGTTTAAATACCATATGTTATGGATAAAGGTTGGCCACCATCAAAGCTTTATGAGTTTATCATGTAGCAAATTATCTTTACATTAGAAGAGTTCTAACAAGATGTGATAAGTCCAATCTCAGTTGCAACTCGCTTTTCTCTCAATATTGGATTAGGCTGGAGCCTGTGTTGGGTTGATTGTATGATAATGTTGAATGTAGCACTTGTTCGCGGTCGCGCGTGACAAAGCCGTCCCGTTTTGGATCACAATTATCTCTCATCAGTGTCGGTTCGCAATCACTTCTGTCAATATACCCCGTCACTTTGACAACCATCCAAATATTTTTTTTTAAAACATTCTTTCAATCTCTAACAATTGTTTGTTATCGATGGTAATTTGACCAAATGTGGCTACAAGTGGATTATGTCTCAAAACAAGAAATCTCTTTTGCTATTGGTTTCATTGCATTAGTACTTAAATTCCAAAGAAACGTAGCAATGCTCTTTCTATCAAGAGTAATGACTAAGGGAAAAACACATTAGCATTGGCGGGTTCTGTCTAATTCATATAAAACTTTACATTAAACAGAATGTAAACAAATAAAAACTTATTCTTAATATATTTTGTTGCCATGGAAAATAAAAACCAACAGACAGACTTGGCTTGAATATAAATAGGCAATGTTATATGTGACAAACTGCTGAAAAAAGGAAACGGTAATAATAGGACTTCTTATTTTCACAAAATGTCAAGTACATTTTAAAAGCACGTTGAATTGTTTGTTGCCATGACAATACCTTCCAACCTCGGGGCTGAAGATAGAGAGAAAACAAAATATATTAAATCATCACGTATTGACATGTCTGGGACTAAAACTCGAGCGGCAAACACATAAATACATGGAGTATCAAACGAATACGCATGAAATCATTCTCCTTCTTCACTGTTGGAAGAGTTAAATTTTAACATTCATGTAATGCCCCGTTAATTGTGTATATAGACATTTACAAAATGACTTTGACAAGCATATTGTTTTGCGTAGCCCGATAGAAAAAAATCAAATAAAATGTTTAGCAAACAACTGTTTATGGTCAATTTATTAGTATCATTATTTATTTTTTGTTTATTATCTTAAGATTTTTTTTAGTTATAGATGTCTTGAACAATTTGTTTACTACAAATACAATAAACAACATTTTGTTATTTATTTAAGATAACAAACGATTTAATCAACGCTCTCCTAGACCTAACAATGCTTTGTACAATAGACATCAGGTGCCCATCCCTGCCGGATAATCAGCCGCCAGAGCCCTAGCCTGTAATTCTAGGTCTTCATTCATGTGTTCTGAAGATACCGCGGTGGCTATTCTAGGATATTCTGCCGTTTTGTGCGTATCCTCCAATGGACTGTAATAGTGTTATCCCTACGGCACGGGCTCAAAGATAGCAAAGCTGTGTTCTAAATTCGGACCGACGTTTCCGGAGCCGGCGTTTGAGAAATAGATTTGCTGTCCATTATTATTATAATGATGACTTCCTTAAGACGCGATGACGTCAGACATGTTTAGCTTTATTGATTTTTCCTATCTATTTCCGGTGGGCGGATTGGTACTAAGTCATTCATGATTTTGCTAAATCAGCTTGATATTATAAAGCACACTGCTGACAGATGTCGTAAATCATGTATTTATATCTTAAGCATAGGCTCATAACACATATATTTAACAGTTGTATGCGTATGTCTGAACACAATATCTTTCATTGTCGGTAATATATTCTTTTTTTTTACATCAAAACATTTCTTCCACAAAACATAAAAAGTAAATTCCAATCACTTATAATAGAAAAAAAGCAAAAGGAGATAAACACATCAATTTTAGATTCAGATATCTTATTTGAAGTAACAAAACAATAAATCCAACTGAAAAAAATACAACTAAGAGCAAAGTATGGACTATAGAAATACTTACACGTAGACCACTGAAAAGTACAAGAGAATAAGACCAGGTGTTCCGAAAGGATAAACATGTTTTATATCAACAGCGACACCCGCCATGTAAATCTAGGTCACATCCGAGTATTTACTTAAGCATTAAACAACATTCTGTTACGCGCGTTATTCATTTTGTCTGCAATCCTTTTCCGTGTTATAGGACCATAACACGGAACAGAATGTTAATGCTTATATTTACATTTTCCCATTAGTTTTGGTAATAATTTTTTTTAAATTCTATTTTTTCTGAAAATTTAAGGTTGATTTCTGGTAAATAGAACCGCCAACAGCTAGTATCGGTCAGCTTTCTCCAACATTATGAATATAACGTCACAATCGCAATGGTGTCATAATAACCACTCAAGTGTTATGGTCTCATAACACGGAACTGGCCTTGGTAGTGTTATATAGTAGCAATGCAGAGTAAATGTAAATATTATCGTCGATGAAGTAGGAGACGCTTACACATCCGGAACATCTGGTCTTATTCTCTTGTTTTCCCAAGGGTATCCGTTTAAATCTTTTCTCTGTTCACATTTTGTCCCTGGTTTAATTGATTTTGAGCCCTGAATATGGTTTTTGATGAATGATAATCTTATTTTTGCGCGGCTTATATAATAGGGTAGTTGTATAATATACTATCCGTCGTACCTGAAAATGCACTCGTATACGTCGACACGTTACTCGTTGATTTTCGTTAATTTATTTATTTTTCGTTCATCCTTAATGTTGTTCACTGTGCACTTTTGCTATAATTGCATTTCTTCCATGCATGACTGTAAAATGAACATCTTAAATGATGTGATCGTATGATTTACCAAAGCGTCTTTCTGATGTAGATGACGCACGAAGAGGCTGAGGAATACAAAAACAGTGTTCGTGAGGCATACAACAAACTTTATCAAGAGGCGGAAGCACAGGCACAGTCTGAATCAGATATTGAAGAGGTAGGCCCTTTATTCAGAAACTATCTGATATGTTGTGATACAGTGATATACAAGGCTTATACTTCGCTTTCAGTTAGCCAAGTGACCACTTTTCGCAAAGTTATGATATCAACGACAACTCATTAAAGTTGTTGCTTTAATCAATCGGCAATTCTGAAAAATGATTTAAGGTCGGTTACACTGTCTGTATGTATAAAACAAGAAACGATTTATGATACACTTTTCTGTATTGTTCAAAATAGTTTTCAATTTGAAGCAAACACATTGATATTTTAAATGCATCATTTATTTGATGAAAGGAAAAAATACTTTTCTTAAAAATGGTGTGAAGAAATATTATGTTTAATTGCTTTTCTTAATCTTGAGAATTGACTTGTGCGTGTCTAGCATGTGTATTTCAGGACTAAAATCAGGACTTTTCCAACACTGAGTTCGGAACGTGTTAATTCAATATCACCTATTTCAAAAATAAGAATAAACAGTTAATCTACTATCGTGCTACGATTGTTTACTCTCAACTAACAAACACACGATGAATGACATATAACCGACCAAATTATACAATAACAGCAAGTCACGATCCGCCAGCTATAAAGCGTTACATCAGTCGATTGTTTAATCACCAAACAAATATTTACTTTGCTATTATTATAGAAGTATTCTTGTTATTTCCTGACGTCTATTCTCTATCAGCCAATCAGCTTGTTCGCGATTTAACTTGCATACCATTATCGCCTCTTTGCCAATGTTACATAGATAATGCGCACATTTTGGTATTTTGCATATAAGTTTCGTGTCATAGTCAATACGTTCATTCTTCTATTTAACAAAACAATACTCCCCTCATTTTCATGGTTAAAAGATAGGTGGTTCTGGATCTTTTCAATTGACTGTTTAAACATAATTCGTGCCGTCGTCGACCGCCGTTAAACAATTATCATTGTATTCTTGATATGACCTATATTTACATACTGCTTTTCTTTTGTGACAGTGATACTCGGTTACTGAGTCTTCTTAAAATGTCAATGACACTATTTTATTTTGATTTAACAATATTTTCTTTCAGTCATTCTTCCCCGAAACTGTTGAAGACATTCCTTCGTCATACGACTCTTTACCTGCCAGCTTCTACAACATGTACAATGACGAAAGCCAAATTCCAAGTCTCGATATGGAAGAACTTCAGAACGAGGCTGCCATCCCTGACGTCATTGCTGAAAAAGAAACACTTAATACACTCATTGAAGATTTAATGGACGAATGGCTATCACGTGCAGTTCTCACAGGTAACAGCCCTATACTTAATAATAGTTTTTAAGTTTTAGTTGATTTAAAGTACCACCTGCAGTGTTTAATTAGTGGTAACATGTGACCGAGAAAGAGTAACAATAGCACCCTTGGTAACGACATCAGACTTATGATACACATTAGATCCATTAAACGGAAGAAATTTGCTTTTAGAAGATTATTACTCAATTTTTGATTAACTACAGGCTAATGTGAAAATATTGATCAAACCTAGTTTTTCCTTAATCAAATATTGAAGCACATAAGTTGATTTGTGCATCGTCAGTTCATAACGGAGAGAGATTATTGCAATAATTATAGATAAAAAGTACAGCTTACAAATATAGTTGTTATTATAGCAATAATCCTGGATATTAGGGACCAAAAAGTTGAAAATAAACTGGTTTAATCTCAAGTTGAAATCCGAAATAAACATTAAAATTTCAATATCAGCAAATTAATTTTTAATCTCTTTATAACTCAGTCATTCCTGGCAAATACGCGATCACCCAACAATAAAACCCGGCGAACGCACATGGCAGAGTATTCGGATATCCTAACATTTCCGTCATTTGATATATAGAGGTTACACAACGAGTGGCTGTTGGATATGGAATTTATTTCACTCGAGTTAATTATTTTTTAAAAGTTACAAAAGACACGAGCTTTAGCGAGTGTCTTTTGTAACTTTTAAAAAACAATCAACGAGAGTGAAATAAATTCCATATCCAATAACCACGAGTCGTGTGACCTGTTTCTACCACAATGCTATAAAATCGCAGTCGCAGTGTTGTTTTCTTTCAACCACAGATGATATTTGCGCGAAAACACATCATCTCGTATATATTCCCGCCAAATTGTGACGACGTCAACAATCGATGGCGACGTCAGCAATCAGCACGTTGCATTGACCCGCGTGATTCCTGGTCAAAGTTCAACTTCTCAACCAATCAAAAGTCAGGAAGGTCATATTCCACTAGTGGTATATAACAGATATTTATCCAACAGTCAGCACATTTATACAATGGTCTGAGAGTGGAATAACACGGGGTATTGTGGAAGAAAGATCTTGATTACATTTTAACCAGTAAAATATAAGAAAATATCAATTTGATAAAACTTATATAATCACTGCTTATATCATCACCAATAAGAAATCTTATATCATCACGAGTGATATTAGCAGTTCGTTGCGCACTATTTGTGTCCTATATTCCGTTATTATAGAATCACATAAAGTTTTGAAATTTAAAACCTTTATAGTATTTTCTAATTAAAAGATTTCTACTGGATTTTATTAAGATGTATTTTTATTTTTACTACACAAAAAACATCAACCTGTGGTGTATCAATATTCTATAAGCCTTAGCCCAATCAGTTGAAACCGCAATTTTTTAAAATTAAATTCGACATTTTTTGGAGTTCCGAAAATATAATAAAAGATGATTGAATGTTTTTTTTATTATTTTATTAAACGTTGAAAATTTAAGGACGTATCTCCATGTTTGAAATAAGTTTGTGCTTACGTGTACGTGTACGTGCACCCGACACAGGCTGTGTTGACTTGCGATCACACGATTTTGATGTCTGCGTGCTATCTCATTAAAACACGCTCTACAGCTTTCCGTCCAATCACATACATTCATTTTGAAAATGCGGCTTAATTTCCTTCTTTATGCAACAGGTGACCAGAAGGCCGGGGCCATGCTCAACAACATCATGTCTGTCGTGTCAAAAGACCAGGATCCTGATGATTTCCGACAGGTCCGACAGATCCTTAGTAAGTATACTGCTGCTCAAACCATCCGTGTTACGTGGTCAGCGAAAAAGCCCTGGCAAAGGGGCGAATCTGCCATATTAAAAACATAATGTTTAAAATAAAACATCAGAGAAAACAGAGCGTTTCAAAAAACAAATATCCGAACTCAAAATCAATTACCCTAGGCGCAAGATATGAACAAAGGATTTACAAGCAAACCCTTGTATAAGTATAAGAGTAAGCGTCTTCTGCTTCATCGACGGCACTAGCTTAATGAAGACGCTACTGTAAAGATCTAATTTGTCACATTCGTTCCTTTTTTTCAAAGATATCTGTTAAATGATAAAAATCGCCTTGTCACAACTTAACGTAGACAAAACAGCGTTCTGCGAAGACTTCTCTTCCAACAGATTCTGTCATTTTCGTTGAAATATACTTTACGGCTCCATGCACATATCACCCTCTGTTTTTTCATATATATGCACAATGAGATGATAATGGTTTATCAAACATAACTAATACTTTTATTTTGATATGTTGTTAAGTGCTTCAGAGTATTTTACATATTAGACAGTGCGCTTTACAAATGCTATATATAATCATTATAACATATTGGTAAAATAAACAATAACCTTGGGTTTTCTGCAGCTGATCTTGTGGCTGACGAGGTTCTCCAGGGACTTCAACCCAGACAGGAAATACCAATGGAATACGAAGACATGCTTGGATCCCAGTTCCTCCCCTCCATTCAACAGCCAATCGTCAACGAGTCACCTCGTATGATTGAGAGTGTGGAGGAGCCACAACTACCTGTCGAGTCAGCACCGGCAAAGAAGAGTTCTTCGAAAGATGACAGTACCTCCCAACAGTCAGATGAAAACAGCGAACAGAAAAACGATTCCGCAGAAACACCAGGTCAGTCGAGTTAAATTAGTGGCATTATAATGTTCAATCAATTTCCGAAATGAAAGACAAATGTTGTTCTTTTTATGTAAAGTCAAGTTTTGATTAATTTAGACAATGTATTTGGGTGGAATATAGTAGATTACAAATCAATGTCAATTCGTCCATTATATAACCTTTGATCTACTTACGACTTTGTAAATCCAACAGAGTGTCTTTCGGAATGCAATGATTTTTTTTGTAAATACACAAGTATTGGACATATCAGATATATATGAAATTCGAAAATCGACTACGTATAGAGTGTGCAATTGAATGAATATTGTTCCCGGTTCGAAGTACTAGTAAGCACTCGGTTCTAATATTAAGAACTTGATATTGACTTGGATCTGTCAAAGAATTACATGAAGGGTGTCGTCGATGACGCTGAAGACGCTTACTCTTCCGGAACACTTGGTCTTATTCTCTTGTACTTTTACAAATGTCTCAATGTAAAATGTTTCTTTGTTCATATTTTGCCCCTAGTTCAATAGATTTTGAGTTTGGATTATGATTTTTTAATGCTTCGGTATTTTCTAAATCATTTTTAATTTAATTACATTTTCTGGAATATCGGCGTGTTGCATTCGCCAACTTTGTGACAAATTTACAGACAGGGGAAATGTACAATCAGTACAAATACATGTCAATTTTTGTTTCTTTTATTTACAGAACCATCAAAGGAGGAAATGCAAAAGCTCAAAATGTAACTATTTCAAGTGTGGATCATTCAAATTTACAACATCAAAAGCCAGCGCTACCGAACAAAACAGAATAACAAAACTACTTCAGGGATTATACATCAGATGTTACATTGAGCCACATATCCTAGCAGTGTCAAACGCATAAATCCAAAACATTATTGAGAAATCGCTAGTAAGCACCATTAGAAATTTTGGAAATTCTTGAAAGAAACAGCTTAGAAACATCAACTAAGAACTGAGAGCGAACTGCTCTGGCACGCTAGCGGCGTATCAATAAACAGTGCGTGGCAAACTGGTCTGTTAGTGTTTGGTCAAAAATATATATGACGTACATAAACTCCAAGTATCAGATAATTTGATATGTTCATCCGCAATATGTTGGCTGAAACATATATCAAGACAATACAATGCTTAACTTCAAACATTGGTGTGTTGTCATAAAGATAATACTTGAAACGACAAGTGGTATTTAATGCAATATCAGCCAAGAAATCACGAATGGTATAAAGAGTGTCCCGGGAGGCATGATACAACTACGGCCTCGGTCAATGTCTTTTCTTGGGTCGATTAATCCAGATATCCAACTCACCGAAAGGCTATAATTGTATAATATAACACATTTCATAGAAAATGAAGGTAGGTTATTGCATTTTCGTTGCATACTAATAGAAAGAAGTATTACTACCTAGAAAATAACATATTATAGAAATATGTAACGCCAATTTATTTTGTCGTGTTTTTAAGACAAAAAATACAAATGAGTTATTTTTGAGGCATTGATTAGATAGTATAACTAGTGAGGCGAGAAAATCTGTGATATATAGTTAGAGACAAGCTAGGAAGCCTAAACCTTTACACTAGATTAGTATCATAGTAAAATCAGCGTCTTCAGCTATTTAAAGTTAGTGCTGTATTGATTTATGAAGAGAGAAATATAGTTAAACTAAATACAAGTATTGAATCTCAAATTCATATATGTTTAGGCTCACTGATATTTGTACGGAACAAGGATCCTTTCATAAGTGCTTAATTAAATAGAGTGAATCTGCTCCTTTGGACTAAGTAAAAGTCAGTATCTGAAAGTGAAACTGCATTATTGAAAGGTGTTCGAGATGAAACGTGTTTCACATTTGTTTTGTTTTGCGCATTAAGGTCTATTTACTATTCGGATGATACTGAACATTTTATTCATGGTATTAATGCAAACAGTCGTCTTAAAGGCCCAATATAGGCATCTTCATGAATTTTTCCGTGATCCTGAAAAATTATGAAATAAATCCAGTTGATAACCATGCAAAATTAAGGCCAAAACGAATTAAACCTTAACGGCAACTACCAAGAAACTCTTGACAGAAAATTCTAAAGAATTCAAAATAAGTGTGGACCACTAAAACAACAAGCCAAAGTTAGACGACAATTCAAAATGATTTCAACCAAAGAGTTTCAACTGCTGCTGTACCGATACCCATATAATAATTTATCTTGAATATTGCTGATATCAGTTAATCTTAACTTAATCTATAAATGGAATGAGTTATCAGGCCTGATTTTTTGCTTAAAGTTTTGTCAAAAATTATGATTATTGGGCCTTCAAGTGTTCAGCGCCTTGGTGTTTTAGCCAACAATAAGAAAAACAGCTCGATACATAGGATGAATAAAATGCTGTATTATCCGAATGGCCGCAGTTACCGAGTCTATATTCTTAACAGTAAAGTATTGATGATGTTTACGTAATTCATTATATTTTTCATCTTCATAGGGTATGACATAAAGGCCCGGAAGTGTATCGTAACAGTATAACTTTTTTTCGGATATTATAGGATCTACAATTACTTAATCCCATTGGTATGCTCAAGGAGAATGCGCTCAAGATATATATTTTAAAAAACAAATATAAATGATAACACGTGTTGCCATATTTTGAAAAAATGCTGATATAACCATAAAATGTTATTTATTTAAATGCCTGAACATTTCCACACTTCTTACCAGTATAATTTTAGTAAGGAGTCGATCATATCACTTAGTTTATAGTTGTTACGGAGTCAGTTTTTGTTTTGTTTTGATTTGTTGCTGTTTTCCCCCTTTTTGTGATTCCAGGATAATCACGGAGAAACCATTACGATACGTTTGTAGCCATCGTGTTTAATTTACATTGAGAAAACTCACTTTGATCCATTTAATCTGATATTGTTAATAATTTTATTCAACTTTGTATAAACGACCAAAATTAATCTAAATAATTTTTTTTTAAAAATACATTTTTTTTTAAAATAATTCCAGAGTGTTTTTTTTTATTTCAATTATCTCTTGTTCTCGTGACAGCATAGTAGGAGAGTGAACACCGTATACATCTCTGATTTAGAACTACTAATTATAATACTTAAAAATTTATGTTGATATATATTGATTCACTTAACGTTACGATATGGCTAAATATTCAGATTTTTTGCAATTGTTTTATCCATAGCATCATTAAGTAATCATTATACGGATTCTTTCCAAGGAATTCCAAAAGTATATGTAATTCTTATATAAATTTTAGATTGCCTTCAATTTAAACAATCAATGTTTTCCTTACTATATATGATTATCACAAAGAACCGAGAAAGATCAATATGGTCGACGCTTGCTTTGACTGTTAAATCGTAGTTGATAAAAGAATCATGGATATTGCTGTTCAAAAATTACCTTAAATTCATAATTTATTTATTCCGTTCAGTAAATTAAGCAATTCAACCTTGGGATGAAATATGATATTAAATCATTTTGTCATTCAACAAATATTGATATGATTTTTTCTCATTTCTTTGAAAAATGAACATTTTTATTTTTCACCTTCTTAAAGTTGACATTGTGCCTATGTTCTTTGAGACTGTTCAGTAGAATGTTTGATCTAGCCATCAGACGTTACTATAGTTACGGGAACGCATTTGTGTTCCATGGTTAGCTACCATAGGCTATTGAGATTCTGTGATTATGTACATAGATATCAAACACAACAAAAATGTTATTATTTTTATATGTAAATAAAATAAAGGTTATTATCCGCTTGAATGTGAAGTCGGAGAGAAATTCAGAACTTCTTGTCTCATCTTCTATCATTCTTCAATAAATAAAACGTTCTAAAACTCATGCTTTTGTTTATTATACTTCTGTTATCTCATCCCTGTATGATATCAAAGTGGACATTTCGGTACATGTTCATCAGTAGACCAAAATGAAATTGTTTTATTTGTGTAACGTGGGACGGGGTCGGTTGGTCTCAAATTATGGAAAAAAATCTCAAAAATAGAAAAACTCTACTCATAGAAACGTATAATATAGACTGCACAAAACAAAGAAAAAAAATACAAATTCATTTTTCCATCACATTTGCAAAACTTCCACACAAAAAAAGTCTCCGCACCCGTCTCCTGGTGACATCTAAAAACTGGCGTTCCAGCAGCTTAATGGGTAGAGTACGCACCCTGTACATGTAGTGATGGTCACTCGGAACAACTGCCACGTGGAGTGTCCACTAACACCACTGATCCTCGCAGGTTTGTATGCACTGCCGATGACATGGACGTAAACGTTCATAAACAGGGAGGTACCTCACATTTCAAAACTTTGAGTTCATTAGACTCGCAGCAAAGCATTTTGAGGCTCTACGAAGAAAATATGGGAGTCCAAATACCTAACATTCAGTTTAATGCATATATAATGATTTAATATCACTATAAAGCATACCTATTTACTGGGTTATTGATTGAATTAGTGTATTCAGCTATAGATTTTACGGCTAGTTAGTAATCATTTTTCCTTTTGTAAGCCTGATTCCTGTGTAAATACAGTAATGATTAAAAAAAATGCAACAATAACAAATACTATATGTAATTTCCAACAGTTTCCAACACAGCAATCACACCAGTGCAATTACTGTTATTACATGTTGAAGATTATAATCACCAAAGAAGAATCCTCATTAGTGATAACGAGTCCTCAGTTTTTAAAACAAAAAAACAAAAGACATGAAACAATGAAACAATTATTAAATCTTAAAAAATCACATTGGTCGTGAAGTCAAGAAGAGTCGGAACGTCGTTTCCCACACATACGCAACTGTGCCTCAACAAAACTGATTAAAATCACATCTTGATCTCCTCCACCGTTCCGTAAATCTTCTCTCTGTCGCGTCAAGATCTGACAACATCCCACAGAGGATCACATCCCGGTGACTTTTTGTATTAACCAATCAAATTACCACTGTCAGAATCTTTTCTGGGCGAAATTGCTTGCATAGTCTTATTTGTCCGTTTAGTCATTTCGTCACAACAATCTTATGTGCAATGCTGTGACGAAATGACTGGTTGTAATCTATAACCAGAACTAGAAATCTTATGGAATGAAAAAATCATAGAATATCAAAGCGTCAACAAAACCATAGTCTGAACTCAAAACCGATTACACTAAAGGCAAAATAGGAACAAAAGAAATATTTACATGGAGACCCTCGTAAGAATAAGGAATGTTGCCAGATCCTTGTAAAACATAATGAGAAGAGTATCTGTATTTTAATCAAACCTAGTCTTTTTGCACCCCACAAATAATATCGTTTGCTAACAAGTTATTAGATGCTTTGTCTGCAGACACAAGAACGTAAATAGATCAAAATATTTTCCAGGAGAGAATCAAAATAACAGTCACAGCCATATAACGAGAACGGAAACGTGACTACAAAACGAACACGTGGTACTAATGAGTATAAAAATATTGACATGCATATCGCAAAAAAAGGGGGAAATGCGATCAAAGATTACAAAGCCCAGCTTTAACTCTCAAATCCAAGAATAAATCGAGGGTCTGATATACCGCTTGATCATGACCTTAAATGCCGTCTCAAAGCGGTTCACAAGTAATGACCACTTGTTAAAGGGCCTATAGTAACCAGCAAGTATCGTTCTCAACTCCCTGTGGAGCTTACGATCGGTGCTGCCATTTCGGCGCTCTCAGCTAGCATTCATCAATGTCAAGCACCACCTAACCACGTACTTATTTACAGTTGAGTTGACTTGAACAAGCAGAGTAAAACATCTTGCTCAAGAATACAACACATGTTCCGTGACTGGGACGCCCAACCATTCGATTACGAGTCCGGTGCCTACCACTAGACCACCGTGCCCCTTAAGGCGATTAAAACCAAGTTACAGCTTAATACTATGTGCATCCTAAGATACAACAGCCGTTTATCCACGAAGTTCTAAACCTTAGTCAATGAGTCAATCAAGTGGAGGAGAATGTAGGTGAGATCCAGTAACCGACACCTGGCATGTGCTATGTAAGTTTGGTTGATGTGTATTTACGTCATAAAGTACCTCAAACCTTAACCACAGTACCATAACTCACTAAGTCCCAAAACAAATGTTTATTATAGCAAAAAGTGTGAGTTAAATACAGCATCCGAAACCTAGCCTGTGTTATTTGTTCTTAGGGCAAACAGTAATTTCACAACTGACGCCCTACCAATCTTTCTGAACCACAGTATCATAATTTCAGAGTTCTAAAACATGACAATTCAAGCAAAAAGTATGAGTGACATCCGAAACCCAGCCTGTGCTATGCATCCTTAGATACACCAGCCATGTAAGTTTGGCTAATGTAGGATACATAGTTATCTCCCGACTGACCCCCAACCAATCTTTCCTAATCACAGTATCATAAATTGCTAAATCCTAAAACATGGTGATTCAAACCAACATATAGGTCAAATCCAGCATCCGAAATCTAGCGTGTTTTTTCTCTGCCATGCAAGAACACAATTGATCTCTTCCAGTGTATTTGACACAATGCTGATGACGCCGACGTTGGGGGATAGCCCCGGAAGAGGAAAAACAGAAAATACCAAAGCATTAACGAAACCATAATCCAAACTCAGAATTGATTAAACAAGAAGCAAAATATTAACAAAGGAAATATTTACAATGTATAACAGAATAAGACCAGGTGTTCCTGAAGAGTAAGCGTCTTCTGCTTCATCGACGACACCCGTCATGTAAATCTTGGTCACATCGAAGTAAACATAAATCCTCTAAGTGAGAATAAGTTGAACTAAAAAGCGTTATTTTATATTGGTAAGCGTAAACCATTTGTATAATTATGATCTTCGTAACTGTTTCTTGTAATCTAGCTGTAATAACATTATATATTTTGGTAACTTTCATTCGACTATATAAATCATTTATTATTGTCGATTACAGAAATACCAAAGCGTCAACAAAACCATTATCCGAACTATAAATCGAATAAACTAGGGGCAAAAATAGGAACAAAGACAGATTTACATGGTGATTCTCGTAAGAGCACAAGAGAATAAGACCAGGTGTTCAGGAAGAGTAAGCGTCTTCTGCTTCATCGACGACACCATAGCTTTGATTTTACTGTATGTGGCTGCTGTCATTGGATGAATCGCTTACACGTGACTTTTGATAAAATAGTGATATTGACTGTAGAACAAGTTAATAACAGAAAACCGGTTAATAATAGCGCCGCTAAAAATAGTTTCTGGAAACTCCCCCAACATCCGGGATCCTGTACCTGTAGAGACGCACGACGAGGTGTTGAGCTTGAAATTCATGTCAGTCATCTTTCATATTTTCTTGTTATTTTACAAAACAGTTGTGATATTGACCACAAGGAAATATATTGACCCCAGTTTCGCCTCGTTCAATATGTTGCTTCTGGTCAATATCACAACATATTATCCAAGTAAAATGTCCATAATTGTATATTATGAATCCAATTTCCGTCTGATGATGCTACCCACGGTTAACATCATCACTATAACATGCTGGTTTTTTAATTATGTTATTGACTAACCAATTTACAAGTAGTGTAGTGCCATTAATACGTACAAGTGTAGGTCACAAGTATAAACTTTCACAAGATATATAAGACAAAACCATAATCAGAACTCACACTTCATTGAACTAGCAGCAAAATAGTAACAAAAGAAAGATTTACATGGAGACTCTCGTAAAAGCAAAAGAGAATAAAACCCGGTGTTCAGGAAGAGTAGGCGTCTTCTGCTTTATTGACGGCACCGGCCATGTAAATACTATGTTTGTTTACGTACTACTTAGTAAATATAGATACATTGCTTCATTTATTTATTTATATTCTGATATTCTTTATTTCTGATATATCAGTACATGTTTTTTCTTTGATATCACAGAAAATGCGTATCGTGGATCAAATTCCTGTAATCCAAATACTATCCCAATAAAACTGTAAAAGGTCTAAGTGCTTCCCAATTCAATTATCTTTGTCTTTCAAAATTATATTTTATAAAATTTCAATTGTTTATTTTCAAATATTGATTAACTGAAATTGTGATCATATCAAATTATATAATATTTCTTCGAGTAAATTTAAATCATTGATCGAATTCCTGTATACCAAATTCTAGCCCTATAATACTATAATAGGTGTACGTGTTTCTCAATTCAATTATCTTGGTCCTTCAATATTACATTTTGTAGTATAATATTTCAATTATGTATTTTCATATATTGATTAACTGAAGTTGTGGGTCATATAAAATGGTATAATATTTCTTCAAGTCATGTTATTTTAATTACGTACGCACAGTTATGTTACACATATAACTGTTAAATTATTAGACCTGTCAGAAATGCGTCGACAGCAATAACCAACGACGAAAAGGCATACCAGCTTACGGAGGCAAGACTGTGTTCGCTGTAGAATTGATCACTGTCATATTTACTTGATATATCTCGACCTCCGAATAATGTTACATAACCTATATATTATGATCTTACAACTGTGCATTTAGCTTTTTTTTACTTTGCTTGTAAGATTGTAGTTCAGTCATTATTGCTTATAGCTGAAGTTTTGTATCCTTTTCGAAAACATTTCCACTGACTGTTGCTTGGTTTCCGTTGTTAAGGTAACAATGCCTGAGTGATCCCTGTCAGTTTCCCCAGGAGCCTAGTGATATCGGATGAAGCAATTACGACAGGGAATTAGAATGTCGCTAGTCTCGGGTCGATAAAGGGAATTTATTCTATGGAAGAGGATGAGGATGAGAAGCAATATGAATTTTAAAATTGTCTAGCACCAAAACTACAGCTTAACGATTGAGTTGGCGATTATTTAAGGATTGAATTCTGTTTTGTTGAAGTCATTGAGTATTCACAATAACGGCTATTGACACATTACTTTCAGTTGAAATAAATTTTGTTTTAACATACAACACCAAATGGACCTCATATGTATATAATATTTATATTGGCCGGTTTTGTTTTATTAGGTTGTATGTCTCATTAAGATAATTAAGGACAGTCTCTGAATGTTTGTTGCGTACATGTGTATTTGGGAGGCTGCAGTATGTTCATGTAAGCATCTTTGTGATAGTGTCATCACAGAAAACTTCACATTTTTGACAACGGGTGAACAAATCGTGCAACCGCCATGACGTCTTGAGTGGAGAAATAATTACCATTTAGCGAGATTTTCGTGATAGATGTCGACTGCTGATAAACAAACTTACCACACAAGGATTCGAGAGAAGGAAGTTGATCAGATCTATGAGCAAGTTTTATGGTCGCCTTCTTTGTCTCAATGAGAAATATTGTGTTACTGTGTTTGATATGAAGAAGGATGTTTTAGAGTATGTTCATAAGTGTGTTTACTTGTTTTGATTCACGATGGTGACTGATGACTTGATTCTAACTTTGATGACTTGATGCTTACTTAAATGTAACCACAATTTACATTGTGAGTGTCCTCGACGAAGCAGGAGACGCGTACTCTTACGGAACACCTGGTCTTATTCTCTTAGTGCTTTTACAATTTAAATCGTTACCTTCTTCATATTTTCCCTTAGTTTAATCGATTTTAAGTTCGGATTATGGTTTTGTTGACGCTTTGGTATTAACTGTTTTTATGAGATTCAGGTAGGCCTACATCAGAGACATAAGCCAAACCCGCTCAACTATAGATCAAAGGTGACACAATGTCAAGGGAGACATTTGGAAGAAAACGGTTGCGAAGAAAGGAGAGAATCTTCATGTAATTCGGGCAGCAGGTACCATATTTTTCGGACACATGACGATCCATCAAGAATTGATTGTTTCTTCTTGAAAGCCCCATCAAAACTATGAAGATTCAGGGCCGTTATTTGGCAAAAATGATGTACAGTTGGTAGCCATGTCGGTCGAACATTAAACCGTCTGCAAGTCCACAATCACAATCCCTCAACCACAGAGTGACGGGTTCGACACGCACGTGGAGAAGTCGTCAGGACCTGGCCGCTGTTCGGTACTTTTCGGTACTTTCTCTGTATACTTAGGGGTCCCTTTACCGTGAAAACTGGCCCGTCCTTAAATGTAAAGTGCTGTTAAATTATGTGTTTGTTTATCTGTTTTGAATTAAGGGTTAATCAGCAACCAATAGGGTCACGTGGCATGCCGTTAGATTGGTACAACGTATAAACAAACCAAACCAAACCAGTTGGTAAACAAGACAGACAAGTTTAAAAAATTGGGGGTGAGGTGGGGTATGGTTAACATTTTCAGTCATTTTCATAATAAGCTATAAGAACGCGTTTCTATCATATCCATATTGTATCTCATATGACCCAATTGTCATGTATATTAATCATGTCAAGATTATCAGATACATTGGGTAGTACTAATGTACTGATAATCTTGACATGATTGATATACATGACACCACTGTTGTATCTCTGTAACATAACAGATCGATAGATATACAGTTTACAGTTACAATACCCCTGACTAATATATTATATTTTCTGTGTTTGGCAGAAGACATAATGGCACGCGTCACATTCACAACAGGAAACATTTTTCCTTCCAAAACATCTGTACTGTGTTATTGCCGATATCCAGGATCTATATATCTTAAAGCTTTGTTTGTCTTGCTTGTTATTTATTTCTCGGAAATAGCTGTGATGATACCCAGTGTAACGAGTACGTCACAATGGCTCTGTCCGTGGTTTAATAAGAATGATAGTTCATAGCACGCCGTGTGTTGACGGGGTTTCCTGTATGAAAAGAATGGCATACCAACATTTTGAGAATATTTGATTTTGTTTGGTCCATTTAGTTTTACGTCCTATTACAAGCCAGGGTCATTTAAGGACGTGCCAGGTTTCTGAGGTGGAGGAAAGCCGAAGTACCTAGAGAAAAATCACCGACCTACGGTCAGTACCTGGCAAATGGCCCATCTGGGGTTCGAATGTCGGAACACATTAAGAAATAGGCCACCACGGCCCAGAGAGAATATTTGAAACGAATCCATCAATCAATCTGATTAAATCATGGATTGATCTTCGTGTCGTTCCGTAAACTTCTCTCTGCTTGATGCAGCCGATAGAAGTTTACGGAACGGCGCGGAGATCAAGATATGATTTTAATCAGATTAATCTATAAATAAAATAGCGATTGTTATTGTCGGGAATGTGTTTTGCTTTGTCTAATGGCGACTATTTTTATATTTTGTCTTTGTCCAATCAAATTTGACAAAATGATTTTTGTTCTTATATTTCTAGGATAGAAAATAGATCAATGTTTGCCAACATGACAGAAGTTAGACATCTCACGCATCAACTGACAAACACAGTTCTCAGTTAACCAAGAATGTTTTTACAAGAAGCAATATTCTTTATCACACTTATACACTATCATCAGCATGACACCTATTGTTTGAAACGTCATATAAGGACTTGAACAAGAACTAACATAATTGGTACTGCTTTCTGTATATAAGGAATATGTTATTTCAATTATGTACTTTTGTAAACTAATTATTGTAATGGCATGTACAATGTATATCGGGAGAAGGCGTTGATAAGTTGTAATAATTTGTGCCTAATCCTCTGTCAACGTTTGGCTATAAAGATGTTTAAACTAAATCTGAGGAGTCAGAGGGACCACTGTACAATAGATAAACGTATGTACATGTGATATCGATATGTTGTTATTTGCTTTATGTACATGATTGTGTTCTGTGTTGTCATCGCCTATATATCATTAGTGCACAGAAGTATAGTACATCACACTATTTACATACTACAATTTCCAATGCTGCATCACAAGATGTTATTCTGGCGCCATGTTGGATTACGTAATATCAAAACTTTGTACTCGCCTCAAATAACATGCATTATATGAATAATCGCTTATATGACACTGTTTAAATCTGGCGATAATGACGACATTTCTGGCGTCATGTTGGAATACTTTATGTCAACGCTTTGCACTCCGCCTCAGATAACGTGTATACTAGCTTTGAATCAATAGCTTACATGACGATGATTTAAATCAGGTTCTTCTAGTTAATGAACACACGGAAAAGAGGAGAACGTTTACCGACTATATCCCAAAGAAATAGACACAGGCATATTTTAAAAAGATCATTAATGTAAATATAAGCAATGAACTGTAACCAGATGTAGTTTACAGTCGATATGAATGCAATTTGATCATAGATAAATAACCATGTCGCCCTACGGGTGACAACGTTCGTCCATTATACACTTACAAAATAATGTCGACCGTTAGATATTTTCATCCCCTGACCACTATTCACACAATTGACCGAATTCCGCCCTTGACCAATACTGCCGCTTTACCATTATATCCTGACAAATATCAACCCTGAATCACCTTTGGCCAAAAGGAATTATCTCTGGGATGCTGTGATGGTAACGAGGTAGCCATTGCGTTAGGTCGAAAAGTAGTCATAGTGATGGCAAGTTTGTTTTCGCTGTGCTTGTTTGTAAATAAACTAACAGTATGTGTTCACTTGTTAAAATGTTTAATATATAAATGATATCGTTTTGATATTTTCAACTTAACATTTTTGAATACTCTCGGTTGCTTATCGTGTTCGCACGGGGTTCAGCATGCTGACAAGTGCGCAGACGATAGGATTACTTGGCGGCAAATGTCTCGTGAGTAGGATTGTGTGCAATAGTTTTCTCTGACGGATGATGAAGCTGACAACAGCACGTGCTCTCCTAATCTGTCATTGGTCTAGGGGGCAAGCTAAGCACAGGAGAATTTAGTGTACATGTAAGTAAACAGAAAACAATAAACATCAACCGAACACACAGCATTTAAACAGAAAATCGATATGGAAGTGAAATGACAGGATTCGGGGAGGCATTAATATACAGGCACCTTAATATAACATGTCAGCTCTTTTCAGAATAACATGTAAAGTTCTCTTTAATGAGAAAAGCACAGTGTCAACACAAGAAGACAATATAAGACTATTCCGAATCGATATTGAAATACACAGTAAGAAGAACCGAGAAGGCGTGTTGCACTTGTTGATCGGATGGCGTTGTCGCCATTTACCAATGTAGTCGGGGTTCGATTCCCCGTACAGACGGGAAAAAAAAAGATGTATTAATTCATATCAGTTTTATACAGCGCACTCAAAAGGATATCATTGAACTATTGACGATAGAGACAGATGTAACCTCACTTTGATTAAACAGGGCGTCCTGGTTCCCAAATGCTAACAGTCGTTGATAAAACACATTTCACTGGAAAAGTATTCAAGTTCTTTGAATAGGCAAAGCACATACGTTATTTCGGATATTTCATCAAAAACGTCGTGGAAATACTTTCAACAAATTCTTGTAACTAATATTGCCATTTCTCAATAAATTCCGTGTTATGGTCCTATAACACGGAACAGGATTGCAGACAAATACTCATAACGCGCTATTCATTTTGTCTGCAATCCTGTTCCATGTTTTTGGACCATAATACGGAACAGAATAATGTTTAATGCTTATGTTTACATGTTTTCATTGGTTCTGATAAACAATTTATATTTATATTCAACATTTGTTCTGAAAAATTAAGGTAGATTTCTCATAAATGTAACAGCCAACAGCCAGTATCGGCCAGCTATTTCCAACGTTATGATTATGACCCCCCCCCCCACAGACCCCCTTCCAGGAGGTAGACGTATCCCCCTCCCGTACTCAAACCCTCCTAGTGCTTCGGGTGCTGTCTTCGGCACCACATCCACTTACACTTTAAAACAGCCCTAGGTACGCCACTGACTTCGGTATATTACACCCATATGCTTTATAATAAATTCATAACGTAGCCTCAATACGACCTCGACCTGATTGTTTAGACTAGGTACTATAAGGCCAGTCATGAGTAAAACCTTGCAAGGTCTACATAGGCATTGGCATGTCCGCCATCATTTTCACCAAAAAAGTCACATCTGAAGGTGGTGAACCGTTTGTTCAGATATACGATATTTATCTCCAAACAAATACAGATTTAGAAAGGTGTTTTCTCTCATTTCTAGGTGTGTAATACTGGCCTGCCTAGGGCAATACACATATGATCGCTGTGGTTGTATTACACACCTACCCATGCAATACAGCCACCGCGTGACGTCACAATGGCGCAACAATGTCGTGACGTCACGAGTTCGGTAAAATCTGATGCCGAAAAAAGAAAAATGGCGACGTGATGAAATTTTAACCGTGTACATTAGAAAGCTGAGATTATTTTTTCTGCGCAAACTACGTTTGCAAATATGGGGTATGCTCGATCTCTCTGTATCATTTGTTTTCGTCAAAAACATTCAAGGAAAAATTTGATATTTTCAAAATGGTGGCCAGTCAAAAGTATTTTCATGGTTTTTGAGCTTATTCAGGTAGTTGAAATGAGAGAAAAATACTCTGTCATGACCAAAGGGAAATTCCACCCGAGGGGTTTTCAAATTTGGTAAAACCCGAGGCTTTGCCGAGTCATGAAAGAGTCTTATAATCTAAAACATACGAAAGGTTCACAAAATAAGCATATGAATTATCTCTTGTACAATATATGATATATACCTAAGTACTGTACTCCGATACTGTAAAAGTTGTCTCCCTTATTTACAGTAATTGCGGAGATCACCGCTATGTGTCTCAAACTTTATGCATCCAGTTTTTAACTAATCGCTATATACACGGCGTTACTAACGCCTTCATAAAAACGTCAAAGAGCGGAATGCTTTCAGCGCATATATTGCTACAACAGATTTGCTTTTTAAAATATTTTTATGACCTTTAAGAAACACCATTACCTTGTATTCGAGACGTTGGTTTACATGATACTGGGTCGTTTATATCCAGAGATCCGCAGATTGTATTTAATTTCTTACATACAGGGCATAACTCACCTAAGGTGTAATAGGTACGACACAAACAGAACGTATCGATCAAAAGGGAATCTTGGGGGCGTTGGAAATGTTTTACAGCACAGCTCACAATGATACATGACAGTTGTGTCACCGACAGCGAGCGACAGTCTGTCGTTGTGAGGCCTTGGTGAGGACTAACGGTCTCACGAAGGTCGTACGGAGGCGGGTGTCCAGGGAGACGCCATAGGAAAGAACAAAGAAACAAAGGGTAGAGACAAAATAGATTCTAAGATTTGTAATGTGGTAAGCGATTTAATTTTGTTTTCTTTAGTGTTCCCTATAGGCAAATAACAGAAAAGGAATACCCCAACGATGAAGATGAAGTTTCACATAAAATAAAAAAAAAACAGATTTTAAAAAAATATGGATTCGAAGTGTTTTACATGTACTGTTTCTAACACCTTACTTTGCTTTTCATAGCATTCCCTTAGGCAAAAGACATAGAGGGAATGATTAGAAATATAACAGGTGGAATACATGTAGGTGTTGCAGGATAGCTGGGTATATGGGGGTTAGGTCGGTGGGACAGATACGGGGGAGGGGAGGAACGAAAACTGAGTGTGAGGTGGTTAGGGTTGAGGAGGAGAGATTTGGGTGTGTAAAGGAAGTGAAGAGACTATTACATGCGGGGAGCATAAAAAGGTAGGAATAGGGGATTGTATAATTGAGTGAGGGGAGGGGAGAGTTGAGTTCGGAAGGAACTGTTAAGTGTGTAAGAAGGGGACAGTTGAATAGAATAGGGGTAAGGAGGGGACAGTTGAGTTTGGTTGGTACTGTATAATGTGTAAGGGTAGGGGTAAGGAGGGGAGAGTTGAGTTTGGTTGGTACTGTATAATGTGTAAGGGTAGGGGTAAGGAGGGGAGAGTTGAGTTCGGGAGGGACTGTTAAGTGTGTAAGGGTAGGGGTAAGGAGGGGGCAGTATCATGTATGGAGTGTATGAGGGGTAGGGTTGGCGGTGCAGCTTTATGTGCGTGGGGGGAGGGGGTTCAGTAAAGTGTTGGGGATAATCAGGATGGGAAAGGGTGACGTGACGGTGTGCGGACTATAGGGGGGTCGGGGTAGGGGAGTTGATAGTTATATATATGTATGTGTTGCCTCCTACAATAACATGTCGTGGATGCAAAAGGATTATTGTTTCCGCGCAGCTGGTGGGATATGACACGTTTATAGTTTCAGACTCTCATAAATGTAGAACACTAGCACGTGACAATAGGTTCACATGTAGAACACAAGCACGCGACAATCGGTTTACATGTAGAACACTAGCACGTGTCATTTGACATTTAAAAATATCGCAACACTATACAACTTTTTAGAATATTTTTTTTACTGGAACTCTTTGTGATCAGACATGATATTTACTCTTTAATTACAGCTCGGGATTGGCTCATACTATTCAGTAATAATTCCTTTTTCTCCTCCACTTCCATTGCTTCTTTCTGTCCAAAGTGCCCTCTTATACTCATCTAAACATATCTGCCAACTTGATGAGGGCAGTACATGTTTTTAAGATGATGATCTTATAGCAATTACAACATCTAGATATCACTGATTACAGTACATATGTGAAAATATTTTGTAATAATAATTATAAACCATTCCAACCTCTTCAGAAAAGCGCTTGTTTTGATATTGTTATCATTTATTTTATAATAGATCAGTATGAGAAAAGTACTTGTTTTGATAATTCCAAATGTCAAAGTTATCATTAAGTTTAAAATCGATAAGCAACAGGAAATCACTTTGTTTGGTATTTCCAAATGTCAAAGTTATCATTTATTTTAAAATCGATAAGCATGAGGAAAGCACTTGTTTTGATATTTCCAAATGTCAAAGTTATCATCAATTTTAAAATCGATAGGCCCATGACATTATATTGCAGAAGTACATTGAACAAACATGTCCTTACCACGGAGTCTCCTATTTATAGAAATGTCACGTTATGCTATTCCTGTAATTATAAGAGTCCATTATTTTATATTGTTTATAGAAATATAAAATGTTTCGATATTGTAACAACAACAACAATGTCACAATTTCTGACAGTGATCGGTGTATTTATAGAACTGTTTATGATACAATATTTACACTATCTGGCACGGAGACTAGAATGAGGTTGATGTGTCCAATGCATGTTAACTTACAATTAGACATCGTAACATACATTGGCTTCATTACCTACATATCCAACATGGTACACTGGGGCGCACTATTCAATATGTAGCTGCTACAATTATGTAACACGCCAATGAATATAAAAAAATTGACAACCAATCTTTAAATGTTTCTCAAATACCGTGTCTCAAAACTATTTCAACAAAGACCACATATATCTACCGTGTTTAGAAAACAATACGAGGGGTATTCCATAAATACTGTCATCTGTGCTTTATTTCGCGGAAATCGTGCAATTTATGCACAAAACCACCTCGTGTCGATTGAGTGATCACTGGCTCGTGACACAGGTTGATATCTCGTCCACACGTTCACTGGCCTCGGTACAGTGTGCATCGTTTCATAGCCTATTCGTTAGACTAGACACAAAATGACAGGAAAACGAGCTAGAAATGTTCTTGAAATTAGGGCCTATATAAAAGGTAGGTCATTACTCGGCATAAAGGATGTAGATATTCACCGCGAGGTGTGTGACATTTATGGGGAGGGCCAAATGTCTCACAGGACTGTTTGTAGGTGGGTAGGTAAATTTAGTGCTGGGCAGCAGCAACTGAAAGATGCTGCTCACCCAGGTCGTCATGCAACAACTACGACCAAAGGTAACATAGAAAAAATCTGAAATATCCTCCAAACAGATGCTCGATTCCCCGTAAGACAATTGGCTCGAATGACAAACTTGTCGTTAGCAAGAGTTCATGCAATTTTGAAGAAACACCTAAAATTTAGAATGATAAATGCAAGATGGATACCCCATTTGTTAACGGATGAGCAAAAGAAGACGCGTGTAACAATGGCAAAAAATCTTCTCAAAATGTACCCAAAATATAGTAAAAAGGCTTTTGATAATATAGTCACTGGTGATGAGACCTGGATGTATTATTTTGAACCAAAGCGGAAGGTTGCCAACCGAATATGGGCCACTAAAAATGCCAGACGCCGAAGTATTGCCAAACGAATACGAACGGTAAAGAAAGTTTTGTATGCTATTCTTTTCACTAATAAGGGTCCAGCTATTCAAATCCCGGTGCCAAAAGGCAGAACGGTCACAGGCAAGTTCTATAAAAACGTTGTTCTGAGAAAGTTGAAGAACTACTACAAAAGTCGCCGCCCCAAAACAGGTCTTAAGTATGTCCGTCTTTTGCATTATAATGCACCCGCTCACAAGGCACGTATTGTGACTAACTTTTTGGAGTCAGAGAAGGTTACCGTCCTTCCGCAACCTCCGTATTCGCCAGACTTGGCCCCCTGCGACTATTTTCTCTTTCCAAAACTTAAATATCATTTTATCTGGAAAGAGATACAATTCGAAAAATGCCCTTGGATCTGCTGTTTATCCGTGTCTGATGGGTTTACCCATTAAAGAGTATGAAAAATGCTTCCAAAAATGGATTGACCGACTAAAAAGGTGTGTTCTGGCTGGCGGAGAGTATTTTGAAGGGCAGAGCAAATTAAAATGAACAAAAGCACTTCCGCTATATGAGCACCGATGCAAGTGACATTATTTTTGGAACACCCCTCGTATGTAAGAAAAAAATATAACTTTGAAATATGTCATATTTCATCGGAAGGCGCCACTTCTGCAGACACAGTACTGTTAACAAGAACGTACCAAGTTTTAATTTGAATTGAAAATCAGAAAATGGGGTTTTACCAATTCCTTAAGCTATTACCTGAGAGACATTAGCTTCCCTTCAAACGCAGAAGTGGCTGAAATGTATAAAGCCTTATTAGAAAGATGATATAAAGCAGCTACAGCATGTGATGGTGAAATTAGGTCTAGAGGTCCCGATTCTCCCTTGTTTCGGATGCATGTTGGCCCAAAACTTTCGTCCTGGGCCCTGCCAATTAGCAGACGATGATCTTTTGAATCGGTGTTCAGATATGATGATGCAACAATGATTCAGTGACTTGGTATTACTTTAAAGGCCCAATATACGTAACTTTCGGCAAAACTTGAAGTGAAAATCAATACTAATAACTTATAATATTTATAGATTTAGTTAAGATTAACTGATATGAGCAATATTCAAGATAAATTATTTCGCTGTTACCTGTACAGAAGCAGTTGAAACACGCTATTTGTAAACACGCGACCATTTCGAACCGTCTTCTACCTTCGGTTTGTTGTTGAAGTGGGCCCCACCTGAATTATTTTCAATTCTTTGGATTTTTTTTTTGTCTACAGCTCTTGTTAGTTACCGCTCAGGTTTACTTCGTTTTAGGCTTATTTTTGCATGGTTATCAACTGGATTTTTTTTCAGAATTTTATCAGAATCACGAAAATTTCCCTTAAGTTACGTATATTGGGCCTTTAAAGAGTTCCATTTATTTGAACTTGAAAAAACTCTTTTCAGAATGTAGATGACTGCCTAATCGTTTGAAGACAGTCGCCCACTGTTTGTTTGACTTCGCCAAGTTAGAATTACCTGTCTCGAGCCCTATTAGAATAAAACCATTAAAATGATTTATGAAATCGAATTTGGGCCAAAAATGTCATGGAACCAAAACAAAAACAAAAACTGAAAATTAATATGATATTAACAGTAGATTGATTTTGCTAAGAAATGCGCAAACCTATTATCCGACAAAGAGTAAACCATGAATGAAATCTTATGTTTTATTCTTTTGTCACTATTGAAATTATTTCAAACATAATTCAATACTCCCGAGCAGAGTTGTTTTCTACTGTTATGTGGAAATACGTAAGGGACACGTACAATTTCTACAGTTAAAAATTCTACTGATGGAATTTAATTCATGTTAGTTTATTTTTTTTATTTCTTTGTGGATATACAAGCTCCTATTGCTTATGTTCATGTTTTTCAAATTCAAATTTGAATAACCCGAGGGTGGAATTTCTCTATTTTGCACCCTTGGTCATAAAAGTGTCTATTTCTCTCATATCAACTACCCGGACGAGCTCAAAAACCACTGGCTACCATTTTGAAAATTTCAACTTTTTCCTTGAGCTTTTTTTGACGAAAGCGAATTAATCTCACCTTTCTGGTGTTTATTGTTAATATTTTTGTGAAAGGTTTTAATTTCATCTTGCCGTTGTTTTCCGTTTCCGCCATCAGAGTGTACTGTATTCGTGACGTCACGTCATTGTTGAGCCATTGTTACGTCACGTCGCGTGATACATGTATGCTTTGTAAGATTTTTTCTTACATAGCTTTCTTACATGGGCAAGCTCTATCCAACATGGCGAGATATGAGAGAAATAAAGATTTTTGTATTTTGTATCTTGTATACGGAACATGCAAAAAGGTCTCCTGATAAAAACGAACGCAATAGGGCCATGTATTGATGTGCCAAGACTCTAGATTAATTACCAGGTGCTGACTTTCCGTGATAATTAAATAAAAGAAGCTTCAGGCGGATAAGTCAATGTAGCAGTGTCACGTAATGTTATTATCCGCGGACGCTGCGGGCAGAGTCAAATACTCGGCAAATCGTCTGTAGACTCCATATTCTGTCCCGAGTATTAACGTCATTTCCTGTACAATACCGAAATGTATCAACGCCATCCCACTTGCTCACTGCCATTAGATTCTGTCACTAAATCCTATTAAGCAGACGTCAGTTTGTGTGATTTTATCGTGTTCTTGTTGTAAACTCAATCCATGGAAAGGAGATAATTCTAAATTAAATACCCACAGGAAATCTTTGACAGTTTAATATACACTGCTCGTGTAAAAATTAAATTAAAGGTTTATTTAACTCATGGTGTTTGATCAGATATGTCCAATAATGGAAGGCTTCCAAATGTAATATATCGGAGAACAAGATAATGCCGACTGCGCAGAGATATTGATGTAAACAATAATTAAGAAAAATCGGTAACTATGCGACATATCAAAACGAGGCAATGACGGGACGACAACGAGGCACGTAGCGAAAATTTGCTAAGTCATCGCTGATATGAATTTCAAGCTCTTTTTAACATGCAAGTATTGAATAGTGTGGTATTTAAAGAATACAAGTATATAAATAACACAGCAATACAGGATAGACAGACCAATATGCTCTAGCCCAATCTCTCTCTATATTTTTAACAGGGCTTCATTTTAAATTATTAATTGGAAAAATTAGGATTTTTTTTAAAATTTAAAGTAAATGCACCTCCCTATCTAGATTTTGACATTGCTGTCAGCCAGTTTTGTTTCCCCTGTCGCCTCCTCGGCGTTATGTCAGGCCCTTGCTTAGCATCACTGACGAGTCAAAGAAGAATTAAACAGCTGTATGGTACAGTTTAATTTAACATTGGATTCGGCTTATATTCTTTTCAGTTATGTAGGTGTCATTTGCCTGTGTGCTTTTGTACAAATCTTTAGACTAGAAACTTCAATCATGATATCTATATATTATAAAAAGTTTAAATTAGTACATTGTATGTATATCAGTTGTTTTTATAACAGACTGGCAATATTTCATGAATCGTCAGTAGCGTCTAACATTACAATTAATACGTCACAATGACGATGACGTAATCGCTAGGGTCATTCGACAGTCATCACTTAAACTAGGGTAGTCCCCAGGATCATGAAGCAATCTTCAGTATTAATTTGTCTTAAGTTTTGACTTAGCTAATCACCATTAACGTTACAAAAAGTAACGTCATACGTGATTGGCTAAGCACAAACTAAGTCTAAGATTGTGTCATGATCCCGGGGCCAGGAGACAATGGAGTGATGCTACTGTCAAATATGACGTCAGCAGATCATAAATATAGATTTGCTGCTGAAACATCACGTGGCATTGCAAATGTTTGCGTTAGCTAGAGAACAGAAAAAAAGTTTTATTAATCTGATATCAAATCAAAAATTATGTAAGATTCAATTAAGGATTGGATCTTGCTTTGGTCGATTTCATGGGGTGATTAATTGAGTTGGTCTTGAAAAAAAATTAATGAACTGCGAAACTCATGAAATTGACCAAAGCAAGAGTCAAACATTTTATTTCAAGTGAAGTGTATTTTCAATATTTTTTTCTTATGAAGACCATTACAGATACTTTGATCCACTTTCTGCTTATGGAAGTCTACGTATTGACGTAATGTAAAACATAGTCCGTCATTGCATGACAATGAAACAGAATTGTGAAGTATGTTGTACAACCAAATTCTGAATAAATAAAGCATGAAACTAGTTTTAATGCCATATCTACTTTTTGTTGATCAAATTCATAGCATATCGCTGACGCGTCATCGCGGATGAATGATAATAAGACGCGGTGCGCAGACTCACCTGTCCAAGGCAGCTCTTTGTTGATTTTGAGTTTCTACATCCTCTGGAAAGTGAAGCAGATGCAATTGAATGAAACAGTACTGTACCTGCCAGTACTTTTACTGCTGGTGGAAGGTTGGCGAGAGTCTTGTCGGTAGGGACTGGCCCAACCACTCGCTAACTTTGACTGTACCTGCCAGTACTTTTACTGCTGGTGGAAGGTTGACGAGAGTCTTGTCGGTAGGGACTGGCCCAACCACTCGCTAACTTTGACTGTACCTGCCAGTACTTTTACTGCTGGTGGTAGGTTGGCGAGAGTCTTGTCGGTAGGGACTGGCCCAACCACTCGCTAACTTTGACTGTACCTGCCAGTACTTTTACTGCTGGTGGAAGGTTGGCGAGAGTCTTGTCGGTAGGGACTGGCCCAACCACTCGCTAACTTTGACTGTACTTGCCAGTACTTTTACTGTTGGTGGACAGTCGGCGAGAGGGACTGGTCCAACCACTCGATAACTTTGACTGTACCTGCCAGTACTTTTACTGCTGGTGGACGTTGGCGAGATTCTTGTCGGTAGGGACTGGCCCAACCACTCGCTAACTTTGACTGTACTTGCCAGTACTTTTACTGTTGGTGGACAGTCGGCGAGAGGGACTGGTCCAACCACTCGATAACTTTGACTGTACCTGCCAGTACTTTTACTGCTGGTGGACGTTGGCGAGATTCTTGTCGGTAGGGACTGGCCCAACCACTCGCTAACTTTGAATGTACTTGCCAGTACTTTTACTGCTGGTGGAAGGTTGGCGCGAGTCTTGTTGGTATGGACTGGCCCAACCACTCGCTAACTTTGACTGTATCTGCCAGTACCTTTCCTTCTACTCGTTAACTTATTCTCCTGAATAATAAATAAATGAATAATTCATAATTAAGACCGATTAATTAAATTGTATATGTATATAATATAGAGTCTGTCATTTTTGCTGTACAAACCCAACAACGTGACAAAATATTCAGTTTGTTGAAGGCGGTTACTATAACGGCAGAACTAGAACATTTTGCTGATCGATCGATCGTTGTTGTCTAAATTTGATTATATGCGTAGCTTCAATAAAAATGTACAATCTCCAGTGGCGTCTTCGTTTCAACATGTCTTTCTAGTTTCTCCGTTTGCGAAATCATACACGTAGGCGATGTTAACCTGGTCAAATAAATCGGCAAATGAAACAGGTTACATTTGGTAAATTCATCAAGTCCAACTTTAGCCAGAATTGAAACACTATTAAATAAACATAATTGTATACAAGGTCTCGCTATTGCTCGAACGTAATCATTGTAGAGGATTTGTCGCTAACATCTGATTGTCGAAATTATTCCAACAAAACAAAACAATTCTGTTACATGTATAATCTTAACAGTGCGTTGCACCTTTGACTAATATTATAAACGTTCTGATACAGGTGTAACGTTACCTGAGACAGTATATCTATACATGATATATTTTGTTTCCACTTTGCTTGTAATTCGACACGTGGACGACACATCCGTCGTCTAGGAGATGTTTATCTCGTGGCTGAACACGTGAGCCGTAAGCTGGGCGTGACAGCTCTGCAGACCTCTCTAATCATCTTATTCTATACATACATGTAGGTCTCTCCTCAAACACCGCCGCCGTCTCATAACAGAACTCGAAAACATCTCCATGTTGTTGATCAATAAAGGTAACCGGGTATGCAACATATACAATAGACCCCACTGTTTATTACCAAACACAATTTTGTTCTATGTAAATGGGAGAATGAAATGAATTATGTGTATTTATTTCACAATATGTTTGAATTATTCATTTAATTAAAAAAAGGAACCCGGAGTACCCAAAGAAACCGAAATACTTAAACACAGTACACAAACCAACCGGAGAATCAAGAGAATCTGCTGTTCTCAGAGTACCGGGAGAAACACATGTCCCCAAGAAACCAGAGTAATACAAAAAAGTGGTGTACTCGGAGAAAGTGGAGTACTCGGAGAAATCGGAGTACTCGGAGGAAGTGGAGTACTCGGAGAAACCGGAGTACTCGGAGGAAGTGGAGTACTCGGAGAAACCGGAGTACTGGGAGAAACCGGAGTACTGGGAGAAACCGGAGTACTCGGAGGAAGTGGAGTACTCGGAGAAACCGGAGTACTGGGAGAAACCGGAGTACTGGGAGAAACCGGAGTACTCGGAGGAAGTGGAGTACTCGGAGGAAGTGGAGTACTCGGAGAAATCGGAGTACTCGGAGGAAGTGGAGTACTCGGAGAAATCGGAGCACTGGGAGAAACCGGAGTACTGGGAGAAACCGGAGTACTCGGAGGAAGTGGAGTACTCGGATAAACCGGAGTACTCAGAGGAAGTGGAGTACTCGGAGAAATCGGAGCACTGGGAGAAACCGGAGTACTCGGAGGAAGTGGATTACTCGGAGAAACCGGAGTACTGGGAGAAACCGGAGTACTCGGAGGAAGTGGAGTACTCGGAGAAACCGGAGTACTGGGAGAAACCGGAGTACTGGGAGGAAGTGGAGTACTGGGAGGAAGTGGAGTACTTGGAGAAAGGAAATACACCTGTGTTGATTGATATTCCACAAATGTTCATGTCTGAGTGGCGAGAAACGTGACCTGCTGTTGATCACAGTTCATGTGGTGACCCTTCATTGACATAAACAAGGTCATTTAAGTACGAGATCGGAGACTCTGAAGTAAACAAAATTGGTACATGCTTCTACCATCGCAACACGTGGGGTCTATATAATTTCTCTACTTCCTTCCGGTTCCGGTTCGAGAAAATGTATGCACTCAACATCAGGAAAGGGGACGTTACACACATATGTGCTGCGCCTTTTAAATTTAGTAATAGATACAGTATGCCAAAAAAAAATGAATCAAATTGCATTGCACAGTTGTTTCGTCCTCCTAGAACTCTTCAACGACGCTAGAGGCCAAAAGGTTTGGAATCCAAAATTGCTTAACTAATGTAGAAGCAGAAAGGACAGGTGCGAAAAACACTTTAACTTATGAAGTTAGAAGTACAATTAAACAAGTTCTGTATAATTTCAAATCGTGTACTACAAAAATGTGTATTTGACTATGGAGGCTCCAGCAAACCTCGGCCTCGGGGACTAAAAATCCACCAGCAGAGAGTGTCAACATCATGTAGATAATCTCATCGGCTTTTAAGTAGATAAGTGATGTAAGCTCTTGCAAATGGTGGTCCGACATCCTAAGTATATTTCTGTCAGGTCATCTGCTGTTTATCTACAATATACTTGGGATAGTATTTTCAGTTTGCCGTTCCGAACACTACCAAACCTCGTCGTCAGACAAAAAGGCTGACACTTTTACCAAAAAGAATATTAAAGAGTCTGTATCGTTATTGGCAACCAGCAATCCCGTGAAGTTTCATCGAAATCAGACAAGGCGTTTTAGACATATGCCGCGGACAAAAAAATACGGAAGAATAAAAATAAAAACAAAGAAAAGGAACAATAACAATTCGTCACCCGACTTTCGTCGGAGTGACTTAGAAATAACGAGTACCAATCTAATTTTGGCACGGAATGTTTGGCGTATTTAATTTTCCGTCACTACAGGGGCACGGCTGAATTTGAACTTCATACGAAAGGAGTTTTTTATTTGCCTAATACGCTACAGAAGGAAACATAGTAGCATTTCACTTGGCCTACTCGACATTCCTCCAATATCTGTAGTCAAATGGAACCGTCAAAGGAAACATATTCAATGGAGGCCAAGCTCGCCGAAATGAGGTGTACATTTGGACAAATACAACAAATAAGTCAGGTCCACAATGAAGAATTAGGTTTCCAATATCATAAAATCTCTATTTGATCACACATATCTTGAATACAGTGGAGCGATGCACACTATTCTAATTTGCATTACAGCAGTGAGAACTCCATCAATCTGATTTAAATCATATCTTGATCTCCGCGCCGTTCCGTAAAGTTCTCTCTGCTGCGTTAAGATCTGAGATAATTCCATAGGGGGTCATGTCCCGATGACCTTTCGCATTAGCCAATCAAATTACTTGACAGTGAAATTTTGAGGCGACAAAGCTTGCATAAACACATTTTTCCGTTTAGTCATTTCGTAACCAAAAAGTTCGTGCGGAATAATGTGACGAAATGGCTTGCTGCAAGATGACAGGTCGTTGGAAAATTATTTTAGTGTTAAGTAAAGAGGCAACAAAGGTCATCTGGACGTGACCTCTTATGGGATGTTGTCAGATTCTTGTAAAACGGAGTGAGAACAAGGATCTGTATTTTAATCAGATTGGAACTCCATTTAAAACGGAGCTCGGTGGTTGACAAGCGTGACGTCACAAAAACCCTGGATTCCCAATGCTGAGCACCAGGAAGAAACCCCCAATAGTTTTGATGTTTTGAATTTGGTGTCGGGGATCTGCATTCAGGAGCATTGAATAGTACGACGTTTTTGGCTAGACTTGTTCGGTTCTCTGTATCTTCTGTTTACTGGTGTGATGGTGTCCGTTTGTATCTCCGCTTTGATTTCATCTTAGTGTTATGTCCAGCTAGGTATATGAGGTCATTAGTAGACCAGTTCCAAGTTAGCACATCTGGAACGTTCTGCTAAATGGAACACGTTATAAATCAATGTATTATGATCAAGAGGTCCTAAAGTGAACCAGAGTTCAACATTCAAATGCACCTATACAGAAGTTAACAAGAAACGTATCAAAGGTGTCGACAACTATGAGAACTACATTTGTATATGATTTTTCTCTGTGTAGCGTGTGGAAAGGTGATCAGCATAAATGAGAAATGATAAACGCGTGTGGGCTTCTGTTTCGTCACTAGAAAGTGTGGGCTTCTGTTTCGTCACTAGAAAGTGTGGGCTTCTGTTTCGTCACTAGAAAGTGTGTTTCATCGTCGTTTACTGCTAGACTTGGTCCATTTCCGCGACTTTCGTCCTGATGCACAGCCCGGAGAATCCAATTAATTCGTCTCCGTGAACTGACCCTACAAGATGTAACTAGGTCAAAACACTACTACCAATATATAACAAGTAGGCAGGCAGATCGCTATTACTGACCAGAAAACGAGCCCCTTGGTAATCACTTTGGAAGCTAATGAGGAGAAAAGTAGATAATATTGGACCACTCAATCAACTATCTCCCGAGTATAAGATAGTTACCCCCATTCATTACCTAGCTGTATGGACGGGTAGCGGTATGACAGGGAGTATAACCGTGAATTACTGAAAAACTAATTTATATTTAATATATGCACTTTCAGTCTTTGAACACTTCCGGCAACTTCATTGGTCAATATGATTACCACAACATATTCTAACAAACACAACTTCCAGAGCACCCCCCCCCCCCCCCCAGAGCACCCCCCCCCCCTCCCCCACCGCCGATACATTAATTCTGCTAAACCAGTTTCTTTAAAAGTCGTGATATAATACAAATGTATTTCCTTTGCCATACAAGTATAGAACATCACAACAATCCCTTTCACCGTTAGTGTTACCGTTTTAACAGATTGCAAAGATTACTCTCCCCACAAACCTTAGCATCTCCCAACCACCCATCACCATCCCCTCCCCCATATCATTGTCACCTCTCCTCCCTCACAACTAGTCACCTTCACCGCCCCCTCCCATCCACCACTACCTTGTCACCTCCCTTGCCCCTCCAATTCCTCACAACCTTGCCACCTCCCCCGCTCCTCCCCTCCTCTCCCCCTTGTCACATCCCCCGCCCCCTCCCATCCCCCAACACTTTGTCACATCCCCCTCCCTCACCACTTTGTCAAATCCCCGCCCCCTTCCCTTCTCCACCACCTTGTCACATACCCCACACCTCCCCTCCCCTACAACCTTGTCACCTCCCCCGCCCTTCTCCTCCCCTCCTCTACAGCCTTGTCACCTCCCCCGCCCTTCCCTCCCCTCCCCTACAACCTTGTCACCTACCCCGCCCTCCCCTCCCCTACAACCTTGTCACATCCCCCGCCCCTACCCTCCCCCACAACCTTGTCACCTCCCCCGCCCCTCCTCTCCCCCACCACCTTGTCACCTCCCCCCTCCTCTCCCCCAACACCTTGTCACATCCCCCTCCCCAATCACTTTGTCACATCCCCCGCCCCCTTCCCTCCTCCACCACCTTGTCACATCCCTCTCTCCTCCGCTCCCCTCCCCCTTGTCACATCCCCTACCTCCTCCCATCCCCCACAACAGTGTCACATCCCCCGCCCCCTCCCCTCCCCCACAACTCTGTCACATCCCCCGCCCCCTCCCCTCCCACCACCTTGTCACTCCCCCGTCCCTTCCCTCCTCCACAACTTTGTCACATCCCCCGCCCCCTCCCCTCCCCCAGCACCTTGTCTCCTTCCCCGCCCCTCCTCTCCCCAACCACCTTGTCACCTCCTCCGCCCCTCCTCTCCCCCACCACCTTGTCACATCCCCCGCCCCCTCCCATCCCCTACAACCTTGTCACCTCCCCCGCCCCCCCCCCCTCCCCCCACAACTCTGTCACATCCCCCGCCCCCTCCCCTCCCACCACCTTGTCACTCCCCCGTCCCTCCCCTCCTCCACAACTTTGTCACATCCCCCGCCCTCTACCCTCCCCTTTCCCACCACCTTGTCTCCTTCCCCGCCCCTCCTCTCCCCAACCACCTTGTCACCTCCCCCGCCCCTCCTCTCCCCCACCACCTTGTCACATCCCCCGCCCCCTCCTCTCCCCAACCACCTTGTCACCTCCCCTGTCCCTCCTCTCCCCAACCACCTTGTCACCTCCCCCGCCCCTCCTCTCCCCAACCACCTTGTCACCTCCCCCGCCCCTCCCCTCCCCCACCACCTTGTCACCTCCCCTGTTCAATCAGAAACATCGGGCGTCTGACTGGCCACGTCACGGCACTAATGAAATAAATCAAATAACGCCCGGATTGAGTATCGATCCGGTACCAACTTAGCCGTCAAATATTCCGTAATTGATAACTTTGATCGCATTTCCTAAACGTTTTTCCATTTCCTGATGAAGCCAATTATAACAATCACGGTGTGATTTACTGACAATTTCACTCAGTTTTACAGAACACGTGTACTATTGAAAGTATTTTTCTGTAACGTAATAACACACCTTAATCCCTAACCCGGCCTTCCACCAAAGTATCTCTCCCCTCCCGTGTACCATAACAACAGGCACCAGGCTGATCAAAAATGACGATCAACGTTACCTAGTGATTAGAAAACAAATCTGAAAAATATCACATCAAACCTAGAACATCTTGCCTCATTCCACAATAATTGGTGGAAACAAAAAGGATTTGGATGGGGGCGTCTTATTCTTTTTACTTCGATGAATTTTGTCCCCAATGAGCCACAAATTGAATATTTCTCTCGACACTAGGTCATGTAACGCTGCCTAGTCTTTTTTATCAATGTTGGACTGCTCGATCCTCACCCAACTCTCAAAACCTCTTCGTCTCTTTTTTTTTATGTCTTTGTATGTTTGTCTTTTTTTCAATTGCTGTTTCCCTGTTCCTCACGCCTCCGTCTCTTTCGCACGTTGTATGTTAATATTCCATCCTTTCCCATTCTCTCTATCTCTCATCCTTTTTCTATTCTGTGTGCGTCTGCCTCTCTTTTTGTTGGTTTTCCAACCTTTCTCTCTCTCTACTTAACCTGTTTTATCACGGTATCCCAATCTGTCATTTCTCACCTTCTCTGTATCTTTCCCTCTTTCTACGGATAATTCTCTCTCACTCTTCTTCTCCTTCTCTCTCTATATTTCTCTCCTTCTCTCTCTCTCCCTCTCTCTCTCTCTCCCTCTCTCTCTCCCCTCTGTCTCTCTCTCTCTCCCCTCTCTCTCTCCCTCTCTCTCTCTCTCTCCCCCTCTTTCTCTCCCTCTCTCTCTCCCTCCCCCTCTCTTTCTCTCCTCTATGTTTATCTCATTGCCCCTGCATGTCTGTCTTTCTGTACTGATAGATTATAAATACAATACACACTAATGTTTAACGGACTTAAATCACTCAAACAATAATGTTTAACTATAGTTGAAGTTCCACACTTTTGGCGGAAATAATGACGCAGGCAGGCGACCTACAGCTGCTACACAAGTACCTTCGGGGAAATCATAACCACACGGAACTAAACAAAAAAACGGAAAAAGATTGGAGGACTAATGCTTATATCAAACAGAAAAGAAAATACATGTTCTTTTGATGTTTGTTTAATATACGAGGTTTCCCGTTAATACCCGTCAATTTTAGCATTGTGTTGGCGGAACGGCAGTCTAGCTCACCTTCCACGTCCCGACGGGACTAGAACGGTTTTAGATCACTTTATGTCAAATCAATAAAAATCAATTAAATAGCTGATACAGCTATAACGAGACTTTCGTCTGTCTGTCCGCCTTGGTTCTCTCCCAAATATAGACGCCTAACAGAATAACCGATTTAATTCGGTCAGTATTCATCCCGATTGATATGTGATTTCTGTGGAGAAGGATGTATTGAATCCTAAACCAATGTCTACAACATAAAAGTCATTCTGGTGCTACATCCGGTTATCACCGGAACTGGGATTGCCATTGTAATGCTAGAAATCAGACAAATAGTGGGCGAAAGTCGGTTAAAGGGTGAAAAGGACGGGAAGCGCTAACAAAGGGGGAATCCGTAGTTACCGCATTTCATCGTGTTTTTTTTCATCGCAATTCAGACTTTAATTTATCCATAGTCTATACCGTTCCTGTTTGCCCGGGTGTTAGCGCGAGGGATCTTCATGCGAGAGAAAACCAAAGTACCCGGCGAAAACCCACGTGGTCGGATAGGTGACGTAACCATCGAAATCCCACGTGGTCAGGTAGATGACATAATTATTGGCGAAACCTCACTTGGCCGGGAAGGTGATGTAACCGTCGAAATCCCACGTGGTCAGGTAGGTGACATAATTATTGGCGAAACCTCACGTGGTCGGGAAGGTGATGTAACCGTCGAAAACCCACGTAATCGGGTAGGTGACGTAACCGGCGAATACCCTCGTGTATTTGTTTTCATTCAAAATCTTTGGCTGATATCCTAGTCGTGTTACGATGACATATATATGGCATCCACGTCCGACTCTCAGAGAGGATCGAAAATGACTTTTGTGTGTGGAAATACATAATATACATAAATTTCTCTGTACAGGCGAGGGTCTATGACATTCATGACAGTTTCTGATTAATTTCTTTGGACAATATGGGTTCTGGTTTTATTATCGGGACCCGAACTATTAGAATTAATATTTAATTTATAAACCTGTTTTAGTGTCGCAATCTACTCCTATCAAGGTTGGCTGACATGCCAATATAATGTCAAATGTCAACGTTTCCCCACTAATACAATATCTCATTATGTATGTATGAACCTTCCCATAGAGCCGGAAGTCTCACTATTGTATAGTTTAGATATCATTGCGAAGAAGAGTTCCACTGAAACTTTCAACTCAGATTTTTAATTCAAAGAGTTCAGAGTTACATCCCCTGTCATGATATATGTTTTGTTCTTTGATTGGCTCGGCAAACGCAGCGATTGGAACTTGTTTACTGTGAGGTCACAATTCAAAGAGAGAGAATTGGGGGTTACTTGCTCAAAAATGATCTTTGATAAGTCAGAGAGGTCCGAAAGTATTTTACAAGGTTGATTCGAATTACAATGTGTTCTGTTATTCCACGTGCGGTACCGATGTTGTGTTGTTAGGGAATTTACCGGTTTTTTTTTATTAATTGAAGTATCATACACATCATACCAGATTAATATAATATTTCCCTACCTTGAGGGTGTGACAGAGAAATCTCCAACCCAAGGGGTGATATTATTGGTCGAGGGTTAGACAATCAAGAATTTCAACCCGAGAATTGGAAATTTCTCTGTCCCAGCTTCAAAGTAGGGGAGAATTATTTTCTCCCGTCATTATGTATTGCTTTAATGAATGTATAAATGTAACACAATGCTGACGTGACGTGATGGTACTGGTGTCGTGACGTGATGATACTGTTGTCGTGACGTCATTATATTGTTGTCGCGACGTCATCATATTGTTGTCGTGACGTTTTTGCATTGTTGTCAGCTCGTGATATCTGTCATACCCCAGGGGGTGACAGAGAAATCTTGGACAGGTAAAAGAAGAAAATAATTTGTGAATGATGGGAGAAACAACGGAAAATATACAACAACATAAATACTATTGTTCTGATACCTACTGAATTGTAAGCCTTAATGTAGAGAACTTGATGTGACGAGAGCGCGGTACCGATGGTGTACGGAATCAGCCGGGGAGTCTATTTTCAAGTTTTATTTGTTTATTTAAATAAACTAGTACACATAATCACGCTTTGCCTAAATAAATAAATAGAAATAGAAAAAAGGAGGGTTTTTTTGCAAAAGGATAGTGCAAAATAATTTAATTTTTCCCCGCGGCTCAGAATATTTTTTCTTTAAAATAACACATCAGAATAACTAAACCAGATTCTGCATAAAAAATAAAGAGTGGTCTCAGCCTTTACAACTTTTGCTCACTAATAAATAATACTGTTTGTAGTCTGTTACATGTAGTTTTTTGGAAAGCTAATACTTGTATGTGTATTTTGGCTCTTCGGTTGACGGTACCCACGACAACACCAATGCTCCTTTTTGCCGGGGTGGGGGGTGGGGGGGGGGGGGGGTATTGCCTATCTAAAATACTCTTATAACATTGGACATAATAACCATTTGGTGGCATTTACCTTAAAGTACTTTTGTTCTAATCAAGGTTGGATATAATCCACTATGTAATATTAGTGTAGTGATGAGGTAGCTGCAGAGAACGAATAACAATATGTCTAACCCCAAGGTATGCAGCCCTGTTTAACAAAAAAAAAATACTAAGAATAGTCTATGTGTAAACGACGCAAGATCAGCCACCTCTTAAAAGAATAAACCTATATAGTTGGGGAGCTTATACGTTAGAGTGGTTTTTATTGACCGGTAGAATATATTGGAGAGTGAGTTGAAGTATGTTGTGCTCTTTTGCAAGCAAACCTTATCTTTGTAACTGTACGATTGAAGGGAAGTAACTCTTACTTAAAATACTGACGAAAAATTGGAATCTAAAGGTGGTTGCGGTTACGATATGTTGCAACGCATTTTGTAATACAGCAGCAATTTATTATATTACCATTCGCATTGATCGAAATTTGTAATACTGGCGCAATTTGTAATACTAACGCAATTTGTAATACCACAAATGAATATAATACTTCCTCATTGAGGCAATTTTGACAATATTTTTTCGCAATGTATTATTTTCACAATAAACACGATAATATATAAGTTAAGTATTCAAACATCAGGTGTGTAACATTTTGCAGTTGAAATTGAAATGCAATGAATAAGACATGGAAATTCAAATTCTAGAACGTAAAGGATTGAAGTATTACATCTCGCGTTGATCGAATAACGCAATGTTTAATACTAACGCAAATCGTAATATACCGCCACAATATGTAATATTACATTTTGCATTGATCGAATAACGCAATTTGTAATATTATATCGCGGCGGTGTTACAAAATGCGTTACAGGGGTCCCCCAACACACATGTGTAGGGGCGCGAGAAATTGTTACAGCTTGTTTTGGGCCTAAATGAAGGTGTTTAGAGACATTTTACACTTTCGGTGGGTTTAGATCAATTTTCAATAAAAAATATCCCCTTCAATGAGGAGGACAATTTTATCAACTTCTATGACTCGGCTATAGCAAACTAAACTGAAATAGAAAATTCTCGTTTTCGGAAAGGAGTGACCCGGATATTTATATATATATATGTTGGCGCAGCGTATATATACTGTTAGTTTAATTAGGAAGATAACGAATTTGTAACCCTGACATACGATTTAAAAATAGTTTTTAATATTAACAATAATTAGTTTCATTATTGGAGCAAAGGACATGGCAACTATATAACCAATTTTATAATAAATGCAAAATTAGTTAAAAATTAAATTGATAAAGCCGTATACATTAGTTAAGGAGCTCTCACATATACGTCCCTGTCTATATACATGTATATCACATATCATAGCACGTAGAGAAATACATAACGTAAGAAAAAATAATATATGAATCTACTTTTATATTAAACAAGGATGGCACCTATTGTATCGTACACTGTTACATGGTTAACGAAGGAAACAGCAATTTATTTTATTAGAGTTTTGATTGTTCCTTTGTCTTTTACTTATTATTTTTACAAAGATAGTCTTTATTTAATATTTTTCATCTTACTTTTCTACGGCAATAAAGGACAACAATTTCAAAAATTAATAAAATGAGAAAAACCAAATAAACTCAAAGTAGGTTATTGCTATTTTTTCATTATGAAAATACATCAGTTGGGGAAATCATCGAGCGAGAAACAGATTTAATTAAGATGAGTTATGTCCCTTTATCGGAATTCTTCACACGTGTTTCAAGATGGCTGGCCCAGAAGACAATCAAACGGAAGGTGTCGAAGTTGAGGAGGAAAACAAGGCTCTGAAGACGAAAAAGCATGACTCTGGGGCTGCTGATCTGGAGAAAGTCACAGACTATGTCGAGGAAACGGAAATATCTGCTCAGAGTATTGGAGATGTGAGTAAACTCTTTGCGGTCTAACAGTTGTGTTTGTAACTTCACCAGCACTTGTACCGATGTAGACGAAATAATTACGACCAGTACCGGGGTGTTTGTTTACATACGCCCTATGTACGTATAGTCATCTTTGGCCATATGGCCAAATCTGCCTATATGGCCATATTTTGCCGGTGCTCTAGTACCTGTCTGGTAGTGGACCCAGTGATCATGACAGCCAGCTGGCACTACTGGTGTTTGAGCACAGCGTCAAAAGCCACATTTTCCGGTGCTCTTATACCTGTACCACGTAAGAAACAGTGTTGATTTTGTCTGAAAAGTAACTTACGAAAGAAGGAATTTGAAATGAAAATTGAATTAATATCAGGTTTGGCACAACGGCGCATATGGGTAATAGTGCTGCATTTGGGTAACAGTTACCCATTTCAGTAACAATTATGCTACTCATATGGCTTACAAATTGAAATCAAAACGCATAAAGTCCTTTTAAACCCTTGGAACAAAAAAGGTCATTATCGTTTTCACATCCATGTAGTCTGATTTGTAATGCAACAAGGTGCATTTGCGCACTGATCATGATTATCATCGTCGGAAACCCACAGTACACTTCTCTGACGTTTGCATCCCGTGGGCCAGAATCGTTATTAACCTTAGTTTCCCCGAATAGAAGTTTATTCAGAGATTTCAACCAATCAGAATGGTCGTTTCTCGTGACATTCTGTTAGATGATTTAACCGTGACAACGACCAGCATATTTCTGTAGGCACGACGCCGATGTTAATCGCCATATAGCAGGACCTTATATTTTAATCACAATCGACACAATTATTACACAATCGACAGGTTTTGTTGACAGGCGGTGCTACAAATGAAACGGGATACCCCGGCTTGATGTCCCAGCTGTATTTAGTCAAGGATGAAACCATCGATATGATTGGCTACTATTTAGTACGAATACGAGAGTTTCTTTCCATTTGAGCCCACGGGATGCAAACGTCAGAGAAGTGTACCGTGGGTTACCGACGATGCATGATTATGTATTTTATTGTCCGACGAAGACAAATGGATAACAAGTTCTAAAAACTTATTTACTCATGAAAGAATGGAATTAATGAAAAAATCTACTGCTGTACCATTTGGCAGTTTCGCCCTCTACAGGTATGGTCTTGGTGTTGGGACGGAATGAAACTTGGGCTATTTTATTGTAATGTCTCTTTGTTATTTTATATGTTTTTGTATTGTCTCCATATATGTGTAGTTCAGATTAAAATATCAAACTCTGATAGTTTAAAAAAAAGAAGGAATTTGTACCGTCCTACATGTTATGATGTATTGGCAGGTCCTGGAGGATGTTTAGTGTCTATCTCCATTGGCTGCTGCCCTGCCCCCCTCCCCCCCTCTCCCCCCATTCTCATATGATTTTCGTGTTGTGTTGCATATACACACATACAAACGGCACAGGTTACCTCGACATGGTTAGCAAAAATGTTAACCAGATAACCGACTAACCGACCAATAACCAGATAACCAGCTTTTAGTGTTGAACTCTGTATTGGGATTAAAAAAATATCGTAGTTCTGTACTTCACCCACAAATTGTTCTGTCATATGACGCATTAAACAACATACTGAGACGGATATTGCTAGTTATAAATTTCATTCAGGTTTGCTGTGTACATCTAGCAAATTTCTACAAAACTTAAAAAAATATATTAGTAAATGTAAACAGTGAACTGGCTATCAATGTCCAACCTACGATTTTCCGTAACGTGACTGACAGAACAAATCTCACACGCTTATATATATGCAAGGAGAGATCGAGCTACCAAGGTGTTGAACAATGCAAGGGCTTGCACGACTGCCTAGACTTTTGATTGAGATGAACTCACTTAGATCATGAAACTGAAAAGTCTTACAAAGTTTCCTGGCTGCTAAAATTAATGTACATAACAATTAACAAAACTATTCAGTTTTTTTTCAAGAGTACATGTGTATACTTAAAGTCATTGAGATATTGTGTGGATACCATGATTTAAACCAAAAGAGAAGAGGTTGGAGAGCTTTTGTCATTACAGGTCACTGACAACAGTTATCAGATATTTCAAATGCTAACCAGATATCTGGTTAACCTTTCTGGCACTCCCAAAAATAACACTCACACTATGAATATACTAAGCCCTAGTATAGGAATTAGCGGCAAGTTAGCCCTTATTTGGTTAACCACTCATAACTTCCTTTTTGAAAAATGAGAGCAAACAGGTACAGGATTTGGGGCAAAAAGAACATTATCTAAGGGCTAACAAGTAGGAGGCACACAGAATTGAGTGCTAAAAATACATGTGTGTATCACTACTGGCCATGTATATATATAGGCAGATTTGGTTATATAAATACAGGTATTTCAAAAGCCCCACACCAAACAATTAGTATTTATTTGTCAAAATGTCTAAGTCAGGACCAGAGATAACTCAGGCTATTTATTGATGCAGATTCATTGGTCAAGTGTGCTTTCTGAAGGCACTTTTGAGTACTAACGATAACTAGCAATGAGAGTTGGGATGCTCATGAGCTTAGAGGGGTGAAGTGTTTTTTTTTTCATACAGAAATTGTTGATATTCCTGTGTAACCATCTGATACAGAGGATAAAATATGCTAGTACAGTGTATTTCTCTTATATCATGTTGCATTTGTCAGAAAAAATATCAGTGTCTTGATAAAGTCTAAGCAAATGTTTACTAATTTATTTATTTGATAATGTCTAGGCAATGAAAGCTGTAAGTGACAGAAAGGCGAAGGAACGTGCAGAAAGACAGGAGCGTGAAAGGGAACTGGCCAAGGTGAAGATCAGCAAGGAAGATGTAGATATCATAGTAAGTATTAGACTTGACTCCTGTCTCTGGAATAGTATACAGGTATTAAAACAGATAGTCAAATAACATTGGACACTTGGATGTGTGATTCTATACTGTTATACTCTAATATATAGAAAAACATAAGTTTTTATACTAGAGCTGGGTACCACGAAATCAAAAGTACCACGGTATACCACGGTATTTTGTCAAATACTGCGGTACATACCACGGTATACCACCTTGATTGAATGTTTGAGCTAGCTAAAGGTTTCTGGCTGTTTTTGTTTTGAAGCCAATCAACAAGAGGCTTGTCATAAGTTTCTCTTTGTGTTATCCTCTTATAGTGTTATCCTCTTATATTGTTTGAGTGAAGCTATGTCTGTCTTAGTTGATCAGCAAACTTATAGGAAATTATAATTAAACCATATTAGAATTCCAATTGATCTATGTAACGAATAGTTTTAAATTGATAAATTAAATGAAAGTCCACAAAAAAACGGTACAGGACTAATGTACCAAGGTACGTACCATCACAACTTTATACAACGGTATATCGGTATACCGGTAAAACCTCCCAGCCCTATTTTATACTCCCTACTTATGTAAGGGAGTATATACATGTAGTAATCAGTGTGAGCATCTATCCGTGAGAGTGTCCATCCAGGGTTTATGTACAACATATCTTAGAAAACCCTTGACCAAAAATGTGTATATCCCACGAGCCCGGCCTGGTCCAATTCAGGCAATTGTGTCAATATTCACACCATATCATCACACTATCAGGTTCTATCTGAGTAGACTTTGGTGGTCACAGTCAAGGTTAAAGGTCAAAGGTCACCATTCACTATTTTGTTAATAAAAAGCTTGTATAGAACATATTTCAGGACCCCCTTGTACAGATTAAGTTAATTTAACACCATAGCATCATACTCTATGTTTCCACAACTGATTATATCAAGGACATTTACCACGGTTCTCTTTTGGAATACAAAGTGTGTGTACAAGATTTTCTCTGAATTACTGAACAGATTTCGTTCATATTTACATTATAATATATATCTACTATAGTAACATTAATTCTACACCTGACTTGACTTTGGTGGTCAGTGGTCATCATTAAATAGTCAATGGTCACTACTATATGATCACTTTGAGGGGATGGGTGGGAAGATTGGTGGTGTTGAGATGTATGCGAGCCCCTGCTTACCTGGCAAGAAGGAGTTAAATATGTGAAAATCCCCTTAAGTTGTTTACTAAAAAACCGGAATGACCACAGTCCTGATACCTGGCTAGTAAGGTTCCTGGCATGAAATACTTAACATTTCCTTCGAACAAATGACCTTGACCTAATTAAAACCCCTTTACAGCACCAAACATTCTCTTGACAAATTAATTTTACATTATAAGTATGTGTGCTAATAACAATGTATTCTCCATACCAGGTCAATGAGATGGAGATACCCTCAGCTCAAGCCGAGAGGAAGCTTCGAGAGTTCAAGGGGGACTTGGTAGCTGCCTTAGTGGAACTTACAAACTGACCACGGATACGGAAATGTGAAAATCATGTGACTTTAATTTAAAGGCAGGAAGTGTGTGATTGGTCTAAGGGGAGACAACTCACAATACTCTCATTGTAGCAACAGGAACAGTGATATCTGTCAAACTCTCCTTCTGTGGCCAGTCCTCGGCAAAATCCACAAATATTTCCAACAAAACTCTGATTTTTGTTTTCTCAAATATTGATGTTATTATTGAAGTATAATTGTATATATGAATACATGTCCTTACCAACATTTTGAAATTTACATTTTGGTAGTTCTACTAGCTCAAAAGTAAAACATTGAAACAAAATTGTGGCTTGATATTACACCCCAGAAAAACACCCTTTTAATTCATGTACGAGTTCATGAGTTCTTCTTCTAATGAAATAATTGAATTTTAGAATATATTTGAATAATATTTAGCCAATTGATATTTACTGACAAGTTGAAAATACATATACTAGATTTAACTTCGGGAGTCATTCTCCTTTGATTGACAGAGATAGCATTAGTGATGAGACGATGATCTGATATAATTGATTAATCAGTAATTGACCCTCTTCCGATGTGATCATCTATAATAATTTCTAATGATCTAACTGACATACAACAAGTTCTTTTGTTCAGAGTAAATAAACTTACTTAGATTTATTATTGCTTGTGGGCTCTAAAACTTTACAATTTTTAAGTTTTTTTTATTGTATAGTCATATCACCCACTATTATATATGTAGACCATATCACCACATGGTTTGTCAAATCCAGTGTCGTTAAAGCAAAATTCAAATATTCAAAATTAATTTTGTTTATGCATCCTATTACTTGATCAGTTGCAATTTTGAACCAATTTCCCAACACTAGTTAACATGTACATGGTTTTCGACTGTTTGTCGAAACATAGTGAACTGCTTATAAAGCTTACAGATATTTCTTTATCTTTCCACTTCATCGTCAAGTTTGTCATTGGATGAAGCAGGTCAGACTATGACAAGGAAGTATGGGTGATATTATTATGATATAAATGTCAAACGTTTACTTGATTTGATTTTGATTGATGAATAATCTACATGAATGGGAAAAGTATTGCTTTGTCATGTATTTCTTCATGATGAGAAGACAACCTTTCTTTCCTTATAGGAAACATTTTAGCCTGTGAAAATTGATGTCAAAAAATGAAGTCGTGGTCTGTAAAACTTTCTTGAAAACAATCAAAGTTAATATGAGAGAAATGTTTAGTAGAATATATATCCACTGAATACAGTACTTTTTTGTTAAATGCTGAAAGTATTGATGGCTTGAGTGTATAGCCTATTATTGAACAATATTTCTTATAATTTGTCTTACCCGGGACTTTTTTCATACTCTTCATATTAAACAATACCGATACTGCCCAGGATTCCAAGTGCAGGCAAAACACTCTTTAATTTCATTGTGAGTTTTGGTGGTATATAACAGGAATTATCTCCCCTTAATTATGAAAAAAAACAACTTCTCTCTGGTTCTCAGAGGGGGCACTCCTGTTTCCACCACATCCAGTTTGGTTATGTAACTAGCACCTTGGGTCAGAACATTTTCATTGACCAGGAAATTGTACAGAATTACAGAACAACAATCTGACATCCTGGGTTTTATACACCAAGTAGTTGTCACATGCTATTTTATGATGCCATTGACAAAACATTGCAGGGCTTGCATGGACGTTTGCAGCTTTGCAGGGTATATAACGAAAATGTAACATGACTATTGTATACATGTAAACAGACAAACCAGTTCTGTATAAATGAACAGGATAGGGAAATGAAAGTGTCCGAATGAATTTGTATATGTTAGGAATACATCATAATATGTTAAACTTGAATGAATGCGAATAAAAAGATTCTATTATTTATTTCATTAATCTGTTGTTTCTGTTTTGTTAGCTCACCTACCCAAAATACAACTGAGCTTAGTCCGTCTGTCTGTTGTCAAAATTTTGATGCCAACAACTTTTTCAATAACTAAAAAGCACTATACTATATAGGTGCTGATATTATGCATGTAACATGCTGGAATGAAGGGAAAATAAATGACATTGACCCACTTTCAAGGTCACAGAGGTCAAGCATGTTCAATATATTCAAACAATGTTCAATGTCGCATCAAATGTCTTAAAAATCTTCAAGAGATTCTTCTTAATATCTGAAAGGCATGGGGTACTGATATTTGGCCAGAAGCATACTTGAATGAAGTGCTTCCCAGTTAGTTCAAATGAATGACAGTAACCTACTTTCAAGGTCACAGGGGTCAAATGTATTAAAACCTTAAGAAATTTCTCAATATCCGAAAGAGTCCCAAGGGAAGTGGAGGTGGTATGGCTATTTGGCCTGTAGAATGCTTTGAAGAAAGGCTACAAAACCTGTTACCTTGGCAACACTAGTTCGCTTATTTAGCTGAAGGTTCAAAAGAGCTATGCCATTGTGCGGCATCTGTCTTGCATCCGACATCTTTTTCTTCATTTGACTTCTTCTGAAATACCAAAAGGCCTTGTGACATATTTCGCTCGCAGCTTCCTTGGAAGGAGCTGAACAAAGTTTTCAGAAATAATCACTTTTACCTACTTTCAAGGTCACAGGGGTCTAGTACATACATTTATGTCAAAACATTCAAATGACTTCTTCTGAAATATTGAAAGGCCTGGAGACATATTTGACTGGTAGCTTCCTTGGAAGGAGGTGAACAACGATTGCGAAAATCTCACTTTGACCTACTTTCAAGGTCACGTGTCTTATTCTGTACGCGTTCATCCCCCTATAAGACCGCCAACTACCCATTCCAAGGGTAGGGGAAGGGGTGGCAACAATATTATTTGCCTAATACCTTCCTTGGTAGAAGTCTAATACTTTCTGCGCAAAAAAATCACTGACTTACTTTCAAGATTACAAGGGTTAAATATTATCACCCAGGACATTTTGACCTTGAGCTTAGGTTAAAGTGATTCATGTTTAAACCTCAAAATTTCTTCTTCTGAAATACTGAAAGTCCTCGACATTTGGATGGGATTTTCCTTGGAAGGTGCCGAAAGTTTGTAAAAAAAATAAAGCACTTTAATATATATGCTCAAGGTCAAAATGTCTCTGTCCATTGAACTGCAATATTTTCGCGGATTTCTTAAACCATTAACACAATGTCAATGTATGTTACCTTATTGTGAGAACAAAACGACGACCTAGTTGAAGTTATACATTCATTCGGTGATGCTATTTTTCATATCAGACCATTAAATGTGTAGGCGTCAATGAACTCCCTCATTACGATTCAGAGGCCTAGCCAGACTACTTCGTCTATCTCTTTATTGCTCTGTGTTTTCACTACTTGGGAGATTCCAAAGTTGATATTGCTTGAAGATGGAAGTACGTCTGTTGTACATTTTACATGTGTACATATAGAGAATGAATGATGACTAAAACTGACTGCAAATGAAATACATTATATGATCAAAAACAAACTGCATTCACATATTGCCTATGACCGTCATTATGATTGGTTTTGTTTCATCGGCTACCAATCAGATGACAAGAAGCTATAGCGTGTCGACATTCCCGAGTACAGAAAGTGAAAGTGAGCCCAACACGTTTGCATGTCGAGGATACCATAATGCCTACGAGAGAAGTTCTTGTTTCACATGTGTTAGGCTCACGTCCACTTTCTGTACTCAGGAATGTGTAAGTCGACACGCTACAGCTACTTGCTATTCTCAAATCAATGACAGATTTAATAAATATCGACGAAAAAATTTAATCCAAGTAGGTACAATATTCTAAATATAAAAAATAAATAAAAACGAATAGATTACATCTAATAAAGATATATAACAAAATACACTTGAATGACAAAATATCACAGAGGGTATCTTAGCACTCACCATTATAATAAAGATATTTAATACACTGTAGTTCCATGTAAATTTGATCTCTATTTCTGGTAATTTGTTTCCTATCAAAAGCTAAGGTCATTTAAGGATTGAATCCTGTTCTGTTGACGTTTATAGGGTATAAACCTAAATGGGTCTTGAGACAAATTTAATGAACTGCGAAGCAGTTCATATCAAATTTGTCTCTAGACCCATTGAGGTTTAACCCCATAAACCTCAACAAAACAGGATTTAATCCTTATATTTCCATTCAGGTTGATTTTGGTATTCTATGGTTATTTCTAAAACGCTGGACATGTGCAAGTCTATGCAGCGGAAGGCGCCAAAACGTGTGACGTCATCATTCACGGTGTGACGTCATCCTGATGAAATTCATAGCTGTTTCCGTATTGAAAACAACAAGAAAACAGTACAACACAAACAAGGTTATTTGATCTGAAAACTGAAACAAAACCCAGGTTGTAAACAGTTTAAAAAAAGGATTAATTCCCGCACTACTTTACTGATGTATTTATACGCCATCTGGAAAGTTTTGGTAGGTATATTGAGTCCAAGTTCACTAGAAATGTAAATATTGGATCATAGACTTGTCAGCAATGAATGTACCTTTATGACTACATATTTACTACTGGGTTCAAATGAAGATGTTACTTACTCCATTTGAGGCATCAGTCACGAACACAACTGTCAAGATTTAAATAGAGGATGTACAGCAATATTGATCTTCACAATCAGTCACAAACACAAATGTCAAGATTTAAATAGAGGATGTACAGCAATATTGATCTTCCCAATCAGTCACAAACACAAATGTCAAGATTTAAATAGAGGATTTACAGCAATATTGATCTTCCCAATCAGTCACAAACACAAATGTCAAGATTTAAATAGAAGATTTACAGCAATATTGATCTTCCCAATCAGTCACAAACACAACTGTCAAGATTTAAATAGAGGATTTACAGCAATATTGATCTTCACAATCAGTCACAAACACAACTGTCAAGATTTAAATAGAGGATTTACAGCAATATTGATCTTCCCAATCAGTCACAAACACAACTGTAAAGATTTAAATAGAGGATTTACAGCAATATTGATCTTCACAATCAGTCACAAACACAAATGTCAAGATTTAAATAGAGGATTTACAGCAATATTGATCTTCCCAATCAGTCACAAACACAAATGTCAAGATTTAAATAGAGGATTTACTGCAATATTGATCTTCCCAATCAGTCACAAACACAACTGTCAAGATTTAAATAGAGGATTTACAGCAATATTGATCTTCCCAATCAGTCACAAACACAACTGTCAAGATTTAAATAGATGATTTACAGCAATATTGATCTTCCCAATCAGTCACAAACACAAATGTCAAGATTTAAATAGAGGATGTACAGCAATATTGATCTTCCCAATCAGTCACAAACACAACTGTCAAGATTTAAATAGAGGATTTACAGCAATATTGATCTTCCCAATCAGTCACAAACACAACTGTCAAGATTTAAATAGATGATTTACAGCAATATTGATCTTCACAATCAGTCACAAACACAACTGTCAAGATTTAAATAGAGGATTTACAGCAATATTGATCTTCCCAATCAGTCACAAACACAACTGTCAAGATTTAAATAGAGGATTTACAGCAATATTGATCTTCACAATCAGTCACAAACACAACTGTCAAGATTTAAATAGAGGATGTACAGCAATATTGATCTTCACAATCAGTCACAAACACAACTGTCAAGATTTAAATAGAGGATGTACAGCAATATTGATCTTCCCAATCAGTCACAAACACAACTGTCAAGATTTAAATAGAGGATGTACAGCAATATTGATCTTCACAATCAGTCACAAACACAAATGTCAAGATTTAAATAGAGGATGTACAGCAATATTGATCTTCCCAATCAGTCACAAACACAACTGTCAAGATTTAAATAGAGGATTTACAGCAATATTGATCTTCCCAATCAGTCACAAACACAAATGTCAAGATTTAAATAGAGGATTTACAGCAATATTGATCTTCCCAATCAGTCACAAACACAACTGTCAAGATTTAAATAGAGGATTTACAGCAATATTGATCTTCCCAATCAGTCACAAACACAAATGTCAAGATTTAAATAGAGGATTTACAGCAATATTGATCTTCCCAATCAGTCACAAACACAACTGTCAAGATTTAAATAGAGGATTTACAGCAATATTGATCTTCCCAATCAGTCACAAACACAAAAGTCAAGATTTAAGTGAAGGATTTACAGCAATATTGATCTTCCCAAGCAGTCACAAAATGAAACATGCAATATTTCGCACCAAGGGAAACATGGATAAGAAAGATTGTTACGCCCTGAGTAATTTGCGCTGCGCAATATCCGAACACAGGGGCATGCACTAACTAGTAATATAATTAACAGTAACAGTCGCTGGGTGTAAGTCTAACATTATGAATAGAATTTAGATGGCATACCATATTGGTTCTCCTTTAAGGTTCACCAAGCGCCTTAAAGATGCAACAGTCGCGTCGAACTAGATACGTCATGTCAGTTTTAACGACCATTACTACAGAACTGATAATGTAAATAATTATTAGTATCATGTCGTTATCAAATAGCTCACTGACCTTTCACTATGTTCATATTTTGTGAATTATTCAATAGGTTATCGACAATGATAGTTATTTAATTAGGACCAATGTGAGTTATTTGATTAGGACCAAACAACAATGTAAAAATAAATATTCTCGAAAATGAATAGATCAATATCAAGCAGTTAACACATCAATATTGGTCCATGATGTAACAATATATTAGTAGCAAACAAATTAATTGTAAAAATATATCATGTACAATATCATTGTAAGGTAAACTGAGTGTAACAAAGGAGCTAACTGTTATACATTAATCACACAGAAAGCCTTTTGAATCGATGTTTCATACACGGTACCTAATAAGGTTAAACTTTGCGCATGTTTTAGTACGACCATACACGAACTTTGCTTTTGCATATATTACAGAACTGATAATGCATGCTGTATAGTTGTTTAATATCAAGGGGATAAATTTTCGCGTTTTTCTTCTGGGACTTATTCACGGGTATATAATTTCGCTCTCTGCCGGAATACTTAGTAATTTGTTCTCTTTGGGCAAGTACACTTGACAGGATGTTATATTTCATCAGTATTTAATTTCTCTTTTGTTTTAAACGCGAAAATAGCGAAATTAAATCTCCCGCGAATAAAAGCAATACTACAGTATGTGGTTTAAGTAATAATATGCATAAACTTTGTTTTATATTAAAGTGCTTTTATTCCTAAATATCACATTTGAGTAATAACACATGTATAACTAACCTTTGTTTTGGTATATATTACAGTAATTACATGCCTAAATAACAAGTTTGAGTTATGTCACATGTATAAACAACCTTTGTTTTTGTATATATTACAGTACAGATATGACCTAAATAACAAGTTTGAGTTATGTCACATGTATACATAACTTTGTTTTTGTATATATTTTAGTACAGACATGCTTAAATAACAAGTTTGAATAATAACACTCGTATGAATAACCTTTGTTTGGGTATATTTATGTATCTATTATAGTACTGATAATACATAAACGTTGCTTTAGTATACATGTATAGTATGTTACTAATAATTCACATAAGGTTTTTGTGCTAATATATATGATATAATACATACACATTCTTATGGTATATATTATTGTACTGACTTGCCTAAATATCACGTTTGAGGAATAACATGTATACATCAACATTGTTTTGGTATATATTATAGTACTGACTTGCCTAAATATCACGTTTGAGTAATAACACATGTATACATAAATATTTTTTGGTATATATTATAGTACTGACAAGCCTAAATAACACGCTTGGGTAATAAAATGTATACATAAATATGTTTTTGTATATATTATAGTACTGAAAAGCCTAAATAACACGTTTGAGTAATAACATGTATACACAGTCATTGTTTTGGTATATATTATAGTACTGACTTGCCTAAATATCACGTTTGAGTTATAACATGTATACAGTCATTGTTTTGGTATATATTATAGTACTGACTTGCCTAAATATCACGTTTGAGTTATAACATGTATACATCAACATTGTTTTGGTATATATTATAGTACTGACATGCCTAAATAACACGTTTGAGTAATAACATGTACATGTATACATCAACATTGTTTTGGTATATATTATAGTACTGACATGCCTAAATATGACGTTTGAGTAATAACATGTATACATCAACATTGTTTTGGTATATATTATAGTACTGACATGCCTAAATATCACGTTTGAGTAATAACATGTATACATCAACATTGTTTTGGTATATATTATAGTACTTACATGCCTAAATATCACGTTTGAGGAATAACATGTATACATCAACATTGTTTTCGTATATATTATAGTACTGACTTGCCTAAATATCACGTTTGAGTAATAACATGTATACCCAAACATTCTTTTGGTATATATTATAGTACTTACATGCCTAAATATCACGTTTGAGGAATAACATGTATACATCAACATTGTTTTGGTATAAATTATAGTACTGACATGCCTTGATACCCTTTATCACGTTTGAGGAATAACATGTATACATCAACATTGTTTTGGTATAAATTATAGTACTGACATGCCTAAATAACACGTTTGAGTAGTAACATGTATACATCAACATTGTTTTCGTATATATTATAGTACTGACTTGCCTAAATATCACGTTTGAGTAATAACATGTATACATCAACATTGTTTTCGTATATATTATAGTACTGACTTGCCTAAATATCACGTTTGAGTAATAACATGTATACATCAACATTGTTTTCGTATATATTATAGTACTGACTTGCCTTAAAAACACGTTTGAGTAATAACATGTATACCCAAACATTCTTTTGGTATATATTATTGTACTGACATGCCTAAATATCACGTTTGAGTTATAACATGCATACACAGTCATTGTTTTGGTATATATTATAGTACTGACTTGCCTAAATAACACGTTTGAGTAATAAAATGTATACCCAAACATTCTTTTAGTATATATTATAGTACTTACATGCCTAAATATCACGTTTGAGGAATAACATGTATACATAAACATTGTTTTGATATATATTATAGTACTGACTTGCCTTGATACCCTTTATCAAGTTTGAGGAATAACATGTATACATCAATATTGTTTTGGTATAAATTATAGTACTGACATGCCTAAATAACACGTTTGAGTAGTAACATGTATACATCAACATTGTTTTCGTATATATTATAGTACTGACTTGCCTAAATATCACGTTTGAGTAATAACATGTATACATCAACATTGTTTTCGTATATATTATAGTACTGACTTGCCTAAATATCACGTTTGAGTAATAACATGTATACATCAACATTGTTTTGGTATATATTATAGTACTGACTTGCCTTAAAAACACGTTTGAGTAATAACATGTATACCCAAACATTCTTTTGGTATATATTATAGTACTGACATGCCTAAATATCACGTTTGAGTTATAACATGCATACACAGTCATTGTTTTGGTATATATTATAGTACTGACTTGCCCAAATAACACGTTTGAGTAATAACATGTATACCCAAACATTCTTTTGGTATATATTATAGTACCAACTTGCCTAAATATCACGTTTGTGTAATAACACATGTACAATGTATACACAAACATTGTTTTGGGTTGGTTTGGTTTATTTTTGTGTTATGTCCTATTAACAGCCAGGGTCATTAAAGGACGTACCAGTTTTTTTTGCGGTGAAAGAAAGCCGGAGTACCCGGAGCAAAAACCACCGACCTACGGTCAGTTCCTGGCAACTGCCCAACATGGGATTCGAACTTGCAACCCAGAAGTGGAGGGCCAGTGGTAGAATGTCGGAACACCTCAACCACTAGGCCACCACGACCCCCATTGTTTTGGTATCTTCTATATCACTAACATGTCTAAATAAACAGTTTAAGTTTTAACACATGTATACATAAACTTTGCATATATTATAGTACTGAAAATACACAAACTTTAATTTGGAATGTAATACTGATGATGTAAAGCACGTTTAAGTATCAAAATCCACAAACCCTGATCTTGTGTAGACGTTTTATTGATTGGATGACTGTATGAGCAAGTACTAGGATTATATTGAAGAAAAAATATGTAAATGAAATATAAAAAAAATCTACAGAATTAACCAGATTCCAAACATAGAGGGGAAATTCCAGCTGTACCTTTTAAGCCATTAAGATTAAATTTCATGTATTTTTGAAAAAAAAATGTGTTTCTTGATGATCTGTGCATATATCCTCTGATGAATTGTGTCCCCTATCACCCCGATAGCGGATAAATCCCCTATCGTGCGATTTTCAGAAATTGAGATTTCTCAAAATGGTACGATGGGGGATTTATCACCTATCGGGCCATTTACTATGAATAATGAAGGCAAGATTCCCGGAAACTCAGTATTGAATTAATGACAAGAGTTGTGTCCCCTATCACCTCGATTAAATAATGAAGTGATTGGCATTAACGGCTGATCACATGCATGACAATATGGCTACAAGATACAAGATACAAGAAGATTTATTTACAGTCGTATATGTTAAACAGGGAAACATTACCTCTGCTATTTTTACGACAAACATGAGTAAAAATACAAATAGATTTAACAAAACAAGCGATATCACAGCATGCAAGTTAATTTCAATAAACATATGTGATTATAAAATAGTAAGCAATAGTTATGACATAAATACATAGTTGCATAAATAATAAACTACACAAGTAGCACTAAAAAGCAAAACAACAACAGGAGGAAAACACCAAAAGAAGACACTCAGGCATTAACACATAAAGAGCAGGTGCATAAAGGACTAGCCCAGTGCTGGTATTATTTACGCAAAATACAATTATGTGTGGTTTAGGTGTGACCTTGACGAAGTCGCAGTACGAAATTTTCCCCTCTGCCCTTCTTGTTGAAATTATTCATTAGTTATAATTGAGTTAAGTTATAGAGGATTTAAAATCAAATTTAAGTTGTTAAATTGTTCGGTTGTAGGATAAGGGCTGTTCTATTTCCCTTCTAGTTTCAATGTATTGCGAAATAATCGATATATACATTGTGTAGAAGGTAGAACTTTGTTGACATACGTGTATTACGTATTTCCAAACTGAAAATATTTTTGTTTTGTGTTTTGGCGGGAGATGACTTTTGATATAACAGTAAAGACTTAACATTGTTGATGTGGCTTTGTTTGGTAAAACGTCCTATCAACAGCCAGGCTCATCATTAAGGACGGCCTTCCTGTGCATGCGATGTGGATGCGTGTATTGAAGGCGTGTGTATTTGGGAGGCCGTGGTACGTTCATGTAAGCCGCCTTGCGAAAGTCCGAGCTTTTGTCGATTAAAAGTGCTACCACACCGAAGTATACTGCCGAAGACCCACAGCTGAATATCCCACCGGTCACATTATACTGACAACGGGTGAACCCGTCATTTCAATCCCATAATGCTTAGCATCAACCAAAGCTTGGTGTGACTAAAGTGAGTCTCTGATTTAAGGAAACTGCCAAAGTGACCTTGGTAACTGCAGCGCGTCCAGTATATCGAGTATTGGTGACACGATGGCGGTACCGTTAGATGTAGACCCTATGGCCATGCCTATGCACGTGAGTTCCTGTCCCATGCCTGTTCGATCCACGAAGAAGACACCGGATCCAGAATCACCTGGCTGGAAGAAAGCACCATGGCTCGTTAATCCTGAAATTTCCATTTGGTTTCTCATGAGAACCTTTCTACTATGATTGCCAAATAATCCCATTTCGGTAGACACTGGTGTTACCACTGTCCCCTCGCTGATGAGAGTTCCTCGTGTCACGTGCGTTTCGGACCCAAACTTCACCATTCTCTTGTCACTGTCGATAGTGTTCGGATTCATATGGATTTTCCCAGAATTATAGTAAGGAAGATCGTCAAACCCTAAAATTAAAAAAGACAGTTATTTTAAACCTATCAAATTCTCCCCTCTGTCTCCTATTTATAGCAATTATTAACGTTTTGATTTGTCAAAAAGTTATACTTAAAACTTAAAATAATTACAAAACAGATTTATATAAATAACTCTTATTGGACCCGGTGTTAGCGCGCGGATGGTATCATCGAGGTAGGAAAAAGTAGTAACCCACGTGATCGGGCAGGTGTCCGCATGCCCTTTCATGTCCGACAGGGAATCGAACCCCGGCTGTCTTGGCGAAAGGCAGGTGCGCTTACCACTCACCACCCGACCACTGTTTGCATTTAATGACGCACCTCCATACAGTATATGTAGTGTCAACTTGCTGGAGTGTATGCCAAAGACAGGTCATGTTGGTGTTACATCATCTGTTACAATATACTTTGCCTCCTCTGCAAATCTTGGAAACTGTCGTTATATTACCTTAGATGTTGCGAGGACGTCTGGCAGTACGGTCGCGGCAATTTTATGGTGATGTTTTAGCATAAAGTGATTAAAAATACTTACATTTCATTTCCAACTTAGACTTTAAAAAGGCAAAAGGATAACACTTTTTCCCTGCCCAAAATAAGTTTTACGTATTTGAATTACAATACGGTAGTTTCTTCATTAAATCAGACAATATTTACCTGCTTGTTGCATCCGGATCGGGCTATCTACAGCGAACTGGCCACTTACTGGTCGACGACATTGTTCCGTTATCTCCACCACTGCCGCATCAACACTTGACGACAACTTTGGTTTGAACACTGCTCGCTTGACACTACCACAACGATTTCCAGTCGAACCGAAATTTGTAGACGACGGTTGTTCTATTTTAATATTGCCGGCTGGGTCATCATACGCGTAACCGTTTTCATCTATACCGTTAATGATATGTGCACATGTCAAAAAAGCCATATTGCCATTGAAATTGACGAAAGGACCTATGGTCCCCGAACTCGATCCTCCTTCAATACCAAACTGGCAGCCCATCTTCAACTTGTCATGGGTATCGCTACTTCTTGACGTTGTGTATGCGTGCGGTCCGAACTGAAAGTATCCTTCCCTGATATCGGTTAACACAGTGACCTCCCCGACGGCTAGTTCCGTGGGAAATTTTTCTTCTCCGAAAGGAATATACCCTTTTGAACTGCAGCATATAACAATACATGCCTCATTCCGCACATAATCTCCATTCCTCCAAGATTTCACCGGACTCGTTCCAATAAAGTTTATATTACTATGTTTTGTGAATAATTCGTCAGCGTGGTGCTGAATGATACGTTTTAACGTAGCTCTCTGTGGTGGTTTTAGTTTATGATCCATTTCTCTGCAATAGTTAGTTATTTTCAATCCTTCGCTTTTGATTGATTTTGGATTTCGGAATAACACTGTTTGGTCAAACACTGTTGCCTTTTTATCCTTCCCTTGTTCTTTGTCATATATAATAAATGTTAGTTTTCCAAGTGGACTTGTGGTCGGCACTACAAAACGTTCCTCCACTTTAAACTGAATTGCCAAAAGTCGGACAACATTGAATGGAAATCCTTTGTAGTCACCACGAAAACCTGAAAATAATATTACATTTTTAATACAATTTGAATGGGATTTTTAGTTTTGTAACATTTTGGTTTATATTTGGTTTTGGATCAGCTTACCAAATCAACATTCATTCAACACATACACTCACATCGTGTTTTTGACCATGGCTGTCAATAGTACGTACAAACTAACTGAAAAAAAGCAGTGGTGCTATCTAACTGCATCTATTTCAAATCATATCATGATCTCCGCTCCGTTTCGTAAACTTCTTTCTGCTGCGTCCGCAACAGAGAGAAGTTTACGGAACGGCGCGGAGATCAAGATATCATTTAATCAGTTTCATCTTATTGCAGAATTGTAGAACTATTTCTGTACCCTATGCTACGTTAAGGCTCAAAAAGCTATATATAGGACATATGATCAGGTATAATTTCTTGAGAAAATGAGAGAATGTCTTCGGTCACTCATTATGAGAGCTTTCTTTTTCAAGAAAGGTGAACGACAATGCAAATACATGGTTGTGAGCTATCTTGGAGCATACCATGTGAAAAAAATACAACAAAAGCTAGGTTGAAATAAACTGTGGAAGATATAGTACGAATGATTGAATCCCTGGTTTACAATATCTTTTTTGAGTTCGGAGGAAAGATTTTCCAACAGACTGTTGGCATTCCAATAGAAACTAACTGTACCCCAATCTTGGCTGACCGGTTTTTGTTTTTGATACGAGGTTGAATATGTCGAAGGACTCATCAGGACGTCTAAAAAAACCTTGCCAAATCTATAAATTTCACGACGATGTGTTATCTTGAAAACAACAAGACGTTTGCTGACCTAGTCGATCATACAGTATATACCCTACTGAACTTGAGATTAAAGACACAACAGACTCTCCCACATCAGCTTCTGACCTCGATCTTTACTTAAACTATGACCAACACGGGCAACGTACTACTACTAAGCTGTATGATAAACGTGACGATTTCGATTTTCCGATCGTGAAATTTCCTTTTTTTGATAGTAACATCCCTGCTTCTCCATTTTATGGTGTGTACATGTCGCAGTTGATTTGTTATTCTAGGGCTTGCTCTGAATATCGAGATTGTCGGCAAAGGGATTCGAGAGTTGCAGATTGATGAAAACAATGGGCAGGTTTTATGGTCGCCTTGATCTCATCGAGAAATATTCTGTATCTTTGTGTGATATGAAGATGAACGTTTTTGAGTTTGCTTATTAGTATGCTTACTTGTTGTGATTGGCAATAATGACCCGGTTCTTATTCATTTTGAGGACTGATGATTACTTGGATGTGACCAGGATTTACATGGCGGGTGTCGTTGATGAAGCAGAAGACGTTTACTCCTCCGGAACACCTGGTCTTATTCTCCTCTAGTTTTAAGAGATATCCGTGTAAATCTTTTATTTGTTTCATATTTTCTACTGGGTTTTTTTTCGAGGAAAGTTTCCTGTTATGATCAGCTTAAAAAAATGTCAATTTTTCCTCAGTGTTGGATATGTTTAGTTTAGTTTGATCTTATTTGTACGTCCTATTAACAGCAGGGGTTATTCAAAGATGGTCTCCCGGTGCGACGTGGTTTTGTGTTTTGAATGCGTGTTGTAACGTGGAGACGCGACCTTGTATAACAATATCAAGGAATTAAAAAACCAGGTCAACTGGTTCGGACCTTTTGGCCTGGTGGTAACATCCTGGCTCCATATCCAAGAGGTCTTGGGTTCATGCCCGGCTCGTCTCACTAGTTTCATTTCTGCTCTTTGTTGTAAAATACTGTTTATTTCCCAGGTCGGGATATTTGTATTGATAGTCTGCATGTGTGTACATGTATGTACGGAATGTACTAATTATCAAAATGATGATTTCTTAAATATAATTATAGCCCCTGGTACCTGATTAAACGTTACGTCGTGACGGATCTGTTTGATTTGTATGTCTACGTCAGGTTCTATATGCCAACACGTTTCGTAACAGTGCTTATTGCTTGCAATATGGTCGTGTAAGCTTTCTTGCGACGGGTGAACCAGTTCCACGTCTACAACACTGAGCGCCATGAAGGGAGTAGTAACTACCATTGTTAGAGCCTCTGGTATCTCTTGTTCTGGGAACAGAACTCACATCGAATAATTGAACCTTTATCAATCATTATTCATAACATTTATAAAAGCGCCGAACAGTTGATGTTTCGAATAAAAACATTTACCAGCCTGCTTTTTTGTAAGTTTGCTTATACCGGAATTACCGATGATAAATACCATGCTATGAATGTAATGCACACTTACCCTGTTCACAAAGGACATCTAATCGAGAATGGATCATCAAACCTGACATGTCGCTCTCCTCACTATCTTAAAACAGCAAAAGTTAAAACAAGGTAAACATCAGTTAGTCTTTTTATCAGAAATACAATATTGCACAAAATACCTACGCATAGTTTCCTAGATCAATGTACTTTCAAAATATAGGATCTTACACGAGTGTCGATGTACTATTATTATTATCGCAAACTCCCGATAATATAGAAAGTCATGACGTTAGAACTAATAAAATATTCTCCTTTTTTTCTAGACACAAATATAGCCGCAGATGGGATATTTTACTTCAGGACTACCGATTGAAAATTACAATTTTGTCGCGATCAGCAGTTAGGGCCATTTATATCAACAACACTTTAGTCCGGAGTAGACCATAGAAGTCACAATTGTGGTGCATTTTTTGCCAGGGAACGTACCTTATTTCATTGAACATGTAAATTGTTTACGGATAAACGATAGGAATGGGTCACTTGAGACGACAAAATTGGATTTGATATAATGAACAACTTACCTTGGGAATAATCCAATGACGGTGTATCGGCTTGCGATTCTATAGAATTGGTATCTGTAACAAACAAATACATATATCATTGGCATACTGCTTTATCGATACATACGTCGCAGGGATTCAATATATTTTAATGAATATGGCTATATCATATCAATAATATGGGTTGTATCTTCATGTATATAATGTCACACATTAATTAAATGACCATACGATCGTAACTCAGGCATATTGTACACAAAGCTGTTAACACGTTTTATTATATAAGAAATGAATCCATCCGTTCTAGCCACCCTCGGAACGAACGTGACTTGATAACTTGATAACTGCTTATCTGTAACTGTGTTATCCAGTATACAGACCAGTGCCATATTTTTGCATAATAATCTAGATAATAGTTTATACGATTGCTTAACACGCTCAGAAAAAATAAATGACGTCATAATGATGCAGTGGAATCGAAATGGCGGTTTTCGACATTTAAATGCTGCATATAAAAATTCGTTTTACACGAACATGTATAATGTTATATCACAGATGTTCCAATGTATATTTCAAATAAAAAGACAGTTAATCAATAATACATGTATTAGAGACTAAATTCCAGGATCATAACATACTTTTTCTGTGTATTTGTTTGAACGAGCATTTGAGCTTCGTATAGTCACAAGCCTAACCAAATCATCAAAACCTACACAATTTAAAATAAGAGGCCCAATGGGCCTGCATCGCTCACCTGGTATCAATCTCTGACTTATATTATAGTGTAACCCTAAAGTCCCCTAAAATCTTTTACCCCTGTGACATTATAAGACAATATCATTTTCATTTTTATAAATTTTGTTTGGCTTCATCCCAGGACGCTACCAGCCAAATATCATGTTTCTGGGCATTTCGGTTTATCAGGAGAAGTCGCTAAAAGCTTTTAACCACTGATTTGACCACTGTGACCTTTAATATGGGTCAAGCTCATATTCCTTCCCAAAGTTTGTCAAGGTTCATACAAGGAACCTTTCAGCCAAATATCATGCTTCTAGGGCTTTTGGTATTTAAGAAGAAGTCGTTTAAAGGTTTGAAAAGATTTGACCCCTGTGACCTTGAATATAAGTCAAGGTCATTTCTTTTCACGAACTTTGTCGGGCTTCATCCAAGAAACCTTTCAGCCAAATATGCTTCTAGGGCTTTTGGTACTTCAGAAAAAGTCGTTTGAATGTTTTGCCAGATTCGACCCCTGTGATCTTGAATATAAGTCAAGGTCATTTCTTTTCGCAAACTTTGTCAGGCTTGATCCAAGGAACCTTTCAGCCAAATATCATGCTTCTAGGGCTTTTGGTTCTTCAGAAGAGGTCGTTTGAATGTTTTAACAGATTTGACCCATGTGACCTTGAATATAGGTCAAGGTCATTTCTTTTCACAAACTTTGTCAGGCTTCATCCAAGAAACATTTCATCCAAATATCATGCTTCCGGGGCTTTTGTTATTTAAGAAGAAGTTGTTTAAAGGTTTTAACAGATTCGACCCTGTGACCTTGAATATAGGTAAAGGTCATTTCTTTTCGCAAGCTTTGTCGGGCTTCATCCAAGGAACATTTCAGCCTAATATCCAGCTTCTAGGGCTTTTGGTATTTCAGAAAAAGTCGTTTGAAGGTTTTAACAGATTTGACCCATGTGACCTTGAATATAAGTAAAGGTCATTTCTTTTCACAAACTTTGTATGGCTTCATCCAAGAAACATTTCAGCCAAATATCATGCTTCTAGGGCTTTTGGTATTTAAGAAGAAGTCCTTTGAATATTTTAACATATTTGACCCCTGTGACCTTGAATATAAGTCAAAGTCATTTCTTTTCACAAACTTTGTCAGGCTTCATCCAAGAAACATTTCAGCCAAATATCATGCTTCTAGGGCTTTTGGTTCTTTAGAAGAAGTTGTTTAAATGTTTTGACAGATTTGACCCCTGTGACCTTGGATATAAGTCAAGATCATTTCGTTTAAACAACTTTGTCAGGCTTCATCCAAGGAACCTTTCAGCCAAATATCATGCTTCTAGGGCTTTTGGTATTTAAGAAGAAGTCGTTTAAAGGTTTGAAAAGATTTGACCCCTGTGACCTTGAATAAAGGTCAAGGTCATTTCTTTTCACAAACTTTGTCGGGTTTCATCCAAGAAACCTTTCAGCCAAATATCATGCTTCTAGGGCTTTTGGTACTTCAGAAGAAGTCGTTTAAATGTTTTGACAGATTTGACCCCTGTGACCTTGAATATAGGTCAAGGTCATTTCTTTTCGCAAACTTTGTCAGGCTTCATCCAAGAAACATTTCAGCAAAATATCATGCTTCCGGGGCTTTTGGTATTTAAGAAGAAGTCGTTTAAAGGTTTGAAAAGATTTGACCCCTGTGACCTTGAATAAAGGTCAAGGTCATTTCTTTTCACAAACTTTGTCGGGCTTCATCCAAGAAACCTTTCAGCCAAATATCATACTTCTAGGGCTTTTGGTATTAAAGAAGTAGTCCCTTGAAGGTTTTAACAGATTTGACCCTTGTGACCTTGAATATAAGTCAAGGTCATTTCTTTTCACAAACTTTGTCGGGCTTCATCCAAGAAACATTTCAGCCAAATATCATGCTTCCGGGGCTTTTGGTATATAAGAAGAAGTCGTTTAAAGGTGTTAACAGATTTGACCCCTGTGACCTTGAATATAGGTCAAGGTCATTTCTTTTCGCAAACTTTGTCGGGCTTCATCCAAGGAACATTTCAGCCTAATATCATGCTTCTAGGGCTTTTGGTATTTCAGAAAAAATTGTTTGAAAGTTTAACAGATTTGACCCCTGTGACCTTGGATATAAGTCAAGGCCATTTCTTTTCACAAACTTTGTCGGGCTTCATCCAAGAAAGCTTTCAGTCAAATATCATGCTTCTAGGGCTTTTGGTATTTCAGAAGAAGTCGTTTGAAGGTTTTAACAGATTTGACCGCTGTTACCTTGAATATAGGTCAATGTCATTTCATTTCCCAAACTTTGTCAGGCTTCATCCAAGGAACCTTTCAGCCAAGTCGTTTAAAAGAAAAAGTTGACGGACGCAGGACGGACGGACGGACGGACGGACGGACGGACGGACGGACGGACGGACGGACGGACGGACGGACGGACGGACGGACGGACGGACGACGGACGCTGCACCATCACATAAGCTCACTTGGCCCTTCGGGCCAGGTGAGCTAAAAACGTAATTAACAACTTGCCCTCATAGTAATCAAAAGATGCCGCGCCGGCTCCTGGTTCTATAAAGACGCGACCTGCGATATATAATGAATACAATGTTACATGTTGTGTAATGGTTTAAAACAACAATTCAAAATAGTGCAACGGAAGACGAGCCTGCTAAGAATGGGATGAATAGTTTATACTATAAAGTCGGTATTATATCAGAGCTATCAAAAGAACGCAGGCACACCCACATACCTTGTCTGTTGTATATCCACGATGAAATACACGTACCACTCAATGAGAAACGTCCATACACAAGGACGTTAAACAAAACAAAACCAACACTGAACCACAAATCAAAAAAGGTAATCATAAGTTTATGTGAAAATAATAAGGCAGCTTTTATATTTTGAAATTTGTTACGATCCTAAATTGCCATATGAATAAATTTGTTTTGGTTTTTCTAAAAGTGACACTAGGATATTTTGATATATGACATAAACAAGAGACCCAGGGGGAATCCTTAATAGCTCCCGAATTAAACGCTTCTGAGTACCATACAGTTTTATTCAAGGAGTATAAGAAGTTATTTTATGTTCAAACGAGACCACAGCCTATCTATCCTTAATTAATATTAAATCAAATTTCATATGCCAAAAGATGCTGAGTTGGATTAAAAACGTCTGAGTATGATGTAAACAAGATTTTAACAGGAGTACCCTTCATCTGACTCAAATTTACATTGGTTATTGCATGTATTCAAACCACATAATTGGTTTGACAATAACTAAATCAACAGAGATCTATTTACTAATAAACCAAAATGTAGCAAAACTAACAATCGCATTCAAATTGTATTAAAAATGATATATATTATTTCCAGATTTTCGTGGTGACTACAAAGGATTTCCATTCAATGTTGCCCGACTTTTGGCAATTCAGTTTAAAGTTGAGGAACGTTTTGTAGTGCCGACAACAAGTCCACTTGGAGTACTAACATTTATTATATATGACAAAGAACAAGGGAAGGACAAAAAGGCAACAGAACCTGATTTTCAGCAGAGAATTAGTAAAGATGGGTTAATAGATGTTCTTACTTATTGCATCGCTGATGATAACACTCTGTGTCCTCTTAACAGCGTATCCACCGATACTGCCATAGTCTGTATGTATTCCTGGAAATAAACGCATCATATTATTGGAACACGATAATCATTTGACATCATGGCACATATTAGTTTCTGATACTTTCTATTGCTTCCATATATTCCTCAGGAATTTAGAGTAGATAAGATTATAATCCCCAAACAAAGATAAAAAATACTGGATGCTCAATGGGCCTACATTTCTCACCTGGTACCAATCTCTTTCTTGTAACCCTAAAGTTGCCTAAAATTTATTACTGTTAGACATTCAGAAGAACATGTTAAGATTTTAACATATATTAACTATGTGGCCTTGAAAGTAAGACAAGGTCATTTTCATTCGTAAGCTTTGGTTGGCATCTTCCAAGGAAGCAACTAGCCAAAAATCATGCTTATAGGCCTTTTAGTTCAACAGAAGAACATATTTGACCCCTGTGACCTTCAATATGGGTCAAGATAATTTCTTTTCGCAAACTTTCTTTGGCTTCATCCAATGAAGTAGCCAGTCAAGTAAAAGGTCTCTATGCCAATATTTCTGAATAAGTCATTTAAAGGTGTTGACATAATTGACCCCTGTGACCTTGAGTTTTTTTTCCCAGTCAAATTTCATGTCACTAAGCCTTTCGGTATTTTAGAAGAAGTCGTTTAAAGGTTTACAACAGATTTGACCCCTGTGACCTTAAATATGGGTCATGGTCATTTCTTTTCGCAGATTTTGTTCTGCTTGATCCAAGTCATATATAAGGTCTCTATGCCTGACGGTATTTCAGAAGAAGTCATTTAAAGTTGTTGACATATTTGACCCCTGTGACTTTGAAAGTAGTCTAAAGTGTTTTTTTCCGCAAACTTTGTCAAGCTCCTCATAAGGGAGCTACCAGTCAAATTTCATGTCACTAAGCCTTTCGGTATTTTAGACGAAGTTGTTTAAAGGTTTAAACAGATTTGACCCCTGTGACCTTCAATATGAGTCAAGGTAATTTCTTTTCGCAAATTTTGTTCTACTTTATCCAAGGAATCTACAAGTAAAATATAAGGTCTCTATGCCTGATGGTATTTCAGAAGTCATTTAAAAGTTTTGACATATTTGAGCCCTGTGACCTTGAAAGTAGGTCAAAGTGATTTTTTTCGTAAACTTTGCTCAGCTTCTCCCACGAAAGCCAAATGTCATGTCACTATGCCTTTCAGTATTTTAGATGTCGTTTAAAGGAAAAGTTTACGGACGCCGCACCATCATATAAGCTCACTTGGCCCTTCGGGTCAGGTGAGCTAAAATTGGTAATATTGAAAGTAGTAATGGTAATTTTAGTAAAAAGACATACAACTTTCAGATTTTAAAATTGTATTGACAGTATTCTTTTTCAAAAAAGATGTTTATGACATGTAACGATGTTATGGTAAAGTTCTCGAATTGACATATGGTCGACACAATCTAACAAAAAATGTTTAATTGTAAGTGATTCCTGACATGCTTTGCAATGACAGTTTGATAGAACACAACCTTAAAATGTACTCAAAGTACAGGTCTAAATAACCATACTTTACCTGAGGAGATGGTTCTTTGATAAATGTCCGATCCATGTCCAAAAGACCCGTGCACTTGGGGAGAAGTGTAACGTATTAAACATTATAAAAGACTTATTCAATATTACGCTAGCATGATATATGAAATAGCAACGATACAATAACACGCCCATAAATATAGTATTTCCCCAATCTGTTTACACTTCAAATACACTGTACTGCTGTGTACATCCATCATCGTGGACAATAGTCTGATATGACCCTAGAAGTTGTGGGATCTAAAATTTATAAACATACAGCTAATGCATTGAAATAATTTCCTATATTTTCGATTGACAAAATGCTCCTTGGGGTACTTATTTTATCAAAACACCAAACCGCCGAGAACAACGTTCTTCCAAATTGAGGTTTATTCACAGCTTAGGACCTATGTCCATTGGCAGAACTGATAACGATTTTATAGTAACACTACACTACTGTAGAAGGCGTCTGAAGAATATCACCCTTGGTCAATTCATTCAACGGACAACCAGTCGCTTTACTTCGATCATACAAAAAGAACATAACAAATAGAGAACACTAGAGCGTCAACAAAACCATATTCCGAACTCAAAATCGATTAATAGATCCATGCCATAAAAATCTAGAAGATTAGTGGTAATAATTTATAGATTCAAAAAATAATTTATAGATTCAAAAATAATTTATAGACTCAAAACTAATTTATATCAGCTAAAGTCTTCATTTTGTCAGCATCATCCAAATACCTGCGTTTATCAAGTGTAAAATAAATATTTTTTTTTTATATTTTCTATACGAAGACTTGTTAGTAGAATATATTTATTTAACAATGTATATAACAGCTAATTTCGGCTAGAGAATATCTTTGTATCAGTGATAAGGATTAATACAATTTCAAGTATAGAAGTATTAATATCATCGCTACATTGAGAACAACCTTTGAGTAAGACATTTAAATTATAATGTTCATGGTCTCCATACTGTGATGGTTCCATCAGAACACGCCTTTGATAATTAAACTTTTTACAATAAAAAAGATAATGATAGAGTGTTTCTTGATCCTGTAGTCACAAATACGTGAATCAGGCAAGTGGTCATTATAGAAGTAAAATTTCAGGTTACCAACATATTTAAGCAGCTGGCATAATATGATATCAGTTTGTCTGCATCCAGAGTTTTTAAAATATAAGTGTTACACCATTTTGGGGTTTGCTAAGGTCTTTTAGATGATTTTTGAACTGCGATAGAAACTCGGAGTTTATACATATTTAAAGTGGCAGGGAAGAAACTGTTAAGATAAATACCTGTTCGACAGAGAGGCGGATTATTTCCTACTCTGTACAATTATCCCATACTACACTTGTATATTCCAATATTGGTCTTATATAAGAGGTATATACATATTAAGTGATTTTCTATTTACAGAGGTTTTTTTTTTTTAATTTCTCAGTATATTTATTCTTTTATATGCCTTATCATAAGTGTTTTTATGTGTTGTCTGCCCATTTGCCATCTTCCGTAAAAGTAAAACCAAGATAATTGTGTGATCTACTGTTAGTAAGTGGTTCATTAAGGAAAGAAATAGGTGGGTGATTTGGTTATTTTTTCTAGTGAAAATAACAGTTTCAGTTCTTGCAGCATTTAATTTCAAATTCCCACTTTTTCCCATATACTTATATTCTGGAGATAATTTGTTAGACTTTTTGCTGCTTCGATAGGATAATTATCAATAATTATGCATAAAGAGTTATCATCAGCAAGGTTAATTATTAAAGGGAGGTTACTTTTCTAAGGAGAAAATCTGCTATAAAGGAGAAGAACTTATTAAGAGTCATAGCTCTCTCAGTTGGTGTTGGATGCTCCTTCCTTCATCATCATCGCGGCATACTGTAACTACCAGCAAAATAGCCTTATCCATGGACCTTTAGTTACCGAGAAGAAGTGTTTGAAACATTTAAAGACATTTGACCCCTATGACCTTGAAAACTTGTAAGCCCTTTATCCCAGCATGCTACAGCCCAAATATCGGTTAAATGGGCCATTAGGTTATTGAGAAAATACTTAACAAATTTGACCCCTGCGACCTTGAACTTTGGTTAAGGTCATTCATTTGAACAAACTGGGTAGCCCTTCTTTAAAGCATGCTACAGGCAAAATATCAGTTCACTTGGCCTTTATGTTATTGAGAATAAGTTTCTTAAATATTTCAATATATGTGTCTCCTGTAACCTTGAAAGTAGGTCAAGGACATTCATTTTAACTACTTGGTAGCCCTTTATCCATACTACAGGGAAAATTTCCGTACACTTGACTTCTTTAAAGCATGCTACAGAGAGAGAGAGAGAGAGAGAGAGAGAGAGAGAGAGAGAGAGAGGATTAAGGAAGAATGAATGAATGGAGGAAATGCAAAGCTAAAAATAAAATCCTCAGTAGGTCATGCTGTCCTAACCGCCTGTATATTTGCCACGTTAATGGTGCTTTTAAATAGTTAGGTTTGCATTTCAGGCGTCCTGCTATTTAAAAAAGTAATATTTATATGACTCTGTACATAATAGCATAGGCACTGATATCAAATCAAGTTTAATGCTATTATAATATATCGGCTTTTTTAACCTAAAGACTCCTACCAATCTTACATATTTGTAGATTAACCTTTTGGCTATATGTTCTACGATATAGTTTTATTTTGGACTTATATTTTCTGTGTTTTGTATTAAGTTTTACTTAGTAGAACATCTACAACCACAAAACCAAGGGGATAATGATTCATTTCAAAATTGCATATTTTAAAAAAGAAAAGTTTCTTACCATTTTCAATCTTTACAAAGGGATAAGATCGAGGACGTCCTTTATTGGTGTTGTCTGAATCTATAATATATGTTGCAGAACAAGATGCAAAAATATTGAATACATAACTGCTTAAACAGTTTAGAACAGATCGGTAAAATACATGTATTAGAATATAACATTCAATGTCTGAAAATTTGATGATATGTTTTTTTTAGTTATCAACGTATTCTAAACTTTACCGGTATTACACAATTTGTCACAACATTTCTGAAATGCAAACAATAGTTAATGTATATACTTCGCATATCAAGGGGTTTTACGCAAATTAGAAACTTTGGATTCCCACCTTTTGGCCCCTAGCATCACTGACGAGTCCCAGAAGGACGAAACAGCTGTATGATGCAGTTTAATTCATTTTTTTCGGCATACTGTATCAATTACTATATTCAAACGGTGCAGCATATGTGTGTTACGTCATCTTTAATGGTGTAAATGGTATTCAGAGAAATGTTTTGTTATTGCACTTTTTATAATAGAGAAATTGCTCCGATATATTTGAGGATCTGCAATCTGATTAAAATCATATTTTGATCTCCGCGCCGTTCCGTAAACTTTTCTCCGCTGCGTTAAGATCTTAGAACATCCCATAGGAGGTCATGTCCCGATGACTTTTTGCATTAGCCAATCAAATTACTACTGCCAGAATCTTGAAGGTGAATTTTTGAGGTGACAAAGCTCGCATAATCGCATTTGTCCGTTTAGTCATTTCGTCACCAAAAAGTTCAAGTGTAATAATTAATGTAACGAAATGACTTGCTGCAAGATGACAGGTCATTGGAAAATTATCTTGGTGTTAAGTAAAGAGGCAACAAAAGTCATCTGAACGTGACCTCTTATGTGATATTGTCAGATCCTTGTAATTAATCAGATTGGAGGAGCCTGTTCCCAAGAGAGAGAGACCCTTGGCAAGATTAAGGACAGATGAACGGCTGGAGGAAAAAGCAAAAGTAAAAATAAAATCCTCAGTAGGTCAACCTGTCCTAACCGCCTGTATATTTGCCACGTTTATGATGCTTTTGAATAGTTAGATTTACATTTCAGGCGTCCTGATATTTAAAAAAAGAAATCTTATATGACTTTGTACATAATAGCATAGGCACTGATATCAAATCAAGTTTAATGCTATTATAATATCTCGGTTTTTTTACACCTTAAGACTCCTACCAATCTAACATATCTGTATATTTACCTTTTGGCTTGATGTTCTACGATATGGTTTTATTTTGGACTTATATTTTCTGTGTTTTGTATATACAGTTTTACTTAGTAGAACATGTACAATTACAAAACCAACGAGATAATGATTCATTTTACAATTGCATATTTAAACAAACTGTTTCTTACCATTTTCGGTCTTTAAATTGGGATAAGATCGATGACGTCCTTTCTTTGTGTTGTCTGGATCTATAAAATATGTTGCAGAACAAGATTCCAAAATATTGAATACATAACTGTTTAAACAGTTTAGAACAGATCGACAAATATATACGCGTATAATGTGTCTGATGATTTGGTGATCTTTATATTATTTTATCAACGAGTTCTAAACTTTATCGGTATAAGTTATAAAGAGTTATAAAATTTTATCTGAATTGGTATATTGTGAAAAGAGTAAATTGTCTTTTGTATGAATTATCAATGCATGTTGTACATAATGTAATAATTTATTCTTATAGTTTCTCATAAGCCGAGTTCGGCTGGGCATCACATTTTAACGTTCTCAAATATTTTAATTGTCATTTAATATACAATTGCTGTGATATGTTATTATGTATATGATGCGTGACACTTAAATAAATAGACTATTGATTCATATTGGTATTTGAACAATTTTGTTCACAACATTTCTGATTGCAAACAATAGTTAATTATATTCTTCGCGTATCAAGGGGTTTTACGCAAATAAGAGATTTTGGATTCCTACCACTTGGCCCCTAGCATCACTGACGAGTCTTTCAAGTCTTAATTCATTTTTTTCCGGCATACTGTATCAACCAGTCGTGGAACTGTCATTATATTGCGCGTTAAGCAAGGGATAGTTGCTACCATTTTTAGAGATAAAGTACTTCTTTCGGGGATCGTACAAACGACATATAAGAAATATCACCTTTCTTACCACTTCGTCATAATGTCTCCCATGACGCTGCCCCCGGTTTGGCCTGAAGTGGAGCATTCGCCCCTGCGAGGAATGCCTTGGATTCTCTCGAAATACATGTATACCGATTTGTTGCTATTGAGATTTTTTTTTCCTTTTTTTTTTGACGTTTGGCCTATACTACGAGTACCTTGAAAAATGCCATTCATTTGAACATATTTGGCAGCCCTTTACACCAGCATGCTACAGGCCCAATATCAGCTTTGGCTTTATCGGACAGATTACGGACGTTGCACCACGAACTTAAGCCCGCTTTGTAATTGGGGACAACTAAAAAAACATCATTTTACAGGATGTAATATTAGGTTTTTAAAGCGTTGAACCACTTTCAGTTGGCAGTTATGGAATAAAAATGCTAACTTGACAAAGGCAAACACAATTAAAGCGCGCTAGCGCTTCCTGTTTAATTTGCCTTTGTCAAGTTGACTTTATCAGCCCATAATTGCCAATTGAACGCGGTTCAATGCTGTATCTACCACTTTCGATTTAAAGAAATCACTATAGCCCATTTAACGGAATTCATGTTTCCCCGCCATTCTCGGATGTGAGCCTGTTTACAGCTCAACCATGCTGTTCCGCGTAAAGAACTAGTACGTACGACAATAGAAAATCAGATAAGATGTTCAATGCAATACAAATATTTGATGTAAATTAACATTATGAAAATACAAAATGTAAACTGTCCGTCTAGATTTTCAAAAGAGAAATGTGATTTTATTATTTTTTCCACAATAGAGCTTTTGGGCAACATTATTAATGCTCCGGTTGGCAGTTTTTGGTAATGCTCAACTATTGTTGGTAAGGTTATATAGTGACAATATCATAGATTGGTAAATATACCTCTTAATACTCGAGTAATCAGCACATAAACTCAGCTACTGTCCATAAACTACTTATTTCTGTCGCACCTTCATAGGAAATAGGGGCTATACTTACAGCATCCAGAACTAATCACTGTATATGCATGAATTTATAAAAGAGACGTAAATTTAGCTTTCTTTAAATCAAATAATTACTCTCTAAGATCGGCGTTGCATATGCTGTCGTGTCTATGAAATGACAACGAACGAAATAATTGGTGAAAGTTGTTTACTAACCATGTGCCCGTTTATTTAGTCGTCATTGCTCATGAAAACCATTTGAACAGCATGGCCTTACATTGAGGTGCATATCTGTACTTACATTGGAGGTATTCCTGATCTTCAATTTTAGGTGAATCATACACATCTCTCAACTCCCAGTTTTCTGAACCTGAATATCATTATACCAAAGTAGATATATTAGTGTGTATAATAATTAACAAGGGGAGGGAACATATCGGTGTAATTATAAGAAACTATCAAAGATTTTTACCTGCTGCACAATTGCATGATTTATAAGATACGACTAAATTTGAGGTTTTATCGTTTTCATAGCCAAATTTCCCTTAACACGTACCCAATTTTGGCATTTAGTTAAGCGTTCGCCCGCGAGGAAGGCTTCACAGGCTCCAAAATACGCACTCCATCACAGCCTCAAAAATACGAACTGAACACACCAATCCTACAGTAGTTAATATTTGCTAATACTGCCTTGACATGGTAAAGTATTGAAGATATTTACCCTTTGGTTTGCTCCTTTTTTCTCCCCCCTTCTTGATCCGTTTCAGAAATCCCCGAACTTTTGACAGGAATCCTGCAATATGCAATTAAATAGTGTACATATTTATATAAATGTGATGGTTTACGTTCAAAATAGATAAGTTTACAGATCATGCATATTCAGATTCGTATCTGTAAGTGATATGAAGATGGATGTTTTTGAGTATGCTCATTAGTGTGTTTACTTGTTGTGATTGACACTGATACTCGGTTCTCATTTTGAGAACTTGATGTTTACTTAGATGTGAGAAAGTTTACATGACAGGTGTCGTCGATGAAGCAGAAAACGCTTACTTTTCCGGAACACATGGTCTTATTATCTTGTACTTTTACAAGGGTCTCCGTGTAAATCTTTCCTTTATTCATATTTGCTCCTGTTTTTTTCGATTTTGAGTTCGGATTATGCAGTATCTCTTATTTATTTGATTCGGTGTGTGCAATGTTTGTTAAGGGTGTGTGAATTGTTTAGGTTTAGTTTTTCGTGCAAGACTCCTTGCGATAGTCCTGGTTCTGTAAAGTGTACTTAACTGAAGTATACTGCCGAAGCATCCTACCAGGTCATAGTTTACTGATATTGGTTGAGCCAGTCTTTCAACTCCCATACTGTTTAATGTCCAGCAGGGAGTAGAGACTTTTCATTTTGAGTGGAACGACACGCGAACATAAACCCACCATGTGTTCATCAGAATAAAACGTAAAATATAATAAAATTAAAGCATGATTATTGGGCATTTTTATCGTCATCACGCTTTGCGCACCCATCCTGTCGGGATGCACGGTCTCACAAGCGTTTAATTGTAAGATAACTGAAGATACTGATACCCACCTGTCGACTTATGTTTGTCTGATACAGGAGGAGTTCCACTACCTGCTTGAATAAAAAAAGAACAATTTGATTTTTGTATTTATTTTTGAATGTTTAATCACAGACAGAAACAAAAACTGTGTTTGCTTGTTTGTGTTGTTTAATGCCACATCGACAATTTAAGTAATTTAGGGTCAAACAACATTATACAAACATGACATTTACAGATGTACAAAACTTGTTAAAAACTATAAAGACTTCAATCACAAACATTGCAATTCTGTGAAAGGTATCGAAATACATAAAAAAGGCAAAACTGCACAGAAACTTATCAAATAAACGTTGCATCACAAAATCTGTCAAGCCTTTCTATGAAATAAGCATATTCAATTATCAAAATGGTTGAAAACGTGTACAACTTCTTCGGGAAAATGTAAATATGTATAATATTGGTATGACGTATGCACCGCTGCGAGAGGACAGCGTCCGTTTTGCGGCCAACTTTACTTTTAGTACTTGCACTTGTCAATCAAGTTTAGTTATCCCCATCGCGATATAAGCAGAGATATATCGCTCTATTCGTAGGTAAGTTTAGTATTTAATCGGTCTTGCGACTTCATTTTAAAATTTCTTTAATCAAACTTTAAATGTTGGTCAAAAAGGAACATATTTGTGTTTCAGCGTGTCAAGGTCACTGTTAATATTGTTAGAAATGTGTTGGTTAACGCTCTAACGAAGTCAATCAAATTACATAGTTACGAGGGTTGTTCCAAACTTAATGTCACTTGCATCGGTGCTCATATAGCGGAAGTGCTTTGGTTCATCTTAATTTGCTCTGCCCTTCAAAATACTCTCCGCCAGCCAGAACACACCTTTTTAGCCGGTCAATCCATTTTTGGAAGCATTTGTCATACTCTGCAATGGGTACACCCATCAGACACTGATAAACAGCAGATCCAAGGGCATTTCTCGAATTGTATCTCCTTCCAGATAAATGATATTTAAGTTTTGGAAAGAGAAAATAGTCGCAGGGGGCCAAGTCTGGCGAATACGGAGGGTGCGGAAGGACGGTAACCTTCTCTGACTCCAAAAAATCACTCACAATACGTGCCTTGTGAGCGGGTGCATTACCATGCAAAAGTCGGACATACTTAAGTCCTGTTTTGGGGCGGCGACTTTTGTAGTAGTTCTTCAACTTTCTCAGAACAACGTTTTTATAGAACTTGCCTGTGACCGTTCTGCCTTTTGGCACCGGGATTTGAATAGCTGGACCCTTATTAGTGAAAAAATAGCATACAAAACCTTCTTTACCGTTCGTATTCGGTTGGCAACCTTCCGCTTTGGTTCAAAATAATACACCCAGGTCTCATCACCAGTGACTATATTATCAAAAGCCTTTTTACTATACTTTGGGTACATTTTGAGAAGTTTTTTTGCCATTGTTACATGCGTCTTCTTTTGCTCATCCGTTAACAAACGGGGTATCCATCTTGCATTTATCTTTCTAACTTTTAGGTGTTTCTCCAAAATTTAATGAACTCTAGCTAACGACAAGTTTGTCATTCGCGCCAATTGTCTTACGGTGAATCGAGCATCAGTTCGGAGGATATTAAAAGCATCTGGTTTTAATAATTTTGCAGTAGTGACAGCGAGTGGAAACATATTTTGCTTTTATCCTATCTTTTTCTATTTCATCCAATGTTAGACCACACTCATTTGACTCTGCTGTAAAATTAGAGGCTTTGTTTGGTTAATGGAAGAATAAGATGCGTTGCCAACACCGCATGCCGTAGCAACATTTGCTTCGATCTTAGAATCGTCGACATACATGTATAGGATTGTGTTTAAAGGAAATATTGTGTTGTATTCTGAAAAAAGAGCTGTTATATTGGACCGAAAGAGTGAGCTTGTTCCTATTTGCGCTTTTCTTTTTTAGAAAGTTAAAATGTTCACGGCTAATTATCAGATTGATCATGGGTTTTTAAATTTCCCGTATATTTTGAAGCCGTACGCAAAACGATGCGAACAATTTCTCATAATGCTCGAAAATGTGTGTACAATTCGTGCAGATACTGATTTAAATGCTAGATTTGTGGATTTGATTCGAACTAATTTCATTCTTTTTCTGCCTGGAGTTTGTTCAATTGCTTCAAAACACTGGCTCGCAACTGGTGATGTTTAAAAAGCGCATAAAACAGGGCGGAGACGCTGAGAATGGACTGGATCAAATATATTATAAAGTATTAGATACTGTAGTAAGCTTTGAACGAACAAGTGAGTGATATAGACCCAGGAGCACATCACGGGCTGTCCGTGTGGGACAGCACCTTAATATATTTAAGGCTTTTAAGCATTTATTATTAAAATCTTTCATATTTGGAAAGAATTATAATTTAGAGAAAAAGATAAGTCGTTTTCGGTATTGGCAAACGGGCATTCAGACAGAAAAAAAACTTAATATGTATGTAAAATGAGATTAAACTAATGTGTATGTGTATATGACAACAGTACCATAAACACATGCTGCACCTTTAAATTTTAGTAATAGATACAGTATGCCGAAAAATCAAGTAAACTGCATAATGCAGCTGTTTTGTCCTCATGGGACTCGTTTATGATGCAAGGGGCAAGAAGTTGGGGACATTATGTTAGCCATTCCCATACCCACCTTTTGACCGTCGTTGTTTATCCAAACCTGGCGCAATTCTACTACCTGCTTGTTGTTTACTTAATGGCAATGTCCGTACATCATCTGAAATATTTGCAAAAACAGAGAAACTCGGAATATATGTAGCGGTGTGTTATATTTCAATTGATATGAAAACAGCACGAATAGCGGGTATATGACTTAAATTACACGCTCCCTGTGGTAAATTCTAAGAACCTTTAAGATGGTGCAATTTATTTGTGTTAACAAATAAGAAAATACCGATGTTTCATCAAAACCGAAATCCAAACTCAAACCGCTTAAACTATGGGGAAAAAATCTAAACAAAAAAAAATTTGCATAGCGATGTCAAAAATAGAAGAGAATAAGACCAGGCGTTCCGAAAATGTAGGCATCTTCTGCTTCATCGACGACACCCGCCATGCACATCTTTGTCATATCCAAGTAAACGCTAAGTGCACAAATTGAGATCCGAGTCATCATTCTCAATCAGAACTAGTAAACACACTAATAACAATACTCTAAAATGTCCATCTTCATATAAAACAAGGATACACAATTCTTCTCAATGAGACAAAGATGGCGACCATAAAAATCGAACGAAGCAGTTCGCATCTATCAATCTATCATGGTCAATTGTATGATCAGAAAATAAGATTCATTACTAATGTGTGGGTTTTATAAGTTCATGATTCTTACGATAGGGAGGTGCATCATCTACATCATAATCCACAGGTATGGAATAGGAACTGACGTTAACTTTCGAAGACGGCACTTTTGGAATGTCACTAAACCCAAAGTTCCAACGATTTGGTCTATCCATCTGTTTTTATTATTTGCAGTTCACCAGCAACCTGCAAAACAAAATTGACAATAAGTGTTCGGCATTGATGGCTTTAGTTGCTCGTGTAAGTAGCCTTACGATAGTGAGGTAGATATTTCGCGGTATTCTTAGTGTCGTAGCACTGCATCGTAGGCTTTGCTTTAATTGATTTTACATCTTATAAACAGCAAGGGCCACATGGTCTGCATTTTTTTAAAGTGCTCTCACACTGACGTATTCTGCCGAAGTCCCCCGACCCCACTTGGTCACTGACATCGGGTGAAGCAGTCGTTCCACTCCAATTATCGGCATCGCACTTTTAGCCGGAGGCTGACATGGACATACCGCCCTAATAACCCGCATTCAGCACATACATGTACACTCAAATTGCAAAATGTAAGCCAACTTTCGTTTGCGTGCGATTTAGTTTCACGAATTTTGCGCTCAAAACTTTGCGAAAGTTAATCTTTACGAATTATGATATGAATGACTTTCTAGGTAGTACCAAAAACACTAGAACTTGTTATACTAAAAAGCAGCGGTATCATGAAGCGTTACAGTTATCTGCATCTCCCGTCCTGTACTTATCAACAATTAGAAGTAATACATTTATTACAAAAATAATTACTCAAATCATTACAAAGTAAAATTGATTACATGCAGTTAAAATATTTCACCAGTGTATATAAAAACGTTGCACAAAGGTACGCCGAAAAGTGAAAATTCCATTATGATTATCAAAATGCAATATGCTAACCTTCCGAAGTACATGTGTACAATTTGGATGGCTTATAAGTAATAACCGACCTCAGATCAAAGAAAAGAAGACACACCTAGGATTTCTTCTCTCCTCAAATATGAAAAATACCGATGTCGTTGACAACGCTTGCAGGAAAAGTCTTAACATGCTACATTCCATGACACGTGTGGGACCGATTGTACATATATACAAATACCCTAACACTGGTAAACATTTATAGAAAAGTCATTCAGTGCTGTATGGGACTGAGCTCTGGAACAATCTCACCAACTGCGACACTCGCAAACTGGAAACGTTTCAACAATATGCCATACAATTGATACTTAATCTTAGAACAACGACCCGTTCCAATATGTGCGAAAGTTTGGAAAGGAAAGTGAGTGAAATGGAAAAGAAAACATTATATTTCATACAGAGTGTTGTCGCCTGTTCACCTAGTAGTAATTATTTATAAGTAGATCAAGAACTACACAGAAAGGATTTATCCCTGCCGTCTGGTCCATGATAACCAAATAGGAAATATCAAGCTATATATAGACGTATATTCAATGTGCGGAATTCCTATCCAAGAACTAATGAAAACTCTTAGTGAAACGTGTTATCCGGAAACAAGAAAACGTATTATTAGTAGCAAGAATGGCCAATGCTAATGAATTTATTCGATTCAGGACTATGCATAGTACATGTACTTACAACAAACCTTGTGTACTGTTGATAACACCAGACATTGTCAAAAGAAATCAGGGAATACTAAAGCGTCAACAAAACCATAATCCGAACCCAAAATCGATTAAACAAGAGGCAAAATAGGAACAAATGAAAGGTTTACATGGCGACTCTCGTAAAAGCACAAAAGAATAAGACCAGGTATTCCAGAAGAGAAAGCGACGACCCTCCATGTAAATCTTGGGTCACATCCAAGTAAGCATCAATCCTCAAAAGCAACAGCTTTATCTTTTTGTAAAATACCAATGGAACAGATTAGAACTTGTAAAATAAATATGAACCTATATGATGATACCGGAAGACATTTTATTACTGATTGTCATAGTACTTTATCCTAATAGGTACTTCGGTTGTGGATTATTACGATGTTCAGTCATACATATAGCTCTTTCAAACCTAGTAGGAGAAAACCTAGTTCAGACTAATCTTAAAGGAACAATTCCAGATTTTGAATTTGAGGAGATTGCCTTGGCTCAGCAAGACTGTGCCTACTTACTACGAAAAGCAGCACAGATTTTTTGTTTGTGCTGATAAAGTGTGAAATAAAGATCATAAGAACCATTAGGGCGGAGAAATACCGAACAGTCATAATTTTCCTCATTATTTTTGTTGTTAATCTCGTTTTAATTATATTTATGTTTCATGTACTATCATCTTTGAGAAAATAAAGAATGGTGATGATGATGATTTCGCAATTTAATGAAGTGGCACGTCCCTGATAAGATGTATGATAAATAACATGTAGAATGTGTAACTACAATGCTGTTTCGATTTTCCTTCTATCATAACCCGTTCAGATCATGAACGACACACGTATTAAAAGAATAAAAGTCAACAATACAGCCTGTTTCTATATGTTATTAATTTGTGAGTTTCTTCTCAGTCGTGTCTCTAAAAGTATAGACAGATTGGTACTTACCTGTAGAAATGTGTAACTAGTAGTATCAAGTGATAATCGTTTGGGTTTTGGAATTCAATAAAGGTATATAAGCCAAACAACAAGCTTCCGAATAACCGTGATTGACTTTCACAATGCTGTCAAAACAAAGCCATTGGACGAATTTTGAATAGGGGTTTCCAGGTTTTTACAGGGTTTCCAATAATGCTTAGGATTGTAAATTATCGATTCCGCGAATGTAAATCGCCGCGAACCTGTTGGTAGTGATGCGTTGCTGAAATCGCGAAAGTTGGATAATTTACAGTAAACTGGGAGGCGGTTCTTATAATGAGCTGTCGGTTGATAGATTGTCATGCAAATATATACCAAAGCAAAACGGAAGTTGATGTAGTGTGCATATGCCAATTATAAACATGCAAACAAGTTTTGAATTAAAGCGATCAATATCATGTATCGAGCACTCAAGAGAGTAGATGGTGGCTATTTTGTCAAAATATTAAACAGAATCGCTTACCTGTCCGGATCAGTTCCAAAGAGTGAGATGGGGCAGGTTCATTCCAAGGAATGTCAACAGTCTGCTGAAAGTTGTTTCTGCTAAACAAATATACTGTCAACCAAGAGTTCAATCCTTAAATAATCCAAGATGGCTCACAACCATTTATTCGAAGACAGTAATTAGTTTCAACACATTTGGCAGCTCTTTAACATCCAAGGATGTTACTGCCAAAATATTATCTTTTTAGTTTAGACTTTTGTAAAGAAGGTATCTATATAAAAAAGTATGATGACTGATGGACGACCGGCTCCGCACTATGCCATACACTTTTCTCTAAAAAAACAGAGATTACCAAAACCATAATTCCAACTCATAATCGATTCAACTAGAGGCAAAATGTGAACAAAGGAATGATTTACATGGAGAATCTCGTAAACGTACTAGAGAATAAGACCAGGGGTTCCCAAAGAGTGAGCGTCTTCTGATTTATAGACGGCACCCGCCATAAACATTTTGAAAGTCACATTCAAGTAAACATCATCAAAATCAAACCCGAGTATCATTGTCAATCACAGCAATTAAGCACACTAATGAGCATACTCAACAACGTCCATCTTCATATAAAGCAAGGATACAAAGTTCCAATAGTTCTGATCAACATGCATCTCTCGAATCCCTGCGTTGTTAGTTGGTTTGTCAGCAATCGACATCGATCAAGAAAATCACGATATTTTGAGCAAGCCCTAAACTAACGAACCAACTGCGACATGGAAAAAACATAGGCTGGAGAAGCAAGGATGATACTATCAAGAAATGGAAATTTTACAATCGGAAAATCGTCACGTTTATTGTGTAACTTAGTAAACTCTGCATGTTGGTTGTAGGTCCTACAAATTATTATTTTATCGCTAAGCATGATTTAGCCTGCATTAGGTTTATATTCTATTAATTTTTTTGAAAAAAAAAACTCAATTTCAATTCCCCATTAGCAAAGGGAGCCACGCCCTCTGTTTACAAAACTTGAGACCGCTTTGAGAAAATGTTTTCTAAACAAGTTTGGTCAAAAATCCTTTTTTTTTTGTATAAAAAGAAGTTCAATGTTTCCCGCATATAAATTGTTTTATTTCATCCTTATACAAATTTGGGACACATTTGTGCCAAGATGCTGTTAAACAAATTTGGTTAAAACTCCTTTCGGTCGCGAATAGAAGAATCACAGGGATCTCAACCCGAGGTGTAACATTCTTTAGTTGCAAAGCACGAGACTTGCCGGGTGATTGACAACTTACGTATCTTACCCCGAGGGTTGATATCCCCTGCCTCACTCTCATACAGGGTGAATGCTTATTTTTCTCTAACCCTCATATATATCTACAATTGATCTTACATCAATGGAAAATAATATTGATATGACGTGATTGACTTGTCGACGTGATGTCATGGTTTTGTTTCTATGACGTTATAAATTTTTGTGAACGTGTAAAAACACGTGTAGCTTTTCCAAACCCTAGGGTAAGATAAGAAATTAATGGATATCCCTGTGAAGCGTAAGAGAAAAAGATTTCTGACCCGGAGAGATGATAAAATTAAACCACTTTCAGTACTACATTGTAAAGTGTTACTCACCTTGGCGTACTTGGCTTTAGCTTCCTTAACTACTTTTGTGTACTCCAATTATTCTACAGGGCACACAGATAAGCGAAGAATTGTATCATAACGCATATAAGGTTTATCCACTCGTCGCTTCCATCAATTACTTGTCAGTATGGACATATTGTCATTGGTACACTTATGGTGTTATAAAGTCACATTCCTGAAGTGGCATAATCATTAGTTTTCTGTGTATATCTTTGTGAAATATGAATTACAGCTTTAACGAGACGAATTAAACCCAGTTACGTCCTCGTTCCATTCACTGTTTACCGACACAAAAGCTACATGTACCGAAATAGACATATGTGTACACGTCATATTCTATTGAAAAGGCTTACGTCACGGGTAAATGCACTCGACACAAACGTGTTAATACATTGTATATTGCACAAATGCAAATAGTGATTAGTTTAGACCGTCAGCGTTGTGAATACATTTCTGTTCGTAATAAAGAGCCATATGCGCATCGTGGCTAGGAACACACTCCAAACACTGCTTATCAATCAAATAACAGCATTAATATAAACCCGTACAAATGAGTGGCAAGTCCTTACATATGCACACAAAAATGTTTAAATTCTTGCTATGATCAATATCGAATTGTCCTGATAACAATTACATTGCTTGCATAATTAACAGCAGTTTGGTTTGTTTTTACGCCCTGTTAACAACTGAAGTCGTTTAAGTACGGTATTGGGGTGTACCATGTGTGCATGTGTTTTGGGATAGGTTGGGGCTTTTGTAAATTTAAGGTGGTGCTACAAATCTAATCTGCGGAACACTTCACCAGGTAATAATATACCGGCAATAGGTGAATCAGTCGTTCCACTCCCGTAATGCTGAGAGTCAAGCAGGGAGTAGAACTTATCTTTATTTGCTACTCGGGAAACAGGACCCAATGCCTTCCTCATATGTTCACCAATATCAACAAGAACCATAGAGTGTCTATATTGCTAGGTTGGATACAGATGTATTTAAACATCCTTGGCAAAAGAAAGAAAACCCCAAGCCAATCCTTGTGACATATCTGTAATATGAAATATACGCTTACAAACATGGTACTATATACATTTCATTTTATTGAAATAACTAGTGCAGTTAATAACAGTAAGAATAAGCATTTGTATTTTGTTTAAGTTCCATTCTGTATTTAAAACCGCCCCCCCCCCCCCGCACACACAATGTCTCCGTGAAATAGGCAGGAACACACACTCTATGTTACCTCTTTTTTAACACATTTAGGGCAATACTGTTACTTAATGTAATATGGCAGTCCCCGGTCCGACAAAAAGAATATATTAAGTCTTGTTATTCTAGTGGATCCTGAACCGAGGCAATTTGGTCATCACGAGATCGCCAGCTTGAACCCGAGTTCTGAAACACTTCTCTAGATATGTATACCTAGATGTATCATTTGTGATGTGTGGCGTTGCTCTTTTTTATGGACTCAAGAAAAAAAATCGATTTCAAACCTAGTTTGATTAAAGCTTAGTGATTGGGAACGTTCCTGTTTAACTACAAAAATACTGTGGGTCGTAACTAAATGAATACGTTATACCTATTAAAAGGCATGAATATGTGCGCTTAGTTTTGTCCTGATAGTTAAAAAGGTACTAGAAAAACGACTAATAACAATTAAATATTGTTTTTAAAACAATTCTTTATTTGTATGTTTTTAGTGTATTAAGCCATGAACAAAAATAATAAAAACATTTTTGAAAACGTTATACAGAAAATACTATATTTTCATTCACAATAATATTAATATATTATAATATTCAGATGTTCGTGATAGATGCCAACTGCTGACGAACAAAACTTACGGCACAGGGATTCAAGAGATGCAGGTTGATGAAAACTATGGTCAAGTTTATTGCCGCCATCTTGATCTCATCGAGAAACATTCTGTATCTTTGTGTGTGTTATGAAACAGACTATACCATTGTAATATAGTTTAATGAAACGGTCTATACGAGTTTACTATATGACTACGTAAAACTGTGAAACAGACTATAAAGTTTATGTTAGACATATAGAAGGTGTGAAATAGACTATAGATAAAACCGCGCGAAAGTGAGCGTGCAAGAGACTTCCGGCAGGGAATTGCGTGTCAGTTGCGTCGTGGGCTCTGAATAGGGAACAGGTGTGTGGGTGGCTGAGAGACGTGCGGCCCTGAGCTAAAGGCCATGGACCCCGATATATAAGGGGTGGTTTGGTTCTGGTTAAGAAACCCTGCAACCATACAACATGCTAGACGGGTGTGTTTAGTGCATGTTAGGCCTGATGCACAACATGCTAGACGGGTGTGTTTAGTGCATGTTAGGCCTGATGTCCGTCGGCCTGATGTCCGTCTCCTTTGTTAGGCCTGATGTTCGTCTCCATGGAGTGCTTAGGAGTAGTAATGGTCTGGTGGAGTAAATAAGTTCTACACTCGGACTGGGGTGCATATGTTAACGCTGGGCTGAGCACTGGTAGCTGTGACAGCGTCATGGTATTTATGTCAACTCCCGAGTATATATCGACGCTGGGCTGGATTGCTGTTAGTGTCATGTTATGAAATAGGCTTCTCCGTATGCTTACACTGGGCTGGATAGCTGGATAACAGTGTTGTGGTACTACGTAAAACTCCTACATATATATATATTTGACGTTGGGTTGGAGGGCTGTAACAACGTTGGTTTTCCTATTATACCATCGCCGGGCTGATTTGCTGATACGGTGATGTCTGGGAATTTTCTCTCCGGGAAGGGGAGGTAACTCGCGCACCTCTTGCACACTTGTGTCCGTCGGGAAGCTGTGACGTAACGTTTGTCTATACTTGGCTGGATAGCTGCCACTATTGTTATCTGGAACATTGCGATGTGAAGGTATAAAGAGTATCGAGTCCTGTGGACATCCTAATATAAATATTCGATACTTTTGTACCTTTTTGTAGCTGTTCTGGTGAATAGGTGTTAGTATTAACATAACTTGATCCGGAATTACTAACAGGATTTAGAGATTAGAGTTTATGAACTGTTTAGCCATGATTTACGCATGAATAGGTGAACGCGAGGGTGGTATGTGTGAGTAGATAAAGTACTAGTACTATTGTACAATAATATAACTTTTTATCATTTATTCATCATCTCTACATGTTTCATCGTATTATACTTTATTAAATTTTATATCAGTCTTTGTACTTTTACTTTGTTCCTGCTGAAAGTTTCAAGTGACGTTGATGAAAAGTGAATCTTAACAGTGTGATGGACGAAGATGGACGTTTTTGAGTTTGCTTATTAGTGTGCTTACTTGTTGTGATTGACAATGATGACTCGGTTCTCATTTTGAGAACTTGATGTTTACTTGGATGTGAAAAAGATTTACATTGCGGGAGTCGTCGATGAAGCAGAAGACGCTTACTATTCCGGAATACCTGGTCTTATTTTCTTGTACATGTACTTTTACAAGGGTCTCCATGTGCATCTTTCCTTTGTTCATATTTTCCCCCTGATTTAATTGATTTCGAGTTTGGTTCAATATTTTGTTAACGCTTCGATATTCTCTAAATTTAGTTCGACATGGGAAGTTCCTTGGAAAATACTGGATTGAAAACTGATATTGAAATATGCCCTGCAACAAATCAAGAAGGAAGCATGGCCTTGACTTAAAACTCACCGTAGATTTAACGAAGAAAATAAAGTTAACTTTAAAAATATTGCAAACTTCGCTCTCCGTCTGTGTCAAGGTTTAAACCTTTAAATGAATATTATATACAAAAGAAACAGACAGGCTTAATCATTAAATAATAAAAAACAGAAATACTCAGCATCAATAAAACAAACCTCTTGTTGAAAATTTTCCAATGGACGGACGTTTGAAAACATTTTGCATTTTGTTCTTCTTTAATACACGTCTTGGTGCAATGACAAACACATATTTTTGTTCATTTGAAGTAAGTAATTAAAGATTGATTGGACAGGAACTGTATCAAGAGTAGGTTATGGTGTAGGAGGCTCAAGGACTTTACCGGCTTTGTCATGGGGAATGCACGGTATCGTTTATTTTGGTAAGAGTGTAAAGGATTTTTTTTAATGGCGGCTTTATTGGATTTCCGATTGACCTGAAAAATAATGCTAGATCAAAGATGACGTAATACACACATGTGCTGCAGAAAACAAGCTTACAATGAGTGTTGCACGCCACTTCAATTTTCTAAGCAACGAAGACCTTCATTTTAGCTAACATTTTTAAGTGTTTTATGAGGCTGGGCGTGAAATGAAAATATGGTGATAAAAACCTTATGTCAGCGATGGGGACATTTGTTTTTTTTGACACGGTATGCAAGTATCAGAAATTAAGATTATTCTATTTTAATATTAATCTGGCCCGAGATCCCAAAAAAATATTTTCTATTACTTATTGGATTACTATTCTATTACTTCTATGTTATTGATTAAAAACATTTTATAAGACCTATTTTAACAACAGAGACCCTTTTTGTTGACCTTTCGACCCCATACTCAATCCCACTCTATGTTACCTCATCAGCTAATCATGTAGGGAGATTCAACCAGATCCATATATCCTTTCTGAAGTTATCATCTGGAAACTAACAGCCGGACAATCCGGTACAGCGATTTTGATCTTTGACCGTCCTATTGGAAAATCAATTCCAAGCAAGGACTCTTTTCAGTACGGCAACACTGTATGGCGTTCGAGATAGATCCATGGGAATCAAAGTTATTCCGACATGGGGTCTATTTATAGTAACTGGTATCTTGATGTTTGAATTTAGACGTAAAGAGTGACCAAAATCAATGACCTTAAGAAATGTATTGGCCTATTGCTGACTAAGAAAACAAGTTGTCGCACGGAAACATTTCTTCTGACTAGGACGACCGACAACACCGACAAAATGATCCATATATGCCGCTTTTTGAATGCGACACGATTAAAGGGAGCTAACTCTCATAAATAAACGCAAAAAATATGCGTAAAAAAATATTCTCTTGTGCTTTTACGAGAGTATCCATGTACATCTCTCCTTTTTTCCTAGTTTAATCGATTATGGTTTTGTTGACGCTTTGGTATTCTCTGATATTTGTTTTATGTAAACTCCTTTAAACAATCTTGGTATGGCCTATTTGTAGCATGTTTAAAAGAAATAAGTCAGTAACTAAATTTTGAAATAGTTTATTTAGTTTTCTGCAATGCAAGGCCGGCCGAGATAAAAAAAAAATACATCTTCAGGCGGAAACCATATTAATCTGGAAAGCAACAAATACTACATTGCAACGTCGAATTTCAACTTCATATTTTTCCATTAGGTTACATCAAAAGTCAAACTTGTGTTTTTAAAACAGTTGTTCAATAAAAACCAAAGTAATAACCGAAAAATAAACGGTTTGAAGGGCAAACCTTTCGATTTCCCACTCAATGAGCACTTCCGGAAAAGAAAAGGTCAAGGGTATTATGTAGTACAACATAGTAGCAAACCGAAAAGAAATAGTATGTAACAGCTATAATTTATAAACGATCTTAAAGAATAGTCGTAGTGCAAGTATATTTACAGTAGGTACATTATTTCATCAATATACAGTAATACGAACACATAACGTCATTTTGTTATGTCAAGTCTTTCTGTAATTTCTAGTAAATGTCACAAAATGTTATAGCTAAGTAACTTAAAAGCTATACTAAAACATATATAACTCCCAGGCATCATAACCCTCAACCCTTTCAGCATTTTACGCTTTGGCTTTTCTGGCTTCGGTCTGCCCTTCCGGTCTATCTCGATCTGATTATCATTTATACCGGATCCCATTTTATCTCTTACAATACCCCCACGCCGCGAAAATAGTGTCGTTTGCAGCCCGTTCTCAGCCTGATATTATTACAACCAGTCGGTACATATGCTTAGCACCTGTTTAACCTCAAACTGTGAACACGAGATCCAAGGGGGATCTTGGCGCCCACCATAGACAATCTTCATTTGTTTTCAAAATGTTTGATCTTTTCCAATCTTTTCACTTCTATTCTCTTACATGCATTTAAATTTAATTATATAAATATTTTTTGGATTTTTTCTAAGGAAAAGGCAAAACTAATTGAAAAATAAGTTTGTAAGCAATTTTTATGAAAAAAACTGCTTACTGGCTATAATTTATTCTTTTTGAACAGTCCTAAAAACAAAATAGCAACAAATATAAGGACCAAGAGAGCCACACATAGGAAATTAAAATAACTTGTCAAAATTCAAAATGCCCGTCTGTCAGCCATTTTCCTTTTCAGACTAGTCCAAAAATCAAAGAGCACAAGGCACCAACTAAAGACGAACTTACATATGAAATTTTAGAAAGTTCCCTTTAGCATTTCTCAAGAAATATTAAACAAATTGAAAAATGGAAACCAACAATGTCTTTGGTTGTACAATTAGGGACCAATGAGAACCTGCATATGGAATTTGAGAAGGATCAATCCATTACTTCTTAGGAAATTCCGATCACAAACAAAATCCAAGATAGCCGCCTGTCCTTCATATTGTTTTTGGATCGGCTAAAAACATCTAAGTGACTATGATGTTAATCTTATTTTTAATGCCCCATGTCACCTACTTCGAAAAAGTCGATTTGTTGGTGCAAATATTATTATTAACATATAAACAATTATTAATCATAACACAATATTCACATTCAGTATGCTAGAAAGCATTGGCGAAAGTTGTATTCATTTCTCATAACAACATAAGCCTCATCACATACAAACGGCGTGTAGTAATACATTGAAAAATAGGTGTAGTGCCTGAACAATATAAATGATTATGATTTTTAAAGTAAAATGATTAAAATTAAAAGAAAAAATAGTTTAAACAAAATCCATTGAAAATACTGTCATGTTAAGATAAAATGTTAACAAATGCAAGCAATATGCCTAGTACTATCCGCCGTCAAGCCATCGTAATTGTTCTTCTATCTGTGTTATTTTAAATAAACACGATCCATGTAATATGTAGAGACTTTCAATATTGTAACGATCATCTTAAAGTTCAAAACATAAAAATCACTCCAAAAACTTCACAGAATAAATGTTGTAGATGGAACTACATTTTGTTTCAATTGTTGTTATGACGGTTGCCAAGACCGCGTCACGTACTGTGTTACACTTTCCCGCGAAAACGGCTGTTTTCTCTCCGACGTCACTCCCAGGTAAAAACATGAAAAAAAATGCATTTTTTTATTATGGTGTGCGTTAACAGATAAAATAAAAAATAAATGTAATGTAAATAAAAAGAATGAAATTTATTTTTTCAACATTCATGAGTTAAAATTTTTACATCATTGGCTTTCTGGACATATTTACCATGAATCCTTAAATATAATCTAAAAGTATTTGATACCAATTAGAAATTATGTGACTTTGACCTACTTTAACTACTTTTTTTCTACGTTAATCTTACAATCTGCTCCTTATAGCAGAAACTACAAAAAAGTAAAATTCTTACTACAATTTCCAGTTCATAAGACTTTTTCATTTGACTTTTACACCCTACCCACTTTGAACCCCGATTTTCTTTGAGCACACACAAAATCAGATGTTTTAAACATAATAAAATATACCGCTGACCTCAAATTATCTTCCTGCTAAATATAAGCCTAATCACTGATAGGCACCATCCTTTAAAACAGAATCATAATAGATTACACATGGTTATGTGATTAAAAACTAATAACAACTATTCATGTTATCCACTTAGAAATGGCATGGCACTTCTGACATTAAAGTCGCCAAAACACTCTTCATTGAACTAGTTAGTCACACATAAAATATAGCGATGCTCCAGAAATAAAATATGATAATATTCAATGAAATATAACAATATCGCGACTGTCACGTTTGTGATCGTGGAACGGAATTGTGGTTTCTAGGTCCACATATTGGAAAAATCCACGAACTCCAGTAGCAATTTAAAACAAAGTGACACATTCTTTGTAAGAGCTTAACAGCTTTTATGTGTTATACTACCATGTATACAGATCATGCGTTATGTCATTGTAACTCGGGTTTACTAATTTCACAATCAGCGATTGTTTTTATAAAAGTTTGTTGTTTAAATTTCATGTCTTTATCTCAAAAGCCTAATCACCGAGATCCGGTGTAAAGTATTCATTCTTCATTAAGAGGGGGTCCAAATAATGAGTCAGCGCGTGTAATTTCAACTCCCGCTATATACTCTTATTTTACAGTTGTATCCCGATATTCTAAAAGCCCAAAGTTGAATTCGCCTGTACTGCATATGTGATACCAATACGTACTTCAAAGGTCCTGATTACAAACTCCACATTGTACAAAAGGTTATTTCAGAAAATTTTATTGAATATCAATAGGATTGGACAATAGGCTGTGCCTATATTAGTCCTCTCCTAGCCAGAATTACAAAAAAACACATATAATATATTGAGAGAAAGAAAAGGAAAGTATTGATTTGTATATATGTACATATAGAATACTTAGTTACAGAAATAGTGATGCAAGGGAAGTAACTCCCACAGACGTTTCATTATAAGTAAGGGATTAAGAAGATAAGCCTCATTTGTTTAGAATAATTATCCCCAGTGTTACATAGCAACTAAATCCAGACTACCAGGACTTCTGACCAAAATGGCATTAGCCATACACTGGCTGCGGCCATTTACCCAAGCAGTTAGTAGATCCATGCCATACAACACTAGGAGATTTATGGTAACTAATAATTTGTAAATTCAAAAATAAGTTGTAACAGCCCAAGTCATCATTTTTGCAACATCATCTAACTGGTACCTGCGTTTATCAAGTATAAAATAAATAATATTTTATATTTCTTGACATTTTTTTTGTCATTCTTTACAAGGCGAAATGAATAGCAAACTCTTATTTCTCTATAGTAGACATTTTAGTTTCAGTGACCTTCTAGTTTTTTTGTTTGTTTTTTTTGAAATCATTTTTAGACAAAAGACAATGGACAATTTTACAAAAGCAATCAGGGAACAAATTGCATTAACAAGACATATTGTATTTCACCATACAACACACCCGCTCACCCACACATACTCCCTCACCCTCCTTCACACACACACACACACATAAATACACAGTTGACACACATTCATATACTAAACTTGCATACACAATTAGAAAATGGAAAGGGAGGAAGTTGGAAACAGGAATAGTACAGAGAGGAAATTGGAAGCAAGAACATTATAAGTCACAGACAAAAGAGCTAGAAAATATATGAGATGTGGATGATTATATTTATAAAGTGTTTTACAAAAAGGTGTAAAAAAAAAAAAATAATACATGTCTGATTTTATATTTGAGTATTATGTAATTCTTAAATGTCGAGTTGAATAAAAGTTTTCCACTTACTCCAAGTATTATTAAATTTTGTTTTGAAAGAGTCGTTTTGACTATTTGCTATATATTTCTGAGTGTTGTAATGCACTTTTATACTATTTGCCAAAGAATTGATACTTAAAGATTTATTAAAACATTTGGTTCTATAGATGTACTGTTTGATTATCAAAATTATGACATTGTCAAATGTAGAATTAACACTGTTTTTAGTAAGCCCAAAAAGAAAAGATTGTTTGTTCATAGCAAAGGGAATATAAAGTGCATCTAAAAGAGCTTCAAAATTTTGCAATAGATTTTGTACTTCTTGACATTCCCACATCAAATGGATTATTGTCTCTCTTTCAGAATTACAAAAAGTACACATAGGGCTGACAACTATACCATATTTGAATAATTTGGAATTTGTGGTTAGAAAATATTGAGAAATGCGCTATTGAAGCCATTGCAGTTTAGTATTTTTCGTTACTTTGTAAGGAATTTCGTATATTTTATGTCATTCTCCTTCATTGAATAAAAACTCTTCTTGCCATTTTAATTTACCAGTAGGCTCAGTGTCTGTTTTATTAAAAATAGTATAAAGAAATTTGGAATCAGTAATATTTGGAAGGAAAACCTGTATATTTGGAGGAACATAAGGGCGTAAAAATGGTAGAATATCTTGGGGGGGGGGGGGGGTCGCGTCCCGATGACCTATTGCATTAGCCAATCAAATCAAATCATATCAAATGTTATTTCTGAGGTGACAAAGCTTGCATAATTGTATCGATTTACGTTTAGTCAGTTCGTTACAATAAGTTAATTTTCTTATTGTGACGAAATGGCTTGCTGCAGGTGACAGCGCCATTGGAAAATTATACTAGAGTGTAGAAGACAAAGGTCATCAGAACATGACGCTTTATGGGATGTTGTCAGATCCTTGTAATACCGAGTAAGAATAAGAAAAGGGGTCTCTATTTTTCAAGAAAACGTCTGCAATAAGTTCCTACTATTTTTGAATAAATTATCATCCAAATCGGCTATTGAATAATCTAAATCATGTAAAACGTCAGACTTGAGTTATTGATTTGCAGCTGGTACGTTTAATTCTACAAAAAAAAACGTTATATACGAAATGAACAGTCCCATATCGAGCGTAAAAGATGGCGTAACACACAAATGCTGTTCTTTTTTGTCTTCTAATACCATGAATGCAAGGCAAGTGTCGTGAAATATTTCGCATGCGTCTGCTAGTAAAGCTAGAAGGCGGTCAAATAGTGACAACGAATTGGACTTATTTTTTGTTATCTTGATAAAAAAAACCAAAATCACCAAACTCTTTTTAATTAGTATTTCCTGGAAAAGCCCCATGCGATGTAAATCTGTGAATCATTCCTGTTTGCAACCGTCTTGTCAATGTCAAAATAATTTGTCATACTTGAATATTGCCGTTAATTTGATACTTATGTAGCGGAACTGGACCGGAACGATCATCGGCGACCCGGTAGCACAGTGATAGAGTATTCGTCTGGAGTTCCGAAGGTCCCGAGTTCGAACTCTGGTCTGGCCGCTACATTTTCTCTTTCTCCTGTTCCAAAATTGGCGATCTAACCATACCGTGTCTGCAGCATTGGGAGTACGCTTAGAAATGGGGCGAAGACTTTAAACAAAAAGGGAGGAATATAGCCTAACTGGACTGGATCAATTATCAGCGACCAGGTAGCTGAGTGGTAGAGTGTTCGTCCAAAGTTCGGGAGGTCTCGAGCTCGATCATCGGTCGTGACGCTATATTGTCTCTATCTCCTGTGACACTAAGGACAACTGTGGATAAGACAATAGCTCCAGCGAGCATTTGGATCAGTTGTGTAGCACCAAGGTGCCACTCCGTCCTCCGGGTCTGGCAATCTACACCAGTTCTGGAGATCTGTTCTACCAGTTAAAAACTCTGTAAGATGAGGCGATGTCGTATCCCATCTCTGACAGAGAGTGCCATCTAGTGTACAGGAAACACGTCCTTCGTACTCTACGGAGGGCTTTAAACAGTCAGCAGCTGAAAATACAGAAAGAGAAAATGACCAACATAAACAGCTTACGAGCTGTGGTTATGGTGATTTGTGTCCTTAATAACCTCAGCTGCGGAAAGTAGTTTAACAAAATAACACTGTACCAATATAAAATTTACAATATTCTGGTTTTGATATTTTCGTCCAGAATACAATGCTACACTTAATTAAAATAAAAACCAAACTAAACCTCTCGTCACAATAAACACTCAAGTAAGTATCACGACACCTGAATTGCAATTATCATTGTAATCTGCTGGAAGGGGAATGACGATGAATGGTTTTAAATACGGAATCTGGCATTTTGTTCTCCCTGATGTCTCCCTCCAAACTTTCGCACTTTTGCCCCTACGTGAACGTTTGAAATTAACAAAGATAATAGATTACAATGCCTAGCCGAAACAAAGGGCTTAACTTGTTGTCTGTACAATGTGACTGGTTGGCATGTTCTACTGGGCGTTTTTGGCAGAATACTTAATTGTGGTAGCAATTGAGATCGGCAAAAAGATCCGTCTATCGCATTGAGGCTTACACGAACATACTGCCTGCCTACCAAATTAGCATGCACTCAATATACACCCACATTGCATACACATGGAAGCCTTTATCAAATGACTTTAGCTCTTAATAGGCCTTAACGGTCATCTGACTATATATAATTGTTGTTGGTTATTGCTAAAAAAATATATTTGACCACCGTGACCTTGGAAGTAGCTCAACATCAGTGAGTTACACCAACTTGGTAGTCCTTTATCCCAGCATGCTACAGGCCATATATCGGTAACCTAGGATAAGTTTCTTGAAAGTTTTGAGACATTTGACCCCTGTGACCTTGAATGTAGATCATGTTCAATCATGTGAACAAACTTGGTAGCCTACCATCCCCGCATGCCATTGAATAATATCAGCACTCTAGGCCTTTCGGTTATTGAGAATAAGTCGTTTGAAGGAAAAGTTTACGGACGGCGACGAACGATTGCTATAGGTCAATCCTAACTGTTAAAGGCCAATAAACGTAACTTACCGCAAAACCTGAAGCGAAAATTAAGCCTTATTACTTATTATATTTATAAATTTAGCTAAGATTAACTGATATCAGCAATATTCAAGAATAATTCTGATGCGGTTACCGGTACAGCAGCAGTTGAAACTCGGTTTTGGTAAACACGCGTCCGTTCTGAGCCGTCTTCTACCTTTGGTTTGTTGTTAGAGTGGGCAACACCTGAATATTTTTCAATTCTTTTGAATTTTTTGTCAAGAGTTTCTTGTTAGTTACCGCTCAGGTTCATTTCGTTTTAGACTTATTTTTGCATGGTTATCAACTGGATTTTTAAAAAAAAAAATTCAGAATCCCGAAATATTTCCTGAAGTTACGTATATTGGGCCTTTAATGAAGCAGTTATGTTTCCTTGCAATTCGTTCAGCATTAAATGGTAATGACAACTGATTCACTGTTTTCCCAGTGAACAGGAAAATTATTGGGATTGTTGGTTGATTGTTTTTACGTCCTATTAACAGACAGGGTCATTTAAGGACGGCCTCCCGTTGCATGCGATGTGTGTGTGTCGAGAGCGTGTGCATTTTGGAGGTTGCGGTATGTTCGTGTAAGCCTTCTTGTGATAATCCGGATCATGTTTTCCAAATTTAAAATGACCGGGAAGGATGCATGACTCGGGGCTTTAGTATCGTGCTTCAGTGAGGTAACACTATAAGCAGACATCAGATTTGCGCTACAACAAGGAGGTAATACATCAAACAACCTGTCTCTAACATAATGTACATACATGTTCTCTTACATTCTGTCATGGAGGCACGTCCATGCATGTATGATCGTAAGAGGGAACTAAATATGGAATCTTATCTTTTCTCTTCTTTCTAAACAATACTCTCCTTCCAAATGTCTCTCTTGGCACTTCCTCAGTTTCCGCCTATATTATATGAGGCGTTCGTCCCTGTGAGGAAGGCATGCAATAGGTAGCAGGTATTATTCTTAACCAATTCTGTCGACACAGGACTCACCTGAACACGACACACTGGCCTGTGTATAAACACCGTCAATAATCTGGGACACCGGGCATGACGTAGTCGGCCCTTGATCAGTCCACGACGTACAGCGGTACACAGATATAGTCAAGGTTTGTTGAGGATGATACTGTTCCGTATTAGGAATGAAGGGAGCATATAATCCGGCGACCAATTGTATACCTGTACAAAAGATAGAAAGAAATGCTAAGTGTAAGCTTCGAACGTGAAATACAAGAGGCCCAGAGGGCCTGTATCGCTCACCTGGATACATTGGTATCCAGGTTATCATGGTAAAATATTTTCCAAAAAGATCTCATGGACAGGGACAGACCTGAAGACAAGTCATTGAGGCCTATCTGTATAAATTAAAGTTTGGTTAATGGGCGAGTTTCTCAATTGTTTTCAATTTCAACTTAGAAACTGGTTCTTTACGGGCTGTGACTAGACAGACCCTGACATCAATGCTAATATCATGATAGCAATTGTAAAGTATTTGGTTAGAAAGTCTACAACGGCATGGTAGATCCTGGTATCAAATCTTTATCAGGATAGTGATCGTCTCTTTATGCCCAGCAATTGTATATATAGCTTTGGGGTGGGGATCTCAACCGTTTAAAAGTGATGATTCAGAAATTGATTTTGCAAGGGCAGGACTCACCCCAGGACCAATATTCATAAGGTCATGATTGTCTCTTTATGCCAAGCAGTGGTATGTATTGTAATGTTATAGGGTTGGGATCACAACCAGAACCAAGTTAAACAAGCAGCGATTTGAAAGCATTTTCCTGTATTTCCCCTATTGGGCATAGCCCCGTCTGCCTGATAGGAGTCAGAGTCACCATTCATACCAAATCTGTTTTCCTTCTCCAAAGGATGTTTCTGACCAAACTTGGTTCAAATTTATTTAGAACGTGATGGCAAGTAGGCATTTAAAATGCTTTTCCTTTATTTCCCTATTTGGCTTCACCCCTCCGGCCCAAGGGGGGTCAGAAGCACCATTTACACAAGATCTGTTCCCCTCCTCCGAAGGATATTCTGATTACATTTGGTTCAAATATATTCAGTACTTTGTGACTAGTAAAGATTTAAAAGACTTTTCCTCTATTGGGCCCCGCCCTCCAGCCCCAAGGAGTCCAGAAGCACCATTTATATAAATCTATTTCCCTTCCCTGAATGATGTTTCTGACTAAGTTTGGTTCAAATCCATTCAGTACTTTATGAGTAGTAGGCATTTAAATGGCCTTTCCTCTATTTCCCCTATTTGGCCCCACCCCTCAGGGCCCAGGGGGTCAGACCTACTGTTTATACGAAATTGAATCCCCTTTACTCAAGGTTCCTTCAGGCCAACTTTCGACAATATCCTGTCATTCCTACAGAAGAAAACGGATTTTAAGGAAGTTACTATATTTCCCTTTTCGAACCGCGGCTCTCATACCCCAGAGGGTTCAAACCAGCCATTTATACAAAATTGAATCCCCTTCATCCAAGGATGTTTCTGGTTAAATTTGGTCAAATTCCGTTGTGTGGTTCAAGACAAATAGGGATTTATAGGAAAAGTTGACAGACGGACGACAGACGACGGACGCTGCACCATGGCATACGCTAACCGGCCCTTCGGGCCAGGTAAGCTAAAAATAGTTACGGATTGGATGTATATTTTGTTGCTTACATGGGCTGATGAAGTCAAGTTTTGTCAAGTGAACCCCGCGCATATGGTACATGATTTCGAGTGCAAAGAGCAGTTCATCTACCGTTTGCACGAGGTTCACTTGACTTCATCAGACCATGCAGGTGTTCACGTTTACAATTTTAAATGTTCTGCTATTCGCAAGTACTTTAAATTGTCGGTGATACACGGTTCTCTCATTTTATTACATTGTTGCAACAGCTGATAGTTTCATTCATCACAAGGCAACAGCAAAAAATGTAGTTTTAGGACAAAACTTTAAATATTTACGATATGCATTTGCTATAATTATATTCCTTTTATTTTCAATACGAATGTATTGCAGTACCTTTCTAGTATAAAAACGAGAGTTTTGTTATAGCGGTTTGCATCGCACAACAGTAATACATACTGTATATATGTTAATTTCACGTGGAGAACATTTCGCTTTTTTTTTTATTTGGACTTATTCACGGGCATGAATTTCGCGCTCTTCCGGGATTACTTGCTTTTTCATGGCTACTAGTCTTAACAGGGTGTTATATGTCACGGATATTTAATTTTATGGAATTGTTATTGACCACGATTATAGCAAAATGCTATACCCCGGAAAAAAGCAACGATACAGAAATTACTTCGTGATATGGCACAGTTTAAGCGAGGTACTCTAATTACGGATAGGCTCCATAGCGGTATAATTGGGCTATCGTGTTGTCGAAAGTACGATAAGATTGGTGACATGTAATTACCGTGATAAAAAGGCCCAGAAGGCCTTATCGCTCACATGGATACATTTGTATCTAGGTTAGGGTCTAGGTTATCATGGTTAAATATTTTCAAAAAAGATCAAATCAGTACTTTGGTCATTTGGACACAATCCATTTCAACTTTAGGACAAGTAGTGATTTAATAGGCTTAACTCTATTTCCACTTTTGTGCCCCGCCCCTTAAGTCAGCATCACATTTTATGCAAAATCTGTTCCCCTTCACCCAAAGATGTTACTGACAAAATTTGGTTAGAATTCAATCAAAACTTTATGACAAGTAGCGATTTAAAGGAATTAATTAATTCCCGTATTGGGCCTCGCCCATCTGCCCCCTTTTGGACCAGAGTCACCATTTATGCAAAAACTGTTCCCTATCACCTTATGATGTTGCAGACCACATTTGGACAAAATCCATTGATAACTTTATGACAAGTAGCGATTTAAAAGAATTACCTCTATTTCCTCTTGTAAGCCCAACCCATCTGGCCCCTTGCGAGTCGGTCACCGGTTATGCAAAATCTGTGTTCTACCCCCAAAGATGTTTCTAACCAAGGACCATTTATAAGGATCACGTAACAAACACATACATGTATGCTGCACCTCTTAAATTTAGCAATAGATACAGTATGCCGAAAAAATGAATTAAACTGCATCATAGAGCTGTTTCGTCCTCCTAGGACTCCTCAGTGATGCTACGGTCCAAAAGGCAGGAATCCAAAATTTCTAAATTAATGTAGAAGTAGAAGGGTCAGGTGCGTGAAACCCCTTTAATTTATGAATTTAGAAGTACAATTAAACCAGTTCTGTACAATTTCAAATCGTGTACTACGAAAATGTGTATATCATGTACCGTGCAACTACTCAAATGAGATTACCTGTGGGTATGGAGGCTCCAGCAAACCTCGGGGACTAAATAATCCACCAGCAGAGTCTGTCATCCCCTATCATAAAGATCACGTAACACACACATATGCTGCACCTCTTAAATTTAGCAATAGATACAGTATGCCAAAAAATGAATAAAACTGCATCATACAGCTGTTTCGTCCTCCTGGGACTCTTCAGTGATGCTATAACATGATGATTAGAAGCGATTGAAAAGAATTATCTCTTTTCCCCCTTTTGACTGCACCCCTCTGGCCCCTTAGCATTAGGGTCACCATTTATGCAAAATCTGTTCCTCTTCCTCCAAGAATGTTTCTGATTTAATTTGGTTTAAATCCATTTATAACTTTGTAACTAGTAGCGATTGAAAAGAATTACCTCTATATCCCCTATTGGGCCCCACCCCTCTGGCCCCTTGATTGTCAGAGTCACCATCTATGCAAAATCTGTTTCCCTTCCACCAAGGATATTTCTGACCAATGTTTGGTCAAAATCCAATCAGAACTTTTTTCTAGTAGCGATTTAAAGAAAAAGTTGGCGGACAGAAACTGCGACATGGCATAAAAATTACAACCCTAATTTAAGCACTCCACAAAAGTGTAAAATTATTCTAGAACTCTTAGTTTAGGTCCAAAAATACGCTGTAAGAGTAACGAATTATCGGCCCCCTATAGGCTAACTAAGAAACAGCAGTCTTATTAGTATCGTAAACAGGTTTGAACTACCAATTAATAAATAATGAGCACAGAGTACTGATATTTGGCCCGTTTCATGCTCAAGATGACGGGCTACCAAGTTGGTTCAAATGAATGACATTGACCCATGTTCAAGGTCACAAGGGTCAAATAGGTTACAACATCTTCAGGAAACTCCTCAATAACTAAAAAAACATGGAACTGATATTTCGCGTGTATCATGCTTAAATGAAGAGCTAAACAATTGTTTGAACGAATGACCCGGACCCAGTAAAATGTCTTAAAATAATCAGAAACATCTTCTAAATAATCGAATAGCCTAGGGTACTGCTATTTGGCCCCGTTTCATGCCAGGATGACCTTGACTCATGTTCAAGGTCACAGTCACAGAGGTCAACTGCCTTAAAATCTAAAAGCAACTTCTCATTAACCGAAAAGCCAAGGGTACTGATATTTGGCCTGCAATATGCCTGGATGAATGGCTACATAGTCTGTTCAAATGAATTATGTTAATCTGCTTTCAATGTTACAGGGGTAAAATACAGATATCTTGCGCAATAGTCAACAAACATTGTAGTCAGAAAACCGTTAAGGCCCATTGACCTCTTGTTCTAATAACTTCTCATCCGCCGGAAACAAAATATTTTGGAACAATAAACACATTAAATCAAAAAACAAAAACTAGGATTCTCCTCAAACAACAACGAATGATATAACCAATCATGCTCAGTATAAGCGGAAATCCTTGCAGAAAAAAAAATCTGCTACAAGGACCCGATGATAAGCAATATACACATTGTAACTTTGACCTATCAAATGGGTAATTAGCGAATACGTTTAATTTTTACTTCTAAATTTATAAATTAAAGGGGTTTAACGCACCTGACCCTTCTGCTTCTACATTAGTTTAGAAAATTTGGATTTCCACCTCTTGGCCCCTAGCGTCACAAAAGAGTCCTCGGAGGACGAAACAGCTGTATGATGCAGTTTAATTCATTTTGTTCGGTATACTCTATCTATGTCTAAATTTAAAAGGTGCAGCACATGTGTGTTACGTCATCTTTGGTCAGTTGTTCTTACCGTGATTGACGCATGTCCGTGTTCCTGACGTCAGCTCAACACATTTCTTGTTTACATCACAGTCGTGGTTGGCACACGCCCCTACCAGACTCTGTGAGAAACAGGAAAGAAAGCCTATATTTACAATTGCAATGTCGATATTTTAGTATTCATTCAAGTATATATCTGTTACCACAAATTATAGTATCATTAATGCGATATGTTTGCTTAGTCTAAGAATTGTACCTGCTTCCCCTTTTTCGGTTTTACTTAGCCTTTAGTTGAGCGTTCGCTCCTGTCATTTCACTTCAACAGATGTTTTTACTTAAATAATTATGTTAAATTGTCAAAGGGATTGGGCAACAGGCACAGCCTATGTATGCCCGCTCCATATAAACAATTCACTGGCGGCAAAATTGTATATGGAAATATATAAATTAATAAATTATGTCATAAAGTAGCCAGTTAATCAAAGTCAATGGATATAATTGTAGTTCCGTGGTGTTCAGTTTGGGTTCTTCGGCAGTATACTTCAGTGTGATAGCACTTTAAATCAATAAAAGATCCGGATTATCGCAAGAAGGCTTGCAGCCAGGGAACAGAACCGATAGCCCTCCTGACGGGGGCGAACGCTCAACTAAAGGCCAAAAGTGAGGTTGAATATGCAAATCACAAAAAATCAGTTGCATTCCAACGAAGAAATGATTATCAAATAAAAATAAACCAAATTAGTCCCCGACTTTGTTTGGGTGACTCAGTAAGATCTTACCTGCGGTATATCTCTCGAGTCTATGGCCCTCCAGTCGTTGCTGGCTATTACCATATCAGACTGTAGGGTCCCTTGGATGGACACAATCTGACACTCTAGTGTATCTTTGTTGTGGTTCACAGCCGTACAAAAGGAAAACAATAAGCATTCCCTCAAACAAAGCAAAGCAGTAAATAGGCCGGGAATTACGTGCTTACAGTTGCCATAACACTCCAGTCTCTTTCCATGGCGATATGACTCCAGAGTAGGTATATCGAGGCAGTGTGACGTCACAACTATAGCCAGAGTTAGTATCCACACAATGAAGATGTACAGAAAGTATTTACACAATCTTAAAAACGGCATTTTGCTATCACTGTGTGTGGCACTGAAACACATTTGAGTAGTATTGAAGCTCAACACAACACATGGATACTTACGAAGTAGACTGATTATTCCATACAAATTGATGTGTATTATATAGAGTTTCCTTTAGCTAAACACAAATCGATTACTATAATTCAAATTACGTTGCATTAAAATAAATATTGAAAGCAAGTACTCCCAAATTCTGCCAGGTTGGGTTTATGTTCTTGTTCCATTAGAAAACTTTGCTTCCATTAGGTAAGTTTGAATATTTGATTCAAAAGTCATTATCACGTGCAAACGCCTATTGAATAATATCTAAGCGGAACGAAAACATAGTATCAAATACACCACATTACCATTAAATGCGCACGACAATTGTGAACAGGTTTAAATAATACATAGCTTTACTTGAAATCACTAATGTAAACATATACAACACAATACAGTTCACTTCATGATCGTTGTTCGCAGGCTTAATGAACCAAGCATTCAGTGTATTTATCACATCTTTATACATGTTTGCAAAATGCTTTTCTCTGATATTTTGATCCAGACAGGCATGTTATTGTCTTAACCCTCACTCTGCTGTAGAATGAGACCATTTGACCACAGGAAGTAGCTTACATGCGAGTTTGTGTATTTAAAGAATGGTCACTTTTATTAGGGTTATACGGAATACGGCACTTTGCATAAATCCGCGAAGCCCTAAAAAAATTGTGGTCATTCTTTATAATTTCATTTCTTAAGGTACATTATAAGACTCTTTCATATGCGTGTATGTAGGATAGGGATATTCCACCCGAGGGGTCACAAAATGTGGTGAAACCCGAGGCTTGCCGACGGTTTTACCACATTTTGTGATCCCGAGGGTGGAATATCCCTATCCTACATACACACATAATGAAAGAGTCTTTTTCTCTCATATCAACTGCCCGAATAAGCTCAAAAACCATGAAAATATGTTTAAACAGTCTACCATTTTGAAATTTCAACTTTTTCCTTGAGCTTTTTTGACAAAAACGAATTAGACAGCGAGTTTAAGCATACCCTATATTTGCGCAGAAAAATTAATCTCCTCTTCCTGGTGTTTATGGTTAAAATTTTGTGAAAGGTTTTAATTTTATCACGCCGTCGTTTTCTCTTTCCGGCATCAGAGTTTACCGTATTCGTGACGTCACGTCATTGTTGAGCCATTGTGACGTCACGTCGCGTGAAATGCTATGTAATATAGATTTTTCTTACATAGCTTTCTTACATGGGCAAACTCTATCCAACATGGCGAGATAAGAGAGAAATATAACATACTATATACACAGTACTTGTTGTTCAAGATTTTCATTGTTCAATATTGACTTCTTTTAACAAAATATGCAAATTTAGTATCTTTGATGGGGGAAGGTTGGCACGGGTGGAGCTAGCTACGGCTTATGCAAACTTCATGCTTTTAGAATTATTGAACCGTTTTCACGTTTTTAAGTTTTGAAATGATATATATGTCCGCAGATAGGGCTAAATTGAAAAGAAAAGTTAGGAGCATTTACAGAAAAATACTGTAAATGTAATAATCAACCTATAATTTTGTTTAGTTTCTTAAATCCAATCGGACTGACAGTCGGTAAATTTACGCATTTTACCCCGTGCTCCATTGGATTTATGATCTCTTTAACTAAACAAAACAAAAGGTTAATGTTAAGTAAGTAATCGTCATTTTTGTTAATAACTAAGAGGTACATTGATTGTCTAGCCAAATCTTATTTACACAAATAACTCATCGCTCAGGATACATACATGTAGTCCGAAGGGTTCTGACTCTCTGACCCGCTAAATATTTTGACGACAGGCGGGTGCGAGAGTCCGAATTCCTCATTAGTTAAAAAGTGGAAATTTTACCGACACGTCCACGGGTCGCCGTTTAAGCCGAGTTTTATAATATGCAACGTTTTCGATCACATGCAAATTAGGTATCAATGGGAAGAACAGATATTTTCCATCTAACCTACGCCTTTACTCAAGTCACAGGAGGTCGCTAACTAACTGTCGCCATCAATTTCTAAAAAATAACCAGTTTCCCGACATCTGTGTTAAAATGGCCGCCGCCTAACGTCACGTTATCAGAAAAGGTAGGTCAGAAAGATATTCCCGCGGGATCTCGCGACGCTCGGCCATTTCAAAGAGGTTCTTTTTTTAGAAATGGGTGGCATCAGCTAGTTTACGACCTCCTGTGACTTGATTAAATGTGTAGGGTAGTAGAAAAATATCTGTTCTTTCTTTTGCTACCTATTTTACATGTGATCGGAAATGTTTCATATTATAAAACACAGCTAAAATAGTGACCCGTGGACGGGTCGGTAAAAGTTCCTCTTTCTAACTAATGAGGACTTCTGACTCTCGCACCCGCCTGTCGTCAACATATTTAGCGGGTCAGAGAGACAGAACCCTTCGGACTAACATACATGTGAATATCAACTGACTTATAAATATACTTCGATAGTATTTTGTTACAGTAACATTAAGAACGCACATGTTCAATCTGATTAAAATCATACTTTGATCCCCGCACCGTTCCGTCCCTTAAATATCCCATAGGGAGGCACAGTCATATGACTTTTGCATTAGCCAATCGAATTCTTTTATAATCTGAAATGTGAATGTTTGAGGCGACAAAGCTTGCATAATAGAAATGTTGTACGTTTAGTCATTACCTCATAACAAGATAATGTACTGATGACGGCGTCATTAAAAAATTCTACTAGAGTTGAGGCGACAAAGGTCACCAGAACATGACCTCTTATGGGATGTAGACAGATCCTTGTTCTCGCTCTGTTTTACATTTCTTGCATTTTAATCAGAAAAGCATATGCTTCCATTAAAGGACCTCTTCTATATGTATCCTATATAACAGAGAGTGTTAGCGAGATCCCTTGACATCATCATACTTGAATGTTGCTGATTGTTCATTCAGCAATTTTGGATCGGACAACCAATCCAGCGAATATCAGGATCAGTTGTGTAGCACCAAGGTCGATCTTCATCTTCCGGGTCTGGTAACTTGCACCAGTTCTGGAGATCGGATCTACCAGTTAAAAATGTTCCTGTATGAGGCGATGTTGCATCCCATCTCTGACAGAGCGTGCCATTGAATGTGCACGACACACGTCCTATATACTGCACAGAGGGAGTGAAACAGTCTGCCACTGAAAATACAGATAGAGAGTAACTGAAATAAGAAACATTAAATACTTACGATAAAAAACGATTTTGATTCATGTAATTATATTAAGCTGATTACACGTATATTGGTTTCGTCTCTTCACGTCAGTAAATTGTATTTTCATGTCGCAGTTGATTCGATATTCTAGGGCTTGCTCTAAATTCCGTGATCGATGTCGACTGCTGACAAGTAAACAATCAATACAAGGATTTAAAAGACGCAAGTTAATCAGAACTATGGGCAAGTTTTATGGTGGCCATCTTTGTCCCATTGAGAAATATTCTGTATCTTAAAGTGATATGAATATGGACGTTCTTGAGTATACTTATTAGAGTGTTTACTTGTGATTTACAATGATATTCGGTTCCAGTATTGAGAACTTGATGTTTACTTGGATGTGAGATGAAGCAGAAGACACTTACATGAAGCGCACGTGTAGAATTAAGTTAATTGTTATAAATTAGTTTATTGTCAATTTTGTTTCAATTAACCGATTGAGATGTACGTTAGATTTCTATAAATGTCCTAGCTCACCTGTGTAATATCATAATGACCAGGTTTGACTATAGTAGTATTTCTGTACCTGTTTATATTTAATACTATCGCATAACTCCTACATAACGTCCCATGTATTGCTCATGTTACATGTATAACGTTCAATCGTTGTATGTCCTTTTCATCCATATATAACTGATTAAAGGTCTTTGTTGCATGTTGACGTGTATTTTGTATTATTTGTTTTGTAGATATCCATTGTCTGTGTTTTATAGATATCCATTGTCTGTGTTTTATAGATATCCATTGTCTGTGTTTTGAAGATATCCATTGTCTGTATTTTATAGATATCCATTGTCTGTGTTTTATAGATTGCCATTGTCTGTGTTTTATAGATACCCATTGTCCGTGTTTAAGTATATATCCATTGTCTGTGTTTTATAGATATCCATTGTCTGTGTTTAAGTAGATATCCATTGTCTGTATTTTCCCAAATAAACATTAAAGACCCTTGTTCATTGTAATAAAACTTGTCCTGATAGTTAATATTTACATGTATCATGCGACATGCTCTAAATTTCAATTACTCCCCTCTCCTTTACGTTTAGCATGGCAAACTGCTGGTAGGAAAATGATAACTGGTCTTACAAGGGATCTGTCATACCTTTTCGATCCCAGACTCTCTCGACACTGCCTTTACTTGAGCGTTAATTGACAAAGGTACTTGTAAGTCGTTGTCCACCTTAGTCAGGACAAACTGCTTCATCCGTTAGTCAGTATAATGATGACGTAACACACACATATGCTACACCTCTTAAATTTATTAATAGATACAGTATGCCGGAAAAATGAATTAAACTGCATCATACAGCTGTTTCGTCCTCCTGGGACTCTTCAGTGATACTAGGGGCCAAAAGGTAGGAATCCAAAATTTCTAAACTAATGTAGAAGCAGAAGGGTCAGGTGCGTTAAACCCCTTTAATTTATGAATTTAGAAGTAACATTAAACTATGTCTGTAGAATATCAAATCGTGTACTACGAAATGAGATTAACTGTGACCATGGATGCTCCAGCAAACCTCGGAGACAAAAAAAATCCACCAGCAGAGTCTGCCACCCCCTATCATAAAGATGACTTAACTAACGTAACTAATGTGACAGGTTTAGTGTTCTCCTGTGGGATTTCTGCAGTATACTTCAGTATGGTAGATAATGAGATCGGCAAAATATCCAAACTATCGCATGAACCCTTGCACGAACAAACCACAGCCTCCCTAGTGAGAAAGCACTATAATGTCGGCAACAGATCCGCGTTATCTCATGCAGGTAAATACACCAACATACCCTGTCCCTGTCATACGTACAGATAAATACTCTTACACTCAGTCATGGATGTACGCCCTGTAATAACCTAAAGTATTAACAGAACATTAAACTGAACGAACCAAACGAATCTCTGGTTCAACCGTTGTTTATATGATGTGACCGGGAATTGTTTTTATTTTAAATAGCATTATAACTTCCAGATCCTCCCTATCGCTTGGAAGCAAGAACACGTACAAACTCTTGACTCTACCACCAATACATGTAAACACAACACAATAAAGCAGCACATCCTTATATAATCATACCTGTTTATAGGACCGATACTAAATTTGATACCATAATATTCTAAAATCCTGTCGACACATGACTCACCTGAACACGACACACTGGCCTGTGTATAAACACCGTCAACAATCCGGGATACCGGGCATGACGTAGTCGGCCCTTGATCAGTCCACGACGTACAGCAGTACAGATATATTCAAGGTTTGTTGAGGATGATACTGTTCCGTATTGGGAATGTAGGGAGCATATAATCCGGCGACCAATTGTATACCTGTACAAATGATAGACAAAAAGACTAAGTGACAGCTTTGAACATGTGAAATAACAAACATTAATCCTTCATTAGTAAGTTTGTGCCATTGAGCAGCGTTTGTCAACTTCCCTTTAAACGACTTATGAAAGTAACAATAAGTGTAATCATGCTATTTCACTTCATATTAAGCTTCCTGCAGATGGACTCAGTGTTTGCAAAAGATAAAAGCCGACCTGCATTCAAATCAAACTTGTTATAAATAACTGAATATATTTTACAGTTGTGGTAACGCACAACGCACCAATAAATGCGTGCTTGTATCGTGCACACATCGTTCGCCCATGGTGCGCACAACGGGGCGATGTAAAGATCTGCATTTATGTGTGCAATTCTCATCGCACACACGCCAATTGGTACCATTGGTCGATAAATATTGCGGAATAAAACAAATATGGAACCCTCTTGTCGAAAAACTATACAAATTCGCATCATATGTATTGGGATTATGTTAATTTTACAATTTACATTAAACAGTATTACAGTGACTAGGCGACAGTCAAGTGCGGGTTCAGATCCAAGGTAACAGAATAGGTAAACAACATGTCAAAGTCTTCCCTGTCCCGTGTGCGGCGATCCGCTACGACAGCCAATACCGAGCGACCGTTATGAAAACAAACTGGACTCTTATAATTAGTTATTTGAACGAAGCCGTATATTAGTGTTAAGCCGTTTCTCATTTTACATCAACCACGATTGTCATTGCACAAAATGAATTTATCATGCGCCCACATGTGCGTTTAGAAATATTCGCCCAGGATCGCATTGTGCATACACCGTTCGCCCATCGTGCGCACACCGCACATCGTGTAACGTTGTGCGATCCCACAACTGTACCACATTTGGATGACACCCTTGGATGACAAGCTGATCTTGCATAAATTGGGACAAGGGGCGGGTCTAATAGGAAAACAGGCAAGTCCTTAAAATCGCTACTAGTCATAAAGTACTGAATGGATGTGAACCAAAGGTCAGAAACATTCCTCGGAGACACCATACGGATTTTGCATAAAAATGTGACCGACTCCTTTAAGGCTGGCATTTAATAGGGGAAAGAGACAAGATTTTGCATGAATGGTTGAACCCCCAACCACCTTCCACGTGACCAGAGAGGCGGGACCAAAAGACAAATATTACGACTTCCTCTCTGGAACAAGGTAATGGAAAACATTCACATGTTATTGGTAGTTTTCCTAGGTGGCATAGATTCAACATTATTTCGGTGGTAGCATCCCAAGCAGTTTATAAAAATGATGGCTTCCAAGGGGGAACCCATGTAATAGCAAACATTTTCATAATAACTATTTGCAATCAATATGCAAGGTAGCGAAATTGGTAAGTGAGGAAAACACGGAACTACTATGCAATTTTTGATACCCGTAGAATACCGAACTACAAACAAAACTATAATCCAAACTCAAAATCGATTCAAAGGAAAATTGACGAATGCAGGACGATTAATGGTACAAGCTCACCAGAACTAAGAACGATTTGAATCCTGCTTGAAATTATCGCCAGCACATTCTTCGCTTTCCCTTGGAGAAAGGTCTTTTAAGGACGGACTCGAGGTGTCTTCAATGAGGACTTGTATCGAATGCTTGTGAATTTGGAAGTCGTTGGTTTTTAGCGCTAAAACTCGAGTAGTTTTACTCCCCCCCCCCCCCCCCCCCCGCTCCGGCAAAAAGCTTGAATGCTACGAATCGCATGATATCTGGACTATTTGAAAGCCTAAACATAACAGGAAATGATGTTCGTATGGTATTGTTAATAATTATGATGACTTTAATAATCTATGTGCAGTATGTAACAAAGAAATCTTTTTTTTCACTCTCACGGCTCATTTAGATATTACGTCTCTGCTCCTGGTTGACCACTCGGTGTATACATACATTTGTGTATACACATGTACCTCTCTGTGCTTTGCACCCGTATACGGATCGCGGAATGAACTGCCATGGTGTACTCTTATGCCTTTTCTGGTAAACTTTAAATAATCGCGCCATAGCCAACGATCATGATTTTGATTTCGAGCAAAGTTTAAGTTTGTCTGTCAGTAGTCGACATCGATCACGAAAATATCGATATTTAGAGCAGGCCCTAGAATTACGAATCCACTGCGAAATGGAAACTCCACACATTGAATCGTCACGTTTATCGTATAATTTAATAGTAAGCTGCCTATGTTGGTCATGGTAAATGCTCGTCCAACGAGACATTTTAGAACAATAAAAACATGAAAAAGTGACAATTATGATTCTTCTCCAATCTGATTTTAAATCATATCTTGATCTCCGCGCCGTTCCGTAAACTTCTCTCTGCTTGACGCAGCAGAGGGAAGTTTACGGAAAGGCGCGGGAATCTAGATATGATTTAATTAGTTTGTATTTTTCTCCTTCTCCAACAACCAAATACATGATATTGCCACCAGGACCCGATGATAAGCAAAATAACTTTTACCATTCAAATGGTCACGATCAGGGAATACGTGTGGTCAGTTGTTCTTACCGTGATTGACGCATGTCCGTGTTCCTGACGTCAGCTCAACACATTTCTGGTTTACATCACAGCTGTGGTTGGCACACCTCCCTACCAAACTCTGTGGAAAAGATATTACCCGGTAATTTATTTTTTCATTGTCGAAATTTTAGAATTTGATGATGAAATGGGGATAATCTGTTGCTTAATGCAAGACATATTCAAAAACCTCGGGCATCCTTCTAAAAGGAACATGTTAACCCCACTTTGCCTCTACATGTTCATAAGTAATAAAAAATACGGTAAATAAAGCTTTAAAAAAAATCTGCTTTCGGCGTTTCCTTTTTTTATACGCTCGTCAAAAATGACGCGACATATCTTTGTATGGCGTTGTCCGTCGTCCGTCGTTATTTGACCGGAGATCTCATAGTTTTCAACCGATTTCTTTTAAACTTGCTAGGCTTGACCACCATCACATCAAGTTGTGTTTTCTGAACAACAGTATGATTTGTCAATATAAACTAGAGTTATTGTTCTTTGGATTGCAATTTTGGGCAT